>OY728150.1:2084886169-2087286169 GCA_963277665.1 Viscum album
CAGTTTTTTATAATGAAAGATGAACTTATAGTGACTACAAAACAAAAACGAGGAAACTCTGAACGTCTTCACCCCAACACCCCAACACGGGAGACAACAACTAACCCAATGTGTTTATGCTTCTTTCAAAATTATATGCTAAATTACATATCTTACATGATAAAAGTCATAACTTACATGAAATTAATGTTTTATTGTTTGCACATTCAGATGGAGCAGCCACTTTTATCTTGCCAGGAGACGCACGTGTCGCGCGATGTGTTGGCGCGACGACCTGTTAGACATCTTCATGTTCGGAGAGCGCACCGTTTTCATCATGAGGCACCGCCGGCATCTATTTGTCCATACCTTAGACGTGCAGGCTTTTATGGAGTCGCTATGTGTGACTTCAAGACCATCGACCATCATTTGATAGCTGCATTGGTTGAGAGATGGCGGCCAGAGACACACACATTTCATCTCCCAGAGGGGGAGATGACTATTACATTAGAGGACGTTGCCTACATGCTGGGGTTACCTATCCATGGAGATGCAGTTACGGGGGCCAGTACCGGCGATTGGGTTGCAGTCATACAGAGGCTGCTAGGCATTGACGTCATCGGCGCACGGGGTGTCCTTCAGGGTTCGCGCTTGCGAATGAGGTGGCTCGATCAGCATTTCGACGTCATTCCAGATGATGCAGACGAGGAGACGCTTCTTCAGCACACACGTGCATACATTTTGCGGCTGCTCGGAGGCATGTTGTGCGTCGACTACTCCACCGCTTTGGTACACATGATGTACCTCCCATTACTTGAGGATCTGGATCAGACTGCGACATACAGTTGGGGATCCGCTGTATTAGCACATCTGTACAGATCTCTCTGCACCAGTTGTCAGGCCGATTCACATCAGATTGCAGGTTGCATGGTGTTAGTACAGATGTGGGCCTGGGAGCGTTTTCCACGCATCGCTCCTCGAGTTGTCGCACCGCTTGCACCGGAGCTGCTTCAGGACTGTCCTCGGGGACGATGGTATGTCTACGTCATTACTTTCGGTTATTTAGTACTTTTGTTATTGTTTTTTATAAACTTACCGTAGGTTACTCTTTTTTCACCAGGTGGAGTCAGTCTCAGAAGTTTGCACATACTCCGAGACATAGTGTGCACAGCTTCAGACAGATATTCGATGCTATAGTGCCGGCTGATGTAAGTTAAATAGTACTTTTTTGTAAGAAAATTTGTTTTGTTATCACTATTTTAAGTTATTTCAATATAATCTCAGTAAAATTATCATGCTATTATATGACTTATTTTTTGAGTTTACATTTCAGGTTTCATGGACTCCTTATACAGGTTATGTCTACGCATCACTTCCACTATACTGCACATCTTTGGCTGGAGATCGTGCTGCAGTAGTACCACTCATTCACTTCCACATCGTTGAGTGGCACCAGCCAGACCGGGTCATGCGCCAGTTCGGTTTTATACAGCATATCCCCTTGGCACCGCGACAGTCTACCGAGTTACATTCGATTGTGCTTATAGGTAGACAGACGACAGACTGGCGGCGACATCATGCATCTTATATCCAGCTTTGGGACAGGCGTGCCCGATTCAGTATCTTTCCACAGGGATATATCACATCACACTCTGATTTATCTGATCAGGGGGATTATGCACACTGGTATCGACGACATACCATCATGTACCTTACACGTCAGGGGATTGGCATTCAGCGATTGGTATGTTTACTAAGATTTATTAATTTTGTTTAACTCATTTTTGATATTAATTTGATTGTCATTTCATTTGCAGGCAGACGCCATTGGTCAGCTTGCACATTCCACGCAGCCTCAGGAGCATGCATATATTCTGCGGGAGGTAGTTCATCGGGATGTGGTGGCTCTATTGGATCATCTCCGGTTGATACGTGACAGTTTTTTTGATGAGGAGCCACAGATATATCCTGATCCATATCTTCAGGCAGAGGCACCTGAGGATGACGATGTCCCTGCTATGCCTGCTGAGGAGGATGCACCGCCACCACCGCCGCCAGCTGGACGACAGAGACGAGCACATCCGGGGGGGCAGAGGCGACCACATCGACATCCGAGAGCGGCTCCTGCAGATGTCGTCGCACCACAGACAGACGATCTCGCCCAGCCGACTGATGATTTTGCACAGCAGGGAGACATTTATATACCGCATATGGCATCTCCGCAGACTACTATGGACTTCGATCTGGGTGCAGTCACACAGCTTATGGCGGCCCCCTCTCCTCCCGACGAGGCCTTCTTCAGTACCCCATTTCTACCATTTATAGGAGCTTCAGAGCCATATGTCACCCCATATGGTTTTGGGGCATCCTCACATGATTTTGGGGCGTCCTCACATGATTTTGGTCAGTCCTCTACACAGCATCATGAGGAGGCACCAGAAGCACCGGAACAGGAGGAACCTGCAGAGAGGACACCGGAGCGACATGGACGTCGGACGCGGAGAGGACGTGACATTCAGACACCGCGTTGTGGTACCGGGGGGCATCGTCGTTGATGTTTTTGGATGTGATGTTGTATATATTAAAAAACTTATTCACTATGATAAGTAATTGTTGTTTAAGTCAAACAAGAAAATCAAAAATCTATTAAATACAAACTTATTTCAATTAACTATTAAATTATAAAGTACAGGTACAATATAAACAAAATTTGTCACAGCGAGTTAACCATTAATAATTAATAATTATAATGACAAATAATAATTAATAATTAATAATTATATTACTAACTAATTAATTATTGTATATAAAATAATAATATTTTATAGACGTTCAAAGTCACATAGTTGAAACATTTTTAAGTTACAACTAGGTGGTTTTGAAAGCCTATAAAATATTTTCTATCGACATTTTTTACGTAATTTTTTTATTTTCATCTATTCAGTATATGTTTAATCCAAGTTTCAAGTTTCATTCATATTGGTCATATGAATTATGTTTTATAGACGTTTAAAGTCACATAGTTGAAACATTTTTAAGTTACAACTAGGTGGTTTTGAAAGCCTATAAAATATTTTCTATCGACATTTTTTACGTATTTTTTTTATTTTCATCTATTTAGTATATGTTTAATCCAAGTTTCAAGTTTCATTCATATTAGTCATATGGATTATGTTTTATAGACGTTCAAAGTCACATAGTTGAAACATTTTTAAGTTACAACTAGGTGGTTTTGAAAGCCTATAAAATATTTTCTATCGACATTTTTTACGTAATTTTTTTATTTTCATCTATTCAGTATATGTTTAATCCAAGTTTCAAGTTTCATTCATATTGGTCATATGAATTATGTTTTATAGACGTTTAAAGTCACATAGTTGAAACATTTTTAAGTTACAACTAGGTGGTTTTGAAAGCCTATAAAATATTTTCTATCGACATTTTTTACGTATTTTTTTTATTTTCATCTATTTAGTATATGTTTAATCCAAGTTTCAAGTTTCATTCATATTAGTCATATGGATTATGTTTTATAGACGTTCAAAGTCACATAGTTGAAACATTTTTAAGTTACAACTAGGTGGTTTTCAAAGCCTATAAAATATTTTCTATCGACATTTTTTACGTAATTTTTTTATTTTCATCTATTCAGTATATGTTTAATCCAAGTTTCAAGTTTCATTCATATTGGTCATATGAATTATGTTTTATAGACGTTTAAAGTCACATAGTTGAAACATTTTTAAGTTACAACTAGGTGGTTTTGAAAGCCTATAAAATATTTTCTATCGACATTTTTTACGTATTTTTTTTATTTTCATCTATTTAGTATATGTTTAATCCAAGTTTCAAGTTTCATTCATATTAGTCATATGGATTATGTTTTATAGACGTTCAAAGTCACATAGTTGAAACATTTTTAAGTTACAACTTGGTGGTTTTGAAAGCCTATAAAATATTTTCTATCGACATTTTTTACGTAATTTTTTTATTTTCATCTATTCAGTATATGTTTAATCCAAGTTTTAAGTTTCATTCATATTGGTCATATGAATTATGTTTTATAGACGTTCAAAGTCACATAGTTGAAACATTTTTAAGTTACAACTAGGTGGTTTTCAAAGCCTATAAAATATTTTCTATCGACATTTTTTACGTAATTTTTTTATTTTTATCTATTTAGTATATTTTTAATACATGTTTTAAGTTTCATTCATATTGGTCATTTAGATAATATTTTATAGGCTTTCAAAGTCACATACTTGAAACATTTTTAAGTTTCAAGTAGGTGGTATTGAAAGACTATATGTTTAACAATATTTCAAATTTTTTATAAATAGTTACTTATAACTATGTAAATATATACATGTATAAATATATAATTATATATATACAAGTATAACTATAATTACAATATAATTCTAAATATAATTATAAATATAATTCTACACACACACATACACACACACATATATATATATATTTATATATGAATATTAAATATATTTATAAATAAATTTTAGATATATATGTAACAATATTTTTATAATTATATATTTTAAATATATTCATATTCATATAATTATAAATATTTATATTTAAAGATTAGTTTATAATTATATAATTACAAATATATTTTTTATTTAAAAAATATATATAAATAGATTTATATATATAAATATTTATTTTTAATTATATATATACATAATTATATTTATACACACACATATAATTATATATATACATAAATATAATTTCATAATTATATAATTATAAATATAATAATAATTAATTTAGCATTTTTAAATACATATTTATAAGATTATTTTTAAAATTTTATTTATTTATTTTGAAATTATTTATTAAAAATAGATGAGGTGAAAAACAATTAAAAAAAAAGGAAAAAAAAAAAAGGGTGGCAGCGCCACTTGAAGTGGCGCTAGCCACCCGAATTGTTGAGCGCCACTTCAAGTGGCGCTCAACAAACCCATTTAGCTAATTAATTCTAACCTAGACCCATTTTAATAAAAAAAAAAAAAAAAAACCCATCCCGGCAAATTTGCCTCAGGGCGGTGCAGGGGAGGCGGGGTAACACTGAAGTGGGATGCGACATCGAGGTTACGGCTGCTAGAGAGGAGACCGGCTAGAGAGAGGCATGCCAGAAACCTAGCAAACAAGGGGATCATATCGCACGCTGAAAACGGCTATAGGGGGTTCAGGTCGTGCTGTGGGGGAGAAGTAGGTTGGTCGGATAGTGGGGCTTGCGACGGTCTGGTCGTCCAGTGAGAGGAGCAGCACAGGTAAGAGGGTGAGGCAGCTGTTGGCTTGGATCTGAACGGGGTGGAGGCCGGCAGCATGAAGAAACTGGAGACGCGGGGCAGCACAGGAGGCACGTAGACAGGGAGGCGTGGGAGGCACTAGGTGTGGCTGAAAGAGGGGTTCTACTGCGAGGCTGGAGCGTAGAGACCGGCTGGGCATGAGGTTCTATTGCAGGTCAGGGAGGCTGAAGATGGGAATGGCCTAAGGGAGACGTAGTGGGGTGCTTCAGTTTGAGCAGGAGGAGGTCAGGCATCCGGGGGTGCGCTGCATGGGCGTGCTGGAGGCCGAGGGCGTGCGAGGAGGTGGCATGGCCAGCAGGAGGGTGGCGGTTTGGACGGAAGGCGGAGAGGGATAGCAGGTAGGGGAACAGTGCAGGTAGCCGGCGGGCTTGTGCTTTCGGGCCGATCTGGGCAGGAGGCAGAGGAGTGCGGGAGGCCGAGGTCGTGCAAAAGCATAGAGCAAGGCAAGGCAGAGTGGTGCGGGAGCCAAACATAAATGTGCAGGAGGAGGGCAAGGCATGCGCAGGTACTGCACGAAGAAGAATAGGGGGGACAACCGCGTGGAATAGAGGAAAAAATGGCAAAAGAGAAGAATAAAAAATAAAAAGTAAATGAAAATAAAATAAAATTACAAAAAATACAAAATAAAATAAAATAATATAATAATTATTATTATTAATAAATTTAATCTATATTCATAATATTAATAATGATAACAACTATAATAATAACACAAATAATAATAAGAAAACATCTTTAATAATAATAATAATCATAATCATAATAATAATAACCTTAATTACAATAATAATAAAAATTAAAATTATTAACCATGAAATTTTTTAAAAAACGCAATAAATTAAAAAACATATTCATATTAATTTTTTTCTAAGACAGATGAACTATTCCATTGCATGGGAGAAGCCCCATGAGGTCTCTAAAATGAGCTCTGCCCACGAGCTTAGCAACATCAACTAAAATACGCATTTTTTTAGTCAAAACTCAAAAATCTTGTTCAAGATTCAACCAAAACCTCGATAATTTTTTTAAAACCAATGAAAATAAAAAAATAAAAATAATAAATAGGTCGGGATGTGATAATTCTCCCCACCATAATGCTTCCCACCCCTGGGTAGCCACAACAAGACTTGGACCCATGATGAAACTCCTTAAGTGTCACTAACCCCTGAAAGTTTAAGCACCTCCAATTGATCGATCTAAATGAACAGCAAACTCCAATGACAAGCAACTTATCCTCAAAACAAGAGCACTTTAAAGACCACCAAAACAAAACAATGATACTGACTCATGGAGGCTCGAATGGACTCCTCACCATAGGAAACAAGCTAACTGAATTCAATGAGATGCCCAATGGGTCTCCCCACCATAAGGACTGACAAGATTAATCGAATATGAAAACATTCAGCATGGAACAACCCTCCCCCCTCCCACCACCACTAGGGGAATAAGGGAAGGGACCAACAGATAGGGCATTGAAACTACCACCATTTCCATATCAACAATATCACACCCTCAGAAGAACACAAACCATACCTCACTAAAGATAAAAATTAAACAAATGCACTTTTTCAATGTTGGGGTTCACCTAACAACCTGCCAGCTTCAATCTGAGAACTATGGCTAGAGCTCTGTTGATTGAAGCATCCCCTGCCTCATATTCAGGCTTCCAAAAATTCCCAAACATAATAGATAGACCAATGATTTACCAAATGCACTTCCATTACAATAATGTTTTCAAAGAGGTTTGATAAGTTTCATTCTTACCACTTAAGGAAATGAAATATCACTTAACTCTACAAGAGACGACCACTACATCCAAGGAACACTACAAATTGAAAAACTCCAAATGGATCCACAAACATCATCACACTCCTACTAATGAGTGGAGGTTACCTTTGATGAGCCAGGTTTTGCTTCAGCATGCTACTTGGAAACACCTCGACATAATCGATGCACGTGCCCCAGTTGACCACAGGTGTGGAAGAGTCATAGAGCATTCAGGCACATCGTCCTCTTATGCCTCTGCTTACTGCACTGGTGATAGAACAATACAATGCGTTGTGAGGAAGATAACTGAAGGTATCAAGGCCTTCTGATTCCCATACCAGTTCCACCAGCATCAATTTGCTTCCAATTCTTCATATCTCTATTTTATACACATCTTCCCAAGGTTGGAGGAGGATTCTCTACCTCAAGTCCTTTTGCCAACATAGCTTCGGTGGGGAAAGCATGTCTAACCACATCAGGGATGGTGATTATGTTGAACTCTTCAACCTTCGACTGCAGCTCATGATGTAATCCAAATTCCAAATGTCGAGCTTTCACGGGATCATTTCCATCATACCGTGGTTTATATGGATCCAAGTCTAGGAAACGATGAAATAATTGCAACACCGATATAAAACCTTGTTGAAGACCGCACAACTCTATCTTCTTCCTCACCTTTATCACCTCAGAGAAGTATTTTTTCATGAACTATGATGTGAAGAACTCCCATGTGAGATCTTCTCGAGGGTTGCTTTAAGACATGGGCTTCCACCACTTCCAGGATGGACCTTCAAGCATACATGTAGCCAATATCACCATCAATGACTCAAGCGGAATGAGAGAACAAAAGATCCTCGCAATAATCCATAGCCACTCATATACCTTAAGAGGATCTGCTAGCCCATAAAAGAGGGAAGGGTTCAACTTCCGAATCTAAAGGACGTAGTCAATTGGCTGATCAGCTGGACAAATATCTATGAATGCACCACCCAAAACTGCACCTTGGACATCCATCGAACCTTCGCGGGGGAGAACACTAAGGAATAAGAAAATAGGGAGAAAGATGAAGACATGGTCATTGTCATTTCAAATTCTAAAATAACACTTTTCACAATAATGATCAGAATCAAAGAATACCCAAATGATTCACTAGGGGGAAACTAGTGATTATGGGTTACTCGGACATAAAGTTGGAAACCATGAAACTGTCACACAACCATCATTGAGAGCATAATATGGTAATGTTCCTAGCTCCACATGGATTTCCAGGCCCTACGAGCTCACTGGGATACTTTCCCAAATCCCTTTTCCTTTCCCAACATAAAACAATTCACAACAATCAAAGGTCACCATCCTCCCCGGACATCCCATGGTAACCCGAGGTTCAGAACGAGAAAGGGTTCATGAAGTCCTTTTTATCCATATTCTCCAAGTTCTAACAATTCTATGCCTATTACCATGACAACCCCAAATAAAAATGGGCACTAGGAGAAACAAGGCATGCTCAAGAGCCATCCTATTTGATACCATTTTGTCAGAAAAACAACATGGGTCGACTGTAAACTAGTCACCCAAGCCTGTCAGCGACATGGAAAGAGAGGTGTTCCTGATCTTCCCGTGCTGGCGACAAGCACCAGGGCATCAATAGAGGACAATTGGGAAGGATTTCACCCAGTGAAAATAAATTTTGTAGAGGAAAAATTAAAATTATGCAATGTAAATCTACTACACGAAAAAAGAATAACCAGCAACAAACCACTAACATAATGGCGACCAAAACTCCTCGTGACTCCGAGATTCGCTCACTAGTCCACATACATCTCTCTCCCATGAAGAGCATGCTCGAGTCAAACATTCTAAAAAAATTAAAAAATAGAAAATACTATAGGGACGAGTATTAAAACTCAGTAGGTGTTCCCAACAAACTATTCCCAATGCACTACCTTTAAATAATCAATTCACTAATTCCATGTTTATACTGAATTATATAAAATATGGGTTTCCACACACACACACTTCCATTTCTAAAACATGTAATAGTCCATTTCCATTTTTAATTTAAAAACAAGTTTAATGTTTTAAATAAACAGATGCATTCCATTTTAAAACATTTTTACTAAAAAATTAGAAATCCAAATTTTAGTTTTTAGTCAAAAGGAGAACCACACACAACACACACTAAGGAAAATGAAAAAAGTGTCACACTAGGGAAAGTAACCGAACTAGACCTATCGAACATCTTCCAAATACAATTAAATACTAATGAAAACATGGTTTGAACCTATGAGTTCCTGAACAATCCAGAACGTACTGTAAAAGGGACTCAACCTAAAGGCATTCCCTACTCAATGACATCATAACGCTCTAACGACCAGTGCTGCCTTGCATGGCCGAACTGAGGGGCCCAATCCCAAACCAATAATAATAAAACATGTCTCTTATATGGGCCACTATACAGTTTGTAATCTAAACTAGTTCAGTAATCGTTCTCATAAGATTCACTCATTATGCCAGGTTTCCAGGTCAACACATGTAATAAAAATGGTGTGAGTCAGCAAATTCAATCATATAACCTATCACGATGAAAAAAATCACACAAAACACACAAAAAATCTACGTGCATAGTAAGGTCACCCCCAAGATAGTCTAAAGCAGGTTTTCCAAATAATTTATTTTATTAAAGTGCCAATCAGGCCTTAACGAACTTTAATGAAAATATCATTTATCAAGAGAACCAAAACACTTGCACACGCATTATAATAAATAATTTATCATTAAATCATAACTATAAATTAAATTCCATGAATTATGTTCAAAGGAAAAATGTGCATTATTTCACTATTGTGTGTCAATTTAATAAAAAAAAATTTCAAGACTTGTGTATAAAATAAACATCTCTTTTCTTTACATCGAGTAATTATTACAAAATAAATTATCTAAAACTATTTATCATTTATTAAAATTAATAAAATATCATGAAATTAAAAATTCAAATATTTAATGGCATGTTTTGCGGGGGACCTACCTTGACTCGCAGTCCAAGAACGATGACGCGACATGACTCAAGCGGGCGCACCGGCACGTACAAGCTGACAATCACAGAATTGTGGAATTACATCGCCAATGTGCTGAAATCATAATGATAACTAAAAACACATAAATGATAATTTAAAATTAAGAATACAAAACACAAATAAAACCTCACTTAAACCTCATTTCATGTGAAATGAAATGAAACCACGCCGTTGTCCTTCAGCGGAAGGCATTTGTTGCGCACCCGGTTGTGAACTAAGCACACAGCTGGCCAGGTGAACAAATGAGATAGGAGTCGGTGCCAAAATTAGAAATGTGCAACTGGATTGGAGGAGACCGCGAGCTGGGTGGAGGAGGAATATCCAAGGATTGGGGCTTTGGGGTGGTCCTTCTCGCGCTGTAAAAAGGTAGAATATGGAGGCTCCAAGTGCAGGGGACCCACTCGGATGGGTGTTGCGCCAGCCAACATAGGGGAGTATGATGCTTGGAAGGACAGAACAAGGGAGCTCTAGTCAAGCGTGCTAAGAAGGGAGCTGGCCAGAGGATGGCATCACATGCTGAGCTGGAGGAGTGCCTGGCACATTGCTGTTGGAAGGGGGTCGGCCTGCGGGTGGGGGGTTAGGGTAGTGTAGGGTTGGGGGACGCAGACATTAGGTTTAGGGGGCATAGCACCAAAGAGGGATGCATCAGCGATGTTGCGGATTCCAGAGTAATGAATGGCCAAAGAGAGGCCTGTCAGAATCACAGCCAGTTGGGGGGTTGCGGTGCACGTTGAAAAGGGCAGCATGGGGTTCGGGTTGTGCAGCAGTAGAGAAGGAGGCTGGCCAGACAGGGGGGATTGCGGTGGTCTGGTCATCCATAAAGAGGAGCAGGATGGGTAAGGGGGTGAGGAGGAAGTTGGCTGAGATCTAAATGAGGCGTTGGATGAGAATGTGAAGCGGCCAGAGGCATAGGGCAGTGCTGGAGGCTCGCAAACTAGGAGGCACATGCGGTGCTGGGTGTGGCTGGAGGAGGGGCGCCGATGTGAGGCTGGAGCATGGATGTCGATTGGGCATGAGGTGCTGTCACATGGTAGGGTGGACGAAGATAGGAATGGCCCGAGGGAGACACGATGGGGCACAACCGTTCGAGTCAGAGGAGGTCGTGCGTCCAGGGGTGCTCTAGAGGCCGAGGGCGTGCGATGAGGGGGCCTGGCCAACAGGAGGGTGGTGGGTTGGACCGTAGGTGTAACGACCCAAAGTTTCATTAATGGAAATCCCTCTTGATCTAATTAAATGTCTCTTTATGTTTATACAAAATGTAAACTTCTTTGGTTCTATGTTAAGAATTTTGACCTTTTCTAATATAGCTGTTGAACAGTGATCACATGATTAGTATAAATATAGGACTTTAACAAATCCAATTTACTCAGACAAAAGAAGCGATGACCTCATCCAGTAGAATTTCCCCATAAGAAGCCCATTTATTGGAGCTCGGAAAAGAGGTGTCTTTGGGCTTCGCCCTTGACCAAGCCCAAGCCGAGCTTAATCATGTCAAGCTCGAATGTGACCGTCTACGGGGAAAGTGAAAGTTGATTGAAATTACCACTTGAGTGATGTTATCTGAGCCACCCCAAGAGTCTGTCACCATCGCACACCTTACCCTTAGGTCTTATGCGGTTATTTTAAGTGGTTATATAACAAATAAGTAGTACTATGTTCATGTACATTAATTTTGTATATAATAATGAATATAATTTCTAGTCATTTTTGATACATTGTAAATAGTTTTTAAAGTACAAATGGTGTTTTTAGTTATTATTTAATTAAGAAATCTATTTTATTAAATTAATGGATTTTTGAATTAAATAATATTTTAATAAAATAATAATATTATTATTAAATTATTTTTTATTAAATATAAATGATCTTATAATTTTATGAATGCAATTAAAATTTTTATTAAGGTTTGAAAGCCATTTCTGTCAAAACCCGTGAATTTTCGATAAATGTCAGTTTTTATTTTAAAAATGAAAATTAACATATTTATAAAATTATTTAGATAAAATAAATTTTATTTTTGGAATCAGGACATCGAAATTATCCAACGGTGAATTTTTCATAATTTTCCGAGACAGTCAAAGTTTTAGGTAAAAATTAAATACCGTTTAAATATATAATGTGTTTTATGACATCATAATGACTCAATAGTGATGTAATAAAATACTATAATCTTTATGTTCAGACAATATATGTTTTACCATTAAAATAATGTAATTTTGGGTTTGTTTGACTTACTTTTCAAAGCATTAATGGACCCCTCAAGACATATTCAACACTTTGCCTTTTTAAATTAATTACCATGAGAGTGTGACTCACCTCCACATAAGCAACCTTATTATTTTAAGAAGTTCAGACTTTTTCCTTATAAAATATATTTTTCCTCTTCCCTTTTCCAAAAACCATGGGCAAAAACCATGGTATGGTTTGTGGTTTTGGATTAATTTAATATAAGGGGTCCGAAACCAAAATAATAAAGAATTCCCTCACATTTCCTATATAAACCCACCCAATCTCCCACTTAATCCTCACTCAAAGCCCTTGGAGTTCGTCCAACCTCTGCCTTACTCTCTCTAGAATCCTCCAAATGTGCCCTAAGATCCCAAGAAGCCTCTCACAATCCTCTCTCTAGCCTTTGGAAGCACACTTCCAAGTAAGGGTTTTTTCTTCCTTTCTCATTTTTGTACAATTTTCTTTAAGTTGTTTTGCCTTTTAATTTCAATTATGAATGTTGGGGTATGGTTTCTCACCTCCCCCATAATTACCTCTTATTGTTTGAATGATGGGAGACCCATTTATCTCTCATTAAATGCCCCCCATGTACACCCGTTACTATGCCGAAATTTCGAAAGGAACTTCTCTCTCTTCTTTTACATTCAAGCAATAATTTTGTAACATGAATCTAAATTCCATTACAATTGTTGGTACATGTATCTATATGACCTAAATACTTTCCATTACATGTAAATATGATGAGAAACCCCTTTCTCTCTCATCAACCATTTTTATGAATTCTTATGTCACGCCGTTACGCTGCCGAAATCGCACCGATTTTCTATGCCAATGCCATTGTGTAGTGGATACCATGCCCATTTATCCATCAAAGGTATCCACCTTTATGAAACTTTACTTATTTATTACAAATTTCCATGTATGAATTCCACATTCCTTTATCATGGAATAAATGATTATGTTTTATGAATCTGAAATGCCTGGATCGGTTGTGATCACTGAGAGGGGAGGGGTGAATCAGTGATAACTTTTTCTTTTTATGAATTGTTCCCTTTGGATTATCAATTCAACCTCTGCAGCTGGTTAAAGCCTAGATCTACTCTTTTAGTGGTGCAGCAATAATGAGAGCATAGAACATAGAGATTTACAAGGTTAGGTACAAAGACCTACTCCTTGCCGTGTTGGTTACACCCCCCAACACGGATTCTTCACTATGCCAAAAGATGATTACACAGTAATTGGTTATACCCCCCAATTACAAGTTGGTTAAACCCCCCAAATCCACAACATCATCTTCATCATGGCTCCACTTCACTTCTTCAAAGGTGTTGTTCAAAACTTCAAGTAGCTTCAACAGTCTTCAAAAGATCTCGTTGGTCTTGCTCACCAAAAACCAATCACTTAGAATGATCAGTTCTTTTGCATTCACACACTTAAGTATGTACTCCTCTTCTTCTTATGGTTTGTCACTCTTTTTCACTTGTGCACACATACACAACTCATTTTGAATGTACTCAAATGGGTACAAGCCGAACCTCGGCCTCTTCCTTTCTTTGCACACTCACAAGCCTCGGGCTCTTCACTTCACACACACTCAAGATGTGTTCTTCACTTTGCACACAAGGTGCAAGCCTCCTCACTTGCTAAGCACACTCATGCAAGACTACGGCCTTCTTCCTTCATTGCACACACAAAGGCTACGGCCTTGGGTTCTCTTGAATGAAAATAGCCCGTAGGGTCCTCTTACTCCATTTGCACACACACACTCAAAGTGTGAACTCCACTGTTCTTCAAGAGCCGCGCAAGCACAATGGGTGCAAGGGCCACTTCTTCTTCAACACTGACGCGCAAGGTACACTGGCCAAGGGCGCGTAGGTTCTACTGCCGCGCAAGCACTCGGGTGTGCAAGGTGCAACACCGCGGGGCGCGCAAGCTACTCCTGCCGCGCAAGTATGCGGGCAGAGAGAGCTCTTCCTGATGCGCAAGTGAAGCGCACAGGGGACTCCTTCGAATCCTCGGGTGGCTCCGGAACAAACTGCCACGCAAGTGGGATGTGCAGGGCTCAAATCTTCGCGAGGCACAGAGTGCTTCTCACGGAACTCTCTTCAAATATTCAGCAAACACAACCATCGCCTCGGGCTCTCCTTTTATAGGCAGAGGCGCCTCAAAACATCCGCGTGGTTATAAATTCAAACTCCTGGATATCTCGGGTTTTCAAGATTTCCAAAATCTTGTTTCTCCTCTGTTTCACGCGGCTTAACTCATTTTTAATTTCCTCTACGTGCATGCGACTTAGAACGCTTGCACGACCTTCGGTTAAGGATACTCCATGCAACGAATAAACCTCATAGCCTCAGCAACATTGTTTGCCTCGGCCGAACTCCAATTTTCTCCATTCAATGTGTGCATGCATATTTTATTGCATGATTGTGTTTAGTGTGGCCAGACGATCACCATGGATGCCTTAGCTCCTTCAGAGGTGGCCGGGAACTCGAAATCCATCTTCAGAGGGCCACTGGTTCAGGTGGCGTCGCGGGAGGTGCCTCGGCCGAGCTCGAGGTAGAGGATGGACGGGGAGCCGTCGGATCAACGATTTGGACGGACGCGATCAGAATGGGCCGCGGTGGATTAGATGTGCGGCCGAGATCTGGCGCGCGATCAATCGTGAGGCCAGGATGCGCTCCCGGTGATTTTTCCACGTCCCACATCGAAACAGAGCGCCGTTTTTCCGTGGTTTATCAAACATCCGCTCCCTTCCAACGCTCAGTTTCACTTCTCCCCTCTCGGTGCCGCCCCGCACCGAGTTCTCTTAGCGGGCGCGCTCTTGCGCCCACCCCTGCCACTCGGGCGCGCCACTGGCGCCCACTATGCACACACGGGCGCTCTCCTCGCGCTCACGCTGCGCGGGCTTCATCACCGCGTGGCCTCGGGGCTTATACACGGCCCCGACCTCCTCTTGGGCTGGCCCCATGGGATCCCCTTGGGCATGGTGACCTAGTCCCACATGTGCCTTGGGTTGAACCCTCAAGGCTGGCCCTTGGTGGCTTATTTTTTTTCTTAAGTATAGAACAAGTCCTTTGTGTAAAAACAAAGTGACCAAGTACAAATGCCAAATGCCACTTTGTCCTCTAAGCCATTTCTCCCTTCTTCATTTATTCTCTTCTCTTATTCCTAAGAATTCCTCCAATTCTCTTCAACATGTAATCAACATTTAAGAATGGATTTCCCGAAGGGTCTTCCTTCAACCGATGCTCCTGAATCAAATAATTCATCAAAATTCATCACTGATCCAATCAGAGATCAAATTGGAACATCTTCAAATTCACATGCACTAAGTGATAGTGCATGGACTTCATTAGCACCACTTCATCCACTCAGTAGTTGTGGATGGATCATCTTCATCTCCTCATGCATTGTCAAAACAATGCATGGTCTTCAGACATTGTTGTGACTTTGTATCATCAGGATACAAGTTCTATGAACTTAAAGATCAGCTCAACAATCGTCAGATATAATGATGCTCCATCATCATTCATTCTTCAAGTGTTGTCACTTAGTATCATCTTGATACAAGTATTGAAACATTAAGATCACTTCTACAATCGTCTGATATCATGCTTCCTCCATCATCAATCTTCAAGATGTACTGAATCAGATGGCACACGAAGACAAGTTATTGACAACAAATGCAATCACTTCACTTGGGCACAACAATCTCCCCCTTTGTATTTGGTTTTCAATACTCCTAAGAACACTTAGAGAATGTCGTGTGCCTGATGATTTCTCCCCCTTATTGGCCAACAAATGCAAAGGGATGAATGGAAACCATACTCAGAATATAGAGCTTCTGGAACTTGCACATCTTTAACTACCAATGCTCCCCCTCAGGGGATGCACTCATCTCCTTCAATTCCCTGCATGTCAGTACAAGAATACAAAAATTTAGGGAATAAGGAGGGACCTTCTTCTTCCTCAAGTTAGAGGAGAAGGCTGAACATGAAGATTCAGCCTTAGCTCAACAAATATTTCTGTAGGCATAGCTTGTATCCATTGTTCAACTGCTTCAGCCATTGTGTGAGGTTCAACTTGAGAAACCAGTGCAGTCTGATCTTCCAATCTCAACATTATTCTAGTTCTTACTGAGGAGTGTGGGTCACCCAGGACATTTTCTGTGTCAGTATGTTTCTTCAATTGGTGGTATGTCCTTTCACTTTTATTACCTTCCTCTTCATCACTGGTGTATTCATATTTGATCTCAATTTGAAATAGGTTTCCAGTGGTTCTTCTTCCTTGAGTGATGATCTGTCCATCCTTCGAGCTCTTGATGATGCATGAATATTTCTTGAACAGTACTTCATGACCATCATCACATAACTGACTTACACTCAGCAGGTTGTGTTTCAATCCTTCGACAAATAACACATCATTGGATTTTAGATTTGTTGTTTCAACCAGTGCCTTTCCAACTCCCTTGATTTTTAGAGAACAATTATTTCCAACCACCACAGTTCCTCCTTCATGACTTTATATGTTGTTTAGAATTTTTATATCACCAGTGATGTGTGATGAGCATCCACTATCAAGAATCCATGACTCAGTTCTGCTGATGGCTTTTGGAGCAACTTCAGCAAAGCATGTGATTTCTTCATTGGTTTCCTGAATGCCTTTCCCTTTCATGTCTTTGAATTTTTGTTCGGGAAGAGTAGTCATACATTTATCAGCTCTATGACCTTGTTGGTCACATCTTCCACAAGCTTCACTTAGGCAGTCAAATGTGTTCTGAATTGGAGGTTTTGATACATTCTGCACAACACTCTGGGTTTCAGGATGTCTCCCCCTTGACTCATGCCTCATTCTTGGAAGAGACATGTTATACCAGCATGCATAGGCCTTATGACCAAACACACCACAACACCAGCAGTAGCCTCTAAACTTTGACCTTTTCTGTTGATAAGAGTCATGTTGTAATTTCCTGTCCAAGATTTGAGTAGTCCTTCCTGAGGATTTCCTTTCTTCCACTGAAGATGATTTTGAACAGGTTTGTTTATGACATGTTTGTCTCAATTTTATCTTTGAACCTGCATAGTTAGAAATAACAGATGTAAATTGAGATTTACTGAGTGGTGAGTCGACCTGCCTCTGAGCACCAGTGTGAGATGATTCTGCCTTGACCTCAACAGCCTTGTTAAAGTCTTCTCTCATCTTTTTCAAGTTATTTTGTGCTTCAACCCACTTGGACTGTGTTACTGATTGTTCTTCTTCTTTGAGGTGAAGTTTCTCCTCAAGATCTTTTGCTATCTTATCCAGCTCAGCTATCTTCAGTTTGTGTCTCTTGATTTCATCAATGTACATTGTCTCTTTCTTCATACATCCTTCCAACTCCTCAGTCATCCTTTTGGTTTCCTTTTGTAACAATCTCTTCTCTTTCTTGAGTTTAGTGTTCTGTTCAAGGCAAGCCACTAGTTCATATTTCAATATGTGTTCGAGCTCTGTTCGTTCATTTTCATCATCTTCACTGCTGCATGTGTCAAACCCTTTTTCCACATGAGCCATGAAATTCGTTTCTTCTTCTGATTGACTGGCTGAAGTGAAGTCTGATTCTTCCTCTCTGCTAACATAGCTTCTTCTTTCACCTGGAACAAACCTTTTCTTTCTTGCACCAGATCTGTTTCTTTCTCTTGGGTATCTACTCCATTTCTTATTTTGTGACTTATCTTCTTCAACTTCCGGAGCACTAGATATTTTCTCGGGACAGTTAGCAGCAAAGTGTCCGATGTTATTGCAATTGAAACACCTCGATGGTAATTTCCCTTTTCCCCTGAATTTAGTTTTTCCAAACCATTTAGATAAAAGAGAAATAACCTTGTTGAGATCTTCATCCTTTTCTTCATTGTTCGACTCATTTGATCCTAAGACTTCGTCATCTCTTATCTTGAGTTGTCTCATAGCCTCGAAAGCCATCTCATCCTTGATCTTCTTTTTGAATACTGGAATCTTCCTCATTTCATATGTAATGAGAATGTTGTGAAGTTCATCAAGAGAGAGATCATCTCTGTCTTCTAGTGCGGAGACTTTGGGATCAAACCTGTCAGGAAAGTTTCTCATTATTTTTTTAACAATAGTTGAGTCCTCCAACTTTTCTCCAAAGCCTCGAATGTTACTGACAATTTCATTGACTCTTGTAAAATAATCGTCAATACTTTCTTCTTCTCCCATCTTAATATCTTCAAACCGACTTCTCGAAATTTGTAATTTAGCTTCCTTGACTTTCTTGTTGCCTTCATAACTACTCTCCAATTTGTCCCAAATTTCTTTGGCATTCTTGAGTCCCATGACTTTTGTGTAAACCTTTTATGAGAGAGACATAAGAATGGCATTTTGAGCTTTACCATCAACTTCCATATTTCGTTTCTTAGCAGGTGACATAGGAGCTTCATCTTCATGAGGAGGGAATCCAAATAAGGCTGCATTTCTAACTTCAAGGCCGAGAGATAGAAGGTAGGGTAACATCCGATTCTTCCAGCTGTGGTAATTCTTTCCATCGAATGTAGGAACACCCCTACTATTAATAGAATTCAGATTGTCCATCTTCTCAGAAGTAGATCCTTACAGAGGGAACCTCCTCTGATACCACTTGAAATGCCTGGATCGGTTGTGATCACTGAGAGGGGAGGGGTGAATCAGTGATAACTTTTTCTTTTTATGAATTGTTCCCTTTGGATTATCAATTCAACCTCTGTAGCTGGTTAAAGCGTAGATATACTCTTTTAGTGGTGCAGCAATAATGAGAGCACAGAACACAGAGATTTACAAGGTTCGGTACAAAGACCTACTCCTTGCCGTGTTGGTTACACCCCCCAACACGGATTCTTCACTATGCCAAAAGATGATTACACAGTAATTGGTTATACCCCCCAATTACAAGTTGGTTAAACCCCCCAACTCCACAACATCATCTTCATCATGGCTCCACTTCACTTCTTGAAAGGTGTTGTTCAAAACTTCAAGTAGCTTCAACAGTCTTCAAAAGATCTCGTTGGTCTTGCTCACCAAAAACCAATCACTTAGAATGATCAGTTCTTTTGCATTCACACACTTAAGTGTGTACTCCTCTTCTTCTTATGGTTTGTCACTCTTTTTCACTTGTGCACACATACACAACTCATTTTGAATGTACTCAAATGGGTACAAGCCGAACCTCGGCCTCTTCCTTTCTTTGCACACTCACAAGCCTCAGGCTCTTCACTTCACACACACTCAAGGTGTGTTCTTCACTTTGCACACAAGGTGCAAGCCTCCTCACTTGCTAAGCACACTCATGCAAGCCTACGGCCTTCTTCCTTCATTGCACACACAAAGGCTACGGCCTTGGGTTCTCTTGAATGCAAATAGCCCGTAGGGTCCTCTTACTCCATTTGCACACACACACTCAAAGTGTGAACTCCACTGTTCTTCAAGAGCCGTGCAAGCACAATGGGTGCAAGGGACACTTCTTCTTCAACACTGCCTCGCAAGGTACACTGGCCGCGGGCGCGTAGGTGCTACTGCCACGCAAGCACTCGGGTGTGCAAGGTGCAACACCACGGGGCGCGCAAGCTACTCCTGCCGTGCAAGTATGCGGGCAGAGAGAGCTCTTCCTGATGCACAAGTGAAGCACACAGGTGACTCCTTCGAAGCCTCGGGTGGCTCCGGAACAAACTGCCGCGCAAGTGGGATGCGCGGGGCTCAAATATTCGCGAGGCACAGAGTGCTTCTCACGGAACTCTCTTCAAATATTCAGCAAACACAACCATCGCCTCGGGCTCTCCTTTTATAGGCAGAGGCGCCTCAAAACATCCGCGTGGTTATAAATTCAAACTCCCGAATATCTCGGGTTTTCAAGATTTCCAAAATCTTGTTTCTCCTCTGTTTCATGCGGCTTAACTCATTTTTAATTTCCTCTACGTGCATGCGACTTAGAACACATGCACGACATTCGGTTAAGGATACTCCATGCAACGAATAAACCTCATAGCCTCGGCAACGTTGTTTGCCTCGGCTGAACTCCAATTTTCTCCATTCAACGTGTGCATGCATATTTTATTGCATGATTGTGTTTAGTGTGGCCAGACGATCACCATGGATGCCTTAGCTCCTTTAGAGGTGGCCGGGAACTCGAAATCCGTCTTCGGAGGGCCACTGGTTCAGGCGGCGTCGCGGGAGGTGCCTCGGCTGAGCTCGAGGTAGAGGATGGACGAGGAGCCGTCGGATCAACGATTTGGACGACCACGATCAGAATGGGCCGCGGTGGATTAGATGTGCGGCCGAGATTTGGTGCGCAATCAATCATGCGGCCAGGATGCGCTCCCGGTGATTTTTCCGCATCCCACATCGAAACAGAGCGCGGTTTTTCCATGGTTTATCAAACATCCGCTCCTTCCAACGCTCAGTTGCACTTCTCCCCTCTCGGTGCCACCCCGCACTGAGTTCTCTTGGCGGGCGCGCTCTTGCGCCCACCCCTGCCACTCGGGCGCGCCACTGGCGCCCACTATGCACACACGGGCGCTCTCCTCGCGCTCACGCTGCGCGGGCTTCATCACAGCGTGGCCTCGAGGCTTATACACGGCCCCGACCTCCTCTTGGGCTGGCCCCATGGGATCCCCTTGGGCGTGGTGACCTAGTCCCACATGTGCCTTGGGTTGAACCCTCAAGGCTGGCCCTTGGTGGCTTATTTTTTTGCTTAAGTATAGAACAAGTCCTTTGTGTAAAAACAAAGTGACCAAGTTCAAATGCCAAATGCCACTTTGTCCTCTAAGCCATTTCTCCCTTCTTCATTTCTTCTCTTCTCTTATTCCTAATAATTCCTCCAATTCTCTTCAACATGTAATCAACATTTAATAATGGATTTCCCGAAGGGTCTTCCTTCAACCGATGCTCCTGAATCAAATAATTCATCAAAATTCTTCACTGATCCAATCAGAGATCAAATTGGAACATCTTCAAATTCACATGCACTAAGTGATAGTGCATGGACTTAATTAGCACCACTTCATCCACTCAGTAGTTGTGGATGGATCATCTTCATCTCCTCATGCATTGTCAAAACAATGCATGGTCTTCAGACATTTTTGTGACTTTGTATCATCAGGATACAAGTTCTATGAACTTAAAGATCAGCTCAACAATCGTCAGATATAATGATGCTCCATCATCATTCATTCTTCAAGTGTTGTCACTTAGTATCATCTTAATACAAGTATTGAAACATTAAGATCACTTCTACAATCATCTGATATCATTCTTCCTCAATCATCAATCTTCAAGATGTACTGAATCAGATGGCACACGAAGACAAGTTATTGACAACAAATGCAATCACTTCACTTGGGCACAACAGAATCCATGTTTTATGATCCATGTGGCACACTTATGCATGAAATGAAATGTTTAAGAAGGGTGCGCCCTTATAGCGCTCCAATGCATTGGGTAAAGTATAGTATCATGATACGTCATGTGCAATGAGTGTTGACTCATGCTAATTCAAGTGCAACGAGGGTTTACTCGTGCTTTATGTGCAATGAATATTTACTCATGCTCTATGTGCAATGAGACTTGGCTCATGCTAATTCCATGTTAAGTGTTGTTGCCACAATTCCATGTTATGATTATAATGTTTTATCATGCCTTTATGTTCATGCTTCTTTTATGCTCTATTGATATGCCTATTGTCTAACATGTATTGTACTCCTCATGTTATTCCATGTGTACCCCCTTACTGGGATTTAAAGATCACCCTTTTCTTATGAATTTCCTCAGGTTATCCCATGCAATGCTAAGGGAAATGTAGTGGTCATGTAAATGAAGTTTTCAATAAAGATGTTGTATTTCGTGTTTTAAGTTTTTATGTAATGATCCTAAGACCCAAAGGCACTAAACCTTTCGATCTTCTTTGTTGTATCAAGTGAAGTTTTATGTAATAAATTATGTTTAAGTTTGTAATAAAAGCAGGGTTGTCATAGTTGGTATCAGAGGATAGGTTTGGTTATTTTTGGGATTAGGATTAGAAAACCCTAGTAAATCCTTAGATACAAGAATAAGTACAATAAAAACGTCCCTATGTTTTGGTGAGTATTGAGTAAGTGGGTTATCAAGAAAATAAATCCCTGTTTGGATACGAGCAGGTAGAGGTGGCTCTGACACAGATGTATCCTAGGGGTAAAACCCGAAAACACCGCTTTGCGCTAGACTCGAACGGGAACTGGTGCACGACAACGGGGCTTGCTGCACTCTTCGTTATGACACTCTCAGGGGATATGATTTGGTAAATCCACAAGCATAGTATGAACCCTTATTATGGGAATTAAAAAAATGCCCCTAAGAATATATGTTAGAAAGTTGATCATGAAAATCCTAGATTGAAGCCTATAGACTCATGAGTTAAAAAAATGAAAGTTTATTTATAAGTCATCAACTTTTGTCTTTGGATTACCCTTTATGTGTTAACCCTAACATTACTTTTATTCCAGCCAATGGCCGATAATAGGATGACTCGGGCTAACAACCGATGTGATGATCAGTGTGATGACTGTACTAATGAGATACCCAATCCAATGGGAGCAGGAATCGCAAACTTTTTCACGCTTCTCTCTCAGCTAAATCAAGTTTTGAATAGAAACATGGGCCAAGAGGAATGTTCAACCCCCCCCCCCTAAGAAAGAACAACTTGCTATAAGGAGCTTCATGAGACAAAGGCCTCCTACTTTTAGTGGATCATCCGATCCCACAATCGCTGAACAATGGATCAACTCCATTGAAAAGATATTCTCCATCCTCCAATGTTCTGAACAAGATAAGGTTCTCCTGGCGGCTTATCGTATGGAGGGTGAAGATGATCAATGGTGGACGTTGATAAAAAATATGACGCCTGAGGATGAGATCGAGGCGTTGGAATGGAAGGATTTCCGAAAGATGTTTTTTGATAAATATTTGCCGCACACCCTCCGGCTTAAGATGGAAAGAGACTTCCTTTCCCTCAAGAAAAAAGATGAAGAATATATTGGAGCGTACGAGGAAAAATTCACAGGGCTTGCATGATACACTTTTGGATTTGTTGTTAACCCCAAATGCAAGGTTTACCGCTTCATTGGTGGGCTGAAGCCTAGCTTGCAGAAAGCATTAGCGATCTGTGACTTCGACAGCTATGAGGAAATTGTCCGATGTGCCCTCAAGGTCGAAATGGAGATCGGGGAATCACAAGGGTATCATGGGGACAAGAAGAGTAAGGTGGACTTCAATGCTGGTGGTCTGATGGATAAATCCAACGGTGCTAAGAAGATCCAGCACCCCACTTTCCAAAAGTGCAGAAAGAAGCACCTTGTAAATTTCCTTAAGGGGATGAGAAAATGCTTTAGGTGTGGAAGAGAAGGGCACCTAGCTGTTAACTATTGGTAAGAAAGACCCGCGACTGTGACTGAGGAGAAGAATGCTCCGTTCAAACCTCAACGCATTGTTCAATGCTTCAAATGCAAAGAACTAGGTCATTTTGCAAATTAGTGCCCTAATCCAAGGGTTTTCGGAGACAACCAACAACCTCCAAGGTAGCAAGGAAGATCTTTTGCTATCACTTCTGCCGAAGGGAACCCCGACAATGAAGTGGTGACAGGTACGCTAGTTATTCATTCAAGAATAGCGAATGTACTTTTTGATTCAGGTTCTAAGAATTATTTTATATCTCGAAAGTTTAGTAGAACAATCCCAACACCACCACAAATCATGGAAGTGAAGATGTTGGTGAGTATGGAAAATGGGGCAATCATTGCATCCCATGAATATAAGTCCTCCCCTATTATAATCTGCAGATTGAATTTCCCGGAGAACCTATTCATACTCCCTCTGGTATAATTTGATGCAATTCTTGGCATGGATTAACTTTCCTTATATAGAGCCAACATAAATTGTCGGGAGTGGGAAATCACACTCCATATGGAGAATTGACCCCCGATTCTTTACAAGTGTAAGGAGGAAGATGAATCTCCTTTAGCTCCATCATCTCAAGCATGGATATTACTGCCTTATGAGCACACGTATCTGGATCAGATGATTGAGTCCAAGGAAGAAACTATCCTTGAATAAATGCCTATTGTGAGGGAATTTGCTAAAGTGTTTCCCAAGGAACTTCCTGGTCTTCCTCCTAGAAGGGATGTTGAATTCTCAATTGAACTTATACCCGTGGCTTTACCAATATCCAAGAATCCATATAGAATGGATGTTGTAGAGCTTGAAGAGCTGAAGAAACAACTACAAGAGAATCTGGATAAAGGGTTTATATGCCCAAGTGCTTCACCATGGGGTGCACCAGTCCTCTTCATCAAGAAGAAGGATGGGTCAATGCGGATTTGCATCGATTATCGTGAACTTAACAAAATCACAATAAAGAACAAGTATCCTCTCTTAAGAATTGATGACTTGTTCGATTAGCTGCGTGGAACACAGTTCTTCTCCAAGGTAGATTTGCGGTCGGGATATTATCAAGTAAGGGTGAAGAAGGAAGATGTCCCCAAGACTGCTTTTCGTATAAGATACGAGTACTATGAATTCATAGTAATTCCTTTTGGACTCACCAATGCTCTAGCAATATTCATGGACTTGATGAATAGAGTCTTTAGAGATTACCTAGACAAATTTGTGGTAGTCTTTATAGATGATATTCTAATATACTCCAAAACCAAGGAGGATCATGAGGAGCATTTAAAAACTGTACTAGAGGCTTTGCGCAAGGAGAAGCTCTATTAAAAGTATATCAAGTGTGAGTTCGGGTTGAAGAAGGTCTCATTATTGGGCCATATCATCATAAGAAATGGGATATATGTGGACCCCTCCAAAACAGTTGCAATTGAGGGATGGATGAGGCCAACATCGGTAACAGATATCCATAGCTTCTTGGGGTTAGCTGGATATTATCGACGATTTGTGAGAAATTTCTCACGATTGTCCAACCCTCTTACCAAGATAACTCGAAAGGGAGTAAAGTTTTCTTGGAGTGATGAATGCGAAGAAAGCATCAAGGAGTTGAAAAGGAGGCTTATTATTGCGCTCGTGATCACTTTACCCACAAGTGGGGAGATTTTTGTGGTACTCAATGATGATTCAAAGAAGGGCTTAGGATGTGTTCTGATGCAGAATGATAATGTGATATCCTATGCCTCAAGGAAGTTGAAAATCCATGAGCGAAACTATCCAACGCATGATCTGGAGTTGGCGGCGGTGATCTTTGCCTTGAAAATCTGGTGGCATTATCTCTATGGAGAGAAATGTGAGATATATACTGACCACAAGAGTATTAAATATATATTCACCCAGAAAGAGCTTAATATGCGCCAGAGAAGATGAATAGAGCTCATCAAGGATTATGACTATTCAATACATTACCACCCTGGGAAAGTGAACAAGGTGGAAGATGCCCTAAGTAGAAGGGACCCAACAATTCTATCAATGATGAGAATTGAGAAGGATCCAGTGTTCTTAGACTTGATGAATATGGACGTGGGAATCATAAAAAATGGAACATCATCAATCCTTTCACAAATGATTGCTCAACCATCTCTTTTGGAAAGGTTAAAGGATGCTCAAAAGGATAATATGGGAATTCAGGAAAAAGTGGAAGCTATCAAAAAAGGGAAATCCTCAAAATTTAATGTTAATGAAGAAGGAATTGTGCGGTTTGGGAAAATACTATATGTTCCATCAAGTCCGGAGCTGAAGAAGGAACTTTTAGATGATGCACATAGTTCAAATTTCTATATTCACCCAGGGAGCACAAAGATATATCGAGATCTTTGAGAAAACTTTTTGTGGGATAATATGAAGAAGGAGATCGCTGAATATACATCAAAGTGCCTAGTGTGTCAGCAAGTGAAGGCAGAGAGGCAGAAGTCTAAGGGGATGATGCAACCATTACCAATACCAGAATAGAAATGGGAGAACATCACCATATACTTTATCACCGGACTTCCAAGGATATCCAAAGGCAACAATACAATCTGGGTTGTTGTGGATCGTCTTACAAAGACTGCACACTACATTGATATTTGGGAGGATTTCTCTTTGGATCAACTGGAACAGTTATATAACAGGGAAGTGGTAAGGTTGCATGGAGTACCACTATCTATTGTGTCTGACCGAGATCCAAGATTCACCCTTATGTTTTGGATGAGTCTTTAACATGCTCTGAATACTTAACTGAACTTCAGTATGACCTATCATCCTCAAACTGATGGCCAATCCGAGCGGACTATCCAAACACTTGAGGATATGTTGAGATCATGCTCAATGGACTTTAAAGGAGGATGGGATAAACATCTTCCTCTGGTTAAGTTCTCTTATAATAATAGTTTCCACTCGAGCATCCAAATGGCACCATATGAAGCCCTGTATGGGAAAAGGTGCAGAACACCGGCATGTTGGGATAAGGTCGGTGAACGTAAGCTGCTTGGACCAGAAATTGTCAAAGAAATGGTGAAGAAGGTGAAAACCATTCAACATCATATCAAGGCAGCCCATAGTCGACAGAAGAGTTATGTAGATAATCTTCGACGAGACCTTGAGTTTAAAGTTGGAGACATGGTTTTTCTACGCATATCTCTGTGGAAAAAGGTCGTGAGGTTTGGAAATAAAGGGAAGTTAAGTCCAAGGTACATCGGCCCCTTCGAGATTCTTGATCATGTTGGAGATGTGTCCTATCGACTAGCACTTCCACCTACCATGGCCAAAGTGCATGATGTCTTTCATGTATCCCTATTAAGGAAGTTCATACCAGATCCTTCACATGTACTCTCTTCTGAGGTGGTACAATTGGAAGATGATCTTTCTTATGAGGAGAAACTAGTGAAGATCTTATATCATAGAGAAAAAGTTCTACGAAATAATACAATGCCCCTCATCAAGGTGTTATTGAGAAACCACAAGTTTGAAGAAGCGACTTGGGAATCGGAGGAAATGATGAAGCTGAGTTACCCACATCTGTTTTAGTGTGGGAAAAGGAATATTTTGAGGGTGAAATTTCTAAGGGGGGAATATTGTAATGACCCAAAGTTTCATTAATGGAAATCCCTCTTGACCTAATTAAATGTCTCTTTATGTTTATATAAAATGTCAACTTCTTTGGTTTTATGTTAAGAATTTTGACCGTTGCTAATATAGTTGTTGAATAGTGATCACATGATTAGTATAAATATAGGACATTAATAAATCCAATTTACTTAGACAAAGGAAGCAATGACCTCATCCAGTAGAATTTCCCTATACGAAGCCCATCTGTCAGAGCTCGAAAAAGAGGTGGCATCTTTGGGCTTCGCCCTTGATCAAGCCCAAGCTGAGCTTCATCATGTCAAGCTCGAACGTGACCATCTACGGGAAAAGTGGAAGTTGATTGAAATTACCACTCGAGCGATGTTATCCGAGCCACCCCAAGAGTCTGTCACCATCGCACACCTTACCCTTAGGTCTTATTCGACTGTTTTAAGGGGTTATGTAACAAATAAGTAGTACTATATTCATGTAAATTAATTTTTTATATAATAATGAATATAATTTCTAGTCATTTTTAATACATTGTAAATAGTTTTTAAAGTACAAATGGTGTTTTTAGTTCTTATTTAATTAAGAAATCTATTTTATTAAATTAAGTGATTTTTGAATTAAAAAATATTTTAATAAAATAATAATAATATTATTAAATTATTTTTTATTAAATATAAATGATCTTATAATTTTATGAATGCAATTAATTTTTTTATTAAGGTTTGAAAGTCATTTCTGTCAAAACCCGTGAATTTTCGATAAATGTCGGTTTTTATTTTAAAAGTGAAAATTAACATATTTATAGAAATATTTAGATTAAATAAATGTTATTTCTAGAATCAGGAAATCAAAATTATCCAATGGTGAATTTTTCATAATTTTCTGAGACAGTAAAATTTTTAGGTAAAAATTAAATACCGTTTAAATATATAATGTGTTTTATGACATCATAATGACCCAATAGTGATGTAATAAAATACTATAATTCTTATGTTCGGCCAATATATGTTTTACCATTAAAATAATGTGATTTTGGGTTTATTTGACTTAATTTTCAAAGCATTAATGGACCCCTCAAGACATATTCAACACTTTGCCTTTTTAAATTAATTTCCATGAGAGTGTGACTCACCTCCACATAAGCAACCTTATTATTTTAAGAAGTTCGGACTTTGGCCTTATAAAATATTTTTTTCCTCTTCACTTTTCCAAAAACCATGGGAAAAAACCATGGGATGGTTTGTGGTTTGGATTAATTTAATATAAGGGGTCCCAAACCTAAATAATAAAGAATTCCCTCACCTTTCCTATATAAACCCACCCAAGATCCCACTTATTACTCACTCAAAGCCCTTGGAGTTCTTTAAACCTCTGCCTTACTCTCTCTATAATCCTCCTAAGGTTCCCCAAGCTCCCAAGAAGCCTCTCACAAGCCTCTCTCTTGCCTTTGGAAGCACACTTCCAAGTAAGGGTTTTTTCTTCCTTTCTCATTTTTGTACAATTTTCTTTAAGTTGTTTTGCCTTTTAATTTGAATTATGAATGTTGGGGTATGGTTTCTCACCTCTCCCATACTTCACTATTATTGTTTTAATGATGGGATACCCCTTTCTCTCTCATTAAATTCCCCCCATGTACACCTGTTACTATGCCGAAATTCCGAAAGGAGCTTCTCTCTCTTCTTTTACATTCAAGCAATAATTTTGTAACATGAATCTAAATTCCATTACAATTTTTGGGAAATGTATCTATATGAAATCCTTACTATCCATTACATGTAAATATTATGAGGAACCCCTTTATCTCTCATCAACCATTTTTATGAATTCTTATGTCACGCCGTTACGCTGCCGAAATCGCACCGATTTTCTAAGCCAATGCCATTGTGTAGTGGATACCATTCCCATTTCTCCATCAAGGGTATCCAACTTTATGCACCTTTACATATTGATTACAAAGTTTCTTGTATGAATTCCACATTCCTTTATCATGGAGTAAATGATTATGTTTTATGAATCCATGTTTTATGATCCATGTGGCACACTAATGCATGAAATGAAATGTTTAAGAAGGGTGCGCCCTTATAACACTCCAATGCATTGGGTAAAGTATATTATCATGATACGTCATGTGAAATGAGTGTTGACTCATGCTAATTCAAGTGCAACGAGGGTTTACTCGTGCTTTATGTGCAATGAGGATTTACTCATGCTCTATGTGCAATGAGCCTTGGCTCATGCTAATTCCATGTTAAGTGTTGTTGCCACATTTCCATGTTATGATTATCATGCTTTATCATGCCTTTATGTTCATGCTTCTTTTATCCTCTATTCATATGCCTATTTTCTAACATGTATTGTAATCCTCATGTTATTCCATGTGTACTCCCTTACTGGGCTTTATAGCTCACCCTTTTCTTATGCATGTCCTCAGGTTATCCCATGCAATGCTAAGGGAAATGTAGTGGTCATATAAAGAAAGTTTTCAATAAAGATGATGTATTTCATGTTTTATGTTTTTATGTAATGATCCTAAGCCCCAAAGACACTAAACCTCTCAATATTATTTGTTGTATCAAGTGAAGTTTTATGTAATAAATCATGTTTAAGTTTGTAATAAAATCAAGGTTGTCATAGTAGGCGGAGAAGGAGAGCCGACAAAGGAACGGTGCAGGTAGCCTAGGGGCTCGTGCGTGTGGGCCAAGTAGGGCAGGAGGCTGAGGGCGTGCGATGGCGGAGAGCAAGTCGAGGCAGAGGGATGCGGGAGTCGGACGAAAGTACACAAGAGGAGGACAAGGCGTGTGTAGGTGCTGGGGAGGAAAATCAGGGGAAACTCACATGTGGAAGCAAGGAAAAAAAGGAAAAAAACTAAGAATAAAAAATAATAAGTAAATAAAAATAAAATAAAATAATAAAAAATATAAAAATATTAAAAATAATAATAATAATAATAATAATAATATTATTAAATATTATCTATATTAAAAATATTATTATTAATATCAATAATAATAATTATAATAAAAATACTAAAAATAATAAAACAACATTAATAATAATAATAATAATAATAACCTTAATTTCAAAAATTAAAATAATTAATATTTTTTAGCATGAAGATTTTTAAATAACGAAATAATTTACAAAACATATTCATTTTAATTTATTTTCAAAGATATACAGACATTGCCATTGAATGGGCGATGCCGCATAGGGTCTCTAAAACGCACTATGCCTAGGCGCTCAGTGACGTCAACTAAAAAAAACTTGTTTTTTGACAAAACATAAAAATCTTGTTCGGGATTCAACCTGAAAAATGATAACATTTTTACAATTAATGAAAATAATAAAATAAAAATAATAAATAGGTCAGGGTGTGACAGACTCTGAACAAGGAGTAGAATGGACAGGGAATATGGTGAAACACATTAACATCACCGAACAAAAATTTTATGTCCAAAAGATTAATCACAGCCTGGAATCACATTAAATCATTACCAAAAGAACTATATTCAATAAAATTGGCTGAGGCATCATCTGAAGTGGTGTATTGAATATTTGAAATGAATCCTTAGGTTGATCAACATGAAATATTTCCAACGGAGAACTATCCATGGCCACATCACAACATCCAACACATCATTATAACCCCACTGAACAACATTCCAAAACAGATCTACCAACAAGATCTCATTATAAGAGTATGAATTGAAAATCAAAAGGAAGCCTACATAATAGCCACATAACCATCAGTTTATAAACAAATTCCACAATGTTTCAGCTCAAAACACTTAAAAAACACTCTAAATTTGTGGATTCCCACATTAACCAATGGTGTTCCATCAAGTCTCACTCACATGAACATTTACATGCCTCCCCAGGAACCTAACAACTAATCCATACATGTCATCCTCCATGTATGCGAGCACACATGAAAACACCAAAGTCTAAAACAAAATAACTTCATTCCTAAAATCTTGGACATTCCAAAAGAACACTAACCACAAATTCAAAACCCTTTGTATATTTCAAAAAACAAACCCCACTTAATAAATAACCATTTTCTTAAAAACCTACCCCTTTTAAATTTAACAACATTCAAAACACCCAAGGTACTCCAAACAAGCCCTTCCAATTTTTTAAAATTCATCTAGGTGTATTTTTATAATCTGATGGCCATTAAGACCAATACCCTTTCTAGGAAAACAAAAACCGCTCAAAACCAATATCCAAAACAAATTCATCAGATTCAATCACTTTTCAACATCCTAAAACATCCCATTTAAATCAAATATTCCGAATCACCTTAAAAATATTCAAACTTTCTAAACATTTTATTCCAATAAACCACACATTTAGATTAGGGATAATCTACTCCTGTTAAATCATTTCTACTTCCTCCTAAAAAATTTATTTCACAAAAACACCACCTTCCAAAACCAGTATTATATTTAATTTTTTATAACCACATATTCTATTTTTCAAAATCCAATCCTTCCTTTAAAACCCATTTCCACAATTCTCAGAAAAGGATTTCCAAAACCAAAATTCAGAATTTACGAATGGTCCAAGAGACCCGCAAAAGGGAACTAGTGTCCGTGGGTGACTTGACCATATGGTTGGTGGCCATATGTCAAAAACAACACCAACACAGAGGGACTTATTAGGACCATTCCTTGACTCCACATGGCTTACCAATCCTGTGAGTTCACGAGGGCCATTAGTCAGATTCACATTATCATATCCCAACACATAAAAATCCACCTGAACAAAGGAAAAATAATAATATCAGACAACCTGTGGAATCCCGAGGATCAGAACGAGCAAGATTTTGTGATGATCTTCCCGCACTTATGCCTCCAGTACCAAAAATTCCCAATCCATCTACCCTGACATCCCCCAAATAACAATGGTGATCTAAAAATAAAGGTCTATGAAGAGCTGACCTCCTTTGAAACAAATTTTTCACGATGCAGCCCAAGAAAAACTAAAATCGGTCACCCATGCCAGCCCGTGACAATTATAGAGAAGCGGTCCCAATCCTCTCAGGATGGAGAAAAACACTAAGGGTATCAATAGGGTATACTAGGGAACTATTTTTCCCAAGTATAAAAAACAAAAAAAAAAGAAATACATCGGAAAGCAACACACAACCCAATATACATTTACCTTAAAAAAATTTAACTGAAAATTATTTGTACAAGAAATTGAAAGTACAACTAAAACAACTGCTCAATTGAAAAAAATTGATAACCAACTAAATCCATGTACCCCTCTGGTCACTCTCCAACACAATTATCACACATCACCCAAGGTGATCGAACTCAAGCTAAAACCTGCACAAGGTCTTATAACAGAAGACGTCTATAGGCATGGTTTTTAAAATTCATTTGGTTAGCCTAAAATTCTATTCCCAATGTAATTATTTTAAAATAAAAGAAACATCAATTTTAGGTTTTAAATATAAAATATAAAAGTATATTTTTGAAATGAGGTTCCTTGATATAATAATTATTAGACAAAAACACACATGTTTTATAAAAAAGAATGCAAGTAATTATTTTTCAACGAAATGCAACTTCAAAATGAAAAAATTTTTCTTAGAGGGATACTTTACAGAATGTAAAATTTTTTGTAACTCACACAGACTTCTGAATTTACAAACCAAACACATTTTATACCAACAATGAATAAAAAATACCCAATGAGAACAAGTAAGGGGAACACACCTAGGAAAAATTTAGTTGTGATCCCCAGGTACCTCGGGTCTCGGTGAGGGTATCCATAACCATGTATCCCAACAAAAATATAATCATCATAGTTTATTTAGTGTTTTCATCGTCAAACATGATATGTAAAGCAGGTGCCAAACCCAACGGGATCACAGGCATACCGGTTCACGTCTCTTGACCTAGATACCAATGTTTTCACTTTTTGTACTAAAAAAGTTACAAATTATAAAATAACATTTTCTAATTAAGATTTAATTTAAAAATATTAAACACATAAAATATTCCACACAAATGTCTCACATTTCTTTCCTAAATCAATAGAACTACAAAATTTTCATAAAACAATTTCAAAATGTATAACAAGGCCTTGAACATAAAATCAATTAAAATTAATATTTTAAGGCTAAAAACCCATGAATAACATATCAAACCAGATTTTGAAGCCCCAAAAATAATTAATAAATAATTTTCATGAACCATAAAGTGTCGTTCAAAGATATAACATGTAATACACATGGAAACCATTTTTACAAGAAAAAATGCCAAACGGACCTTTATGCATTTCTCAAAACTAACATTTGAAAATGGTATGCATTTCACTTTTATTAAATAGGTGTATACACACTATATAAAGCATAATGTTTTTTCATAAATCCCTTAAAATAGTCAGGTTACATATTCAAAACACTAACATTTTCATAGGGATGTGAAATGGGTTATTTTCCAACAACTCGGGCCAAAATTGGTTCTAAACAAAAATAAATTTGTTTGTAAAACCAAATACACATTGGAATACCATTGAATGAAACCAAAAAACCATTTTTCATTCTTCCAATGCATTTATAAATCCAAAAAGATAATTTTTAAATCTCACTTATCACATAAAATCCAACCATGCAATTTACTGAACACGTGATAAGAATTTTTAGAAAACAATTTATTTTAAGCACTTGAAAAGCAATAAAACAACAATTGCATTCCATATTTTATTATAGATATAGTAACAAGTTAAAAATACCATAAACCAGGTTCTATACCTCACAAACTAGGTGCGAATGATAACAAAACATTTAATCAAATATTTGGTATGCACTATTATGACAAAACAACACTACCTTTCACAAAAAGAAGCTTAAAAACATTTTTTACAACAAAAATATCATCCAAAGGATGAAAAGAAACAACAAACATATATAACATGTGTAAAAAATAATAAAATGATTAAAAATATATGATAATGGAATTTTTAAGGGATATTTGTCCTCAAATACTTGGATTAAGGGAAACGCACACCTGATATCACTATCCGAGGATTTATAACCCCTTTACATATGAATAACTTCCCCAAATGAAAAAAATCTATAATAATCATGGGATAAAAGAACTGTCATGACCCGTCCTCAGGACCCGTGCCATGACTACCCCAAACCCGCCTTCCATAGGCCAGGGGCTGGCGACTAGCACCAAGGCGTAAATCCCGGTAAAAAGGGAAGGCATTGACTTTTTAATGTAAACAAACACCACAGAGCAAGCAAGCAGTAGAAGTAAACACTAAGTAAAAACTGAGTACAACAGTAAGTGTGGAAAAGTAAGTGGGCCAGTATACAAACCCAAACTAAAAGTAAAGTACAACTGGAAAGGGAAAACAACAACTGAAAAGTAAAGCCGCATCGTCGAGCTGTCCACTAGAAATCCCACCTGAAGGGTGAGTACAGATAGCCTCCACTGCTCCTCAGGTCCAGCCGACCGCTCCGAGTACGTCCCGCCCAGTGGTCCACCTCCAGGTACCGTCCTACTCCGCAAGCCTCAGCCACGATCAGCGCTGTCCGTCATCTACAACCAACACAACGTAGTACGTGCATAGCCCGTGCATGGGTGAGTATAAGCTACTCAGTAGGGACCTCGAGACCCCCGAAGGTCTCCCAGAATCCACAAAGAAAAGATACAATCACGAAGTAACATCCGACACTTCTTAGGTATATTCCCATACATATACCTTGGTCATCAATCCCAGTTCGCTCCAACCTCCAAGCTCAAGCACAACCCAGTCCATACATGAAAGAAAAACGTAATCCACACAGGATAGCACAACTCAATCCACATAGGAAATAAAAACATGATTCATCTCACATAGGTATACTTCTTCATATGACGATAAAGATGACCAGATATTGCCACTAATTCATCTAAGCCGTCGGACCCACAAAGGATAGATAGGTACTAACCCCCACAATGACCCACAAAGACTCTGACCCATAAAGGATCGATAGGTAACTAACCCCCGCAATAACCCACAAAGGATCTGACCCACACAGGATCGATAGGTAACTAACCCCTGCAAAGACCCACACAGGATCGGACCCACACAGGATCTGTAGGTGCTGGCCCACACAGGACCGCTGAGCACTGACCCACACAGGATCGGACCCACACAGGATCGGTAGCACTGATCCACAAAGGATCGCTGAGTGTTGTAGTCGTCGTCGAATCCACTGAGGATCTCTGCATAGTCGTCGTCGAATCCACTGAGGATCTCTGTACAGTCGTCGTCGTCGTCGCAGTCGCAACCAACACTAGGGTTCCCGCACACAGAAAGCTCGTTCGGGAGGGTCCGCTCCACGATCCGAGAGGCTGATACATCAACTGACACATAGTCCAGAGTTGATGTATCCAAAAGTTCCGTATCGTCAACAGGGACTCAACGTCGTAGACGGCGCGTCAATCGGACGCCTGGTCTGAGAGTTATTGGCCTTTTCGTCCAAGGGGCCCTGTTGGTTTTTAAGGAAAAACCAACCCGACCGTACTCCACCTGTGTCTAAACCTGAGGCGGAGTAAGCCAAAATATCCACCTCACTAAGAGGAATCCATCAAAGTCGATGGTACGTCAATCGGACGTCCGGAGCTCAAGGTATAAGCGTTTTCGCTCCGAGGGCCCGGTTGGTTTCGTGTACGAACCAACCCGGCTGAATGAAAAGTACTCCGAAACCTTGAGTGCGATATACTGAAACGACCGTCTCAATCCAAGGATCGCATCACTGCTGACGGCACATCGATCGGAGGCATGTAGCTCAAGATATGGGCAAAAGACCGAAAAGGTATGAAAACGGGGGTCTGGGCCCGGACCGACCCAGCCCAACCCCCTCTGGGTCGGCCCGAACCGGGTCGACCCGACCCGGGTTCGGGTCTAACCCGGATGGGCATGACCCGGCCCGGCCCGGCCTGGGCGCGACCTGGCCCGGCCGGAGTGGGCGCGGCCCGACCGCAAGGGGACGGCTCGGCCGGTTACGGCCGAGCGGCGCGGGGGGCGTGCTTCCCCTGCGTGAGAGTACCGCAGCCCCGCGTGGTGCCGCCCTTTCCAGCAGATGTGGCAGCTGGCCGCATCCCGTCTCTCACCGGACCCGCGCGGTCGCGGGTCTGCCGGCAGCCGACGCGGCTTCAGCCGGGGCGGTTCTCCTCAGCGGTGCGCCGGGCACCGCCGCCTTCCGCCGCCGGCACCGCCGTGCCGGCGTGGCGCGCCGGTGGTTTGCTCCGCGGACCACCGGATGAGTTCTGGTGGTCGGAAATCCTTGCTGTCTTCGCCAAAAGTCCTCCCGGGGTCCATCCTTCACTGCGAGGACCCCACATCACCCGTGCGGCCAGCTTGGTCGACGTCCGCCATTTCACACACCAAGAACGAAAGGGGCAGTGGGTTCAGACTTGTTCGTTAGTCCGCACCCACCGCGTTAGCTGTTTAAAAGTCTCACAACAATTTTAATAATGAAATGCCGCGGGTATAAATCACAAAGATTCAATAAAACAAACCCCTACCTCGTCGTTGTTGTCGAACGAGTTCTTCGCGGAATTGACCGTCGCAGAAGAAGAGGATCGTCGCGTCGCGGAAGGACGTCGCATCGTCATGGTATACGGCATCGTGTCGATGATCTCCGAGGGTTAAAGAAAACGTACAGATTTAATTTCACGAATTAAATCTGTGTTGAGGATAAAATCCACAAAGGAAAATTAAAAGATCCGTAATCTCCTACCTCAAGCATTTGATCGAAGATTTTTCGCGGGGAAGGACCATCGCAGAAGAACGTCGGGGGAGGAGAATCGTCAGCGTCGCGGTACATGGCGTCGCGTCATCGATCTCTGAGGGTTTGACGTTCTTCGTCGCCTTTCATTGAAGGTCGGTGTTCTTCGCATTCTTCGCGAAGGAGGATGAAGATATAGTTTCTACAAATCCTCTCAACAAGCAACCCGTCAACAAAAAGGGTGTTGGTCTTATTTTATTATTATGCCAACAGTTTGAAAAACAGGTTAAGAAATGAACCATTAATTTGGTGAATTAATGGTAATGACTTAACTGTCCATTTAATAGGGGCGTTAAGAGTTTTAGAAAACGCACCAGTTGACTTTCATTAAAGAGGAGTTCTTGCGGGTGCGTTACTTAGAGGAAAAGAAACGATGGGGCTCGCGCGGGCCCCACCTCACAAATATCCTACCAAGTGGGTAGGATATTTTGGATTCCACCCTATCTGCTTCAACTCAGCTTAATTGTCTTTAAGTGGCTTTAAGTGAAATAAAATAAAGTTTTCGCACCACTTTATTTAATTTTCTTCACTTAACCCCCAAAAATTAAAAACCACACCTGAGCAAACACAACTCCGGAAGAGGCGTTTCTAAGCAATTACTAGCGTTGCGATTCCATCGGTGCCCTCAGAATTCGATTTTGAGCACCTGTTCAAAAGTTAGAAAAACTCACTCGTTCGTTCACTGAACATACCCGAGCCAAACTTCGGAAAATGATTCTGGGCACAACGGGCCTTGGAATCATGTGCCGTCAGAAACTGCGTTCTTTTAAAATTCTAAAGAAAATTAAGAAAAAAAATTTCCTTGAAAATTACGGGTCTTTACATCACTCCCACCTCAGGGATTTACATCCCCGTAAAGATACATCATAAACTAGGGAAACAGATGTGGGTACTGAGCATGCATCTGAGCCTCCCGCTCCCAAGTGCTCTCTTGGAGGTTCCCTTGCTGCCATCTGATGCACACTAGAGGAATTGATCGTCCATGTAGGACCCGCTCCTGTCGATCCTTGATCTCCACCGGGACCTCCGCAAAAGTCGCCCCATCATCAACATCTATCTCCCCATAATCAATGATGTGCGTTGGGTCATGCACGTATCTCCTCAGCTGAGATACGTGGAAGACGTCGTGCACCCGGTGCAACTGAGGTGGTAGAGTCAGGCGATAAGCCACCTCGCCAATCCTGTTGAGGACCTGGAATGGTCCGATGAAGCATGGAGACAACTTGCCGCCTCGGCCAAATCTCCGTAATCCACGTCGAGGTGATACATGCAAGAAGACGTGGTCGGCATCCTCGAACTATAGTTGCCTCCGCCTCCTGTTAGCATAAGACTTCTGTCGGCTCTGAGCTGTCCTCATCCGATCCCGGATGACCTAGACCTTCTCTGTCGTGGCCTGGACTATCTCCGGTCCCACAAGTGCTGACTCCCCAGGGTCTATCTAGCACAAAGGAGATCTTCAAGGTCGGCCGTACAATGCCTCGTATGGTTCCATCCTGATGGTGGAGTGGTAGCTGTTGTTGTACGCGAACTCCACCAAGGGTAGGTGGTCCTCCCAGCTGCGACCAAAGTCGAGGACACATGCGCGGAGCATGTCCTTGAGAGTCTGAATGGTCCTCTCCTTCTGACCATCTGTCTGAGGGTGAAAGGCGGTGCTCAGACGTAGCTGCGTCCCAAACACCTCCTGCAACCCCTTCCAAAGTCTGGAAGTAAAGAGAGCATCTTGATCGGAGACGATAGATGATGGCACACCGTGAAGCCGTACAATCCCCTGAATGTAGATACATCCCAAGCTCTCCACTGAGCCCTGCTCTCTGATGGGTAAGAAGTGAGCCGACTTGGTGAGTCGGTCGACAATCACCCAAATGGAGTCATGACCTCTAGAAGTGCATGGAAGTACAGTCATGAAGTCCATAGATATCCCGTCCCACTTCCACTCCGGGACCTCCAAGGGCTGTACCAAGCTTGCTGGTACCTGATGCTCTGCCTTCACCTGCTGGCTGGTGAGGCATCGAGAAACGAACTCTGCCACAACCTTCTTCATGCCCGACCACCAATGTTGTCGTCTGAGATCCTGGTACATCTTCACCAATCTAGGATGTACCACCAAAGGGGAAGTGTGAAACTCTCTCAGCACCTCCTCTCGTAAATCGACTGGTACCAAGGTACGTCCTCTGAAAAGGATGTCGTGCTCTGCTCCAAAGGAGAAACCATCAGGTGCCTATCCTGAGGATATCTGTGCACACCGCGTCTCACAGTCAGTGTCCCCACGTTGTGCCTCTTTGACCCGCTGTATTAGTGGAGGAGAGACTGTGAGAGACTGAAGGAAGGCTACGCCATCTCTATCCACAAAGGATATCTGCAAGGTGGATAGCTGCTCTGTCACCTCCTCAAGTAGCTGAATGCCCGTCCTCCTACTGAGGGAATCAGCTACCACGTTCCCCTTCCCAGGAGTATAGAATATCTCAAAGTCATAGTCTTGGAGGAACTCAATCCATCACCACTGTCTCAGGTTCAGTTCCTTCTGAGAAAATATGTACCTGAGACTCTGATGGTTAGAAAAGACTGTAAAGCGCTCGCCCATCAGATAGTGTCACCAAGTCTTCAGAGCGAAGACCACTACTGCTAACTCCAGGTCATGGGTAGCGTATTTCTTCTCATACGGCCTCAACTGACGTGATCCATAGGCGACCATGACCTAATATTGCATCAGGACACATCTGAGTCCGATCCCTGATGCATCGCAGTAGACTACGTACCCTACTCCCTCCTCAGGCAACCTCAAGATAGGGGTGCTGGTCAATATCTATCTCAGCTCCAGAAAGATCTGCTGACATCTGTATGACCACACAAAGGGTTTCCCCTTCTTCGTAAGAGCTGAGAGTTGTGCCATAACTCAGGAGAAGTCTGGCACAAATCTTTGATAGTATCCACCTAGTCCCAAGAAACTATGTACCTCCGTCATGCTCCTAGGTGGATCCCAAGCTAGTACTGCCTCGATCTTTGCAGGATCCATTGCAAATTCCACCTCATAGATGATGTGTCCCAAGAAGTGGACCTCACGTATCCAGAACTAACACTTCAAGATCTTTCCATAAAGCTGGTGCTCTCGGAGTGTGTCTAGTACAACCCGTAAGTGGTAGGCATGCTCCTCCTCAGTCGTTGAGTATATCAAAATGTCATCGATGAAGACCATGACAAATTGATCGAGGTATGCCTGAAAGATCCTGTTCATGAGGCCCATGAACACTGTCAGAGCATTGGTTACGCTGAAAGACATAACCAAGAACTCATAGTGGCCATACCGACATCTGAAGGCCGTTTTCTGCACGTCCTCATCCCGAACTCTGAGCTGATGATAGCCTGACCTGAGGCCTATCTTCGAGAACCACCGTGCTCCCTTGAGTTGATCGAAGAGGTCATCAATCCTCAGTAGCGGATACTTGTTCCTCACTGCCACCTGGTTCAGGAGACGATAGTCGACACAAAGTCGCAAGCTCCCGTCCGCCTTTTTGGCGAACAAAATCGGGGAAGCCCAGGGTGAAACACTTGGTCGGATGAACCCCTTGCCCTGCAAGTCCTCCAAATGTACCCGTAGCTCTCAGAGCTCAGCAGGGGCCATACGATATGCTGGAGTCAATATCGGGGCTGTCCCGAGGTACAGGTCAATATAAAAGTCTACCTCTCTATGAGGAGGTAGCCCTGAGACGTCGTTGGAGAAAACGTCCGCATACTGATCCACCACTGCAGGAAAACTAGGACTCTGCACGTCAACTGCTCCTAGGATGAGGCTAGCCAACTGAGGAGTGATGGGCTGTCCTCTCCTCTGCAGAAGTCCATCCTGTGTTGTGAAAGCTCCCTTCTCGCTAGTGAAGGTGAACCTGCTCCCGTCGGTGCATACACATCGCACCTTGCGCCTAATACAATCAATCTATGCATGGACTGTAGATAACCAATCCATTCCCAAGATGACGTCGTAAGACCTCGACGCCGCTACAAGAAGATCCTAGCCAAAGCTCTCGCCTCCTAGAGTAAGCTCACACTGCAGGCACCAGTGCGTAATCATCGAGTCTGCTCCCGTAGGAGTCTCTAGCCGTAAGGATCGAGCCAACGGCTCTGATGGAATCTCCGAGCTCCGAATAAGGGCAGCGGCTATAAAAGAGTGACTCGCTCCTGTGTCTATAAGAACTGAAGCAAGGCTGTAATAGACACAGATAGTACCTCGAATCATCTCGGGCGTGCCGTGGTCGTAGGCCTCCACTGCCTGGAGCTATGCCTGTATCTGCCCACCAGCTCCCTGTGGCTGGGGTGGACCTCCCGGTGGTGGTGGTGGTAGAGCCTCAAAGCGTCTCCCACCACCTGCTGCTCGGCCAGCTCCTCTACCTCATCCGCCTGCTCCCTGCGGACCGCAACGGTCAACCCTTTTCCTCTGCCTGGGTGGCCCCTCTACCATCTGAAGCTCCTCGGCATGGTGGGTCGGGCATTCAGGAGCCATGTGGCCCTGCCCGCCTCATGTGTAGCACTGCCTGCCTCTTGAAAGACTGGCTCCACGCTGTGTGCCCCGCACTACTGAGCCAGTGTCCTGAGGTTGTCTATGAGAGGGTCTGGTCTTCCTGGACCCCTGAGTCATCCGTCGACTGCCTGCTGCAGAAGACTCTGCTACGTGCCGCCCCGCGGTAGGTCTCGCTGCTGATAAAGGCTCAGCAAGGAAGCTCTCGATCAAAAGGGCTCGCTCTAGTACTCCTGCCTGAGTCGGAATGCTGAGGGAGATCAGCGATGCCCTGATCTCATGTCTCAATCCCTGTTCAAAGGTCCAGGCCCGGAAGAATGGGTCTCGTACCATGTCAGTCGAGTAGCGCGAGAGATTGGTAAATCTCGCCGAGTACTGGGCGACCGTCAAGCTGCCCTACCGCAACTGAAGAAGCTCCTGGATGCGCACCACATGGAGGGTGGCCGGGATGAACTCTGAGCGAAAGAGGCTCTCAAAGTCTATCCAGAGAAGAGATGCCTCATCATGCACCTGGAGAATTAAGCTCCACCATCGGCCCACTACCGCGTGCAGTAGGCTCGCAGCGAGGATCACCATGAGGTCTGCTGGTGTCCTCACTAACCGGAAAACTCGTACCACTGCCTCCAGCCAGTCCTCGGCTTCCTGGGGGTCCATCTCCCCGCGGAACCTGGGCGGTCGCTGGCACTGGAACTCATGCAGTGCACTAAGATGACGTGCATCGTCAGCGGCTGGGGCTGGAAGCATCAGTGGCTCGGTGGGTAAAGGTACCGCCGGTGCCTCAGCTATCAAAGGGCCCTACACCGAGGCCTCATCGCTCGGTGGGCTGTCGTCACGCTCAACTCTCGGAACCCTAGCTGGCTGCCATCGTGGGGCCATCCTGAAAAGGAAACAGGTGCACCATGGTCAGAATAGTATACCCGGTGAGCTGATACAAAGTAATCACAAAGAAAACTTGAAACACACACGCAATCAATGTTTTTGTGCATTAAGTCGGAAATCAGAAGTCAGGGTCCTGGTGTATGGATACGTTGGCCGCCGCACCAATACTGGACTCCCTGGACTGATAACCACACCCAATACACTAAACACTATTGCTTTACATAGAAAAAGATCAGAGTCCCAAGTTCTGCGGTAGAACCTAAATCCTCTGATACCAATTTGTCAGGATCCGTCCTCGGGACCCGTGCCGTGACTACCCCAAGCCCGCCTTCCATAGGCCAGGGGCTGGCGACTAGCACCAAGGCGTAAATCCCGGTAAAAAGGGAAGGCATTTCCTTTTTAAAGTAAACAAACACCACTGAGCAAGAAAGCAGTAGAAGTAAACACTAAGTTAAAACTGAGTACAATAGTAAGTGCGGAAAAGTAAGTGGGCCAGTATAGAAACCCAAACTAAAAGTGAAGTACAACTGGAAAGGGAAAACAAAAACTGAAAAGTAAAGCCACATCGTCGAGCTGTCCACTAGAAATCTATAGCGACCCGACCTTTTCTTACATTACTATTACATCATTTCAAAGATAAACAACATAATAGTTTTACACATGGAGGATCTAGAGGTTTAGTGTCTTGGGCAAACTAGGACTAGACATAACAAGTACAACATCAAGCATAAAAATTCATTTAATCTCTTCTTCTATAGCTTCTTAGTAGCACTTTTCCTCTCCTTAGTACATGTAGCCACCTGAGGATATACATCAAAAGGGGTGGGCTAAATGCCCAGTAAGAGGATACATAAGAACAATATATCATGGGGTGAGCATAATCATGACATAGGAAAACGATCTTGAACATGAGAGGAGCATAAACAATAAACTTGAAATAGAGAAAATCATAAAAATGGAACATCATGTCTTAGTGGTTAACTACCACACATACTTGTGAACAAAGCTAGCATCATGTTCACGCATAATTTCACATTTACTCATGAGATTCATCACTTTACCCAATGCATTGGAGCGCTACATAATTCTAGGCGCACCCATCACATCATAACATTATCATTATCATGCTTGCCACATAGAACACATATCAAACATGTACATAAATAAACCATGGAAAGGAATGGGTTTCATCTCATAATAACACATTCATAAGCTTTGGGTTCCCAAAAGAAAGAGGGAACAACATACTTGATATAAGAACCATCAACCTTGAATGAGAGGTAAAAGGTGAGATCTTGAAAGAAGAGTTCTTTTGGAAAACATTTTAATGGACATAAAAAACTAGTGACAAACATGTATATCCCAGAAAAGTCATGTAAATGATGAACAAAAGACCTTTGAGGAGTAACCATATCAAAAATGGAGTGAAAGAGGGAGAACCCGAGGGAAGAAAATTGGGTTTGAGATTTCCCCTTACCTTGTACACGAATGCCTCCTTCTCTTTAATGTCCTTTATAATGACATTATATTCATTAATTAGAAATTACAGAACCTTTTATACATTAATAGGGTTCATTATGGTTTCATTATTTCAGATTATGTTCCTTTGGATGACTTATAGTGTTTAAAAACATTGATCGGGGATGTTCGTTTTCATGGTTTTCTTGAGCGGTCCACTTATATTCTTAATTTGATGTTTGGGTAGATCATGGGTAAACATCCAGAACTGATATTACATGTAATTAATGATATTACAGAATCTTGAATGATTTTATAATGAGTTATATTAGATCCATGTGGCCGAATCATTAGATAAGAATTAAATGAAGATTATTTGGGCTAATTTGAGCGGTTTTTGGATCACAACCAACTCATTTTAATTTTTCACTTAGTAGTATGGCCAAAGGTTATTTCCAGAACTTAAAATAGAACATAATACATACAAAAAATTCTGGTTAAACCATAAAAATGGTTTCATGACAAGATTGAAGGTATAAATGGAAGAAGAGAGCATGTTGTTTTTGAAGGTGATAAATTATCACCACATGAACAGCGTTCTCTTTAATAAAATAAAAGGAAGATGGAAAGGGTGTGGGGTGATATAATATAACATTAGAATCATAATATTACAGTATATATATAATACTAGATTTAAAGAACAATTTGGATGAATATAGGTAGGGAGAGATCAAGAAAGGAACTTGAACTTGAAAGGAAATTAAAGGAGAAGAGAGAGAGAAATTACCTTTAGAATCCTTCTCTTAAGATCCTCCTTAAGGAAGCTAGGATTGGTCTTTTGATGAGACCAGAAGCTTTTGGACGTGGGGGATGAACCAGGGAAGGTGTTTGGGCAGAATTTAGAGAAGGATTGGAGCTTGAGAGGTGTGAGGAAAAGAGGGAGTGAAGGGTGGCTTTTATAGTGGAGGGGAGAGGGGTTTCCTTAATATAAAATTGATTAGTTTATTAATTTCACCTAAGACAAGGAATAGTGAGTCTTGGATGACTAATAATAGTAAATAAGACTTTTGAATTCGGTATTAGGGTTCTTACATCACTTGTGATGTCAGGAATAGTGGGTTTTAATTAAAATGTATTTATATGATAAATTAATGTATTCTACTATTCATCAAAAATTCAAGTACCTCAGAAAAATACCAAAATTTTACTCCAACCATTTTTTGACGTGTGGAATCCAAAAATGAAGTCCATTTTTCAAAAATAATTTTCTAAATATTATTTATTTAATATTTAATTAAAATCATAATTTACTTAAAAAACAGTTTTTAAAATTAAAACTGATTTTGCAGTTATTTCAAAAATTACTTAGGGTCTCATAAAATTATCTAAAAACTATTAGAAATTGATTCAATAATTTATGAATATATTTCAGGAAAATAAATAATCTTTTAAATTAATTAATTAATTATAATTAATTATTTATGACTTATAAAATACTAAAAATGTTTACTAAGGTCAAATTGTCACATTCTAAGATGTCTAAATTTTATTTTATTATTCACAGGTAATGTTACTCTTATTTAATATTCCTAAGGGGCATATTACTATTCATAAGGGTAGGTTACTATTCATAAGGGTAGGTTACTATTCACCAAAAATTATTTTTATTTCATTGGACTCCAAAAAACTATCTTGAACACAACCGTGAATGTTGGATTAAAATTCCGAACATAGGGGTGAAAAAATTATGTTTAAAGGTCACTTATCACTTAGTAGTTCATTGTTTTTTTGTTTTTATGACATAGATATAAGAAGGGAATTTTCCATTGAAAAACTTTGGGTCGTTACATTTTTCCCCCCTTAAGAAATTTTGCCCCTGAAATTTCACCTTACACAAACAGGTGAGGGTACTTCTCCTTCATTGCCTCTTCCGGTTCCCAAGTTGCTTCCTCAAACTTTTGGTTCCTCCACAACACTTTGACAAGGAGGGTTGTCTTGTTGCATAGAACCTTATCAATTCGGTCCAGAATTTTTACCGGCTTCTCCTCGTATGAGAGATCATCTTCCAACTATACCACCTCTGAGTTTAGTACATGTGAGGGGTCTGGAATGTACTTCCTCAGTAGTGATATGTGAAACACATCATGAACTTGAGCCATATTTGGTGGAAGTGCCAGACGATAGGCCACGACTCCTATATGATCAAGGATCTCAAAGGGGCCAATGTACCTTGGGCTTAGCTTCCCTTTCTTCCCGAATCACATGACTCTCTTTCATGGAGATATTCGAAGGAAGACTTTATCTCCAACGTCGAGCTCCAATTCCCTTCGACGATTGTCAGCATAGCTCTTTTGCCGACTTTGAGCAGCTTTGATATGTTTCTGGATGACTTGAACCTTCTCTGTCATCTCTTGAACAAGATCGAGACCAAGTAGCTTTCGTTCTCCAACTTCATCCCAACATGTTGGAGTTCTACATCGCTTCCCATAAAGAGCTTCATACGGAGCCATCTGAATACTTGATTGGAAGCTATTGTTGTATGAGAACTCAACCAATGGGAGATGTTGATCCCAACCACCTTTGAATTCAAGAGAGCAGGATCTTAGCATATCTTCAAGTGTCTGAATAGTCCTTTCAGACTGGCCATCAGTTTGGGGGTGATAGGTCGTGCTGAAATTTAATTCAGTACTCAAAGCATGTTGAAGGCTCCTCCAGAATTTAGAAGTGAACCTTGGATCACGGTCAGAGACAATCGAGAGCGGAACACCGTGCAATCTCACTACTTCCTTCACATATATCCTTGCAAGTTGTTCAAGTGAGAGGTCTTCCCGAATAGCGATAAAATGGGCAGTCTTGGTGAGTCGGTCAACCACAAACCATATCGCATTATTTCCTCTTGACATTTTCGGGAGACCCATGACAAAGTCCATAGTAACATTTTCCCATTTCCACATGGGTATAGGCAATGACTGCATCATACCTTTGGACTTTTTCCGCTCAGCTTTAACTTGCTGACATACCAAGCACCTTGATATATATTCCGCATTCTCCTTCTTCATGTTATCCCACCAGAAGTGTTCTCGAAGATCACAATACATCTTGGTACTTCCAGGATGAATAGATAATGTTGAGCTATGTGCATTATCCAATAGATCCTTCTTTATTCCGGGTGATGAAGGCACACAAAGCCGCGTTCCAAACCGAATCACACCATCATCGTCGATATGGAACTCTTCCAGCTTCCCTTCCTTTACTGCATTCACCCTCTTTTGTATCTCTACATCGTCCCTTTGTGCTTCCTTAATCTTCTGTTGGATGGATGGTTGCGCAATCATTTGGGAAAGGTAGGATGTATCCCCTGCCCTTACGATTCCCAAATCCATCCTTTGCATATCCAAGAAGATAGGGTCTTTCTCAATCTTCAACATGGATAGAGTAGCAGGTTCTTTCCTGCTTAGAGCATCAGCTACCTTGTTCGCCTTTCTAGGATGATAGTGAATAGAGCAATCGTAATCCTTGATTAGCTCTAACCATCTCCTTTGACGCATTTTGAGCTCCTTTTGTGTGAATATATACATTAGGATCTTGTGGTCGGTGTATATGTCACACTTCTCACCATAAAGGTAGTGCCGCCAGATTTTCAAGGCAAAAATCACGGCTGCCAACTCTAGATCATGCGTCGGGTAGTTCTACTCATGGATCTTCAACCGTCGTGAGGCGTAGGCTATCACATTATCATTTTGAATGAGTACACAACCCAAGCCTTTCTTTGAAGCATCACTGTATATCACAAAACTTTCTCCACTTTTCGGTAGTGTGAGTACATGTGCAGTGATCAGCCTTCTCTTTAGCTCCTTGAAGCCTCCCTCACATTCTTCCATCCATACATACTTTACCCCTTTCCTTGTTAACTTAGTTAGTGGGCTTGACAATCATGAGAAGTTTCTCACAAAACGTCAGTAGTACCCAGCTAATCCAAGAAAACTACGGATTTCTGTGACACTAGAGGGCCTGGGCCATTCTTCAGTCGCCTTTGTCTTTGAAGGTTCCACAGAAATTCCCTCTCTTGTGATCACATGTCCCAAGAACGTGACTTGATTCATCCAAAAGTCACAATTTCTGAACTTGGCATACAACTTCTCCTTTCTCAATGTCGCCAACACAAGTCTTAGATGTTATTCATGTTCCTCCTTGCTCATGGAGTAGATGAGAATATCATCGATAAACACTTCCAAAAATTTGTCGAGGTAATGTCTAAATACTCTATTCATCAAATCCATGAAGATTGCTGGGGCATTAGTAAGTCCGAAGGGCATCACCAAAAACTCATAGTGCCCATACCTTGTACGGAAGGCAGTCTTCTGAATATCTTCCTTCTTCACCTTTACATGATGATATCCAGAACGAAGATCCACCTTTGAGAAGTATTGAGATCCTCTTAACTGGTCGAACAATTCATCAATCCTTGGGAGAGGATACTTGTTCTTTATGGTGATCTTGTTGAGTTCCCGATAATCGATACACAGCCGCATGGTACCATCCTTCTTCTTCACAAAGAGCACTGGCGCACCCCAAGGTGATGCACTAGGGTGTATGAACCCTTTGTCCAGATGCTCTTGCAGCTGCTTCTTTAACTCCTCCAGTTCGATAGGATCCATCCTATAGGGGCACTTCGAGATAGGAGTAGCTCCGGGTATGAGTTCAATTGAGAACTCTACCTCACGATCCGGGGGATTTCCGGTAACTCTTCAGGAAATACATCGCCGTATTCCATTACGATGGGAATTTCTTCAAGGTTGGAACTTTCCTTTGACTCAAACATTTGGGCGAGGTATGCTTCTTCATAGGGAATCATCACCCACACCATTGATGGATTTTTCAATGGATATTCATGATCTTCCTTGCATTTGTAGAGTAGAATGGGATGGTTCGGAATATGAAAATATATTTCCTTTTCCCGATAGTTGATATGTGCTCTATATAACGAGAGCCAATCCATTCCCATTATAACGTCGAATTCCACCAAGGGAAGTATTACAAGATTTGCTGGAAGAATCTTCCTAAATACGTCAACAGGAGAAGAATCAAACACTTGTGTTGCAATGATTGCACCACTTGGTGTTTTTACAGATATCTCTACTTCAAGGTTTCAGGGCTTCGATTCTATAGTTCTAGCAAACTTGCAAGATATAAAGGAATGCGTAGAACCAGAATCAAATAAGACTTTTTCCATTCTTGAGTGAATAGGAAGTGTACCTTTTACGACTTCATTATCATGTTCCACCTCCGTAGTAGTGATGGCATAAGCCTTCCCTTGTTCCTTTGGCTTTGGTGGTTGTTGGCGCTGATTACCCTCGAAAGCTCGAGGTTTAGTGCACTGGTTTGAATAGTTCCCTAGCTCCTTACAGTTGTAGCATTGAGCCATGAGTGGTTCTCTCCTTTCATCGGCTACATTATCCTTCCTTTTCATGTCTCTTCGACACTCGTGAGCTAGGTGTCCTTCTTTCCCACACTTGAAGCATTTCCCCGTCCCTTTGAGGCAGTTCCCATTGTGCAACTTCCCACATTTTTGGCAAGTGGGTCATTGTGTTTTCTTCCCATCTTTGTCATTAGATCCACCGGCTTGAAACTCCATCTTTCTTTTCTTATCACCATAGCCATGGGACCATTCTCCAAACTCCATCTCCACTTTGAGATCACACCGAACAACTTCTTCATAACTCTTAAAGTCTCTAATTATAAGAGCTTTTCGAAGATGTGGTTTTAATCCACTAAAGAATCTATCAATTTTTCTTTCATTGTTGATAACAAAACCCGAAGCATACCTTGCAAGCCTTGTAAAATTTTCTTCATAGGTTGTGACAGATTCTACTTCTTTTTGCTTGATCTCTATTAATTCTCTCTCCATCTTCGTGCGAAGAGTTCTTGGGAAGTACTTATTAAGAAACATTATCTTAAAGTCTTCCCATTCCATCTCTTCAATTTCCTCCCTTGGCTTGGTGTTCTTAATCAAAGCCCACCATTGATCAGCTTCTCCATCTAGATGATAAACGGATAGAGTCACCTTCTCCATCTCGGAACAATGAAGAACAGAAAGGATCTTCTCCATGGAGTTGACCCACTGTTCCGCAACTAGTGGATCGGAAGATCCACAAAACGTCGGTGGTCGTTGCCGCATAAAACATTCGATAGCTAGTTGCTCCCTCTTTGGTGAAGGAGGATGTTCCCAATTATTATGGTTATTATTCATAACCTGGGATAATTTGGTAAGAATCTCCATGAATTTTTGAACTCCACCTCCAAAATCATTGGGGATGTCGTTCGGGCAATCGTTGCATTGGCCTTCGCAAGAGTTGTTGGCCTAATTTCTCCTGGTTCCCTCCATTTTCTAAAATAGAAAAGGTTAGAAAAAAACATAAGTAAACATGTCATGAATAACTTATCCTTTTAAACAATTATACCAAAAACATAACATATGGGATCCCTAGGTAAATATCCTTGTGTACATATTTGTACTTAGTCTCATGCTAGAGGTTTTCTTTAGGGTTCACTAATCCTAATTCCCAAATTAACTAAACCTTTCCTCTGATACCAACTATAGCTACCCGGCCTTTTCTTACATTAATATTACATCATTTCAAAGATAAACAACATAATAGTATTACACATGGAGGATCCATAGGTTTAGTGTCTTGGGCAAACTAGGACTACACATAACAAGTACAACATCAAGCATAAAAATTCATTTAATCTCTTCTTCTATAGCTTCTTAGTAGCACTTGTCCTCTCCTTAGTACATGTAGCCACCTGAGGATATACATCAAAATGGGTGAGCTAAAAGCCCAGTAAGAGGATAGATAAGAACAATATAGCATGAGGTGAGCATAATCATGACATAGGAAGAAGATCTTGAACATGAGAAGAGCATAAACAATAAACTTGAAATGTGGCAAAGCATAAAAATGAAACATCATGTCTTAGTGGTTAACTACCACACATACTTGTGAACAAATATAACATCATGTTCACGAATAATTTCACATTTACTCATGAGATTAATCACTTTACCCAATGCATTGGAGCGCTATATAATTCTGGGCGCACCCGTCACATTTAAACATTCATATTGCGCTATATAATTCCGGGCGCACCCGTCACATCATAACATTATAATTATAATGCTTGCCACATAGAACACATATCAAACATGTACATAAATAACCCATGGAAAGGAATAGGTTTAATCTCATAATAAAACATTCATAAGCATTGGGTTCCCAAAAGAAAGAGTGAACAACATACTTGATATAAGAACCATCAACCTTGAGTAAGAGGTAAAAGGTGAGATCTTGAAAGAAGAGTTCTTTTGGAAAACATTTTTATGGACATAAAAACCAGTGAAAAACATGTATATCTCAGAAAAGTAATGTAAATGATAAAAAAAAGACCTTTTAGGGGTAAGCATATCAAAAATGGAGTGAAAGCGGGAGAACCCGAAGGAAGAAAATTGGGTTCGAGATTTCCCCTTACCTTGTACTTGAATGCCTACTTCTCTTTAATGTCCTGTATAATGACAATATATTCATTAATTAGAAATTCCAGAACCTTTTATAAATTAATAGGGTTCATTATGGTTTCATTATTTCATATTATGTTCCTTTGGATGACTTATAGAGTTTAAAAACATTGATCGGGGATGTTCGTTTTCATGGTTTTCTTGAGCGGTCCACTTGTATTCTTAATTTGATGTTTGGGTAGATCATAGGTAAACATCCAGAACTGATATTACATGTAATTAATGATATTACAGAAGCTTGAATGATTTTATAATGAGTTATATTAGATCCATGTGGCCAAATCATTAGATAAGAATTAAATGAAGATTATTTGGGCTAGTTTGAGCGGTTTTTGGATCACAACCAACTCATTTTAACTTTTCACTTAGTAGTATGGCCATAGGTTATTTCAAGAACTTCAAATAGAACATAATACATATAAAAAATTCTGGTTCAACCATAAAAATGGTTTCATGACCAGATTGAAGGTATAAATGGAAGAAGAGAACATGTTGTTTTTGAAGGTGATAAATTATCACCACATGAACAACGTTCTCTTTAATAAAATAAAAGAAAGATGGAAAGGGTGTGGGGTGATATAATATAAAATTAGAATCATAATATTACAGTATATATATAATACTAGATTTACAGAACAATTTGGATGAAGATAGGTAGGGAGAGATCAAGAAAGGAACTTGAACTTGAAAGGAAATTAAAGGAGAAGAGAGAGAGAAATTACCTTTAGAATCCTTCTCTTGAGATCCTCTTTAAGGAAGCTAGGCTTGGTCTTTTGATGAGACCAGCAGATTTTGGACGTGGGGGATGAGCTAGGGAAGGTGTTTGGGCAGAATTTAGAGAAGGCTTGGATCTTGAGAGGTGTGAGGAAAAGAGGGAGTGAAGGGTGGCTTTTATAGTGGAGGGGAGAGGGGTTTCCTTAATATAAAATTGATTAGTTTATTAATTTCACCTAAAACAAGGAATAGTTAGTCTTGGATGACTAAGAATAGTAAATTTGACTTGTGAATTCGGGATTTGGGTGCTTACATCACTTGTGATGTCAGGAATAGTGGGTTTTAATTAAAATATATTTATATGATAAATTATTGTATTCTACTATTCATAAAAAATTCAAGTATCTCAGAAAAATCCCAAAATTTTACCCCAAACATTTTTCAACGTGTAAAATCCAAAAATGAAGTCCATTTTTCAAAAATAATTTTCTAAATATTATTAATTCAATATTTAATTAAAATCATAATTTACTTAAAAAAACAGTTTTTAAAATTAAAACTGATTTTGTAGTTCTTTCAAAAATTACATAGGGTCTTATAAAATTATCTAAAAAAAATTAGACATTGATTCAATAATTTATGAATATATTTCAGGAAAATAAATATTCTTTTAAATTAATTAATTAATTATAATTAATTATTTATGACTTATAAAATACCAAAAACGTTTACTAAGGTCAAATTATCACTTTCTATGATGTCTAAATTTTATTTTATTATTCATAGGTAATGTTACTCTTATTTACTATTCCTAAGGGTCATATTACTATTCATAAGGGTAGGTTACTATTCATAAGGGTAGGTTACTATTCACCAAAAATTATTTTTGTTTCATTGGAATCCAAAAACTATCTTGAACACAACCGTGAATGTTGGATTTTTAAAATTCCAAACATAGGGGTGACAAAATTATGTTTAAAGGTCACTTATCACTTAGTAGTTCATTGTTTTGTGTTTTTATGACATAGATATAAGAAGGGAATTTTTCATTGAAAAACATTGGGTCGTTACAAAATCCCACCTGAAGGGTGGGTACAGATAGCCTCCACTGCTCCTCGGGTCCAGCCGACTGCTCCGAGTACGTCCTGCCCAGTGGTCCACCTCCAGTTACCGTTGTAACGTCCCGACCCTTGGTGCCACGCAACAGGTGCCCCGAGCCCGGTTCGCCACATGACCTCATGCGCATTTCCCCAAACACCAGAGGCTGCCGACTATCAGCGAGGGCCTAGGTCTGATAGTGGGGAAACTATGCCCTCATTTGTCAAAGTGTAGCGCAACGGAATACCAAAATAAACATACAACAACAGCAGAAGAAGTAAACATACACAACTGAAATAACTACAGCAGTGGATATAGACAACAGTATAAAAGTGATGATGATACATGTTCAAATTCTAAGAAAACAGCCAGAACATGTTATACATCACTGTGATACAACCAAAAGCAAAGTACAACAAAACAAGTAAACAACTGGCAGCGGCATCGTGAGCCTAGGCTCGGTCCCATGCCCTCCTACTCCTCAGCAACTGTCAAGTACCTGTATAGGGACTCTTTACCCTATCTACACCTGCAGCAACGTAATCTGTTTGGGCCGAAAAGCGTGACCCAAACAGGGTGTGAGAAATATATCTCAATAGGCACCCACCAACGGCCTGTGCTCAACTGTGTGTAAAACATGCATTAAGTGTGCAATAGTAAATGAAATAAATAAGTAGTACTCAAAAGTAACTAACTTAACAATTAAATTGTCATTTTATTATGCATTTAATTCCTTTAATTTAGTAACGTTTTTGTGCTCAGCACTAAGCCCTCAGGCTAACCAGAACCGTGCCCTCAGGCTAAAATAGTAACCACACCCTCAGGCTTGCCCTCAGGCCATACAGAATCCTACCCGCAGGTATTTCCCTTAGGTGAAACAGAAATTCTCGCCCTCAGGCTTATGAAGTGTCACCCTCAGGCATAGAAGTCAAGCCCTCAGGAACGAAAGGTAGCCCTCAGGCGGAATAACGACAGCCCTCGGGCTAAACCAGTCACGCCCTCAGGCTAATCACAACAACGCCCTCAGGCTAAACAGGTAACTGGTCCATGCCCAACATATCAAAATGCAGTAAAAAAGTAATTCCTCTCAAGGCATTTCTATAGTTACTACATTTAAGGCATACCCTCGGGTATCCTGGCCAAACGGCTAAACAGAGGAACACACCCCTCGGGATGGTCCTGGATCCAAGCAACGATCCCAAACATCATTTTATTATCACTATTTAATCACCTATGCAATTATAGTAATTAAATATAGCAACGACCTCAGCCACACGACACCCCAACATGGGTTCGTGGCACGAAAACGCACAAAAAAACATGACAGTTGGAAAATAAACACCAAGCCACCTACCTTATGTGCCAACGAACACTATACCTGAACGCCGACTCCAGAAATGCCCAAGAACGGTGTAGATCTGATGAAGAACAAAACCCATTCAAACGTAAATAACTTACGTTGGGAGAATAATTGGCAAGAACGGTACTAGGAGGAGGAAGGGCTTACCCGTGCGGTTCTAACGAGATCGTCCGAAGCCGAATCGGATTCTAGACGAACTCCCGGCGGATCTTCAAAGGTCCGGCCGCCTCCTTTGGCTCCAAAATCACTCAAACGCCTCCTTTTTCAAATGAGGAGGCTACTGCCTGTTCTATGCCGAAAAAACAAAGTACACAGCGTGTACTTATGAGTACACGATGTGTACTTATTTCATTTAACTGTTCATTTGGCGGCACCAGCACTGTTCACCTACCGACAAGAGTACACGACATGTACTCTCGAGTACATGGCGTGTACTGCTGCCCAGCTGGCGGTAACTCCACCACCTTACTTTTTAACCTGCCAACTGACTACACGGCGTGTAAAGGACCACTACATGGTGTGTAGTTGGTTCCTACACCCTTTGTGGCCGGCGAGGCTACACGCCCTGTGTAATTATCCCAACACGGCCAAAATTACATGGCGTGTGGGCAAAGTACATGGCATGTAGTTTCAAAATTTAAGATTTTCCCCCATTTTTCCATATTTTCTCAAAATCACTTAAGGAAAAGGAAAAGAAGAAGCCTGTACCTCTAAAACAAGAACCGGGTTCTTACAACCGTCCTGCTCCGCAAACCTCAGCCACGATCAGTGCTGTCCGTCGTCTGCAACCAGCACAATGTAGTGTGGGCATAGCCCGTGCAGGGGTGAGTATAAGCTGCTTAGTTGGGACCCTGAGACCCTCGAAGGTCTCTCAGAATCCACAAAGGAAAGATACAATCATGAAGTAACATCCGACACTGCTTAGGTATATTCCCATACATATACCTAAGTCATCAATCCCAGTTCGCTTCAACCTCCGAGCCCAAGCACAACCCAGTCCACACTGGAAAGCAAAACGTAATCCACATAGGATAGCACAACTCAATCCACATAGGAAAGCAAAATAGGATTCAGCTCACATAGGTATACTTCTTCATATGATGATAAAGATGACTAGATATTGCCACTGATTCATCTAAGCCGTCGGACCCACAAAGGATCGATAGGTACTAACCCCCGCAATGACCCACAAAGGATCTGACCCAAAAAGGATCGATAGGTAACTAACCCTCGCAATGACCCACAAAGGATCTGACCCACACATGATCGATAGGTAACTAACCCCCTCAAAGACACACATAGGATCAGACCCACACAGGATCTGTAGGCGCAGGCCCACACAGGACCGCTGAGCGCTGACCCACACAGGATCAGACCCACACAGGATTGGTAGCACTGATCCACAAAGGATTGCTGAGTGCCGTAGTCATCGTCGAATCCACTAAGGATCTTTGCACAGTCGTCGTCGAATCCACTGAGGATCTCTGTACAGTCGTCGTCGTCGTCGCAGTCGTAGCCAGCACTAGGGTTCCCGCACACAGCAAGCCCGTTCAGGAGGGTCCACTCCACGAGCCGAGAGGCTGATACATAAACTGACACATAGTCCAGAGTTTATGTATCCAAAAGTTCCGTATCGTCAATAGGAACTCAACGTCGCATACGGCACGTCAATCAGACGCCCGATCTGAGAGTTATTGGCTTTTTCGTCCCAGGGGCCCGGTTGGTTTTTAAGGAAAAACCAACCCGACCGTACTCCACCTGCGTCCAAACCTCGGGAGGAGTAAGCCAAAAGATCCGCCTCACTAAGAGGAATCCATCAAAATCGACGGTACATCAATCAGACGTTCAGAGCTCAAGGTATAAGCGTTTCCGCTCCGAGGGCCCGGTTGGTTTCGTGTACGAACCAACCCGGCCAAACCCAAAGTACTCATAAACCTTGAGTGCAATATACCGAAACGACCGTCTTGATCCAAGGATCGCATCTCCCCTGACGGCGCATCGATCGGAGGCCCGTAGCTCAAGATACGGGAAGAAGACCAAAAAGGTCTGAAAATGGGGGTCTGGGCCCGGACCGACCCGACCCGACCCCCCCGGGTCGGCCCGAACCGGGTCGACCCGACCCGGGTCTGACCCTGTTGGGTGCGACCCGGCCTGGCCTGGGCATGACCCGGCCCGGCCGGTGCGGGCGTGGCCCGACCGCCAGGGGACGGCTCGGCCGGTTACGGCCGAGCGGCCCGGGGGGCGTGCTGCCCCCGCGTGAGAGTACCGCAGCCCCGCGTGGGGCTGGCCTTGCCAGCGGACAGGGCCGCCGGCCGTGTCCCGTCTCTCACCGGACCCACGCAGTCGCGGGTCTGCCGGCCGCCGCCGCCTTCCGCCGCCGCCTTCCGCCGCCGGCGCCGCCGTGCCTGCGGGTCGCGCCTGCGGTTTGCTCCACGGACCACCGGATGAGTTCCGGTGGTTGGAAATCCTTTCTGTCTTCGCCAAAAGTCCTCCCGGGGTCCGTCCTTCACTATGAGAACCCCGCATCGCCCGTGCGGCCTGCTTGGTTGACGTCCTCCGTTTCGCACACCAAGAACGAAAGGGGCGGTGGGTTCGGACTTGTTCGTTAGTCCGCACCCACCGCATTAGCGGTTTAAAAGTCTCACAACAATTTTAATAATGAAAGGCCGCGGGTATAAATCACAAAGATTCAATAAAACAAACCCCTACCTCGTCGTTGTCGTCAGACGAGTTCTTCGCGAAATTGACCGTCACGGAAGAAGAGGATCGTCGCGTCGGGAAAGGGCGTCGCGTCGTCGCGGTATACGGCGTCGCGTCGATGATCTCCGAGGGTTAAAGAAAACACACAGATTTAATTTCACGAATTAAATCCGTGTTGAGGATAAATTCCACAAAAGAAAATTAAAAGATCCGTAATCTCCTACCTTAAGCAGTTGATCGAAGATTTTTCGTGGGGAAGGAACGTCGCAGAAGAACGTCGGGGGAGGAGAATCGTCGGCGTCGCGGTACATGGCGTCACGTCATCGATCTCCAAGGGTTCAGCGTTCTTCGTCGCCTTTCGTCGAAGGCCAACATTCTTCGCGTTCTTCATGTTCTTCGCGTTCTTCGTGAAGGAGGATGAAGATACAGTTTCTCCAAATCCTCCCAACAAGCAACCCGTCAACAAAAAGGGTGTTGGTCTTATTTTATTATTATGCCAAAAGTTTGAAAAAAAGGTTAAGAAATGAACCATTAATTTGGTGAATTACTGGTAACGACTTAACTATCCATTTAATAGGGGCGATAAGAGTTTTAGAAAATGCACCAGTTAACTTTCATTAAAGAGGAGTTTTCGTGGGTGCGTTACTTAGAGGAAAAGAAACGGTGGGGCTCGTGTGAGCCCCACCTCACAAATATCCTACCAAGTGGGTAGGATATTTTGGATTCCACCCTATCTGCTTCAACTCAGCTTAAGTGTCTTTAAGTGGCTTTATGTTAAGTAAAATAAAGTTGTCGCACCACTTTATTTTATTTTCTTCACTTAACCCCCAAAAATTAAAAACTACACCCGAGCAAACGCAACTCCGGAAGAGGCGTTTCTAAGCAATTACCAGCGCTGCGATTCCATCGGTGCCCTCGGAATTAGATTCCAATCATTGGTTCAAAAGTTATAAAAACTCGCTCATTCGTTCACTGAACATACCCAAGCTAAACTTCCGAAAATGATTCCAGGCACACCGGGCCTCAGAATCACGTGCCGTCAGAAACTGCGTTCTTGTAAAATTCCAATGAAAATTAAGAAAAAATAAATTTCCTTGAAAATTACGGGTCTTTACAAGAACCATAGGAATCATGACTAGATTTGATTATAAAACTAAGATATAATTAATGGAGGAAGAATAGGGAGGAGAAATGAGAAGGAATTTTACTGAGGAAACCAGAAAACTGTTCGAATTCCCTTAGGTATGCACCATTATAGGAAAGGGAATGACTTGAAAATCCTAGTTGAGACACCTAAAGTAAGTAAGAAATAGGGGAAGAAGATTTTTTTTCATAAATAGAACAAATTTAAGGTTTTATTAATGAGGCAAAATACCTTTGAAAAATCTAGACGATTTGAGAACCATTGAGATGATTTTATCCAATCCAAGACTAAGATGAGCTCCATAAAGATACAATTGAACATTGGGGTTCTCCTAGGGATCTTTTATTATTGAGGAAAGTGGAATCACTGAATATTTTAAATAAATAAGAAATATATAAAAGAAACTAATTAATGTTAATAAAACTATAAATGGGCCCTCGGCCTGGCCCAATACCTGAATAAATAACCCAAATTCACCATGATTTTGAATATATAAGGGGTCTAAAAAGATAATATAGTTTTAATATGTTAGTGGACACCATAGGGGATATGTAATGAGTGAATAATGTTGAAAAATGAAGGATTTATAAAAGAAATAAATTTGGGTCTTAAATCTAGAAATAGGCTCATGGTTGGCCCAAATCATGAAGTAACCAACCTTTTCTCCAAAACTCCGAAACAATCTATGGGGAACTGATGGTAGGATGATTAGACATAAATGAAACTTCAAAAATGAAATTTAATCTCACACAAAACCCTGAAAAGGAACCATATTTCAACCAAAACAGATCAAAAACCATGACATGAAAAAATAACCGGGTGTGATAGAACCCATTCTTTTGGTATCATTATTTAAAAATACAATATTCCATTACCATGAATGATGATGATTACATAAAATAAAAATAAAATTAATCTATTATGATGTAATATTTTTGTTTTAATGTAATTTGAAATTATAAAACATTTATGACTCTATAAATAAAAAATATAGATTCCCCAAATAAAATAACAAACTACTTGGCATATTACATAAGCCAAAAATTCAATAAAATTATTTAAGGATAACCCTAAAGGCTTCATATTAATTAATATCCATTGTAATGTTTACAAATATTGTCAAATTTAATTCATTAGAGGAATATATCTCAAAATAAAAATTAAAAAATATTAACTCATCATAAAGAAAATATTTATGGTGATATTTACTTTTATTATGTTCTCTACAATAATATAAAATTACAACTAAAACAATATTTCTGTTCCTAAGAATTATTTAATATTTCTTTCACATCCTTTATGAAAAACCAATATGGTAGAATCTATATATTTTTCATGTTTTATATAACAATAATATAATAGATATTATATTTATAAAGAATAATTCTACAAACCTGATACATACACACATCTATCCACTCACTTCAATGATTGGAATATCTTATGTCCATCCTTTGTGTAAGAGTTTACATTGTATTTGGGAAATGAGTTAGATAATTCCCAAGCTTCCAAATATAATTTCATTGATTTCAATTGTAATTATTTGATTCAAGACTATCATTTCCTTGTAGAGAATATATCCCTTATTATTGATACATTACCCCGGTTTTTCATTCCGATAATCTAAACATGATGAAAATTACACTTCATTATCACTATGGTAACAATGAGAACAATATTTTTATATTTCAATCAACCTATAATTATTCATATTAAGATAATCACTAATGCATTTTTCTAACCATTTGTCAATACAATAGATTATGACTAATTTATTTTTTTTCACTATCATGATTCTATATAATTTAGTTTCATATGAGGACCATTATTTACTGGTCCATAACATTAAGTGTTTATATAAATCCTCCTGGCTACAACCACATCAAAAATTCAAAAGATAATTGTGAGAAAAAATAATCCTAGAAAGAGTAAATAATCATGAAATATCATTTATAGGATGTGTAAATAATAAAATTTTTTATTCAATAAATATCACCACAGGAATAACATAGGTAATCCATTACCCAAATTTATTTAAATAATTCATAATTATTGATAATGACATTGTGAGATAACAAATAAAGATCCATTTATAGTGTCAAACCAGGTGTGTAGAAACAGAACAGAACTATGGACCATGATGACTTAAAGTATATTCATGATCAAATATTTTCAAGGTTATTACTCCTACATGAATATTTTTCAAAACCATGTCCACATGTAGTATCATTATATTGATATTTTACTTTTGTAAAAAGAATTATTTTCAAACAGTATCATAGGATATTTTAATATACATTGGCTTATCCAAGGGTTGTCGAATAATATTTATCATTCTAGTTTCAAATTGATAAAATTCATTTCCTTGACACCAAAAATATAGATCCATTTTTTCCAAAAAAAATATTAAATCATAATAAATGAAAATTCACTAAAATAAGAAAGGTACACACTCAACTTTTAAATGTTTAGTATCATTGGAAACATTGATACAAAGATATATTATTCATAAGAGATCTATAACATCTCAAAATGTTTTCCATATGACTAGCAACATTATTAGACATTTCATAAATTAAAATATTATTTATATCATGGGGAAATAATACAAATGAAAGGGATTATAAGATGCTCAATATTGGTAATTAAGGAAGATATCATAGATCACAAAAACATAACATTATAATGAGTGTATTAGACCATAGGATTTAAATTAAAAAAACCATTCATATCATAGGTCATAATCCAGGGTCTTAGAATATATCATGGAGTTTCATAATACAAGAATCATAATGGAATCATAAAACTCGATCAATGAAAACATATCATTGGATAAAAAACTAATTATATGGAATCAAAATAATCATTGAAAAACATTTATATTTTCAAGGATCACATCAAAAAACATAATAGTGTGTTTGAAACACTCTCAATACCAATATATAAATAATCATGGTTAACTATCAAGACTGTCATAGTGCACAAGGTCTATTAAAAACAAGTATCACACCCCATTGCAATCCTTATCATCTCATGAGATATCAATCATTAATAATTTAATTTGATGACTATATAATCAAGGGATCAACCATCACATAACCATAATCCTTCCATATGTCTGAATAAATTTTTTAATACATTCATCATATATCATATAATGTGATAAAAAATGAGGTTTATAAAAAATTCAACATTAAATCATAATATAATCTATGGAAAATAAATGTGTTTCAAAAACCTATTAGTATAATAATATTAATCCATCCGTATAAAGAATAAGAATTATATTATTGGATCATATCCCTTGTAAATAACACATATAAACATATTATTTTATCATAGATACAAAATTACATTGAAATATATCTAGAACTTTAATAAAGGAAAACACCAAGTTCACTAAGAAAATAATTTATTTTAAATATCCAATTTTTAATATTTTCAATAAAAAATTATTATTTTAAATGAACTGATTAATCATGTGATAGAATATTAAAATAAAAGAGCACTAATAATTTTGTTATATTTTGTTCATGCCTTGTAAATTAAAAAATGTATACTTTCACATTTTCCCAAAAAAAAATGTTCTCTGTCACTTTTTCTAATAATACAAAAACGGTTACATAATATATTAAAAGTTAAAGATGACTTAAATTACATTAAAGTATTAAAAATAGTAAAAAAAACTTAAGAAAATATTTTTAGAATTAATTCTCTATTATTAAAAATTACATTCAACCTAATATATAAATAACATGATTTTATATAAAATCAATCATTCATTATCTTGAGTTATTAAAGTGGGGAAAATGAATGTAATAATTTTAGACTATATAAATAACCAAATGATAATAAAATTTATGATATTTTTTGTGTTATATAATGATTTTACATCATGAGAGACAGAATAATAATCAGTGAGGGTAATAAATCATATTGTAAAACAAATCTCATAGATTTAGTTATACTAGAAATGAGTGCACCTTATGATCATATATAATAAATATAAATTTGTTTCAAATATATAATAATGTCATTTTAAAAATTATAATTTCATATATGATCCCCTTATAACCTTTTATCACCTATATAATAAAAGCTAATTTTTAAAATCATTATTTTTGGGTATTAATTGTGTCATTTTCCATTATAAATTCAACTACGTAGTTCCATTAAGAAATTTTGATCGTAGTTTCCTAAACTATACAATGTTATCAATGATATAAATATAATTTAATTTGATTTTTCAAATATATTTATTTTCATTAATAAAAGTTCGATACCGAAAAATTAATTAATCTGTTCATGGGGGAAGTATGCCATATATATATATATGAATGTTTTAAAAAAATTGCTTTAGATTTAATGAATGAAAACAAAATAATAGGTTAATTTGGTAAAAAAAATATTTATGATATAATATATATCACATGATTCTATCATTATTACTGTCCATGTAAATATTAAATGTAGAACAAATCACATTTATTCATAGAGGTTATAGTATACACATACACACAAGTGACATTATCATTTCCAAAAGGGTTGGAAGGTAAAAGGTAATAAGATGTTTTCAATAATAAATAATAATAATTTTTAAATATCTAGTATAATAATAAATAATATTTTTATTTCAATCTATGAAATATTGTGATGGAATATTAGTTATATTGATATGGAGGTAGTAGTCAAAACATTACCAAGAATGAAAGCTTTACTTTCCATTTGATGGAATAAATGGAGGATATTTTTGGTTACATAAAAATAATAACATTTATGAATATTTTCATTATAGAAAATATTATTTTTTTATTATTAGCATATATTTTTTATATTTATCCAAATAAATAATTTTAATGATGCTTGAAAGATGATTACCACTACTGCAGTTGGCCTTCTATAGACAAATCTTAGATACTATTGAAATGGTCACATGTGGAGAAAAAAACCTATAATTAATAAATAGAAAAGTATTGAAGGTTTGTTTGTGTTTTTTATCTATATGGATCAATGTGATGTAATAGTTAGAGATAATTACTGTCCTTTTATAAGGGATAGAATGAAAAAACATTGAATTACAAAAATAGAATATAATTTAATTAAGTCAATATAAATTCAAATTCATCCAAATTGATATTGATTCGAATAAAATAAACAAAATCTCTAAATATCCTTATACAATTAAATGTATACACGTTCTTTGTGATTTTGAACCTTATAAATAGGATAAATATATTTGTAAACTGATTTTATCATTATCTATCGGAATTTTTTCTCTTAATATTATAGAGTTCAATTTTTCTTATAAGTTAAAAATTATATCATAAATAGAACAATTTTTAATTTTAAGAAACAATATCTCCCTAAATTAAATCTTTCATGATTTTTCATATTTTTAAGAAATATTATTATTAACTATTTATCCTAAAATATCGTTAATTTTATTTTCCACACAATTCTTTTAAATTTAAATGAAAGTCAAAAATATTGTTATGGAGATAAAATAAAAACCCTTTTACACATCCTAAATAATTTATATTTATTTAAAAATTTCATGGAACAATATAATTAAAAAAAATCAATTTAATGTTTTATTTTTTATTTTTTTTAACTTATTTATATACCAATTAAATAAATAACTAGAAAATGTTTCATCACCAATTTAGGTAATATTTTAGTCATTAAATATTGAAAAATTGAATTTTATAAACAAGTATTTATCTTCATAATAGACATTTACAATATATGTTATCCCTAATCAATTATTTTTTAAAATTTTACTGATATCTAATTAAATATAGTGAGATTTTTAAATTTTCATTACATAAAATAATATTTATTGCATTGACAGTTGAAAATGGATTCAAAATTAAATATTTCAGAAATTTGGGATGTATATAATCGTATTTAAACCATTCAACGAAACAACTAAAATTTTCAAATTGATATTAAGACCGTATATCAATGATTAATATTTTTTTACCTATTTTACCACTATCTAAGTGATGAATATTTACACGATTATAATTCATAATGACATCAAATAATAAGAATCAATTTTTAAAAATTAATCCTCATGCTTCTAAATATGGAATCAAGTTTTCATGATTTAATTTATAGAATTGTATGTAATACATTTTAATATAATGCCATAAAATTCAATGGAAAATAGTACTTACAAAAAGATGGTTTCATGTGAAAAAATATATAATATAGAAATCATTATTATTTAAAACTCAAATAAAATATATAAAATTATTAAAAATATAGTGAAACATATTTAAATTTCATACAAAATTATAAATATAATTTTCCTTTCATAATAAATTCTATAATTAAAATAAATTATAATATTCGAATGATTGGAATTTTAACCTATTTTACTAAAAGATAAAACATTTTTGAAAACAACAAAAAACTACACCCTTATATATTTTAGATTATCACATTCCAAAAATCATGTTTTTTATAAAATAAAATTTAGAAAAATGATATAATCATATTATAAGCTCATTTCAAAAAAGTCAATACAAGTTACTTTTTAATAAAAGACATATTTGAAATAAAAAATTACTTTAGAGAAAATTATGTTCTTATTTAATAAGTTATAATGAATATAATTGAATTTATTATAGAAACTGTAAATATATTTTATAATGTGGTTACTAATTTCCAAACACTCTAATTCAATAACTTGGTTATAATAATCCTTTTAAGATCATAATGTATGTAAAGTATATATCATTTCACACAATTCACAATGTTGTGTGTTTAGAAATATTTCAAGGTTAATATTCTTTTGAAAAAATCTAAATATTTTTCTTGGTACCTTTTCTATTGATCATTTAGAAGGTGAATCCAATCAGTGATGATCTATTTATTTTATAAAACTATAGATATAGAAGATACTAATTAAGTGTAATGGTTGGGATTTAGTAATAATTTCCTAAATATGAATTTTCATAAAGTTAATATAATTAATTTGGAAGTGATATTCATTGACTATATGAAAATAGAGTAGGACCCTATTTCCAAATTTAATTCAATTGTTACTATATAATCCATGAATTCTGCAAATAAAATTATAGACTATGATATTAAATTTTTTCAATATTACATGGGATTGAGTATATGTTTATATTGGGAAATGTTTACTTGTGACTATATATGTTATGAAAAAATTCGATTTTATGTTGGTAATGTTGATATGATGTTTTTTAATTTTATAATGAAGGATAATATATGATCCATGTGGATGTAATTGGAAATGAATTCATAAAATAAACAATAGGGTATGAATATTCAATTACGTTATTAAGAAAATTATGGACGAAGAAATTATTGATAATATATTATGGGATCGGGGATGTTCTAAAAATTTCAAAATACAAGAAAAATGTCTCATGAATTCAAGTAGAAGAGAGATTTTAATAGTTAAACTTGTAATGAGAAGGATTTGTGAACTTACTTAACTGTAATTACTTAGGGAATTACAATAAAGCTAATATGAATAAATTTTCATTATACTTGAATCCCAATTATCCAAATTATAATGGTAAATCAATTTCATCATCCACAACTAATGATGTTTCTAGTATATTAAATAACATGGTGAAAAGTACATAACTTGGATATTCATAATGTACTGAAGTATTGATTAATTATTGACTGAGGTAATAGTTAATATATGATAAATTTTGAAGTAAAATTGAAATTACATATCATTATATGATTTCAATTCTTTATGTAAAAACACATTTGGTAGTATAAAAATATAATAATTTATTAAAATATTCATATTATATTATATTGAATGTGTTTTCCATTAATCCTTGTTTCTTTTCCCACTATAAAGATAATTCTTATTTTGGGTATTGATTGGATTTCTGGTTATCCTGTAATGATGGATTACAAAACTAAAGCATTTTTATCATAATGAGTTTCTTATAGTATATAAGAATGTATTATTACCTTTAATAACATGTCAATAGTTGGAAAATTGATAAAATATTGAAATGAAATTATAATTTCTCGTATTATTTATATAAAATATATTATTCAAATTGTTTTTCCCAGTAATTAAAAATATATGAAGATATTTTCTCATGATTTTAATGATTGTGTAGTATAGTTCACTTTTATATTTTTCCAAAATGACATGTCAATTTCACATTAATTGTTCCAAAAAAATTCGTTATGTTGTAAAAATAAAGAAATTAATATAATAATATATTTGTATATTTCTCATCAACACCAATACATCACATTAGGTTATAATTTTTTTAATAATATTAATGGTGCTAAAATAAGACATTGTGTTAATCAATGACCTCTAAATAATATCACAATTTTGAAAAAAATTTCTTTTCCAAAAAACAATGTTTTTTATATTTTCCAGGGAGTTGTTTTTTTTAAATTTATCATATGTCTCGGTGTCTCCATCTAAAATTGAATGAAGAGCCTATTTTTTAGATGTAATATTGTATTAGGAATGGAAATTATTAGCTTTTGGTTATTTTTTTGATAAATAATAAATTTATTATATTTATTGGTAAAATGTATAGAGTCTTCCATGTGCACTTTGAGAACATTTTTTGTTTATTAATGATATTCTAGTTTATAATAAAAATTATTTATAGCATAATAAGAAAATAAATTTTGATATAAATACAAATAAAAATAATAGTGGAAAATTAATTATATTTGAATTTTAGATACATAATATATTATTAATTAAAAAATTTTCTATTAAATACTATAAAAAATTATACTATTCATAATATAATATTGTTTATGAAATGGGAATAAATATAAATATAACTATGATTAGCTATTTTCATATATTCTTCTGTTAGTAGTGTTTATTTTTTTTAAAAAAATTGGTTTTCTAACACACCAACTATTATAATATAATAAATTAGGAAAATACATCAATATAACTATATATGTTGAATAGATTTGAGATGTAAAAACATGAAATGGAAAACAATCACTTTTATCTTCACAAAATAGAAAATGAGATGTTTTTAATTATAGTGGTCCTTTGTTATAATTTTTTTTTTATTTTTTGAATGATAATCTCCACTTATAAAATATATATCTATTCAATTTAAGATCCACAAAAAGAATATCCTACATATGAACATGATATGGATATATTAAAAATATATAAGCCTCATATATAAGTGACGAAATATCAATAATATAGTAATTATATTTATTTTTATTATATATTCACCTGGAAATAGTTTGACATGAGGCATAGATGATGTTGAGAAATGATTAATGGTTATGGTTTAAAAACTAACTATTACACTTCTAAACTACACCAGATTTTTAATTTCTTATTTTTAGAAAATACTAAACCATTAACAATATTATACGTTGAACATTACCCTTTAATTAATAATTTATATAATTTGATATATAAATTATTTATGAAAAAATATTTCTCTTTTGATTTAAGTGTCAATATAGACATTTTCCCAGATAAAATATGGCAGTCTCTTAAGAAAGACCGTGGTTTATATGAAATAATAAAACATAACTAATAGTTTATTTAGTATGTGAATAAGACTAAAAAGATGGTGTTATTATATTTTATAATATGTCATCTGTTCCAAATATTTTTGAATTGGAAAAAAATTATTAAGTGAATGCCACAAAAAACTTATTTCTATTGATTTTTTTTACAAGTATGTATATATTACTCCATGAATATTTTTTTTCGGAAGTTATAAAAAATGATACTGATAATTTTCCTCTAAAGAATTTTAATTTTCAACAATTTTAAGCTAAATTAATATCATAAAATGGTTTTAATTATCTATTATTAGTTTCATAACATATATCTAACAATATATCTATAGATTTCATATTGAGATTACGAAATATATGGTGATTTAATTACACGGTTTGGATTATTTTTTAATAACTGAATATATATAAGCATGTTATTCATATTCATAATAAAACTTATTTAGATTATTATAATAGAATTTATCTCAAATATATATTCATATTACAGGGTTCACTTCTATCTATTATATATAATCTTGATAGAGGTTATTTTAAAAATATTGTGTCATGAATTAACTAGTAAATGGGAAGTAAATTTATCTTCAAAGTAATTTCTCATCCTCAATATAAAAGAAAATAAAAAATTACACATTAGACATTGGATGATATTCTATGATCCTTATCATTATAATATCATGTTTGTTGGGATAATCATATATCATTTATTAAATAATAATATAATAAATTTTTTTATGTTTATAGATTCAACATTTTAATAAATTATATGGAAAATAGTGTCAAATTTCTGTAAATTGTGTTGATATATTTGAGAGGATATTATTGGGAACATAATTGAACTAATTTTTTAATATGAATGTATGGACAATTAAACAACACATTAGGGATTAACTGTGAATGAAACTAAGTTATGAATATAACTAGAAGAAATTCCATTCAGTTGTTGTAGGTCATTTGTTATTTATTAAAATATATCTTTGGAATGGTGTAATTAATTTTCATAAAAAAATTGTTAAGACCATGAATAACATTAACCATTGAATATTATGATAAATTTGTATCATATTTATACCACGTAGCATTAAAATTGAGCTTTTCTTGAGAATATTATGTGTTTCATATTTCTCCACTAAGGATGTACATAATTGATGAATCACAGGACATATCCCAAGAAAATGATTATTTATTTGGGTAATATATAACATAATGAAATTTTAGTTGAAATTTTTGATCATTGGGATAATTTACTACAAAATATGGTCACTGGTATGGATATTGTTTTAGGGAAGAATCACATGACTATGGATGAAATAATTCGAATGGAAAAAATATATATTGGAATATAACCATCAAATTTTAATGTAATGAATAAATTTCAACATATTTAATTTTTTATGTGAAAAAATTTTAAAATAGGAGGAAATATTATATATAATGATATATTATTATATATTATTATTTATTTTATTTATTCATTTTCATGATTTATTTATAAATTAAATTTTTTAATATTTTAAATTGAATAATGAACAAGTTTCTTCTCTAAATATATCTTCATTGTATCACATGGTTCTATTTAAAACTTACATTTCATGATTTTGAGAATTTAATTTGATAAATTGAAATTTATTTTTAAATAAACATATATTTAATATCATATGATGAATTTTTTAGTTTTTTTTGATAATAATAGTCTTTGAGTCAATATTAGAAACTGAATACTTTTTAAACATTATAATTATTTTCAATTAATAATTTAACATAAGAGTGAAATTTGGTTTTTTAAATTGGTTTAATTTAATATAGGATCTATTTTAATATAAAAATATAAATAATTATATAGGAATCAAAAAATATTTCATATTGTTTTAAGTTTTTTTCCTAATAACACAATTTCAAAAATACTTTTTTCATTCCTTAGGGATAATTTTATCAAATTTAATATATACCTATTAAAAATATATAATCCAAAAAAATTATTCCATATTTTAAATTGAGATGTTGGAATTTAGTAATTTGATATGTTTTTTATAGATATTAATATTAACAAGGTTAAAAAATTGACACCATAGTAATGTGTATATATTGTTAACTGAGGTAAAATATTATGATATTGAACATAAATTTCATAATAACAGTTATTGGGTGATGGTATTTAGATAAATATGAAGTTATATTTGAAATTTTATTTTTTAGATAATCGATGGTGAGTAATAAATTTATAATTTATCAATTTTTAGAAAAATTAAACATTTGACACTATCCTTTATTATAAATTGTAACATAATGTCCTCACTTACCCAATATTTTTTATTACTATAGATGAGAGAATAAATACACTGATAGTTTAAAAAAATAAATCCCAAATTCTAGATTTCATGTTATTAAGAATACTCTAATAAAGGAATGCATAGGTTGAATGAAAAGAGAGATACATGAGGAAGACGTATAAGTCCTAATTTTCATATTTAATTTTTATATCTTCTTATATATCCTTCAAATAATAATTATCCATGAATAAATAATAATATATTTATATTAAAAATATATAAATGTATAATCTTACACAATTTTATTCCAATTATATATCTGAATATAACCCATGTGTTAGGGTGTACTACCACATCCATGAATTGATGCGTTGTATCATTCATATCTACACCAAAAATATCAATTAAAATATTTAATTATTGAGAAATATAATTTTAATTATAGTATTAAAATTTTTAATGAATTTAGTTTCTATGCTTTTAACCCTTACCAACCATTTGTAATTTTTAATTAATCACATGTTTATGTCTGGAATACCACTCCCATAAAGTAATGCAAGAATATTTTCATCTCCAAATAATAATTATTGAAATAATTTTGTAATTAATGAATAAATATTATATCTATAACATAATTATTATTTAAGAAATTAAAATATTCATTAAATTATTTATTTTCCTCAAAATATAAAAATAAAAGTCATCATTCATGTGTATGTATAATATACAATCCCCATGACAAGATGTTATAAATTTATCATTCCCACCTAACATGGTTGTTTTTAAAAGATTATTTGTTGTAGAAAAATTATACTTATAAAATGATAAATATTTACTAAAGAATTTACCATATCAACATTGGACACATGCAACACACCAATTTTTAATTTTTAATTTATTTTTAATGTCAACAAATGAATTATATTGAACACTTACTATGTAAATTATTTTGACATTTTTTACATAAGTGAGAGTTTTTTTAATATATATAATGATTGATCTCCTTTTCTTAATAATAGAGATGTAATTTATTATAACAGATACACTATATGATTTAATTTTATTTATAAAGAAAATCATTATCTCTATATCTATCGAAATTATTTTATGAATTTATATATTATCATAAAAATGTTACCATATTTATAAGACAATTGAAAAAGTGTTGTATAAATATTGAATATTAATTTATGTTTTGTTGATAAATATAATGAATTATTTTTTATTCATTTTATGATTCGTGAAAATTTTATATATGTGATGGGTGATTTAATAGTTGACCTGATTATGGGTGGGCTTTATAAACTTACCCAATTAATTGTGTAACGTCATTGAGTTTACTAGTGTATTGTTACTTCTAAGAGATATTGTAAAAATTTGGCTAGGTAATTCAATATTATGTGTTGTTATAAGTATGAATATATAAATAATGAAAACATTTAATTACATGATATTATATTAATTTTTTCTAAATTATAATTTTTTATTTAAATAGTTATGTAAATCAGATTTTGTTTTTATGGAATGTTTGTGACATAAATGTTTAAAATTAAGGTTAAATATAAATTTTTTATCAATGAAATATATTCATCTATTTCAATGGTTTCCATGAAATCATTATTATTATGATTTAAATTATATGATATACCATAAAATATATCCTTTAATATATTATGAATTTATATTTTCTCACATAAATTTAAATGAATTATTATGGTTAATAATAATTATTAAAAATCTAACAATTCTTATAGATTATTTTTTACATATAGAAATTATAATTCCTCTTGAACATGTTGATATGTTTAAATATAGGGAAATATGAAAATTTAATTAGTGTATTTTCCACATATTGATATCGTCATCCTAATTAAATTATGAAGGTTGAGGCTCATTAATGACAGAAATTATGACGGATAATTTGGTATAAGTTTTTATAGTTAGGGTCTAGTGTGTATAAAATTTTCCAAGTAAGTGTTTATGCTATACTAGAAATTACATTATCCAACCATTATACTGATGGATAGAAAATTACACCCCATCATATAGGGGATATAATAACTAGATTATTGACCCATACTAGCAAGATGATAGACATAACGGGTTGGAAAATTATATGTTTCCAGTATTTTATTTATAGGGGGAACCTTACCTCTTTCATTTTATTTTAGTCTTTTCTGATAATATCCACACCCCCATGTTTATCCATTAAATAAAAATCAATTGGATATTTTTATGTGATATATGATGATGGGAGATACATATCAACCTATGGTATACTTAATTAGACCAATCTTCCTCTCAGGAAGATGTATATATCTCTAAATTTAGGGAATCATTATAATTCTATTAGAGAATTATTGAATCATCTTGGTGTGACAAGGATTAATTTCATTTTATAATTAAGGAATATTGAGATTCCATATAAATTTGTTTTATTAGTAAATCTATAAGTTATTCCATAATTTTTGTTTTCCATATAATTTTTATATATTTTAGTTGCATTGATTATATATTTTTTGCATATATTTTATGATTTTTCATAAACTAGGCCATGGGGAATGTTAGGGGTGGTTAAAACCATATGACATGAGGATTAAATGAATGACCAAGGATTGATGAGTTATTGTGTTCTATGATGAGTTTCATTGATATTATTTAAAAAATTTAACATATATAATTAAATTAATATGGATTAATGTATTTTTTTGGGGATAACATATTGACGGAAGTTTGGATTTTACATAGTGCAACATCAAGGTACCTTGTAAGAGCTACTAGACCTTGGATGTAAATGTGAAAACATCCAAACTATATGTATGTGGTCTAAAAATGAAAAATTATAGATTATATGGTATTGATATATATGTAATGTGATGTGTGTTCCATCCATTATAGGTTTTACACTTTAGTGAAACTAAATTTGGATAAAATAAACTAAAAAAATAAATTTATTGTATAAAATAATTGAATTCACATTGGTAAATTAATGAGTCTATTTCCTATTAGAGTCCTATACATCCTAAATGATTCAAATACCATTTACTTTTGAGGCCATGTATAGACACCTCATTTATATAATTTTCCCCCCACCTAATAATGGTTTTATATCTGGTAAATTTCATTTGTATTTATATGTCTCCCATGATTAGGTACCATGTACAACAATTTATGGGTGAGGAATAACAATGTTTTCAATGTTTTGATTATGTGATATTGGGACCCGATGACCACTTTTGTCAATGGGGTTCACCATTATAACTGAGTGGCTGAGGGACATTCCCTTTATCGACAAAACCATACTTAGGTGAAAAACAAATTTATGGTCTTAGATTAGGTTTGGTAAGAAGATCGACAGAGACTAACAATTAGATCTGAGATCTATCATGATGCATATCTTTAATTGTTTTTCCATGTGGTGAATCTCTAGTTATATAATAAGTTCATACTACACTATTACTAATTTCAATGTATTTAATGACCTTATTGTGACAGGTTTGGACCTAATAAAATCAAATGGGATTCATTAATATATTATTATAATCGTAAAAATCTCAGGATAACAAATTAATGAGGTTTAATTAGATTATATTTCCACTTAAACATGTTTTACATCAAGGGATGATATCATATATAAAAAATCATTTAATAGAAAACTCATTTTTAAAGGATAATACCTTTTTCATCATGACATCACTTATACAAAATATATTTTTTAAAAAATATTAACAATAATTAATAAAATTAATCATGGAAAAGTATATATGAATCTTCTAAATAAATATAATTCATAATGGACAGAATAGATTTTGGTGCAATATATAAAACAAATGCTTCGTTCATATATTAAGAAAAATGAAAATTATTCAGAAAGTGTAAGGATAATTCATATTAATATTTTTTTATATAATATAATCACAGATGGAAAATTTATTTAATATTTAAATTTATAAATTTAAAAGTAATATTTTATATATTTTAATGATACTAGAGACATATTTTATTATGAATAATGATATATGTAAAATAATGGCCAGTTTTCCTAAAAATATCCATTCATATTTTTGAGTATATAGGGATATTTAAAGTAACGAATGATATGTAAACATATATAAATATTATATGACATGAAAATTGAAAATTAATTAATGAGATAAGTTAAAAATAATTTCTTAATATTATATTATTCTTCAATAATACTAATAACAGTGATATTTTAATGTACAACTTGACCTCATGTTCATCTTACACATTAATGACTATAGATTCCATCATCTTAAATATATAATTCTTATAAATCTATAAAGAAATTTTATTAATCTGTATAATAACATATACATTACCCTAATAACATTTGAACACAAATTTATTGTGAATTTATTATTAACATTGATGTAATATGGAGTTAACAATTTCATTTTGTTCATGATCTTTTCTAGTTCGAAATTTTAGAACATGTATATTGATTCTGGATCCTTCTAATAAATACATTTACATATCGAATAAACCTCTTATTCATTTATTATATACATATTTAAAAATATATATAAAGGTATATAATATAAATATGAATTAAACTGTTAATGTATATTGTAGTTTGTACGTACATAAGAACATTGTTTTCATTGGAAAAACATGAAAAAATAAAAAAAATTAATGTGTTATAATTCTAAAATAATACTTATATAACAAATATAAAATAGATTTTTCAATATATAATTTTATACATCAATTTTAGATAGTTGTGGAAAATAAATCTATTAATTGTGTGGAGTTAGTAGTACATACATACACACAAGGAATTAGGAATTATATTTTCCATGGAATAAGTCTTAGACTTTGGGTTTGAGTGTGAAGAAGTGGTTCTCTTGTATAATTGAGCAACATGGTAAACATTGAATTAAAAAAATTATTTATCTATAATTAATAAATCTATCATGTATAATTATGAAAAAGATAAGAAAATATAATGGTATGTTAATAGATGTTATTTATTTTAAAAATAAAAATTAGAAAAAATTATTTGAAAATATTACATGTATCCCTTATTTTACGTACAAGTAAAAATATTTTATCATTAACCACCCTTTTATACTAGTCTATCAATTCATTTAGACTAAAAATAAAACATACTTCATTTATATATGATAAAAAATAGACTAGAAAAAAATAAATCATTTTATAAAATAATATTTATATATTTTGTAGATTTTTTTTTTAAAAATAAGATCACAAAACACAAGAAATTCATAATTTTAAAAAATTAATTTTTCGGATAAAAATTTCATTAAATACATCTTAACAGTTGTTAAAAAATGAATTATTTTTGAAATAATTTATTGAATAAAAAATTAGTATTTACAATTATATTAGTTAATAAAATAATAATTATATTAAATTATTATTATAAAATAATATTACCTTTTTAAAAACAATTTTTAGAAAACTATTTTATTATAGAAAAAAATAAACGTAAAAAAATAATATATAATGATGAATCATATGTTTTTATTTATATAATTAATAAACAGAGGAGAATTATATCATAGTTTTTTAAAATATGAGGCATAATGGGTGCTTTAAATTACAATATTTAATGAAAACAAATTATAGGTTAATAAAATCAGTATTTTTTACTACATACTAAAAATTAAGTCTTTTAAAAAATTAAAATAATATTCTTATGATATTAAATAAATATTTAATGTAACATATATTAATTATAAGAAATAGAATTTATAAAAATAGATGAATGAAACTATATTTCACAATCACAAAATCAAATAAAACCCATTTTTGAAGATATCAATTTTTGTAGCATAAAATAAATTGACAGAAAATTGAGTATATATTTTTTATGAAATAATGAATATACTATAACCGTTAATAAATTTAATACATATTATTAATAATGGGTTGTTTAATACACATTTGTTCATATTTAATGGACTAATATTAATTTTATAATATATCATTATTCATTTAAATTACAAGTTGCATGTATGAAAAACTATTTAATTCCATACATATATTTCTATTGTAATTCATATAAAATTTTAGAGTATTAAATTTTAATAAATGAAGATGAAACAAATATTTAATATTATAGCACTCTGATATATATAAATTAATATATCTCAACATTATCACATCCTTATGTTCCCTTGTGGCACCGTATAGTTTCATATTCCTTCACCAATAATTATATAGTTTAGTTGTATTGATTTTTTTCGAATTATCCCTATGATCAAATATTTTAATTCTATGTTCTTCATTGTAAATAGAAATATTTAGGGTCATATCCACATAGGTCAGTTTGTTTAAAGGAACACGTATGTACTTTTTTAAGAGATATATATGGAGAATATCATGGACATGAGGGAAGTTAAATGGAATTTAAAAATTATAAGCTAGAGTCTTAAATAAATAAAAAATTATAAAATGGATAATATATATTGGGATAATAATTTCTTTACTTTTTAAAATAATATTTTTCAATAATTGATAAGTTTATATGAAGTCCTACTATCTTACATTGAATTCTAGATGATGCTGATGATTGGATCATAAGTATCATATCATATTTGAGATTGTATTATATAATTAATAAGGGATTTAACCATATATATAATTTCCTTATCATTATCACATCATTATTACCATCCTTTATATTTTAAATAACCTTATATTTAATTATTTCACATCTATCAAAATTATTCCTCCTACAGATCCATCTCAATGCTTGAGTGAAGGAAATTTTTATTAAAGATATTAACATGAGGATGTTGTTGATCCAAAAAACAGCTTACATATTGTGAATATTATGTTATAAAATCTTCCAGGATTAAAATGGTCCTATCATTATTAAAAAAATTAATTATTATTTTTATTACTCAAACAACAATATTTAGCAATATCATAGTGAAGAAATCAACAAAAAATAAAGGTAAACAATAGATATCGATCATATAAAATAGGAGGTGGTACATAATTAAACATTATGATATTATTATTGTATATCAATGAATTATTATAATCATATTGATAATTTCTAATAGTGTTAAATTATTCAGAATTTATTAAGAGACCTACAATAATCAAAATTGAATTATGGCCATTAGATGGTTTAAGGAGTCAAATGATGAAATCCATTTTGAGGTTTCCTCCTTTCCATTATGGAATGGGTAATGGTTTTAACAACCAATTATTCATATATATATATATATTATCTATAAAATAAAGACAAAATGTTCCCCATGATATTTCTTATTCAATAAGACTCTGCATGTTACCCCATGAAATAAACTCTGTCAGATCAATATACATCTTGGTATATCAAAGATGAATATAAAATTATGATCTATGAGACTTTTCAAAAAATTACATCATCATTTTATTTATTTTTTAGGAGACATAAATGAATCATGAACCTTATCATTTCATTATAATCAATGATGACCTCAATATCATTTCACAACGTGTTTTTCTCTCCACGTAAACCTTATTCTCTCATTTAATCATCACATGGATAGATGGTTGAAAATTCATTTGGGAAGGAAAATATATCTCAATTTCCTTTAAGATTATAGGTCATATTATTTTCCAGTCAATAAATATTGGATCAATTTTTATCATCATTATATATAAGCTTGAATTGTCTTTTCAACTGAAATCATCATCCACCTTATTCTGTTTCCAATGGTCATAACTAATTTATCTATCATAATAAATATTCATATCCAACCATATTCACAACATAAAATTGAAATCATTTAGGGTGAATATATACATTAATCATCAATGATTAGTATATATTATATATCATTCAATATATTTATTATTAATTCATATCCAATTTGAAAATATTTACACTTTTACTTCCAACTAATGAGACGGGTAATTTTTTTCATTGACTATAAAATGGTGTTAGTCATAATCTATCACTAAATAATTCAACATGCCTACTCATCTTGTACCATTATTGGATGAATAACTATTATATAAAATCACTTCTCTACTACAAAGTAGTGTATATACTTGTGTGGTAAAAATAATATAGTGCTATGAAATTGTCATCACCTTCATGTTCCCAATAGAAACTGAATTCCTTCTAAGATAACAAAGTTAGTAGATTAGAGATCTATATATAATTCCTCACAATTATTCAATAATATCAGGGAAATAAATTTAATAATTTTATAATCACAATATATTTTTTGTCAGGGAAAATGATTAACAGTTCCCTTTTTTCTTGTAATAACGTATTCACCATCTACTGAGGTTATACGACAAAAAAACAAAACATCATGTTTCTAAAATATAATATTGTTAAATTTTTTAATATAGATACTATAAATTATATTATTTAGAATAATAATATTTGATCATCATTATATTAATTTTTCATTTAAATTATAATAATATCATCCATTAATATTTCAAATAACTAATCATGTTATTATATAAAGGTTTTATTTATTAAATCGAAAATGGTAAAAGTAAAACTTGTAAGATAAAATGAAATAATACAAAGTCATAGTTTTAATAACTCCTATTGAAGACCATATTGGATATGTATTTAATGTTTACATTTTATTTAAATTAAAAACATTTATGATCAGTCATTGAAGATAATTCAACTCATCAGAATCGATCAAATAAATAATTTAAAAGGAGGCATGTATACTTATGTGAATGGCATAGAGAAAATAATTATAGAATGAATACCCTATAAATATTATCACATATTTTATTCTTAAATTTATATATATCAACCAAGGACATGTTATATAGTTCATTAAATAAGTTTAGCACAATATAAGACTTCTATTTCAGACAAATCATATTCATTCAGTGTAATATATTAAAACTACTATGAAAATATATAAAAAAACTATCATACAATTTTAGACTATATGATGTTGCCTTTTCCAAAAATAAATGAGATAATAACCCATTTTTAATATCAATAAAGACCCTGACAATTTCTGTAGTTACATTTTTAATTTAATATTTATCATTTCACTTATATATGATTATAGTTTGATTCATAACATTGATTTTGAGTACCATTTACTGAAAATTAGAATGAGATTAATATATGTATATATAATATCCATGTCCGCATTAAAATAAAATCAACAATAGGAATAATAATAGGTTTTTAAGGAATAGGAATCCTTTAAAAAATAATTGATAATATTCAAACACATTAGATTTGATCATTGGACATTATGATTTCTCCATAAAAATTCATTATCTAATTGTTGAGGTATTACTATAATACCCTTGTATAATTTCACATATATAAAATATATTATATATTTAAAATCCAATAATGATGTATATGTCTTATAGTGGATGACAATTATAACTTAAAAACAAAATAATAATACACTATATTGGAACCATCAACCATGGGATAATTTTTATTATCTATGGGATTATGTGTTTGATTATAAATATTTTTTTCAATGACATTAATATTATATCAATTATTTTCTTTATTATTATAGTTCTTATATTCAATAAATTAGATTATGTGTGGTATATTATGAAAGGTTTTTTATTCATTATATATATTCATACAATTAATTTTATATTCAATTTCATGTTTACCCTCCCATACACACATAATAAATATATTTTCAGGTTTATATTTATTTCATCAATGATTCATTACACTCTCCTTGAATTATGGAAGACTACACTTGTCTAATTATTGGTTATTATAGTTATAATTTCATTAAAAATTTTAAATTAATCATCTTTTCATTACCAAGAAATTGATTAGAGAATAAAATTTAAATTTCTACTATGATTGGAATTTGAAAAAATTATTTATATCTATACATGTTTCTTATACATAAATTCCATTAGATGAATGGATTATACACAAAATAAATGATAAATATTAATTTATATTTCAATGAAAATTCAAGATGTGTACCTAAAAATATTTTTAAAGTTTTCCACATAATTACTAATGTATTTGTCATCCTACTACTTTATAACCATTTATTATATATCCATTTTTATATGATTAAATGGAGGAATATACATTTTGAAAATAACCTTTTAATCTAATTCGACTATATAAAATAAATTTATTTAAGTTTCCTTAGATTGTTAACATTATTCCAACATTTATTATCATGACCATATAATTTATAATTAGATAATATAAAGTTTTAACGATCTATGAAATAGAGAAAAAAATATAATTAAATTAGTATTGATTCTTTTTAAGTCAATTATTGGATAAGAAGACCCACTAAAAAGGTAGAATTTTCCTATTAAATGATTAAATAGAAAACTATTCATTAATTTTATTATTTTTATTCCATATATTATTCATTGATTTAGAATATTTAATAAGAATTACAATGTGAATTTATAACGACCCATACTTTACACACATTGTTACTACTTCAAAATTTAAGCACACTTATTACAACATATGACAAAACCACAAAGGACCGTATAGGTATAGTGTCTTTAGAAACTGGGAAACATAAACAACTGGTTCATAAATATTCTACAGTGTCTCCCATTTATTTCATCATATCTAGGGTCCCTTTTAGCATATTCTACTTAATATCCATCTTCCTGACCTGGGGAAAAGAAAACATAAAAGGGTGAGCTCAAATGCTCAGCAAGGGCAAATAAAGGAAATAAAAATCATATCATATCTTTATCAAAACCTGCAAAAGAGATCATAATATCTTAACATGGAATAAATCATAGAAGTGAAAATGAGATCCCCAAAATCATAACATAAAACTTGAAACTTTGTGGCATGCACACATAATCATGGAAAATCATTTCTTGTTAGTCATGACTCATCGCCAAGACTATCTTAGTGGACAAAGTCCCTTTCTGAACCGAGTTCACTCCTCGTTTCAGTCCTGTATCACTGAACCGAAATAACCTTCCGTTCCAGCCATGTCTATCTCATGAGATATAAAATCATTACCCAATGCATTGGAGGGAGATATAGGTCCCACCCATCTTATAATGAATCCTTTCTTATGTGTGCCACATAATCATAAAACATGCATCATCGCATAACACATATAACAAAAATGGGATTCTTGAAACATCATGACATCATAAATCAATTCATATATGATAAAGGAATTCATAAACATAATTCCATCACAAAATAGTCAAACCAATGTAAAAATATGGATAGAAACAGAACCCTTTATTATCTTAGATGGAAAATAATTTTGATAAAACACTTGAATTGAATTCTTGAGGAAAATATCCTTTCTTCTTCAAAAACATTTTTCCTTTCATAACATGTCATACAACTTTAAAATAAAAGAAGTTGATTAAAAATAAACTTGAAAACTTGTAAAGGAAGCTTCTTTGAAGTAATGTTTTAAAAATCCATTCATGCCGTATAAGTTAAAAAAAAAACATTCTTCGTACTTTTGTCGGAAAAGTCAAAAAGTACCTCGTACGGAAAAACGACAAAAGATTCCTTTCATATTCTTTACTAAAAACTCACCTAAGGGTAAAATTGGATTTAAATTATTTCAAGTGGATGGAAACAATATTACATATTGAGGGAACATGGATGTGGATGATAAAATACACCCCAGTAAATACTTACGAATAAACAATCTCGGATAAAAATGAGATTGTGATATTTCCCTTACCTTAGGTCCGATTAGCTTTGTACGTGTCCGAAGCTCCTGTATAATGGTTTAAATAATGTTATTGACTTATTCCAGAATCATACATATTTATATGATATCATATATGGTCATATTATCATCTTCTTGTTAGTAATATTTCATTGTTACTTGTTACTCGGGTCTTTATAACTTTTTGTTCTTATGCGTGTTTTGTCGAATAAATTCTTATTCTTATCTTTAGGTTATAGATAATTCATTTCCAGAATGGTATTAGTGTATTATATACCATATTCATTCATTCAATTCATTTATATAATCATTATGAAATGAAGATCATTTAGAACGAGTCGCATCACATCGTGGAGACGGTATTCCGTACGTACGCACGAGTGATGATATCGTTCCTATGATCGTGGAATTGTATTGGAGTATATTATTTAAGTATCAATATTACTTCATAATAATCATATGTAGTTACTCATTACACCATTATACCCATCCTTGTAAGGTGATGGTGGAAAATAGATTACACCACGGCGTGGAGACGGTATTCCGTACGTACGCACGCGTGGTGATTTCATTTTTCCGTAGGATGGATAGAAGGTGAATTAGGGTTGTTTAATATTTATAATAACATATCAGTATGTAATTAATACTGATGTTATTACTTTATCATGAAACAACTAAAGAAGAAGAAGTTGAAGAAGAAAGAAATTGAAAAGATCGGTAATGGATATTACCTCTTCTTTGGAACGCCTTTTTGAATCCTCCACTTAAGGAACTAAGATTGGTCTTTGGAGAAGACCAGGACCTCTAGGATTATTATAGGGAAGTGGAGAAGGGAAAATGGCAGGGGTTGGCCGAGCTTGAGTGCTCAAATTGGTGTGAGGAGGAGGGGGAGGAGGTGCCCTTTTATAAGGGAGGAGAGGGGCACCTTAGGAATATCTCAAAATATTATTTTATATTAAAGTCAAAATCGGTTTATAATGGTTCCAAAGGGTCTTATTTCGAAGCTAAAGTGAGGATGGGTCGAAATCCTATCAACCAATAGAATTTATACAAGTTTAGGATATTATTTTAACCTTATCAATTAAATTTTACTCTAAGTTAAATAATTTAACTTTTACCATGTCTTTTTGTTTTCTTTCAGTATATGGTTAATACACTTACTATAACATGCCAAACGAACCCCAAATTGTTTATTATTAATATATATATCCTTATCTAAGTCATTTGGCCGAACCTTAGATTTTTAGGAATAAAATAACAATTAATAATATAATATTTGATTTAAAAACTATTTTGTGTCAATTTTGACACTATTTGATATATGATTTGTTTGAAAGTCATAACAGAATTATATGTTCGAACCAAGTTGATAAAATCAACACTAATATATCATAGTAACCTATAAAATTAGTGGAATTCATAAAAAGTCTCAAATTACATTTATTTTGGTGTTTATAACATCAATTATGTCAATATTTCATTAATAAGATAATTACTGCATCATCATTATGTCATAAATAAATTAAATTATTTAATGTCTAAAAATTACAAATAAAATACCATCATGTAGGAAATCTTTTTATCTTTTTAATGAATATTTACAATCGAATTTATCTTATGTATAACCCTATATTAAAAATGATTTACTTATTAAACTTTGATTTTAACTATTTTAACCCTTCTTTAAATAAATTAATAATAAATGTCCTAATCTAATCCAAGTGGGCCTAAATGGTCATATTTTATTCCTAAGTTTGTTTTTGGTCGAATTACACTTGTCCAATAGAATTAGGACATGTGTTAGGGTAATATTAATATCATATTTACCCTTAGTTACCCTATTTACTATTAACCGCGGTAAAAATAGTAAAAAGTTACTATTCACCAAAAAATTATTTTCATCTCATTGAACCACATTTTAGTCCTTGATATTAACCGTGTCTCTCGGATTTTTGAAATTCCATTCACAGAAGCGGTAAAATTAAGTTTTATGCAAAATTCAGTTTTTAACCTACCACTTAGTGGTTTCACTATTCATCAAAAATTGAAAGTTTTCAGAAAAATACCAAAATTTCACCCTAGGCTAATTTCGATATTTTGAGTCCAAAAATGAAGTCCATTTTGAAAAATAAAATTTATAAAATTTGAAAAAGTGGTTATTACTATTCATAACGGCTAGTTTTAATAGCATATTGTTGTTTAGTGAAACTCGGTATTGCGTACGACGCAAGCTATCGAGGAAGGTCGCGATTGCGTGTAAAGCAAGCCAAGCAAGTGTTGTGTAGAAAAAGATTCCTTTGATGATTTATATAACATAAAAGTCTCGGGTGTTACATTCTACCCCCCTTAAAAAGAATTTCGCCCTCGAAATTCGTCACTTTGCAACAAACAAATGAGGATACTTCTCCCTCATCATATCCTCAAGCTCCCATGTAGCTTCTTCAAGTTGGTGGTTTCTCCATAAAACTTTCACCAATCGAGTGGTCTTGTTTCGTAGGACTTTTTCGCTACGATCCAGAATCTCTATCGGCTGTTCTTCATAAGAAAGATCTTGCTCCAGCGGTACAACTTCTGAGCTGAGTACATGTGAAGGATCTGGTATGTACTTTCTCAGGAGAGATACATGGAACACATCGTGAACTTGAGAGAGATTCGGTGGAAGCGCCAATCGGTAAGCTACCTTCCCAACACGATCCAATATTTCTAAAGGACCGATATATCTAGGGCTCAACTTCCCCTTCTTTCCAAATCTCATAACCCTCTTCCAGGGAGATATTCGTAAGAACACTTTATCACCCACTTCAAACTCTAGGTCTTTTCTTCGGTTGTCGGCATAGCTTTTCTGTCGACTCTGAGCTGCTCTTATGTGTTGTTGAATAGATCTAACCTTTTCTGCCATTTCATCAACGAGATCAGGTCCTAATAGCTTTCTTTCCCCAACTTCATCCCAGCAAGTTGGAGTCCTGCATTTCTTTCCATAGAGAGCTTCATAAGGAGCCATCTGAATACTGGAGTGAAAGCTATTATTATAAGAAAATTCTACCAAAGGTAGGTGTTGATCCCAACCTCCTTTGAAATCCATAGAGCAAGCTCTCAACATATCTTCTAGGGTTTGAATTGTTCTCTCAGACTGACCGTCTGTCTGGGGATGATAAGCAGTGCTGAAACTCAACTCTGTATCCAGAGTATGCTGAAGACTTCGCCAGAACTTCGAGGTAAATCTCGGATCCCGATCAGATATAATAGAAAGTGGTACTCCATGCAATCTTACCACTTCCTTTACATATATCCTGGCAAGCTGATCTAGAGAGAAATCCTCTCTAATAGCAATGAAGTGTGCAGACTTTGTAAGACGATCAACTATGACCCAGATAGCATTATTGCCTTTGGATGTTTTAGGAAGTCCTGTGACAAAGTCCATAGTGATGTTTTCCCATTTCCATTCAGGTATGGGTAATGGTTGTAACATCCCCTTAGACTTCTGTCTCTCAGCTTTAACTTGCTGACAAACCAAGCATCGAGAGACATATTCAGCAACATCTCTTTTCATGCCATCCCACCAGAAGTACTCTTTCAGGTCCCTATACATCTTCGTGCTTCCAGGATGAATAGAGAATGAAGAACTATGAGCCTCATCCAGCAGCTCTTTCTTTAATTCGGGGATGGGAGGAACACAAACCCGATTCCTGAACTTTATTATCCCATCACAATCAAGGTTGAATTCAGGAACATTTCTCACCTTCTTTTGTAACTCGACATCTTCTTTCTGTGCCTCTTTAATCTTCACATGTATAGATGGTTGAACATTCATTTGAGAAAGATAAGATTTTTCCCCTTCCATTATAATTCCAAGATCCATCCTTTGTAAATCCATAAATATTGGATCTTTTGTGATCCTCATCATGGATAAACTAGCATGGTCTTGTCGACTTAATGCATCTGCCACCTTGTTTTCTTTCCCAGGGTGGTAATGGATTGAGCAGTCATAATCCTTAATCAGCTCCAACCATCTTCTTTGACGCATATTCAACTCCTTTTGTGTGAAAATATACTTTAAACTTTTATGATCAGTATAAATATCACACCTTTCACCATAAAGGTAATGCCTCCAAATCTTTAATGCAAAGATTACCGCAGCCAACTCCAAATCATGTGTTGGGTAATTTTGCTCATGGATTTTCAACTGTCGTGAGGCATAAGCTATCACCATATCATTTTGCATAAGAACACACCCCAATCCCTTCTTGGATGCATCACTGTAGATCACAAACCTTTCTCCACTACAAGGCAGTGTGAGCACAGGTGCACTGGATAACCTTCTTTTCAACTCCTTGAAATTCTCTTCACATTCCTCTGTCCAGACAAACTTAACTCCTTTCCGAGTCAACTTGGTGATTGGATTAGATAACCGTGAAAAATCTTTTACAAAACGTCGATAATATCCAGCCAAACCAAGAAAACTTCGGATCTCAGTTACTGTTGTTGGTCTTGACCATCTTTCGATAACCTCTGTTTTTGCTGGATCCACAGATATCCCCTCTTTTGAGATTATATGACCCAAAAATGCAACTTTTTGAAGCCAAAATTCACACTTGGTAAATTTGGCATAAAGCTTCTCCTTTCTCAGGGTCTTCAATATAATTCTCAAGTGATCTTCATGCTCTTCCTTGCTCTTTGAATAGACAAGAATATCATCTATAAAGACTACCACAAATTGATCAAGATAGTCTCTAAAGACTCTATTCATTAGATCCATGAAGATAGCAGGGGCATTAGTAAGACCAAATGGCATCACTATAAATTCATAGTGTCCATACCTTGTACGGAAAGCCGTCTTTGGTATATCCTCCCTTTTGACCCTTAATTGATGATACCCTGAACGAAGATCAATCTTGGAAAAGTATTGAGCTCCGCGTAGTTGGTCAAATAAGTCATCAATGCGTGGGAGAGGATATTTGTTCTTGATAGTGATCTTGTTAAGTTCTCGATAATCAATGCAGAGTCTCATTGATCCATCTTTCTTCTTAACAAATAGAACAGGTGCTCCCCAAGGTGACGCACTAGGGCGTATGAATCCCTTATCAAGATTCTCTTGGAGTTGCTTCTTCAATTCCTGCAACTCAATTGGGGCCATTCTATAAGGTGTCTTTGAAATAGGCAAAGCACCCGGTACGAGTTCTATTGAAAACTCAACTTCACGATTTGGTGGAAGACCCGGCAATTCCTCCGGAAAGACATCATCAAACTCCCGTACAATGGGCATATTCTTAATCGTGAGTTTCTCACCAACCATTTGAGATAAATAACCTTCATTTAGTGGAATCAATACCCATAAGATGGAAGAAATTTCCACTGGAAGGTTATGTTCATCCTTGCATTGATAGACGATCGTAGGTTGATCTGGAATATGAAATGTGACTTCCCTTCTTTGGAAATTGATATGAGCTCCATGTAGAGAAAGCCAATCCATGCCAAGAATCACATCAAATTCCACTAAAGGAAGGATCACAAGATTTGCAGGAAGCACTTTCCCACAAACTTCGATCGGAGAAGAATTATAAACTTCTGATGCGATTGATGTGCCATTAGGTGTTGTCACAGCTAACTCAACATCTAATTGTTGAGGTAATACGGTGATACCCTTAGAAAATTTTTCAGAAATAAAAGAGTGGGTGGATCCAGAATCAAATAAAACATTTGCTACTTTAGAGTGGATGGTAAGTGTACCTTTCACCACATCGTTATCGTACTCCACCCCGCTGATAGAAATTGCATGTGACTTTCCTTTGTCTTTAGCCTTAAGAGTTTGTTGACGTCGACCATCATCATCAACCCTTGGATTTGGGCATTGATTGGCATAATGCCCCATCTCCTTGCACTTGAAACATTGAAGTGTAGCAGGTTCATTCTGTGTATCCCTTCCTTTGTTTGCATCATTAGACATCTTCTTCCCATTATCACGGCATTCAAATGCCCGATGACCTTCCTTTCCACATTTAAAACATTTACTTGTCCCTTTAAGACAACTCCCTCCATGTTTCTTTCCACACTTTGAGCATAAGGGAAAGTTCATCTTCTTTTCAGTGTGCTCTTTAGAGTTTCCTTTGAATTCCATCTTCCTCTTCTTATCAAACCCATGTGACTGATGGGTTACTCCAATCTCCATCTCGACTTTGAGAGCACATCGAACGATTTCCTCGTAGCTATTGAAGTACCTTATGGCTAACGCCCTTCGAAGACTTGGTTTTAAGCCACTAAAGAATCGATCGATCTTACTCTCAGGTTGGATAATAATACCAGAAGCGTACCTTGCAAGTCTTGTAAAATTTGCTTCATAGGTACTAACAGATTCATCATCCCTTTGCTTCAGTTCAAGAAACTCTTTCTCCATCTTTGTTCGGAGAATACGAGGGAAGTACTTATTGAAAAATAAGTTCTTGAACTCGTCCCATTCCATAGACTCAATTTCATCCCTTTGCCTCGTATTCTTAACAAGATTCCACCATTGATCCACATCTCCTTCCAAACGATACACTGCTAGGATGACTTTATCATGCTCAGAACATTGAAGAACTGAAAATATCTTTTCAGTAGTACTAATCCATTGTTCAGCAACTAATGGATCAGTAGACCCGCTGAAAGATGGTGGACGCTGCCTCATGAAGGATTCAACAGAATGTTGCTCCCTCCTTTGTTCGTTTGGAAATCCTGCATGATTCATAGCTTGAGAAAGTTGTGTGAGCATGGCTACAAGATTTTGCATTCCAGCTCCCATATCGTTTGGTTGCTCAGGGGGACAATCATTGCATTGCCCATCGCATTCCGCATTAACACGGTTCCTTCGGGTTCCATCCATTGACTAAAACCAAGAAGAATAGTGTGAGCAACACTAATTATAATAGGAAACCACATAATTCAAGAATAAAATTTTCATGCTTAAGGTCTTATCCTAGGTTATTCAAGGCCATTTCTAAAACACTAAGATTGTGTTCTATGCTTAGACTTATCCTTAGGGTTCTTACTAAGGCTTTCACATCCTAGTTTCCAAAGGTTGACTATACCTTTCCTCTGATACCAACTATAACGACCCATACTTTACATACATTGTTACTACTTCAAAATTTAAGCACACTTATTACAACATATGACAAAACCACAAAGGACCGTATAGGTATAGTGTCTTTAGAAACTGGGAAACATAAACAACTGGTTCATAAATCTTCTACAGTGTCTCCCATTTATTTCATCATATCTAGGGTCCCTTTTAGCATATTCTACTTAATATCCATCTTCCTGACCTGGGGAAAAGAAAACATAAAAGGGTGAGCTCAAATGCTCAGGAAGGGCAAATAAAGGAAATAAAAATCATATCATATCTTTATCAAAACCTGCAAAAGAGATCATAATATCTTAACATGGAATAAATCATAGAAGTGAAAATGAGATCCCCAAAATCATAACATAAAACTTGAAACTTTGTGGCATGCACACATAATCATGGAAAATCATTTCTTGTTAGTCATGACTCATCGCCAAGACTATCTTAGTGGACAAAGTCCCTTTGTGAACCGAGTTCACTCCTCGTTTCAGTCCTGTATCACTGAACCGAAATAACCTTCCGTTCCAGCCATGTCTATCTCATGAGATATAAAATCATTACCCAATGCATTGGAGGGAGATATAGGTCCCACCCATCTTATAATGAATCCTTTCTTATGTGTGCCACATAATCATAAAACATGCATCATCGCATAACACATATAACAAAAATGGGATTCTTGAAACATCATGACATCATAAATCAATTCATATATGATAAAGGAATTCATAAACATAATTCCATCACAACATAGTCAAACCAATGTAAAAATATGGATAGAAACAGAACCCTTTATTATCTTAGATGGAAAATAATTTTGATAAAACACTTGAATTGAATTCTTGAGGAAAATATCCTTTCTTCTTCAAAAACATTTTTCCTTTCATAACATGTCATACAACTTTAAAATAAAAGAAGTTGATTAAAAATAAACTTGAAAACTTGTAAAGGAAGCTTCTTTGAAGTAATGTTTTAAAAATCCATTCATGCCGTATAAGTTAAAAAAAAAAACATTCTTCGTACTTTTGTCGGAAAAGTCAAAAAGTACCTCGTACGGAAAAACGACAAAAGATTCCTTTCATATTCTTTACTAAAAACTCACCTAAGGGTAAAATTGGATTTAAACTATTTCAAGTGGATGGAAACAATATTACATATTGAGGGAACATGGATGTGGATGATAAAATACACCCCAGTAAATACTTACGAATAAACAATCTCGGATAAAAATGAGATTGTGATATTTCCCTTACCTTAGGTCCGATTAGCTTTGTACGTGTCCGAAGCTCCTGTATAATGGTTTAAATAATGTTATTGACTTATTCCAGAATCATACATATTTATATGATATCATATATGGTCATATTATCATCTTCTTGTTAGTAATATTTCATTGTTACTTGTTACTCGGGTCTTTATAACTTTTTGTTCTTATGCGTGTTTTGTCGAATAAATTCTTATTCATATCTTTAGGTTATAGATAATTCATTTCCAGAATGGTATTAGTGTATTATATACCATATTCATTCATTAAATTCATTTATATAATCATTATGAAATGAAGATCATGTAGAACGAGTCGCATCACATCGTGGAGACGGTATTCCGTACGTACGCACGAGTGATGATATCGTTCCTATGATCGTGGAATTGTATTGGAGTATATTATTTAAGTATCAATATTACTTCATAATAATCATATGTAGTTACTCATTACACCATTATACCCATCCTTGTAAGGTGATGGTGGAAAATAGATTACACCACGGCGTGGAGACGGTATTCCGTACGTACGCACGCGTGGTGATTTCATTTTTCCGTAGGATGGATAGAAGGTGAATTAGGGTTGTTTCATATTTATAATAACATATCAGTATGTAAGTAATACTGATGTTATTACTTTATCATGAAACAACTAAAGAAGAAGAAGTTGAAGAAGAAAGAAATTGAAAAGATCGGTAATGGATATTACCTCTTCTTTGGAACGCCTTTTTGAATCCTCCACTTAAGGAACTAAGATTGGTCTTTGGAGAAGACCAGGACCTCTAGGATTATTCTAGGGAAGTGGAGAAGGGAAAATGGCAGGGGTTGGCCGAGCTTGAGTGCTCAAATTGGTGTGAGGAGGAGGGGGAGGAGGTGCCCTTTTATAAGGGAGGAGAGGGGCACCTTAGGAATATCTCAAAATATTATTTTATATTAAAGTCAAAATCGGTTTATAATGGTTCCAAAGGGTCTTATTTCGAAGCTAAAGTGGGGATGGGTCGAAATCCTATCAACCAATAGAATTTAGACAAGTTTAGGATATTATTTTAACCTTATCAATTAAATTTAACTCTAAGTTAAATAATTTAACTTTTACCATGTCTTTTTGTTTTCTTTCACTATATGGTTAATACACTTACTATAACATGCCAAACGAACCACAAATTGTTTATTATTAATATATATATCCTTATCTAAGTCATTTGGCCGAACCTTAGATTTTTAGGAATAAAATAACAATTAATAATATAATATTTGATTTAAAAACTATTTTGTGTCAATTTTGACACTATTTGATATATGATTTGTTTGAAAGTCATAACAGAATTATATGTTCGAACCAAGTTGATAAAATCAACACTAATATATCATAGTAACCTAGAAAATTAGTGGAATTCATAAAAAGTCTCAAATTACATTTATTTTGGTGTTTATAACATCAATTATGTCAATATTTCATTAATAAGATAATTACTGCATCATCATTATGTCATAAATAAATTAAGATATTTAATGTCTAAAAATTACAAATAAAATACCATCATGTAGGAAATATTTTTAGCTTTCTAATGAATTTTTACAATCGAATTTATCTTATGTATAACCCTATATTAAAAATGATTTACTTATTAAACTTTGATTTTAACTATTTTAACCCTTCTTTAAATAAATTAATAATAAATGTCCTAATCTAATCCAAGTGGGCCTAAATGGTCATATTTTATTCCTAAGTTTGTTTTTGATCGAATTACACTTGTCCAATAGAATTAGGACATGTGTTAGGGTAATATTAATATCATATTTACCCTTAGTTACCCTATTTACTATTAACCGCGGTAAAAATAGTAAAAAGTTACTATTCACCAAAAAATTATTTTCATCTCATTGAACCACATTTTAGTCCTTGATATTAACCGTGTCTCTCGGATTTTTGAAATTCCATTCACAGAAGCGGTAAAATTAAGTTTTATGCAAAATTCAGTTTTTAACCTACCACTTAGTGGTTTCACTATTCATCAAAAATTGAAAGTTTTCAGAAAAATACCAAAATTTCACCCTAGGCTAATTTCGATATTCTGAGTCCAAAAATGAAGTCCATTTTGAAAAATAAAATTTATAAAATTTCAAAAAGTGGTTATTACTATTCATAACGGCTAGTTTTAATAGCATATTGTTGTTTAGTGAAACTCGGTATTGCGTACGACGCAAGCTATCGAGGAAGGTCGCGATTGCGTGTAAACCAAGCCAAGCAAGTGTTTTGTAGAAAAAGATTCCTTTGATGATTTATATAACATAAAAGTCTCGGGTGTTACAGAATTTTAGGTCTCTATATAAAAACATTTGGTTTTTTAGGGTAACACTCATTTCATTGTCCATGACATTTAGTGTTAAAATTGTAATTTCTATATAATTAAATTAAAATCAACAGAATAAATAATATAATAAAAATACACATAATAAAAAATATATAATTATATAAATAATTTATATGATATCTAACTCATGATAGTTATATTGAATAAAAGGAAAATAAAGCTTAGTTAAGTTATTCAACGATCATCATGTATTAAAATAATAAATAATTTATTAAATACAAAATATGAATCAAACCTACCATATTCCTGAAGAGTTTCTAGCTAGGTGTACATTATTTTACACACTAATCATGAACTAGTGATGATCATTTTTACAGACAATATTCCCTTTTTAGTGTTATTAATTATAGTATAGTTTATTCTAGATCCTTATAACCAGAAATGAATCTCAAAATATATGTATTTTTTAGGAAAACCAAATCCATTTATTTGTAATAACATTTGATTTCCTCTTATAAATAAAATCTTTGTAAAAATGTGTTATTAGTTTCAATTTTTTATGAATTTTCTAGTTCTGGTTTTCCAGTACTTATACATTGAATACGTTTTCAACATAGCAATATTGGTAATCATGATGTATATATCATATATATCCTAGAAATACATATTTATAACCTTCCACTATATAAAATTAAATTCATTTCTCATGGAGACAATGTTTTAAGTGTACACATGAATGTTGTTTTCATTTTATAACAAAAATAATGAATGGAGATATAATAAATATTTTTTATTAAAAATTATATTATATAATTAATAGAAAATACTTTTTTAATAATATAATTATATTAATCAATTTCATGTTGTAGTGGAAAATTAAACTCATCAATATGTGTAGGGAGTAGTCACAATATACACACATGAGTTAATTTCCTTTTATATTTCATATAATGACTTGAGAAATGGATTTTCCATAATAATAATAAAATATAAATATTATAATGATACTATAGTATTAATTTTATTCTATAATATATATAAATATATATTTATTTAATGTCTAAGAATATATAAAATTCTATGACATTGGTTTATATTTATACTGATTATTTGAGAGACATCCTTTAGCATACACCATAGGACTTGAATGATTGGTCATTAAAAATACTATGGGTTATATTAAAATTTTAATAATTTAATTAATGTATTATATTAAGTATTTTTTGAGCTCTAAGGTTCAAAATTTTGGAATAAGGTAGGGGAGGAGGTTCCCTTTTATTAGCGACATATTGATACATTTGAGATTACTTAAATGAATTAAATGCAATTACTCTCTTTCAAAAATATAATTCATAAATATTGAAAATAAAAAAAATTATGATAATTCTAGGTATAAATGAATTCAAATAAAAATTTAGCATGTTCATGTGTTAAATATACACTTATTTATTAATTTAAGTACTAGTGAAACATTTTAACATTAATCATTGTAAATATTTAATTGTATTAACAAATTATTTTCTAAAAAATTTAAAGTTTAACAATTACCAAATTTTAAAATTATTATAAAATACATATATCAATTTTTTTAAATTATAACTTGCACATGTTATAATTTTACATCAATGTTAGCACTTGAAACATAATTAAACATATTTTTTAAAAAAGTGTGTTTCATGAATAAAAATTTATTTACATTTATTATAATAGTTAAAAAACCATAAAATAAATTTTAAATGTATTTAATATATAATAAATAAATTTAATTGAAACTATAAAAAAACCATATTTAATTTAATATATTATTAAAAAAACCATGGAATTCATAAAACAATTATTATAAAAATTTATTAATAATCTCAAAAAATGATCTTTGAACAAAATAATGTTTAATATCATTACACAATTAATTAATCATATTACTTTTAAATATTAAATTCATAAGTTATTTTAGATTAAAATTAAAAAAAAACAATTGTTCTTTAATTTTTTTTGTAAAATTTATTTGTAGCTCAACAAATATATGAATTTCATATTATTCACTGAAAAATAAATATTTTTTTCGAAAAATTCAAAAATTTCATCAAATTATAATATTGAAATCATTATGTGAAAAATTTTTATTCATAAACCAAATAAATATTTATATAAATACTTGACATAAATTTTAATTTTAATGGAAAAAAAAGGAATTAAATGATTTTTTTAATTATCAAAATTTGAAGCATAATATTGATTTATAGAAAATAGAGTAAATGTTTGTTCAAATTAATCTATATATATATTTTTTATATTAATCCTATATATATTTTTTATAAGGTCGATATTACTATTCAAAACATCAAAGTTTACCACTATGTTTTAATTTTATGTTATTTCACTATTCAATTATAATTGTGGATTCATATAATGAATGGTATCAAATACTTCATGTTATTTAAAAGTTTTATACATAAAAAATAATGGGTAATTACATATTTAGGTATATTATATTATATATTGTGTTAGTAAAAATTAATTTGTTATTTCCACAAATATATTGGCATGGATCTATACATTACTGATCAATCTACATATGTTTACATGACATGGATCATTTAAGAAAATTAAATTTTATATATTCAAGAATTTTACCAAGTGTTATTACACATAAATCTCTATGGACTAGTTGGATGTTAAGATTCTTATAGATGTTTAGTTCTATAGATTTTTGTGGTGATCATTACAATTGATTCCAGATATATATTCATGTGGGGAACCATAGTGGGTTTTTTGGAATGTTTTTTGATTGATGTTGATATCGGAAAAGATAGGTGATTATTCTGATATGTTAAATTCTCTAAGTCCTTTTTTATGGGTATGTTTGGAGAGCCCATTCACACCTTATAAATATCTATTAATATAATGTCTTGGTGCATAGTTTCCAAATGAATGGAAAATATGTGAGGGGTTGGCACAATATTATGATTTCTGTATATATAGAATCAAGGGTGGAAATAATGGTTTTATGTCAATATATTTTGTTTCCATCATGTTTGTGATATAGGTGTGATGGATCCTTAATATTCAAAATGGAGGAACCTATTGTGATTGTGTTTTAGAATTTATTGGTTTCCTTCATTACAAGATGAGTAAGATGCCTTTCTTTGTTAATTTTGTATGAATTCATGAGGGGTATAGTGATAGATCATCAATGTATGATTGTGATTTAGGGAAACACTGCTTTTTTATGTTCTTTATATTTTATTTAGATATCAAGGATGATAGATTATTGTAAAAGTGATCAAAGGTGCTTCTAGATTGACATGATTTATATATAACTGTGAATGATTACTATTATTAGCTCATATGACATGGATTATGGTATATTGATTAATATATACTAACTTAGTAAATTTATTGTGGATTAGGGGATATTGAAAATGTATATGCTATAATCAAATTATTGACCCATGTGTTTGATAGTTTCAAGTGGTCCCTCGTATAAAGAGTTTTTTACATGGGAACATAATCCCATGTGTATTTAAATTGATATAGTTGTCATTTTGAATTGGTATATGTATAAGTGTTGTCATATGGAATTAAGGTGAATGAATATCCATTTGTGTGAATACCCCACATTATTGTTTTGGATAATGCATTGATTTTTTATATAGTGTCAACCATATCTAAGTTTATTCAACCTCATCATGTATTCAAGTGTAGTAATGATGGATCATGGGATATTTCATTAATCATTTTGGCCAAGTGATGAAATGATATGGACAATACTATGGATTGGAGTACAATTTATAATAGTTAATATAACACCCATGTGAAATTCCTCACATGGATATAGTATCAATCATTAGAGGGTAAATTTTTAATTCTAAATCAACTAAATAAATTGTCATGAATAAATATACATTTCAAAATTAATTCTAGTTATAGTTTATAATGATGTATCAGGGTTAGTTTGAGAATAGATTTTGGGAAATATTTTATTGGTGATCAATTTTTTAGCCTCGGATTTGTGTAAGATTTAATGGAAATCATGATTTAGGGTCAATAAATTTTTGACTTAATTAAAGTGATCATATACACAATAACGTGTAAAAATAAATTTTCGTTTATTTGAATATTTTATTTCGGTTATTATTATGGGCAATTATAATCTATGTTGGCGATATATCCAATGTGGAGTTGATTTTTATAGGCAATGTTTGGATAAAGGAGGAATGCTTGGTGGTTTCAATAGCATATAGATGTGTTGAAATATAAATTAGATTTGGTGCATCATTAAATATTTTATAGGGTTATTGTCGAACTATTACTCATCTTCTTAAGGGTATATGATGTGTAATGGGCCATCCTGTATGTTTAGTGAGACCAATTTGTTTTGGTGTATAATAGATAATGTGGGGTACTAAGGTTAGTTGGCCAGTGTATTGTTGTTTTTTAGGTGTGGTGTATTGGGATCCTCACTAGGTCAATTGTTAGAATATGGGTGTGAGTATATATAAAAACATAAATAGGAAAAATAAAAAAATGGAATTTTTTTTTATAGAACCAATCATATGGTGTGGAGTACCATAGGCCATATGTTGAGTTTGAAAAAGATAAAATCACATTTCATAATAGATTTTTTCTTGTAATTATAATATTTATCTATAATTGTCTAACGAATTGGATATGTATTTGATGATTTGTGAACCTTGATAAAGAGGTTTCCCCTTTGATGCACTTTTGGAATATAAGAACATAAAATGAATAATTCTCTATAAAAATATGAAAAAAATGTATGGGTTATGAGGATGGATGAACTTATAAAAATTATTTTAATGTGATGTATTTTGGGTCGTCTATTTGTAATTATTCATTATTGTTTGGGTCTTAAATATTTTAGAGAATTTTTAATTATGGAATTAGGTATCAATGAATATTAAGTGCCTAAATGTTGAATCAAAATATAATGGTTGTATCCCATTAAATGAGGTATTATGGATTGATATGATTTTATAATTGGGGATCAAGAGGAATACGGGAATATTACATGATTTTTTCAGTTAACTAAATGCTATTGTGAAAATGTTTGTAGACACTATCTTGTCATAGGTGAGAGGCAATCTACTTAATGGGACCATACTAGTGTGATTATTTCATTCAATTTGGAAAGAAATTTATATTTTCTTCTCAGGTTATTATAGTGATAATCTATTATATAGAATATTATTTTCATTGTGAATCCATCCCCACATCCACATTTTTTTCTATTAAAAAATAACTGAGATGGTGTTTTTAGGGGTGATCTATACTTATTGGAGGATTGCATCATCTTTTTTCATCCTATGTGGAACCAATATTCCCCATATTCTAATGTTCTTTCATCATAGAATTTTTTTTATATTATTCATCAAGATCATTGTGTTATAGAAGAAGTGAGATAAGGATTCTTATGATCGTTTGATGAGGACATCATGAGTGTCATTCTATACTCAATTTCACAAGGATTCAAAAATTTATGTAATTTTTTTAAAAAAAGTTATAATACCAAATTTAAAAAGAAAATAATATTGTTTTGGTTTTTATGTATTAGTAATGTGATTGGCATGGGATATTTGGTTGTCATGTGGTGGCCAACCCCCATGATATGGGGTTTAAAAAAATAATACATGATTGGTTAGTTTTAATTAGGACATTTTTAGCTGAAATAATTAATTAATATTAAAATTTTAAATTTTTTAGTTTATGTGTTATGTTTTGATTTATGGCCTCAAAAATTGACCCAAGGCTATCTTGGACATGGATGGGCCATTATAGGCCTTGTCCTTGCTACTAACCATTGTAAATAAATAGGAAATCATAAATCAATTTGTTTGTGGTATGATATATATATTCATATGTTTTTCATTATTTTGATATATTGAATAAATATTTATCCCAAGAATTATTTGATTTTCATGTAGATTAAATTGAAATATTTTAAATTGAATGATATGATTTGATTGATATTCTTAATTAATTAAACGTCTTTAGATAAATGTATGAGCTTCTATTCATGTTTTTTATAGAGAATGTACATGAATCCATGAAGACCAATGCATGAGGTCTTACTAGGAGACATAATTTATACAATTGGGGAACCCTGAGTGGTGTTATTATAATTAATTTTATCCAGAATGATTGGTGTCCCATTAAAGTTAACCCTATTCAACCATGTAAAAGTTTGTGATGATCTAAAAATACATGGATTGATTGGTCCATTTGGGGACCATGTCACCACATAGAGAAATATGTTGAGTGATCCTCCGACATACAAAATGAAAATTACCAGATATATTTTTCATAAGAAGTTCATGATTAGGATTAGTGAGTGAACCAACCACATGTGACCTTGAGGACAATGAATTATTATGTACCATCTCAATGACTATATATCAAATAAAGAAAATCCTATGTAGTTGGTGAGGTAATGATATCTTGTTGATGATGTAGAGGGATGTGATGTCTTTAGTTTTATGAATGTATACCCTAGAGACCTGATTATGAATGAGTAATCCTAGTGGAGTAACATTGTATTAATTGACTAAGGGGACATAGTGGATTCCCATATATGCCTCATACCAGAGATAGTGAATATGAGAATCATTCTTGTGATATTATGTGTTGCATGTCACACTAAACATGGGGTAATCCTGATGGATTTAGAACGAATTATGGATATGGGTAGAGAAAACAATGGGTTTAACTTTAGTACTATAAATATATTTTAATATGAGATGGTTGTGGTGGCTATCATGGGTCAGGCATGCAACTAATATTGTATATCATATTTACATTCCAATAATTTTTGGATCTATTGGATTGATCTATCTAGTAGGTATCTTCCATTTTATATCCTTTTCTTGACTCAGGGATGGGTAATGTAGCCATGGTCTTCAAATGATCTATTTTAATTTGTATAATACTAGAAGATGGAAAATTCATCATACCCAAGGGTTTAGTATAATAACCCTCAAATTAATATGATCAATAGATAACAAAAGTTTCGATATATTATCTCTATATTGTATGTAATTTGAGGAAGTTGTTCAATTACATTTTGATGTGTATATTACACATAATTTTACATTATTAAGTGTGAGGATGATGGGTATCTTACCCATCAATGTCATGTAATCTATGTACCTAAAATGATAATTTGATGATTTCTTATAGTGAAATGTCAGTTCTCATGGTCCAAAAAAATATCTTAATGAAACCCCAAGACTGGGTAATGTGAATTGGGAATTATCAAGGTAACAAAATCGAGGATCAAAATTGGTTGCTATGTCAAAACGATCATTACAATATATATTGAGTTATTATATAGTTATGTTTAACTATGTATTTTTTGAAATATTACTTTTTTCAGTAGTTTCTTTTTTTAGTAGATCATATCACATTCCCATATTATCAAATTTAACATAGAGACCATGGAACCTAGTTTCCTTGGGATGATGTCACTTTATTATGTTGTCACAAGATACAAAGAATCTCTTCCTGGATGTCTTAATTGTTTAGTAGTATTGATAAATAGGATATAAATTTTAGTCTTACATTATATTTGAAAACATTAATTACTATATTTTTTGAGAACAACATCATTACTTATAGAATAACCCTTCACATCAATCATATTACCCTTCTGGGATTCCTTGGAATGAAAATAAAAAAAGGGCGAGCTCAAAACACTCACCAAGGTTTTAGTACAATGTAATATATCATGAATAAATAAGAATAATTAATATTTAATGATAAATTATTGACACCACAATCCATTTTAATATATTAGAAATAATGTTATGATAAGAAATAATCAATATTTCATGGTAAATAACTGAAAACTCTTTTCTTTTAATCTTTTACATGACAATGAAATGCATCTTTAAATAATAACAAAGAGGAAAACACATAGATAATAATAAAGTGAAAAAATTTAATTAAATTATTAATTATATGATTTCATATTTCCCCAGAACATGAAACCATTACCATTATGTACTCTCATAACATTTTTTAAAAAATAATGAAAAAAAGAACTCAATTATTATGAAATTTCACATTATAATTTATATGATCTAAATACAAATACGTAGGGTTTGGAAAAATAATTATGACCAGATGTGACTATTGATCCATAACCGTGAATTTCCAAAAATGGTCCTTATTTCATGTATATAATTTAATAGGAATTTTGTATATATTGAATAATCTGTTTAATTTATTAACAATGTTCCTCATGAAAAAATATTTTTATTATGTAATAGATAAATATTTATCAATATTTTCTCTATCAATCAAATAGTTACCAAAGTATGAAATATATGTATAATATATATATATATATATAGTATTTAGTAATAATATCCTTGAAAAATAATATTGATTTTATGGGGAAATTTTATTTCTACAAGAACATAATTAATTCAATGGAATGATAATGACAACAAAAATGAATCAATGATGTGAATGTCAATATTCTCATTAGTAAAGATGATCATAAACCATATATATAAAAAATAAAGATGCTATTAATATAATATATACAAATTTTAGTAATAATTAAGGATTTATATTATTTATTGATATAAATACAAAAAAATATATTGAAACATATTTAAGTAAAACAAACTTTATATTTTGGAAAAAAATATTTGAAAAGAACTTTATTTGAATATCACTTTCGATAACATTTTTAATAAATGTTTCCTTGTTGACATGAAAAATAAGAACTCCATAAATGATGGTCATGATGGATTGTATTTTTTTAATTTATCAAAATTTTCAAATAAAATTTAATTTTCATTTTAAAAGGCATGACATATAGTTTTTTTTGGAAAACACATACAATATTCATTTCACATTTTCGATAGAAGTAAATTTGGAATTGTTAGGAAAATGATGTAAATATTATATTGGAAAAGTTTTGTAAAATAATATTGAATAATTTTTTTAAAATATTAAAACATTATTAGAATCATTATTATAAAAAAATTTATTGAATGAAAATATATTTTTAACTAAAGTGAGAAATTAATTCAAGTATTTATAAAAAACTTTATCAGCTATTCTTAATATAACATAGTATACAAACATCACTATTACATGAAAAATATCATGAATAACTATAACAGATAAATAAAAATTTTACTATTAAATCTTGATCAAATAATTTCTTTGAAATAAATTTCATGAAAAAACATTCCCAATTAAAATGAGATTATAGAATAAACCAAGGAAATATCATATCATTGAGGTGAGAATAAACTGATGAATCAACTTTGTGATAAATAATAAATCCACATAAAATTTTGAAATAAAACATTTGATAATCAAAATAAATTTATATCCTATCGATATAATATCAATGACAATAGGGAAATGAAATAACCCAATGAAAAGATATTGAGTGATGAAATTATTTACAACTTGGTACCTAATAATTAAAATCCATTTCAATTAAATAATTCGATTTAAAAAATAAGGTTTCAAGATTAATTAATGATTCATGATATATTATATTAATGTTTGATTATATAAACCACATACATGTGAGTTGGTGCATATGAAAAAATAAATATCCATGGGATGTAAATTGAGATGAAATCTGATAACTTACACATCCTTTAATGGAATTTTAATTAACCACTAAATTCAGAGTTTTAATAATTTATTTAATATTTTAAAAGAATAAATCTAATATGTATAATTTTATATATGATCCTAATATTACATATTATCAATCGTCAGTTAAATATCCTTCGTTATTTTCAATGTTTCTCGTGTTACATTACTTATTTTCTTAGGCATGATTATTTTAAAATGATTTGATTACAATGACTATTATATAGTTATATTATATAAATAATAATAATTATTATATAATTGTCATATTTTGAAATAATTTATAGAATTAACAATCATAATGAATTATGATTTAAATAACGAAGAATGTTACAGTCATTGACATGGTTGACCATTTTCACACATATGCAATATTCTCATTAAAAAATGATCATTAAAAAAAAGTCAAAATGTAATATTTTATCCTCCATGAATGATAATTTTATCATATATATCATATTATTTATTTAAATATACTCATAAGTCATCTATTTTTTTGTGGTCATGAAAATAGTGTTACATCACATCATGAAGGTGGTATTTTTCACGTACACAAATGATGTCATCATCGTTACATGAGTGAAAAGGTATATAATTTTTTAATAATAATATGATCATATTGAATATCATAATTATTAATTTATTTAATTAAATTTTTCTTTGTCACATTCTATGTTAATTTTTAGTGAAAGATGAGTCAAACCGCTTTTGAAGGTGGTACCCCTTCATACACACGAGTGACATTAACATATCTCTTACGGAGTTGAAGGTAAAAATATATTAATGATATTGATACTAAAATGGTATATATATATATATGTTATATATTTAACATATATATACTTTATATATATCTTTATATCCAAAATTATTATATGGAAATGGAAAAAGTAATGACATCTGTAAATGAAGATGTAGTTTTCCGTAAAAATGAACAATGATTTCTTATCCCCTTTTATGGATAAATGTGTGTTTGTAGATCAAATACATAAAATAAGAAAATTTATCATATTTATTTTAATGATGACAATACATATTCATGGTTTTATTGGAATTGAAGGAGGTAGAGATGAAAATAATATAATGATTTAGAAAAAAACATTACCTTTTTCAAATTATCATCCATAGGTTATCAATAAATCATTCATAGGATGGATTATAGACAACAAAGGCTTTTGGTATTAGATGAAATATATTTTTATGTAATTTTTGTATCAAGTTTCTAAACAAATGACTTTTTAACAAGGTATGATGTGAAGGGAGTGAGTGCCCATTTATAGTTCTGGACGTGTGACATTCTTGTAAAGCACAATATTATTCTTTATTTTGAGGTCATTATTACCTAATACGAATCCAAAAATAATTATTTATGGCTTAGAGGGATTATAGGGTGCATCCAATCCAATTTCCAATAATTATTCTCATATTTTAAACATTTAATTCCCTAACTTTTTGGTTTTTATATCTTTATCATTTTGGTATTTCATTATAGTAAGTAGTTTTCTAAACATGATAATTTATTCTCCAAGAAAAATTAGGGTGATATTAATTATATAATTTTTTCACAATTATTATAATTATGATTTATAATTTATAACAAATAAATCATATATGTGTTTAAAATTCATTATATAACAAGAACAAGTAACATGAGAAAACAACACTTTAATCATAGCAGTGAAAATTTCGTTTTTAATATATAATAGTCAATATAGTAATTATAATTGAAAAAGGTTTATTTATTTACCAAATTTCATATTTATTAATATTTTAAAATCAAAAGACATAATACATTAGATTTATTAGTTTTAAATCAATTAAAAAATATCATTTATTATGAAATAACATAAATGTGAATTTTTACATTATACATTTTATTTGAAGATAAAAAAAATAATGGAATCAGAACATAATATGTTCAAACCAATATAAAAATAACTGTTCATATAAGAAAATAATGGATAAATATAATTTAATAGAATTTTTTTTCTTTTTCTATTTTTAGTCTCAGTTATGTATGTTTTTATTAAAAAATATAAATTAATATTTCTTTTGGATTAAAAAATTCATGTAAATATTTAATATATAAATATTAAAAATAATATATTATGATAAAGAAATGATTTATCTTCCAAATTAATATATATCATAACCCCTCTTTTTTCCTTACACCAATTCTATAATGTTATTTATAATATAATTCTGTTTTGTTTTTTTCATTACTTACCTTATTACATGGAATAAAGTAATGAAAAATTGGTAACAAAACACATAATATTTTATGATAATGTATAGAATTACAAAATATGTCCACCAAAGGGGAATTGTAAAAATAGTTATTTTATTTTAATCCATATATTCAGTGTTTATCAAATCATTAAATACATTTTAAACTTAACCACAATCATAAATTTTCACTATTTTACCAATTCTTTTTGTGGAAAATTTAGTTTATATTAGTAGTGTCACGGCCAGTCCTCGAGGCTTGTGTCGTGACTACCCCAAGCCCGCCTTCCATAGGCCAGGGGCTGACGACTAGCACCAAAGGCGTAAATCCTGATAACTGGGAAGGCATTTCCTTTATAAAAGTAAACAAAACACCAAAGAGTACAAGTGGAAGTAATATACTATGTAAAAATGAAAGTGCTGAAATGAAAATGGACCAGAATACAAACCCAACTGAAAAGTACAGATATAATAGAAAATACAAGCGGCTGGAATAATAGAAGCAGCTCCTAGGACGTCCACCTCGGATCCTACCTGAAGGGTAGGTATAGATAACACAACTCCTGGATCATCCACCATGGATCCTACCTGAAGGGTAGGTACATATAGCCTCCACCACACTCTCACCCATCAACCTCCTCCAAGTATCGTCTCATCGTGAAGTCCACCTCTGGATACTGACTCGTCGTGAGGTCCACCTCCAGGTACCGTCCAGTCCTCGAACACTCGGCCTCCGTCAGCCCTGCCCGTTGTCTGCAACCAACATAAAGAGGTATGGGCATAGCCCGTGCAGGGGTGAGTATACGATACTCAGTAGGGACCCTGAGACCCTCAAGGTCTCACTAAATCCAACAAGGATAACCACAAATAAAGATCTCAATAGATAACCTCTACTTAGGTATATGCCCATACATATACCTAAGTTATCAAGTAACCAATCTCAATCATGAGGAAAACACAATGGTTATTGACTCAGCTCAAACCAGGATTTTATTCATGATGTCAAAACCACGGCTGCTGGAGAACTCCTCCTCATTCGAGTATAGTGGGTCTGCCGCTACAACCAAGCGCGCCCCACTAACCTTGGACTGCTGAAGTACTCCACCTGTCGAGTACTGTGGGCCTGCTGCTGCAACCAAGCGCATCCCACCATGGGTCTACCGCTACAACCAATCACACCCCCTCATATCCTAAAGAGGTACTCCTTCTGTTGAGTACCGCGGGTCTGCCGCTACAACCAAGCGCACCTCCACCGTGGGTCTGCTGCTACAACCAAGTGCACCCCACTGGGCTATCCGAATCACTCCGAGATGATCGATCAGCAGTCGTCAAGTCTCAGCCAGCTACTAGGTCTCTACACTGTGCTCGCTCGTCACTGGGAGGGTTCGCTCCACGAGCTACTGGTCGATACTCCAAGTACCACAAAGTTCTATGAAGAAGTACCCCAAGGGTTAGCCAGATCATAGGAAACTCAACACAAAAGACGGCGCGTCAATTGGACGCCCGGTCTGTGTGTTATCAGCCTTTTCGTCTCGGGGGCCTGGTTGGTTTCATGTACGAACCAACCCGACCGTATCTCAACTATACCCCAAACTCTCATAAGGTATAATCATAGGGACCATTTCTCAACGTGATCACTAACGCCGCTGACGGTTCGTCAAACGGACATCCAGTCTGAAAGTTATCGGCTTTTCCGTTCCAGGGGCTCGATTGGATTTCAGGTTAAATCCAACCCGACCACTATCCAACTACGTCCAAACCTCAGGAGAAGTATTCCAAAAGTTCCGTCTCATCAAGAGGAATCCAACAAAGTCGACGGCACGTCTATCAGACGTCCGGAGCTCATGTTATAAGCGTTTCCGCTCTGAGGGACCGATTGGTTTCGTGCTCGAACCAACCCAGCCATACCCAAAGTTCTCTGAAACCTTGACTGTAATATACCAAAATGACCATCTCGATTCAAGGTTCGCATCAAAACTGACGGTGCATAAATCAGAGGTATGTAGACCATGTTATGAGCGTTTGAACGAAACTGCTCGAAAATAGGGGGTCTAGGCCCGGTCCGACCCGGGTCCGGGTCCGGCCCAATAGGGCGCGGCCCGGCTGGCTGGTGCGGCCTGGAACAGCCGGTGCGGCCCTGCCTAGTGTGGGGGTCCGGTCCAGCATGGGCGTCACGGCCCAGCACGGGCCGCCCGACCCGGCGCGGCCGGTCCGGCCCGGCGCGGTCGGTTGGCCTGGCGCAGGTGCAGCCCGTGTGGCCAATGAAGAGCGGAGGAGGGGGGGGGGGGGGGGGTGCTGTCCCCCCTGGTTGACTGAAACGACACAAAAATTAAGCCGCGACTCTCCCTAAACCCGGAATGGCTTAGCCGTTCCGGTCCGCCACGGCTCAGCCCCGACGGTCTCCTCCTGTGGCGCGCTGCCGCTGCCGGTTGCCGGCGCCACCGCACTGGTGTGGCACACCGCCGCCGCTCTCTGCGGACCACCAGACGCGGTCCGATGGTCTGTTTTGACCTTCGTCTTCTCCAGTGGTCATATCGGGTCCCGTACTTTACTGTGAAGACCTCAAATTGTCTTCGCGGCCCATTCCGTCATCGCCCGTCGATTCGCGCACAACAACAATCTACGGAGGGTTGTCGGGCCATGTTTGTTCAGCCCGTGCCCTCCGCATTAGGTGTTATCAAATGGAAAAAATTTAAACACATGATTTTAATCATTTACGAATGTATAATTCACATAAACACAAAATACGAAAACCCCCTACTTGGATATTTGGCGTCACACGTCGGACATCGCGGAGAACGACGTCGTGGGGGTCGGACGTAGATTCTGTGGACATCGGGGTGCGTCCGAGGAGGAAACGATGTCTCCTCACTTGTTGCGGAGATGAAAAAGGAAGGTACATTGTCGATGGAGATGATCACTACATTCGGCAACTTCTCCCTTATCGTGGAGGAAGAAGAAGATGAAAGAATCTGGGTCGCTGAGTCGACGTTTCTTGACAAAGAAGAAGAAGAAGAAGTTCTTTAAAACTCCAAAGCTCTCTTCCCTTACCCTCAACACCACAAATGCTAACCCTTAACAAAAAAAGGTTCCACATTATTTTATTAACTCAAGCCAAGCTTTTCAAATTTACAAAAGTTGAATTCACTTAATTAATCTTGAGTTGTCAAAATTAATGGTGAGTTAAGTTGGAAACATTAATAATGTGGAAGAGGAGGAGCCACATCATTAAAAACAACAAAGGAGGTTTAAAAAGAGTTTAAGGGGAATTTGAAGGGGTGGGGCTCGTGTGGGACCCACCTCTCCTTTATTCTCATCAAGGGAAGTTATCAACACAAAGGGTCCCACTCCAACTCCCACACCTAGGAGTTAAACCACATAAGAGAGGGAAAAAGTGTTGTGACACAACACTTAAACCACTTAGAAAAAAATAAAATTGTAAAACAATTATATTTTTTTATTCCTCACTTTTTTCTAACAATTCCTCTCGAGAAAACGCAACTCCAGAAAGGGTCTTCTTAAGCAATTACTGACGTTGTGATTTCATCGGTGCCCTCGGATTTCGATTCCGCGCACTGGATTAAAAGTTAGAAAAACCCGCTCGTTCGTTCACTGAACGTACCCGAGATAAACTTTGAAAATTGATTCCGGGAACACCGGGCCTCGGAATCAGGCGCCGTCAGAAACTGCGTACACATAAAATTCCAATGAAATTAAGAAAAAAATTTCCTTGAAATTTTTGGGTCTTTACATTACTCCCACCTCAGGGATTTACGTCACTGTAAAGGTTTAACACAAACTAGGGATACAAAAGTGGTACTGAGCACGCATCGGAGCCTTCCGCTCCCATGTGCTCTCCTAGAGGTTCCCGTACTGCCAATGAAAGCACACAAGAGGAATCGACCATCCTTGTAGGATCCGCTCCTGTCGATCCTCAACCTCTACTAGAACCCCACAAAAGTCACCCCATCACCAAAGTCCATCTCTCCATGGTTGATGATATGTGAGGGGTCGTGCTCGTATCTCCTCAGCTGAAATATGTGGAAGTTTTCTTGCACCTGGTACAACTAAGGTGGATGGGTCAAGAATTAACCCACCTCACCTACCCTGCTGAGGACCTTGAAGGGTCCGATGAAGCTTGGAGATAACCTGCCGGCTCAGCCAAATCTCTGTAATTCCACGTCGAGGTGAGACTCATAAGAAAACATGGTCACCATCCTCGAACTCTAGTGGTCTCTGCCTCCTGCCAGCACAAGACTTCTGTCGGCTCTGAGCTGTCCTCATCCACTCCTGGATGACCTGGACCTTCTCTGTTGTGGCATGGACCATCTCTGGTCCCACAAGAGCTTCTAAGATTTCTTCTTTGTCGATAAGAGAAATCCAGTCTCATCCCCTGGATGAACCACGTACTTTGCCTAATACAATCAATCTAGACATGAATGATGCATTCGTGCCATGGACGACATCATAAGGCCTCGACGTTACTACCAAGAGATCCAACCATCACTCTCACCTCTAAGGGTTGAGTCACACTGTCGGCATCAGTGTGAGGTAACTGGGTCTCCCCCAGTAGGAATCTCGAAAGTGAGGGTCAGGTCAATAGTTTTAACCGGGACCTCTCAGTACACAAAAAGGAAGGAAGAAAATGTCACAAGGACAAGAGTATTTTATTACTGCAGCTTGAAGTACAAATACACACAACAATGAAAACAAGGAAACTAGAAGCGTCAAGATCAAAGGTCCCATGCCTGGAACTAGTCCCGCTCTTGTCCGCCAGCTTCCATAGCTCCGTAGTCGTATGCTTCTGCTGCCTGAAGCTGAGCTCTCCTATGTCCACCTGTTCCCTATGGTCGGGGTGGACCTCTTGGTGGTGGTGGTGGAAACACCTCGAAGTGTCGTCCACCTCCAGCTGCATGGATAGCTCCCCTGCCTCGGTCTTCTACTCCTTGTGGTCCGCTTCAATCGAACCTCTGCCTCTACCTGGAAGGTCCTTTATTTATCTGCTGGTCATCTGTATGGCGGGTCGGACAGTCACATGCCATGTGACAAACCCCACCGCAGGACTAACACAGTCCTCTCCTGGTAAGTCACTCCCCACCCAAGGTTCTTCGTACACACGACCCTGTGTCATGCGGTCGACCACCTATAGGTCTGATTTTCTTTGACCTGTGCGTCATCTGTCTACTACCCACTGCAGAAGACTCTGCCGCATGCCAGCTAGTGGTGGGTCCTTCTGCTGGAGACTGCTTAGCAAGGAAACTCTCCACTAAGAGGTCTCGATCCAACACCCCTGTCTGCGTCGGAATGCTGTGAGAAACAACAGAAGCTCTAATCTCTCGCCTGAGCCCCTACTCGAAGGTTCGGTCCCTGAAGAACGGGTCCTGTTCCATATATGTGGAGTAGTGCGAGAGGTCTGTGAACCTCGCTGAGTACTGCGCCACTGTCATGCTACCCTTTTGTAGATATAGTAGCTCCTGTATATGCACCGCTCGAAGGGTGGCTAGTACAAACTCTGCCGGAATAGGATCTCCAAGTCTGCCCACAGAAGTGTCGCCTCATCATGCATCTGGAGCATCAGGCTCCACCATCTGCCTGCTGCTGCCTGAAGGAGGCTGGCATCAAGGATCACCATGAAGTTTGCTGGTGTCCCTACTACCCTGAAGATGCTCACCACAACCTCTAGCCAATCCTCAGCCACCTGCGGGTCCGTCTCTGCCCTGAACCTGGGTGGCCTCTGGCGCTGGAACTCGTGTAGTGCGCTCAAGCGACGTGCACTCTCTGCTGCTAGGGCTGGTGGCATCAGTGGCCCAATGGGTGGTAGTACCGCTGGTGCCTCTGCTGGTACCTCAACTGGAAGAGGGCCCTGTACTGAGGCCTCGTTGCTTGGCGGGCTGTCAGTACGTACAACTCTCAGGGCTGTAGCTGGTCATCCGCAGGGAGGCATCCTAAAAGAAGAAAACATGAAACTGTCAAATGATTTATACCTGGTGAGCTGACCTGGTTTGAGCTGAATTTTAAAAACCTTTGGAAACACACACACAATCAGTGTTTTCATGCACAAAGTCAGAAATCAGTTGTCAGGGTCCTGGTGTATGGATACGTCAACCGCTTGCACCAACACTGGACTCCCAGAACTGAAAACCACACTCGGTACCCTTAACACTATTGCTTCATAGAAAAAAATATCAAAGTTATAAGTTATGAGGTAGAACAGACTCCTCTGATACCAATTTGTCATGACCTGTCCTCGGGGCCTGTGCTGTGAATACCCCAAGCCCGCCTTCCATAGGCCAGGGGCTAGCGACTAGCACCAAAGGCGTAAATCCCGATAACTGGGAATACATTGCCTTTATAAAATTAAACAAAACACCACATAGTACAAGAGGAAGTAATATACTAAGTAAAAAATAAAGTGCTGAAAATAAAATGGGCCAGAATACAAACTCAACTGAAAAGTACTGCTACAACAGAAAAGACAAGTAGCTGGAAGAATAAAAGCAACTCCTAGGTCGTCCACCTTGGATCCTACCTGAAGGGTAGGTATAGATAGCGCAGCTCCTGGATCATCCGTCACGGATCCTACCTGAAGGGTAGGTACAGATAGCCTCTACCACACTCTCAACCGTCAAAATCCTCCGAGTATCGTCTCGTCGTGAAGTCCACCTCTGGATACTGACTCGTCGTGAGGTCTACCTCCGGGTACCATCCAGTCCTCGAACACTTTGACTCTGTCAGCACTGCCCGTCGTCTGCAACCAACACAACGAGGTGCGGGTATAGCCCGTGCAGAGGTGAGTACACGATACTCAGTAGGGACCCCGAGACCCTCAAGGTCTCACTAAATCCAACAAGGATATCCAAAAAGAAAGATCTCAACAAATAACATCTACTTAGGTATATTCCCATACATATAACTAAGTTATCAAGTAACCCATCTCAATCATGAGGAAAACAAAATGGTTATTGACTCAGCTCAAACTAGGATTTTATTCATGATGTCGAAACCATGGATACTGGTGAACTCCTCCTCTGTCGAGTACAGTGGGCCTGCCACTAAAACCAAGCGTGCGCCACTAACCTTGGACTGCTGAAGTACTCCACCTGTCGAGTACTGTGGGCCTGCCACTACAACCAAGCGCATCCCACCATGGGTCTGCCACTAAAACAAACCGCACCTCCACCGTGGTTCTGCTGCTACAACCAACCGCACCCCACTGGGCTATCCGAATCACTCCGAGACGATCAATCAATAGTCGTCAAGTCTCATCCAGCTACTAGGTCTCTGCACTCTAATATCTCATCACCGGGAGGGTCCGCTCCACGAGCTACTAGTCGATACTCCAATTACCACAACGTTCTACGAAGAATTACCCCAAGGGTCAGCCACATCAGAGGAAACTAAACACAACAGACGGCGCGACAATTGGACGCCCGGTCTGTGTGTTATCAGCCTTTTTGTCCCGGGGCCCCGGTTGGTTTCATGTATGACCCAACCCGACCGTATCTCAACTGTACCCCGAAATATCATAGGGTATACTTATAGGGACCGTTTCTCAACGTGATCACCAATGCCGCTGACGGTTCGTCAAACGGATTTTCGGTCTGAAAGTTATCGGCCTTTTCGTTCTAGGGGACCGGTTGGATTTCAGGTTCAATCCAACCCGGCCACTATCTAACTGCGTCCAAACCTCATGATAAGTATGCCAAAAGTTCCGTCTCCTCAAGAGGAATCCAACAAAGTCGATGCCACGTCTATCAGACGTCCGGAGCACATGTTATAAGCATTTTCGCTCCGAGGGCCCGGTTGGTTTCGTGCTCGAACCAACCCATCCATACCCAAAGTTCTACGAAACATTGAGTGTAATATACCAAAACGACCATCTCGATTCAAGGATCACATCGAAACTGAGGGTGCATCAATCAGAGGTCCATAGACCAAGTTATGAGTGTTTGAACGAAACTACTCGAAAATAGGGTGTCTGGGCCCGGTCCGACCCGGCCCAGTACCCCCTGGGTCGGCCCAACCCGGGTCCGGGTCCGGCCCAATAGGGTGTGACCCGACCCGGATGGTTCAGCCCACCCCAGCGGGCGCGGGCCGGCCCAGCGTGGGGGTCCGACCCAGTGCGGGTGGCCCGGCCCGGCCCACGTGGCCAGTGAAGAGCGGAGGGGGGGGGGGGTGCTGTCCCCCTCGGTTGACCGAAACGGCGTGGAAATTAAGCCGCGCCTCCCCCTAAACCTAGAACGACTTAGCTCTTTCGGTCCTCTGCGGTGGTCTCCTCTGGTCGCCGGCACCGCCGCACCGGTGTGGCTCGCCGCCACCGCTTTCCGCGGACCACCGGACGTGCTTCGGTGGTCCGTTTCGCCCGCCATCTTCGCCAGTGGTCATCTCGGGTCCTGTACTTTACTGCGAAGACCTCAAATTTTCTTTGCGGCCCATTCCATTATCGCCCGTCGATTCGCGCACCACAATAATCTGCGGAGGGTTGTCGGGCTGTGTTTGTTTTGCCCGCACCATCTGCGTTAGGTGTTATCAAATGGAAAACATTTAAACACATGCTTTTAATCATTAATGAGGGTATAATTCACATAAACACAAAATACGAAAAAATCCTACTTGAATATTTGGCGCCACATGTCGGGCGTCGCAAAGAATGGCGTCGCGGGGGTCGGACATAGATTCTGTGGACGTCGGGGTGCGTTCGAGGAGGAAACGACATCTCCTCACTTGTTGTGGAGATGAAGAAGGAAGATACGTTGTCGTTGCCGATGATCACCGCGGTCGACGACTTCTCCCTTGTCATGGAGGAAGAAGAAGACGGAAGAATCTGGGTCGCTGAGTCGATGTTCCTTGAAGAAGAAGAAGAAGAAGAAGTTATTTAAAACTCCAAAGCTCTCTTCCCTTACCCTCAACACCACAAATGCTAACCCTTAACAAAAAAAGGTTCCACATTATTTTATTAACTCAAGCCAGGCTTTACACATTTACAAAAGTTGAATTCACTTAATTAATCATGATTTGTCAAAATTAATGGTGAGTTAAGTTGGAAACATTAATAATGTGTAAGAGGAGGAGCGACATCATTAAAAACAACAAAGGAGGTTTAAAAGGAGTTTAAGGGGAATTTGATGGGGTGGGGCTCATGTGGGCCCCACCTATACTTTATTATCCCTGAGGGAAGTTAGCAACCCAAAGGGTCCCACTCCAACTCCCACACCTAGGAGTTAAACCACATAAGAGAGGGAAAAAGTGTTGTGACACAACACTTAAACCACTTAGCAAAAAATAAAATTGTAAAACAATTATATTTTTTTTATTCCTCACTTTTTTTTAACAACTTCTCCCGAGTAAACGCAACTCCATAAAGGGTCTTCTTAAGCAATCACCGATGCTGCGGTTTCATCAGTGCCCTCAGATTTCGATTCTGAGCACCGGATTAAAAGTTAGAAAAACCCGCTCGTTCGTTCACTGAACGTACCCGAGCTAAACTTCAAAAATTGATTCCGGGCACACTGGGCCTCAGAATCAGGCGCCGTCAGAAACTACGTACATATAAAATTCCAAAGAAATTAAGAAACAATTTTCCTTGAAATTTCCGGGTCATTACAAGTAGACTATACAAATTATTCTTAATGAAAATATTTAATCCATTTTATAAAATTAAATAAAAATAAGTTGAAATATTAAATTTTAAATTAATGACATCAGTGAGATGTGAAATGAGGGTTTTAAAGTAAAAATGTTCAATGGTTTACATTGATTTTAAATCTACATTAAAAATGAAAAAAAAATAAATTTAACTAAATTGGATTAATTAATATAAAATTTAAAAAATTATTTCATTAAAACAATTAATAATATCATTTAATATTACAAATAATTTTTAATAATTTTTTTTTATCAATTAAAATTCAATATTTTTATGTATTCATCAAAAAAATTAAATTTTTATGAAAAATACAAATATATAACTCTATGTTAATTTTGATGTTATAATTTAAAAACAAAGAATTTTTTTTTAAAAAAATTATATATTTGGTTAATCTTTAATGTAAGATGATATCTATAAAGTACCATTATTCACGTTTTAGGAAAATATAATTTATTAAAAAACAAAGATCATTCATTTATATTATTTCCATTTAATTAATTTTGAAATGATAAATAATTAACATATGAAAAAAATTTATTTTCAGTTTTTATATAATAATTTTCTAAACTTTCAGTTCACAAAATATGTGAAAAAAAACATATTAGATAATAATATTTTTAGTATATTTGTGTTTTATAAGGATCGATTATGCATGTAACATAAATTTAAAAAAACAAGTTCTTACATGTATGAAAAGGTAGAATCTATGTTTAATGTAAATAAACATATCATATTTATTAAAAACAATCATATCATAATATATTGGGTTATTTTAGTTTCATTTATTCTTACTATTATGTTTCATGCTTGGTGATAAATAAAAAAAATATTTTAAATTGTTTGGGTGTCACATTATCCACACCTTATAAAAAATATACACCCAATGTTTATACATGATATTATTAATAAGGATTTTTTAGTTTCGAAATAAAAATGATTAAAAAACGAATTAATAAAATGGTTTATAGAACATCCACTAAATAATATGGAAATGTGAGTGCGAAGGTAATAAATAGTAACACATAAAGTGGTCTCCAAGTTGAACAACATTACTGGTAGGTGATGATACAGATGTGGAATACAATAATAAATAAATATATATATTGATTAAAGGAATCAATAACATTAAATTAAGTGATCAATGGAATGTTAATGACATTTAAACCCTAAATTTTTAATGATTCAATGTTCCCACTAATTCTCTATATTTGAATGTAATACAATGACATTTCTATTTAATGATACACTTTATAATGATTTTGAATTTATATATTGTGTTTGTAATATACATAAATTATCCGTTTCTATTTTATACGAATAATATAGAATAATTTTTGTGAAAAAAACTAACAATGTTTTATTATTACTGGACATTTAAACTCATTATTGAAATATTTTTTAATCTTGAATTATACCATTTCAATTATAATGAGGTTTTTTTCTATGAACATGTTCTCATAACTATGTTTTTATATTTAGTTGCACTAGATATTGAAGAAATTAAGAAGATGTAGTTTTTGAGAAGGCATTTCACCATATTCAGTTCCATCATCATAACATTAAAAATCAACATATTGAAAACAATATGAGGCACAATTTATTATTTTTTGGATTCTATTCTTGTAATTAGGGAACGAATTAAGTTGATGAGATAAAAGAAAAAAGTTATTGAGATAGATTTTTCTGATTGAAGAAGTTGTTTCGTTTCAAATGTCTTTTGATGGAATAATGTGATGTTAGGAGTTAAAATTTTTCTATAAATTCCCAAAAGTAAATCACATGACACTTTTTTATTAAGATATTTACAAAAATCATAAATAAATTCATGATAAATGATTCCGAATAAATTATTGAGAGGTTTTATGAAATTGAAAATTTTAGATTGAATAATTCAATCAAAACAAGAATTTTATCATTATAGGGATTCCATCATTATGAACTAATCCATCAAAGGTAAAATGCTTCATAATATCATATCTGGATGTCAAATTGTGTGAAGTTGATTAAGATTGAATAATATCATGATTTATGTATGTAAGTTCCATCATAATTATAGTTTCAATGTAATGGAATTTTAATCTTAATGGAAATATCATAATAATACAATTTCAGTCTATATTTGAAAATATTCATTACAAGATTTACATCAAAATGGAAAAATCATTATTATAGGATTTCCATCGAATTGTGAAAATTATTTTTTTTAATTTCCATTATAATGGTAAAATCATTATTATGGGATTTCCATCGTAATAGGAAAATCATCAAATGGGTTATCTATCGTAATAGAAAAATAATTCTAATTGTATTTCTTTCATAATGGGAAAACCATCATATTAGGTTTTCCCTCATAATTTGGAAATCACCATAATGAGACTTCCATTATAATTGGAAATACCAATATAATAAGAATACCAACATTATTATCTTGGGATAAAATATATCATAATGAGATTAGAAATAAATAAAGAGTTTATTAAGTTAAACATGAATTTAAATTTTTAAAAAATCTTGGTGAGATCTATGGATGTTTGATGAAGAGAATGTTGATATTTAAATGTGAGAGATATTTGAAGATTATAAAATTAGGGGAAACATGGAATTTTTTTATTTTTCAACATTTTTCATTTTGAGTCTTCTATGATTACATGTTCATATCATTGGTTTAATTTAAACATTTCACATACGCACAATATTATATGTTCTATAGAATATAAAATTAAATTTCTTATCTGATTTAGGAATATTATTAATGAGAATTATGTTATAGTTTGAATATTTTACCTTGAGAATGAGTTCATCATATCGAGTGCATCCTATTTGAAAATCATATCCAGGCTCATTGATTCTAAGAATGAGATCCAGTCTCAGTGTATTCAGAGAAACAGATCCAAATATATCATAAAGGAAAAGTCAGATCCATCATAATTTTATTGGGAACATCAAATCCAAAATTATTGTATTGAGAAAATTAGATCTAGGTGAATTGGACGGAGCATTATGACTGAGAAATTGTGGGGCAGTTTAAAAAAATTTATTATTCATTTTTTTTATCAATTTTATTATTTTAAATCATTGTAATATAATAAGAGTAAGTATAATATTTCTTATTAGGATATAGATGCTCTATAATGGGAGTTGGAACAAGTTTTATTCACTTATTCATAATAATGGATTAACATAAAACCACCAAAATGTCTATGAAAAGGGTGTAGGTACTCACACTGAGGAAGAACCATGTAAATATAGTGTTTATTAATTTCTTATATATTATTCGGTGATGATTATTTGAAAATAAAATAGATCATATCAATTTTCAGGGGTTCAATTTTCTAAAACATCTACATAATATTAAAATTTTACAACAATTTCAACCCCCCTCTCATTTCTTATTTGATATTTTAGAATGTCAATTTGTATCATAGAAAGGTAACTTCTTTAAACCCTTATAATGGATAAAATCAATTATGTGCTTAGTTGAGTAATTCCAACATTTAATGTAAAAAATTATTATGAAAGAATAAATTGTATGATTCATTATCTCTTATCTATTCGCCTAAAAATTGTTAACGTTGCTACTATTGGGTTTCATACCATTGATAAAGATTCCCCAATGGACTTTAATAATAATGGAAATATAATAGATCATGGAATGTCTAGAAATAAAATTATCATGTCTTTATCAAAAAAAATTATTATAAGTTAATTTATCTCAATACATCAAAATGTATGTAGGATAAGATAGAATGAGTTATTGAAGGTAATAAAAAATTTAAGAAAAAGATTATATAAATTTATCTTAATATGTATTAATCCATTTGAATAAGACATGAATACACAATTAATAAATACATCATCAGTTTAAATGATTTTTTTTGCAATATTATAGGATTCATAGATGTACAGAAAAATTATAAAATGTTGAAGAATCTTTAGTGAATTTTCTAGAACAAAATTGATAAAGAATAAATTCATTTCAACAGATAAAAGAAGATGATTATTAGAAATAAAAATATAATTTTGAGTAACAATGTTAAATCACACGCAAAAAAATTTCTTCTATAGCTGAATGTTCAAAAAAATACAGACCATTAATTGAAATAGCCAATAAAACAAAAGGTTATTAAGATAGTGAATAAGGTGGTGATGAATCTAGAAGAGACTATTAACTCTGAATATATCTTATATCATCTCATGAGAAAAAAAAACCTATAAATGAAATTATAGTTATGAAAAATGATTGTAATGTAGTTTCTGATTGAAGAAAATATGTCATGAAGTAGTAGGATGAATACATTTATGTGATTTTATGTTACAAACATTAAATTATTGAACATGGAAATATTATTGAAGATCATAGTAAGAAGCTGAAAGATAAATAAGTATATGTCAACATGTTTCAATTAAAACATATTGAGACTGAATGTTCCTTGAGGATGATTATTGAGAATATCAACAAATCATCAGAAGTCAAAGCTGAGACTTCTAAAGATGATGAGAAGGCAAAGTATGAGAATCATGTGAAATATTCTCTTACCAAAAATAATGTTTCATCTTATTATTATAAAATTAAATCTCTACAAAATTTATTATGAATGATTGGGTAATGAAAATATTTTAGAAAACTATAAAATCTATAAAAGTATATAACTCACATAAAAGAAAATATTGTCCTCATCTAGAGTATTTTAGAACCACAATTTGTTACTGACCTGGAAAATGTTTAAACAGAGAAAGATATTATTTTGATAGAAAATAATGAATTTATGGTTATTTCTGGTATTGTGGAATCTATAGACACATGTAATATACTTTTTGGAACAACATATCTTTACCTATAATAAGGTCTATGAAAATAAAAATAAATAGTGAATTTAGAATGTCAAACATTCCAAACACATATAAAGATGAAAAAGTGAATTATTTAGATGTTGGAAACATTCCAATAAAAAATTAATTTGAATATAATTAACAAGATCATGGATGTCATGATCAGGCAATTCATCATGAAAAAATAGGTGTTACACTACTTATAGAAAATGTTTATAATAATAAAAATGAAATTAATGTTGAAAGGAAAAATTATTATGAAATGGATATTGTTGTTCAGACACCATTGACATATATTAATAGAAAAAACCCAAGGATACTTGACAGTGGGTTTTCATAATATTTTATAGTTGATATAATAGTCATGAAACATGTTGAACATCATGATAGAAAATAATTTACCATTAATAATTATATTTCCATAAAAATACAAGGATTGAAAATGGTTTAGAGTGAAGCTAAAGAGTTGAAATCTATAAAATTTTTATATCTTGATGGGACAAAACATAAGTAATATAGTGTAAGTAAGCATTGTGATAAGGGAAAAGGTATAATTTTTTAAAATTTATTTTTCTCAGAAAAGGATTGAATGATAAATGATTATCACCAATGGATAATGAACCATTGGTAATATATTTCAAAATGGATAATTTAACAACTCATGTAACATTAGTGCTGATGAAAAAGACTATATTGGCACTGAAGTCTTATCTACCATGGGAATAAAAAAATTATTACAAATTCTGAATAAAATTCTATTCGAATCATTTCCAGATTTGAAAATAATGGAAGAAGTTTTTTCATAACTTTTAAAAAATAAAATATGAATAAAAATACAAAATAGATTTTAGATTCAATCTACTAGAATGATTGATCGTATTCATTTATATTTATGTGTTCTAGTGAGAAATCAATCCAAAAATGTGATTTATAATTTATCACATTAGATAAGGATTTCAATCGGATGATGAAAATTTTTTTTATGGGGAATAAGTCAAAGGATATTAAAATTTTCAAATTCCATAAAAAATATGTTGAGAAAAAAAATTATATATTCACAAAGAAGTTTAAAATATATAATGGTACCAAATAAATAAAAAAATTTGGAATGATATTTGAAGAATGATGAAATAAAACATTAGTATTGTGCTCCCTATACTCCATAAGAAAAAAATTAATAGTAGAAAGGAATAATAAATGATTGAAGGAATTGGGATGTATTGTGTTAGCATAATACAATCATGAAAAATACTATTAAAGAATAGATGTCAGTACTACGTTCATATTAAAAATATATTCATGTTTTGACAAGAAATATTAATTACTCCTTGTGAAATTTGGTATGGAAAAAATACATCATTTAAATACTTCAACAATTTTGGATTCACTTGTTTTCTAAAAAAATGTCATGATTTTTGATTGTTTGAAGAGAATGTAGATGATGGAAATTTTATAGGATAATCAAAAAATAATTAAAGCTAAATATGTTGGAACAAAAAATTAAAAAAATTGACGGAGTGATATTTTTTAAAAGTAATTTCAAATATATGTTTATTAAAAAAAGTTAATGAGAATGATGAGAAGGGTAAACTAAATAATTCAAAAAATAGTGAATGAAATTCAAAACATCCTTATCTAGATTCTATAAAATCATGTCAAGAGGAAATTACATAATTGAATGATACATAAAATTTTCCTACCACAAAAATTCATATTGAATTCGAAAACATTACTGTGGATAATAAGGCTACTTTCCAGAAAAAAAATAATGTTCACATTAGATAATCCGAATTCATATATCTCTAATGATGAAATTAAATTAGTTTGAGAATCTATTCAACACAATGGATGGATGGATTCTATAAATGAACAGTTGGATTGGATTGAAAATAATGAATCATGGGAACTTGTTTCATGGGATCAAATTAAAAATTTTATTGGGAGAAGGTGGGTTTATAGAAACAAGATAAATGAACACATAGAATATTCAAGAATCAAAGACATGATTATTTTAAAATGCTATAAATAGGTTTATGGTATGAATTTTAAAGAAAAATTTTCTATAGTGTCAAAATTATAATCTATTAGACTGTTTATTTTAGTGTCCACAAATTATTATAAAAACATTTATCAGATGTATGTATGGTCATTATTTGTAAATGGTGAGATTGTGTGAACCATTTAAGTTAAAAATCCATGTTAGTTTCTATTTGATGAAGATGAAAACAAAGTAATTAAATTGAAGAAATATTTTTATGGGATGAATATAAAATCATGTTATAAGTATTATAAACATGAAAATTCTTATAGAATATTGAAATTTTCTAAAGAAAAAGTTAAAAGAGACTTATATGATAAATATTCTCACTATGGAGTTGTAGAAGTAATTGTTTATGTGGATGATATAATTTTTTTAAAGGATAGAGAATATGATTGTAAAACATTTTCTGACGAAATAATTAAGAATATTGAAATGTCTATGTTAGTATAATTAACATTATTACCTGGCTTATTAGTTCATCAAATGGAAAAAATGTTTTCTTATCTCAAAATAGGTATGCTAGGGAATTGTTAATGATGTTTCAGATTGTATAATCTAATTATGATTCAACTCCTATTTCAGTGAGCACAATGTGAAGTATAGTTGAATCCAGTAGAATTGTGAATCAGATAGTCTTTCAGAAGCTAATATGAAGTCTTCTATAGATTATAGCCTCAAGGCCAGATATTTTATTTGTTGTGAATTTTTCTGAAATGTGTCTATGTAATCTAAAATAATCAAATATGTTGGAAGGAAAAAATAATTTTTAGATATGTTAAAAGAAAAAACATCACATGGGTTTTTATAAAAATGAAATATTGACATGCATTTCTATGGTTATACTAATACTGATTGGTATAGATATTATAATGATATAAAATCGTCCTTGGGAGGAACATTTTTCTTAGTTAAGGGATGTGTCAGATGGAATTGTAATAAATAATGTTCAGTAACATTGTGCATAGCTAAATCATAATATGTTTCAGCTACTCAATATAATACTAAAACGTTTTGGATAAATGTTCATCTGGAAAACATAAATGTAAAGGTTTCTAAAACATTGAAGATGATTTATGATAATCAAAGTGAAATTAATATTTATAAGAATATTGTCCAATATTAAAGATCAAAACATATTGATAAAATGTTTCAATTTATAAAAGAAAATGTTTATGATAGAGTTATATTAATAGATTACATTTCATCTAAGTATCCTATTGTTGATATATTTAGAAAATAAATTATAAAAAAATGTTTTTTTAGATTTGAGGCTTCAACATCATGGTCATCCTCTTTATATGTATTCCTTATCCTCATAAGGAATAACCTCCAATTTTTTATAAATTATCTTTTCAAAGGGAGAGATAATGTTACAAATTTATTCATTATAAGAAGTTTTTACATAACATAGTTAAATTAATCTGATGTTTTGGTAATAATAAATATTTGGATAGAAAATTAAAAGTTATAGTTCAACATTAATGTTGGGGGGGTTAATCATTAAATGGATATAGTTTTCCTTGGCTCAGAGGGATGAAATTCCTTCAAGAACAATACATTATTTAGTAGTGTGGTGTCAGGAAACTCTCTTTTAAAAATTTACATGTTTTGATGATTATTAATGAAGATTATTTGTTTATAAAAGTAGATTTCTAAAAAACAATGAGTGTTGATATGATATTAAGAAGGGTTTCAAACAAATCCAAAGGGGTATATTGAAGAACTATTTTGAAAAATTGTATTTAAAAATGTTTTTTAATTTCTGGACAAATAACATTTTTGTAGAAGAATGTTTTCTTATTCATGAATTAGTCTCAGTCTATCTTAATTTTGGTGTATCTAGATATATGTTTACAAACCTATATTATTACATTGAGTAGTATAGGAAACAATAGAAATAAATAAGATGGAATTGTTGATTAGAAATTATATCATATTCACTTCCATAATCATGATATTAAAAATCATTAGATTCAAAATAATCAGAGTAAGAATGTATTGGTTGCTAAATGTTTTTATTTCTAGTGAAAAGATAAAAGATGCAGTTTCTGATTTTTGAATAAATAATACATTGAGAAAAAAAATTCAGATTGAACATGTCTTATTATTCCTGAATTTTTTTAAAGAAGTATGTGAATTTATGAGGTATAACGTTTTCATAGTATCTAAAAACAAAACTAGATGATTCTTTATTAATCATTAAGTTCTCAAAAACCATAAAGTCTTCTACGATATAATCATTATATGAAAAGGTTGACAAGTTTTATGAAATTAAAAATTATAGCGTGAATAATTGTATAATAAGGAATATTTCATCATAATGGGGATTCCATAATTATGAAGAAATACATTGAAGGAAGAATGTTTCTAAAGATCTTATCCCAAAGTAGAAATATATGTAGCCGATGATGTTATAATAATCTCAATGATGACTTATGAAATTTACATTATAATGGGATTCCAATCTTAAAGGGAATTTTATAATAATGTAATTTCTATCTTTATAGGACTTCCATCTTAATGGGTAAACCATTGTAATATGATTTCAATCGTAATAAGAAAATCATCATAATGGGATTTCCATCATAATGAGAATATCACCATGATAATATTTCCATCATAATGGGAAAATAATCACAATCATATTACCATTGTAATGGTAAAACAATTATAATAGGATTTCAATCATAATGGAAAAATCATCATAGTGGTATTTCCATCGTAATGGGAAATTCTATTATTATGGTAATTCTATAGTAATGAGATGAGAATGAAACAAGTTTTAATAAAACATGGATGAAAAAAAAATAATTATATATGTAAGAACTAAATTGTTAAATTGGCCAAACATGAAATGAAATTTAGTGTAAATATCAATGAAATTTATGTACGTTTGAAAAAGTCAAATTTTATGTTTAAATGCTATAGTTCTTTGATGATTTTGAAACATGATAAAGAATACATGTTTTAATGTTTTCCAATTTTTTCCTTCTGAGTAAACTATAAATACTTCCTCAAATCATTCGTTCATTTAAAAAAATTTAAATATACATAAAATGTTTTGTGCTGGTGAATTCTATGTGAATGTTCCCATTTGATTGAAGATGAATTGAATTTATAATTCATGTAGTGTTTGAGTTTTTTCAATTAAGAATTAGTTCATAATACTGAGTCCATTATTTAAGAGAATAAGATCCAAGATTATCATTTTAGTGAATTAGAATAAGGATCATCATAATCAATTAATTGTATATATAATCATTGTATAGGAAAAATCATATCCAGAAGCATAGTATAGGGAAAATTGGATCCATCATTATCATATTGAGAAAATATTTTCAATCCAAATCAGACTGAGGATTCTTACTGAAAAATTGTGGATCAGTTTCAATATTCTTATTATTCTTAATTTTAGATCTAATTTTATTTTTTGAAATCATTGTAAACAAATTATATTTAGTATAATCTTTCTTATTGGTTTATAGATGGTGTTCAACAATAGTTGGGAAAAGTTATATTCACTTTTAAATAACAATCTATTCACAATGACCCATAGAAGTGGCTAGGGAATTAAAGTGGGTTCTCAACCAAAGGCTGAACTATATAAATCATGTGTACTTTACATGAATTAATATTTTTGTGTTCATGAGTATTTTAAAAATTTTGATAAGTATTTAAATCATAACATGTTTCAGGGGTTATGTTTCTAAATTTTTTGAATCATATAAAAAGATGACAACTTATCCACCACCCTCACCCTCTCAGTTGTTATTTGATCCATAGGAACATTATATTTCCTCTTATGGTTATTCATGGATCAATATTCAATTCTTATCTTACTGTATGAAATGAATACCAAAAAATGTATTTTTTATGCTAAAAGCACCAACAATAGCCCTTCCTAGATCATCTGATTTCAAAAATAATTTTTTTACAGTAGTATTTATATATTTTCCTAAAAAAATATTATTATCACAAGTTATCAAATATAATACCTAAATCTATAAACTGAAATAGTGACACCAATAGTTTGTAATTAATATTTACTCATTGTGTAATTGATGTATTAATAATGGAATATTAACTACGAAATCACATAGGACATTAGAAACCATGAAAACCATAAAATAATTTAGTAATTTGTTCAATATCTAATGTATTTCATGATTCCATGGGTTTACACCAAGAATTTATAATGTTCTTTTCATAATCTATATTTATATAATTCTATTCATAAATATATGTTTGATATCTTTCAAAAATAATTTTTATATAACATTTTTCATATGTTTTTATATACAAAAGTTTTTTTAAACTATAATAATATAATTTTACATGTATTAAAATATCACAATTGATTATTTCAACCCCAAAAGATATCAATAAATTTAAAAATATTAATATATATTGGGAATTTATTATTATTTGAATTGAATTTCTACCAAAATATTTTATTTCAATAAATTTCAACCAAAATATCACTAATTAGGATAGACTCCCATCACATGAAATCCAAAATGGGGGGTTTGTGGAATTTAATTTATCATCAACATTAATAATATAAAAATATTATTTTATGGATAGAACTTATGTTATTTATATAATATATACTTCTAAAATATTTCCCAATCCATATATGATTCATGATTTTAATAACCAAAATTTCATTAGTAATATACCTCAATAATATAATTTCTGAACCCATGTACATAAATTATTCATCTGTTTTATTTTAATATATTCCATTCCTTAGTCTAGGGTTTGTCACTGTCCATTAATTTTCATCATACTATAAAATATATTCATAATGGGTTTTCATTTAAATGTGAAATATCCTATGAATATTCCACTACATTTTTAATCTATGTGTGTAGTGTGGCTAGTTTTCATGCACCATGTGATGATCGGGTTATGTCTAATGAACTCTTTTCAATATTTGTACCCATTCTTATATATGTTTCAAAACAATTTATAATTTTAGTATCTATACATGGTGACATTTTGATGAAATAAAACATAATATCTACCTTAACAAAAAATTGATAAAATCTTCAATACATATCCTCAAAAAATATCATAGGCTTATGTCCTGGAATCTATGTTTTACTTAACATTTTTCCCATAGTTTTTTCCAATATTCTTCATATACAAACTACAACATATCAAAACCCAGTATCCTTGTGTCATTGTATGATTTATTACATTACCATTGTATACAAGAGACAACATCCTAAATGATTGAAAATTTTAATATTCATGGTAAAGATGACATATACATTAGACATCCACTAAAATTTTATATAAAAATAACAATATATTGTTTTATAGAATTAATATATTCGATCTATAATACCCATTCACATCATCCACATTATACATTTTATACTCATAATTATGTAAAAATAATAGTTGTGAGCTAAATTTATCTGTATGGGTTATGTAGAATAGACCATATGTTGATCTAATATAAATAAAAATTATTTAAATGTATATAACAAACATAAATTTTGTCTTAATAATTTGAATATAATTTGAATATAAATGGAAATAAAAATGTAAGGGTAGATAATTATATGCACATTACAATTATTAAATAATATGAGAATGAAATGCATCAATATATAATTCATAAAAAATATTATAAACAATGATTACTAAATCTAAATAATGGAAATTATTTATTACTGGATTCCATGATTCCTAGTAACATGATAAAATTACCCTCAATATCATTCATAGGATTTTTTAGATCATTATTGATATAAACCACTCTTATATCAAGAAATTTAACAAGACTGTTTATATCATCTTGTTATAATCACATAGGTTTTGGCCAACATATTTTCTCTTATAATACCATCGATTCATTTAAGGGACTTTTTAAAATACATAAAAAACTGTTATTGGATTTTAAAATAATTCACTATATATTGAATAAATAATTTATTTCATTAACATTGTGCCTTATCAAAAAAAAATCTTTATTTCACAAAAATTAAAAAAATTCAACATTTCCACAGTCAATTACATAACACAAAATTGAAAACACAATATGTGGAAATGATTTATGGATTATGAAATGAAAATATGATAATTTATAATCACCTTGAGGGTATATTTAATGTTTATAAGAACATTAATAATTCAACGGAATGTTAATTACTAAAAAATTGAACCAAGAAAGGTAATGACAATACATTCCTTGGTGAAAATTATTTTTACCCATCCAGAAGATGTATAAAGATGGTAACAATAAATTATATACCCACTTTAATATATTTAAATGTTTTCTTCACTAATGAATAAAAATTCACAAACCTATCATAAAAACATTTATTATGAAAATATACATTTAATTTTGAAAAACATGATAATAATTATATTTTTAATAACATTTAAATAAACTATATTAAAATTGATACTACTAAAATTATAACATATTATTTCAAAAATGGGTTTTCATAAATGTGGGTAATTACATATAAGTCATAAAATCAAAATAGAACATTCTTTTTTCACTTTAATATATGATTGGAGAAGTACCTTGTTTAATACAAAATGATTAATTTCAAAATTTTGGCAATTTAAAAAATGGTATTTTTTTAAAAATAAAATAAATATTCATTTTAAAAAATATTGAAATATGTTATTTGATAAATAAATTTGAAAAGGATAAAAAATTTAAACATTTTTATAAAACATAGTTTTTGAAGAAAACTAATTTATTACTGAAGAGATAAATTTAGTCGTATTTTCATAAAACAATTATCAATTATATGATGTACTATAATGTCAATAAATAGAAAAATTATTTTGGAAAATATCATTGATAACTTGAGGGGAATAATTTGAAATGTTTTATTAAAAATGATTAAATATTTTCCTTGAATTTAAATTCATGACTAATCCATCACTATTAAAATAAGATTCTAACGTAATCCTTTGAAAAAATAATAAATTTGATGTGGGAATAAACCAATGAATATATTATTTATAAACAATATGAATCAAAATAAAAATTTGGAAAACATAATATGGTAATAAAATTTAATTATTCATATTCATAAAATATTTATGACTATAGGGATGAAATATAACCAAAGTAAAAGAAATTGAGTTATAATATTATTTACTACTTAGTAACTCTTAATTCAAATCCTCTTGGATGATTTAATTTAGAATAAATTTAAAAATAACTTAAAAAATGAATTTTTCAAGATATTTAATTTAAAAGGGGAATTATATACACCATATAAAATTAAATTAGTGAATAATAAAAAATAATTATATATGGGATAGAAATTGAGAAAAAATCTCTCACATTACACTTCATTTAGTCGAACATCCATTGACCTCATATGTAATTGTTTTATGAAAGTTACTACATTATAATAAATTGAAAATAAAATTTATTATTTCATATATGATCCCCATATAACATCTTATTAATCATTCGTTAATAATATTTCATTGATTTATTTTATTATGGTGTTAATTTTCTTCTATTCTCATTCAAATTTCTTCATAAATTATTCATTTATAAGAAATATTATATGGTTAAACTATGTACACCATAATAATAATGAAATGTGTATCATATTTTTACATCTATCATACCCTTTTAAAAAATAAATTCTGATGTTAATGGAATAATAATTATTTATTGATCTTGGATATGGTAGGTCTACATATTCATGATTATCATTATCAATCATCAATGATTATTATGAAAATAAGGTAGGTCATATTTTATATTTAATGTTTGATAATATAATCTTATATATCATATTATTTTATAAAATGTCATTATAAATAATTCAATTTGAATGGTGATGAAATGTTAGTCACATCGCTTCGTAATGGTGGTAGTATAGATGTATATGAATGATGTTATCATGTGTACATGACTGAATAGATAAAAATAATATTTTATATTAACATCACATAAAGATGTTTATTTCATGAATATCATAATCAATTAATTTGTACCACTAAAACTTTCTTTATCACCAACCATGAGAAGATTTAGTGAAATATAAATTCCATCCATTCCCGATGTGGTAGTCTGGAAAACACATGAGTGATGTTATTATATTTCAAACAAGATAAATAGTTAAAATATATACATTATATATTGACTATATATGTTTATTTATGATATAAATATGATATATATAACATATATACAACATCAAAACAAAACATTAGAGGGGTAAATGATAAAATGAAATACAATGATTTATGAGAAAGTGGCCTGATGTACACATGAATAATGATTTTGTAACCCAATTTTTCAAAGTGTTTTAAGTTTTTGGTAGAACCAATAACATAAAAAAATCTCAAAATATTTATGATCATGTTTTTAATAGATAATAATGATATAATATTAATTTAAGTAGGAAGATAAAATAATATATAAATACCCATTTTGATGAGCTTTACTTATTCATTAGGTATCCTCCTTAGGTTTGTAGTATATCATTAAATAATTGGATTTCTTCACAATATAAAAGTTATAGAATGAGTGGAGGGATTATTTTATGTTATATTTTTAGTTTATATCACCAAAATATTTTGTATTTTTAGATGATTTTTGTTGATTGGGTGTCAATTAATATTTTATCAGTTGCGGCGTTCTTGTAAATACTGAATAGTATTCACTATTGAGAGGTCTATCATAACAAATGCAGCTAGAAAATTATAATTAAATTTTTTATGGAATATATTATTCATTATGTAATCCAAAATATAATTTAAATTTTATTTTAAACATTATATTCCTTATCTTCAATGTTTCCGTATATTTACCATTTTAGTTTTTCACTAAAGTAACTAGTTTTCTAGCATTAATAATATTTTATTTTCCACTAATATATTATTATAATGACTATATAATTTTTTAAAAATATTTTTAATTATTATAAATAGTTCATAAAATATAAATCATATATATTTTGGAAATTAATTTTATGATAAGCACATGTAATGTGAAAAAAACACAACTTTAATTGTACCTACATTAACCATGTTTTTACTGTTTTTGGTCAATAATCATCATAATAAATCACTTGATACATAAATGGACCATAGATGATATCTACTAATATATTAATATTCGTTTAAATAAGTTATTACTTTTAAAAATATTAAATGAATTGATAAAATTTCATTTATTATAAAATAAATTTAATTTAAATTTTATCTTTTTAACTTAATTAAATTACAAAATTTTCAAATAATAATAAAATTTTATTATATTAATTTAAAAGATTTATAAAATGATATATTCCTATAATAATTTAATTTAATATAATAACTCATTCAATTAACATTGTTTTTTCCTATTTTTAGTATTAGTTATTTTATTTTTTATTAAATAAATACTTAAGGAGTTGACGATTCTATTGAATTTTATTTAATTATTTCATCAATTAATATTAAATATAAAATAATATGATAAAAATAATAATTTATATTTGAAAATATTTTTCTTATTATTTAGAATATATTAATTTATTTTTTATCATAATGATTTATATATATAAAAAATAAGGAAGGCTACATTATTGTCAAATTCGTTATATTACTTAATATACATATGACCATCATTAAAATGTGTAAAAATTTAGTAAACTATTAAAAAGAATTTAGGGTCTAATTATGTCTATAAATTTTAATTTGGTCTTACATATAAGACATTTAAACACTTATTATCTATGTTTTACCAACCAATAAATTCATTTTTACATAAATAATTGTAATTAATTTTTTTCAATCTATTTATATTTTGTTCAAAAATAACGTCTACTATATAAGAAATTATTGAATTTTTTTATTTAAAACATGGAATAATTTTTATCAAATTATCTCTATAGAAGTCAGAAAATTTAATTCAATATCTATCCCACAAATGTGATGAGAAATATATATTTTATAGGGAAAATGTCTAAAACATTACAATTTTATTATACCAATTTTCCCTATATAAATTAATTCAACGGCCAAAATATTACTAAGTGATATAAAATTGAACAAATTTTCCCTTAAAACATATTATTAATATATTATATCATTAATAAAAATTTAATCGAAAATGATTTTTTCAATTAAATGTTAGTATTATTCACAATTAATCAAAATAACTATTTATTGAGAAAAATAACAAAATTCAATATAAATTATTTTCTATATTCTCATTTAATAAAATTATATTAAAATTAAAAATATATTTTATAATAGTGATAATGATTAATTTTAAATTGTCTTCCCAAATAATGAATAATCAACTTTTTAGAAAAATAATATTTTTAAAAAACATTTATTTTTAATAATCTATAAATAACTAAAAACATATTTAAATTATACATTTAAAAAATTTATTTAATATTATAAATAATCACTATGTCAATGGTTTGGTAATAACTTTCATATCAAATAATAATTTTAATTGTATATTATTTTTAAAAAAAGTAAAAATTTATTGATATACAAGTTATAAAAAAAACTAAATATTTCTATTAATGCATGCTAAAATCAATGTTGCATACAGTAAAATATATTTAATTTATTTAAATATACATATATATATATCACAATTTTTTTGGGAATTATATTCCCCTTATTTTATTTGTGTTTCATATCATAGACGCTAACAAATAAATTGTCCTCTATAAATCTCAAGTGGTTACATTTTCCTATTAGTATAGGACCATTTTGATAAATTCATATAGAGTTTTTTTCTGACATCTAGTTAGGACTCAATTTCATGATGGTAAAATATTGATGTTGACATGATTCATGTATTGTATTGGAAGAGACACGGGGATTTGAGGTAGATATTCTGCTGGATATCATGGATGGTGTTGAGAACAAGGATTGTGGTGTGACATTGTGTTATCACAGATCCATACTATTCTATTAAATATTTTTTAATTATTTATATGCGACATGAGTTGATTGTGGTCATTAATTTATTAATTATATGGATGTTTGGGACACTATTATTATTTTTACTGTTATATGTTATATATTTTTCAACGTTTGCATTTAGGTTTATATGCAATATATTAAATTTATTTATTTATGTTTTCTTCCCACATTCAAATAGGGGGTATAACCACCCAACAGTGTCCCAACCCCTGTAATCCCATTACTAGAGTCTACTAACATTAAATAGGAAGGATTATAAGGAAATTCCACCAAAAAAACCAAAGATTTTATTATTATGGGTAATATATATATATATGAGTTTTGTATTTCCAGTGAATATAAAAATTAAAAAATATTTTTTTATCGATCATTACATTATTACCACTTATCATATCTATTCATATCTTTCTTAGTACACATCATGTATTCATGGGGAAGGGAACCAAAATAAAGGTGAGATTAAAGGATTAGAAAGGGTAAAGTCTAGTATAAGCAATATCAAATCAATGAGCATAATAAATATAAAAATGTAACAATTATTAAAATATTCAATATATTTAATAAATTTGGTAGGATTAGAATATAAGATATGTCATGTAAAATGACTTAACACACATTCTATTTAACATATGTGAATAATGAATAATTAATATGGTATTATAAATAACTAAACACAAATTCCATGTATTTAAAAAACTGAGAATTAATGGGAATCAATATAAAATGTCAACAAAATAATATCTTGCATCATAATGATAATGTAATTATAAATAAAGTATATATATAATTTTTGAACGTTGTGTCTTCTAATAACATGTTACCTTTACCATAAATGTCTATCATCTTAATGTTTTAAATCATATAGGCTGAAAAACCATTATCAAAGGCTAGATAATTTTCTTTGTCTCAGGAGAGAAATAATATATCTTTTATATTTCATTAACATGTCCCCAACCATTAGATCTTAAAATAAAGGATCCCCATCCTATTCCTTTCATTTCCAAATAAATTCTCATATATAGATTAATCAATTTAAATAATGTGCAATGTGACTTATCAAATATCCATATTGAGTAAATAAAATATATTTATCAAGTATTTCTCATATAATCAAATAAATATCAAATATATTACTTTATTTAAAACTTTATACCTATTTGGAAATTAACATATGCATGAAAAATGATATGGGTAATTAGGAGAAATTTAATGTCCAATGATCATATGAAAGTCTGAATTTCATTGGGACAAAAAAATGAATCATGGAGGTGTTGTTAAATATTATCCTTGGCTAAATAAATCAATAACCTCCCTTAAAAATAATATGGATGTTATTAATACAATATATCCCATGTGGATAAAAAATAAAGGGTTGTTCTCATATGTTATAGGAAATACAATAAAAATATATTTTTAAAATATATTTTGAGAAAAATATCATTTTAATTTCAAATTCTTTTATGAATAATATGCATTTTGTATAGAATTGGATTTTACATATAAATTTTATAATTATATGGGAATATAATGAGACTGTGAAAATTTACACCACGTGATTCCAAGGCCCAGAGTTCCCGGAATACTCCGTTGAAAAAGAGTTATGCGTTATATAGTGTGTTTGAGAAGTTTTCTTGAAAAACTAGAATAACTCTTTAACAAGTGCTCAGATCAGAAATATGAGAGATTTTTTTCATTTTTGAATGGTGGGTATACCCTATTCGTGATTTTGTTTAGTAAGTGCTGCACTCCAGTGATAAAACCCAAAAAATCAGATAACCAATGCTAAATTAATAAAATAAAATAATTTTATTTTTAAAATGATTATAGCTCACGAATAGTGAATCAGATTAAAAATCTAATACTACCACTGAGCTTGTGGGGGTATGCCATCCTTAGGCAGATACTTACATTGGCTAGGGTGGGAAATAGTGGAAGTTAGTTTTTGAACATAAATAAATTAATTACGTAATAATTATTTTATTGTTATATTCTTAACTCCTAATCGTTAACTCAAGTTGAATATCTATAAAGACCCGGAAATCCCATGGAATATTTTTTTTAAATACATGGAATTTTTACGAGTCCGTGAAAGTTTATGGAGCTTGATTCTGAGGCCCGGTGTGCCTGGAATCAATTTTTGAAGTTTAGTTCGGGTATGTTCAGTAAACGTACTAGCATATTTTTATAACTTTGAACAGGTGATCGGAATTGAAATCCCAGAGCACCATTGAACTTGCAGTGCTGGTATTCACTTAAGAATACTTTTCTAATTCGACAGAAGTGAGTAGAGGATAAAATTTAGTTTTTCGGTTTTTGGGTGAAGTAATAAAATAAAGTAAGCTGACTTTGTTTTATTTTTAACCACTATGTGGAGGTTGGGTGGTTAAAACTTCCTCATGGGAGTTGGAGGTGGGAACACAACACTATAACCTCCCTTGGGAGGTTATGGTGGTGGATCCCACTTTATAATAACCACCTGTGAGAGGTTATGACGTGGTGACCACAAAAGGCTTAACCCCTATTAATGGAGGAGGGTAAAACCATCTCAAAACCCCATTAAATGGGGAGAAAACCCTTGAACTTCTCCACATTAATGGAGCATACTCCCCTTTAATTTAATTTATTCCAACTCTCAAGCATTAATTAGGGAGGATGAGTAAATTAATTAATTCTCTCTTTTTAATTTTAAATCTAATTTTCTAAAATAATAGACAAACTATTATTTTTGATGGACATAATTATTTGGTTGGCATTTTCTCCTTTTGTGGAGCTTAGGAAAAGAGGATCTTGAGAGAAAATTTCTTCCAACTAAGAACACTGGAAACAACCTTTTTCAACTTCCTCCCTTGGATCCTACCGACGTGGAGTGTCTTCCACAACCGACACAGTCAGGGATTGTGAGTGCGTGGCGAAGGCAACGAACGACGAACTCCTTTGTTTCCATTCCACGATACCGTCAATGAATGATGACCAAAAATAAAAAGGTAGGGGGTTTATTACATGATGATGTTATACCTTTTTTTATATTCTTCATCGGATAAAAAGGGTTTGTTGCAGACGTCGTAATGATCAACTACTTATCTTGTTGAGCTAATTGATACCTCCCTAAATGAGAAGGTTGCATGAAAACCTAACATAGCCCAACATCCTCCGTCATTTATCCTTCTTTTGGCATTATTCGTCATAATTAGGTAACAATGAAACAGAGACGACAATGACAAAGGCTGCGCTACTCACGACCTCCATGAACTGCGCCACCCTAGCGACATCTCGAACCGCCTCTGGCTGAGCCCATGCGCTGCCTGCGCCCTGCTGGCCTACCCGCGCACTGCCCACGTGCCCCGAGCCCTGCCCGCCCGCTACCAGCGCACCCCACATGCAAGCTCGAGCACTGCACGCACACCCCACCAGCCTCCCCATGCCCTGCCTGGCACCCTAAGGGCCTGCCCGCGCCCAACGCAGCATGCCCACACCCTACCCATCACCCTAGCACCCTACCGAACCGGCCGAGCCATGCCGGGCACCCAACCTAGCCTGCGGCGCCCTTCACGATGTCGCTAGCCGAACCAGCTCAGATTTACAGGCCGTGCCGCCTGAGCCGTGCCCCACGTGGTGCTGGCCAAACCATGCCCAGCCTTCGGGCTGAGCTGCTTACGCGGTGACCTTCGGGCCAAACGTCCCCTACAGTCTGCTGGGCCGAACCAAGCTGGCTGACCCGCCCAACTGGCTGGGTCAGACCCAGTGGGTCTGACTGGTTCAACCCAAACCACGTCGGCCCAGTCTAGGTGGGGCCGAGTCTGTCCGACTGGGTCGGACTGCTCCCAGGCCCATTACCAACCATGTTGCTTCCTTTGGCCTTATCTTCGGCACCAGGTGACCGATTGATGAACCATTACAAGCACTGGTTTTCATGGAGCATGATAGTCCCATTGAGTATACCCCACTATTATTTGGGGTAACATTGAGATAGGTCAGGTTGGATTGTACACGAATCCAAATGGGCCCCCAGAACTAAAAATCTAATAACTCACATACCGTGCGTCTGATTGACGCACCATCAGTTGTGTTGAGACCCCTATGATGAGGCGGACCATTGGGATACTTATATGTTGGACTTCATGACAGTTGGAGTATCGACCTATAACTCATGGAGCGGACCCTACCAGAGACGGTGGCGTTGAGTACGTAGATTTAGTAGCTGGCTGAGACCTGACAAATGCTTGACCGATTCATCTCGGAGTGATTCGACTAGCCCAGGGGGGAGAAACTGGTAGTTAGCGGTAGACCCACGACAAAGGAGTGCCTGGTAGTTGGAGAAAGACCCGCGGTACTCGATAGGAGGAGTTCCTCTACATGCTATTAGGTGGAACTCCAAGTATATGGCGGCAAACCCACAGTGGGGAGTTCCTTTGTGTGAGCCTTGCTAACCCACAGTACTAGATATGAGTAGTACCTCAGTAGTACAAGTTTAGTGGGAAGCGCCTCTGTGTCAGCACGACCTGCCCACTGTACTTGATAGAGTATGAGTTCTCCATCAACCGAGGTTTCAACAGTGTGACTGTGAATGTTACATGACACTACCCCTGGAATAAAAATCTTGGTTTGAGTTGAGTCAATAAATTTTGTGTTTACATCATGATTGAGATGGATTACATGATAAATTAGGTATATGTATGGGAATATACCTAAGTGGGGTCATTTGTTGATTTCATACATTGTGGTTTATCTTTGTTGTATTTTCTAAGATCTTGAGGGTCTCTGGGTCCCTACTGAGTATTTTTATACTCACCCATGTACGGTCAATTCCCACACCTTGTTGTGTTGAATGCAGATGACGGACAATGCTGACTGAGGCCGAGAGTAGCAGTACTAGATGGCACCCAGTGGTGGACCACACGACGTGACGATACATGGAGGAGACAGATGGATGTGGAGCACTGTGGAGACTGTTTGTAGCTGCCCTTCAGGTAGGATTCTCCGTAGGATGTTCCGATAGCTGTTTTACTTTTCTTCAGTCTTACATGTTTTTCTGTTGTACTTGTACTTTACAGTTGGGCTTGTATTTCCGGCCCCTTTTACTTTTCATCACTCTTGTGTATACAGTTTTTCTTATTGTTTTAGTTCCATCTCGTACTCTGTTGTGTGTATTTATACATTATAAAGGCAACACCTTTCTAGTTTTAGAGATTTTCATCTTTTGTGCTAGTCTCGAGCCCATGGCCTATGGGAGGCAGGCTTGGGGTAGTCATGGTACGGGCCCCGAGGGATGGGTAGTGACTAATTGGTATCAGAGAAGTCGATTCTAACATAGAACTTAGGACTCTGATCGTTCTATTTTATGAATCAATAGTGTTAAGGGTACCGATTGTGTTTTTCAGTTCAGGGAATCCAATGTTGGTGCGGCAGATGACTTATCCATACAGTAGGACCCTGTCATCTGATTTCTGACTTAGTGCACGAAAACACTAGTTGCATACAAGTTTTCAAAAGTTTTTCTTTAAGTAATCTCACTAGGTATAATCTTTTGACCATGTCACATCTATTTATTTTAGGATGCCTCCACACGGACGACCAGCTAGAGCTCCAAGAGTTGTACGTGTAGAGAGCCCACTGAGTGATGAGGCCTCAGTGCAAGGACCTCTTCCAGCGGAGGCACCAGTGGTACCACTACCCGTTGGGCCACCAATGCCACCAGATCTAGTAGGAGACGATACACACTGATTGAGCACGTTTCACTAGTTCCATCACCATAGGCCACCCAGGTTCAGGGGAGAGATGGACCCGCAAGCGGCTAAGGATTGGATGGAGGCTGTGGTGAGAGTTTTCAAACTAGTAGGGACACCAGGAGACTTCATGGTGATTCTTGCGGCTAGCCTTCTATAGGTAGCAGCAGGCAGATGGTGGAGCTTGATGCTCCAGGTGACTGATGAAGAAACACTTGTCTGGGCAGACTTCTAGGTCCTGTTTCATGTGGATATATAGGGGATACTTCATTTGCAGCTAGGAATCATGATTGTAGCTTAGTACTCAGCGAGGTTCACAGACCACTAACGCTACTCCACTAACATGGTACACGACCCATTTGTTAGGCCCCGAACCTTAGAAAAGGGACTTAGGTGAGAGATCTGGGCTTCAATGATCTCCCTTAGTATCCCGACGCATACATGGGTGTTGGAGCGAGCCCTCTTAGTGGAGATATTCCTTGACTAGAAGTCTCCACTAGCAAGACCCACCACTAGTCAACCTGAAGCATAGTCTTCTATAGCTGGCATTAGACAGATGTCACAGATGTCCAAGAGGAACAAACCTATATGTGGATGGCCGCATGACTCAGGATCGATTGTGTGGGGCACCTAGATTAGAGACAGAGCCAGACATGCCAGGAGAGGATAGTGTTACTCATGTGGCAGACATGGTCACATGGCTCGTGAGTGTCTGAACCTCTATTCGTATGATCATAAGATGTTCAAAAGACCGCCCATGAAGAGACAGATATTCGATCAAGGATATCTAAAGGGTGCAGGCGGATGTAGTGGAGGAGGTGGTCGTGTAGCAGGCGGTGGGAGACGAAGCGGGGTGTTATCACCACCACTACCAGGAGGTCCACCCCGACTGCAGGGAGTAGGTGGAAAGGGGAGATCTCAGCTCCAGGTAGCTGAGGCTTACGATCATGGCACTCTGGATATGATTCGAGGTATGATCTGTGTCTACTCCACCATATCTTCAGTTCTTATAGACACAGGTTCCAGTAACTCTTTCATTTCCAATGCCTTCGTTTGGAGCTCAGAAATTTCAACAGAGCCGTTGGCTTGATCCTTACAGCTATAGACTCCTACAAGAACATACTTGATGATTACACACTCGTTCCGACAGTGTGATCTTACTCTTGGAGGTGAGAGCTTTGGCTGTGATCTTCTCGTAGTGGTGTCGAGGCCTTACAACATCATCTTGGGTATGGATTGGTTTTCTATAGTCGATGCTCAGATCTACTATATTAGGTGAAAAGTGCGGTGTGTCCGTATAGATGGGACCAGATTCACCTTCACCGGTGAGAAGGGGGTCCTTGTAGCGTAGGACAGACTTACTCGGAGTAGGGTGCGCCGATCACTCATCAGTTGGCCCTACTAACCCTTAGAGCAGTAAATGTGGATAGTCCAAGCTATCCTATAGTGGTGGACTTGTACATGGATGTTTTTCCTGATGATGTTCTAGGACCACCTACTCATAGAGAGGTGGACATCTACATTGACCTCTACCCCAGGACGACACCAATATCTACAACAGCATATCAGATGGCTCCTGCTGAGATTCATGAACTATGGGTATAGCTGGAGGAATTTCAGGGGAAGGGATTCATCCGACCCAGTGTTTGTCCCTAGTCAACCTTGATTCTATTCCCCATGAAGGCAGATGGGAGCTTGAGGCTTTTTTTACTACCATCGCCTGAACCAGGTAACTGTGAAGAACAAGTACCCACTCCAGAGGATTGACGACCTCTATGATCAGCTTAAGGGAGAACAGTGGTTCTCAAAGTTAGACCTCAGATCAGGTTATCACCAGCTTAGATTTTGGGATGAGTATGTGCATAAGATGGCCTTTAGATGTCAGTACGACCACTAAGATTTCTTGGTTATACCTTTTGGTGTAACCAACGCTCCAGCAGTGTTCATGGGACTCATGAACAGGATCTTCCAGTCGTACCTCGATCTCTTTGTCATAGTCTTCATCGATGATATTCTTATATACTCAACTATAGAGGAGGAGAATTCCTACCATTTTCAAGTTGTAGTGGACACACACCAAGAGAACTAGCTTTATGGTAATCTCTCAATGTGCCAGTTTTGGATCTGAGAGGTTCACATTCTGGGTCACGTCACCTTGGAGGCTGGAGGTGTAGTAGATCCAGTGACGATTGAAGCGGTACTTGCTTGGGAGCCACCTAGAAGTGTGATAGTACAAAGTTTCCTAGGTTTGGATCGATACTACCATAGTTAATCCCAGAATTCTCTAGAGTTACATCACCACTATCAGCCTTGACAAAGAATGGGCAACCCTTCATGTGGTCGGAGAGATGCCAGCAGAGCTTCTAAGAGCTGAGGCAGAGACTGACTAGCTCCCCCATCATGAGACTTCTAGAGGAAGGAGTAGGGTTCATAGTTTACTGCGATGCATCAAGGACCAAACTCGGGTGTGCCCTGATGCAGGAGAGACCAGTGATCACATATGGTTATTGGTAGCTAAGACAACTTGAGCATAACTATGCTACCCATGACCTGGAGTTAGTAGCAGTGGTATTTTCCATGAAGATGTGGCAACACTATCTGATGGGTGAACATTTTATCATGTACTCTGATCACAAGAGTCTCAGGTAAATATTCTCTCAAAAGGACCTGAACCTGAGATTGCGGTGTTGGCTTGAGTTCCTCCAAGACTATGAATTCAATATAGTCTATACTCTTGGGAAGGGGAACATTGTTGCAGATGCGCTCAGCAAGAGATCTGATATATAGCTGCTGGGAAAGGTGATAGAGCAGCTAGCTGCTTGACATATATCCTTTGTGGATAGAGATGGAGCATCCTTACATCAGTCTCTTACAGTCACTCGTCCAATTTTACAATGAGTCAGAGAGGTACAACATGGGGACATTGATTGTGAAACAAAACATGCTCAAATATCCATAGGGAAGGCACCTGATGGATTCTTTGAAGGTGGGGAGCATGTCATCCTCTTCAGAGGACGTACTATGGTGCCAGTGACACTTTAGGAGGAAGTGTTGAGGGAGTTCCACACATCCCCTCTAGAGGTACATCCAAGTGTGGCGAAGATGTTCTAGGAATTTCAGCAACAACACTGGTGGCCAGGTATGAAGAATTAGGTAGCAGAGTTTGTCTTTCGATGCCTCACATGTCAGCAAGTGAAGGCGGAGCACCAGGTGCCAACAGGCTAGGTACAACTTTTAGAGGTCCCAGAGTGGAAGTGGGATGGGATATCCATGGACTTCGTGACATGTCTTCCACATAAATCCCAGGGTCATGAATCTATTTAGGTGATCGTCGACCGACTCACCATGTTGGCCCACTTCCTATAGATCAGAGTGTAGGGTTCAATAGAGAGCTTTGGATGACTCTATGTGCGGGAGATTGTTTGACTACATGGAGTAACTTCTTTTATTATCTCTGATCATGACACATGATTTAATTCGCAACTATGTAAGGGGTTGAAGCAGGCTTTCAGGACACAGCTTCACCTGAGCATCACCTTCCATCCTCAGATAGATGGTTAGACTGAGCGGACCATTCAGACCCATGAGGACATGCTACGTGCTTGTGTCCTCGACTTCAGTCGCAACTGTGAGGATCACTTACCTTTGGTGGAGATTTCCTACAACAACATCTCTCACTCCACTATCAGGATGGAACCTTTTGATGACATTTATGGTCAACCTTTCAGATCGACACAGTGCTGGACAGACCGAGGGGAGTCAACACTAGTGGGAACAGAGACGGTACGGGCTACCATGGAGATGGTACAGATCATCCAAGAGCGGATGAACACTACACAGATAAGGCAGAAGTCATATTCCCATAGGAGACGAAGTCCTCTAGAGTTCAAGGATGGCGACCACATCTCTCTATGAGTCTCACCTCGATGAGGTCTATGGAGATTTGGTCGAGGAGAAAAGTTATCTATGAGATTCATTGGTCCTTTCCAGGTCCTCAACAATGTTTGCGAGGAGGATTTGTACTTATCTCTTCCACCTCAGCTGCTCTGGGTGCACAATGTCTTCCACATATCTCAGCTGATTAGATACGTGCACGACCCTACTCACATCATCAACCATGGTGAGCTGGAAATCGATGATAGGGAGACTTTCATAGAGGTTCCAGTGGAGATTGAGGATCAATAGGATCAGGTCCTACGTGGATGGTCGATACCTCTGGTTCCCGTTCACTAGAAGCATGAAAAACTCCAGGAGAACACATGGGAGCGGAAGGCTTAGATGCATGCTCAATACCCTCTTTTGTTCCCTTAGTTCAATTTGTAGCTTACAGGGACATAAATCACTAATGTGGGGAGAATGTAATGACCTATAAATCCTGTTGATTTTTTAATACATTAGATTTTTACGAGTCCGAAAAATTTTACGGAGCTTGATTCTGAGGCCCGATGTGACTGAAATTAATTTTTGATGTTTTGTTCGGGTACGTTCAGTAAACGTTCCAGTCGGTTTTATAAGTTTTGAATCGATGCTCGGAATTAAAATCTGAGAGCACCATTGAACTCACAATGCCAGTGTTCTTTTAAGAAAACTTTCACATCGACGGTAGTGAGTCGAGGATAAATGTTAGTTTTTGTGTTTTCGTGTGAAGTAATAAAATAATGTAAGCTCACTTCATTTTATTTTTAACCCCCATGTAGAGGTTGGGTGGTTAAAACCTCTTCATGGGAGTTGGAGGTGGGACCAACACACCTTAACCTCCTTTGGGAGGTTATGGTGGTGGGTCCAACTTGAGTATAACATCCCGTGAGAGGTTGTGACATGGGGACCACACGAGGCTTAACCACTATTAATGGAGGAGGGTAACTTCCTCAACTCCCCATTAAATGGGGAGAAACCCCTTGACCTTCTCCACCTTAATGGAGCCAACTCCCCTTTAATTTAATTTTTGGCACCTCTCAAGCATTAATTAGAGGAGTTGAGTTAATTAATTAATTCTCTCTTTTGAATTTTAAATCCAACGTTCTAAAATAATAGACAAACTATTATTTTTGTTGGACATAATTATTTTGTTTGCATTTTTTCTTTTGGTGGAGCTTGGGAAGAGAGGAGCATGAGAGAAAAGTACTTCCAACGAAGAACACTGGCAAAAACCTTCTTTGACTTCATCCCTCAGATCTAACTGAAGTGTAGTGTCTTCCACAACAGATGCAGCCCGGGATTGGCAGTGCATGACGAACGCGACAAACAACGAACTCCTTCGTTCCCTTTCCACGACACCGTCAACGAACAATGACCGACCATCAAAATGTAGGGGTTTTATTAATTGATGATGTTATACCTTTTCATATCTTCTTAATCAGATAGAAAGGGTTTGTTGCAGACATGTTAATGATCAACTACTTATCTTGTTGAGCCAACTGATACCTCCCTAAACATTGAGGGTGCGAACCAACCTAACATGGCCCGACATCCTCCATCTTTTTCTGTCTTGTGGCGTTATTTGACATGGCGATGTAACAATGATGAGGTGACAGAGATGGAAATGACAAAGGCCGCACTACTCGCGACCTCCATGAATTGTGCCACCCCAACGGCATCCCACACCACCTCCGGCTAAGCCCACGTGCTTCCCGCGCCCCACAAGCCAACCCGCGCGCTTCCCATGTGCCCCGCGGCCTGCCAGCGCGCTGCCCGCGCCCCCGGCCGACCTACCCGCGCACTGCCCGCATGGCCTGCTGACCGGCCCACACCCTGCCGCACTCCGCCGGCCTCACCGCACGCTGCCCCGTGCCCTATCAGCCTACCCGCACACTGCCCGTGCTCCGCCAGCCTCCCTCTGCCCTGCCTGGCACTCCGCGGCCCGCCCGCAAGCCTCGCCGTTTTACCCGCGCGCTATCCGCGCCCTTCCCAGCGCCCTGCCGGCCTGCCTGTGCCCCGTGCGGCCTCCCCGCCCACTACCTGGCGCCCCGCACGGCCTGCCCACGCCCTGTCTCCCAGCTAAACCCGCCGAGTTGCACCGGCCACCCGAGCCTGCCAGCGGCGTCCTTCGTGGCGTGGCTGGCCGAACCAGCTCGGCTTTCTGGGCCAAGCTGCCCGAACCGCGCCCCACATGGTGCTGGTCGATCCGGCCCCAACCTCCTAGCCGAGCCGCCTACTCGACAACATTCGGGCCGAACCGCCCCTGTAGTCATCTGGGCCGGGCCTAGCGGACCGAACCGAACATAGTGGGCTGAGCCTCCCAACGGGCTGGGTCAGCCCAGTCTGGATTGGGCCAAGTTGTTCTAACCAGGTCGGACTGGGCCTAGGCCGATTACCGACCCTGTCACTTCACTTGGCTGCATCTTTGGCACCAGGCGACTGTTTGACGAATCGCCAGCGGTGTTGGTTTTGTTGGAGAACGGCGGTCCCTTTGGGTATACCCCCAGGGAGTTTGGGGAAATTTTGAGATATGGTCAGGTTGGATCATACATGAATCCAACCGGGCCCCCGAGACTTAAAAGCTTATAACTCACAGACCGAGCATCCGATTGATGCGCTGTCAGTGGCATTGAGACCCCTATGGTGAGGTAGAACTTTGTGATACTTCTACATGGGATTTCATGAAAGTTTGAGTATCTAACTGTAGCACATGGAGTGAACCCTCCCGGAGACGAACGAGCGGAGTATGGAGACCTAGTAGCTGGATGAGATCTAACGACTATTGGACTGATTCGACTCGGAGTGATTCAACAAGCCCAGTGGGCAGCGCCTAGTAGTTAACAGAAAACACACAACAGAAGAGAGCCTGGTAGTTGGCGGTAGACCCGCGGTACTCGACAGGTGGTGTACCTCTGGAGGCTATTAGGGAAAGCACCTGGTAGTTCACGACAGACCCACAGTGGGGAGCGCCTTTGTGTGAGCGCGGAAGACCCATGGTACTCGACGAGAAGAGTACCTCAATAGTCTAAGGTTAGTGGGAAGCACCACTATCTGAGCATGACAAACCCAATTTACTTGATAGAGGATTATTTTTCCAGCAGACGAGGATTCAACAGTGTGATTGGGGATGTTACTTGATACTAACCCTAAATAAATATCATGGTTTGAGCTGAGTTAGTAACTTTTGTGTTTATCTCATGATTGGGATGGATTATTTGATAACATAGGTTTATGTATCGGAATATATGGGTCATATGTTGATTTCATACTTTGTGGTTTATCCTTGTTGGATTTTGTGAGACCTTGTGGGTCTAAGGGTCTCTACTGAGTATCGTTATAATCACTCCTACATGGGCTATGCCCACACCTCATTGTGTTGGTTGCAGATAATGGAAAAAATTGACTGAGGCCGAGAGTAGCAATACTAGACGACACTCAGAGGTGGATCACTTGGCATGATGGTACACGGAGGAGATGGATGAACATGGAGCACCGTGGAGGCTGTATGTACCTACCCTTCAGGTAGGATTACCTGGAGGACATTCCGACATCTGTTTTACTTTTCTTTAGTTATACTATTTTTTTAGTTGTACATATACTTTACAGCTGGGCTTGTATTTCCAGCCCCTTTTACCTTTCAACACTCCTTTGTATGCAGTTTTTCTTATTGTTTTACTTCTAGATCATACTCTATTGTGTGTGTTTACACATTATAAAGGCAATTACTTCTTGGTTTTAGAGATTTTCTCCGTTAGTTCTAGTCTCCATCCCCTAGCCTATCGATGGTGGGCTTGGGGTAGTCATGGCATGGGCCCCAGGGGACGGGTCGTGGCAATATCTGAGAGTACAATTGAGCTCGTGAGGGCATGTTTCCTTTTGGAAGATCCTAACCTTGACTTGCGTGGGTCGAGGGTGAATGTTAATAATTTTTGAACATTTTCAAGGTATGTTCTATAACATCCCAAGCTTCCATAGTACACTTCTCTTTGAATAATACAGTAGCATGTGTTGTACGCAACTTCGAGTTCTAACACACACCACAACCAATCAAACTAGCCATTATGAATAGTAATACCCACTTTTTAAAATTTTATACATTTTATCTTTCAAAATGGACTTCATTTTTGCATTTGGAATATTGAAATTATCTTAGGGTGAATTTTTTGTATTTCTCTAAAAACTTTCAATTTTTTATGAATAGTGCAAATCACTAAATTTTAATTAAAAACAACTTTTTAATAGATATAATTAATAGTGATAAATTATGAATTTGAGTCATTTAAAAGTATATTTAGAATATATTATTAATTCTTAATACAATTTTGGTCATTGGACATAATTTCACATTTAAACCGGACACAAACAAGTGTCAATCTTTGGATAGTTATTATTTCTTAAAAACACGTTTTTTGTTTTGACAGTGGGAATTAATTTTCAATTAATTTCTTCCACTTCTGTGTTTTGAATTTAGAAAAATGGATTCCATATTTAAAATTAGGAGGTATAAATTTTGTAAATAGGTAACTCTTATTTTTAGACATTTTAAATAATTATTTCGTTAAATATTTTATATACCATGGTTAAAGGGTAAATCCGGTAAATAAGGGTAAAAAATAATATTATAATAATAATAAATTACTCTAAAACGTGTCCTAACCCTATTTGTTGATACATTTCTGACCATGGACATCTTTGTGTCGATTTTGGGACCCCATGGATCCACTTGTAAGTGATAATGACACTTTATGTTAATTAAGTTAACGTAAATACAAAAATGACATAAGCATATATCTTTTAGAAAGACAATTTTTACATAGGGTTATATATGTTATATTTTTGACAATAAATATTCATTATAAATCTAACAATAGTTTTTACATAATGGTAGTTTATTTATAATTTTTGGACATTTAATAATTAAATTTATTTATGACACAATAATGATGTAGTATTTTTCTTATTAATGAAAGAATCAAATAATTGGTATTATAAATATTAAAATAAATATAATTTGAACGTTTTTATGCCATACATGAATTTTATTGGTTAATATGACATTTTAGGATTGCATAAATGAATTTGGTTCAAATTAAAAAAGTTGTTAAAACTTTAACCAAAATCAATTATTAAATAGTGTCAAAATTGACATAAAAGAGTTTTTAAAACAAATATTATATTATTAATTGATATTCTATTCCTAATAATCTAAGGTTCGGCCAAATGACTTATATAATGATAGGTGTGTCATTAATGGACCACTTGGGGGTTGCTTGGAAGTATATAGTATGTTTATTAACCATATAATATAAAAATACAAAGTGACATGGTAAATGTCAAACTAATTAACTAAGAGTTAAAACAAAAGATAAGGTTAATATAGTGACCCAAACATGTCTAAAATATATTTATTGTAAGTATTTTGACCCATAACCACCTTAAGATTTTAATAATCCACTTTTTATCTATTATAAACCTAATATGAATTTATTATAAATTAATACTTTAAGTTTTTCCTAAAGAGCCTCTCCTCCCCCTTATAAAAGGACACCACTTCTAACTAATTATTAATACCTTCAAAGCATTTTGGTTCAGCCAAAATCTGCCCAAATACCCCTTAAACTATCCTCCATTTTTCCTAGAGGCCATCCTTTAGTCAGAAAGCCAACTTAAGGAGCCCTTTTGATCAAATCAAAAGGAATAACCCGAAGAAGAGGTAATGTTTTCACCACCCTCTTTCAAGTTCCTTTATTCTTCAACATCTTCATTCTTTGTTATTTCCATTCTAAAATAATTACTCCAATATCTTCTAGGTACTGTGATGTTATTACAAATATGGTGAAACCATATTCAGTATTCTATCTATCCTTTGAATGACATGCCACCATACATGTGTACGTACGACTTACCATCTCCACGTCGTGGTGTAATTGTTATTCAAAACATTATTATTTGGATGTGTATAATAATGATGTGTAATTCATGTAAATAATAAATATAACATGATAATTATTCTACATATATAATATATTATCCAATTATATATTATTTTAATATCAAAATAATGATATTGTCGCTCCTGCGTACGTACGAATTATTGAAACTCACATCCAATTATCGCCTATCGACAGATCAAAGTTCCGGTGCTCTGCTAATGTGTATAACAACACTAGGGTTGAATCCTCAGTGATGATACTTTTTAATAGTTGTTTGTTTTTAGTTAAATGTATTCTGATTGGGGGGTTTGTTTGCAGAGCTTATGAAATAATTTATGGATGATGTTTGATTTAACAAATTTATAAATATTGGGGTGAGTTCATCAATAGGTAGTTAAGCTTGTGATGTCCTTGAGCTTTTTTTATATTGCATTAAATTATCACCCATGTCACAAGATTATGTTGAGTAGAATTCCTAAGTGTTAAGGCTTTAATCCAAGAATTAACTTAACTTAATGTTCTAATCTCAATTAGAGCTTATTTATGGTGGTGTATTTATGGTTCCAATAATCCATGGAAACCCCATGTTAAACAAAACAAGTCATTAATCCATGACATGTTAAGTCCAACATACACAATTTTAATTCAAAGAATATTAATCGAGCAAAAGCTCTCAATCACTTAACATACCTAAATTATAACTCACCCCAATGAGAGATTTACTCAGTCATTTGGGTGTTTAATAATATGGTTATAATTATTATGATTATCATTTAATAAGAGAAGAAAAATAAAGGGATTAGAAAAGAGTGGTACGTTGAACACACACACACACATGAACAATGAAGATAATTAAAAACGAATTTTAGATTAAATGAGGAAGCAGAATAAGGGAAGGGAATTCAACTAAATTTAAACTATTTTAAGAACATTAATATTAAACTACAGAAGGTGGAAGAGAATAAGATATATTGAAGAAGAAATTTTAATAAAAACATAATTTCAAAATACAAACTTACAAGTTTTAAACGAAGAAAAAAAACAAAAGCGAGTGAAATCAAAGAGAGGAGGAAAGGTATGTCAAGTGAAAACATGATTATGGAAGGTCCTCCAAATCCTTTAGAAAGGCTTTGGTTGTTCCAATTGATGCTCCACTCTTCTGAAATTCCAACCCCTCTGAAGGAGATAAGGAGAGAGTATTTATAGCCCAAGGAGTGGACTGTGTACATTCCCACTCTATCTCTCAACTTGCATCGCCAATTTGGATATCTATACAGCTGAATTTAAAGAAACCTACTTCTTACAAGTTTTATATAATAATGTTTTCCGACCTATCTCAAAATGTTGAGTCATTTGGACCTATGTAGCCAATGTTATGGCCGATTTATTAAAGAAATTTAATCTTTCCATTTCAATCCAATATTTTTGATGTCGAAAATGTGAAAGGGTTTTTGAATAGGAATATGCCTTCCAAACCGAATGGAGTATTCAACAAAGTTGGAAAAATATATCTCCTATTTCACACTGAAAAATATAATCTTGAGTGGATTCATACATCATGAGATATATCATGAATACTGTACCAATTCTATTTCTCGGCCAGAATGGTGGGCTGGACATAAAATCATATGTTGGGCCCCTTATTTTTGGATTTGGGACTTGAAATTTTTATCCAAGACTCCTTACATTGTACCAAGAACCTTTGAGGAGAATGAAGGAATTTTAATATCTAGATTAATCCCAGTAATTCAATCTTCATGACTGGTCCAGTTTCTTCACAGATTCTGTAGGTCATCTTGTGTGGTAAATGTGATCCTTCAAATGGAAGAATTGGACCATGATCCCTTTTAATGAAATGTTTTATATTGAATTATAAAGCCTAAAAAACAATAACCACACAATTTGGATCATTGGGGTGAGAGTTATAAATAAAATAGTAAACTGAACCAATTGGACTACTTCTAATAATGCCCAAAAATTATACTTAGTATTAAAACATTAATATTTCACACAAATTATGAACATTTCATATAAAATCAGTAAAGGGAGTATATAATAAGACATGAAAATATTAACAACATAAAATCCCCCATAGTTAGTCTTGTGCGTGTCCTCATATGCAACAAATATAAAAACATTACAAAATCATTTTCACTCACTAACAAATATTCAAATTTTGTTTTCTTCAATCAGGGGAGGTTTAGACTATTTCACTAATCCATTTTGAATTCCACCACAAGTTTTTATAGAAAAAATGTTCCAAAACTAATTCATTTTTTCATTATCAAATTTAGAAATGGAAAATGTGGACACTCAAAACTCACACCTCTCAAGATGATAAAATTCATTTATGGAGGTTCACTCTTTCACCAACCAAAAGTGAAAATCTTAGAGTTTGAAAGAGCTCTCAGCTTCCAATACCTATCCAAAGTTCACAATAATCAAGAGGTATTTTTATCGGATTTTTCTATGGCTATGGTACAGTAGGAATATAATTTCCAAGAGAGAGAAGAAGAGGGTTAAAACACCAACATAGAAAAAGAAATGCACATTTTTTTGAAACAAAACATGGAAGGAAATGAAAACACATATTTACAAGGGAATGATTGTGTGAATAAAGACACAGTAGAGGAAGAAAATATGATTTTAATGAGAATATGTAATATTTACAAAACACAAAACTTCTCCCAATAAGAATATAATGCAAGTGTTATTTTTTTATTTTGCTTTTTTTCTTTGTTTTTACAAAATTTGACCTTGAAACAGATCTCACACTCATATCCTAACCCTTGTTTGATCTCATCACGACACTAATTTTAATAGTTGGAACAAGATCAAAGGTTGATGTAGAGTTATTTTTGACCTACCCAATACAAAACTTATTTTTTCAATTTTTTTTATTTTCTATTCATCATTTTTTTGAACACTTGTCAATTACATTTACAACATTACATAAATGGAAGTAATTTACATTCCCCAAAACACACTTAATGACAACCTCTACCTCACACTGAAATGGATGCTTACCCTCAAGTAGATGATAACTCATTAAAAATCAATAATAGGGATCCCAAAAAATGAAATCTAGTCCCCCACACTTAATGTTCAAAAAATTATGCAATGAAAATCCATGTTGATATTGGGTGGGAAAAGGTATTGGGCTTGCAATGTGGATATCAAATAAAAGGTTTTTATAGGCTTGAAGGGGATTTTAAAAGGAGGTTTAATGTAAGGTAAACTAGAGGCTATTTGGATATTGTGATTCTCATGTGGTTCAAAAAATGCCTCTATCATATTAATGCACACTATGAAAAGAAATTCATCTCGAAGGTCCACAAACCCAAGAATCACAAATGGGGGTGAAAACACACATTTTGAAAAGATGGTCATAGGTGGACTTGGCATGAAATCAAATGTTGTTCCTCATGGTTTGGAAAAATCATTATCCAAATAAAAAATTGAGCATTCAATTTTTTTTAATTTTGACACAAAATTCTTTATCCAAAGTCATGATAAAAACAAAAAATTTTTGAGTTGAAAAAATGTCTGTTAACTCCCCAAAATGGTTGGACAATATTTCAAAACTCGATGGTGAGTGAGCATGACTCTTGATTTTTTTGAATTTTTTTAAGTGATTATTTTTTTTGGTTTTTTTAGTTTTTTAGGTTTTTATTTTTTTTTGTTTTTTATAAAGATACACCCACAAAAAAGAGAAAGTGAAAAAGAAAGGTTTTGATAAAGAAAGTGGTAAAAAAATGAAAAATAGAGGAAGAAGAAGAAAGATTTAGAGAGAGGAAGAGATAGAGAGAGTTAAAGGGAAAGAGGTGCCCCTAGTTTGGATTTGGCAGGTCTCTATCTCCATCTAGTGGTTGGTCTACTGGTGAAGTTGGGGATCCAGTGGAAGTCGATGATGATCCAGGATTGTGTGTCCTCTCATGGTAATGCTTTAACCGATGTCCATTAACCTTGAATGTCCTTTTGGAAGAGGGGTCTTGGACTTGCACTGCACTAAATGGGTAAACATTAGTAATAACAAAAGGACCATCCCAACGAGAATTAAGATTACCTGGGTGAAGCTGAAATTGAGAATTGAATAGCATTACCTTTTCACCTTCATGAAATACCTTTCTCAAGATGTTTTTATCATGGAGTGCCTTGGATTTTTCTTTATAGATATTAGAGTTCTCATAAGAATCAAGTCTACGCTCCCCTAGTTCAGCCAATTGAAACAATCTATCTTCACCAGATTTTTTAAGATCAAAATTACATGTTTTCACTTCCCAAAATTACTTATGTTGAATTACAACTGGAAAATGACATGCTTTACCAAAAACTAGCCTAAAAGGAGACACCCCAATGAGTGTTTTATAGGCAGTTTGATAAGCCCAAAGTGCTTCTCCTAGTCTTTCAGGCCAGTCTTTTCTGGTGGGTTTTACAATTCTCTATAGAACTCATTTCACATCTCTATTAGAAAGTTAAGCCATTCAATTTGTTTGGGGGTGATATGTAGTTGAAGTTTTATGCACAACCCCATTCTTTTTCAAAAGATATTCCATGGTTCTATTACAAAAATGGTTTCTTAAGTCACTTATCAAGGCTCATGGTGTGCCAAATCAGTGGAAGATGTGTGTCTTTATAAACTCACTAACAATATGTGAATCATCCTTTCTAGTGGGTTTAGCCTCGACCCACCTAGAAAGATAATCAACCGCAAGAAGGATGTATGAGAATCAATTGGAAGGGGTGAATGGTCCCATGAAATTGATACCCCAAACATCGAAGACCTCAAAGAAAATTAATGGCTTTTGGGGCATTTATTTTCTATTTGAAATTGTGCCAAACTTTTGGAAAGTGGGACATTATTGATAAAACTCATGTGAGTCCTTGAAAAGTGAAGGCCAGAAGAATCCAGAGTCTAGGATCTTTTGAGAGGTCCTTTGTGGTCCAAAGTGTCCACCACCGGGCATTGAGTGACAGAATTCTAAGATAGAGGAATGTTCATCTTTATCAACACATCTCCTAATTACCATATCTTCCCCAGTTTTCCAAAGTATATTTTCTTCCCAAAAAAAGTGTTTTGAATCACTTTTCAACTTCATTTTCTGTTCTTTTGAAAATTTTCAGGAAAAACACTAGAAACCAAGTAATTTAAAATTGGGTTATACCATGGTAACTTTGTAGTGAGAGATAAAAGGTTCTTAGTGGGGAATTTAGGATCGATGATTTTTGAATGAGAATAATTAGAAATTCTACTCGAGTAATCCACCACAGGGTTTTCTTTTCCTGATCTATCTTTTATTTCAAGGTTAAACTCTTGGAGAATTAGGATCCATATTATTAGCCTTGATTTTGAATCACTTATATTGAGTAAGAACTTTATAGCAAAATGGTCTGTGAAGATGATGATTTTGGCACCTAAGAGATAGGGCCAGAATTTATCTAAGGAAAAAACCAATGATAAAAGTTCTTTTTCAGTGACAGTGTTGTGAGATTGAGTTTCATCCAATGTTTTTGAGGCATAATAGATGACATGAGGAATATTTTCTATTCTTTGACCAAGAACAACCCCAACAGATCTATCAGAAGTGTCACACATCAATTCAAAGGGTAAGAACCAATCTGGGGGTTGGATTATTGGGGCAGATGTAAGGGTAGTTTTGAGTTCAATGAAGGCTCTCTTGAAAACATCATCAAAATGTAAAGTGACATCATTTTGGAGAAAACGAGTGAGTGGGAGGGATATTTTACTGAAGTTATGGATGAATATCCGATAGAAACCGACATGACCAAGAAATGAACAGATGTCTCGAACAGAAGTGGGTTGAGGAAGTGATTGGATCACTTCAATTTTGGTAGGATCGACTTCAATACCACGTTTTGAAACTATGTGCCTGAGAATACACCCAATTGTAACCACGAAGTTATATTTTTCAAAATTTAACACAAGGTTGCACTTGAAACACTTTTGGAGGACTAGAGAAAGTGAATTCAAACAAGATTCAAATGATTCACCATAAATGGTGAAGTCATCCATGAAGACTTCCATGAAGTGTTCAATGAATTCAGAAAAGACACTCATCATACACCTCTTAAATGTTGCAGGAGCATTGAAATGTCCAAAAGGAATTCATTTATATGCATATATTCCAAAGGGGAATGTGAAAGTAGTCTTTTCTTGGTCCTGAGGTGCGATTGGGATTTGGAAGTAGCCGATGTATCCATCAAGAAAGCAATAGTGTGACTTCCCGGATAATCATTTCAGCATTTGATCAAGGAATGGAAGAGGGTAGTGATCTTTTCTTGTTTCAACATTCAATTTCTTATAGTATATGCACACACACCATTTTTTCTTCACTCTATTTGTGACTACCTCTCCATGTTCATTTGTGACAATAGTTATCCCACCCATATTAGGTACAACTTGAATTGGACTAACCCATTCACTATCAGAAATTGGGTAGATAATACCAGCTTGAAGAAGCTGGGTGATATCTTCCCTAACTTCCTCAATAATGAGTGGATTGAGTCTTTTTTGAGGTTGTCTAATTGGTTTGGATGATTCCTCAAGATGGATGTGATGTATGCAAAGAGCAGGGTTGATTCCTGGTATGTCATCTAGGTGCCAACCTAGGGCCTTTTTGTTTTCCTCTAACACCTGAACAAGTTTGGACTCCTCAGTTTTGGTAAGTGAAGAAGATATAATGACAGAATAAGAGTGATCATGGAAAAGGAATGCATTTTTTAGGTGTTTAGGAAGAGGTTTCAGATCAGTCTTATCTTTTATTTGTGGGTTAGACAACTCAGGAATGGTGAAAGGGACTTCAGTTGCTTCAAAATCAGTCTCCTTAATACTTTCCAAGGTGGAGTAGTAGAGATCAAAGTTTATGTGGGATTCCAGAGAGTTTTCAAGTTCCTCTAGATTTATGGAGTCTATGAATGAGAGGTCCACATAAACTTCACCATGACATGGTTAATCATGTTGAAAATTTCACAAGATCCTTTTTCATTTGAACATGAAGAACACGATGGAATGGGGTTTAATTGACTCTCAGAAGTATCCTTAGAAGAATGGATTGAGAATGCAGAGTGATCCTCAGATGGGTATCGCATGGCTTGTAAAATGTTGAACTTGACCAGTTGGTCACTAAATTACATGGATAAGATGCCTAAATGGACATCAATCTTGGTTCTCACAGTCATAAGGAATGGTCTTCCTAGAATTAGGGGAGATCAAGAAGAGTTTGTCTCATTTTCCATGTCAAGGACATAGAAATCAGCAGGGAAGATAAGATCATTGACTCAGACAAGGACATTCTCAAATATTCCCTTAGGACTGGCTATGCTTTGATTGGCTAACTGAATGACAACACCTGTTGGATGTAAGGGACCTATACCAAGGTTGGAGAATATATATTTGGGCATGACATTAATTGAGGCTCCTAGGTCTATGAGTGCATCATCATGGTTGGAACTTCCAATTTGGCATGGAATCGTAAAGGTCCCTAGATCTTTTCACTTAATGGGTATGGACTCTTGGGTTAGAACATTTTTGAAGGTCCTAAGTTGCCTCTTGTGGGTGGACAATTCTTTAAGAAACATATCATACTTAGGGATTTGTTTTATGGAATCTAAGAGAGTAATGTTGACTTCAACACGTCTAAACATATCGAGCATTTCAGGATCAGGTTCAAAGGAGTTCCTTGGTTTAGAAGCATCTTGAGGAAAATTAATTGTTTTCTTAAGTGGAAAGGAAGGAGGTGAGGGAATGGATTCAGATTCCTTTTCAAGTTTCTTTTTCTTATCATTTTTAGGTCAACATTCAAAGGAGGGTTGGAGGAATTATCTTGAGGAATTGAAATTTTCATTCCCTATCTAAGTTCAATTGAACATACATTACCCTTGGGGTTGGGTAATGGTTGAGCTGGAAGTTGGGAAGAATTTGGATGGTTGCTGCTGACTAAGGTGGGATGCAAGTTGACCAATTTGGGTTTCAATGTTCTTGAGACTAGAACGGGTGAAGGAGGAAAGATCTTCTACAGCGCTTTCCCATGGTTTCTTGGAAGAAAAGGATTGTCCCAGATTGGGTATACCTTGATTTTGGTTTTTGGGGATGTGATTGAATTAGTTTGGGAATTGGGAAGGTTCACTGGGATAGCGGAATCTAGGAAGAGGATTGTCCCTTTGAGGTTGAAGAAGAAAAGGCTAAGGTTGTTGGAAGTTACAAACACCTTGACCATGTTGATACTGGTTTGGGTTTTGAGGAGGGAATTGAGGGGGATGAGATATGGGATTACCATACCTAAGACCTTGGTTATAGGAAGAAGAGAAGGGCTCAAAGTGAGGTTGGTTGAAGTTTTTAATGAACTGACCTGATTGTTGAGGGTTGGTGTTACTCTGAACATATGCATCATTGAGGTCCATTGTTCTAGATGAATCATATTGATCCTCTTGAAGTTGTGGACATGTGTCAGTCGGATGAGATGGAGATTTGTAGATTCCACATTTTTTGACAGGTCCAGGAAACATTGATTGCGAATAAGATGAGGTTGGAGATTTGGTAGCCACAACTAGTTGTCGCACAAGACCTGTAAGTTCACTCATCCACTCAGTCATCTTGTTCGTCTAAATTGATTGATTATCTTGGGCTTGCTTGACTTGAGAATTTGTTCGAGTATGGAATTGTTGTGTGTTTGCAGCCATGTAACTTATGAGATCTCTTTCAGCTACAGAAGTTTTATCAACAAGAGCACCGCCACTTGCAACATCAATGAGAGTTCTCTCCACAGTGAATAGCCCCTCATAAAAGTATTGGATCAAGAGTTGGTCCGAGATTTGGTGGTGTGGGCAGGTTGCAACAATCTTTTTGAACCTCTTCCAGTATTCATGGAGTGATTTACTTGGGAACTAATGGATACCACTTATTTCCTTTCGGATATAAGTAGTACGAGAAGCATGAAAGAATTTTTCTAAGAAAAGTTGCTTCATGTCATTCCATGTGGTTGTGGAACCAGGAGGTAGGTAGTAAATCCATGACTTGGCAGTGTCAGCTAGGGAGAAAGGGAATGCTCGGAGTTTGATTTGTTCTTCAGAAACCCATTTAGGCTTCATGGTAGAGCACACTACTTGGAACTCTTTAAGGTGGAGATGTGGATCCTCACCGGCTAGCCCATGGAAATGAGGAAGAAGATGAATCAAACCATATTTGAGTTCAAAGTCAGCCTCTATGTTTGGATATTGAATACCAAGAGGTTGGTAATTCATATCAGGGGAAACAATTTCTTTAAGTGTTTGTTCACTTGGATTGGCCATATCTAATTCAATTGGTTGGACAAGGACTGGTTATTTAATTATTTGAATATCTCTTATGTTCCTCCTAAGTTGGAGAAGTGTTCGCTCAATTTCAGGGTCAAAAAAATATGAGGGATTGTTTGGGAGGCTATGGTGAATTTAGAGAGATTTTGGAAGAAAAATGAAGACGAGTTTTTCTTTATATTTTTTACGTTTATGATTTTTATGAAAATACGGGTTTTTATTTGTGTTTTTTTTCAATTTTTTTTAATTTTGTTTTTTTTGGTTTTTTATTACAATAACAAGAAACTAATGACTACTTAAACCACCATCCCTATCAAAGATCCATTTGAAATGCATGACCGATTATTTCCTATCAACCGATCAAATTTCTGGTGCTCTGCTAATGTGTATAGCAGCACTCGGGTCGAATCCTCAGCGATGATACTTTTTAATAGTCGTTTGTTATTAGTTAAATGTATTCTGATTGGGGGGTTTGTTTCCAGAGAATATGAAATAATTTATGGATGATGTTTGATTTAACAAATTTATAAAGATTGGGGTGAGTTCATCATTAGGTAGTTAAGCTTGTGATATCCTTGAGCTTTTCTTTATATTGCATTAAATTAACACCCATGTCACTAGATGATGTTGATTAGAATTCCTAAGTGTTAAGGCTTTAATCCAAGCCTTAACTTAACTTAATGTTCTAATCTCAATCAGAGATTATTTATGTTTGTGTATTTATGGTTCCAATAATCCATGGAAACCACATGTTAATCAAAACAAGTCATTAACCCATGACATGTCAAGTCCAACATACACAATGTTAATTCAAAGAATATTCATCGAGAAAAAGCTCTCAATCACTTAACATACCTAAATTATAACTCACCCCAATTATAGATTTACTATACCATTTGAGTGTTTAATAATCTGGTTATAATTATTATGATTATAATTTAAGAACAGAAGAAAAAGAAATGGATTAGAAAAGAGTGGTACTTTGAACACACACACACACACACACGAACAATGATGATAATTAAAAATGGATTTTTGATAGAATGAGGAAGCATAAGAAGGGAAGGGGATTCAATTGAATTAAAACTATTTTAAGAACATTAATATTAAACTATAGAAGGTGGAATAGAATAAGAGATATTTAAGAAGAAATTTTCATTAAAACAGAATTACAAAATACAAACTTACAAGTTTACAAACGAAGAAAAACACAAAAGCGAGTGAAAACAAAGAGAGGAGGAAAGGTATATCAAGTGAAAAATTGATTATGTAAGGTCCTCCAAAGACTTTTGAAAGGATTTAGTTGTGCCAATTGATGCTCCTATCTTCTGAAATGCCAACCCCTCTCAAGGAGAGAAGGGGAGAGTATTTATAACCCAAGGAGTGGACTGTTTTCATTCCCAATATGTCCCTCCAGATGCATCGCCACATTGGCTATTCAGACAGTTGAATATCTAGAAACTTCCTTCTTCCAAATTTTATATAATAAAGCTGGCCTAACTCTCTAAAAATTTGGAGTCATTTGGATCTATGTATCCAATGTTATGGCCGGTTGATTAAACAAATTTAATCTATCAATTTCAATCCAATCTTTTTCATGTCCAAAATGGGAAAGAGTTTTTGAATAGGAATATGCCTTAAAAACCGAATGATGTCTTCAACAAAGTTGGCCCCCTTTATCTCCTCTTTCACACTGAAAAATACCAGCTTGATTGAATGCTTACATCATGAGATATGTCATGCATACTGTTCTGATTTTATTTCTCGGCCAGAATGGTGGGAAGGACTTCAAAGAATATGTTGGGCCCCTTGTTTTTAGATTTGGGACTTAAAATTTTTATCCAAGACTGCTTAAATTGTTCCCCGAACCTTTGAGGAGAATTAAGGAATTTTAAATTCTAGATTGAGCCTAGTAATTCAATCATCATGACTGGTCCAGTTTCTTTACAGATTATGTAGGTCATCTTGTGTGGTAAATGTGATCCTTCAAATGGAATAATTGGCCCATGATCCCTTCTAATGAAATGTTGTATATTGAATTAGGAAACCTAAAAAATAATAACCACAAAATTTAGATCATTAGAGTGGGAGTTATAAATAAAATAGTAAACTAACCCAATAGGACTACTTCTAAAAATGCTAAAAAATTATACTTAGTATTAAAACATTAACAATTCACACAAATTATGAAAATCTCATATAAAATCAATACATGGAGTATATAATAAGACCTGAAAATATTAACAACATCAATTACCATCTCCACGAACGCGATGAGATTCATTCCCCATCATATCAATTCAAGAATAAATTTTAATTGATGATTAAAAATAATTATTAGATACATGATATCATTTTGGATATTGATAATATACATCCCATCCATAAAAAAATATAGCTCACATAACAAATAATATAAAGAAAAACGAATACGTTAACACCCGAAATGATGATAATACTAACATATTATTAACAAATCAATGTTAAAAGATCATATATTATATCATATTAATGTATATGATTATTGTATAATTTAATAACAATTATATCACCATTATACAGAAGGTTAACATACTCTAAACCAAGTAAAATTACAAGGTAAGGGTTTATTTTACAATCTCTTTATTATCCGAGGTTGTTTATATGTAATTATCTACTGGGACCTCTTTATCATCCACACCCATGTTTCTTAAAAATATATTTTAAAACATTCTTACTATTTTAAAGAATATGGGTTAAAATCATTTATACCCTTATTTTACTTTTTATAAGAAGTTTATAAAGGAATCTTTATGTCATTTTCCAAACAAGGAACTTTTTAAACTTTTCAACAAATTAAGGTAAGAATGAATTTTTTTAACTTATACGGAGGGTGCAGCTATTTTCCACCATTGTAAAATCTTTGAAGATTCCCTTACAAGAATATAAGAATATTTTCAAAGTAAATGTTTTATTTTATAATTATGTGACTTTTAAATGATTTAAAAAACAGACATTTCTCTCAAATTGTTTTGATTTCATCTATGTCAACATCCTTTGATGGATTTTAAGATTATTTGAAGTTGATTTATTATGATACACAACCTACATATTGTATTGAAGGTTTTGTGATATGTTTGATTGTGGATGTATTATTTTTATACCATTCATGGTTTATGGAGAAAGTATTTATATTTCGTATTCTAGTTTTATTATGAATGTTTATGTTATGTTTAAACCTGTTCATATAAGGAATGCATTGGACTTAGTAAGTGACAGTTGGATCCCACTATACTCCTCGATGCATCGGTATGTATAATGAGACAAACTAGTATCTTATCACGAGGCCTTGAAAAAATCTGATTTGTAGTCTTGGCCCGAGGCTTTGGCTATGTGGTTAGGATAGTCTGGAATTATGAATTCCATCATTATGAAAGTGGTTATTGATATTGCATTTGATTATTCGACTAGTAGAATATACATGTGAATAAGTAAATGTAATTATTTCATTTTATTTTTTTTCCATATTATGCTGAAGTTCATGTTTAAAAGGCCTTTTTAGTTATACATTTCCTTAAATTTTTATGTTTATTTATGAAAGTTTCCATTGTATTTCTTACCCATACTGAGTGTTTGAGCTCACCCCTTTCTATGTTTTATTTTTCCAAGGATTCCAAGAAGTGTATTATGATTAATATGAAGGGTTATGATAAAGGGAATAATGGTGTTCTCAAAGAACTATTTATGATATGTTTTATGTTTGAAATTGTAATATAATGTTAATGTATGTAATCTATTTTCCAAGACTTCTAAACTGATCGGTCCTTTGGGGTTTGATTCCTTGTAATCATGCCAATGTATTAAAATAATGCACCAACTCTGGGTAACTGGGGTCGGGGCGTTACAATTGTTATAAGAGGAAGTGTAGCAATAACCTTGGAAACTGCATTTAGATAAACTTTGATTAGAGCACATTACCCTAATATAGAATTTGAGGATTAGTATATAAGAACTTCCTATAATTTTGGTAATGTAGGGATTTTGTAAATTTTACAAACAAATAAATCCCTGTCTGGATATGAGTAGGTAGAGGCAGATCTGGCACATATGTACCTAGGGGTGAAACCTGAAAACACCACTTTGAGCTAGACTCGAACGGGAACTGGTGCACGACAATAGGCCTTGCTGAACTCTTGGTTATGACACTCCTTGGGGTTATTCTTAGGATAATTATCATTTTCATTACAAACCATTATGAAGGGATTATGAGTATATACTTACTCAAGGAAAACATTTTTATGATTATGGATTATATCCATAAACTGTTTAATTTACGTTAGGTATTTTACAAGTTTGGAATTATGTATTTTGATTCATAAACTAATATAGTTTATGCCATTGTTTAGAAATATCACCTAGTGGAAGGAATGGAAATCGTATCAACGCACATACTCAATGTTGGGATTTCCCTCCTAATCATGAAAATTATAGTGGAGATGGTGATACAACTGGTGCTGATTATCTTATCACCATACTGGGATAACTCACTTAGGTTATGAATAACAACCTTACCCATATGGAGCACCCTGATCCACAACGCAGAGTATCAATGTTAGATCGCTTCATGAGGCAAAAACCACCAACATTCAATGGGAATACAAATCCATTGGTATCTGAGCAATGGCTAATTTCCCTAGAGAAAATATTTCAGGATTTGGGGAGTAGTGAAAGGGAAAAAGTTTTCATGGAAGTTTATCACCTCACTGGAATGGTGGTCATTGATTCAAAACAAAAAGGCGGATGAAGAAGTATCAGGTATGTAATGTAGGGAGTTTAAAAAATTTTCTTATAAAAATACTTTCCTCATGACCATCAAGTGGATATGGAAAGACAATTTCTCAGTCTGAGGCAAAATGAGGATGAGAATGTTTCAAAGTATGAGGCTAACTTTACAAGGTTAGCAAGGCATTCTGCAGATTATATACATAACCCAAGAAGTAATATTGATCATTTCTTTGATGGGTTAAAACCATTTCTCTGTCGAGCTTTAGTATCTCAATACTTCTCATCATACGAAGATATTGTTTCATGTACCGTCAAGATAGAAAAGGAATTCTCTAAATCTTATGACAATAAAGTAAAGAAAGAGAATAAGAGAACGGTGGAGCAAGAGATAGGTAATGGGAAAAAGGGAAAGAAGTATTTTCCATTATGTGATAATTGTGGGAAGAAACACCCTGGTACTTGTCGAAAAAGAATTGGAGTCTGTTACAAGTGTGGTGAAAAAGGACACCAAGATCATTATTGCAGGGGAAAAAAGTTACTATCAATGTTGAATGCTATAATTGTAGAGAAATGGGGTATTATGAAAATGAGTGTCTTAAGCGCTAAGGAAACTTCTCTCAGAAAATGCCAAGGGAGCAAGGCCAAGCTTATGCTGTTACTATAGTTGAAGATGAATAATTATTATTTTTGTGTTTTTGGACTCAAGAACTATATTCTGGTTATAAGAATAATGTGATATATATTAGGATTGTATTGGAGTACATGTTGTTTTTATTAAGGTTTTAATATGACTAAGGTAATCATATTTTCAATATGTGACAGTAAGAGAAACATTACTTTTTTTGGGGATTCTAATGTTACAATTGATTTTGGAATTTAGATACCTTTTACAGAGAGTCTGAACAGAGGTATTTTGAATAACTATAATGTTTTCAATGAATTAAGTTGAACTTTGGATGGTATTTTTTAAGGTTAAAACATTTCTTATTATTATTTTTGGAATATTATAATACTATAGTCTTGGAAAAGGACAACCTGCGGGTCGGGCGATAACCCGTCGCATTGGACAAAGATGCAGGAATAAAACCCACAATCATAGTGAAACATGCCTTTATTACCTACCGCTAGCCTACAGGAAGTCCCTGGTTGATAAAAAATAGTTTTCATCATTTAAATGGTATATGTTTATATTTGGAACCCTATAAAATTAGGATAAATAGAGTATTTTTTAGTTGTATTATGTTTTGGAGTGAAAGATGAGTTTGTGGTAGAAATTTATTAATGGATAAAACTCTAATTATAAAGTATGTTTATCTCCTTATGATATTATCCAATCTCATAAATAAATTCATCAACATTAAGAAAAGTAACTTAGAACAAAAATGTTGTCCTAGATGGTACCTTAGATCATCTCAAATTTATGGCTTTGTGATTGTTGGATTTTTCATAGCCATGTTCTCTACCACTCTACATAAGATATTGATGGTTATATTTTTCTTCCATATCCATGTTTTCTTACATGGAACCCTAGTATGTGTTATTTTTGGTAACCTTCATACTTACCACTCTTTATTTTAAATGGAGGCCTCATTGATCCATTTTTTGATGTGGGATTTCAACTAAGATATTTTGAAAAGTCAACACCATGTTTCCAATATCGAGCATAAATTATGAGGATGAAATTTAATTAAGGAGGGGAGAATTTAACATCCCAATCTTCCATGGTATGCTTCTCTTTAAATAATACAGTAGCGTGTGCTGTACGCAACTTCGAGTTCTAACACACACCACAACCAATAAAACTACCCGTTATGAATAGTAATACCCACTTTTTGAAATTTTATACATTTTCTCTTTCAAAATTGACTTCATTTTTGGATTCAGAATATCGAAATTATCTTAGGGTGATTTTTTTTATTTTTTTGAAAACTTTCAATATTTGATGAATTGTGAAAATCACGAAATTTTAATTAAAAAAAACTTTTTTAATCGAAATATTTAATAGTAATAAATTATTAATTTGAGTGGTTTTAAACTATATTTAGAATATATTTTTTCCACCTAGTACAATGTTTGTCATTGGACGTAATTTCACATTTAATCCGGACAAAAACAAGTGTCAATCTTTTGATAGTTTTTATTTCTTAAAAACACGCTTTTTGTTTTGACAGCGGGAATTAATTTTAAATTAATTTCTGCCACTTATGTGTTTTTAATTTAGAAAAATGGATTCCATATTTATAATCAGCAGGTCTAAATTGTGTAAATAGGTAACTTTTATTTTTAGACATTTTGAATAATTACTTCGGTAAATATTTTATTTACAACGGTTAAAGGGTAAATCCGGTAAATAAGGGTAAAAAATAATATTATAATAATAATAAATTACCCTAAAACATGTCCTAACCCTATTGGTTGATACATGTCCTACCATGGGCATCTTTGGGTCTATTTTGGGTCCCCATGGATCCACTTGTAAGTGATAATGACACTTTATATTAATTAAGTTAAAGTAAATACAAAAATGGCATAAGCATATATCTTTTAGGAAAACAATTTCTACATAGGGTTATATATGTTATATTTTAGACTATAAATATTCATTAGGAATATGAAAATATTTCCTACCTAATTTAATTTTATTTATAATTTTTATACATATAATAATTAAATTTATTTATGACACAATAATGATTTAGAATTTTCCATATTAATGAAAGAATCAAATAATTGGTATTATAAATATTAAAATAAATATAATTTGAAAGTTTCGATGCCATATAATAATTTTATTGGTTAATATGACATGTTAGTATTGCTTAAATGATTTTTTTAATTAATAAAGTGTTTATGAATTTAACAAAAATCAATTATTAAATTGTGTCAAAATTGACATAAAAGAGTTTTTAAAACAAATTTTATATTATTAATTGATATTCTATTCTTAAAAATATAAGGTTCAGAATAAGGACTTATATAATGATAGGTGTGTCATTAATGGATCACTTTAGGGTCTCTTGAAAGTATATATTATGTTTATTAACCATATAATATAAAAATTCAAAGTGACATGGTAAATGTCAAACTAATTAACTAAGAGTTAAAACTAAAAGATAAGGTTAATATAGTTACCCAAACATGTCTAAAATATATTGCTTGTAAGTATTTCGACCCATCCGCACCTTATGATTTTAATAATCTACTTTTTATCTATTAGAAACCTAATATGAATTTATTATAAATTAATACTTTAAGTTTTTCCTAAAGAGCCCCTCCACCCCTTATAAAAGGACACAACTTCTAACCAATTATTCATACCTTAAAAGCCTTTTTGTTCGGCCAACCTCTGCCCAAATACCTTATAAACTATCCTCCCTTAATCCTAGATTCCTTCCTTTAGATATAAATCCAACCTATGGAGCCCTTTTGGTTAAATAAAAAAGAAGGACCTGAAGAAGAGGTGATGTTTTCACTACCCTCTTTCAAGTTCATTTCTTCTTCAACTTATTATTTCTTTGTTATTTACATTATAAAATAATGACTCCAGTATCTTCTATATACTGTGATGTTATTATAAATATTGTACAACCATATTCAGTATTCTATCCATCCTTTGAATGACATGTCGCTATACGTGCGTACGTACAGATTACCGTCTCCACGTCGTGGTGTAATTGTTATTCAAAACATTATTATTTGGATGGGTATAATAATAATGTTTAATTCATGTAAATAATAAATATAACATGATAATTATTATGTATATATTATATATCATCCATTTATATATTATTTTAATATCAAAATAATGATATTGGCGCTCGTGCGTACCTACGGATTTCCGTCTCCACGAACGCGATGAGATTCATTCCCCATCGTATCCATTCAAGACTAAATTTTAATTGATTTTTAAAAATAATTTTTGGAGACATTATATCATTCTATATATGGATAATATACATCCCATCCATAAAAAATATGGCTCACATAATAATTAATATAAAGAAAAATGAATCAGTTAACACCCGAAACGATGATAATACTAAGATATTATTAACAAATCAATGTTAAAAAATCCAATATGATATCATATTAATGTATATGATTATTGTATAACTTAATAAAAATTATTTCACCATTATACAGGAGGTTAAACTACCCTCAACCTAGTAAAAGTACAAGGTAAGGGTTTATTTAACAATCTCTTCATTATCCGAGGTTATTTATACGTAATTATCTACTGGGACCTCTTTACCATCCACATCCATGTGTCTTAAAAATGTATTTCAAAACATTATTACTATTTTATAGAATATGGTTTAAATCCATTTATACCCTTGTTTTACTTTTTATAAAAAGTTTATAAAGGAATATTTACTTCATTTTCCAAACAAGGACCTTTTTAACCTTTTCGACAAATGAAGGAAAGAATGTCTTTTTTTTAACTTATATGCCAGGTGCAGCTATTTTCCACCATTGTAAAATCTTATAATCATCCCTTAAAAGCTTATAATAATATTTTCAAAATAAATGTTTTATTTTATAATTATGTTACTTTTAAATGATTTCAAAAAAAGAGATATTTCTCTCAAATATTTTTGATTTCATCTATGTCAACATCCTTTGAGGGATTTTAAGCATATTTGAAGTTGATTTATTATGATACAAAACTTCCATATTGTATTGAAGGTTTTGTGATATTTTTGACTGTGGATGAGTTATTTTTATACCATTCATGGTTTATGGAGAAAGTATTTACATTTCGTATGCTAGTTTTAATACGAATGTTTATGTTATGTTTAAACCTGTTCATATGAGGATTGCATTAGACATAGTAAGTGATGGGTGGAGCCTGCTTTAGCTCCTCGATTCATCTGTAGGTCTCATGAGACACACTAGTGTCTTGGCACGAGGCCTTGAAAAAATCTTATTTGTAGTCTTAGCATGAGTCCTTGGAAACGTGGTTATGATAGTCTGGAATTATGCATTCCATCATTATGAAAGTGGTTATTGATATTAAATGTGATTATTCAACTAGTAGTATATCCATGTGAATAAGTAAATGGAATTATTTCATTTTATTTTTTCCATATTATGCTTATGTTCAAGTTTAAAAGGCTTTTGTTTTAGTTATACATTGCCTTAAATGTTTAGGTTTATTTATGAAAGTTTCCGCTATATTCCTTACCCTTAATGAGCATTTGAGCTCGTCCCTTTCTATTTTTTAATTTTCCCTGGATTCCAAGATGTGTATTATGATTAATATGAAGGGTTAAGATAAAGGGAATAATGGAGTTCTCAAAAAACTATTTACGCTGTGTTTTATGTTTGAAATTGTAATGTAATGTTCATGTATGTAATCTATTTTCCAAGAATGATAAATTGATTGGTCCTTTGGGACTTGATTCCTTGTAATCATGCCAATGAATTAAAATAATGCACCGACCCTGGGTAACTGGGGTCAGGGCATTACACATTCAGTAAATTTGTGGGAAAAGATTTCTTTTTTTTGAATCATTGCTCAGAATAAAATTCTAAGGGAACCATTGTATTCACAACATTGTAATTATTTTACATGATTCATAACTTTGTTTGAAAAAAGTAGGATGAAAATTTTAATTTTTGGACATTACAAAAAATACTAAAATAACTCCCCGATTTATTTTATTTATTTATCTGTAAACAATAAGTGACGTTGCAGGACCAAAGAGTTATTTGGTCATTCATTGACTTGACCTTGGGTTGCGTGACCTTGACATTGGTTTTCTAAATGGAACAATAAATGTTGTTCATTAATGAAGTGAATTATTATTATACAATGTGGTTGGTTAATCACATATATTTCAGTAATTCTTGGGCATGGTTCTTTTGCACTCACGAGAGGAACCTCTGACGAAGTGATGGAAACCACTTCCTCCAATTTTGATCAGAGAATTTACACCTTAGAGTTTTCAAATCGGAGAACAATAAACGCCAACAAACATACTTCGAATGCGGTCCCATCGTCCTCATCCTCAGAGTATATAAACATATTCGAGGTAGGGTTTTTGTGCATAATTACTATATTTTTCCCCATTCTTGAATATTATAAAAAAACACAGATCAACCATCCTATGATTTTATCAATGTTTAGTTATTTATTGAGGGATACTATTGTGGGGTTTTTAGGGGTGTTTTTAGGATTAAATCATTTTCCCCATGTTATATCACAAATAAGGAGGGGGATGGCTGAGCCGAACAATGCACAACCCCTCCACCGATCTCGGTTTGGTGGCGTTCTTCGTCGGTGAGAAAGAAATGTTGCGTAAAGGATATAATTATGGACATGTAGTGTAGGTATTTTCTTGGGAGGCCCGTAGGCGTAGATTTGAAATGAATTGGACAATCGGATCTTCGCCTGTGGCCCACAGAAGCATCGTTGGTGCGGCGGTGCCGACAACCGTTGAAGGCGGTGGCCAGCCACCTCTATCCATAAGAAGGTGGTAGAGCTAGAAGGCACTACGACATAAAATAGGGTAGCCTACCTTTTTCAGCCACGTTGGAGCACGTAGGTGCACTAAGGAAGAATGGCACTTCTTCGAGCCATTCTAAATGGTGGACCCGCAATCAGCGAGTTCCATAGGTGACTGGTCATGCAGGACTGACTAGGAGGTGTGGCACCGCTACTTTGAAGACCCAAACGGCATGGCCATTTGAGAGGGGAGTATATGCCCTATGCCCAGCTAGAGGGAAGCACCCACCCAGATGGGTCGGGCTTAACACACTCCCCAGCAGGCCGAACCAGGCCCAGTTGAACCAGGTTGGGTTGGATCCAGACCCATCTCATCCCAATTACGCATAAATTGGAATATATCTTAAACTGGATGTCTATTTGACAAACCTTATTTTGTGCCAAAACCCTTAGGATGAGGCAGTAGTTTTGAAATACTTCACCACAGTTTTGGAAAATTTTAGAGTATGGCCGGCATGGATCAAACCCGAATCCAACTGGGCCCTTGGCACTAAAATGTCTCTAAATTATAGACTGGGCATCTAGTAAAAGTTCCATATGTTGGGACCCTTATGAATAGAAATTTTTTGAGTTACATATACGTGGGACATTGATCTGGTTTAAATACGGCTAATGGATTGTGGAGGTAATCCTCAATGAATCAATCATTCTTTGTGCATGAATCTTGTAGTTGGTTGTGATGTGAATAATGAATACCAATCCTGTGTGGGTCAGCATTGAGCTATCATGTTTGGTTCATAACCGAGAGATCCTATGTGGGTCAGCACATAGCGATCCTATGTGGGTCAGCAATGAGGGATCATGTGTGGGTCTACACCTAGCGATCCTATGTGGGTTAGTAATGGGTGATCTTGTGTGGGTCAGCACCAAGAAATATCGTGTGGGTCATCCCTGAGTAATCATATGTGGTCCAACACTGAGGGATCATGTGTGTTTCAGCACCAAGAAATCTAGTGTGGGTCAGAACCGAACAAAACTGTGGGGGACAGTACATAGCATTTTTGTGTGGGTCAGCTATGAGAAATCCTATGTGGATCAACAATACTAACCTTGTGTGAGGTAGCAGTAGAGCATCTTGACAGAATAAGATTATCTAGCTTTATGACTAATCATATGTACATCTGTATTTATGTTATTCCTATTGTGAGATGCATTTTTCATCATGCTTTTTGATTGAGATCATGATTTAGGGTTATTAAAATTTCAAACACCAAGAGACCTTTAGGGATATTAGGGTCTTTACTACATGTTGTTATACTCACCCTTGAATGGGATTGGCCTGCTCTTTATTGTGTCTTGTGCAGACAATGGGAAGCTTTGACTGAGACTCGGGGAGCCAGGAAATGATGGTGTATGGAGGTGATTGGTAGACGTGGATAGCTGTAGTGATGATATGTACCTACCCATTAGGTAGGAACCTTGTCAGGCGACCTCAATAGCTATTTTTTTCCTTCTGTTGTACTTCCATTTCAGTTGGGCTTATATTCTGGCCTCATTACTATAAGTACACTCATTTACTATCAATGGTGGTTTTTAGTTGTGGTTGTACCTTTCTTTTTTTGTTGTATTTAATTGTTCGTAGTGTTCCTTATCTTTGTGTGTATAGGTTGTTGAGGCATTGACTTCCTCTTTAAAATTTATGCCATTCCAGTGCTAGTCGCCCACCCCTGGTCTATGGAAGGCGGGTTTTGGGTAGTCATGACACTGGACCTGGGGGATGGGTCATGAAAAAGTGGTATCATAGGAGGTCCATTCTACCAGAATAAGTAAGATTCTATGATTTCAATGGACCAATAGTGTTTAGTGTATTAATTTTGGTATTCAGTTTGGAAAGTCTATAGTTTGTGCGGCGACCTATGTATCCATACACCAGGACTTTGAATTATTTACCATCGACTTGTTGCACAAAAACATTGTTTGCGTGTGTTATGAAAATGTTGTTTTATTTTGTTCCCCTTGATTCAAATCACCACATATAACTTATTATTATTGGTTTTTTTAATTCTCTTCCAAGATGCCACCATGCAGACAGCCATCCAGGATTCTAATGTGTTACCATGAGGATGGTCCACAGTGGGACGAAGCTTCATTACAAGGACTATTTCCTATGTTTTTACCTCTGGGATCTATCCCAACGATACCAATTCATGTTGGTTAGCGGTTATTACCGACTCTACTTGTAGAGGAAACATATAGGTTGATCACCTTACGGGATTTTTAGATACACATACACCTTAGATTTTGAGGTGATCCAAACACACATGCTGATAAATATTGGCTTCAGGTGGTGACTAAGTTTTCACCTTGGTAGGGCACCATTACATAAGATGGTGGACCTAATAATGAGCATTCTATATGTTTCATCAAGGTGATGGTAGGGTTTAGATTACCCCTATATTATGACGAGGAGACTTTTTTTGTGGACATAGAATGTCAACCATCCATAGGGAAGGGGATCTCATTCCATGAAAAGATAAGGGGGTTGTGTTCCCAAGAGCATATACAGTTTCGACAGGATGACATGCCATTAATTGAATATTTTTTGTGGTGTACCTACCATTCTAGGTACTCAATGAATACGATACGACCAGTTCTTCAAGGCTCGGACTTCTGAGCGAGACATGTTTAGGGACATCCGAGCTAGAATTTTTCTTCTATGTATTAATATTTTTTTAGGGTTCTATAGAGATCATTTTTGGTTGAAAATTATTTAGCTGAGTATATACAGCTAGTGAATGTTAGTAGTGGGAAAAAAGTAAACGAACTCTATTCTTAGAGACATGGGTGTGGGAAATGTTTTGGGAAGAGGATGTGATAGGTATAGATGAATATTCAGGGAAACATATATATACGAGGAGCTGGGATATTTTCATGATGTGTAATACATTTCAATATGTTAAAACCACTGCCCCAAGGTGGTCCCCACCCATCGCAGGGAGTTGGAGGACATGATAAAGGTGTAGCTACATGCTGTCAAGTAGTGTGACTTAAGGGATCAAGGAATGATTCGAGGTATGGTATATATCTACCACAACCTGTTTTAATTAATAGACATAGGTACACATCACTCCCTCTTTTCATGAATCTTGTTTGAGACCAAGAGTTTTTTATTAAAACGTTTACACGACCCTTACATATAAAGATACTAATTAGAGGAGAATCAATAATAACTCATATGTCGATGGTGTGATCAGACCCTTGAGAAGAGAGTTTCAGTTGGAACCTATTGGTGGTAGCATAAAGGCCTTACGATGTTAGTTTGGGTATGGACTGGTCATACACAGTTCAAGCTCATATTCACTTTTTTAGGAAAAAATATTGTTGTATATCTACAGTGTTGGAATGGGGTTTTCCTTGGATAGTGAAAATGGAAACCCATGAAGCATGAGATAAACTCATTCATATGAGGTTGTATCTAATCAATCTTGTGTCATAAAAATGTACCCTCATGGAAGTAGGTGTTTTAAGTTTTCAGTTTCCAACAATAGTGGTAATGTTTGGGAATATCCTTTCAAAATATGTTTCCAGAATTACCTCCACATAGGGAGAGGGATATCTACATTGTCTTAAACCCAATGACAACACCAATATCTACAACTGTATATTAGATGGATCCTATGGAGCTATAAGAGCAGATAAAATAGTTGGTGGAATGGTATATCGTCTACTCTGATCATAAGAGGCTCAGAAAAATCCTATCATAGAAAGTAATGGACATGAGACAAAAATGATGGATGGAGTTCCTCCATTATTATGACTATGAGATATTATACACTCTTTGAATGGTGAATATGGTGGCATACACACTCAACAAGAGGTTTGGTTTACATTTTCTCAGTTAGGTAATAGAGAATCTAACCGTGTTGTAGTTATCCTTCGTGGATAGTGATGGAGCATCTTACCTCCATTCAGTGATAGTTACTCCCCCACTCATTCAGCATGTAAGGAAGGCACAACGTGGGGACATTGAATTCGACTTTTTACATGCTTAGTTATCATCAGGAGAATCTCCTGATGGATTTTCTAGAGCTAGGGAGCATGTCATCCTTTTTAGAGGACGCACCATGGTATAAGTGATTCTACGAGAGGATGTGTTGAAGGAGTTCCACACATGACATTTTGAAGTACATCCTGGGGTGGTGAATATGTACTATGACCTTCGAAGTCAGTACTGGTATCCATGGACGATGAAAGACGTGGTGGAGTTTGTTTCATGGTGCATCACTTGTCTGCAAGTGATGGCTGAGCACCAGGTTCTAATAGGTTTTACTCAGCCACTTGAGGTGTCAGAATGGTAGTGGGATGGCATATCCATTTACTTCATGATAGGGCTAACACATACATCCAGGGGTCACAATTCCATTTCGATGATTATTGAACGAATCACCAAATTTTCCCAATTCTTATCCATCCGAGAGAAGTGATCAGTAAAGGGATTGGGATTCCTCTACATAAATGAGATTGTATGGATTCATGAGCTTCCATAGATGATCGTCTCAGATCACAACCATCGTTTTTTCACTCACTTATCGAAGGGATTTCATGAGGCATTTAGGCATTTGCTGTGCTTGAGCACCACCATTCATCCTCAAATAGATGGTCAGATGGAGTGGACAAAAAAGAATCATGAGGAATTTCTTCATAATTTCCTCCTAGATTTTTCACCACAGATGGGAGGATAACCGGACACTGGTGGAGTTCGAACGGAACAATATTTATCACTCCACCAGCGAAATTGCACCATTTGAGACCTTGTACGAGTGACCATGCAGAACTATTCTATATAAGACAGACCCAGGGGATTCCATACATATGGTTCTAGAGTTGGTACGGGCTACCACTGAGAAGGTTCAAATAATCCATTAGAATATGAAGACTGCACAGAGCTGCAATATGTCATATACCTATAGTAGATGGAGACCCTTGGAGTTGGATGAGGGATACCATGTCTTCCTATGGGTCTCATCCTGATAAGGATTGTGGATATTTGTTCAAGGAAACATGTCATCTCCAAGATTCATCAGACCTTCCAGATCCTCATCAAAGTTGGTGAGGAGGCGTACCATCTACCTCATCCCACCCAGATGCATCAGGTGGATAATGTTTTCTATGTGTCACAACTAGGGTGGTACATGCATGATCCATCAGATGTTATCGGCCAAAGAGAGCTTGACATCGATGATGGGGAGACGTTTGTGGGGTTCCCAGTGGAGATAGAGGATTTACCAGAGAAAATCCTTTATGGGCAGTCAATTACATTGGTGTAGGTTCAGTGCAAGCATGGGAACCTCTAGGAGAGAACATGGGAGAGAGAGTCTCATATATGTGCTCTGTACCCCCATTTGTTTTCATAATTGTTTATGTATTATGGGGACGAAATTCCCTAAGGTGGGGAGAATGTAAAGACCTAGAATTTTCATATATATATATTTTTTAAAATTATATGGGATGATTAAAAGACTTCCAAAATTGAATCCATGTGATTCCGAGATCCAGAGTTCCATGAATGATTTTTTGAAAAGAGGGTATGCTCTAAAAATCACGCACGATCCGTTTTATTGAATAACTGGAATAACACTTAAATGGGTGCATGAATCAGAAATATGAGGGCACCATTGTAATCATGATGGCCATTTTACCCCAGGCACAACTTAGGATTAGTCAGCATAATCCTCTAGTGAGAAAACCCAAAAATAGAATAATCGTAGATAAAGTAATTACATAAAATTATTTTATTTTTCAAATGTATATAACTCACAAATGGATACTCAGATTAAAAATTTGATACCACCACTGATCTTGTGGGGGAATTCTTTCCTTATGTATATTATAACATTGTCTAGCGTGGACCCACAATGGAAGTTAGATTTTGGCTGTATATAAAATAATTATATAATTATTATGTTATTGGTAAATTCTTAGCTCTTAAACAGGTACTCAGATTGGAAATATGAGAGTACTGTTGAGCTCTTGAGGCCGTGTTTCTCATAGGCAGATCATATCCTCGAATGGAGTGGGTTGAGGGTGATTGATAATAATTTTAGATCATTTTTACGGTAGGTTCAGTAAATGTGCGGGAAGTTATTTCAGAGAAATTTAGACGAAAAAGATAATTTTTGGCCATTATAAAAAATTATAAAATAACTCCACAAGTTATTTTATTTCTTTCATTGTAACTGATTAGTCACATGGCGGGATCAAAAAGTTAATAGTTCACTCAATGACATGACCCATTGGTTGTGTAACCTCAACATTGGTTGTTTTAATGGAAGAAAAAATGTGGTTCATCAATGAACTACATTATTGGTAGGAAACGTTGTTGGTTCTTCAAATCAATTTAATTAAAGCTTTGGATAGGTTATTTTTCACTCATGAGTGGAACCTATGATGAAGTTTCAGTGACGACTTCCTCCAACATAGAACATAGCTTCAATTCCTAAGAGGATTCAAACCAAATAGTGACCAATTCCAACGAACACGCTTAGAATAAGGTCATGTCTTCCTCATCCTTACTATCTACCAATGTATTCTTGGTTATGTGCTTAATTTATCCCTTTCACCCATTCTATAATTTTATGTAAAACATAAATATACTATTATATAGGTCGATCTTCCTTTCCTTCATTAATACGGGAGGATTATGCAGGGTTTATTTATTAGAGTTTTTATGATTAAATAATCCTTCCCATGTTATAATTATATAGTAGAGGGAGCCGGCCGATCTGAACAAGGAATGAACCCTCTGCGTATTGTGGGTTAGTGGCGTTATTCATGGGTCACCCATAAATGTGGCAGAAAGGTAGATATTTTGGTTTTGCAGTGTAAGCACCATCCTGGGAGGCCTGTAAGTGCATATGGGAATGGAATCAGACCATCAGAACTTTGCTGGTGCCCTATAGAAGCATCCCTAACGCAGTGACGATGGAAACCAATAGAGGTAGCGGCATGCTACCACGGGTTGCGAGAAGTTGGCAGTTCCTGAAGGTGCCACGACAGATAGAGGGGTGGTTGGCCTTTTCCATCCACATCGGAGCAGGGTGGCATGCTATGGGGGCGCACCATGGAGGAAGGTAGTGACTTAGAGCCCTGATAGAGGTCATACCTGTAATCTACTGGTTCTACAAGTGACTCGTACAGCATGACCAGGAAAGAGGTGTTACTCTAGCTGGAACCACTAATTTGAATACCCAAACATCTCAACCGTTCGGGAGGGGAGTGAACCCACTACGCTCGGCTAGCAGGCAGGACGGTTTCGCGGCCTGGTGGCACGCACCCAACCAGGTGGGCCGTGATGAAACCACAAACAATCTAAACTGGGCTAGGCATAACAGGTCGGGTCAGTTTGGTACGACCGTTCTGGGACGGACCTAGACCCCTTTCATCCCAATTATGCTTAAATGGGCATATCATATATGTGAGAGTTGATCGTTAACCTTACACATGTTTTGCACACGAGCCTCATCCCAGATGGTGAGGTCTCTCTAAGTGCATTCACAAGACCCAGGTTCAAAAAAAGGCGTAGGCATAATTTTAGGGACTATAGATATACAGTAGCATCTACAGTACCAGTTCTGTACTAGACACTATGTTATTTCTATAGCAGTATTGTAGTAGACACTATAGCAGGTATTGTTTGGTATTGTAGCAGCCGAAACTATTCACCATGGGCCACCGGTTTGGGCATGGAGCCTTTAAGGACTTCGGGCCACCCAGGACATTGGGTCAGTAAGGATTTCGGGCCACCTCATGGTCATCATGACACCTCAAGCCCTTTAAGGACACCTGATTTGCAGTTTCACAAAAAGATTCTAAAAGAAACTGCATTAGAGGAGGAAATAGTAGGGCGCATCCAACAAAGTAGGGATAATCAGTCTTAGGAAGAATGATAGGGTATGAAATTTTCCATTGGTACCAGCCCGGTGCACCTCTTCACATGGACATGCTATCCAAAATGTAATGCAATAGTGGAGAGCTTATCACGATACAGATGCTGGGGAGGAGCAGTTTCAAGTAGTCATAGTCCGTATGATTTTCTTTACACCTACGGTTCATGTAATGTCTCCAAGTCTATGAGAAATGTAATTAATAATCCTATGGGCCTTATAAGGGTTCCCTACATCCCTTAAAAGAGGGTTATTAATTAAATTAATAAAAAAGAAGGACTTCAGGCCATTCAGTTTGTCCTATACCAGTCGTCTGTTTGATGAACTATCTATGGAACCAAAACCCTTAGGATGAGGTGGTACTATTGATATACTCCACTTGAGTTTTGAATAATGTTAGAGTATGGATAGGTTGGATTAAACCCAAATCCAAATAGTCCTTTAACATTAAAATGTTAACAACATACAGACCAGACATCTAGTTGACGCACTGTCTATTACATTGGAACCCTAGGGGTTATTTATATTTCTTATTCATGGGACTTTGTGTTGGATGAAATATGATTGATGTCTTGAGGATCGGATTATCCCGGAATCAAGCATGCCTTGTGTTCTAATCTGGTGGTTGGCTGTGACATGAAGAACCAATAGAGATCATGTGTGGGTCAGCACTGAGTTATTATTTTTGGTTAAACACCGAGCGATCCTATTTGGGTCTGCACTGAGCGATCTTTTGTTGGTCAAAACTGAGTGATCCTATTTGGGTCAGGATATATTGATCATGTGTGGGTCAGCACTGAGCGATCTAGTGGGGGTCATCAACTAGAAATCATGTCTCGGTCAGCAATGAGTGATATTGTGTGGGTCAGTACCTAGGGATCCAATGTGGGTCACCACTGAGTGATCCAGTGTGGGTCAACACCAAGAAATCCTATGTTGGTCATCATAGAGTGATCATGTCTGTGTCCAGACCGAGCGATCATATGTGGCTCATCACTTCGTGATCTAGTGTGGGTGAGATCCAAGCGAACCTATGTGGGTCCACACTGAGCGATCCTATGTGGTCCAACATCATTGGATTTTGATAGAATAAGATGATCTAGCTTTATGAAGAATCATTTGTACTTCTGTATTTAAGTTTTACCTGGTGTTAGTTATCTTTTGGTTTGTGTTTTGTGATTAATATCGTGCTGTGTGGTTATTCCTTTGTGAAATTATGAGAGACCATTGGGGGTCTCAGGGTCCTTACTGAGTTTTTCTATACTCACCCTTACATGGGCATCACCAGAACATTGTTGTGTATTGTGCATATGATAGGCAGTGTTGACTGATACTCAAGGATCCAAGACATGATGGTGTATGGAGATGACTGGATGACATGGAGAGACGTAGTGGCGAGCTGTACCTAAACTTCAGGTAAGATCCTTGGTAGGAAACCTTAGAACCTATTTTTCATTTTTTCTGTACTTAAATTTCAGTTGGGCGTGTATTCTGGCCAACATACTTTAAGTACTCACTTTAACACTCAGTGGTGGTTCTTAGTTGTGGTTGTACCTTTCTTTTTATGTTGTGTTACTTGGGCTCAGTGTGCCCTGTCTCTCTATCTACTGGATTTTGAGACAATGCCTTCCCATTTTAGGGATATGCCTTTTCGGTGCTAGTCGCCAACCTCAGGCGTATGGAATGGGGGCATGGGGTAGTCACGAAACGGGTCCCAAGGGATATTTCATGACATATTTAATATAAAATTTTTAAAAATTATATAAATATTTTAATTTGAAACTTATATTGTAATAATAAATGTAAATACGGAAGGTAACTCCCTACATTTTGTACATGGTAGAAAACATTCCTTTTTTCAAGTTAAAAATGCTAGAAAATACCATTAATTGGAAAATGACATGAATATTACACTTAAAACATGTTAAATATAAATAAAGTAGAAATATATTTAATTAATTATTTTGGAGTGATTAAAAATATTTTAACAAAATTTTAGAAAATAGGTTTTATAGAATAGAACATGATCTCTAACTAAAGAGTGAAATGATGTTATGTTTTCTATAAAAAAATTTCTAAACCATTTTCAGTACCAAATAGTTAGGAAATAGTAATATTACTAAAAAAGGTCATGAGTAAATATTGGATAATAAAATGTAATGGTTAATTAAATAATGATCAAATAATTTTATTTAATGAAAACTAATGTGTAAAAAAACCCTAAACAAAATTAGATTGTTATGTAAACACTTGAAATGGTCATACAATTGAAGTGAGAAATTATTAATGAATAGATTATGTGTATGAACTATAAATCAACATAAAAAATGTTTCTACAAATTAATAAATTTTAAAAAGTGATTATCAACATAATAATTTTATATTATGGACAATGACAAAGTAATATAACTCAATGACCAAGATTCATGTTATAAAATTATGAACGACTTATTAAATTTTAATTCAAATAAAAATAGAAGAAATACTTAAAATTGATACTCAAAATACCATGAATATAAAAAAATTCATAAAATAATATATACAAATGTGATTTATATACACCACAAAAAATCATTATGTCGTGAAAATGATATTTATATTACGCATGTAAAAACTGAGATGAAAATTCATTACCTTGAGTCTGAATTTTCATGTGTTATTTTATCATCTTGATTATAAAACTTGTTTCAATTGTGTAAATTAATATGAAAACTTTTACAATTTATTATTATTTTTTATTTAAATTATTTAATTTTTTATACAGCTATATAAGGAATTACTTTTATGTCTAGTTTTTTGACCAAATTCACTACCTATCTAAAAAATTACTTTGGTAGGTCAAATATGATCAAAGTGGTAATTATATAATCATTCAAGGAATAATATTTACAATATATTAAATATATTAATTAGAAAATTTTTCAATAAAAAAAATTAATTAATCATGGTTATGAAAAATGAACCAACGTTACAATCATAGAGACATTCGATCTTATGAAAGAATGCATATTGTTAGCATTTTTCAATGATCATTAGGTATGAAGGTAAGTAAAATTTATCTCTATAGAATGATTATTATATAATATATACAATATTAAATAATAATATATAGATATATATATATATATTACTATTTTTGTGTAAAATGAATTAGATCACCGGAAGGAGTCATAGTCCACAAATCCATGAAAGACGTTATAAACATTTTTGTGTGTGAAAGGGTAATAAAGAACATGATATATTATATTTCTAGAATATTAATTGTGTCATCTATACCATATATATTTCTCTTATAAATAATATTTTTAATTAAATCCATCCTTAATAAATTCCATGTATCATTTGAATGTATCACATTGATTTTAGGAGGTGGTATTCTACAAATAGACAAACGATATTATCTTATCTAATCAAAATGAATATAAATAAGGAATGAGTCCCAGAAATTTTAAAAAAAAGAATAATGAAAATGTCAATATCACATATATAATATATAAACACGTTTTCCATTTTAATTTCTAAACATGATATGTTGTAATTTAAAAAATGAATGGCATCGTTTCAAAAGACAGCAGTTCACCATACCCACAAACTGTAGGTTTGTTACAAATTTGAGGGAAGTGTGGGTTGGTGTAGTTATAAATCAAAATAATAAATATATTTATGATACATAAGTTATTAAAATATAATTATATAAATTTAAATGATAATCTTGGAGATGGAAAACAAGTAAACAATGAATGAACATAAATGTAATATATTATCCAGGTAAATCCTTTTGCTTTTCTTAAAAGTAATTTTTTATTTTTATTATTTAAAATGTGATGGATCTAGGGGAAGGGTTGGGATTTTGGGAGATTATTTGGACCATAACTTTATGACCCAAATGTATTTATTATTATGAATAAGTGTGATGGGTGAGTGCCTTTTATAGTACAGAAGGAGAGATATTCTAGTAAAATTTTGAATGACGGAATTACACCCAAATTTTAACCATGTAAATTTTTGCTAATAATAAAAATAATTATATAAATATGATTAAATAATCTAATTATATCTAATAAAATTGATTTTTATTATATTATAGGACATTTTGGCCCTTAAGATTTAGTTTTTGTCCCTTATTAGGCTAATTTTCCCATTTATCACTACAATTAATTTTAATTACTTTTACAAAAAATATTTGTCAACAATAATGTTTTATTTATTATTAATTATATTTTATCATTATTAAAAATAAATAATCCAAATTTTATAATTTCAATCTTGTACGTGGAGGAAATTAATTTAAATTATTCCCACAGATGGGATGCCAATGTGAGTTTATAAAGTAAAAATATCCAAAATATAGATATTATTTTATAAAAATTATGAATGAGAAATTGATGAAAATTAAATAATATTATTTCATGTATAATTTATCTAATTTTTCATTTAAAAAAAATTTCATATATAATTTTACTATATAATGATATTACTTAAGAAAATAAAATTCAATTAAATTTTAGTATTTTTTTCTATTCATTAAAAAAAGAACATTCTTATTGAAATACAAAAAAAATCAACCTAAGAAAATTTATTTTTCCCAAATTCAAAAATTATTTTTATTTTTTCATATTAAAAATAAAAATATATCCAAATTTATTTTTAAAACTGGTTCACCATGATAATATATAGAAATTACCTTTTTTGGGAAAGACAATTTTTTGGCATAAAAGTGGGTTTTTTTAAATCATATTCATATCAAGTATATTGGTTGAATATGAAGAAAAATTCATTGAAAAAATTATATATATATATATATATATTAATTTATCTCATATCATTCACAAATAGAAATTAATTTATTTTATATAGATAAAACACATTTTTGTGTATAAAAATAACAAATTTACCTTTATATATTCAATTGGTTTATATTTTCACTTCCAGATAATTAGTAAAGATGAATTAATTTGAATAAACCACATATTTTTCATATGATATATAATGAAATTTAAAATAACTAATTAAATATCTATACTATATTTTAATTTATTAAAAAATAATATTTTAATAATATGTAGTTGTTCTGCAAAACTCGGCCATTCACGTATTTTAATTCATCAAAAAAATACATTGTTGAATGAATCACAAGATAACATAGCATTTTAAGAATTAAAATTTCTATAATATATTTAATTTATATAAAATATTTAATATAACATAAACAATCGAGAGGTTATACTATTTTTTATGTTGGAAGTGTACTGTCATACACTATATCAAATGAATGGGAAATATTTTAGAATTTTTTTGGTGTTATATTCTATCAAACATAAATAAATTGCTTCCTCACAATTTAATCTCACTCTCAGAAGTCTTGGTTTTTGTAATTATAAATTAATTTTTTTTAATTACCACATCATGAAATGATTTAATAAAATATTATCTTAATAAGAGAAAATGAGAATTAAAAAGGACACATGGAATAATATAGGCATAGGTCTATAAGTAGTAGAATGTTATTGGAATGTAAAAATATATACATGGAGGAAATTAGTGCATAATTATATAGTTTTATTGAATTCATTGACAACAAACAATTTTTTTATCAATGTAATATTGAGGATCTCAAATACATAAACCAATGATTATTTAAAAGGCCATCTGTTCAACAAAAATGATATATTAGTTTAACATTGTTGTTTTATGAAAATTTTCCTAATTTTGATGATTTATTTTACATACCATTATTATAAAGAAAATATAATTTAGTGATAGTTATAAATTTTATATAAATAATATAATTTTTTAATTCTTTATTGAAATTACATTTCTTCACTTACATCATGAAATAGATATAATATAATGAACCACATTTTTTAGATCTAATATTATATTTTTACATATGATAACAACCATTAAAAATTCATTATATTTTCCTCCAGCTATTTTTGAAAACCAATACGGTTATGAAATTATTCTCTTATCCTCAAATATGATACTATTGATTAATCATTAAAATTTATTCATCAAATTGTTTAGATAAATGTAAGAACATATTTACAAGGATGTCACATAGGTCAGTGTTAGGCATGATAGATGTATCATTCATCAGCCATAGCTTCATGAACCACTATTATTTTAAATTTAACAGGGTTTCCCAAATTATGAAGGTTGTAATTTTTATTTATATAAATTTATATAATTTATAAAACAAATATTATTGATATTATTGATGTTTAATCATATAATAACCTTTAACCATGGTTTTTAATAAATCCCAAATAGATATATATTTTATGAGTTTATATCTACATAGGTCCTTCCATGATCTTTATTTTATCCTTAAAATACCAAATTTACTTCGGAAATTGCCAAGTTACCTATTGTTAGTGAAATTAACTATAAATAAATCCTTGGTATGTGATTTATAACCTTCCATTATAATCATAATTTTTTCTCAGATATAATTTTCATTATATTCATATTTCCTTGAAATAATGAATTACCCAATTCCACTAATAGAAATTCTTTGGTGTTTCCTTCCATATTTATTTAATTATGTATAATGAGCCCTATTTGGAATGGTCTCATCCACTCATGATACTAGGAAACTACATCCTTCTCTTCTATATAGAGTATGATTGTTGGTTTTGTTATATATCATTTTTCATATTTTGAGAAAACTGATATGGCCTAAACGTAATGTATTTTACTCTATTTAAATTCTCATTTGTTTTCTCATTGACAAAATATTTTCCTTCTGTATCAATATTTACAATATTCGATTGGGTTCCATCCATTAACTAAAAAGCATAATATAAGAAACATTTTTCATAATGGGAAAGATCTATTATGATTTGTAGGATATATAAATCATGACACATTATTTTCAATCTAAAAAACTTATATTTAACATATGTTATTATTTTTCAACATATAATCAAATACGTCATAATTATTTGTAAAAAAATTATTTTATTCCTAGCATATCCACTGTAATGTAAAACAAATTGCATAGTAATGCCAATATTCATGTACCATGTTATGATGAATTCATGCTAGAAACACCTTTTAAGTGTTTTTACCACTAGGTATATTTATTCTAAAACCACATCAACTTTTAGTATCAAGACATGGACGAATTTATAGTAAGACCCACATAATATATATATTACAAAACATCTAGGTTGTTCTTATATTTTTATCCTTAAAGAATAACATAGGATTTTCATCTGTAATCTATATTTTTCTAAATCTCATTCCTAAGGATTATACTAAACTTCGTCTAATACCAAACTTATCTCCCCTAACCGAGTTTAATTAGATCAAACATCTACTACCATAACATTAGAATAATTACACGGAAATGCATACCAAAAGACCAAAGAGAATAGTAGTATTATTATATAATATACATTCTTCATTGTTTTATTAATAATTAATATACTAATTAAAACAAGATTTATTAACAGAAATTTTACCCTCAATTAGAATATCCTTTCATATAGTTCATATTACACTTCATGGATTCATTGGGAAAGAAAAAACAATGGTGATCTAAAATTCTTAGTAGAGTTAATGTATATTAGAAAGAATAATGAATCAATTATAATAATCAATATTTAATGTTAATAACATAATACATCTACCATATAATATGGAATAGTGTATAACTAAATAGATATGTCATTAAAAATAAATAAATAAGGAATAATTAATATGGAATGGTAAATAACAAAACACACACACCATGTATTCAATAAATTGAGACTGAAGGGGGATCTATATATAAAGGAAATGTAATAATGACATCAATAATAATAATAATTGGATTTTAAATAATGTAAATTCATAATTATGGGATGTCATGTTTCCCAAGAACATGATAAATTTACCATAATGATCTATTATTTTAATACTTTAGATCATAATGGGGTTTATCCCATTTTTATAGGATATCCATTTAACAATGTCTCATGAGACTACTGATGCATCATAGTGAAGTCAATATAATGTCCTAACCCCATAGTGATGTCACTAAACTACCCCAAAATGTTCCTTCCACACCCCAATCGTTCCTCATATAATGAATAATCAATTTAGAAAATAAAATTATGCCCTATCATATATTTGTTTTAATTAATGAATAAATATATATCAATATTTCTGAATAAAATAAAATAATTATTAATGTAATTACCAAGTGTAAATATTTTTTTGGTTTACTAAATTAATATTTACATGTCAAATGATATTGTTAATAATTGTAAAATTTCCAATGATAGAAAGGAAGTAATTATTTTAAGGGGACTATAAAAATAAATAATGGAAGTTAAAGTTAATATTATATATTTCAAAATCAATAAAAAATCCTAGAAAGTAATAATAATAATGATATCCATAAATCATATCCCATGTGGAGTAAAAATTAAGGCTTTTTTATGCAAAGAAAATACTATAAATATATCATTTAAAAACATTATTTGATGAAAATATTTTTTTTATTTTGAATAACACATTGAAATAATTTTCATTGTAAATAAATTTTAAAAAACATATTTAAAAAATTATTCTAAAAAGAAAAGAAATTTGATTATTAAATGTAAATGGTTAATTCAGTACATCACATACAAGTTAAAAATTTCCATATTTTTCTAATGTAAAAAGTTTAAAAACATCCTTTTCTAGAAAGAAACAATATCATTCCACTAATAAATTTTTAAAAAATCAAAAAGGTGAAAATTAATTTAATTAATAAGTTAGGATTGGTTATAATACTGTTGATATCCATTTAATAAAATATATTTCTAATAATAATAAATTTTCTCTAAATAAATTCTGAAATGGAGTAGGATGTTTGTACATAATAATTATAATTATTTTGCAATAAATTGTGAGAAATAGTAATATTAATATAAAAAGGTCATGAATAAGAAGAAGTGAAAAAAACAAAAGTATTATTAAATAATTATCAAATAACATTCATTAGTTGAAATCAATGTGTATATAATCTAGAAAATTTTATATTCTAAAGTAAACCCTTCAAATGACTGCAACATTTATTTTAGAGTCAATCAATGAATAAATAATGTGTGCCAAATATAAATAAAAATTTCACAGGTGTAAATAAAAAAATATATAGAAAATAGTGATGAAATACATAATACTAGAATATTAAATATAGTGAGGATATAATAAAACCCAATGAAAATGAATTAAGATATGAAATTATTTACAACATGGAAAATTTTAATTGAAACCCACATTAAATAAATAATTAAAATTTAAATAAAAAATAATATGATGAAAAAATAATTCCCGATGTATTATATCAAAATGTACAGTGGATAAAAGACTCAATTAAGTAAGTTGTGTAAAGAAACTTTATCTCATAGATGTAAAAACTGAAATGAAAAACCCTTACCCTGAGTCAGACTTGTCACATTATTCATTATATTCTTTAATAATAAAATTAGTTCAATTACTCTCATTCTCACTACCCATTTTCAAGATTATTATTAATTTTCATTTCACTTATTACTATATTCTGTACAAATACATAATCAAATATGTTTTTGTCTTTTATTTTGACCAAATTCTATTCATGTGTCCAAAATGATATTGGTAGGTTGACCATGGTCAAAGGTGTCATTATATAAATAATATTTATGAAAAGTGAACCAATATTACAATCATGTTGAAAAAATGGTTTACTTATGCATATGTAATGTTCATATTTTTAAATAAACTTCTTGGAAATACAATATGTATCCATTATCTTTACAGAATGAAAATTATATCATATAAGATAATTTTTATAAAAACATATACTAATATATATATAATTAATGTTATGAAAAAATAACCACATATATTTGAGGTGGCAGTATTCAAGATATCCAAGAATGATAATGTAATTTTATTACTGTGTGAAAATGTAATAATGACACTACTATTATATATATATATGTAATTTTGGAATTGATATCATGTATATATATATATATTAATTTTATTCCACAAATGTTTTATTATACCTATCCATAATTAATTTTATTTAATTTTTGAATTTATCAAATCACTTTGATGAGGAGATAGTCCACACATGCAAAAAATGATGTTATCATATATACAAAAAAGGAAATAATTACTGTATGTGTTATATAAATATTCATAAAGAATAAATAGAAAAAATATTTCAAATATATAATATATAACTAGTTTTTCCTTCATAATTATTAATTATTAGAGTTGGTAATGGAAAAACTAACTACCTCATTTTGTGAGGATATGATTCTCCATATACACAAATTGTATATTTGTTTACAATATCATGGATGTGTTTGTATGTGTAAGTAAAAAACATAAAATAAATAAATATAATTATATTGAACATATTGGGGTCTATATATAATCAAAATACAATATGAAATGAATGAATTGGAGATGAAAACAATGTTGAATTTCTCTATTCGTGAATATTACTTCTTCTTCATATAACTACTTTTTGTTTTCACCAAAGGGTCTTTTTGTTGGATTTCATCCCAAAATGAGGCAACATGATGAGATGATGTATTTTGGTAGAGTTCTTGTTCAGGTTTATTACTATAAAAATGAATATATATGTGTGATTAAATGGATGTGGTGAGTACATTTTTATTGAATGTGGTGTGGCATTCTTATAATTTTTTTAAAGAGGGAATTCCGACACCTTTTTTACATGTAAGGAGTGTGAAATAATAATGAAATTTAAATAGAATGTTTAATATGGTACAAATATGGACATACAATTCCTTTTGGACAAGTTTCAAGGATAGTTTTTCAATTAATATTATGTCTTAGAACCATATTATGATAATTACTTCCTTAGACACTACTATTAATTATAATTATATTAACTAATATTATGTGTCAAAAACTAAGATGTAATTATTTTAAATTAAAAATAATTATGATTCATCTTATGGAGTCCATTTTTTCAAACTTTAATCAAATTATTTTCAAAATATAATTCAATATTAACCATGCAGACGGGACGACAATGCTAGTTTTTAAGGAAAAAATATTCAAATATTTGATATGATTAGTCATCAAATTTGATTGTGAATTTGATTACATTGATATATAATTTAATAATAATGTTATAATATCTATGATGTGACATTTAAACCACTTTAAAATAAAATGTAATTATATATACAATTTAGCCTAAAAATAATTTTTAATTTAAAGTCTCTATTATATACTATTCAATACAATCTGAAACCACTATTAAAATAAAAACAATTAACCCTAAGTAATGTTTTATGTTCCACTGCCAAAAATTAGTTGTATTATTCCACATTAAAATTATAAAATTTTTAGAATATATATTTAAAATAATCATTCCATTAAATGGTATAAATATTCCATTTTTTAAATTTAAATGACATTTTATAAAGAAAAATATAGATTTTTTCTTATCATAGGCCAATAAAATCAATTAAATGAATTGAAAAATTATTTTAGTTAATATATAATATATATATTTCATTAAAATCATTCAATAATAGTAATTAATTTAATTTATTATGATAAAACACCATTGTGAGTATAAAAATAAAAATAAAATATTTATATCCAAATTGTATATTTTTTCATTTATAATTAATTTTTAACCTATGAATTCATTTCTGTAAACTATTCATTTTAAAAAGATAGTATAATATATTTATAGCCTCTAATTTAATGTATATGATATATCATAGTATATTAAATAATACTATTTTAATAAAATATTTTTGTTCAATAGAACTTGGTCTTACATGTAACGCAATTCCTAGATGAAAATTGTCACTATGTGTGATGCAAGCTAACTTAGTATTACATGAATTTCATGAGATAGATTATATATATTTTTAATATATAAATATACCATAAGGTTTCTAGGGGATATATTCCCTTCTACATTTGGTGTTTCATGTCATACATATTTTCTAATAAAATGTTAATATTTTAGAATTTTTCAAAATTACACACCACATGTTATATTCGTACACCTAAAATACATTTGAAAAGCATATATAATTCTATGGGGGATCCAATGTCCCAACAGATAAATATCATTTTACTATTCAAAGTGTGATTAAGGACATGAATTTTAATTTATAACTTTTATATGATTTTATATTCCTTTTTGATTTTTATCCACATACCTTGTTTTCTAATGATATTCACTACAATTATTCAGGATTTGAAATATTACTAATTTGATAGTTCCACGTATTTGTAGTTACCTTGAATATACCATTTTTCTTCTTTATAAAGAACATTTTTCATGGAAAAAATGGATCCTATAGAGAAATGTACCCTTTTAAATTATGTTTTTATCTTATTATATAAAAATAATAAAAATTATAAAATTATCCAATGAAACTCTTTTTATAAATCATGAATATATCTCTCATGATAGGTATACATTGTTATATGATTGATTTTAATAGAAGTAAATTGAATAAAATTACATACTCTTTCTACGTTTATCCAAACCAGAAAGGATATTATATTTGTGAAATTGTGGGACCAAATGTTATAAATTTAAACAATCAATGATCTAATGATTTAAAAAAGATATGTGAATTTTATATTACTTACAATGGATATCACTTTATCACTATTCCATCTAAAAAATATTCATGAATAATTTTTTAGAAATTACAGAAATAGAGAGAAGTGTTTTATAATAATAATACAATATTATGTTATTATAATAATTAATATTCATAAAAAAATTTATGATACCATCATGAATTATCCATTTTTAACCTCAGTATTTTTGTTCCTTGTATGATTGTTTTCATTTGGATCTTTGTTTCTCATTCGAGATCCCGTTGTTCCAGATTTAAATTTTATGTTTTGGAGGCTTAGAGTTCTTTTATTTAGTTATATTCATAGTTATCATGAAACATAAGAGGATTTAGTGGTTGGAAAAATGTGTTTTAACAATCAGAGTGAGATTTTTATGGGGTATGTTTGTTGGATGGTTTATCACTTTGATTTAGAAGAGTTTTGGGGTGAAAATGGTATTTTTGAAGAATTTTTCCAAGTCACATGGTTTGTGTGTTTGGGTTGTATAACCTTACAATAAGTGTATATGGGGTTCCATGGTTTGCACATAGTTTAACAAACTATATATCCAACGTGTGCAACCCATCCATTATTAGACAATGTCCTGTCACATGGTTTACTCATGGTTTTTTAAACCGTGTGAGGTATTCATGTGACCCAATTCAAAAAGAGTATTTTTGGGTTTTTCTTTTTTTTATAGAGGATTCACTCCTTTAACCTCAATTTGAAATGATCCATCGTAGACACCTTCTATGAGGGGTTTGAGCCTCCAAGACACTCCAATTGGGATTCAAGGTGTTTTAATCATGATTCATCACTCAGATCAAAAGGAGAGGGATTTATTTTTCTAGTATCTTGATTTCATTACTTTTTTTGAGTCTTCCCTAACCCTGGGGTCCATGTTGTCTATTATTCATAGACAGGGATCCATTTCTATCATTTTATATTGAGTTTATTTGTTTAATAAACTAGATTATGGTTAAAATATTGTTACTTGTGCTGAGGTTGAGGTATTATTGATGTTTCACAAAAATGTTTGATCATTTTGACATTAAAGTTAGGTGGTTCCATGTATAAACCTTGTTGGATGAATTTATTATTGTTCCATGTTTAATATATCCTATTTTGTGATCATTATTTGCAGTGAAAATTTTATTTTCAAATGGATATTGTATGTGTTTGATTTCTAAGTGGAATTTTCACATGAAATTGGGTGTTTTCATGAGTAAGATCATGTTATGTCACTTTGAATGATTGTATATATTATGATTTTTTTATTATATTATATAAGGGATGAAAATAATATTTTGGTATGGTTTTTATATACAGTTTATTTTAAAATATGACTTTGGGTGGATTTATGGTAGAAAAGCCTTTTGTTGTTATTGAGTACTATTTTATATATTTCTAAACTGGTTTATTGATTCATATAAGATATGTCAATAGCCTTTGGGAAATGTTTTTTTATCACTTTTAAAAGTTAATTTTTATGTGATTTTTGTATTATGTGATATGTGAAACATGTATAATTGGAAAATGGAATCTCGGGTATCCAACTAGGTAGAATAGGGATAACATTCTAGTGATTCAGAAGTGGTTTTGGACTGATTTCACATATAAAGATTTATGATAAAAAAAATAACTATATATGGAATATTATTTCATACAAATTGAAATTTGGATGTTACTCCTCTCTAGTGAAACATGAAAGAAAAAGTTATTGGTCACAGTTCCAATACCACTTTTCACCAAGATACGAGGTACCTAGGGTCCCACAACTATCATGATCGGAAGGGTAGTTCTTATTATAACCTCTCATTAAACATATATCACTTATTGTAAAAATGTTATAGTATTTGGTTATAAAATTTTAAAATATAGTATTTTCACCTTAATGTTTTTTTACTTTAAATGTGTCTTTCTTTTATAGATTTTTTTCTTATATTTTTATATATAATTCTTAACATTTAAAATCTGTCATGTTATTTACCTTATAATGTTTAGTGTATGGAATCATTTTATGTGTGTATTCCTACATGGATTGACCTCACACCTACCTATATCTTTTTATAAGTTGACTTGGTAATGTTTGACACATGTAAGGGAAAGGCTTATGGTGATGGGCGTTCTAGTTTTATTTATCTTCTTGGTGCGACGTTATGGTGGTCTCTTGAGGGAGATTCCCCATTTCAATGTGGTTGTTTGTGAGTTAGACTTCATTCAATTTGTATGTTTTATTTTTGGATGTTGGTTTAAAACCATGTAATTCAATTCTGAAAATTATTTAAGGTTTATTTTGTATAAATATAAAGATTTAGTTTTGTAATTTTTTTGTTTATTTCATATTTAATGTTTGTGTAAATCATTCCCAAATTTTAATTATGATACCCAAGAACCTCTTTAGTGCATGAGGATAAAGAATCCCTTTGAGAGATTCCATGAATCAGGTCGGGCACTGGTTGGGATGTTGGCCTGGATGGGGTTTTGAAAAAATAGTATCAGAGCCAGGTTAGCACTTTAGAGGACCATGATTTTTTGAGTGACCTTTATTACATGCGTATTATAAGGTATATGGAGTAGGAATGATAGGACACAATATCTATGTATGTTAAAGATGACATGAAAACCTGCTTTTTCTGGTCCTCATGTTTCTCAGGGAAGTCCAGTTTGGATGGTTTCATTAGTCCTTGTGGATTATTTGTTGTGGGGAAATTATATTGGATTTTGGAATCTGGGCTCCATGATCTCACAGGGCCTAAAAATCCTCATGGTGTGAGGGAAATTCTTTTAATTTAATCCCCATGGTGTTGAGATGACTAGAATCATGTCTGCTAGTCATACAGAAAAGTCACCCTTCGACACATTTTTTCTCTTGTGAGTTTTTTGGTTAAACCTTGTTTCTAAAAAATGTATTGAAAAATATTGATTTGGAACAGTGAAAAGAATAATTTAATCATCTATTGACTTTTTTTAATGTCTAAAATGGATTTTCATTATGTACATTAAGTAAGTATTATAAAAGTGTGTTTTTGTAAAATGATTTTTAGATTGAAACGAAAACAGTTTAACGGGATTAGATTTATATAACATAAATATGGAGTATATTGAAATCATTTATCTTTAAAAATTGAGGTTTTTTAAATAGTGTTTTGGAATTCATTAGAAGAAATGAATTTTTAGTTACCTGATATTTGATGAAATATAGTTTCTATAATTAGTTTAATTGTTTTGAATGTAAATTATAGTTTTTAAGATGATTCATTATTATATTCATAGTGTTTTATTTTGATTTTAGGATGATTCAGATATAAATTTTGAGTTTTTTGTTGAATTCCCATAGCACATGGTTAGTGCATGGTCTTGAAAAACTATACGGATTGGTCTAGGTAACCATAAATGATTTGGTTTGCCTTTAGTAAAGGGTTCACAACCTATTCATGATTAGTCAAACATTGTATAAATCTTGTGGGAATCCATTTACTCAAGTTAGAACCATATCGCATGGTTGGATAAAATTTTCTAAACTAGGTGACCAAACCGTGTAGGTGTCCAGGTTGTCCAACAAGTGGCACATTGTGTCCATGTGTCTTAAAAATGAGAAAACATGGGGTTTTTGGAAAATGTTAGTTTGATAGTGTCGATTTGTTTTCAAATTTGTTTTAAATGAAAATTAGTGCGAATTTTTAATTTTTTTTTGATAAATTGGAATTTTAAGAGTTATGGAAAAATATTTTGGATGAGATAAAATTGATTTTAGGATGAAAATTAATTATATTTTGATTTTGAATATGATGCAATGGTTTTTTATTTGGAATTTTAATAGGTTTTTTTTGACATGGATGTTAATAATTTTTTGGAATGTTTTATAAATATTGATATGCCATGTGTGTTGGGATTGAGAAAATGTTGTTGGAATGTTTTGTTTTCGAAAGTGGATTTTTTTTCGATATTAGTCGCTTACTTGATTAATCGCATGAAAAGATATGGGTGGAATGTGGATTGACGATGTTATGGGAGGATGTGTTCTAGGTGATCCATCGTTTATGGGTGCTCAAGGTGGCATGATAATGTACATATGAGTGGGACTCTATGGAATACCATTGGTTGGTATGAAAATCCACCAAGTTTGTTTTGTTTTTCAAAAGTTTTTTTGGCTGTAAATTGTGGTGTTTTTGTATGCCAATTATCATGTGGAATATTTTTTCTACACTTTTTATGTTTTGTTTATCTTGTGTTATTCATTAGGATTTTATGGTTAGGATTATGTTTTGTTTTCATATTGAAAGATTTTTCGTAGATTGTTCTTGAAGCAGTGTTTGGTGGGTCTCTAGATAGGTATTGTGAATCACGTGTTTCTATTTTTTCTGTGAGTTTTGGTCTATGATTAGGTTTTTATAGAGATATTGATTTTGTATTTAAAATGTTTTTTCTTATGGGCGGTCCTCTATTGGAAATATTTTTATTTGATCAACCAAATGATTTATTTCTTTAATTTCATAAGTTTAATCAACCTCTTAAAATTATACCCCATCCCATTTTCTACACTAGAGAGTTGTTTGGGATTATTTAATGTCCCATCATGTTGTATTTCTTGTATTGGTTACAGTAGTTCATATATATGGTGTTTTTTGTGTTTATTTTTGTTCCCTAATCATCGTGTTCAATGTTCATAATGATAAATAGTGGTGTGTGAATCATCCAAGTCCATTTTTAGGTAAGGGTGCATTATTTAAGAATTTGGGTTTCTTGGTATGTCATGTCTTCTACTTTTTATTGGAATGTTGTGTGGATTCTCATTGAACTAAAAGTTGGATTTTTGATTAGGGATTAACATCACTTTATATTGAGGAAGTGAATTATTCAAGCATTAGGCCCCGAGAAAATGGGGTCCGGGTGATGCTGGATCATTGTCAAGAATCCCAAGGGTATGGAAAGTTTTTTATTCATGTGTTTCCACCATTGGAGTGAAAATTGTTATTTTATTTTATTTTTGTCTCAGTTTCCCTCAAAATTGTCCCTTATTGATAAATGTGTGATAGAATAATCTAGCATGCCATATCTGTGATTATGCCTTCTTGGATGCAAATTTCAAATCAAAGTCCTTTCAAGGAATTCTCGTGTGAATTGATTGAGGATATTCTTTAAAGAAATCTAGAGGTGATAATTAATGGGTAGTTGTCGGTTGTTATTTCAGTATTCCAATAATTGGGACCTCCCCACCCCTCCCATTGCGGCTGGGGGTTTTGGTTTATGAGAGGATTTTTCACATTTGTTTATTATAGTTTTTTCTTAATGTTTGGATACCTACATTGGGCCTCATTGAAATATTATTCAATACAAAATTAGTACCAATTTGCTTCAAATGGATGGGAGTCTATTGAGGAATCTTTCTATTAGTGATCTATTTTGGGTTTTTTTGGTGTCAGTCTGGTTGAATATTCTTTATTTTTATGTTTAATTATTTATGAGTTACCATTTTTGTTTCGTTAAATGTTGGGATTTGTGGAGAGTTACCAAAATTTCTATTCAAGGTATATTTTTGAAGGGTTTTTTCATTATTTTACTATTGATTTTTAGAAATTGGTTCCAATTTATTGATCTATTTCAAACAATAGGTGAAACTTCTATTTGACTATGTTGGGAATATATTAGATCTTTGTGTTGGATCATGCTATTTTGAGAATCCTTAGTCACTAATTAATCTAGTTGGAAATTTTTTTGGCCTTCCTATAGTGCAATGTGTTTTTGGTGGGTATAATTATCACACACATATTTTTTGACTTTGTTTTTACATCTTATCATTAGGATCTTGGTTTTTCTTCCATAGATTTAAATTTTAGGTTTTTGAGGTTTTTAGTGCATTTTATAGAACTATTCATGGTTAGTGAGAATAGTTTGAGGATGATGTGGTTTCTAAAATGAGTTTTTAACAATATTAGGGGAACATTTTTATTGGGTATGACTATTTTATGGTTTATCCCATTCAATTAGATGATTTTTGTGTGAAAAGGTAAATTTTTGGGGACTTTTTCCATGTTTCACAGTTAGGGCACACAGTGTTCTTAACCCTATTTTATGTTTGTAGGGGGGTCACATATTTTGGAATGGATTAACTAACCATGTATCCAAAGTGAACTACCCATCCAACACTAGAATGTGGGTAGTCTAATGGTATCCACATAGTTTTCTAAATAGTTCACGATAACTGTGTGACCAACTCAGTATAGGTTATTAGGGGGGGGGGTATTTCCTTCTTTTGTAATTTGGTTTTCTCTCTATGGACCTCCCATTCGAACCCTTATACCCTAGACACATTTCTTGGTCAGTTATGGAACCTTTAATACCCTCCAAGTTATATTTAAGGTGTTTTCTTGGTGATCCATCAATATGATCAAACTGTTAGGGATTTATTCTTATCCTCTCAAGATTTCCTTCATTTTACATCTTCTTCCCTAACCATAGGGCCCATGTTGGCCAAATATCATGACTACGGTTTTGTCCCTGGGGTTAAATCTGTAGTTTTTGGGTTCAACCTCTTGGATTAGGGTGCAATATTGGTTTCTTGTGGTGTGGTTGATGTGCAGATGTATTTTATCACCAATTCATGAGCATTTTTACATCAATGTTAGTTGGTTCCATGAATAAGAATTATTTTGTGAATTAATTTTTCATGAATGTGTAATTTAGCATGTTCATTAGTTACTTTTTCTAGTGTGAAAGTTACTTTAAAATGGATTAATTCTATGTTTGATTTTAAATTGGACTTATTACTCGAAATTTTGTTGGTTTCATGTGTAAACTATTGTTGTGTCACATGGAATGATTTTTTTTATTATAATATTAGTTTTTTGAATTATATAAGGGGTGATAATTATATTTTGGGTGCATTTTTTGGGATAAAAAACATTGTGGTATTATTGGAAATTATTTTATAAAATATCTAAATGGACTATTGAGTTATATATGTAGTTTGAATCATTTTTCTGATATTTTTTTATGTGTGAATGATTTTTAAATTTTAATTTGGATGTGAATGTGGTGTTATGAGATATGTGAAACCTTTTTTATCACAAAATGGATGCCTGTGTATATAGGTTGATGGACTTGGACTAGTATACTATGGATTCAGATATTGTTGTGGCCCGATTTAACTTTGTGGCATTGAAGATGAAAACACTAAATCTATATGGAATATGATTATACTACACTAGAAACTTGGATATTGTTCCTCAATTGGGGCTCATGCATGAAAAATCTGTTGGTTATTATTTCTATACAAAATTTCACCTAGAGACATGGTACATAGGGTCCCATTGTTGGCTAGTTCCAAGGTGTAGTTCCCATGATTACTTATCATGGATATATTGAAATTAATTTTGAAATAAGGTAGTTCTTGGAAGTAAATTTTATGAAGAAAGTGTGTTCTCTATAATAGTTTTCTTTTATTTAATGATGTTTTTCATAAAATAGTTACAACCATTTCCTTTTTATAAAGTCATTAATGTTATCTACCTTATCATTTTTATTTAATGGTATCTTTTATTTGATTTAAGCATACTCGACTTATCATCACACCCTACTTACTCATTTTGATGTATGTATACTTTTTAATGTTTGACATATACAAGGGTAAGGATTTTGGTGTTCGTGGTTCAGGTAGATCACCATCTTCATAGATTGGTTTTTTGGAGGTGGCTTTAGGGAGATACAATATTTCCTTGGGGTGGTTTTTGAGTTAATTTTACTATAACATTTAGTTGTGTTCTCTTTGGATGTTGGTTTACAACCTTATAATTGAATTCTATAAATAATTTATTGTTTGTTCAATTTAAATAATCAGATTCAATGTAGTAATTTTTTTTGTTTTTTTATACTTATAAAATATTGTAAATATTTTCTAATATTTATTTACGATACCATATAACTTTTTCCAACAAGTGGGGACCGAGAACTCCCTTCGGGCCGTTATAAGGTCTTGATCAGCCACTGGTTCGAATGAAGACTCAGTTTGGTTCTTGACACCAATATAATACATAAAATTTTAGAATCATTTATCCTAACTAAAACAAAAAACCCATATTTTTATATATTGTTTTAATGCGTCTACACCAACAATAATTTATTAATAAATTAGAATTTTATTATTATCACTTGAAATAGTGTTACAATAATATGATTGTTTTTTAATATATGTAATTTACTAAATTTTTTTCTTGATATATCAATGGATTATAACAATATAAACACACATGAATTTATTAAACACTATTATTGAAACTGTAATTAGATCACTTTTAATCCAATAGGGATGGAAATATTTTCAGAACCCCAAACCCATTTTTTGTTTCTTTATAATGGAAATGTAATTTTAAAAATATTATATAAATAATTTTGGGAAATAAGGTGGGAATACGTTTTCTATAAAGTCTATTATAACTATTTCCATTATTCTTAAAAATATAAAACAATATCAATAATAGGATAATGTCGACTAAATAATTAATAAAACCCGTTTTTATATAGATTCTACATATTTTTTAAATAATGGAAGTATATGCATTATATAAATTGATATTATTTCATTTCCTATAAGTATGTATGCGTTATAAAAATATCATGGTATATGAAGGTTTTAATAGTTATATTAGGCCACTCCCTCTACATGAATCTTGAAAAATATCTATTTAAAAAAGAATATAATAATTAAAACCCAACTATATTATAGAATATTTGTATACATTTTAATTAATAAAATATAGTTATATTATATTTAATATGGAATAATATCCAAAATGTTCTGAATAAATAGTATAATAAAAAAACAAAAAAAATCTTGTTTTCTAGATTAGAAAAACATATTATAAAATACAAGAATTCCATATAAAAATTAATTCATAAATAAAGTGTCTTAGTAAATATATCCCCATTTAATATTTCACTTTTCACTATCTTATCAGCACTTCAAACAAAAATAGTTGATTTTTTTAAAATTCATAATTAATTGTAAATTTAATCCAAAATAAATAAAAATTTGAGTCATTATTATAAATGTGAAACCACCAATAACAACTGTATTTCCCCCTTTTGAAGATTCCAATAGACCACTGATTTCCATTTAATGGTACGATATCAAACATTTAAACATTTTCCCTCAAAAGACAAGATCAAAATAAATCTCCAAATATATTTTAAATGTTATTGTATTCATGGAATTTTATTATAAATTATTGTGAAATTTTAACACATTGTGGTATGAAACACTATTGCATGATTTGATACACAATCCATGATCCACCTATAGTATCACTATTATTTCAAAATATAATGATATCATGTTGTGTTCTATATATTAACATGAAAAATGGGACATTTAATTATTACTAGTGTTTCATAAAAAACAACCCCAGTGAAATTTGTAAATTGACATCTTCTTATAGAGTGACCCGATACATTTTCTTATGATGCATAAAAATATGGAATTAATATCGACGATCAATGGAATTTTTTCAGTTAAAAATTGTAAGCATGGTGGGATTGGATTGATATTTTCCATCATATAATTTTTCTTTAAACATCACTAATCATCACTATATCTTATGAAAACCACATACTGTGAAATTTAAAAATTACTCTACTCATGGATTTATAAAACACAACACATCATCAAAATAAAAACATTTGAATTCAGTATTTTCATTATTCTGAAATATAAACTCAACCATTCACCAGAGTTGATAACATTAGATAAAATATACATATTCATATTGTTGTTTGATATCTAATATATATTATATTATTGCATAGAAATTTCACTCGAAGCACAATTTAAATGGGAAAACCATAACTCCAAATATATGAATATAAGACAATTTATTAGGGTTTATCGTGAATTATGTCTATTTCTCACTTAATACCAATATGTTTCAACCAAGTAAAACTATATATTAAGCTATCAACAAATCTAAATACTCCCAGTGTCCAAATATATAATTAAATTTTATTACATATTTCACAATTTATCTTATTTTATTATACCTCATTTTCAATATTTGTTCTTACCATTCATCCCATTTATATTGCTATTCCTCTTATGTGAATAAGGATATTCTTTAAATCTAAATAAATGTATCCAATTTTTACCATATGTCCCATCGTCCATTTATCCCCATATAAAATAACTATAAGTATTCTTCATTAATTTATGAATTTCCTTTATATATTATAAATTGTTATTTTGATTTTGTTATTTTATAAACCATCAAATCATTAATGAGGTGGTTGAATAATGAGGACCAATTGAATATAATCAAATTATTGTATGTACAATGATTTTCTCATAGTTTCTAAAATATTCATATATTTATTCATTATAATCACATATTTATAATTCCTCACTCAACATTATCTAAAATTAAATGGTCAAAAATATAAATATATGTTAAGAATAAATCTTACACAATATTATTTTCATCTAAATCACAAAAATTATATAATGATATTTGTTTTAACCTCCTCCCAACAAGATGAACCCCTACAAGGATAGACATGGGGGGAGAGATATAGTGATCTATGAGCCCCACCTCCAGATGGATCCGGGTTGGTGAGTAGTACTTAGGGAATAATAAACATGAAGAAGGTTGGAATTTACCTCTAAGAGAAACACATGTGAAAGAGATAGATAATAAAGATACCTACCAACAACTTCTCAACACACAATATAAAAAAACCCCAATTACACAATGGTAATGTCATGAAATAATTAGAAAAAATGAAGGTAAACTATAATTACCAAAAGAATGTAAATTTTACACTTAACATAAAGAACAAACAACTACTATTAAACCCCAAGATAGATGTATCCAACCTGATATGGATCCTACTCGAGCTGACCTAATAAATTGTTTACATATGTAGGTTGAGTATAACATTATACTCAGTAGGATCCTCCTTGAAGCTGCTTAGGGAAAAGACAATGAAAGCATGCTAAATCATAGTGATTAACAAGTAAAAATAAGTATTAACCCAGAAAGGTATACTATATACCATCCTCCCCAAGGATAAACTCACAATGTATCATATAAATGTGTGTATAATATAATAAATAATATGAAGGTTAACTCACTTCTATTTCACATCTTGTATCTCACTTTCTCCCATTGTTTCTTGTCTTAAGAATCTCTCCCCAAGAAGGATTTCTCCCTAACAGATGAAAAAGAACCATAAAACACACCTCATATGTCATCATGCTTTTTGTTTATCACACTACCATGTCTATATAACTAATGTAACCAAGTAGTTTTTCATGTCAAACAAAATCCAAAAAGCGTGTATCAAACATAAAGTATTATACATCATGCAATTGAAGCCTATACACCATGTATCCTCAATCCATCAAAGCCTATACATGTTAAACCTATAATAGACCTTAGGAAACTAAATAAACATTATATATCTATGAAATAACTACATTAAATAATATCCCACTACACAAATATCTGGAGAAAACGATATATTGTTCCTACCGGCAGAAGTAACTACCTAGAGAATAGAGGGAGTCCAAAGGGTGTTGTCAGCCTTTCATCCTCCCTCCAGGATGTTGGGAAATACAACCTTGGGGCTCAGAATCCTAATGTTTTCAGTTTACCTAATCTAAAATATTGAGTATAATATAGAAAAAATGTACATGTTATAATGTATCTCACAACCAAACTATGGTAATATCCTAGTAGAAAACTCAAATATAGTTAAAATCTCTCAAACTACCACACACCACAATTAAAACAATATATTTTATAAAAATAAAACCATTTTAATAGAGAAAATATGTTATCTTATTCCTTTTTCCTCAATTGGAAAAAATGTTTATTAATTTTATCACCATTAATATACAATTACTAATTCCACAATACATTTAATTATCATCAAAATAATGATCCATGAACTCCAGGAATAAGAAAATAGAGTCCATGGAATCTTAGATTTAATACCTCATCATTTCATCCCAAAAAGATCTATCCCCATGATTAAAACATTTATTCATTTATTTACAAAATTACTTTTCTCATTACCTTATACTCATGGAAAAATTTATAAGCACCCCAAAGAAAATGGGATCAACTCCTTGAGTATATGAACTACCCGTCATGTATTCCCTTCCTATTGAATGTTAGTAAAATCTGAAAATCAAGAATAGCTACAAATGGGATGCACATGGAATTCCCCACATGTTTTCGTATCCCATGGAATTGACAGTAACCAAAAACATTTTAGTGCCTCAGGAAGTGCACAATAGAAATGAGATAAAAAAGATACTCGTACGTCATCCAAATAACGTATTCAATTTGCTTCCAGCTTCTATAACAACTGGTAATTCCACCGTCTACACATTCTTTCATATCTGATATCCACCCAAATATCCCTGTGCATATAACGAAGAATCTCACCACTATAGTAGTTAACTGATACAATAGTTCCAAGTCCTCCATCCCCCTCTAATCATAATAGAACATTAGGGTAATCCACCCATGTTTCATGTCACATCTAGGCCTCTCTTCCCCACAGAAAATAATACCCCACTTGAATCATATGTCCTAGGATCACTTCACATAACATGCAATATGAGAAAAACAATGCAATGAGATATTGGCCCAAAAGAAATTCATCTAACCTTCACACTAAATGAGCTCCCATGTCTCCAAACCATTAGGCACATGACCTTTATAAGAATGCATGAAACTTAAGGCCTATAGAGGAAATTTATTTTATCACATAGCCACTTGTTATTCTACCGTGAATTAACCAATTCATTATTAAAAGGATCCAAATATGGGTAAACTAATAAACAATCTATCGTAAGTTATCACAAATTAATTAAAATTTTAATTAAACATGAAATTAATTATTTTTTCATCAATAGTCAACAATTTTCATGTTCATTAACCAATTTAATTGAAATCACACAATTATATCAATGTAATTAACATAAAATTACAACAACAACAACTAGATTCATCAAACATGACTCTTTAATAATTCAGAAAATTATTTATAAATAAATTCCATCATCACTTTGTTTACCAATTTTCATCATCTAGAAAATACTAAACCCAGAATCACATATATATCACACTATCTAGTAAATCTATCTGAAAAACGTTATCATAGTCTAAAGCCGGAACATCTCTATGTGATAAATACATATTCATTAATTTGGTTCAAGTATATAATTAGTTCAATTTAATTAATATCCAATCGTTTATATCATGGTATCTTTATGATAGCATGTATATAAATAGAGAATCAAAAAGTACCCTAATTTTAAAGGTATCCTTTGTTATTCACATGAGAACAGACCAAGCAATGGATCTCCGATCGCTCCTCCTGCAAGTACTACATCCATCTGAGGACAGAGAGACACCAAACAAAAAAATATAACTAATTGAAACCACATTGGAAACATTGGTAAAAAACAGTCACAAGATGATGAGAATATATGAGAGGAAATGTGGTCAAACCAAGATAAACTCCTATAAAACATAGGAAAACACACATTGGATCAAGCTCGGTCACTACAAATTGAAGATGGAAGCTCGAATTTGATTCTAATCGAAAGGATCACCAAAATTCTTAACAGGGGAGTACCTGGACTTTTAGGGGGAGAGATATGGATGGTTTATCCTTAGAGTTTGAATACATGAGTGGATAGGAAAACACATAAAGAATTACAGTGGCAGGAGATTATATGACATGTAATACCCTTACATGTTGTGTAATTCCTTGAGGTAAGGTTCTAAGGGAATAACTATTACCATTAACATTTATTTTATCTTCCAAACCCAAAAATATTATGCAACATAAATTCGATATTCATGTAGTTAAATTACTCTACATAGCATGAAACCTAATTTAATGTCATCATGGTACCATGCTCCATGTTCTCTACACCTGAACTCTGCCAAACATCCTTTAAACCTCTTCATAAGTCCTTAAGAATCTAAAAAATACAATGGGAGACACACATGGATTTGTTCTCTTATAATATATACCTCTCAACAAATTATCATCCTAGGTAATCAAAAACCAACCTAGAGTGGAAATAGAAAAAACATCATTTGATAATCCATCCAGCGAGTCACATCTCATGTCTCCTTCCATCACAGGAAATCAACCACCTGACATAGGGAACAAACATAAAACTATAAAAAAACTAAAAAAAACTCAATAAACACTCCCAAGGTATATACATCTCATATGATAAAAACCATAATAAGCAATAAGATAAATCATACTCACAGTTGGGAAAGGTCTACAACCACAAAACAAATAAGGTTACAAGTTAAGAGAAAAAAACATATCGGGGTACTGAGAATGTATCTGTGACTCCATTTCATATGTATTATCGTTCACAACACTGTGATTCCAAAAGACACAAAGCGAGGGGATTTATCATTCAAAAAACACATTTTATTGGTGTTCATGTATGCCTACATGTATCTCCTTGAAATAATCATCCATTTAAACAACAATTATGACAATATCAATGAAGTGATAGTAATAATGATGACAAATACAGATCTGTGACCTATGAAAAACATCATTTAGCTGGATCATCTATGGGGGAAGCACTATCTGATATTCCAGGACTTCAACATGAGCCAAAACCTTGAAAGTCCCATAAAATAGGGGAGAAATCGTACTCCCACAATCAAAACATTGCTTCCCACAATGGGGAGAAACCCTTAGAAACACATGAACCACCACATAGAACTCTAAATGTATTATCCTATGATAGGAAGAGGATATTGGATGATCTTACACTACATTCCTCCTCTCATGAATCATTAAAACTATATATGTTGTATTATGAACCAGTTTTGGCCTGAGAAATGGAGACTCTAAATCCCTTGTACAACCTAATGGGGAATATATAGATAGGACATAAAAGGATGGAAATGGATCCATATTGATGATTGAATGAAAACTATTCATTTATGTAAACTCTACCATGGGAAGTTTCCACATCCATGAACCTCCAAAACCCATGACACAATGGTGCATCATGTCTTTATGATTTTTGGAAGTCACTTTTGTGTGACCCTCTGTCTGATGATAAATAATAGTGATATGGAAAATATGACTACCAAAAGAATTCTAGAGACCACTCCACACCTGATTGTTAAAATGAAGAATTCAATCATATATTATTATCCTCAGGACTCCGTAGAGTCTCAACACATCCTCCATATACTGCATCCCCTACACCTCTATTTATATCGACTATTTGATTGTATTATGTAGAATGATTTCTTCAAACTATCAACTACCACCCATATAGCATTAAATCCTCACTATGAAAGAATAAAACTAGTAAAAAATTCCATTAATATGTCCACCCACATCAATTGAGGAACATCTAACAACAATAAAAAACTAACTAAAAGGTGTTGGTTGGCCTTCACCTTTTGAAAGACCAAATATCGATACACAAACTAGAAAACTACACATTTTATCCAGTACACTAAAAACTAGATATCAATGAATAGTACATATTTTTAATGGTAGGATGTAACACCAATGAGAAGATATGGAACTCTCTGAGAACCATCTCACACATCTGAAAGGGAACAAAATTCCATCCTTGAAACAATAATAAATGTTGTACATCATGAGACCAACCATCTGGGGTCTCACCACAAACCACTCAGTCTCTCTAGAACACCACATCAATATCTCCCAACTAGGATTCCTCCACATACCACAATAGAGATGACTAAAACTTCATCTGAAAGAGACTGCACATTCCCCAAAAAAGCTCTTATTTCTAGATGTAGTGTTGAATGTTCTTCAATAAATCCATAGGAATCACATTATTCCCTACACTGTAACACTACACGACTTCCTCCTCAGTGAAATATATGTGACAATTACCTTTAAAAGTGAATATGAAATTAAAATTCATAATCATGTAAGAATTACATCCACTAATACTGGTGTATGATCATTCCATGTTGGGAGAAAACATTCCCTAGGATGTTATGATTACTGAAGACCATAATATGATCATATATAAGGTAATGTCTCCAAAAACATAGGTTAGACACCACTACTTCCAAATCGAGATCATAGATATAATAGTTACACTCAAGTGGGAATAACTACCAAGACATTTAAAATAGAAAGATCATTTCTACATCAGAAAACAACCAAACCCTATACGAGATGTGCCATAGAAAATATAAAAATGAACTCTTTCTGCTGGGGGAAAATGAGATTAGGTATTTAACAACAACTCCTACAATTAATCAAATGTTCTCTAACACTCATCAGTCTGCACGTACTATTGATTCCTTCTATTTAAAAATGTTAGAGGAGTCACCACCCATGTGAAATCCTCGACAAACATATATTCATAGCCTAGAATGTCAAGGAAACATCACACCACTTCTTCTAACCTTGGGGAAATCCAATACCGAACTATTTCCCTATTCAATGAATAAAAAATTACACAATGATTCGATACAAAATTCACTAACTAGAAGACATCTTGATCAGAAAACTCACACTTCAAAAACATCCAAAAAGCTTCTCTTGACCAGGAACCCCCAAGAAGACACACAAAATATATACATTATTCTCTTTCAATGTAGAGTTCAAAAGTATTCCATCGAGGAAATATACCATGAGAATATCCAATAACTGTTGAATAAAGGGATCATTATCCCTATGAACATAGCTGGATAATTCATTACACTGAACTGAAACACAACAAGCTCATAATGCCCATAACGACAAAAAAAAAACAATCATCAGGGTATCCTCATCTTTTACACACATCTGATGATATCCAGACCTCAATTAGACAATTGGGTACCAACTATCATATTTAAGTCGATCGAATAAATCATTAATTCATAGAAGTGGATAAAGGTTCTTCATATTCAGTTGGTTCATGCAACGATAAACGAAACACCGACACTAACTTTTTTCGGCATTATTTACAAAAAAAGGTTCACAACATGGTGACACACTCAGATGAACAAAACCACATTGAAACAAACCATCAAATAGTATACACATCTCTCATAACTCAGAAGGATTTACCCTATTAAAATACATTCATATTTGAGACACGTGTCCCTATAGTTTGATCCATAAATAAATCATTAATTGAAAGGTTAAACTTCAACCTCTTATTGGGATACGTTATGGTAGTCTTCTATAACCTTTGGAAACCCCAACTATTGATCCTTTGATAAAATTATCACCAGATCATCCATCATGGATGATAAGAACAAAACAGTCCGTTGAACTATTAGTTGGACTCACTCGCCAACAAACACTAGTAACTCACCATCAGCATCAAATATGATAAACTTCATTCAAAATGAATCAATGATATCCTACACCAAATACAACCTATCCACAAAGAGAATTATTTTTTAATTGTTGTATCATTAAATATAGGAACCCCCCCCCCCCCAAAAAAAATCCATCCTTTCATAATATTTGTTCATAATCAATCCATAATTCTAACAAGTCAGCTCGACCTACAACTACCATAGTCAATGTCAAGGGAACTGAATGCCTCTCTACCACATTCGCCATGGCATGGAAAATGTCAAATGATATGAAATATTTCATCAATACATGATAAAACAAGGCATCAACCCATGTGTAAAAAATAAATGGGTACCTTGAACGATGATTGGGTAATTTAGAATGGGAAACACTGAATAATGAAGAATCCCACAACCTCTTCCATGGCTAATCTGACCATGTTGATGACCACCACTACGACTGCACTCTGCAAGATGTGTATGGGGTCACCTTAGTGTTATCCTATGCATGCCAAATATTATTTCTCCTAATCCCAACATAGAGGAATATTCTAATGTTTCCTCGGATGGGAAAACCTCAATAGAGTAACATGAAGTGGAACAACTGGTGCATGATGACTGCTTAGAATGTTTGGGAACCCTCTACACCGATTACCTTAGAATCCATTATAAAAACATTTTCCTGATCCCTTTATAAAGGATTGAGAGCCACATCCCTTTAAAATTGAGACATTTAGGGCTAGGAAATACCCCTTTCTAATCATAATATAATATTCAATAATAATTTGTAACCTTGAACCACACATCTAATACATTAGGAATTATTACGCCTCCCTTCTTAGGAAGATCTAGTTCTAGATAATGTCATCTCAATGACATATTCACTCACCATCACCTCTGGAAAAACCTTCAACATAATTGTGGTGAACAAGAATTGGATACTGGGATGTAAGTCCTAGAAATTCCTCTCCATAGACTCCACATCTGGCCAAATATATGAAGAATATCTCAAAATGTTCCTAAAATAAATAGAGAACTCTCTCAAATAGATCACCTGACCTATGTTTTTCTATCACTTGGAGACTAGGAAACTTCATGATTGATGACTGAAACTTAGTCGTGAAATGGTATTTGAACTCCTCCCTTTAGACTAATAACTCCCCATGATAACCAAGGAACTTGAACCACCACTGCCTTGCTTCCCTAGGTAGAAATATCATAGACAATGATACCTAGTTCTCCTTCTGATCAATAATCGAATTAATGTCTACATCATCCTCTTCCAACCATTCAATACTGACAACATCTGAATCAAAGACCTCATTCCTCCATAGACTCTTGTGCTAAAACTCACTAAGTTTCCCATTACAAGTATCATTATTCTCATTTATTACCCTATGATAATCTTTAGGTGTAACCAGATAAACATATTCTACACGAATTAGACAACGATATAGACCTAGACAATGAATGAAAGATAACAATCAATTATAAATCCTAACATAGAATATGGAATACAATAATATATAATTTTTTAATGTTATTAATTTTTATGTAAACATATCCCACATTCTATTCATTGAAAAATATGTGCAATTAAGAATGATACATGATCCTTTATTTGGTTGATACCTTGAAACTAGTATCAAATCTGTTAATATCCATTGAAAGCGCAAATGTGTTTTCATAATATCACAGGGGGGCTTTAAATACCCTTGTCTCAACTTGTATCCCATTTTTTATGCACTTTCTATAAATATATGATATTATTTCCTACCAATACATTAAATTCCACATGTTCCTAACCCTAACTCCAACATATCCCTCAAATGGGCTATTAATACCACACTATTATGACCACCTCCCCAAAAGATGTTCACCTCCTAGGAAACAAATGCGAGGAGAGAGATATAAAACCTTGATTCACGCCTCTATTAGGACCCATGATCTTGACCATATCCATGGGTATAATAAACATGTAGATGGGGGGAATTTCCATCTATGAGTAACACATAAATTAGAGAATGATAATATATGCACCATCAAACTCATTATTATGATACAATATTAATGAAACCTCATGTACAAAAATATACTCTGATGCTATAACCAATCTAATGTAAAGGAAACTTGAGGTACCAATAGAATGAAAAGGAGATAGTAGACCCAATTCACAAATAACTCCTACTAAAAACCAAAATTGTAATAACAAACCAGATCTTCAACCACATCAAACTAACCTACAAATTTTTTTATTTAGTGGATGATTATAACATAATTTTCAATCTGATCCTCCCTGTATCCTCTTTTTCAAAACATAAAGAAATCATGATAATTTATAGTGAACACCATGTGAAACTAACTCATCACTTAATCATGAATACTATGTTCACATAATCACAATGAATACTCTCACCAACTATCACATACAAGTGAGTATAATATAATAATGAATATCAATGGTACCCCTCTGTCACTTCCCACTGGTTTCTAATCTATCTCAGCATCACACAACCTATGAATCTCTCTCTAATAAGGATAACCTGAAGACACCTGGGAGAAGCACCACAACATGCACCTCATGTGTCAAAACGCCCCTCATGCACCACACCACCAAGTATATGATAAAAAATTAAATATATAGTTTTTGGGGTCCAACCCATACTGTACAACATGGACCATACATTTGGTATTATACATTACCCCATCACATCCCATAAATAGAGAAAGGACCCAGAAGTCATGACAACCTATACATGTTATACCAATAATATCCTGTAGGAATTAATATCCATAATATATATTTTTATGAAATAAGGACAAGCCATTAAAACTATGTACAAACGGATATAGGTAAATCTGATAGTCATGCCTACAAGAATAACTAACTACTAAGATATGAGAGAGAGGACAAAGGCAGTAGTCATCTATCCATCCTTGCACCAATATGTTTTCAAAAACACCCCTAGGGATCAGAATCCACTAGGTGATAATTTCCCTTATCGATATTATAGTTTATCATATAAACAAATTAAAACATATAGGACATAATACATATCACAACCACACTATGGGAATATCAATGATTTAAACTCATATACATATAACATCTATCTGACTCCAAAATAACACTAAAAAAACAGATATCCTATAATAAAAACCCATTTTAATGAGCTACCTTATATTATAATAATAATTTTTCTATTATATCACTTTAAGTTAAATTGTAATTAATACATTAATTAACCATTAACATTTCCACATTACATTTAATTAGGATCCCAATAAAAATCCATCCCCCCTAGGAATAAGAAAACTGAGTCCATGAAATCGCGAAATTACGACCTCATCATTGCATCCCAGCAAGCTCTAACGCCATGGGTTAACCATTTATTAATTTCTCAACAAAAGTACTTTACTCATTACCATGTACATTAGTAGAATATCTTATACACCCGAATCACAAGGGGCTCATCATGGTGAGTATATATACTACCTGTCGAGGTACAACCACCTATAAAAAATTGTAAACTCATCCAACTAGAGAGCGTTAATCATAGAAATCATGTGGCATTCCCCGTGAATCCTGCAATCCCATGGAAGGTGAGTAACCAAACACATTTGTCTATCTCAAGCGATGAGGAAAGGATAGAAGATAAATAATCAACAATTATGCTAGTATAAAAATATATTCAACAAGAATCCATTATTCATAATAACTAATATTCCTAGCTTAATCACAGTTCTTCATCACTAGGGTCCTCTCCAATATTCAAATGAATATAACAATGCATCTATACACTCCATGTTTCAATGGATTTCCTGAATACTGGGCCTCCCAACCCCTCATTTCACAAAATTATTCTAAGCTCAAAAATCCTAGCCTCACATCACATCAAAGAATCTCTACCCTATATACCACAACATCCTTCTAGGCTCAAACATACTAGTCTATCATCCCATCTAATCAACTGGGAATCATACATAATAATGGGCTCTCAGCCCTAATGCAAGTAATTCAACCTTCACTTACAACATGTTCTCACTGATCCAAAACACAAGTTACCCAGCTTTAACAAGCATTCATGCAACAAAGATCCTACAAATAATTAAATTTTATCACCCAATATGTTCTTATTATATAATTAATCAATTCATTCATTATCCATATGTTCCAAAAATAGGATTCAAAATAAAAATCTATCCCAAGCTATTAAAAATTAATAAAATAATTAATTAAAAATTCATTTAATTAGTTTTTTAAAAATCATCACCATGGTTTACGTTCATTATAAAATTCAATTCAATAATTAAACTGTCAACAATTTTATTACCTTAAAATTATAACAACAATAACAACATTCATTAATAATTAATATTTAATCTTTTAACCCATAAATTATTATTTAATTATGTAAAGACATTATTTAACAATTTCCATGAGGAGGAACGAGCAAAACCTTTAAAGGAATAGATATCACACTGTCTTGAAAATCATGAGGCAAACAGTTAACATGATATAAAGTAGAAGCATCTATATGTGACTGATATAAATTCTTAAATATGGGCCATGTATTTATTTACATAAATTTCATTAAGATCCAAGTAGAAAATTCAAGACAACTCTATGATATCATGTAACTAAATAGAGAATAAATGTAACTCCCAGACCCCAGTTACCCAGAGTCGGTGCATTATTTTAAAACGTTGGCATGATATAGGGAAATCATGTCCTGAAAGACCGATCAGTTTAGCAGTGTTGTAAATAGATTACATACATCAACTTCACATTATAATTTCAATCATTAAATAAAGAATAGATAGTTATTTGAGAACACCATTATTCCTTTTTAGCTTAACCTTATATATCAATCATAATACACTTCTTGGAAATCATGGGAAAATAATATTTAATAAAGGGGTGAGTTTAGATGCTCAGTAAGGGTAAAAAAATTTAGCAGAAGATAACATAAAAAATTGGCATGTTTAATAATTAAAAACACATGCCTTTACAAATAATAAACATGAACACTTTATGGTAGAAATATTAGTTGAGTAAATAATGCCATAATAAAACATATTCATGGGTATTATACTAGTTGAATAACCACCTGAACCATCAAAATTATTTTCATAATGATGAATGTATAATGGCAGACAATCTGAAACATTTAGTCAAGGCCTTGGCCAATACGTCTAAAAATGATTAAGGCCTCGGACAAAAACCATAAATATAATTGGGAAGGACTTGAACAGTTCCATATCTAATTGTCTCATTAGACCTACCAACGCACCGAGGAGCTATAGAGGGCTCCAACTATCACTTACTAAGTCCAATGCATTCATCATATGAAAAGGTAGAAACATAACATAAACATTCATATTTAAAATAAGATATGAAATGTCAATAAATAAACCATAAAATATGAATGGTATAAAAATAAAACATCCACAGTAAAATATATCACAAATTGTTCTATACAATATAGAATATTTTTATCATAATAAATCAACTTAAAAAAAGTTTAAAATCTATCAATGGATGTTGTCATGGATGTAAATGACTTCTAAAACTCTTTGAGAGAAATATACATTTTTATGAAAACATTTAAAGGTCAAATTTTTTTAAAGGATTTAATTTAAAATATACTTCTGAATCAATGATTACCATACCACTTTTATAATTTTGAAATGAATTATTATTTCAAAACATACATTTCTGTGTAAATAAATCATTAAAATCATTTTTAAAACCTGGAAATTAATTAAAAGGATTTAAAAAGATAAAATTTTAAAAAATTTAAAATGATGATCTAGTTAAACAGACCCTCCCATAAAACATCAAAAGATTTATTTTAAAAACATTTTTAAGAAATATGGGTATCGATGATAAATATTTCCTAGTATATACTTATAATAAACAATCTCAGATAATAATGAGATTGAGTAAATAACCCTCAACTTCTACTTTTCCTTTGTCGATGATATGTTAAACTCTTGTATAACAGTTAAAAAATTGTTATTAAATTATTCAAGAACCATATTCATATTTATTATATCATACATGATTTATTTATGACTTTATACTACCCATTTAATAATTATTTTTCATTATAAATTAACATTTATTGTAATAATCACTTTCTTTATCGTACATGTTTTAACTTTTTATTCTTGATCATATCATTTAGATCATGATTTACATACATAAAAAATATAAAACATGATTTATATATCATATATAATTATAATATAAATATTTTTAATAGATACTTATATGAAATAGAAAGGACTATTTATGGAGACAGTTGGTCGTACTTACCCAAAAACGATGTTTCCATATTCATATTGAATTGAATGAAAGTAAGTGAATAAGATATATGTAAGTAAATACATACATATATATATATATTAAGTATCATTATTATGCCATATTTTACATACTTATTAATAATAAATATTTTTATAATCATTATTGAATGGTGAATGAGGAAATGAATCTCATCGCGTCATGGAGGCGGTAATCAGTACTTATGCCTGAGGGAAAATATCATTATATTGATGGTGAAAACATATTTAAATGTATGGAATATAATATATTAATAACCATTAACATGTTATATTTATTATTTACATCAGTTATACTCATTATTATACCTATCTATATACTGATGTATTTGAGTAACAAACAACTCCAGGACCTGGAGACGGTAAGCCGTATATAGAAATGTATGGTTACATTGTCCTTTATAGGATTTATAGAATAAAGAATATGTTTATACCATATTTATAATAACATCACATTATTTTGGAGGTACTGGAGTTAATATTTTGGTATGGAAGAGAACTTGAAAGAGGGTGGTGAAATTATTACATCGTCTTTGAGTGTTTCTTTTGATTTGATCAAAATGGCACCATAGATTGGATTTATGATAAAAGTGAGGACTATAGGATGATTTAAGTGAATTATGGAGGATATTTGGGTAGGGTTTGGCTGATCCAAATGGCTATGATGGTGTTATTTTGAGAGAAGGGGAAGTTCCCTTTTATAAGAGTGGTGAGGGTCACTTGAGGAAAATATTAAAATATTAATTTATTATACAATCATATTTGGTTTATAATGGCTAAAAATTAATTCATATCAAGCCTTAGGTGGTTATGTGTCTAAATACTCTCATCTAATAGGATTTAGACTAGATTATGTTACCATTTTAACTGTAAATTTTAGATTCAACTCTTAGTTAAATAGTTTAACTTTTACCGTGTCTTCTTGTATTCTTACAATATTTGGCTAATAAATATACTCTAAACATCCAAGATAACCACAAGTGGTTCATTAATGACATATATAATATTATTTAAGACCTTTGCACAAACCATATATTTTTAGTAATATTATATTAACCAATAATATAGTATTTGTTTTAAGAAATAATTTATGTCAATTTTGACACTATTTGTTATTTTGTTTTTCTGAAAGTCATAACAACCTTATCACTTTAAAAAATTTATCTAATCATCCTTAACATGTAATATTAATCCTTAAGATTAGTTTACTTAATCATAATTCTCAATTAACATTTATTTGGAATTTTATAATATCATTTATTTTACTATTTCATTAAAGAGGTAATTAATGTAAAGTGATTGTGTCAGAAATAAATTAAATTATTTAATGCATAAAAATTATAAATAAAATATCATTATGTAGGAAACAGTTTTATATTTCTAATTAATATTTATAGTCGAATTTATACTGTGTGTAACCCTAAAAACATTGATTAGTTATTAAATGTTGAATTTAACACTTTTAATTATTCTTTAAATAAAATAATAATAAATTTCCTAATCTAATAAAATTGGACCAAAGAGGATCATATTTTATTCCTAAAATTATTTTTGTGTATAATTAAATTTATCCAACAGAATTAGGACATCTGTTAGGGTAATTATTATATCATTTTTAACCCGAATTACCCAATTTTCATTTATTCGAGTATAAAATGTCCAAAGTTACTATTCAACAAAATTATTTTATCTTATTGAAACAAATTTTACTTACTGATGTCAACTGTTTCTCTTGTATTTTTGAAATTCAACTCACAAAATTGGAAAAATAATGTTCTATTCAAATTTGTTAATGCTCTGAGAAGTTAGGTAAAAAACGTTAAAAAGATCCATAAAATTTTATACATATAATTTTATTATAAAATGACTCTAATATATTACATTGACCTTATATAGGTATTATATATATGTTTTGACTTAAAATAAATTTAAATAAAATAAATAATTATTTTAATAAAAAGTTAGTTTTAAATAATAACGAAGTATTTTTCACTATTCATCAAAAATTGAATGTTTCCAAAAAAATACAAAAAAATATCCCATAGCTAATTTTGATATTACGAATTCAAAAATGAAGTCTATTTTACCAAATTCAAACCATAGAATTTGCATTTATTAATTTAAAATTAATTCCCATTGTCAAAACCAAAAAGCCGATTTTTCAAAAGTAAAAACTATCAAATGATTGACATGTGTTTATGTCAAATGTAAATATGAAATTAGTTATAATGACTAAAATTGTTTTATAAGATAAAAATATAACATAATTATACTTCAAAACCAATCAAATGCATAATTTAAAAATATAAATTATTTTTATTAAAAAAGTTGTTTTCAATTAAAACATATAATTTTTCCCTATTCGTGAAAATATAAATGTTATTAGAAAAGTACCAAAAATTTATCCAAAATTAATTTTTATTACCTACTTATAATGAAAAATTTAATTTCATTAAATTGAATATATAAATGTGTAAAATATTAGTTTTAAAATGGGTTCACCATTAAAAGGCGGTAAAAATGCATTTTTTGAAAAATACTTCTTTAATCTGAAAAAATGAATTTGTCCTTATATTATGTCTAAGAGTCACATAATATAGATGTTAAAATTATATATAGTTTATAAGATTCCAAATGATGTTACTAATATTCAGAACTGCTTTTTGAACGACTAGTTTGGTAGGTTGTGGTGCGCTTGAACTCGGTGTTGCGTGTAGCGCAAACTATTGACTTACTTTAATGAGATAATATACTATAAAATCCTAGGATGTTACATTCTTACCTCATTAAATAAATTTCATCCTCTAAATTTGAAATTTTTCATGGAAAATAAATGGTTTAATATTGAAATATACCTTGGTAGAAAACTCACATCAGAAATTGGGTTAATAAAATTTAGAGTTAATAAGAGGGAAAGGGAAATGAAAAAGTCACCTCCATATTATGATCTTGATTAAGAGAAAATTGGTTGAAATTAAAGACCCATAATTGAAGGGAAAACATAAATATTTATAATGAGTGACTAAAGTCATCAATCCTAAAAAAGTGTAAAATTTTAGGGCCTTAAAGACATCAATCAATTATGATTTAAAATTTTGTTATTTCAACAAAACAAAAGGTATTAGGATAACACATTTTGGTTTTAAGAACCATTAAATAAAGTATTAGAATTTATTTATTAATAGAATAAGAGAAAAATATATATACCTGACAAGTAGAGTTTTATACTTCTACTAATTCCTTCCACAAAATCATCATTCACTCCAAAAGATAATATAATTCAAAAATATTATATTTATCCTAATCGAATAGGGTTCCAAAAATAATGAATTTTTAATTCATTTTTCAGACTACATTGAACACTAAATTATAAAAACTAGGACATCACGTATGCCAGTGGTTGGTGAACCACCCTTGTCACCCTTTAGTTGCGGGTTCATGTATCGCAGCCTTGACATATGCAATAGTTTATCGCCCGACCACTAGGTTGTCCTTTTTATGACAATCCGAAAATAATCTCTATAAATGAATTAAGCTTAACAATAGTTTCCAATGTCAAACATAATCTATTCCAACCTTTATACTTATCCAAAATACTTATGTTCAAACTCATATTCCAAAATTTATAAGGAAGTTAAACACAATGAAGTTCTTTTTTCCAACAATTAACATGTTAATACCTTCATCATGTATTCATTTAAAACACCATAACAAACTGAATTACCATAAAACCTTATTGATTATATTCAATCTCCCTTATTCATTATAGAATACTGGATATACTTCTTATATAAAAAAATGTTGTAAACTCAAACAATGATGGAATGTAAAAATCATTAATCAGTTTAAATGTAATAAAGGATATCCAACATAATTTATCCAAATCAATCATATATTATTCCAAAATCACTACCTTATTATTAGAACCATATTATGGTTTATCATTTTCACAACCATATATTTTCCCTAAAAAATTATCTTGCTATTGAGTCACTTTTCTTGGCTCCACACAATCTTAATTCCTTAATGAAATAGTACTGTAGTACAATCCTTATATATACTCTATAATAATTATACGATTTAAATCATTAATAAAATACTCAAATGACACAATACATTAATAAAAACCTATGAAATCAGATCATTCCTCTTCATCTTCGGTAGTATAATAACTTGATTATTATCAAATAGAAGCATTTGTGGTATACTCTGATGATTTAGACATTGATTCATGTAGTGTCCCAACTCCTTGTAGATGAAGCATTGTACATTTGAAACCATTTTATTACCTAGGAATCTCATACATGGTGTCCTTTTCCTCCATACATATAACAAACTCAAATTCCCTTTAATAATTTACCAAGGTGATTTTTCTATAGTTATCACATATTGGAAAATCACTCGTTCCCATCTTCCGTTTATCCATATTTATCTCTTCCATCATTTTCTTATCTTGCTTCCCTTCAAATCCATAGGACTTGGAGAATTCTTTATTTACCTTATTAACACATTATATTATTTCTTCATCTGATTAGAATACATGGGAGACTATTTCCCATTTATATGTTAGCTTAATACCATGAAATATATGATCCTTATTAATCATTCGGTCATGTGTATTGCTATAATTCTCATTCCTTCTACTAGGATCCATTTCTAAACAATGTCATAAACTAGGTTAGATTTTGAATCACAATTCATAATTCCAAACTTGTAAAATAAATAACGTGAATTGAATCAATTATGCATATAATATATAATCATAAAATTTTATCTCGATGGAAGTATTTACTCCTAAATCCTTAATAATGGATTGTAATGAAAACGTGAATTATCTTATGCATATCCCCCAGGAGTGTCGTAACCAAGAGTGTAGCAAGTCCCATTGTCATGTAATAGGATACCCCAGGTCAATAACGAAACTCCTTGTCAGAGTTTTTACTCTTAGGTACATATGTGCCAGAGCCACCTCTACCTTCTCATATCCAGACAGGGTTGCATTTCATAGAAAATACACAAAATCTCCACAGTAACAAAATTCTAGGATTTTATTCTATACTAATCCTCAATGTCTATCTTAGTGTAATGTTCTCTAATTAGAGTTTATATAAAAATATTTCCAAGGTTTTTTCTAAACTAACTATAATACCAACTATAACGCCTCATCCCTAATTACCCAGAGTTGGTGAAAAATCTTAATACATTTGCATGATACAAGGAAATCGTGTCCTGAAAGACCAATCAATTTAGTAGTATTGGAAATAGATTACATACATCAACTTCACAATATAATTTCAAACATAAAATATAGCATAGATAGTTCTTTGAGAACCCCATTATTCCCTTTTATCTAAAGTCTTGATATCAATCATAATACACATCTTGGAAATGTTGGGAAAATAAAACATAAGAAAGGGGTGATCTCAGATTCTCATTAAGGGTGAAAAATTTAGTGGAATATAACATAAACAATAGGCAATGTGAATAATGGAAAACACATGCCTTTACAAATAAAAAACATAAACACTTTATGGTAGAATTATTAGCTGAGTAAGTAATTCCATAATAAAACATAGTCATGGGTGTTTTACTAGTCTAATAACCACATGAACCATCAATATTATTTTTATAATGAGGGAATGTATAATGATTGACATTCTGAAACATTTTGTCAAGGCCTCGTCCAAGACATCTAAAAATGATTAAGATATCGACCAAAACCATATAACAAATTGGAAAAGGCCTCGTTCAATTCCACATATAATTTTATTATGAGTCCTACCAATTCACTGAGGAGATATAGAGGGCTACACCCATCACTAATCCCAATACATTCCTCATATGATAAGTTTTAAACATAACATAAACATTTGTTTTAAAACTATCATACAAAATGTCAATACTATAACCATAAACCATGAATGGTATAAAAATAACACATCCACAGTCAAATATATCACAAAATGTTCTATATAATATGGAATATTTTTATCATAATAAATCAACATCAAACAAATTTAAAATCTATCAAAGGATATTAACATAGATGGAAGTGATTTGTAAAACTCTTTGAGTGAAATATTCCTTTTTCAGGAAAACATTTAACAGTCACACATTTTAAAGGAAGTAATTTAAAACATTATTTTTGACCATAGTTTCCCATAACACTTTGAAATGTTTAAAAATAATTATCATTTCAGAACATTCATTTCCATGTAAATAAAACCTTAAAATAATTCGGAAAACATGGACGTTAATTATAAATATTTAGAAATATAAATCATTAAAACATTTAAAATGATGATCTAGTTAAATAGACCCTCCCATAAAACCGTAAAAAGATTATCCTTGAACTTTTTTTATGAAATATGGGTATCGATGATAAATATGTCGCAGTAAATAATTACACATAAACAATCATGGATAATAATGAGATTGAGTAAATAACCCTTACCTTTTACTTTTCCTTAGTCGATCGTATGTTAAAATCCTATATAATAGTTAAAAATTTGTTATCAAATTATTATGGAAACATATTCATATTTATTATTTCATAAATGATTCATTTATGACATTATATTACCCATTTAATAATGATTTCCACATTAAATTAACATTTCATGAAATAATCTTTTTCTTTTTCGTACGTGTTTTAACTTGTTACTCTTGATCGCATTATTTAGATCACGATTTAAATACATCTAGAATACAACAAATTATTTATATATCATAAATATTTATAATATAAACATGTATAATAAATAGATTTATAAGAAATGGGAAACATTTTTTATGGAGATGGTAGGTCGTACGTACGCAGAAATGTTGTGTCTATTTTCATATCGTATTGAATGGATGTGAGTGAATAAGATATATGTAAGTATATATATATATATATATATTCTGTAGCATTATTATTTCATATATTACATACTTATTAATAACATATATTTTTATAATTCTCATTGAATGGTGAATGTGGAAGTAAATCTCATCGCGTCGTGGAGACGGTAATCCGTACATACACACGAGTGACAATATCATCATATTGATGGTTAAAACGTATGAAATTGGATAGTATATCATATATAAAGAATAATTAACATGTTATATTTATTATTTACATAAGTTATAATCATTATTATATCCATCCAAATAATGAAGCGTTTGAATAACAAACTACACCAAGGCTTGAAGACGGTAAGCCATACGTACGCACATGTGGTGACCTTTTCATTTATAGGACGTATATAATATAAAATATTGTTGTACAATATTTATAATAACATCACACTATGTAGGAGGTACTGGAGTTATTATTTTGGTATGAAACATTAAAGAAAGAGGAAGTGGTAGAAGAAAAGAACTTGAATGATGATGGTGAAATTATTACCTCTTCTTCGGGTTTTTCCTTTTGAGTGGATGAAAAGAGCTTCTTAGGTTAGCTTTCTGATCAAATTTATGACTCTAGGTTGATTTTAGAGATGGTGAGAGGATATTTGGGCAGGTTTTGGCCGAGACAATTGGCTTTGGAGGTGTGATTTTGAGAGAAGAGGAGGTTCCCTTTTATAAGAGCGGTGAGGACCACTTTAGGAAAAGATTAAAATATTAATTTATTATACAATTATATTTGGTTTATAATGGCTCCAAATGAATTTATTTAGAGACTTAGGTGGTTATGGGTAGAAATACTCTCAATTTATAGGTTTTATACAAGTTTATGTTACCATTTTAAAAATATCTTTTATATTTAACTTTTAGTTAAACTGTTTAACTTTTACCTTGACTTCTTTTATTCTTACACTATATGGTTAATAAACATAATCTAAAGTTACAAGAGAACCTAAAGTGGTTCATTAATGAAATATATAATATTATTTAATCCATTTGGCTTATCCTTAGATTTTTAGAAATATTATATCAACCAATAATATAGGCATTTTTTTAAAAACTAATTTATGTCAATTTTAAAAATATTGGGTATTTTGTTTTCGTGAAAGTAAGAAAAACCATATAACTTTGAAAAAATTTATCTAATAAACTATAACAAGCCATATTAACCTATAAAATTTGTTTAATTCATCAAACGACTCAATTTACATTTATTTGGATATTTATAATATCAATTATTTTATTTTTTTATTAATAAGTTAATTACTACATCATCATTGTGTCATAAATAAATTAAATTATTTAATTTATAAAAATTATTAATAAAATAAATTATGTATGAAATCGTTTTACTTTATAATGAATATTTATAGTCGAATTTATATTTTGTGTATCCCTATAAAAATGGTTTAGTTATTAAACTTTGAATTTAACACTTTTAAATCTTCATTAATTAAAATAATAATAATTGTTTAATTTCATCCAAGTGGGCCAAAAAAGAATCATATTTTTTTAGATATAATTAGAACATTTTTAGCATAATTATAATATCATTTTTACCCTTAATTACCCTATTTACTTTTAACACCGTGAAAAAAAATCAAAAGCTACTATTATGAAAAATTTATTTTCATCTTATTAGACCACATTTTACATATTGATGTCAACCATTTCTCTAATATTTTTTAAATTCAACTCACAGAAATGATAAAATTATGTTTTATGCTAATTTTCAAATGCTCTTATAAGGTGGGTTAAAAACGTTAAAAAGTTCCATAAAATTATATATATCTTATTTAATTATAAAATGACTCCCATGAATTAAATTGAACTTATATAGGTATAATAAATCTATTTTGGATAAAAATATATTTAAATAATATAAATAATTATTTAAATAAAAAATTGGTTTTAAATAATAACACATTGTTTTTCACTGTTAATCAAAATTTGAATGTTTCTAGAAAATTACCAAAACTTTACCCTAAGATAATTTTTATATTCAAAATTCAAAAATAATTTCTATTTTACCAAATTATAAAAATTGAAGTTTCATTTATTAATTTAAAATTAACTCCCATTGCAAAACCAAAAAGGGGGTTTTTGAAAAGGAAAAACTATCAAAATATTAACATGTGTTTATGTCAAATTTAAATGTGAAAGTATTTATAATGACCTAAATTGTATTAAATAATAATAATATAATCTAATTATACTTCAAAACCAATCAAATTAATAATTTAACACTATAAATTATATCGATTTAAAAAGTTGTTTTCAATTAAAACATAGTATATTTCACTATTTGTCAAAATATGAAAGTAATGAGAAAAGTACCAAAAACATATCCAAACTAAATTTTTATGTACCGCTTCTAAAAGAGATTTTAATTTCATTAAATTTCATATATAAAAGTGTCAAATATTTGTATTAAAAATGTTTCTCCATTAAATGGCAGTAAAATATCATTTTTGGAAAAATATTTCGTTTATCTAAAAAAAATTAATTTGTTCTTATATTATGTCTAAGAAACATATAATTTGGATGTTTAAATTATATATCATAAATAAGATTCAAAATTTATTTAATACAATTCATAACAACTTTTTGAACGGCTAGTTCGGTAGGTTGTGGTGTGCTAGAACTCGATATTTCTTGTAGTGCAAGCTATTGAATTACTTTAATGAGATTATGTACTATGAAATCCTAGGGTGTTACAAGAATTAAATCACCTACTTGAAATGATCATCAACATTCTTCTCTCAAGAACATACCACACAATAGATCATCGATCATTCCCCCTAAAAGAACTTCATCCATCCTAGGATGCTGCGAAACCACTAAACATATAACAAATTGAAAAAATCCAATTTTAATCATGGGTAATCAACCTCTATAGAATGCCAAAAAGATACTAGATTTAACAAGATTAGACCAAGACAAACCACTAGAAAAAAATTAAAAGAACAGCATTGATCAAGCCAGGTCAGCACATATTGAAGATTAAAGACCAATATTGATTCTCATTGAAGGGATATCTTAAACATAAAGGAGGAGAATGTAGGGTCACCTTGAAAAAGTCATAGGGAAGCTGCAACAATAGGTTTAAAAACCTGAGTAGTTGGAAAAAAGAATTAAAACATTATGGCATCAGAGGATTACATAATATGTGATTCCATTTCACATCATGTAACTCCTTTTGGTTGGTCTCTTCTAAAAAATCATCAAATTTCTCATTTATATTATTTTTAAAACCCCAAAAATATTACACAATGTGAATCCCAAATTAATTTAATGATATTAATTTACAAATTGTCGAACAAACATTTTTGTCTTGAATGTTCTCTACTCCACCTTTCCAGCAATGAAACTGTTATAAACACCCTTTTATCCTCTTATGACCTCCAAAATCCTTAATAACATTTAATGTATTGACCCACCTTGATCTAGGACCATAGAATATATCAAAATTTTCAATTACACAAAATCATCTTGGTCATCCAGTAATAGTTTTTTAAATTTTAGTTTATTATAACCCTCATTGGAATGAAATATTTTGATTCCTTAAGAATGTTAAATATAATATATTCTTTAATTTTATGTTATCCATAAATGTTTCCAAAAATAAATATATAACCTTTATAAGTTCAATAAAAAATATTTATAGCCTTCTAAATAGTTTAAAAAAAAATCAATTCATGAAAAAGAATTTTTTTTACTGTTTGTTATATCAAAAAATTAGTATATCATATTGATATAAGATTTAAATAAAATACTCATTCTGTAATACTTCACTAATGGTTTTTGATCAACATCACATGTAATAATGTAAATATTCATTATGTTAGTGTCTAATATCCCAATGGGAATCATTAATTCTAATTAGGATATTGAATTTATAAAATTATAAAATAAAAACAAATAAACCACTAAACTACAATGTACAATAGGATATGAAAGTATTATGTCCAAACTAGAGAGATAGGGTTGAAAATAATATTAATAAAATAAAAATATACCTAAACAAAGTATGACATGTAGAAATTTAATTTATGCTATTGGGCATGAGAATGATTTAAAAAGGGATGGAAGAAAATATAAAATTTTTGTTGTGAAAGAATGAATCCTGGATAATTGGTTGACAATGTATTAAATAATTAATCCTCATTCATTAGGCATTTCACGACATAGAGAAATCACATGCTCATACTAACCATGAGTGGGTGAAAAAATAAATAATGGAAATCATAAAGATCTATGGTATTATAGGGATCCAAAATAGGTGGGAATTTCTCATTAGGTTAATCCTCGTCGAAGTAACCTTTTTGATACTCCTCTTGTAGTTCATCTAATGGTTCCTTTATATAGATTATTTTCAGATCGGTGGCTACAACACAAATCTCACGTACATCTATTTTTTTCCAATTTCCCAAAAAAAACATGACACGAAATATAATTTTTTGATGTGTAATACATGAAAGCAGAAAGTTTCTCATTTTTTTATATCATCATCATTAATGACATGTATTTATGTACATTTCATGTAATTTCATTTCACAACATGTAACCTCTCGCGAGACACACTGGTCGGTAACTACTCCTAGATGATCGAGTAATGAAATAAACATCATGAAAATAGTATTTTTATAGTTTATTATCCTACTATGTCTTCAAATATACAGTTTCATGTGGTAAATGAAGTGATGTGGTGCATGTTGTTTTCTTTATCCAATGATCACCACATTTTTCATTCATTTTTTAAAAACATATTGTTCCTTCCAAAAAACACAAAACATATTAATTCGCTCAAAATTTTGCATGAATGTTAAATTAAATATAGGAATTAATTAATTAAAATACTATAAAAGTAATGCATAAAATATGTTTTTCAATTGTTTCACATCCCTATAATTATGATCATTATTTTTCTAATCCACATAAACCCATATTCAGGTATAATTGTTTTCAAATTATGCAATAATTTAAAATTAAACTAGTTATTCATAGTTAACAATAAATATTAATAGTATATAAAAACATATATAATTCACATCCATTTGATAATGATTATAAATATATGAAAATTAATAATTAAATAAATTAATTCTTAAATCAATTCTCACTAATGATGAAATAGAATCATCTTTATAGATGGAATAAATATTATCATAACTTATACAAAATAAAATCCCATTTACTATTAAAAATTTCTAATTAAATATTTTTTATTAACCACTGACACATTTCCAGTGAATTTTTTAACATATAGGCTCTCCCTTATTATATTATTTAATTTTTACTAAATTAGGCCAACATTTAATTCAATTCCTATTCAGAGGCTCCTTTGTTATTGCATTACCAACTAATATTATCTCCACCCGAGTTATTAGATTATTTATCTAGAAAATATTTAATCATGGGATTTTGATTTGTTCATTATTTTATGCAATTATATATGAATTATTAATATATACTCATCATATTCTTTTTCTATAATACCATGATTTACACACTTCCTTAGGGCCTTCTTCCAATAATTCACCATATATTCTCTATCGTGTGTTAGTATTCTATAAATATTAAATGTTAATGAAGATATTATTTTTAATTAATATTCCTCATTATTTATTCTTTAAATATTTTATTTTTTGCACAAAATTACATTAACATCATAGTTCCCCCCAATATTTTTTAATCACTAATTTGAAAAGTTATTATTTTTATTGTTTCTATTATAACATAATAAAATTTATTCCTTATCTACATCTACATATTTTTGTGGTTAAAATATTTTTTCCAAATATATAATTTACATCCAAAAATATCATTGGGTTGACATTTTGGATTCTATATTTCCATATATCATATGTTGTGGTATCCTATATGGGGCCTGAAAAACCTGAATTTTATATATAAAAAAGTACATCTACTTCCTCCTTATATTTTAACAATGAGTTAATATATATATATATATTAAAAATTCTCCGAGTCATATTCATCATTAATATAATTCATTCTATTTAAGAAATTTTCAATATTTTTATAATACATAGAAATGTATATATATGCTTTTATACTTCTATAAAAAATATCCACCGTAATGGATTTGATTTCAAAACCATTATCTTAGTAAAAATACTAACCGTTCATCCAGGTTCATTCAAAGGATACCTCGGAAAATTATTAATGATACCCATGGATTCCTCATTAAAATCATGAAGATGATTAAACAAATTATACTATAATAATCAGTAAACAATATGAAGTAACCCTTACCCCTTGTTTTTGGATCATTATTAGACTATAATAATTTTTATTAATTAAGATTTTATTATTTCAATAAATAAAAATATAACTAGTTTCCATTACCTAATCTCCCCACTAATAAAAGTATCAAAATGATTCTCAAAATAAAACATTAAATTTATAATTTATAATGTTTAATTAATAATGATATGTCCTCTATTTATTATTGATTAATGTGATTGTGACTCCAATGTAATAAATTATAATACTCTTCTACAATGAGTTATTTTTTCTCTTAGTGGTGAAATTTTTACATGTTACTAATAACTGCATTTATTTCATTCTGTTTATAATATAATTTAAATGTGGATTTAGTGGGGAAAATTTGTAATGTGTATGACATAGTTAGTTTCTAAAATATGCACTATACAATCCTAGTTACATGTGCATGATGATGCCTATGTGACACCATAATAGAAATTCATTCCATGTTCGCGTGGCACTAGTCCATGGGGGCATGGGATATGTAATTTTTATTCTTATATCCAAATTTAAGGCATAGTAATATTTTTTTTATAATGATGATTCAGCCAATTTTTTAAAAAACCCATTTTTATTGATGGCATTGTTTTTATTACAAATTTAAGCCATAATTTGACGTTTTGGAAAAAATTAAACCGATGTTATTAAATTACATCAATAAAAAGTGGATCATTATTCATTAATTAATAACAACAATCTTAACTTTTTTTTTCAAACATGGAAAATGTTTTTTATAATAAACTATTATATCAACATGAAAATTTTAATTGTCTAAAATATTTATTTTTCTGGTAATATATAATGACTAGCATCTATAGAGTTTCAACATATTGATGATCAATTATATAATTCAATGAGATATTTATTTATATATATTTATAATTATTCTAGAAATATATCCCATAAATCAAAATATTTTATGTGACATGTCATCACCCAAACTAATTCTTTTTATAAATTTAATTATGTTAATAACAATCCTCTTTCAATAGGTAAAATATATTATGAATTCCAATTATTATATTATGTCATATCTACAAAATATTTCAAACTCCATATATTATTATAATTATTCTTAAATTCCTAAAATAGTTTTATATATCCATAATTCAAAAAAATAGAAGTATCTATAAAAATAATTTCTTCTATGAGGTGGGAGGTATGTTCAAATTGATATGTGATGAATTTGATTTTAATTTTATTTATGTAATGATATCAACACCACAAAAAAATTTCATTATCCACTGGTAATTATTGAAATGAAACCCCTATATTGGAAATATATTTTCACAAAATTATCTATAAGTATGAATACCTATAGAATAACTCATTGTTTTTTGATAGACAATATTTTTTATGAGACAATTTATTCCATTTGTTATAAAAAACTAATAGAACTTCTATATAATCATACTAAATCATAAACAATACATCTAATTCTACCCATGTTGATATTAATTGATAGTATTAGAAACCTTTTTACCATATTGGAAAATTTTACCATATTCTTCAAATTATCAATTAAATATATTCTAAAATGTACATGAATAGTTTTTTTAAATAAGATAATTCATTCCTAAAATTTTTTAAACATATTTTACCACATATTCAACATAATAAAATATAATTTTATCATAGTTTGATACTTGAATTGGGTTATTAATATAATTTTAGTTTTCTTTATTATATTCATTGATGTTAAAAACATCTTATAGAGATTCAAAATCATCCCCATGATCTTCCAAAACATTATTTATTTATCCCATTTCATCACCAAGTTTTGAATATTCTTGGATTAATCTAATATAATCAATATAATGTTTTTAAAAATTATTCATGAAAAGTGATCATATTTGATGGGATGTTCATATTTTACCACCACATCAGTAATTCCCTAAAGTTTTATTTTATCTTAAGTTTAATTTTGTTACCCCGTAAATGTTTTTAAAACATAAAATTTTTAATTTTATTTTATATCCCAAAAATACTATTAAAATGGACCTTATCATATTTTATAGCATTTTAATTAATAAAAAGCTTGACTATTTATTTCTAACAAGGTTAATGATTATACATTTCATTATGTATAGAATTACCATTAATATTTTTTGGATTAATCATTCTCAACCAATACACATTATTTAAACATTAGATGTATTATTTTGATATGAATCACCTTTCAAATATTATAATAAAATAATGTTAAAAATAATTAAAAATTTATTTCCAACAAATAAATTCTCATTAAAAAAGTTATAATAACATATAACATGAATCATCATCTTCATATTTTCATTAACAAAATATTATCAGTTTGATAGAAATAAACAATTTTTTGATGAATTGGTTGATGGAATTCCTAGCTTCACCAATTTTTTATAATTTTATATCATCAAGAATGTAAATTTGGGAAAAAATAATAATTATTTTTTTAATTATTTAATTATCCATTAGTATGAAACCATGGTTGAGGTAATTTTTTTATTTTTAGGTTTTGAGAAAATATCATTCATATCAATACCTTAAATGTGAATAGATTAAGAATACATTACAACTATGTATTAAATTCATTAAATGACTCCAATTTGACTTTAAATTATATGATTTAATCTTTTAAAATGAATTAATAAAATTATATCCATTAAAATAAAGTAATATATCACAATGCAATGAATCTCATAGGTATTTAGTAGATTAAAATATCATCACCTTCACGGTTGTTTTAATTAGTAATGACCATGCTATTATTTTTATCACCATTAAGGAAAAATTTAATAACATCATTATTTTAAAAATTCAATAAAACATAGTTATAAATTAAATAATAATAAATAAAACATCAAGTTTTTGTGTTTTGAAATTTGATATCATTAAACTAATTATGATTTAATATTAACAATAAACATAAAATTGTGATGAATTGACATTAATATTTTTATATAATATATCAATATTTATCTGATAAATTTTAAACATTTATCCTCATTTCTCAAAAACCCATATTTCAACTATCCATCGAAAAACAACATTTGAGTGCTTATAAAATGTGATGTGAATAATTTCAATCTAGTATTTGTTTAATTCTATACTCTTTCCTTTAATAATATTATTAAGAGGTTAATCTTAGGAGGGAAAAAATATCAAATAAATCTTTATAATTATATTACATTTAAAATTTACATGGTTTACCCTAATGAGAAAAAATATAAGGTAATTCATATATTATGTGTCATTGTATGAATATAAATATCAAATATCAATATTTCATGGTTTATGAATAGATCAACGCTCATTTTAGTGTAACTACAGTTATATATAACTAAAATCACTAAAAAAAAATTAAAAACAAATATGTTAATTTAATGTTGGCTCACCTAAATATTAATTTATGGGATAAAAAATAATTCTCATGATAGTTTTTCTTTTTCATTCACTACATTTACTTAATGAAAATATTATGTATAAATCCTATTATTGAAATATTATTCTTTCTAATTTTTAATATTTTAAAACAATTATATATATTGATATATACTCACAAGAAAATATATTCTATTATGAAATGTATTAAAAAACCGTGTGAAATATCTATATGACAAATAATGAATCCCACAAAAAACCATATAATAATTTCAGGTAAAACATTATATTTAATAGTGTTGTATTTTTAATTTATTTTAATTGGTATATATATATAATTATAAATTATAAAATCTCTGAATGGTGAACCAAATTTCATGGTGAAAATATATAACAAATATTATCTCAAGAATATAAATATATTTTAGAGATGTAACTATATATATATACAAATAAAAATAATGTTTTTAAATAAATTTTTCCTAAATCATGTAATGTCACTCATAATGCAATCTATTCATGATAAAATTGTAGTAAAGTCATCCATATTATTTTTTTGGTGGTCTAATATTTTTTTGTTCCCACGATTGTATAATTTTTTGTTTTAAATTCTCAACTCATCAAATATTAGCAACAAGGCATATATATCCTTTTACCGTACTATAAAAAATATATTAATGATTGATGTAATCATGAGAAATAGGGTTTATCCCTATTATTATATTAAATAATTTCATATTTTGGATATATTTTACCAGATCTTGAATAATAATATTTGTAAAGAAACATAAATTAAGAATGATAGTATTGTGATATTTCATCAAGAATAAGCCTATATAACTTGGTACCTTGAAAACTGAACTACATATGATAAGACTTAAATGGCCTTCCCAGTCCCCATGGGTTGGTATCTCACACATAGAACAATACATGATCATAGAAGGAATGATATTTCTATAAAAAAATTGATGTTACTGATACAAGTAAGTATACCCAACACTACAAAAGGATAACATACCATAAACCAAAATTTGTATAAAAACTCCATGGTAGTATTTAATAAATGTACCTAGAAACTGACAAGATTAAACATAAACATCCCATGAATCATGTGAAAAAAATATATACAACTACTTGGTTTAAGGATTAAAGAACATCATGCACCTCATAGTCATGCATTCCCTTTTCCTGATCTTGCAAAGTGAAAATATATAAACACTCGAATGTAATGTAATGATGTTGACTATAATTCTTATTAGGGTCTCACCATATATTCCATAACCAATATTACAATAGTTAACCATTATTTTTAAAATATTTCAATATAATAATGCATGATATTTAATATGGATATTTAAAAAAAATTATGTTCTTTTAGATTATGGAAGATATATCAAACAAAATATATAAAGGATTAAATTTATGTTTTATATAAAATGGTTTATTAAAAAGACTTAAAATAAATAATAGAGTTAAATAATAAATATAATTCATATAAAATCAGTCAAATTGAAACAACATGTTCAAAATTGTTGTGGTATGTTGGTGGGATATTGAATCCTCACACATCACATGAGTAATAACTTCACAATATCCCCTACCACTTAAGGTAAAATAGTAATTATCCACTCCCTCTTGATATAATCATACAATATGAACATGTTTAAATAGTGTTTCCATCTTAAATATTTTTCTAGATTACCAATATCCCAAAGTTCTTGTCCCAAATTGTAACATCCCAGGTAAATAAGGAATAAATCACTTTCATATTTATTAATATTTGAAAATTAAATACTAATTTTACTTGAAAGTGGTTGCTATGTTCGATAGCGTACCCGATACACAACAAAGAGTTTCTTTGAAATCTTACGTTGTACACTAGTAATAAAATAATATTATTTTAAATAGTAGTTAACACGTAGCCGTTGTATTGGCGGGAATGAATAGAAATAACTAAAATATGATAATATATATTTGTTAAATGTTTTTACATTTATCAAAAAAATGATAAAGGCTTAAAATACGAAAAGAATTCAATTTTAGGCATATATACTCTAATATTCACTAAAGGTCCACTTATCGCCTTTTGATGGAGAACCATAATTAAATATAGTTTTGGTCACTCTTATACATTCTATTGGACCAAATAAAATTCTTCTTTAGAATCGGGACATCAAAATTTACTTTGTGTAAATTTTTGGTATTTTTCCGATAAAGATCAATTTTAATAAATAGTGAAAAATGTTGTATTTTAATTCAAAACCACTTTTTAATATAATTTATTAATATGATTAGATTATATTTTTAATTGGTTTTTAAGTTAAATTAGAATATATTTTTACCATTTAATCCAATAGTGGTCGTTGGAATTAATTTCACTTTGAAATCAGACTTAAACTAGTGTCAATCTTTTGATACATTTTGTTTCATAAAAACACGCTATTTGTTTTGACAGCAGGAATTAATTATTAAATTAATTAATGCAACTTATATGTTTTTAATTTTTTAAAATAGACATCATTTTTTAATTCGGAATATCAAATATAGCTTAGGGTAAATTTTTGGTATTTTTCTGAAAAACATCAATTTTTGATGAAAAGTGAAACCACTAAGTGGTACTTAAAAAACTGATTTTTTTTGTTTAAATTAAATTTTACCACCTATATTTTTTGAATTTCAAAAATACGACATACAAGGTTTTCATTAAGAAGTAAAATGTGGGTCATTGGGATTAAAATAATTTTTTTGGTGAATAGTAACTTTTAAGTTTTTTAATCACGATTAGAGGTAATTAGTGTAGTTTAAGGAAAAAATAATGTTTTAATAATATTAAATGACCTTGACACATGTCCTACCCTTATTGGATGTTTCATGGCCGACCAATACAATCCATGGGTCAACTAGGGGACCCCATGGAGCCACTTTGGTAGGAAAATGACATTAATATCTTTTTATTTAAGGTTAAAATAAAAATGTCAGAAACATGAGTTGTTTTACTAATTTTTTTTTAAATGGGGTTATACAAGTAATATTTTTGACTATAAATATTCATTATAAATATAAACAAATTTCCTACATCATGATAGTTTTTTTATAATTTTTAGACATTAAATAAATTAAATTATTTATGACACCATGATGATGCAGCGATTACCTCATTAGTTAACGATTTAAATAAAATGAAAATACAATGTACAATCTAAGATGTAAACTTATAAAAAACCTATTTTATGGGTGTATTTCTAAATCTTATCACCTTAGGATCGAAATATATAATTTTGGGACCTTTTAAATCCGAAAAGCATTTTATAATAAAGTAACCTTTTATAACTTTCCAAGAGTGCCCCTCCTCTCCTCTTATAAAAGGCCCCCACCTCTATCACCTTACCCACACCTCTCAAGCCTTTGGGTCAGCCAAAACCTGCCCATTTTGTCTCTAAACATCCCTATCTTACTCCTAGAAGCCTCACTTTGGGCAGAAGTCGTCCCAAGGAAGCCTTTGAGCTCAAATAAAAAAGAGTTACCCATTTTAAAGGTAGTGTCTTCTCTTGTGTTATTATGTTTTATTTTGCTTCTCCAACCCCCTAAACTCTTTTTATTCCTATATTTTATAACAAAAAAAGTATCTTAAATATAATATTATGTTGTTATGAGAAGTATTAGAGCTACACCTACACACACCTTCGTCTAATGGTTAAAGAACATACTATTTCTGTTGTTGGTGATTTTCTGCCTCACGAAACGATGACTATTAAATCTTCTTTTAACACCTTTCATGGTGGACATTAAGATGTCACTATATTTATATATGATATTTTTTATGTTTATGTTTTCCTTATGCTTCTGTATTTTTCATTTATGTCATACATTTATGGTTTCCATTATGGGTAAACATGATAATTTCATTTTAGGAATTGCAGACTACCGCCCCATCAAAGTGATTTGATTCGTTAATGCCATATGTGGGACATATAAAGGATGAAGTTAATGTTATTTTATATGATGTTATAATGGAATTATAATATACCATTATATCATTATGATTTCACTCCATTAAATATGAAATAGAAATTGAAGTAGCGTTCATGCGTACGTACCGCTTACCATCTTCATGAACGGTGCATTTCATTTCTTACCTCTAAATGTTATGTAATATTATAAATACATTTATATGATATATATATATGTTATATATGATATCCAAATCATGAATACCATTCTGGATATAATGAACCTTTGACCACATAAACAACATGTAATTGTAAGAAGTCCATTTTTGACTTAAGTACCAAATATCGACAAAACAAACATTTTTAACTTAAATGATTACATAATGTTTATAACATGGAAATAAGTGATATAAAAGGAATAATAAGCTTGAAAAAGGTTCTTAAGCAAGTATAAATTAACTTTAGTTTATTATTCAGGATATTAAAGAGCAATCGGGTCACGTCGGACACGAGGTAAGGGGCTTCATCTCAATCTCCTTTCATTGAGGCATATTTTGTTCTAATACAAGGATTTCTTTTATATGGTGTATAAACCCCTTTAACTTTTAATTTTATACAAAAAGAATCTTTTTCTACAAAGAGTTTTACAAAATGACAAAAAGGAATTTTTCTTTTAATGTATGCGGTGACAACGACCTTTTCCGCCGCCGTGAGTATTATTTGGTCTTTGGCTTCCTCAACAAGCCATAATGTTTTTAAAATGAAATAAATACCATATACTATTTTATGTATTTTGGTATTGAAAAGGGTTTTTATAATGGATTTTTTTATGTCAATATATTTAAGTGATATATTGTGATTGAAATGTGGAAATGTTTTATTTCCTTTATATTTGTTATGATTTTATAATGGTACTTCGACATTTGACGGGTGGTTATGTGATAAACCATATGACGGGTGGTGCCGTGAATACCAGGACGGGTGGTTACATTATAACCTCCAATGCATTGGGTATGGAAGTCCGCTGTATGGCTATTCTATTAAGTGATATGTGTGGAAGTCGACCGTATGGATATTCTATTTAAGTATGTTTATGTCCCAAGTTACCTTTATATGTTATGTGTTATTTATATGGGTTTTATGGTAATATTTTGGTTACAAAAGGATAAGTAATGATATTTTATTCAGTGAAGAGTTTTTACTACTTCATAAAGGTGAAAAGTATTACTTTGATAAAGTACACATGGTTTACTTGTGGTTTTGAAAAAAAACTAACATATTTCATTCCTTGTGTATCCCTTACTGAGCTTTTTATGCTCACCCCAAGTTTTTTTAAATGTTTTTCACAGGACTTAATGTGGAGTAGGGTCAAGGATGGGATCAAGGAAAAGTTATTCTATATAAAATGTGGAACTAGACATGTTTCTTTTTAAGAGTTTTTATTTTTATGGAAACTTAGTAGAAGTGTCTACTTTGTAATCTTTTGAGATGTAATAGTTATGTCCTAATTCTCTAAAACACTAAACCTGAAAAGATCCTCAATATGAATTATTCATTTAATTCAATATTAAGTAAGGTTTAAGGTCATGGCCTTATAGTTGGTATCAGAGGTGGTTTAGAAAACTTTAGGAGTTAGAAAATTGTTAAATTATAAATTAATTTATGGTATGATTGAAATGATATAGCATTTAAAGATTACCATGTTTCTTCGCCTAAGATATTTCTGTGTTAAGAGTGGTTTTTCATAGAGGAAACAGAATAAATTTTCTGGGAAGGCATATAGAGGGAAATGACCTTTCAAATCAGTATCCTGAGATGGTCATAATTAGAACTAAATAGTTTTTTTGCAGTGATGGATCCGTTGACTCAGGTGAAAAATGTTGGTTGTTTTCATTGATGATATTTTTGTGATTTCTAAAATTAAAGAGGGGCATGAAAGTCATTTAAGGGTTATCTTGAAAACCTTATAAGAAAAGAAACTGTATTGAAAATTCAGAAAGTGTGATTTTTGGTTACAAATTTATTTTTCCGTGGTCACATTGTTTAAAAAAATGGCATAAATATTGATCCTTCTAAAACAAAAGTTGTTGAAGAATGGCCAAGACCCACCAATGTAACCGAGATCCGTAGTTTTCTTGGTTTGGAAGGTTACTAACGAAGGTTTGTTGAAAAATTTTCACTGTTATCTAGTCCAATGACTAAGCTAACTTGGAAGGGTGTTATGTTTATCTGGACAAAAGAATGTGATTATTGTTTTTAGGAGTTGAAAAGAAGATTGGTGAATGCTCCAGTTTTGGAACTTTTTTCCAGGAATGGTGAGTTTGTTATATACAATGATACTTCGTTGAAGGGACATGGTTGTGTCTTTATGTATAATTATCTGGTAATTACATATGCTTCACGTCAGTTGAAAACTCATGAGGTAAATTACCCTACAAATGACTTGGAATTAGCTGTTGTTGTTTTTGCTCTAAAAATTTAGAGGCATCATTTGTATGGAGTAAAGTGTGAAATATATACTAATCAAAAAAGTTTAAAGTATATATTCACTCAGAAATAACTAAACATGAGACAGAGGAGATGGCTAGAATTAATCAATGATTATGATTGTACAATTCATTACCATCCGAGAAAAGCAAAAAAAGTGGCTGATACTTTGAGTCAAAAAAGTAATGCTTCATTAACTATGCTACGTTTGGAACGAGATCCTTTTTTTTGATTTGATGAACTTTTGAATAGAAGTTGTTGGTGCAAGAAGATATTCTGTTTTGTTTTAGGTATTAGTGAGATCATCCCTATCAGACAGAATTAAGCAAGCGTAGAAGAAAGACAGCGGGTTGCAGAAAAAGGTAGAGCTAGTTCAGAAGGGTAAGTTTCATGAATTTAATATTGATAATGATTGTGTTTTGAGGTTTGGGAAGAGATTATGTGTGCCATGTGATTCACAGTTGAAGGGTGAGTTGTTATATGAGGCTCATAGTTCCCTATTTTCAGTTCATCCTGGCAGTACTAAGATGTACAGAGAACTGCGGAAGTATTACTGGTGGGATGGAATGAAAAGAGATATTGCTGATTTTACTGTGAAGTGTTTAACTTGTCAGCAGGTTAAAGTAGAGTGGAAGTTACTGAAAGGGATGCTTCAGTCATTACCAGTGTTAGAGTGGAAATGGGAAAATATATCCAGGGACTTTGTTATGGGATTGCCATAGACACCTCGAGGTAATAATGAAATCTGGGTTATTATTGACCGCTAGACTAAATCTTCTCATTTCTTTGCTATACGAGATACTTTTTCCCTAGATCAACTTTCTCGTTTGTATCTTCAAGAGAGAGTTAGGTTGCATGGAGTTCCTCTCTCCATTGTATCTGACCGTGATCCCAGGTTTACTTCTAACTTTTGGAAAGGCCTTCAGAAGTTGTTGGGTACTAAATTAAATTTTAGTACAACTTTTCATCCACAATCATATGGGAAGTCAGAACGAACAATTAAGACCTTGGAGGATATGCTACGTGCTTGCTCTATGGATTATTAGGGAAGTTGGGACCAACATCTTTCTTCGGTTGAGTTTTCATATAATAACAGTTTTTATTCTAGTATACATATGGCACCATTTGAGGCATTATATGGGAAGCAGTGTCAAACTCCAGCTTTTTGGGATGAAGTGGGTGAAAAGAAGCTGATGGGACCCGAATTGGTAGAAGAGATGGCAGAAAAAGTTCAGTTGATTCAGAAACACATGAGAACTGCTCAGAGCAGGCAGAATAGTTATGCGGATAACCGGAGGAAGGGTCTATCTTTCGAGGTAGGTGATCATATTTTTCTCAATGTTTCTCCATGGAAAAGTGTGATGCAATTTGGTAAGAAAGGAAAGCTGAGTCCAAGGTTCATTGGACCATATGAAATTCTGGAGAAAGTTGGATCAGTTTCTTATCAAGTGGCTTTACCTCCGAGTTTATCTCAGGTACAAAATGTTTTTCCTGTTTCGATGTTGAGAAAGTATATGCCAGATCCATCTCATGTTTCGATCCCAGAGATAGTTCAGTTGGAAGAGAATCTCGCTTATGAAGAACAACCGGTCCGGATTCTTGACCGTAGAGAGCAAGTGTTGCGGAATAAGGTAATTCACCAGGTAAAGGTTTTGTGGAAAAACCATACGGTTAAAGAGGCAACATGGGAATCTGAAAATGATATGAGGGATAAATACCCCCACTTATTTTGATAAGTGAATAAAATTGCGAGGACGCAATTCCCAAAAGTGGGGAAGGATGTAACATCCTAGGTAAATGAAGAATAAATCATTTTCATATTTATTAATATTTTCAAATTAAATATTAATTCTACTTTAAAGGGGTTTCTATGTTCGATATCATACCCGATATGCATCAAAGAGTTTCTTTGAAATCTTACGTTGCACACTAGTAATAAAATAATATTATTTTAAATGGTAGTTAACACGTAGCCATTGTATTGGTGGGAATGAATAGAAATAACTAAAATATGATTATATATGTTTGTTAAATTTTTTCACATTTATCAAAAAAATGATAAAGGCTTAAAATACTAAAAGAATTCAATTTTAGGCATATATACTCTAATATTCACTAAAGGTCCACTTATCGCCTTTTGATGGAGAACCGTCATTTAATATAGTTTTGGTCACTCTTATACATTCTATTGGACCAAATAAAATTCTTCTTTAGAATCGGGACATCAAAATTTACTTGGTGTAATTTTTTGATATTTTTCCGATAAAGATCATTTTTAATGAATAGTGAAAAATGTTGTATTTTAATTCAAAAACTCTTTTTAATATAATTTATTAATATGATTAGATTAAATTTTAAATTGGTTTTAAAGTGAAATTATAATATATTTTTACAATTTAATCCAATAGCGGTCGTTGGAATTAATTTCACTTTGAAATCGGACTTAAACTAGTGTCAATATTTTGATACATTTTGTTTTATAAAAACACGCTATTTGTTTTGACAACGGGAATTAATTCTTAAATTAATTAATGAAAATTATATGTTTTTAATTTTGTAAAATAGACATCACTTTTGAATTCGGAATATCAAATATCGCTTAGGGTGAATTTTTGGTATTTTTCTGAAAGACTTCAAATTTTGATGAATAGTGAAACCACTAAGTGGTACTTAAAAAACTAATTTTTTTTGTTTAAATGAAATTTTACCACATATATATTTTGAATTTCAAAAATCTGACATACGGGGTTGTCATTAATAAGTAAAATGTGGTTCATTGGGATTAAAATAATTTTTTGGTGAATAGTAACTGTTAAGTTTTTTAATCGCGATTAGAGGTAATTAGTGTAGTTTAAGGTAAAAATAATGTTTTAATAATATGAAATCACCTTGACACATGTCCTAACCTTATTTGATGTGTCATGGCCGACCATGAAAATCCATGGGTCAACTAGGGGGCCACATGGATCCAATTTGGTAGGAAAATGACATTAATATCTTTTTATTTAATGTTAAAATAAAAATTTCACAAACATGAGTTGTTTTACTAAAAAAATTTTAAATAGGGTTATACAAGTCATATTTTTTACTATAAATATTCATTAGAAAGCTAAAAATATTTACTAAATCATTATATTTTTTTTATAATTTTTAGACATTAAATAAATTAAATTAATTATGACACCATGATGATACAACGATTACCTCATTAGTTAACGATTTAAATAAAATGAAAAGATAATGTAAAATATAAGACCTAAACTTGTCAAAAAACTATTGGATGGGTGGATTTCGAACTATTATCACCTTATCCTAGAAATATATAATTTTGGGACCTTTTAAATCTGAAAATCATTTTATAATAAAGTAACCTTTTACAACTTTCCAAGAGTGCCCCTCCTCTCCTCTTATAAAAGGCCCCCACCTCTATCACCTTAACCACACCTCTCAAGCCTTTGGCTCAGCAAACCCCTGACCATTTTGTCTCTCCACATCCTTATATTACTCCTAGAAGCCTCACTTTTGGCAAAAGTCTTCCCAAGGAAGCCTTTGAGCTCAAATCAAAAAGAGTTACCTATTTTAAAGGTAGTGTCTTCTCTTGTGTTCTTATGTTTTATTTTGCTTCTCCAACCCCCTAAACTCCTTTTATTCCTATATTTTGTAAAAAAAAGTATCTTAAATGTAATAGGATGTTTTTATGAGAATTATTATAGCTACACCTACACACACCTTCGTCTAATGGTTAAAGAACATACTGTTTCTGTGGTTGGTGATTTTCTGCCTCACGAAATGATGATTGTTCAATCTTCTTTTAACTCCTTTCATGATGGCCATTGAGATGTCACTATATTTATATATGATATATATTATGTTTATGTTTTACTTATTCTTCTGTATTTTCTCATTTATGGCATACCTTTATGGTTTCCATTATGGGTAAACACAATAATTTCATTTTAGGAAGTGTGGACTACCGCCCCCTCAAAGTGATTTGATTCGTTAATGCCATATATGGGACGTATAAAGGATGGAGTTAATGTTATTATATATGATGTTATACTGGAATTATAATATACCCTTATATCATTATGATTTCACTCCATTAAATACGAAATATAAATGGAAGTAGCGTTCATGCGTACGTACGGCTTACCGTCTCCATGAACGGTGCATTTCATTTCTTACCTCTAAATGTTATGTAATATTATAAATACATGTATATTCTGGATATATATGATATATATGATATCCAAATCATGAATATAATTCTGGATATAATGAACCTTTTACCACATAAACAACATGTAATTGTAAGAAGTCCATTTTTGACTTAGGTACCAAATATCGACAAAACAAATTTTTTTAACTTAAATGATTACATAATGTTTATAACATGGAAATAAGTTATATAAAAGGAATAATAATTTTGAAAAAGGTTGTTACGAAAGTATAAATTAACTTTAGTTTATTATTCAGGAGATTAAAGAGCAATCGAGTCACATCGGACACGATGTAAGGGACTTCGTCTCAATCTCCTTTCATTGAGGAATATTTTGTTCTAATACAAGGATTTCTTTTATATGGTGTATAAACCCCTTTGAATTTTAATTTTATAAAAAAGGAATCTTTTTCTACGAAGATTTTTAAAAAACGAAAAAAAGGAATGTTTCTTTTAACGTACGCGGTGACAACGACCTTTTCCGCCACTATGAGTATTATTTGGTCTTTGGATTCCTCAACAAGCCATAATGTTTTTAAAATGAAATAAATACCATATAATATTTTATGTATTTTGGTATTGAAAAGGGTTTTTATAATGGATTGTTTTATGTCAATATATTTAAGTGATTTATTGTGATTGAAATGTGGAAATGTTTTATTTCCTTTATAATTGTTATGATTTTATAATGGTACTTGGACATTTGATGGGTGGTTACGTGATAAACCATATGACGGGTGGTGCCGTGAATACTAGGACGGGTGGTTACATTATATCCTCCAATGTATTGGTTATGGAAGTTGGCCATATGACTATTCCATTAAGTGATATGTGTGGAAGTCAACCGTATGGTTATTCCATTTTTGTATGTTTATGTCCCAAGTTACCTTTATATGTTATGTGTTCTTTATATGGGTTTTATGGTAATATTTTGGTTACAAAAGGGTAAGTAATGATCTTTTATTCATTGAATAGTTTTTACTACTTCATAAAGGTTAAAATTATTACTTTGATAAAGTATACATGGTTTACTTGTGGTTTTGAAAAAAACTAACAGTTTTTATTCCTTGTGTATCCCTTACTGAGCTTTTTATGCTCACCCCAAGTTTTTTTAAATGTCTTTTATAGGACTTAATGTGGAGTAGGGTCAAGGATGGAATCACGGGAAAGTCATGCTATATAAAACGTGGAACTAGACATGTTTCTTTTTAAGAGTTGTTATTTTTATGGAAACTTAGTAGAAGTGTGTACTTTGTAATCTTTTGAGATATAATAGTTATGTCCTAATTCTCTAAAACTCTAAACCTGAAAAGATCCTCAATATGAATTATTAATTTAACTCAATATTAAGTAAGGTTTAAGGCTGGGGCCTTATACAAATACCTATGAACAACATAGGATCCCATGTGGTTCATTTAATCAATTAATCGTTAAATCAAACTAGAAATCAATCATTTCCCAAAATTTATTTTACCAATTTAAAATTTTGACTTGTGTTTCTCATTTAAAAACTAAATAATTATCATTAATCTTTTATTTATATTATAAATTAATTTGAGATTTAATCCATGTTATCAAGATCATCTTCAAATAATTTCCACCAAGAAATTTAAAAAATAGTTCTTATATTTAATCAAATTCAACCAACAATTAAAATTTGGTTTTAATTGGATGGTTTCACAAATAATTTCCCTTTTATAAATAATCCCATTTCAGTTTTTTAATTATTTAAAATATTATTTCAATTTAATAATGAAAATAATTGTTTATTATGTGTGTGAATAATCATGTAACCACATTCTTTTAAATTGATGATCATGAAATCTACTCCCACCATGGGACACGCCAATGAAGAATGATGATATATTTGATCTAGGCCTATAAAATATAAAAATGATTCAAATAATGGGATTATAGATCCATAAATTATAGGATGATCATTAAAACTCCAAGAAGGATAAAAAGAGATGTATAAAAAAATTATATCAGTGGAGATCCATGTACCTAGAGATGGTCGATCGAGTTCATTGATGATTTGATATGTCAATAACAGGGTTCATTAGAGGAAATTTATATATTTTTAAAGTGAAAGGAATAATAATTTGATTTAGATACATGTAATACATTTAGATACTTAAAATGGTGGGATTTATGATTTTAAAATTAGTAACCTTAAATCTCATGTGCATAGTTTTTTGGGGTGCACTGCACAATTAGAGAAATGATGAACCCTTAATACATTACCCTTGAAGAATAATTTTCCAAAGAGCATGATTTCCCCTCATTAGTTGCACATTTTGGGGAACTATACACCAAACGTGAATTTCCCCATATCCATGGGGTGCACTGTTTTACTGGTGGGTAACATTGATTGGAATATTTTTTTCAAACCATGTACATAGTAATATTCCTCTAATATTCTTCATAGATAATCATAATGACCCAAATACAAGACCTGAATAAAAGGGGTAAAACAATTGTGATGGAATAACTAAAATATGAAATGTTATTTTATAATATCTTCCCTATAATGAAATTCACTCTACAAAAATAATTTCATGAATTTTCCATATCAAAGAGATAAGGGAACTATTATATCATTAGTCCCCCCATCTCTCATATTTCATGAGAATCATATATACATTTTTATAGAACAAATTAATATTTCACCTTCTTCCCATCAAGAAACATTGTCTCACAATCAAAAATATTGTCTTGATGTTCTATAATGGAAAAATTAGGATAAAAATTAAAATCCCCCCAAAAAAAGAAATTTGAAGGGTTAAAAAGATACATTTGAATCTATGCTACATGATAGAAAATGATTATTGAAATCAATAGTGGTATATGTTCTAAATGGAATGAAATATTCCCCACCCTCTCACTAATATTGACAGAATAATAATTGTAGGGGAAAGTTCCCATGATTCCTAATTTTTCAGTTACCCAACTGAGGTGAAAATATCAATAAAAAGTGATCACCAATAGATAATAACAATGGTCTATGATGATAATCAGCATATAAATTTTATTGGATCAACACCATTACCATTATTCAAATAATCAACATAATATTTTACATTCTCTATTTTGTAAAACTAGGTCCATCTAAAGAGGTTTCACCAATCACCATCCCACATAATTAAAATTTACACGAAAATCAATACAAGGCCTCTAATGGATCATTTCTGATTAAATAATATTAACTTTTTTATTCAAAAACACAACTAATCTAAAATATTCATCCCATTCTCCATCAAAGTCAAGAATGTATGAACACAAAATATACTTAGGAATTTTATATATATCTATATCTGGATACATTTATATGTGTGGTATTATATATACAACCTAACATAAGAACTAATTTAAACACAAAGCACTCAAAAAAAAATGATATTTAAAATGATGATCTCACTCTAAGACTATAGAATAAGAAACTCTAGGAAAATATAAAATATAACTCATAGAGTGGTCTACCAAATGAATTGTTTTTATCCAATATGGGTAAAAAGTGATATATTTTTATCCTTTTATCATATCTAAATAATAAATCTATTATAATTCATGGGTTTTGAGATAACCTCACCATAAGATCTATATAAATATTATCCCATTTAAAATATATAACATGATTTTGATGAAGAAATACTGAATGTGTTGGTTATTAACCATGGAATGTTCTGATTTATTAAAACAATAAAATAATTGTCCCTCGTTATACACAACCACCAAAATCATAATTGTATGTCTTAAAACATCATTCGGGTTCCATGGTTTAGTAACCAAAGGTAATTATGGAAACCCCCCATCACATAATTTTTACTCTTGAAATGGTACAATGCATTTCTTCCAGAATCATTGAATACCATCAATGGAGATTGTAAACATAGGTATGGTCTCCAGAATATAAATAACAAAAATAGTTCCATGATATTATTCATAAATATATTTATTCTAAAGAACTATATTGACAAGATCAGAGGTCAACATAACACGTCCGAATATAATATTGGTTTCTTCCTCCAAAACTCTTTAATTAAATAATGAAAAAAAGACATCAGGATTCATTATTATGATTTTTATTTCACAGCCTTTATCAGTTGATTTCTTCTCAAGTAATAAATAATTAAATTCCCCTTTATCATGATATAGGCAATATCAATGTCAAAATGTTTGTTGGTACTCTGACCGACACATTTGTAGGAGGATAAAATATTTTTATATAAGATGTAACTCATTCATTTTTTATCAGAAAACATAGTAATCATTTCCCATTAATTTTGTTACTCCAAAATATAATGTGAAAGCATAACATATATATGTGTTATGTTATGGGTTAGATAATTCTTCCCATGTGGCCCCACATGGTGATAAAATTAGGAAATGACTTTATCAGCCATCATAAGAACACATCCCGAACTCGAAACTGATTCCTCATAAATGACCACATAGCCCTTCCCAGACACTAGGAGGGGCCTTCAAAAAATATAATTAAAAATGAAATTTATTCAAAAAAATGGACTCTAATGTTTTTCATTCCATATGAACTTCACAACCTGCTGAGTCAGAGTCAAAATTAGGGAAGGATAAAATAAAAAATTCATTACCAACTATTGATTATATGTAACAACAAAAAACGAAAATTCCATTATTATGACAATTAAATATAGTATAATAAAAATTAAAATATAGAACATAATACTATATTTATAAATAATGAATTGGTAAATTAAAAGGTATGTCATGAAATTATAGATTCTATAACCTAGAAATGTTATCTTGAACATTAGAATAGTAATATAACCATTAATAATAGTAATGCGACACATTAAATAGTAAATTCATCTCTAAATGTATCAATAATATTTATTCATCTTATAAATGTCAATGTGATTTATATATATCATGGTATATGTATATAAAAATTTAAAATATTATTAATTAATTTTTTTTTATTTTCATAAAACATAATTTTTTATATATAATTTCATAATTGTATACTGATTAAAAAAATTATATTCCTAAAATAGATTCCTTAAATGAAATTTTTTTCTTATGATTATTGTATAAAATTTGGAGATTTTAATTAATATTTCAAAGTGTTATAATATTAGTTGTAATTTTAAAATCATTATTTTCCACGTAAATAATGATTTTAATTAAAAATAATTTTTCACTTATTCATAAAATTATTTTCAAAAAATGGAGTTCAATTCATAATTATATATTTCAGAAAATGGTAAGGCTGAATTTTTGGTATTTTCTGAAATACTTGAATTTTTTGTAAATAGAGAAATATGGTAATTTACTGAATATTTATATAATCAGTTAAATTAGCTAGTCCTTGAGTCTTATCTGATGTATTTACTATAACATCTAACCTACATTCATTATTTTAATATATTTTGTGATAATATTCAAATTATTCACTATCATGATCCAATTTAAAAAACTAATACACATAATAATGGGAAAACACACCTCTCTTCCCAAATTATTACCACACCTCACCACCTCTTTACATCACCCCTTCCAAGCATTGATCATTTAAAAACAAATTCTAATTCAACTTTCAAAATCACTTATCCCACATTCAGCAGGACTTTGCCTTATCAAAATTACAATATTTTTTCCCTAAGGATGTTCTCATGGAGGAGACATAAAGAGGTAAATTGCTCCTTTTAATTTATTTTATTATACCATCATCACCTACAATTATCCAAGTGGAATGATAAATAAATTAACTTTTACATTCTTTAATGTTTTTATCTTAATGTACTAATTCATCTTCAAATATTTTCCATTTTCATTTCATTCAAGAAATGAAGTTATAGTCTCAGTGAGTCGATTTACCCCCACTGTGGATGATACATTTTTATTTTTACGTACAACATTTATGGTTAGTTATAAAACCATTTATATTGTTAAATATAATTATATTATACATATTTTAAGTCATATAATATCCTAGAACCTATATATAAACATGATTTTAACCAAAAGTATATAATATTATAGTGGTAGTAGCAACCACCCAAATAAATTAACACATTTTCATTAACATTCTATCGAATAAACCATCCTCACACCATATAAAAATGATGTGTTATACCAATTAAACTATTTTGTATCATCATTAATAACATATTCTTTTAATGGTTTAGAATCATTCCCATTTTATATGAACATCCATACTTATAAACAAGTGAACCAATCAAGAAAACAATGAAAATTGTCTCTCCCCTATTAAAAAAATCAATCTCTATAATTCATCAAAATATCCATAAAATAACTTAATAAAACTAAAATAAATAACAATATTTTATATCTTGTTCTGGATTTTTTAATTTATGAAATTATATTGATTATCTAGGATATTAAAGTGAATATAGAGCCCAAACATAATGTAAGGGTGATTATCCATCCCAAATATCTTCCTTGGGGATTTCCTCTATCATTCAATTTTTAGTATGGATGTTACATTAATTTTAAATAAATAACATTTATCTTTTCTTCTCATTTATTTTCTATGATATATATGTTTACAATTTGGTTTTATGAAGAATTAAATTTTTTCCCAATCAACTCCCACTTATAGTAACACATGTTTTTATTCTCTTAATATATTTTTTTCTTCAAAAAAGAATTGTGATTCTTATAATATGTTATTATTTATTTTTTATTTTTGGGAATACCAAAGATTATATATTAATGTTTTCTTTCAAAAATTAACATGAAACCCATTTTACATTTTTTTGGTTTTTTTGGAAATGACTGTTATACATTTTTAATGGCATGCGTGATTGCGTAAATGTTAAGACATGAAAGTTCACCTAAAATTCCATAACATTGCAATGAATTTGGTACTATGATGTATCTAATGAGATGATGTAAAATATGGTAAAATATAATGATTAAAATGTTCACCATGATAATTTTAGGATTATTCATTTATGTTATAAATGATTATAATGATATCATTGTTCATAACAATGTATGGTATTTGCCTACTATGAAATGATGTTTTATTTTTAGGAATTTCCACATTCCATGACTTTGTATAATGATTCCTCTCAGGATTATATTGTTATGATTATGATTATTATCAATTATGTTATATTGATTCATGTATTTATAATTCCTTTTACAAGTCTTTTATCTCATCCCTTTCACTGAAAAAAATCCCAAATTGATTAATTTTACTATGGAGAATATAAAAGAAAAAAATAATGTTGAGAAGATTTAATTATATAATATCTATGATTTATTTTGTAAAAATTTATGAATAATCATTATTTTCCCAATATACTATAATGCATGATCCCATATTTGAAACAATTTTGTATTTTTATCTTTAAAATAATGTAATTGTAATGTAAGATTGTGCATGGTGACTATAGATGGTATCATATAACCATTTAGTTAATTTTGTATTTAAGATTATGGAACCATGGTGAAAACTCTTTGTATCAGATTGAGAATATAAAATCAAACAAGAATATTTATTAAAGATAAATGATAAACGTAAGGATACCACAAGATATACCTTTATATTTAATTTCATAAGGGAGAAATTATTTTTTTCATGTATTGTTGACTTATGTTTTGGTCAAATCATTACCATTTTTTAAATTGTGGGAACCAAGAGAAACCAGGACATCAAATGATGTGATGAACAATGAAGTGATTTCTTGATCGATATACCCAATGGATTGGTATGTGGAGACCAAATATTCATGGATATGATTACCCAAAATTATATGGATAAAAAAATAAATAACCTAAATAATGTGGAACATATTTCACTAAAAGTGAGGGATAATCTAGATATCAATCCTTTTTTTTATCATCGACCAACAAAATTTAGTGTATCTTCTAATCAAACCCTCATAAACAAGTGAAAAAAAATAATTTATATGATATTGTATGTACATAACTATTATGATATGAACATGGTGGGTATATTCATTTATTGTCCAGATGGAGTGGCCCAAAAATCTTGGGTGTTGATTAGGAACACCAAGAAGAAGAATAAAATTTAAAATATGGTGTGAGGATATTTTAAGATAAAACATCTTAAAAAGTATTTTACACAAACTCATTGAAAAATCATTGAGAGATAATTTATAGAGATTAATAAAAAGGATTCTGAATCCTTTAATTACTAAAAAGATAATTTCACAAGGCTTTCAATATATGATTTGGGTTATATTATCTAAAATGACAGAAAAATTGACAGATTCCTTAGTGTTTTAAAACCTGATCATAGAACAGATCTAGAATTATTTTTATTTTGGGTGTTATAAAGATAATGTTTGAGGTTATCTCAATGTGGAGATAGATTTTATAAAATTTTAATATGGATATTGTGATAAAAAATAATGATTCAGTTTCAATATGGGGGATCAAATGAGAAAGGTGGAATAAAATTTCAATGAGTGACATGTCTGAAATTCGAGATGATGAATCATGGGAACTACCTCAATGGGATAGGGTAATCTTATAATTGTGGGTGAGAAGTACACAAATATCATGAATATAAAAAATACCTGAGGAATTAGGACACTATGGTGGAGGATAGGAGAGAACTAAAAATTTTGGAAAATGCTTCAATTTTTGGGTGCAATGTATCTACGAATGACATTGTACTAAACCTTGAGTTATCAAGGGTAACCACTATCCGTAACCACAAAATACAATAGATCAAGGGAAATATTATTCCATCACTTCTACTAAGGTGGATCCAAATAATGCTGTGGTGATAGGTGTGATGGTTATTCATTCTTGACTAGACAACATAAAATCTAATTCTTGTTCAATCCATTCATTCATATATTTTGTGTGTAGTAGAACTATTCAAAAACCACCTCAAAATATGGAGGTTGAGTTATCTATGAGAATATTAAATTGAAAAATTATTTGATAAAATGTATATTACTCCTCCCTAATTAATTTTATTGTACTGATTAACCTATAAAATATTGTCTTACATCCTTTGGTATTGTTTGATGAAATTTTGGGAATGGATTTAAATATAATATTGAATGAAATCATAATCTATACGGAAAGAAAGATCACTCCTCACATTTTAACGAATCTTATAATAATATACATGTGTAGGGATCAAAATTAATCTCCTTCAGCATAATATTATCAGGTATAAATATTATTTATATATGAGAACGAATATCCAAATGAAATGAATGATACATTAGAGATAATAATCCTAAAATTCATTCCTCTTATATGGGACTACACAAATATGTTACCTGATGAATTTTCTGATCATTCTCATGACTGAGTGTTTTATTTATCAATTTCACTTACTCTTTTATTTATACCTATATCAAAAAAACATTATATAATTTCCATCAAATAGATGGATGAACTGAATAATTCATTAAAATAGACTCTAGACAATGTTTTTTTATTCTCGTGTGCCTCACCAAGGGGTTCTCTTTTCCTATTTATCAAAAAAAGGATGGATCATTGCATCACTGCATTGATTTTTTTTAGCATAAAAAAATCAAGATAATGATCATGTATCAACTCCCCATTGAAATATATCCAAATTTATAAACTATGTGGGGAAAAATATTTGTCTAAGGTGGACCTTCAGTCAAGATGTCACCAATTAATGGTGATAAAGTATGATATTCTTATGGAATCCATTCGAATGATGTATGGACACAATAATTATAGAGTGATACAATTTGTTCTCACTAATTATCTATAAATATTAATGGACATAATGAATAGATTATTTAGTGATTATCTCAACTAATTATTGGTTGTAATTATTGATGATATTGTAATTTTCTCAATGGGAATTGAGGAACATGATAATAATGTGAATAATGTTCTAATTAAATTGTGAAGATATTAGATATATGAAAATTATAATAGTTTTGAGTTATAAGTGGAGGTATATTCATTCATATGGAATGATATTTTTTGAAAAGGAATATATGTATAATGTTTGAAGATAATGGAAATTAAACAGGGGCCCAAAAAAATTTCAATAACAGATATATATAGTTTAATTAGTCTACTTGGGTATAGTAGATGATCATTGATGAAAATCTCCCAATTTTAAATCCCAATAATCATGATGACTTAGAATAGATAAATATTTTCCTGTACAAGTTAATGTGATAATTTTTTAAAATAATAAAAAATATGATTGTCACCATGGAATTACTAACTCTTCTGAAATGAGGGAAACTCTTTGTGATGAATAGTGATTCTTCACATAATATCTTCTTTTTTTAATGATGAAAATAATAAAAATTGATATCCTATGCCTCAAGGAAGTTGAAAATTATATAGAGAAATTATCACATGCGTTTTCTAGAGTTGGTCGTTTTGATATTTGTGTGAAAAATCACTAAACATTATCTCTATATAGAGAAGTGTAAAATATATATTGATATTAAGGTCATAAAATATATATATTCAAATAGAAGGATCTTAATATGAACTAGGGAATATAGTCATATCTCATCAAGGATAATGATTGTTCAATCAACATTTGTTCTAGTAAGAATTATAAAGTAAAAAATTCTCTAAGTAAAAAGGATCCTACAATATTATCAATGATGAAAATTGATATGGGTCCAATATTATGGTATTTTCAAAGGATATAAATGGGAATAATTAAGGAAGGAACATCAACTATACTTTCTCAAATGATTTATCAACTATCCTTCAGTGAGAAAATAAAGGATGCACAAATAAATTATGTGGAAATTCATAAGAATGTGGAATAAAAGAGTAAATAGAAATACTATGAGTATCAAATAAATTTGGAAGGAATTGTATGATATTGTTCACGAATATATGTACCATCCAATACAAAGATAACGAAAAGGCATCTGAATAATACACAATGATAAAATCTTTTAATTTTTATAGGGAGTGGAAATATGTATCGAGATCCTCAAGAAATCAATAGGTGGGAAATATGAAGAAAGAAATCATCAAATATATATCTAAGTTCTTAGTGTTTGAGAAATTGAAGTATTAAAGGAAATGTATAATGGGTTGATTCAAACATTACCCATAATAACAAAGAATTGGGAAATGATCAACATTGCCTTTGTCACTGGACATTAAAATACATTGAGGGAAAAATGCTCTATGGGGTGTGGTAGATCATCATAGAAAGGCAACTCAATTTATAAAAATTAAAATGGACATGCCATTGAATAAATATTGAAGGTTATATACAAAAAAAATTTCAATGATGAATAGAGTAACAATATTTATAATATATGATTAAGAAGGAAGATTCTCTAAGAAATTCAATAAAATTATCCATCCTTCTATAAACATTGAAAAGAATAACAGTACAAATTTTAATCATAAAATAAATGGCCAATCTGAACATACTGTTCATAAATTAGAATACATGTTGAGATTATGTTCTATGGAAATAAAATGGGCATGGGATAAAAAATTTCTTCTACCCATGTTCTCTTTTAATATAAGTTTCCACTCAAGTAACCAAATGGATCTATATGAAGACCTTTATTGGAAAAGATGCATAACATTGACGTGCTGGAAAAAAATTAGTGAACATAATCTTCAAGGACATAAAATGTTCTAATAAAGGTCAGAGATGTTGAAAACTGTCAAATATAAAAATAATAAAACCGAATGTTTACAGAAGATCTATGTCATGAATTATCAATGGGGCAAGGATAATAATTCTAGAGACATTTTATAGCTCTTTATATTTCCACCGAGAACAATCAAGATATTTTGGAAAAAGGTATATCTATGTTTTAGTCACATCATCCCCTTCAATATTCTTGATCAAGTAGGGTAAGATTCCAATTGGGTGAAAATCCAACTACCGTGGCTCATGTACCAGATGTATTCCATGTATCCATATTGAGGATTTACATACCAAATCCATCAGAAGTACTGAGTATGGAGTTTGTATAGTTGGAAAATTATATCTCTTCTTAGGAACATCTGTTGAATATCTTAGAAATTTAGAAAAATTTATACACAACAGGTTTACCCATGTACTCAAATTATTATGGAGGAACTATAAGTACAAAAAAAAATTGGAATTAGATAAAGCGATGAAGGAGTAGTACATTCAATTTATTTCACCAATGTTTGTAAAATTTAATTTCGATGGAGACATTTCTTAAAGGGTGGGAATGTAATGACACAAAATGGAAATTACATACTTATAATTTATTCATATATTATTTACCACATAAAATCCCATGGAGAACACAATAAACAATTTATAAATGGGGAATGAAAAAATTTAGAATCATTTAATGGAATTTAGGAACTCATTGCAATGGAATAGTAAGTTTGACATCAGAATAGTAATATGAAGACTATGAAAAGTAATTCATCCAATAGAATAGAATAATCATCTTTGAAAGTATAAATAAAATTTCTACATCATATAAATGACAATATAATATAATTATATAATAAAATTTGTAAATAAATATTTTAGAAATTATTAATTAGGTGTTGGTAAACATTATCATTTATTTTAACTTTATAATAATTATATTTAAATATAAATTCTTTTTAAAAAATAAATTCATAAATTAACATCATTTCTATTATGATAATAATTTCATTTTTTGAGACAGTAAATATTTTTTCAAAGTATTTTAAAATATATTATAATTTTAAAATCAATATTTTCTATGAAAAATCAGGATTTAATTAAAAAAATTAATATATCATGTTTACAAAATTATGTTCATTCAACGGAATTCATTTTTAAATTATTCACATGAAAAAATTATTATGGTTATTTTTTGGTATTTTCCTGAAATAATTGATTTTTTATGAATGCTGAAATTTGAAAATTTACATTTTATATACAAAATATAGAAAATATAATATTACTTTAGTCATCACTAATGTAATTAACATAATATCTAACAACCAATTATCTTTTTAACATATTTAATGATATTAATTAAATTAATCATAATCTTGATCTAAAATAATAATCTACGGAAAAAATGTAATGCCCCAACCATAGTTAAACAGAGTCGGTGCATTATTACATAACATCAAAATAATGAAAAGATATCATGTCTCGAAAGACCTATTAGTTTAGTATCTTTGGAAGTACTAGATACATACATAATATTTACATTAAATTGTGAAATAAATAACAACCAATACAACATTGTTCCCCCTTTGAACACACTCATATCCCTTAACATATCCCTATAGGTGAAACATAATATAGTTATTAACATCCTAGGAAAAAGAAAACATAAAAAATAGGTGATCTCAGATACTCAGTATGGATAACAATATAGCAGAAACATTCATAAATAAGAATGAACATTTATGCCAAAGTATAAGACTAAAACACAAGTCTTTTAAACAAATAATTTAGTATAATATAGAAAATATAAATCATATAATTCCATTTAATTATTCACATGGATATTCTACTTGTCGAATAATAAAATTTAATATCAATAGATAATCACATGATTATGGAATGCATAATGTCAGTCATAAAACCCACATAGTCAAGGCCTCGTGCCTAGACCACAAATAAGATTTTGTAATGGCCTTGTGCCAAGGCACTATTATGTCTCATGAGACCTACCGTTTCATTGATGAGCTATAACGAGCTCCACCAACAACTTATAAAGTCCAATTCATTCCTCATATGAAAAGGATGAAACATAACATTAAAATTCAACTTAAAACTAGCATACGAAATGTTATTACTTTAACCATAATCCATAAATGTTATAAAAATAGCCCATACACAGTTAAAAAACACATTATATACAATATGGATGATTGAATTATAAGAAATCAACCAAAATTAAGAATAACATAAAATTATAGTTATTGACATGGATGAAAATAATTATTAAATCTATTTGAGAAATATGTCTTATTTGGCAGGAAAACATTTAAAAGTATCGTTATTTATCAAGAATCAATTAAAAATTGATTTTTGAATCAATGTGTCCCGTATCACATTGAACCATTTCAAAGTAATTTTAATTGTAAAACATTTATATCCATATAAATGAATCCCAAACACTATTTTTAAAACATGTATATTCTTTAGAGTGATTTAGAATAATAAATCATTAAAACATTTAAAATTATATTTTAGATAGAGTACCTAACCAAATGAGAGATGCTTGAATAAAAATAATTAATGTAATAAAAAATTTATAACATCATGAGAATAATGTGATTGATAATATACCAAGTCAAAGTATAGTATGTACACCATATTAATGTATATTGGCACGTAACAACAAAGTGGTATCAATGGAATGTAAATTGAGATGAAATCCCATATAAAGACAACATCATAAAGATAAAGATATATCAGTGTCATAATTCTGTGTGAAATATATAAATACACTCAATATTATTGTATATTTAGTGTAAATAAATCAAGGGACATTCACACATATTCTTATAAAAACAACACCATTGACTTGGATGTTTTACACAATGGATAGAAATTGAGTTGAGATTACTCTTATCAAGTTCATATCAATGAATTTTGAATTTAAAAATGGAGTGATTATGTGTATCAAAAGTATATACACACAATGGGGAGTGTATATTACAACATAGATAAATAAATAGTGATTTCACAAATAATCTTGGAGTAAAACAATCAATGTAGTTTGCATAAAACCCAATGAGTGGAAATCGAAAATAGAAATTCCCTTATATATTCGGGAACATATGAAACATACACCCCATGGAAGTCGGATCATAGAATGAAGATTTAAATACCCATAAATTAATGTATATTACACAAGTAATACCTTCATTGATAGTATATAAACCACACAAAATAAAATAGTGGCGATATAGCCTGAATCTTAAATGAATAAGAAGTTATATAAAAAATACTTACCTTGTACATTTCCTTAGTAGAGTGTAGGTTAACCTCTTTTATAATTATGAAATAATTGTTATTAAATTATAAAATAACCACATAATTAAATATGATATCATATGTGATCTTTTAATATTTCGTTGTTAATGATATTAGAGTAGTAACATTGTCTTGGGTGTTAAATGATTCAATTTAAATTATATGTTTAGTTATGTAAGTTATGATTGTTTTGGATAGGATGTATATGATTCATATATTGAATGAAAATAAGTTCAATATCATTATTTGTAATCATCAAATGAAAAATATTCTTGAATGGTTCTCATGGGGAACAAAATCTCATGGCGTCATAGAGACAGTAAGCTGTGCATATGCCTGAGCAACAATATCATTCTGTTAGTGGTGAAATCGTATATAATTGAATGGTATATTATGTATACCAAATAATTAACATATAATATTTATTATTTATATTAGTTATACTCATTATTACACCCATCCAAATAATGAAGTGTTGAATAACAAACTACACCATGATGTAGAGACGATAGGTTGTATGTAAACACTTATGGTGAATTTATCTTTCATAGGATTAATGGAATAATCAATATTGTTGTACCATATTTATAATAACATCACAGTATGTAGAAGGTACTAGTGTTATGATTTTGGTATGGAAATAACAATGAAAGTGGAAATAAAATAAGAAAAGAACATTGAAATAGGTGATATAATTATTACCTCTTCTTCGGGTGCTTCCTATTGATTTGATCTAAAGGGATTCATAAGATGTCTTTCTAACCAAAGTAAGGAATCTATGATTATGTGAGTGTATTTGGGAGGATAATTGAAAATGGGTTGGCTGAACAAAATGGGTTTGGAGGTGTGATTTGAGAGAAGGGGAATTACCCTTTTATAAGAGAGGTGGGTGTCACTTTAAGAAGAGACTGAAAAATTATATTATAATAAAATCATTTTCGGTTTATAATGGTTAAAAATGGAATTATTTCGTTTATAATGTGGTAATACGTCAAAATCCTCCCAACTAATAGGTTTTAGATAGGTGTAGGTCACCATATTAACCTTATCTTTTTTATTTAATTCTTAGTAAAATAGTTGAACTTTTACCTTGTATTCCTATATTTTAATATTACATGGTTAATAAAGTTAATATAAAATGACAAGAGAACCTCATGTGGTTAATTATTAATATATTATTTGTTTTAAATAAAAATTTATGTTAATTTTTACAATATTTATTATTTTGTTTTTTTGAATGAAACGAAAACATGATTACATCAAACAAAATAATTTACATCAACCCTAGCATGTCATTTTAACCTTAAAATTTTTTGGTATGCATGAAAACTCTCAATTTACATTTATTTTGATATTTATAATATAAATTATTTTAATCCTTCATTAATAAGGAAATTACAGCATCATCATTCTGTCATAAATAAATTTAATTATATAATATTTAAAAAATTTAAATTAAATATCATGATATAATAAATCTTTTTATCTTTTTAATGAATATATATAGTAGAATTTATTTCCTGTATAACCCTATATTGAAAATGGTTTTGATATTAAACATTGATGTTAAGACATTTTACTATTATTTATATAAAATAATAATAAGGGTCCTATTTTAATCCAAGTGGATAAAAAATGATCAAATTTAAGTCCTCTGGTTGATTTTTGTCTAATTACAGTTATCTAATATAATTATAACATGTTATGAGGTAATTATAATATCCTTTTTACATTTAATTACCCTATTTAATTTTAACCGTGGTAAATAAAAATCAAAAGTTATTATTAACCAAAAAAAATTCATCTTATTGAACCACATATTATATTACGATGTCAGCTGTTCCTCTTGGATTTTTGAAATTCAATTCCGAGAAGTGATAAAATTAAGTTTTAATCAAATTTGAAAATGTGCCTAGATGGTGGGTAAAAGACCCTAAAAATTGAATATAATTTTATATTTATAATCTTATTATAAAATTAACTAATTGAATTAAATTGGAAAAATATAAGTATAAGGTTTATACTTTGACTTTTAAATAAATATAATGTAATAATAATTATCCAAATAAAATTTCATCTTTAAACAATAATGCCGTGTTTTTCATTATTCATCAAAAATTGAAAATTTTTAGAAAAATACCAAAAAATCACCCAAAAATAATATTGAAATTAGAAATTAAAAAATGGCTTCTAATATATTAAATTAAAAAAATTATAAATTTTATTAATTAAATTAAAAAATTATTTTCATTATCAAAACAATAAAGGAGGTTTTTAAGAACAAAAAACTATCAAAATATTAATATGTGTTTATTTCCAATTTAAATGTGAAATTACTTCCAATGAATAAAATTGGATTAAATGATAAAAATATAATCTAATTATACTTCAAAACCATTAAAATGTCTAGTTTAACTCTATAAATTCTTTTGATTAAAAAAAGTTGTTTTCAATTAAAATTTATTATTTTTCACTATTCATTAAAATACGAAAGTTATCAGAAATGCACCGAAAATTTATAAAAAAAATTACGTCCATCTTATAAAGAAGAAGAATATTTTTTCAAATATAATATATATGTGCCAATAATTGGATTTAAAATTGGGTTTCCCTTAAAAGGTGATAAAATTTCTATTTTTTTAAAAAACATCTTTTATATGAAAATTTTAATTTCTTCTTATATTATGTCTAAGAAACACATAATAAGGATGTTGAAATTATATAGATTATATAAAATTCAAAATATAATTAATAATATTCATAATAGTTTTTTGAATGTCTAGTTTGTTAAGTCATGGTGTTCTCAAACTCTGTGTTGCATTAGTGCAAGCTATTGAATTACATTAAATAAAATAACTTACTATGAAATAGTGGGGGGTTAGATTATTCCCCCTTTTGATAATTTCATCCTTCCAATATTAAAAATAGGGATTGGTAGTATCATTGAATGTCCCACATCAAATATATAGTCAATAAAACTATCACATTATAAAAATTAAATATAAGTACAATGGTCATAAAAGATAACCCATACTAGGATTCCATGTAGGTGAACATGGATATGTAAGATAAAAGAAGTGTCATGTTCAGATGGAGAGTGATAGAAAACGTGGTCATAAGAGAGTTTAAATCAATAAAACCACAAACTTGTGATGTGTTAAATTACCATTAGTTTCCCAGTAGGAAAACTAAACGAACCACATTTCTATTTTATGTTCCATTTATTAAAGTTGAGGAATTTATATATGATATTGAAAAATAAAAGAAAGGGATAAAGTTACTTTTCAAGTAGAGTTTCATCTTTTAATAAACTTCTATAACTAACTCCTTTTTTCTATAAACGATGAGTATTCAAGATGACTTGGTCATACCAGAATCTCTAGAATCAACTTCTAGAGAATCAAATTATTCACAAAGGATGAACTATATATTTCCCTTGTATTTAGAGACTAACCAAAAACAAATTGTTAGTACAAGATCAGATGATCCCCAAAATGGATAATCAATTATAGAAGGAAATACTAAACATAATTTCTAAAATTAAAGAAACAATACCCAAAGTTCAATAAAGACTATTCAATAAACAATTTTTAATAAAATAATTAAATATAATCCAAAAAAATATTGAAACCCAAAACTCAAAATAATTTAATCACGTAGTCATTCATATGAAATCTTAACATTTATCTCCCGAATATATTAATGACTCGTATATTCTCATACACATGTGTAATTAACCAAATAATATATTCTCTATTATAGGTTATTCATTTACATTAATAACCTTAATATCTATTAAAAAATGTAGATTCTTAAAAAATAAACCATTACTACTCAAATGAAATCCCATATTATTTTATTTTCCATAAGCATATTGTGTTCCCAATAGAATGAACGTCTTCCAATATAACATTTATCACATAATCACAAAATCATTTTCCTAGAATAAGGATATCAATTTGATAAAACATAATCACACAAATGAACTTATTATTGATCAATAAAATAGTGTAACTCAAAATAATTAGTCACACAAACTAGGAAATTCACATAGTCAAGTTATAGGCAATATATCCCAATCACACTTTGGTTGTGTGTTCAATTCCCATAGCTTTGTTCGACATGAAAAGTTTTCACATGGTCTGCGTGTTTTACATTTTCAAAAACTATATTTTATAACATTTCCAAAATGTGATAAATTCATCAAAATTACCATATAATAATTTAACAACAAATGTTATCTCATACCTCACATTTCCATCTGAAAAATTAATAACCTGTAATTACAAGAAATTCAAGGATAATATAATGCAAATTTTTTTTAAAACTATATCCACAAAATAAAAGATAAATCTTCCTCAAATAGTATTTTCACATAACAAATTGCATGGTTACAAATACAAAAAAAATGTATTCCAAAGTAATCCCACTAAAAAATTGAATTAATACTTCTAAACATTTCACCTCCAATTACTTCTACATAAGTTCATCCTTGAACCTAGTGGTTATCCTATAGAATATGGAATTGACTCAGGAAATTCCATGTTTTCCTACATTTATGGAAAATGAATGTAAATGGATTCTTAGGATCATTTTTAGTTTTTTTCATAGTACACTTCATTTTTCATTAGAAATAATTTATATTATGTCATTTATTACCACCCATAAAGAATTTATTTGTTCCACTGAGACACTTTACTGGGTGTCTTATCCATATTTCCTATATGATAGAAATTGAACAATCTTTTCTCCACGGTCTTCACAATTGGAGATCTTATCATTGTACACCCTTCTATTCATTGTTGAATTTTGTATTTGGCTAATGTATATGTTATGGATCATATTTTTGGAAACCTCCTTTGGCATAAACACAACATCTTTTATGCCAATCAACATTCCATTCAGTTTCTCACTTCCACCATCGTTTCAACCTTGTTCATCATGTTCAATGTAATTATGGATTCCTTGGATCAATCCATTGAATAAAACCTGAAATCATAATGTGAGTCATAAAATTATTTATAGAATATCAATACACCTTATTTTCAATGTAAAACACCTTAAGATTAACCAATGTTATTTATTCTCATTTTATATTAAAATCCTTCAAATCATTTTGAAGAGAAAATGTCAATTATCCTAAGTATATCCACCAGGAGTGTCATAAATAAGAGTGAAAAATAAACCATTTTCATGCACTAGTTACCATTCGAGTCTAGATCATTATTGTATATTTTGGTTTTACCCCTAGGTACATCTGTTCTAGAGCTGTGTCTACCTGTTCATATCCAGAAATGGATGTATTGCTAGGAAAATACACATAACATTTACATTACAATTTTTTTGATGTTCTTATATTATAATCCAAAAATTATATCTTAGGGTACTATTTTCTAATCAAAGTTTGTCTAAATTGAGCTTCCAATGTTTCTACTAATCTTCCTTTGATACCACCTGTAATGACCTGAACCTAGTTACCCAGAGTCGATGCATTATTACATAAAATCAACATGATCAAAAGAGACCATGTCTCAAATGACCGATTAGTTTAGTAGACTTGAATGTTCTAGATTCATACATATGTTTTACATTACATCATGATACAAAAACAACAACAAAAAAATTGTATCCCCTTTGAACACACGCTTATCGCTTAGCCAATCCCTTTTGGTAAAACATAATATACTTCATCACATTCTGGGAAAAAGAAAACATAATAAATGGGTGAGCTCAGATTCTTAGTAAGGATAACAATATAGTGGAAACATTCATTAATAAGAATAAAAATTTTAGGCAATGTATAAGACTAAAACAAAAGCCTTTTATAATAAACATCAGTATAATATGGAAAATACAAATCAAATAATTCCATTTACATATTCACATAGATATTCTACTTGTAGAATAATTACATGTAATATCAAAACATAATTTCATTATGATGGATTGCATAATTCTGGACATTATAAACACAAATTCAAGGCCTCATGATAGGACTAAAATAAGATTTTGTCAAGGCCTTATCCCAAGATGCCAGTTTTGATCACGAGACCTAACAATGCATTGGTGATCTATAATGGGATCCACCCATCACTTACTAATTCAAATACATTCCTCGTATGATAATAATGGAACATGACATAAACACTAGTATTAAAACAAGCACACAAAATGTTAATACATTAACCTTAAACTATGAATGGTATAAAATTAGAACATCCACAGTCAGAAATAAAAAATTCTATACAATATAGAAGATTAAATAATAATAAATTAGCCTCTATAAAAAATAAAATATAATTATGGATATTGACCAAGAGGAAAATAATTAGTATAACTATTGGAAGTAAATCTCCCCTTTTTCTTGAAAACATTTAAAAGTGTCACTATATATCAAGAGTCTACTAAAAATAGATTTTGGAATCAATGTGTTCCATACCACATTGAAAATTTTAAAAATTATTTTAATTTTAAAACATCCATGTTCATATAAATGAATCCATAACACAATTTTTAAAACATGCAATTTAATGATAATGATTTAAAAGAATAAATAATTAAAACATTTAAAATGTTATTTTAGTTAGAGTTCATAAACAAATGAGTCATGCTTGAATAAAAATAATAAAGATAATAAAATCATTATAATATAATGTGTGTAAATGGATTTATGATATACAATGTCAATGTACAATATGTAAAGACCCAGAGATTCTGTGGAAAGTTTTATTTTTCTTAAATTCATGGGATTTTTAGGCGTCCGCAAAAATTTACGGTGATGGATTCTAAGGCCTGGTGTGCCCGAAATGAATTTATGAATTTTTTTTTCGGGTACGTTCAGTAAACGTATGAGTGGGATATTATAAATTTTGAACTAGTGCTTGAAATTGTAATATAAGGGCATCGTTGATCTCACAACTTCGGTGATTGCTTAGTGATACCTTCACTGCGGTTGTGGTTTGACGAGAATGGAAGATAGATTTTTAGGTTTTTAACTAAATTAAATACAAAAAGTGTTAATTTATTTTTATTTTTTGTGGTTAATTTCCCTTTGGGGAGGTTTGAGGTGGGGGCCGCCACACCCTAACATCCCATGGGAGGTTATGGTGGTGGGGCCCACCCGCTCATAACCTTCTTGGGAAGATATCCATGGTGGGGCCCACACGATCTTTAAACCCGACTTAAACCCCCCAATTATGTGGGATGAAACCCTTGGACTTCCCCCATCAATTAATTAATCCAACCCTCTCATTTAATTAATTTAATTTATTCACTCTATTAATTAAAATTCTTTTGAATCCATTTGAATTCTTGACAACCATTAAAATAATTATTAGTCTATTATTTTAGGTTGGCAATTCATTTGGTGGAGCTTCAGAGAGGGATTAAGAGAACTTGGAGAACTTCTTCCTCCCAATGAAGAATGCCGCTCACCACTAAAGAACATCAAAAAATTTCCCCAATCTTTGACAATGAAAAAAGAGAAGGGGTCGACCGCGAGGAACACTTTCTTCAACTTTGTCACCTCCAAATGCTTATCCGCCAATGACAGATATCCTCTTTCTCTTATGACATTGACGAATCGACACCGCCTTTCCATGACATCATCAACGATCATCGAAACGAGGTAGGGGTGTGTTTTGGTTTTGAGCAACGTTAATTCTTCCTTCCATGATTGAATTATTTCCTCTTGATTATCTTATTATCAAACTAATGCGGAAGTACTGGGCCTAACTAAAACGACCTGATTCCTTCCACCATTCTTGTAAATATTGGTGTGTTCTTCATGTTCTTCTTCAGAAATGAACAACAGATCGTTTGTGGGTCCGTTTTGTGATGAAATGATCCCGGAATGAAGACCCAACATCCCGATGACCTAGTGGAGGTGCAGAGACGATAGCAGGCGACAGATCAGACCAGAACAGAAGGACTATTCTTCGCCCCTTTCTCATGTGGGAAACTCTAAATGTGTTTTTGAAGCCGATCGGAGGCCCAAAACCGGTAATAACTTTGGAACATCGGGGAAACCTAAAGTTGGTGGTTTCATGGAAATTGGACCATCAGAATGAGGAACATGAATCACGGGAGGCGCGCTGGCCAGAGGCATCGTTTTTGGAAAATTCCAAAATACACATCCTGTACTCTCGAAGGACACGCCATGTATTATGGGCGTAATACAACTAGGGTTAGAGCGTCAAACGAGTGGCACACGACATGTGACCCCGGTCACATGGCGTGTCCCTTCCACATGGCCTGGTAGGTGTGGATACGTGACACACGGTGTGTATTTTGGGAAATACATGGTCACAAGAAGAATCACACGGATTGATAACACGACATGTTCTATCTAACAAAACATGACAGAGGGGACTTCATGAGACTCGGTGTGTATCCATGGGATACACGGACACGAGTGAAGTACATGAGCATGTACTCCACTACACGTCCAGTAAAGTCTAATGACACGGGATACCCCGTGTACCAGTTACACAGGTTGGAAAACATGGGTTGAGGCCGTGTACGGGCACATGGACAGTGTACACGGAGCCAACACTAGATTCTTGGACACGACGTGTAAGCATACCACATGCCGTGTACTTACATTTCTATACAACCAGCCCTTCGACATGGGACATTGTACATGGGCAGTACTCGAGGTCTAAAGATATAGTATGTAACCATACCAACACACCATTTACTTTTTGAAAAATGGTATGGTCATCTCGTCTCTGTGCGTTGGACACATATTACTTGGATTTTCCTCCTATGACGTGGCAGTCCTTTGAGATAATTTTTCATGGGACTACGTTACAGTTGGATTATCGACCTTTAGATCATAGAGCAGATCCTCCCAGAGACGAGCAAGCGGAGTACGAAGACTTAGTAGCTGGCTAAAACCTGAGGACTAATGACCTTTCGACTCAGAGTGTTTTAACTAGCCCAAAAGGTAAGCGCCTCTATATGAGCGTGGTAGACCCACATTGGGGAGTGCCTCTGTGTGATGTGGCAAACCTATGGTACTCGACAGGAGGAGTACCTTAGCAGGATTTGAGGGGGAGCACCTCTGTGTGAGCGCGACAGACCCACGGTGGGGAACGCCTCTGTGTGAGTGCAGCAGACCCATAGTACTCGATAGGAGGATTACCACAACAGTCTAGGAAAGTGGGAAGCACCTTTGTGTGACACGACATGACCACAATACTCGATAGAGGAGGAGTACACCATCAACTAAGATTCTGATAGTTTGATTGTGGATGTTACTTGCTACTACCCCAATAATAAAAATCCTGGTTTGAGCTGAGTCAGTGACCTTTTGTGTTTACCTCATGATTGAGATGGGTTATTAGATTACATAGATATATGTATGTGCATATACCTAAGTAATGGTTATCTGTTGAATATTTAATTCTAGGTTATCCATGTTGGATATTCTGACACCTTGAGGGTCTCGGGGTCCATACAAAGTATCGTTATACTCACCCCTGCATGGGCTATCCCCGCACATCGTTGTGTTGGATGTAGATGACAGACAGCATTTACAGAGGCCGAGAGCACCAGGACTGGACAATACCTAGAGGTGGAGCTTACGACGAGACGGTACACAGAGGACTCTGACGGATGTGGAGTGCTGAGGTGTCAATTTATACCTACCATTTAGGTAGGAACCCCATAAGAAAATCTAGGAGATGCTCTATACCTTTCAGCTGTTTGTCCCTTTTTAAGTTGTACTTGCTTTCAGATGTACCTTTACTATATTGTTGGGCCTGTATTTCAGGCCCCCTTACTTTCCAGCACTTCTTCTGTATACAATATTTCTTAGTGTTTTTCTTCTAGTTGTGTACTCTTATTGTATGTGTTTACTTTTTATAATGTCAATGCCTTCCCAGATTATGTATTTACACCTTTGGTGCTAGTAGCCAACCCATGACATATGGATGACAGGCTTGGGGTAGTCATGGAATGGGTCTTGAGAATGGGTCGTGACAAATTGGTATTAGAGGAGTCAGTTCTACACAGAACATTGGACTCTGATCTTTCTTTTATGTGAAGCAATAGTGTTAAGGGTACTAAGTGTGGTTTCTAGTTTAGTTAGTCTAGTGTTCGTGTGGGCGGCCGAAATATACATACACCAGGACCCTGATTATTGATTTCCAACTTAGTGCATGAAAACACTAATTGCGTGTGTGTTTTAAAATGTTTTCATCAGTCATATCAACCAGGTTAGATCACTAAGTATAGTATTTTGACTGTGTCACATCAGTGTTTTTTAGGATACCACCTCGCAGAGCCCCGAGAGTCGTACGTTCTGACACCCCACCGAGAAATGAGGATTCGGTGCAGGGCCCCTTTCCAATGAAGGAACCAGTGGAGGCACCAGCAGTAAAACTTACCGTTGAGTGCATTGCATGAGTTCCAGCGCCATAGGGTGCCCAAGTTTCGGGGAGAGATGAACCCACATGTGGCTGATAATTGGCTGGAGGTTGTGGTGAGAGTATTCAGGATGGTATGGACACCAATAGACCTCATAGTGATTCTTGCAGTGAGTCTTCTTCAGGTAGCAACAGGCATACGGTGGCGCCTGATGCTTCAGGTCCATGACGCGGTGAAACTACTCTGGGCAGACATCGAGAGCCTGTTCCAAACAGAGATTGAACCAGACACCCTTAGGGCAGTGCAGATACATGATCTATTGCATCTACAATAGGGTAGCATGACTGTAGCACAGTACTCGGTGAGGTTCACCGACATCTCACGCTACTCCATGAATATGGTATGGGACCCATTCTTCAGGGCCTGGTCTTTCGAGCAGGGGATTAGGTGAGAGATCAGGGCTTTGATGATCTCCCTCAGCATCCCAACGCAGGCAGGAGTGTTAGAGAGAGCCCTCCTAGTAGAGAGTTTCCTTTATGAGCAGTCTCTAGTAGAGAGAACCATTATTAGTCGACACACATTGGAGTCTTCTGTAGCTAGTAGTAGAAAGATGACATAGAGGTCCAAGAGGGCCAAACCCATGGGTAGATAACCACAGGACTTGGGATCTTTTGTATAGGACACCCGAGGTAGTGACATACCTTCCACGTGCAGGCAGTGTTACTCATGCGGCGGGCAGGGTCAAATGGCTCATGACTACCCGACCTGCCATTCAGATGATTAGCACAAAGTTGAAATACCACCTAGGCAGAGGCAGTGGTTTGATCGAGGTAGTCCGCAGGGTGCAGGCAGACGTGGAAGAGGAGTTGGTCGAGCAGCTGGTGGTGGTAGATGTTTCGAGGTGTTGCCACCACCACCACCACCATGAGTTCCACCCCGACCACAGAGAGCAGGTGGATATGGGGAGAGATCAAGTTCAGGTAGCTGAGGCATACGACCATGGTGCTCTAGAGATGATTCGAGGTATGATATGTGTCTACTCTACCTTATTTTCAGTTCTTATAGACATAGGTTCCTGTCACTCTTTCATTGCCACTACCCTCGTTCGGAGCTCGAAGATTCCGACAGAGCCTTGGCTCGATATTTATAGCTAGAGACTCCTATGGGAGAAGATTCAGTGATTAAACACTGGTGATGGCAGTGTGAGATAAATCTAGGAGAAGAGATATTTGGCTGGGATCTCCTTGTAGCAGTGTTGAGGCCTTAAAATGTCATCATGGGTTTGGATGGGTTATCTATAGTCCATGCTCAGATTGATTATATTATGTGCTAAGTGTTATGTGTCCGCATAGATAGGACCAGGTTAACCTTCACCGGTGATAAGTGAACCTTTGCAGCACAAGACAGACTTACTCGGAGGAGGGTGCAGTTGATCATTCACCAGTGGTCTTACCATACCCTCGGAGAAGTAGATATGGAGACTCTGACTTATCCTGTAGTATTGGACCAGTACGCAGATGTTTTACCTGACAATGTTCCAGAGCTACCTCCTCGCAGAGTGTTGGACTTATATATTGAATTATTCCCTGGTACAACACCTATATATACTCCCACATATCAGATGGCTCCCTTTGAGCTTCCTGAGCTCCGGGTACAGCTAGAGGACTTTCAGGGGAAGAGTTCATCATGTCCCATGTTTCTCCTTGGGCAACCCCGATTCTATTCACCAAGAAGGCATATGGGATCTTGAGGATATGTGTTAACTACCGTCGCCTGAAGCAAGTGACCGTGAAGAACTAGTACCCTATATTGAGGATTGAATACCTCTTTGATCAGATCATGGGTGATCGATGGTCCTTGAAGATAGACCTCCGATCAGGCTATCACCATCTTAGAGTTTGAGACGAGGATGTTTAGTAGATGATCTTTAGGTGTCGGTATGACCACTATGAGTTCTTGGTTATTCCCTTCGGTGTACCCAAGGCTTCAATAGTGTTCTTGTGTCTCATGAACATGATCTTCTAGCCATACCTTGATCGCTTTGTCGTAGTCTTCATCGATTACATTCTAATATACTCGACTACTGAGGAGTACCATGCCTACCATTTGCAGGTAGTAATGGACACAATCCGAGAGCACCAGCTTTATGGTAAGATCTCAAAGTGCCAGTTTTGTATTCGAGAGGTTCACTTCTCGGGACATGTAATCTCGAGGCTAGAGTTGCTGTGTATCCAGCGAAGATTGAGGCAGTACTTTCTTGGGATCCACCCAAGAGTGTGTTAGATGTACATAGTTTCTTAGGCATGGCTGGGTACTATCAGAGGGTTTTTCCAGACTTCTTCAGAGATGCAGCACCACTATCAGCCTTGATGAAAATGGGGCAACCCTTCATGTGGTCGGAGAGATGCCAACAAAGGTTTCCAGAGCTGAGGCAGAGGCTAACTAGTGCCCCCAACTTGAGGCTTCCAGAGGAGGGTGCAGGGTACGTAGTTTACTGGGATGCATCAGGGACTGTAATAGGGTGTGTCCTATTACAGGAGTGAGATGTGATCACGTTTGGTTCTCAGCAGCTAAGATAACACAAGAAGAACTACTCTACCCATGACCTGGAGTTAGCAGAAGTGGTCTTCACCTTGAAGATGTGGTGGAACTATCTGATGGGGGAACTTTTTATCGTGTACTCAGATCAAAATAGTCTCGGGTATATCTTCTTTAAGAGGGACCTAATCTTGAGACAACGGTGATGGCTTGAGTTCCTCTAGTATTATGACTTCGAGATAATTTATACTCATGGGAAGGGGAACGTTGTTGTGGATATTCTCAGAAGGAGGAATGGTATTCAACTACTAGGAGAAGCGACAAAGCAGCTTGCTGCCTTACAAATATCCTTTGTGGATAGAGATATAACATCCTAACAACCGTCTCTTACAGTCACTCCTCACCTACTTCAGTGAGTTAGGGAGGTGTAGTGTGGGGACGCTGACTGCAAGACATGACGTGCTCTGATATCCATAGGGTAGGCACCTGATGGATTTTATGAAGGTGAGGAGCACGCCATCCTCTTTAGAGGATGTTACATGGTACCCGTTTCACTTCAAGAGGATGTGTTGTGGGAGTTCCACATGTCCCCTGTAGAGGTACATCCAAGAGTGGATTAGATGTATCAGGACCTTCAACTACAACACTTGTGGACATGTAATGAAAAATGAAGTAGCCGAATTTGTCTCTCGGTTCCTCACTTCTCAGCAAGTGAAGGCGGAGAACTAGGTACCAGCATGCTGGGTTCAGCCCTTAGAGGTCCCAGAGTTAAAGTGGGATGGAATATCCATGGACTTTGTGATGGATATTCCATGTACATCCAAGAGTCATGATTCAATTTGGGTGATTCTTGACCAACTCACCAAGTCGGCCCACTTTCTACCAATCAGGGAGAAGGGATCAGTAGAGAGCTTGGGATGCCTCTATGTGCAGGATATTGTGAGAATCCTTGGAGTACCTACTTCAATATCCTTTGATCGTGATGTATGGTTTACTTCCTGGATATGGAAGGGGTTGCAGGAGGCTTTCGGGACGTAGCTATGTTTGAGAACCGCCTTCCATCTTCAGTCAGATGGCCAGACCGATCTTACCATCTAGACACTCAAGGACATGCTCCGGGCATGTGTTATCAACTTTGGTCACAGTTGAGAGGATCACTTTACTTTGGTGGAGTTCACCCACAACAATAGATATCACTCCACCATCGGTATGACACCTTTTGATGCCTTGTATGGTCAGCCATGTAGATCGCCACTGTGCTGGACAGACCTAGGGGAGTCAGTACTAGTGGGACCAGAGATGGTATAGGCTACCATGGAGAAGGTGCATATCATCCAAGAGCAGATGAAGACTAGACATAATAGACTAAAGTTGTATGCTGACAGGAGACAAAGACCTCTAGAGTTCGAGGGTGGCAACCACGTCTTCCTATGGGTCTCACCTTGATGAGGTCAATGGAGATTTGGCCGAGGCAAAAAGTTATCTCCGAGGTTCATCGGACCATTCCAAGTCCTCAGTAGAGTAGGTGAGGTGGCTTACTATTTATCTCTTCCACCTCAATTGCACTGGGAGCACGACGTATTCCACGTATCTCAGCTGAGGAGATAAGTGCACGACCCTTCCCACATCATCGACCATAGAGAGCTGGACATCGATGATGGGGTGTCCTTCACAGAGTTTCCTGTGGAGATTGAGGATCAAAAGGAGCGGGTACTATCTGGATGGTTGATAACTCTTCTATGCATTTGCTGGTAGTACGGGAACATCTAGGAGAGCACATAGGACCAGGAGGCTCAGATGCATGCACAATACCCCCATTTGTTCCCTTAGTTTGAGCTGTATCTTATAGGGATATAAAGCCCTGAGGTGGGGAGAATTTAAAGACATGGAAATTACATGGAATTTTTTTCTTAAATTCATTGGATTTTTACAAGTCCATGATAATTTACGGCGCTTGATTCCGAGGTCCAGTGTGCCCAGAATCAATTTCTAAAGTTTTGTTCGGGTACGTTTAGTAAACGTACGAGTAAGATTTTATAACTTTTGAACCGGTGCTCGAAAATGAAATCTGAGGGCACCATTGAGCACGCAGCGTCGGTGATTTCTTAGTGAGACCTTCACCACAGTTGCATTTTGACGAGAATGGAGGATAGATTTTGGGGGTTTTAAGTAAATTAAATAAAAAAATGTGTTACTTTATTTTTATTTGTGGCGGTGGATTTATCCAAGGGGAGGTTGGAGGTGGGGGCCGCCACACCCTGACCTCCCATGGGAGGTTATGGTGGTGGGGCCCACCCACGCATAACCTCCCTGGAGAGGATATCCTTGGTGGGGCCCACATGAACTTTAAACCCCCCTTAAACCCCCCATTTATGTGGGATGAAACCCTTGGACTTCCCCCACCAATTAATTACGCCAACCCTCTCATTTAATTAATTGATTTTTTTCAATGAATTAATTAAACTCCTTTTGAATCCTTTTGAATTCTTTCCAACCATTAAAATAATAGTTAGTCTATTATTTTTGGTGGGCAATTGATTTGGTGGAGCTTGAGAGAGGGATTGGGAGAACTTGGAGAAATTCTTCCTTCCACCAAACAATGCCGCTCATCACCGAAGAACAATGAACTTCTTCCTTGATCTTCGACCATGAAAAAATAGAAGAAGTCGACCACGAGGAACGTTGTATTCGACTTCATCACCTCTGACCGCTTATCCACCAACTACGAATATCCTCTTTCCCTTCCGACATTGAAAAATCAATTCCTCCTTTCCGTGACTTCGAAAATGATCATCCAAATGAGGTAGGAGTGTGTTTTGGTTTTGAGCAACATTAATTCTTCCTTACATAATTGAATTGATTCCTCTTGATATTCTTGCTATCAAAATAATGAGAAAGGACTGGGCCTAACTAAGATTGCCTGATTCCTTCGGCTGTTCTTGTGAATATTGGTGTGATCTTCATTGTCTTCTTCAGCAATGAACAATGGATCCTTTTCGGGTTCATTTTGCGATGCAACGATCCCGGAACAGAAGGACCTTTCTTCACCACTTTCTCATGAAGGAAAATCGGAATGTGTTTTAGTAGCCTATCGGAGGCCCGAAAACACCAGCAATAACTTCAGAACATCAGGGAACCTAAAGTTTGCGGTTTTGTGCAAATCAGACCATCAGAACGAAGAATCGGAATCACAGGAGATGCACTGGCTAGATGCATCATCTCTAGAAAATTCCAGAATACACAGTGTGTATTCTTGAAGGACACGCCGTGTAGTACGGGCATATTGAAGGTAGGGTTCGAGCGTCAAATGAGTAGCACATGGCGTGTGACCTGGGTCACACAAAAAGTACCTTCTACATGGCCTGAAAGGCGTGGCTACGCAACACACGAGGTGTATTTTGGGAAATGTAGGGACACGGAAAAAATAACACCGCGTGTTCTCTCTAACGCAACATGACATAGAGGACTTTGCGAGACTCAGTGTGTATCTCGGGGATACACGGACACGGGTGAAGTACATGGGCATGTACTCCACTACAGGTCCAAGAAAGGCGAATGATACAGGATACCCCATGTACCAGTTACATGGGTTGGCGAATATGGGTTGAGGCCATGTACGGGCACATGGATAGCGTACAAAGAGCCGACCCCAGATTATTTGACACGACGTGTAGCCAAACCACACATTGTGTACTTACTTTTCTACATGACCATCCCTTCAACACGGGCCATTTTACATGGTCAGTACCCGAGGTCTGAAGACCCGACGAGTAACCATACCAACACGTCGTGTACTTTATGAAAAATGGATTGGTCATCTCATCTCTATGTCCTAGACATGTATTTCTTGGATTTCCCCCTATGACATGGTAGACATTGGAGATACTTTTGCACTGGACTACATGATAGTTGGAATATCGTCCTTTAGCTCATGGAACGGATCCTCCTGGAGATGAGCACACAGAGTACGGAGACTTAATAGCTGGGTGAGGCATGACGACTGCTGACCATTCAACTCAGAGTGTTTCGACTTGCCCAGTAGGGGAACACATTTGTGTGAGTGTGGCAGACCCCCAATGGGGAGAGACTTAGTGTGAAGTGGCATACCCATGGTACTAGACAAGAGGAGTACCTCAGAAGGCTCTGAGGGGGAGCACCTCTGTGTGAGCGTGGCAGACCCACGGTGGGGAGCGCCTCTGTGTGAGTGTAGCAGACCAATGATACTTGACAGGAGGAGTACCACAATAGTCCATGAAAGTGGAAAGCACCTATGTGTGATGTAGAAGGCCCAAAATACTCTATATAATAAGAGTACAACATCATCCGATATTCTTATAGTTTGACTATGGATGTCACTCGCTACTACCCCAAGAATAAAAATCCTGGTTTGAGCTGAGTAAGTGACTTTTTGTGCTTATCTCATGATTGATATGGGTTATTAGATAACGTAGATATATGTATGGGTATATACCTAAGTAACAGTTATCTATTGAATCATTACATTATGGTTATACTTGTTGGATATTTGTGAGACCTTGAGGGTCTTAGGGTCCCTACTAAGTATCGTTATACTCACCCCTTCATGGGCTATGCCCAAACCTCATTGTGCTGGATGCAGACGATGAAAAACACTGACAGAGGCTGAGAACGCTAGGACTGGATGGTACCAGGAGGTGTACCTTACGATGAGATGGTACACAGAGGAGTCTGACGGACGTGGAGTGCTAAGGTGACCATCAGAACCTACCCTTCAGGTAGAAACCCCGGAAGATGATCCTGGAGCTTCTCTTTACCTTTCAGTTGTTTTTCCCTTTTTCAGTTGTACTTTCCTTCAATTGTACCTATACATTATACTATTGGGATTGTATTTCTGGCTCGTTTACATTCCAGCACTTATTCTATATACAATATTGCTTAGTGTTTTGCATCTAGTTGTGTACTCTGATTGGGTGTGTTTAATTTTTATAAAGGCAATGCCTTCTCATCTTAGGGATTTATACCTTTGGTGCTAGTCGCCAGCCCCTCGCCTATGGAAGGTGGGTTTGGGGTAGTCACAGCATGGGTCCCAAGGACGGGTCATGACACAGTATGTACAACATATAAAATTGAATTGGAGCATAACAACCAAGAATCTAAAATGGAATTTAAATTGAGATAAAATCTCTTATAAAGACAGTATGATTTGGATAAGGATAAATCCATGACATAATTATGTGTGAAAGATATAAATATAGTCAGTAGAATGGGATATTTACTATTAATCAATCAGGGCACATTCACACATGTTCTTGTAAAAATAACCCTAATGACTTAGATATTTAACTCAATAAATGGAAAAAGAGTTAAGAGTACTCTTATCAATTTCATATTGATGATGTGAGAATTTATCAATGGATTTATTATGTGTATTAAAAGTATATCCCCACAAAGGGGAGTGTAAATTACTACATAAATAAATATATAGTTATTTAACTCATAATCAAGGAGTAAAATAATCAATGAAGTTTGTGTAAAACTCAATGAGTTGAAATAGAAATTAGAATTTCCCTTACCAATTTGGTAATTTATGAAAAATACACCTCATGAAAGACGGATCATAAAATGAAGATGTAAATACCCTAAAATTAAATTATATTTCACAATAATTACTATCATGGGAATTACATATACTACAAAAAACGAAATAGTGGAAACATTGAATGAATCTCAGGGGAATAAGAAGTGATATGAAAACCCATTACCTTGTACTTCTCTTTAGTAGAGGGTAGGTTAACCTCCTGTATAATAATTAAATCATTGTAATAAAATTATAAAATAATAAAATACATAAATATGATATCATATTTTTTTCTAGTATTGTTTTGTTATGATATTTTAGTAGTATCCTTGTTTTTGGTGTTAACTGAATTGTTTTCCTACATATGTTTTGTAACATAAGTCATGTTTCTTAGGGATTGGATGTATTTGATTCATATATAGAAATATAATATCCTATTATGAAATTATATTTATTCATCAAATGAAAATTATTCCTGAATGGTTATGATGGGGAATGAAATGCCATCACGGCATGGAGACGGTAAGTTGTACGTATGCACGAGTGACAATATCATTTTATTAGTTGTGAAATAAAATGTAATTGGATGGTGTATTATATATATATAATCATTTAAATTTATTATTTATTATTTAAATAATTTATAATAATAATTATACCCATCCAAATAATGAAGCATTGAATAACAAACTACACCATGATGTGGAGATGATAAGCAGTACGTATGCACGTGTGGGGACCTTTCCAGTCATGGGATTGATAGAATAATGAATGCAGTTGTACCATATTTATAATAACATCATATTATGTAGAATTTACTGGAGTTATTATTTTGGTATGAAAACAAAAATGATATAGGAAGTGGAAGAGAAAAATAACTATGAAAGAGGTGATGAAATTATTACATCTTCATCGGGTGCTTCCTTTTGATTTGATTAAAAGGGCTCCTTAGGATGGGTTTATTATCAATGTATGGCCCCTTTGATTAAGTGAAGGTAGTTGGGAGGATATTTTAGAAGGTTTTGTCCAAGACAAATGGATTTGGAGGTGTGATTTTGACTGAATCAAAAGTACTATTTTATAAGAGAGGTGAGAGTCACTTTAGGAAAAAACATGAAATATTATTTTATTCTAAAATCATTTTAGTTTATAATTGCTCCAAATGGATTTATTTTGAGTCTAAGGTGGGTGCGGGTTGAAATAATTTAAAAAAATATATTTTATACATGTTTATTTCACCATATTAACATTACCATTTTTATTTAATTCTTAGTTAAATAATTTATCTTTTACTATGTCATTGTGAATTTTTATATTTCATGGTTAATAAACATACTATAAAATTCCATGATAACCTCAAGTGGTAAATAAATGTCATTTATATCATTATATAAGTCCTTTTTACCTATATTATTTTTGAGCAATATTATGACATTTAATAATATAGTATTTGTTTTAAATACTCATTTGTATCAATTTTGATACTATTTAGTATTTGGTTTTCTAGAAAGTCAAATAATCATTATTACTTCAAAAAAAGATTAAATAGACCGTACCATGTTATATTAACCTATTAAATTTTTGTAATTCCTTAAAAGTCTAAATTTACATTTTTTTTTATATTTATATTATCAATTATTTTATTCATTCATTAATATGTTAATTACTGCATCATCATTGTGTCATAATTAGTTTTAATTATATAATGGATACAAATTATAAATAAACTACCATGATGTATAATGATTTTTATCTTTATAAATAATATTTATTGGATAATATATCTCATCTATAACCATATATTAAAAATGGTTTAGTTATTAATCGTTGAATTTATCACTTTTTACTCTTCTTCAAATAAAATAATAATAAGTGTTCTAATCTATTCCATGTGGATAAAAAATGAATATATTTTATTCTTAAGGTTCATTTTTTTCAAAATAAACTTATCTAATAGAACGATGAAGTGTTTTGGGGTAATTATAATATCATTTTTACCTTTAATTACACTATTTACTTTTAACTGCAGTAAATTAAATTCAGAAGATATTATTCAACAAAAATTATTTTCCTCTTATCAAACCACATTTTACTTACTGATGTCAACTATGTCTTTCTTATTTTTGAAATTCATTTCACTGATGTGGTAAATTTCTGTTTTACGCAAATTTTCAAATGTTCCTCGAATTTGGGTCAAAGACAGTAAAAAGTTCGATAAATTTTTATATATCTAATCTTATTATAGAATGACATCAATAAATTAAATTGGTCTAATATAGATATTATGTATCTATTTTTACATTAAAATAAATTTAAATTAATAAAAATTATTTAAATTAAATGTTGGCTTTAAACAATAACATAATGTTTCACTATTCATAAAAAATTGAATGTGTTTAGAAAAATAAAAAAAATTCACCCAAAGATAATTCTGATATTCAAGATTCAAAAATTATTTTTATTTTACCAAATTAAAAAAATATAATGTTTATTAATTAATTTTAAAAAATATTCTAGTTTTCAAAACCAGATAGCGAGTTTTTGAGAAGATAAAACTATCAAAAGATTGATATTTCTTTATCTCAAATTTAAATGTTAAATTACTTATAATTACAAAAATTAGATTAAATGAAAAGAATATAATCTAATTATACAAAAAAACCGTTCAAATGTATAATTTAACAATATATATTATTTTGATAAAAAATATGTTTTAATTATTTTTTTCTCTATTCATCATAATATGAATGTTATCAGAAAAGCACCAAAAATTTATCCAAACAAAATTTTTATGTCACACTTTTAAATTGGGTGTTTATTTTGTTAAATTGAATATATAAAAGTGTCAAATATTGTATTTTAAATGGGTTCTCCATTAAAAGGATTTAAAATTACAAACATTGAAAAATACGTCTTTTATCTGAATAAATGAATTTTATCTAATATTATGAATAAGAAACAAAAAATATGGATGTTAAATTTATATGGAGTATATAAAATTTAGAATAATATTAATATTATTCATTAGAGTTTTCTGAACAGCTAGTTTAGTAATTCATGGTGCTCACAAATGTAGTGTTTCATGTAGTGCATGCTATTTAATTATTTTACTGAAAATAAGTTACTATGAAATCATGGGGTTTTACAAAAATAATAATGAGAAAACAAACTTTTCCTCCCCAATAAATACCACCAAAACCACCTATTCACCTAACATATTCCATTAATGTATCCTTTTCTATATCACCCCACTCCTCTTCCAAATACCCTCCGCCATTTCTATAAAACTTTGTTCTACAAAAAATTTCCAAACCAATTTCCCTAAGGAGGTTCTAAATGGGGAAAATTGAAAAGTAAAAATCATCTTTTTATTTATTTTAATTTAATTTCATTTTCATGTCTTTTTGTATTCTGTCATAAAATACAATAACAAAAGTTGAATGATAACTAAAATATATTTTATATATTGTATTGTTATTATGTTAATGATGTAATTAATTTTCAAATTCCTTCCCATTCTATTTTATTTTAAAAATTAAGAAATTCTTTGTGGTGTGTCTATTTAACGCCACCTTGGACGATTCATTTTCACTCATCACTAATTCGTTTTATGAGAGTTATAAACCCACATTTATATTTAAATAATATTTTATTAAAAATATTATAAGTTATATAATGTTATATAATAAATTTATAATCATGATGCTAAAAATATGATATAAACTAACAATGGTCTTAGAAACTGTCAAAATAATTTATTTCATTTTCATTAAAATTATATCTAATATATCATAACCATAAATTTTAAAATTGATATCTAAGACCAAGATAAAATATGTATGTCAATTAATAACATATAATTTCAATTCTGGAGCATCATTCAAATTGGACATGGACTTCCATACTTATAAACATGCAAATGTATCATGGAATCCATGAAAACAATGCTCATGCATGATGAAATTGAACTCTCTAACTCATCATAATGGCTATAAATGAACATTATAAAAATGTAAAAAATAAAATCCTAGTATAAATAGTTGTGTATTTTTTAATTAATGATTTTTATTTTATTTTACAAGATATATATATGAAGAAATCATGAGTACAAGTGGTTAGAATAATTCTCAAACCCAACTCTATTTCATTGTATTTTACCTCTCTCACTCCATTTTAAGAATGGATTGTCCATTATTGTTTCTAAAATATCTTTTATTTTTCTATCCCTTATCTTTTTAGATATATACATATTTCAAAATTGGTTTTAGGAAAAAAACAATGATTTTCCCCAATGAATTATCCAATCTAAAAATATGTATTTTACTACTCTTGAGTTTGTTTCTTTTAAACTAATGATTTGTGATTTGAATAAAACTATTTTATTAATTTTTTATTTTTGGAACCCTGATTTTTATTGCTGAATATATGATTTTTGAAATTATACAAAAATACATATCCATTACATAGGATATTTTATTGGAAATATTGTTACATGTTCTATGTGGCATTGATGATTATATAAATGTTATGATGTGATAAGTCTTCCAATAATTTTAGAGTCCTCCAATGTATTTGGTAATATAATGTGTCTCATGATATAATATAGAATATGGGTGATAATGATGATATATTTGTTCTTAATTATGATTTTATGATGCTGTATATAACGACCCATATTTTACATACATTGTTAATACTTTAAAATCGAAGCATTCTTATTACAACATATAACAAAACCACGAAAGGACCGTATAGGTATAGTGTCTTTAGAAACTGGGAAACATAAACAACTGGTTCATAAAGCATCAACTTTTACTCCCACTTATTTCATCATATCTAGAGTCCCTTTTTGGCATATCCTACTTAAAGACCTTCTTTTTGACCTGGGGAAAGAAAACATACAAAATTGTGAGCTCAAATGCTCAGTAAGGGTAAACAAAAGAAATATAAATCACATCGTATACACAAGCACATAACTTTTGGAAATCATAACCGGCAAAAGAGATCATAATTTCATAACATGGGATAAATCATGGCAGTGAAATGTAATCACAATAATCATAACTTAAAACATGAAACTTTGTGGCATACATACATAATCATAGAAAATCATTTCTTGTTAGTCAAGACTCATTGCCAAGACTATCTTAGTGGACAAAGTCCCTTTCTGTACCGAGTCACCCTCATTTCAGTCCTGTTTCACTGAACTGGTATAACCTACCGTTCCCGCCATGTCTATCTCATGAGATATAAAATCTTTACCCAATGCATTAGAGGGAGATATAGGTCCCACGCATCTCATAATGATACCATTCTTATGTGTGCCACAAAATCATAAATCATACATCATTGCATAACCCATGTAATAAAAATTGGAATCTTAAACATCATGACATCATAAAACAATTCATATAAGATAAAGGAATTCATAAAAATATAATTACAACATAATCAAATCAATAGGGATAAAAACATAACCCTTTATTATCTTATATGAAAAATAATTTTGATAAAACACTTGAACTCCATTCTTGAGGAAAATATCCTTTCTGCTTCAAAAACACTTTTCCTTTCTTAATATATTGTACAATTATAAACTAAAAGAAGTTGATTAAAAATAAACTTGAAAACTTGTAAAGGAAGATTCTTTGAAATAATGTTTTAAAAATCCATTCATTCCGTATAAGTTAAAAAAACATTCGTCGTACTTTTGTCGGAAAAGTCAAAAAAGTACCTCGTATGAAAAACGACAAAAGATTTCTTTCATATCCTTTACTAAAAACTCACCGAAGGGTAAAATTGGATTTAAACAATTGTAGGTGGATGGAAATAATATTACATATTTAGGAAACATGGATGTGGATGATAAAATACACCCCAGTAAATGCCAAAGTATAAACAATCTTGGATTAAAATGAGATTGTGATATTTCCGTTACCTTAGGTCCGACATGCTTTGTAAGTGTCTGAACCTCCTGTATAATGATTTAAATAATGTTATTGACTTATTCCAGAATCATATGTATTTTTATGATATCATATATGGTCATATTCTTAGCTTCTTAGTAGTAATATTTCATTGCTACTTGTTATTCGGGTGTTTATAACTTTTTGTTCTTATGCGTGTTTTATCGAATAAATTCTTATTCTTCTCTTTAGGTTATAGATTCCTCATTTCCAGAATGTTATTAGTGTAATATATATATCATATTTATTCATTAAATTCATTTATATAATCATTATGAAATGAAGATCATGTAGAACGAGTCGCATCACATCGTGGAGACGGTATTCCGTACATACGCACGAGTGATGATATCGTTCCTATGATCGTGGAATTGTATTGGAGTATATGTGTACTATTTCAGAATCAATATAACTTTATAATAGTAATATATGGTCATTATTTATACCATTATACCCATCCAAGTAAGGTGGTGGTGGAAAATAGATTACACCACGGCGTGGAGACGGTATTCCGTACGTACGCACGCGCGGTGATTTCTTTTTCCGTAGGATGGATAGATGGTGAAATAGGGTTGTTTCATAAATATAATAACATATCAGTATATGAGTGATACTGATGTTATTACTTCATAATGAAACAACTAAAGAAGAAGAAGTGGAAGAAGAAATAAAGATGAAAGAATATGTAACGGACATTACCTCTTCTTTGGAGTGCTTCTTTGAGACCTTTTTTTAGGGCACTAAAATTGGTCTTTGAAGAAGACCAGGACCTCTAGGATGTCTCTAGGGAAGTGGAGAGGAGAAAGTGTCAGGGTGTGGCTGATCTTGAAGTCTCAAAGTGGTGTGAGGAAGAGAGGGAGGAGGTGCCCTTTTATAAGGGAGGAGAGGGGCACCTTTGGAATAACTAAAAATATTCTTTTATTATAAAGTGAAGTTCAGTATTAAATAGCTCAAAATTGATTTATTTCGAGGCTAAGGTGGGGATGGGTCTTAATCCTCTCATATAATATAATTTAGACAAGTTTAGGTTCCTATTTTAACCTTATCATTTATATTTAACATTAAGTTAAATAATTTTACTTTTACCATGTCTTCTTGTGTTCTTGTACTATAAGGTTAATAAACTTACTATAAGCAGACAAACGAACCCCAAGTTTTTTATTATTAATATATATAACATTATCTAAGTCATTTGGCCGAACCTTATATTTTTAGGAATAAAATTACAATTACCAATATAATATTTGTTTTAAAAACTATTTTATGTCAATTTTGACACTATTTAGTAATTGATTTTTGTGAAAATCATATCAGAATTATTAATTCGAACCAAGTTAATTAAATCAACACTAACATGTTATATTAACCTAAAAAATTAGTGGGATTTATAAAAAGTCTCAAATTACATTTATTTTGGTGTTTATAACATCAATTATGTCAATATTTCATTAATAAGATAATTACTGCATCATCATTGTGTCATAAATAAATTAAATTATTTAATGTCTAAAAATTACAAATAAAATAACATTATGTAGGAAATAGTTTTAGATTTCTAAAGAATATTTATAGTCTAATTTATCTTATGTATAACCCCATATTAAAAATTATTTACTTATTAAACATTGATTTTAACTATTTTAACCCTTTTTTAAATAAATTAATGATAAATGTCCTAATCTAATCCAGGTGGGCCTAAATGGTCATATTTTATTCCTAAGTTTGTTTTCGGTCGAATTAAACTTATCCAACAGAATTAGGACATGTGTTAGGGTAATAATAATATCATCTTTACCCTTAATTACCCTATTTACTTTTAACCGTGGTAAAAAAAAGTAAAAAGTTACTATTCACCAAAAATATATTTTCATCTCATTGAACCACATTTTACTTACTGACATCAACCGTGTCTCTCGGATTTTTGAAATTCCACTCACAAAAGTGGTAAAATTATGTTTTATGAAAAATTCAGTTTTTTAACTACAACTTAGTGGTTTCACTATTCATCAAAAATTGAAAGTTTTCAGAAAAATACCAAAATTTCACCCTAGGCTAATTTCGATATTCCGAATCCAAAAATGAAGTCCATTTTGAAAAATAAAATTTATAAAATTTCAAAAAGTGGTAATTACTATTCATAACGGCTAGTTTTAATAATATATTAATAGCATATCGTTGTTTAGTGAAACTCGGTATTGCGTACGACGCAAGCTATCAATGAAGGTCGCGATTTCGTGTAAAGCAAGCCAAGCAAGTGTTGTGTAGAAAAAGATTCCTTTGATGATTTATATAACATAAAAGTCTCGGGTGTTACATTCTACCCCCCTTAAAATGAATTTCGCCCTCGAAATTCGTCACTTTGTAACAAACAGATGAGGATACCTCTCCCTAATCATATCCTCAAGCTCCCATGTAGCTTCTTCTAATTGGTGGTTCCTCCATAAAACATTCACCAATCGAGTGGTATTGTTTCATAGGAATTTTTCGCTACGATCCAGAATCTCTATCGGTTGTTCTTCATAAGAATGATCTTGCTCCAGCGATACAACTTCTGAGTTGAGTACATGTGAAGGATCAGGTATGTACTTTCTCAGGAGAGATACAAGGAACACATCGTGAACTTGAGAGAGATTCGATGGAAGCACGAATCGGTAAGCTACCTTCCCAATACGATCCAATATTTCAAAAGGACTGATATATCTAGGGCTCAATTTCCCCTTCTTTCCAAATCTCATAACCCTCTTCCAGGGCGATATTCGTAAGAACACTTTATCACACACTTCAAACTCTAGGTCTTTTCTTCGGTTGTCAGCATAACTTTTTTGTCGACTATGAGCTGCTCTTATGTGTTGTTGAATATATCTGACCTTTTCTGCCATTTCATCAACGAGATCAGGTCCTAATAGCTTTCTTTCCCCAACTTCATCCCAGCAAGTTGGAGTCCTGCATTTCTTTCCATTGAGAGCTTCATAAGGAGCCATCTGAATACTGGAGTGAGAGCTATTATTATAAGAAAATTCCACCAAAGGTAGGTGTTGATCCCAACCTCCTTTGAAATCCATAGAGCAAGCTCTCAACATATCTTCTAGGGTTTGAATTGTTCTCTCAGAATGAACGTCTGTCTGAGGATGATAAGCAGTGCTGAAACTCAACTCTGTATCCAGAGTATGCTGAAGACTTCGCTAGAACTTCAAGGTAAATCTCGGATCCTGATCAGATATAATATAAATTGGTACTCCATGCAATCTTACAACTTCCTTTACATATATCCTGGCAAGCTGATCCAGATAGAAATCCTCTCTAATAGAAATGAAGTGTGCGGAATTTGTAAGACGATCAACTATGACCCAGATAACATTATTGCCTTTGCATATTTTAGGAAGTCCTGTGACAAAGTCCGTAGTGATGTTTTCCCATTTCCATTCGGGTATGGGTAATAGTTGTAACATCCCCTTAGACTTCTGTCTCTCAGCTTTAACTTGTTGACAAACCAAGCATCGAGAGACATATTCAGCAACATCTCTTTTCATGCCATCCCACCAGAAGTACTCTTTCAGGTCCCTATACATCTTCGTGCTTCCAGGATGAATAAAGAATGAAGAACCATGAGCCTCATCCAGCAGCTCCTTCTTTAATTCGGGGATGGGAGGAACACAAACCTGATTCCTGAACTTTATTATCCCATCACAATCAAGGTTGAATTCAGGAACATTTCTCATCTTCTTTTGTAACTCGACATCTTCTTTCTATGCCTCTTTAATCTTCACATGTATAGATGGTTGAACATTTATTTGAGAAAGATAAGATTTTTCCCGTTTCATTACAATTCCAAGATCCATCCTTTGTAAATCCATAAATATTGGATCTTTTTTGATCCTCATCATGGATAAACTGGCATGGTCTTGTCGACTTAATGCATCTGCCACCTTGTTTTCTTTCCCAGGGTGGTAATGGATTGAGCAGTCATAATCCTTAATCAGCTCCAACCATCTTCTTTGACGCATATTCAGCTCCTTTTGTGTGAAAATATACTTTAAACTTTTATGATCAGTATAAATATCACACCTTTCACCATAAAGGTAATGCCTCCAAATATTTAATGCAAATATTACCGCAGCTAACTCCAAATCATGTGTTGGGTAATTTTGCTCATGAATTTTCAACTGTCGTGAGACATAAGCTATCACCATATCATTTTTCATAAGAACACACCCCAATACCTTCTTGGATGCATCACTATAGATCACAAACCTTTCTGCACTATAAGGCAGTGTGAGCACAGGTGCACTGGATAACCTTCTTTTCAACTCCTTGAAATTCTCTTCACATTCCTCCGTCCAGACAAACTTAACTCCTTTCTGAGTCAACTTGATGAGTGGATTAGATAATCGTGAAAAATCTTTCACAAAACGTCGATAACATCCAGCCAAACCAAGAAAACTTCGCATCTCAGTTACTGTTGTTGGTCTCGACCATCTTTTGATAACCTCTGTTTTTGCTGGATCCACAGATATCCCCTCTTTTGAGATTATGTGACCCAAAAATGCAACTTTTTGAAGCCAAAATTCACACTTGGTATATTTGGGATAAAGCTTCTCCTTTCTCAGGGTCTTTAATATAATTCTCAAGTGATCTTCATGTTCTTCCTTTCTCTTTTAATAGACAAGAATATCGTCTATAAAGACTACCACAAATTTATCAAGATAGTCTCTAAAGACTCTATTCATCAGATCCATGAAGATAGCAGGGGAATTAGTAAGACCAAATGGCATCACTATAAATTCATAGTGTCTATACCTTGTACGGAAAGCCATCTTTGGTATATCTTCCCTTTTGACCCTTAATTGATGATACCCTGAACGAAGATCAATCTTGGAAAAGTATTGAGCTCCGTGTAGTTGGTCAAATAAGTCATCAATACATGGGAGAGGATATTTGTTCTTGATAGTGATCTTGTTATGTTCTCGATAATCAATGCAGAGTCTCATTGATCCATCTTTCTTCTTAACAAATAGAACAGGTGCTCCCCAAGGTGACACACTAGGGCGTATTAATCCCTTATCAAGATTCACTTGGAGTTGCTTCTTCAATTCCTGCAACTCAATTGGGGCCATTCTATAAGGTGTCTTTGAAATAGGCAAAGCACCCGATACGAGTTCTATTGAAAACTCAACTTCATGATTTGGTGGAAGACCCGGTAATTCCTCCGGAAAGACATCATCAAACTCCCGTACAATGGGCATATTTTTAATCGTGAGTTTCTCACCAACCATTTGAGATAAATAACCTTCATTTAGTGGAATCAATACCCATAAAATGGAAGAAATTTCCACTGGAAGGTTATGTTCATCCTTGCATTGATAGACCATCATAGATTGATCTGGAATATGAAATGTGACTTCCCATCTTTGGAAATTGATATGAGCTCCCTATAAAGAAAGCCAATCCATGCCAAGAATCACATCAAATTCCACTATAGGAAGGATCACAAGATTTGCAGGAAGAACTTTCCCACAAACTTCGATCGGAGAAGAATTATAAACTTTTGTTGCGACTGTTGTGCCATTAGGTGTTGTCACAGCTAACTCAACATCTAATTGTTGAGGTAATACGGTGATACCCTTAGAAAATTCTTCAGAAATAAAAGAGTGGGTGGATCCAGAATCAAATAAAACATTTTCTACTTTAGAGTGGATGGTAAGTGTGCCTTTCACCACATCGTTATCGTACTCCACATCGCTGATAGAAATTGCATATGACTTTCCTTTGTCTTTAGCCTTAAGAGTTTGTTGACGTCGACCATCATCATCAACCCTTGGATTAGGGCATTTTTTGGCATAATGCCCCATCTCCTTGCACTTGAAACATTGAAGTGTAGTGGGTTCATTCTGTGTATCCCTTTCTTTGTTTGCATCATTAGATATCTTCTTCCCATCATCACGGCATTCAAATGCCCGATGACCTTCCTTTCCACATTTGAAACATTTACTTGTCCCGTTAAGACAACTCCCTCCATGTTTCTTTCCACACTTTGAGCATAAGGGAAAGCTAATCTTCTTTTCAGTGTGATCTTTAGATTTTCCTTTGAATTCCATTTTCCTCTTCTTATCAAACCCATATGACTGATGGGTTACTCCAATCTCCATCTCGACTTTGAGAGCACATCGAACGATTTCCTCATAGCTATTGAAGTCCCTTATGCCTAACGCCCTTCAAAGACTTGGTTTTAAGCCACTAAAGAATCGATCGATCTTACTCTCAGGTTGGATAATAATACCAGAAGCGTACCTTGCAAGTCTTGTAAAATTTTCTTCATAGGTACCAACCGATTAATCATCCTTTTTCTTCAGTTCAAGAAACTCTTTCTCCATCTTTGTTCGGAGAATACGAGGGAAGTACATATTGAAAAATAAGTTCTTGAACTCGTCCCATTCCATGGACTCAATTTCATCCCTTTGCCTCGTATTCTTAATAAGATTTCACTATTGATCAGCATCTCCTTACAAACGATACACTGCTAGGATGACTTTATCATGTTCAGAACATTGAAGAACTGAAAATATCTTTTCAGCAGTACTAATCCATTGTTCAGCAACTAATGGATCAGTAGACCCGCTGAAAGAAGGTGGACGCTGCCTCATGAAGGATTCAACAGAATGCTGCTCCTTCCTTTGCTCGTTTGGAAGTCCTGCATGATTCATAGTTTGAGAAAGTTGTGGGAGCATGTCTATAAGATTTTGCATTCCATCTCCCATAATGTTTGGTTTCTCAGGGGGACAATCATTGCATTGCCCGTCGCATTCCGCATTAACACGATTCCTTCAGGTTCCAGCCATTAACTAAAACCAAGAAGAATAGTGTGAGAAAAACAAATTATAATAGGAAAACCACATAATCAAGAATAAAATTTCACACTTAAGGTCTTATCCTAGGTTATTTATGGACATTTCTAAAACACTAATATTGTGTTCTATTCTTAGACTTATCCTTAGGGTTCTTACTAAGGCTTTCACATCCCAGTTTCCAAAGGTTGACTATAACCTCCCTCTGATACCAACTATAATGACCCATACTTTACATACATTGTTAATACTTCAAAATCGAAGCATACTTATTACAACATATAACAAAACCACGAAAGGACCGTATAGGTATAGTGTCTTTAGAAACTGGGAAACATAAACAACTAGTTCATAAAGCATCAACTTTGCCTCCCACTTATTTCATCATATCTAGAGTCCCTTTTTGTCATATCTTACTTAATAACCTTATTCCTGAACTGGGGAAAGAAAACATACAAAAGTGTGAGCTCAAATACTCAGTAAGGGTAAACAAAAGAAATATAAATCACATCGTATACACAAGCACATAACTTTTGGAAATCTTAACCTGCAAAAGAGATCATAATTTCATAACATGGGATAAATCATGGCAGTGAAATGTAATCACAATAATCATAACTTAAAACATGAAACTTTGTGGCATACACACATAATCATAGAAAATCATTTCTTGTTATTCAAGACTCATTGCCAAGACTATCTTAGTGGACAAAGTCCCTTTCTGAACCGAGTCACCCTCATTTCAGTCCTGTTTCACTGAACCGGTATAACCTACCGTTCCAGCCATGTCTATCTCATGAGATATAAAATCCTTGCACAATGCATTGGAGGGAGATATAGGTCCCACCCATCTCATAATGATACTATTCTTATGTGTGCCACAAAATCATAAATCATACATCATTGCATAACCCGTTTAATAAAAATAGGAATCTTAAACATCGTGACATCATAAAACAATTCATATAAGATAAAGGAATTCACAAAAATATAATTACAACATAATCAAATCAATAGGGATAAAAATATAACCCTTTATTATCTTATATGAAAAATAATTTTGATAAAACACTTGAACTCCATTCTTGAGGAAAATATCCTTTCTGCTTCAAAAACACTTTTCCTTTCTTAACATGTCGTACAATTACAACCTAAAAGAAGTTGATTAAAAATAAACTTGAAAACTTGTAAAGTAAGCTTCTTGGAAATAATGTTTTAAAAATCCATTCATTCCGTATAAGTTAAAAAAACATTCCTCGTACTTTTGTCAGAAAAGTCCAAAAAGTACCTCGTATGAAAAACGACAAAAGATTTCTTTCATATCCTTTACTAAAAACTCACCGAAGGGTAAAATTGGATTTAAACAATTGTAGGTGGATGGAAATAATATTACATATTTAGGAAACATGGATGTGGATGATAAAATACACCCCAGTAAATGCCCAAGTATAAACAATCTTGGATAAAAATGAGATTGTGATATTTCCCTTACCTTAGGTCCGACATGCTTTGTAAGTGTCCTAACCTCCTGTATAATGATTTAAATAATGTTATTGACTTATTCCATAATCATACTTATTTTTATGATATCATATATGGTCATATTCTTAGCTTCTTAGTAGTAATATTTCATTGCTACTTGTTATTCAGGTGTTTATAACTTTTTGTTCTTATGCGTGTTTTGTCGAATAAATTCTTATTCTTATCTTTAGGTTATAGATACCTCATTTACAGAATGGTATTAGTGTAATATATATATCATATTCATTCATTCAATTAATTTATATAATCATTATGAAATGAAGATCATGTAGAACGAGTCACATCACATCGTGGAGACGGTATTCCGTACGTACGCACGAGTGATGATATCATTCCTATGATCGTGGAATTGTATTAGAGTATATGTATACTATTTAAGAATCAATATAACATTATAATAGTCATATATTGTCATTATTTATACCATTATACCCATCCAAGTAAGGTGGTGGTGGAAAATAGATTACACCACGGCGTGGAGACGGTATTCCGTACGTATGCACGCGCGGTGATTTCTTTTTCTGTAGGATGGATATATGGTGAAATAGGGTTGTTTCATAATTATAATAACATATCATTATATGAGTGATACTGATGTTATTACTTCATAATGAAACAACTAAAGAAGAAGAAGTGGAAGAAGAAATAAAGATGAAAGAATCGGTAACGGACATTACCTCTTCTTTGAAGTGCTTTTTTAAGACCTTCTTTTAGGGCACTAAAATTGGTCTTTGAAGAATACCAGGACCTCTAGGATGTCTCTAGGGAAGTGGAGAGGAGAAATTGGCAGGGTTTGGCCGAGATTTAAGGCTCAAAGTGGTGTGAGTAAGAGAGGGAGGAGGTGCCCTTTTATAAGGGAGGAGAGGGGTACCTTTGGAATAACTAAAAATATTATTTTATTATAAAGTAAAGTTTGGTTTAAAATAGCTCCAAATTGATTTATTTAGAGGATTTAGTGGGGATGGGTCGAAATCCTCTCATCCAATAGAATTTAGACAATTTTAGGTTCCTATTTTAACCTTATCATTTAGATTTAACATTAAGTTAAATAATTTTACTTTTACCATGTCTTCTTGTGTTCTTATACTATAAGGCTAATAAACTTACTATAAGCAGAAAAAAGAACCCCAAGTTGTTTATTATTAATATATATAACCTTATCTATGTCATTTGGACGAAACATATATTTTTAGGAATAAAATAACAATTACCAATATAATATTTGTTTTAAAAACTATTTTATGTCAATTTTGACACTATTTAGTAATTGATTTTTGTAAAAATCATAGCAGAATTATTAATTCGAAAAAAGTTAATTAAATCAATAATATCATGTCATATTAACCTATAAAATTATTTGGATTTATAAAAAGTCTCAAATTACATTTATTTTGGTGTTTATAACATCAATTATGTCAATATTTCATTAATAAGATAATTACTTCATCATCATTGTGTCATAAATAAATTAACTTATTTAATGTCTAAAAATTACAAATAAAATACCATTATGTAGGAACTCTTTTTATCTTTCCAATGAAGATTTATAGTCGAATTTATCTTATGTATAACTCCATATTAAAAATTATTTACTTATTAAACATTGATTTTAACTATTTTAACCCTTCTTTAAATAAATTAATAATAAATGTCCTAATCTAATCCAAGTGGGCCTAAATGGTCATATTTTATTCCTAAGTTTGTTTTTGGTCGAATTACACTTATCCAATAGAATTAGGACATGTGTTAGGGTAATAATAATATCATATTTACCCTTAATTACCCTATTTACTTTTAACCGTGGTAAAAAAATGTAAAAAGTTACAATTCACCAAAAATATATTTTCATCTCATTGAACCACATTTTACTTACTGACATCAACCATGTCTCTCGGATTTTTGAAATTCCACTCACAGAAGCGGTAAAATTTAGTTTTATGAAAAATTCAGTTTTTTAACTACCACTTAGTGGTTTCACTATTCATCAAAAATTGAAAGTTTTCAGGAAAATACCAAAATTTCACCGTAGGCTAATTTCGATATTACGAATCCAAAAATGAAGTCCATTTTGAAAAATAAAATTTATAAAATTTCAAAAAGTGGTAATTACTATTCATAACGGCTAGTTTTAATAATATTTTAATAGCATATCGTTGTTTAGTGAAACTCGGTATTGCGTACGACACAAGCTATCGAGGAAGGTCGCGATTTCGTGTAAAGAAAGCCAAACAAGTGTTGTGTAGAAAAATATTACTTTGATGATTTATATAACATAAAATTCTCGGGTGTTACAGTGTACATATGTTATTCATGAATACGATGCTATATTTTTTGACATTGTTATTTGGTAGTTGAACACTTTTATATGATGTTACATTTTTTTGTATTTACACATTCTATCACTTCATGTGAAATTTCAAAAGATTATTATGATGTTATGATGATGAAAATTAACATCCTTGATTTATTTATTCATGTATTTATCTATCCTCTTACTGGGTTTTCTATCACCCCATTCAATGATTTATATCATTAGGAGATTATTTGTACTAAAGATAATTTGAAGGACACTAAAATCTATATAAGAATGAATTAAATAATTATTATATTTTATTTTGTAAGATGTTATGTATAAACCTAATTTTACTACAACATGAATCATCTTGATATAGTATTTATAACACTATTATGTTGTTCATCATGAAAATTAGTTAATTATAATGTGGGAAAATATATTGTTACTATATAACACCTCACTAAATCAATGGAGCAACAAAACTTTAAAACATTTCCATATTTTTACTATGTAATAATTGATATCACCTTCACATAATCAACTTAAATAAAACTTTCTTTCACCACATTTCTTAATAAAATCAAACCCCATATCTGAAAACAATATTTTGATATCTTTATACAGATTTTGTGATTTTTCAACATTTCCGAAAAAACATTTAGATGACTCATGCGATCACACACTATTTTATAATAAACAATTATTTAATAAAAACCCACCATTAATTTATAATTATTCTTATTTATTATCAATTTCATCAAATTAATTATTACTATATGATCATTGGTCATACCAAATTTAATGAAATGATACTCATAATGGCAACAGTTACTCCAAAATTTAGTTTTATGCATGCTGGACATTTTTTATCAACTAGAGCTAACAAAATTGAAAAATTCCCCCTAATAAATACATTTAACACTTATATTAGTCCAGAGTATCAATAATCCATGTTAAATGATAATTTCAATGTACTGTAACTCGATTGAGATTCCAATAATAAAAAATAGGTGATATTCCACATTATATTTCATAGCAAGGAGAATTATCACCACTCATGGTGACATTATAGGGCATATGAATCCATTCTATAATATAACATAAAATAGGGACCACAACTATTTCATTTAAATGTGTACAATATGGTAAGAAATAATATATACTTTTATAGCACCATCAACTAAATCAATTGATAATAGTACATCTTTTACCAATACAAATCCTAAAAAAATAAGAAGGAAAACTTCTTCAATAACAATGAATATCAGGGTGAGATCAACACTAAACTATTCCTGATAAATATAAAAAAAACAATGATATTAATTTCCTCAATTCTATATATTACGGTCCATATCTACATTACCTCATCTTCATTCTCTATGAAAGACATGACACACCCCGTTACATTGTTTAATTAAATCATAATGAACATTGTATTAAAATTGGGCCTTATTATATTTTATATTTTCAATATCAATAATAATTTCCGGATGTATCATATAGAGTAATAGAAAAGTATGTGTAATTCATATTTTTTATAAACAAATGATACTATCAAGAAACATAGACCCTAGTCTCTCTTCTTTCTGAGAGTAGTAATAATATAAATAACATGAAAAAAATCCCAACATGATGATTAAGAATTTTTCACAATATGATAGTATATAAACGAGTTAGATTATCCAATTTAAAATAATGTGGTTACTACGGATGAATTTATAGTTATTGTATCTCTCTTGATTTATGGTCTATATCATATTACTCTTGAGACACTTCTACTATATAGAGAATCATTATTCTAGATGTGTATGGATGTAACAACTTAAATATTAAAAAAATTAACCATTATACATTTATAAATTGATGAGACTATGACGTGGCATAGTTAAAATAAATATGGACTAACTTCTACATGTGACATTAATGAATGCATGAACTCTATATCTTGATTTTCATAAATAATTTCCTATTGGAATTCCCATTAATTCAATGACTTGAATCAAGTAAAAGAGCCACTTATAGGAACTATAGGAGTTCATAATAAAAAATATTGTCTATTTCCAAATAATAAATCTATATATATTCTCCTAAAATTAAAGAGACTCATTGAATAGACAACTGGATAATAATTAACTCCAATCAATCTCAACTTACTATCCTGATCATGGTCAACGATAAAATCCATATCCATCATATCATCATTAGAATCATTCTTATGTTATAAATAATACAATTAATTAATAAGTTTATAACCCACATAAAACCATTAGGTATTCATCTTATCATCTTAGACTATCATAGGTGAAAAATTCACATTCTTGGAAAATCTATTTGAATATTATTTCATGGTCATGTCAGCTAATTGGAGTCTCAGAAAATCCATAGCCATAGAATGTTCTATAGATACTAGATAGAGTTATTTTGTTAAATGAAAAATAAATTCCAATAAATAAAAACCCTCATATACATTTGTTATTAATATTAAATCCAACCATATTATTCTAGGTTCTTCTAGCATTAAATTAAAACATTATACCTTAAATGAATCAAGATTTTCAATGAAATAAAACAACAACTCTATCATTCTAAAATAATCAATATACACTTGATTATAAAAAAAGTATTATAATGGTAGTGTTCTATAGAGAATAAAATCCAAATAATTATTCCATAATTCCTATCTTTTTGGTACATCAAGTAGATCATGAACATTAATAGATTCCATTTCTTTTCCTAGAGCTTGGAAAACATACATAATAATTTCATAATTATTCTTTTCCATAGGATGATTCTCCCACTATTTTTCATGAACAACTTGCTTGTGGGGGCTATTCATATGTCTTCTCATAGGAACGATGTTAAATAAAAATTAAATACCCCACTAAAGACATTATTATTTAATTTGTATTAGTAGATTATATAAGATATACATTAATACAAATTCTATATAATAATATTTCATAATTTTAATATCAGAACATCCAAATAAAAGGAATATAAAAATTTAATAATCTTGTACAATTATTCCTGAATATTCCATTTCCAACCACCCATAGTGGCATAAAGCTCATTTTTAAGATATGTCTAGTAAATCCCTCGTAAATACCTTAAAAAACATTAAAAAGGTACCTCTTATATATGTGGAAAACCCAAACTACATACTATTGTCATATATTAGTTCATATATTTCACCTATGATACAACATTTCCATGAGTATTCTAGATCCTTGGTACCTGATAAATAGTTCTAGCTTAGATATATCCAGATGGCCATTCATGATCCCCATGGGGTGTATACTATCACTTAGTATCATACAAGATCAATAATGGAACGAATTTTCACCAAATAGTGAATGATTAAGATACAATTCAATATTTTCAACACTACCAATTCATATACTACCAAAATCAAAATCTAGGATATCAAAACCCAAAGCAATACATCTTCAATGTACATTAAAACAGAATAATAAAACTAAAACATCCAAATAAATAGGTTGGTAACATCTCCACCACTCCAAAGTATTATGTATTGAAAAAATCGTATACATTAAAATAGTTTTATCCCATTTCTTGGTTATATTGGAAAAAAAATATAAAAACAAAGAAAATGAAAAGTTTTGTGTAATAGATACATCCTTTTAGGGTCTCACTATGTGATCTATTTGAAATACCATAACAATTAACCATTATGGATATAAGTATATATAATACAGGTCATGAAATTTCATTTAAATCTCTATTAAAACATAACTTCATTTCAAATGATATGTGATATCTAAAAAAATATAGATTATTAAATGAAAAATTTACAAAAAACTTTATATAAATTAATTGGCATGGATAAAATAGTTATATAATTAACATCAATCATATCAAATCAAATAACTCATATAACCAGAGTCAAAAATCCAGAAATACATCAGTTACTCACTATATGATCCACACACATCTCATCATTATTAATTACTCAATATACACTCCCATTTATACAGAAGAGCCCCATACTAGTTGGAGAGGACTCGGGAAGTGCATTCAAGAGACCCAAGTTCAATACCTGGTGGGGACATAATTTCAGGGTACTGTAGCAGGTATTGTAGCAGGTACTATATTAGGTACTAAGGCAAGTTTTGTAGTAGGAACTGTTTGATACTATAACACCCATAACTATTCATCTATTTTGGATTTTGGTCCATCGATTTGGGACTCGATTACTTCGAGGCCTTCAGGCATCCCAGGTTCTTTAGGCTAGTAAGGATTTCAGGCCATGTCAAGGCCTTCGAGCCAACTCAAAGCCTTTAGGACACATGAAATTGTGCTTAAATGACTAGGGAGACTCTAGATGTTGCGAACTCTCAATGGTGATTCAGATGAAGGACATTAACTTTAGTAGAAGCAAAGTAGATTAGTTAAAAATATAGGGTATATCATTTTCCATCATAACCAGCCTTTGAAGTCATGTGAAGCCTATCCGAACAATCTATTTGAAGGTGGAGGGCAGATATCGCAATGGAGAAGCAGGGAAGGAGCTGTTCGAAGTATAGATTTTTATATTTACTAAGACATACTAGTCTTGTAATCTTTAAGATTGAGGGCCTCGAAAGGGTTACCCTACATCTCTTGAAATGGGGTTATCAAAAATCAATAAAAAATAAGGTTTTTGGGCCATTTGGGCAATATAAACTCCCATTTATGGGAAAATTAAAATCATCCACTCCCACATAAAAAAATATTACATGTAAAATTGGGTTTAGTTATATTTTCCATCTTAAATGTAGTAATATGGGTGTCGTTGTACTATAATATTTTACCAACCACCTTATAACTACCCAATCAACCATAGTCTGAATCAATATATCAATCAATCAAATTTTCTATCTATCATTGTATAAAATTTTCTAATATAAATTCTTGATTTTTATTTTCAAAATTAAATTCTATTTTTTAAACCAATTAATTATTATTTTTAATTCATTAACAGTTCAAATAACATTACAGTTTAATATAGTTTTTTAAGATTATAATAAAATCATTTATACATATTTATTTAAAAAATGAAGCCATCATTTTTAAAAAATTTAATCAATAATTTCAATTCAATTTAAATTAGTTCTTTTCTCAAATTATTTTTCATAAAAATATAAGTTCAAGTCATCACCAATCCATTTTTTAAATAAATTTATGAATCATGTCAATTTAGAAATGAATTTCATTGTTCAATCATAGGGATTAAAATTTTATAACCAACAACCATTAATTTAATGAATAAAAATCAATACTGACAACAATACTACACATTAAGTAAAAAATGAAAAACATTCAACGAATGCAACCTAGAAAAAAGATAAAAGTAATTTCCATTGAGCTCCATCAATTATTTAATATTGTATCACACTATTTATAGTATATAATGAGATATCAGATGAAAATATCAAGAGGATAAACACTTTCCTAAAGAATATTGATCAAGAAAAACACTATTTCGATCCATAAAAAAATATATTTGGATGAGAAAAATGTATCAATTTGGAGACTCCAAGGAAGAATAAAATGAGTAAGGGTCAAATGGGGTGTTTATAGAAATAAGGTGTGGAATTTGTGAATTTAAAATAAATATTAGGAACATTAAATCTAGAGTGCATGGTATCATAATGAGGGTTTTATAATAAAAAAAATGTGTGCCCAAACAATTCATCCATTCTAGACATGCCATGACATGTGAAAAATTTCCATTAGGGTTTTGAAAGTTTTGGGAAACCATGAACAATCCATCCATTTCCTGTATTATAGGTTGTTCATGAATTTAAAGTGTGGGGTAAATGGTTTTGAAAACCATGCGTTAACCATGCAAAACATAGAAAACATCTCAAATTTTCTAAAAACTCCCATAAAGATCCCAAAAAAATCCTGAATCATATTAAAAAAAACCTAGGTCAAGGAATTCTATATAAAAGTAATAAAATGTTACATATTTAAAAATTTGTTTTGGACATGTAAAATTCAACAATGGCATTAAATTTTAAATTTCTATTTTTCATTTTCTATTATGTAACATTTGATATTATCTTATGTCTTGTCCTTAAGAATATCTGTAGTTTGTTAATAAATGAGTAAATAAAATATTTTTAAAATAATTGGTATCTTTGAAAACCTAATATAGGTTAGTTTATTCCCCCATAACCACTCAAATTGAGGTTACCTTCCACTAATCCTAAATTATAGAGATTGTTTCAAAGAGAACCATGCCTTATTAAATATTTATTCATTTATCAATTAATTTTAAATTTTTATTTAGTAATTGTTTTTAGGGAATTTTGATCTTATAAAAATTTAAGATTCACAATTTATAATGTTATAGCAATTATTATTATTTCCTATTTCAATTATATTTTTAAAACTATCATTCATGAGGAATTTTTCATTCTTTATGTCCCTACACGATTGATTTTATATAATTTTACCACCACACTAATTCATAATTCTTTCTTCATCATTGGTGAATAAAATATATATATATATATATATAATGTTTTTAGAACATCTAATTGGATATAATCGATTTTTTTATTCATAATAATTCTTCATTCCTCAAACATTCTTTAGAGTTAACACCATTTATAATTATAAGATAATTCTGTCATTGTATATTAAAGAAATATCCAATGAATTTGAAATTATAAATTGTTTAATTTTAGGGGAATGATTGGTAGAGTGACACCATATCAAGGAGTCTATGATGGGAATATTTTTGGAGTGGTTTATAAGAAGATGTTTTCAAGTGTTTCTTTGATTTTCATTATCATAGAGGTGGGTCAGGATGCATATAAATAAATTATATGTATATATTTTGGTGAAATATGCCCAAAATATATGTTAGATGTGTTTATTTAACTGATACAGAACTTAATAGTGACTTCATTATTATAGATGGTGATTAAAATTTATATTTAATCTATTCAAATATATAGAAGAAGTTTTAGATATTAAATTTCTAAAAGATCTATTATTTTTAATGATGTGAAATTTTAGTCTCTATATGATGTTGTTAGATATTAATTATATGATATAAAATACATGAAATAAAACAAAAACATAAATGTTGGTTATAATTCCTAGTTTAGAATTGAGATTTCAATTATGTTCATTGAATAAAACATAACATGTAATAATAATTTGTTTATTTTCTACTACAATTTCCCATGAAATGACCTATATAAGAACTCTGAACAAAATAGTACATTGAATGTATGTTCATTATTGTATAATTTGACATGATGAATTGTGTACATCACCACTAGAAAGTAAATTATATTTATATAAATTCCCAATACAATTCAATAATAATTTACTAGAGTACTCAGTAAACCTGTCCATGATATAGACATGGGGGTTCCTGAAATTATGTTTCCTCTAGTTTGAAAAATATAGAATGATGGTAGTTATACATTCCTAGTGAATCTCTATAGCCTTTAATATAATTTACATATAATGTTCAATTCGTTTATTGGTGTTAATCATGTTCTATCAACCATACTGTAATCACAACATATAATATTCTATTTGGATCATTAATTTCTTTAATCCTTCAACTTATCAAGATATCCTGTCAACCTCATAATGTCATCCTATAATGGTGAAGTTGTTTATTATAAATATAAATCTATTATAAAAAAGAAGACTCATTATTCACCAATTCCTAGGTTTGAGAAAATCATGTACTAATATTTTAGTATTATTTAGTATGTTAGAAACACAATTTTCTAATATTCATGACCAAAATCTACTCAAAATTATGTAGGAATTATTAATTATGTATAACATGTGATATATAGAATTATATTTCATAAAATATTAGAGTGGGATAAAATTATAATTATTTTTGTTTGTTATTTCTTTTCAATAGGGTTCCATGATAGTGTGGAGATATTAATTAAATCATACCAATGAAATGGATAGTATAAAAACACATGAACAATAATTTGGATTGGACACCATTTATGTGATAATGATTATTTTATTTGGGTTTATTGTACTGAAAACTAATATATTAGAGCAATTGTTTCCTATAATTCATGATACGAAAAATATATAAACACTAGAGTTATTTATAATGTATAATTTTTGTTTCTAATTACATATTATTAAGTATGGTAAAAGAAAAGAAGTTATTGTACCATTAATTGGATAGTGTACCACTATTCATATAGAAATTTGGGAGAACAACCCATGTGGGATAATATCTGAAAATCATTCAAGGATAACTATAATAATAATAATAATATATATATATATATATATATATATTCAAACAATTATTTTGTTGAATGTTTAATGATATGGGTTTCGTCCCCTTAATAATCATATATATTATATTCTCTGAGATAGATTCGGTTGTATGAGAACTCTGGGTATATAATCCGCCAATGTTTTATTGATGGTTAGAGTATTTTTTATGGATAGTTACCATAGAAATATGGAAATACATTGAAATTGAATATCTCATTATGATATGATACTATGATTTATATGTAATGAAACATATCATTTGTTAGTTTAGTGTTTAATGCTACTTGAATTTTAGTAGTTAGAGGTACTTGATAGTAAAATATTACCTGTACATCACCACCACTAGGTGTTAATTATCAATAACGATGTTTTGAAAATCATATTTTTGGATGATAAGGAAATGGATAACCATAGTTAGTGGCATCCTAACCTTTTCAAGTAATAATTAGCTTCCACTAATCATTGACCACCAAAACATTGAAAAGAGTGACATATAAACATTTTAAACTATGTTACAATGATTTCAGGACTCATATGAAGAAACTAGTTTTGTATAGTTATATAAATTATTTCACTAAATATATTATGTCTTTACCACACAGATTATGATGAGGTGAATCCAAAATTTTATTAAATATAATTTTTAGAGTGTTCTATCATGGAAAATAAAAAAAATATTTCATTAAAAAAATTATGTTAATTTTTTAGTAATTTCCACTACAATATCATAATATTTAGTTTTTGATAAGAGGAATTCCCCAACGTCCAGGAAAAATAAGTCCCTAAATTTTTTGAGAAAAACCATCCCACAAAATTTGATAGTTAAATTCCCATAAAATAGTAGGCTTGAATTTACATTCAATGATTTTGGTAAAATATTCAAATTCAATGAGTTTTTATGGAGTAATGGGTGGTGTAAATATTTCATTATATAATATATTTTTATGAATTTAGAGGGTAAAAAATATGAGTCTATGGATGGTACACATAACCCTAGTCTCTCATATACATAAAATATTATTCTATCAAGCATTTACTTGAAATTAGTGTTCTTAGGATGTGATATGGATATATTACTCCAAAATAATAAATTTTATGTGACCTACATACATTCTTTTTGTGTTATAGATATATATATTATAAATGTAAAAAAATTGGACTTATGTGACAGGATTCTCTACAGTAATAGACCCAATAGATTTTTATAGTGGTGTAAGAAAGTGATAATCATTATGTAGAATATTGTTGTTTTCTCAAAGAGATCAAATTGAATATTTTTATACACATCCAATGTAAGGAAAATGTTAATGAAGATTTTCCCATGGTTGACTATATATTTAAATTCATTTATAAATATTAATAATGGAATCTCTTGATATATCATGATTCATTTTTTATCAATTGAATTTGTATTCTTACACATGAGTTATTGATGTGTAATTGTAGTGGAAATGGTAAATTATTCATGTTTAATTTAATGGTAAAGATCATATAATTAGTATTGTGTAATTTTCCACCTTTTTATGTGGTTATGTGATCATATTTATTTAAGAAATGTATTTATCGTTAAATATTTCTATATCTAGTAATTTTCGGAAGGATTGATTAAAATGCATCCATAAATATTTTGATGATACTATAATTTTATGGAATTCATGGTTTGGTAGTGAGTCTATTAATAATTTTTGTTGAAATAAGGAATAATGAATTTAAATTAATCATTGTAACATTTATAATTTCAAATATAACATCTCATCATTGGGGTATGGTGGCTGAATATATCCATACTGAATAATCTACCATGTTTTTTTCTCCAGACTATATGAATAACTACCATTTTAGGTTCATCTATGAAGTATAGTGCTAGTGAATTTATCACATATGATATTTTTTAGGGGATAATTTTAAATGTTTGAAAAGTAATTATAACACAAGGGGAACTATTTATAGAAAATTATTCAATTTCAGATGATTGTTTTACATATTTTACCTTCATCTAATCTAGTTGGATAACATTTTGTTAATAAATGGGTAAAAGATCATATTATTTTTTAGGACTATTCAAAATGATAATAAGAATTTTCTATAATGTTTCATTGAATGGATTTATGGGAGATATGACTAGTGATAAATATTTTTGTTACCATGTTATATGTTTTTTATGTCTTCCATCTATTTAAAAATTAATAGCGAAGGAAGTGAATCAATGTGTGGATTGTGATTTTTTACAATTTTTATAATGGTTTCACATGTATTACTTATATTTTTGATTAATTATAGAGGATTAAATAGTTCATATGTGGTAATTAAATAGTGATTAGATTACTCCTAATGGATACATTGAACAATTTTTTCATTCAAGTTTGTAAATTCATATTTCTGTGTTTAATAATAACTATAAAAATTTTGATAACCGTAAAAAAATATCAACAGATCTGTTTAACTGATGGTGTATTAAATAACTATCAAGTTATGATTTTTTTAAATTTTAATTATTTAATAACATTATAGATAATATTAATTTTTACTTATTTCATAAATATATATCACATATGTGTGATTGGTAATATTTTAGAAATATGTTATTTTTTGGGAAAACTAGGATCCTGGTTGGGTCCAAAATTTTGGGAATACACTATTGGTGATGAATCCTTGGTTCTTATCATAGGCCCAATGATAAGACCATTTAAATGTTTTTCATTAAATAAATTAATATTATATTAATAAATTATTTATAGTCCAAATAAATAATGCTATATGTTTATATTTTTCATGGAAAATAATTAATTTTCATAATAATTAAAGGAATTATTGAGACATATTTGGAGTGAATAAGATATTCGTACTTGTGTGTTCTTCAATGGATCAAAAAAAATATCATAGTTCAATAACAGTCATTGATGGAAAAAAATATTTTCATGATGGATGATATTTGACATTGAATTTTTACAAGGAAAATTAATGATATCGTGTTCAGTTCTATTACTTATGTATCAATTCATGTATAATTATTTCGTTAATTATATTCCTACATGATTAATTTTTTATAACATTTCTAGAGATATAATAATAACTTGGTGAAATAATTTTGGTTAATCCATTTATAATGAATGATGGTATTAACATTTAACTAGTTACTTGTGATATCAAATATTCTGTCATATATACCCCATTAATCAAGAATTATCTTTCACCCATTCATTTTTTATATGATTTATAAATTTTAATCATATGCATTGATTAAATTAACAATGAATGTGAAGAAATGTTTTTTCTTATACTATTTTTCAAAAGGGTTATGTAAATACTAAGTGAGTAATAAGCGATGTCCAACATGTGATGATGACCCATAAATACAATGGTTGCACTATTGTATCTATAGGATTAAGCCATTCCATGTATTAAGTATTCATGAAAATATACTTTAAGTTGTTTTTATGGAGAACAATATTCATAAATTGGTACTGAAAGGTGTGGTTGTAATTAATAAAAACAATATATTTTTTTAAATGTAATATACTGTCAAAATATATGTGATTTTGATATATATTTTTTGTTCATGAATTCATATTACTATACCATATGTAGTTCATAACAAAACTAAATTCTTAATTATATTTACAGAAGGTAGGGTTTGTTTGGTATAAAAATATAATGTGCAAGTTACTAAGTATAAAAAATTTTGTATTATCATAGGTGGTAGACTATGATAAATTTTAGATGGGTAAAGTACTACACATTGGTTGTCCAAGATGTAATTGCAATTTACCTACAAATCTTCTTATATGGTGAATAAAAGTGTGTGTGGGCGACTATTATGTGGAACTAAATTACAATCATATAACATTAAACATGTTCTATGATAATGAAGATAAATTAAATGTAGATAGAATGTTTTTACACATAGTTTAATGTTATATATAGTTTATAAAATAGTATAAGGATATGAAATTTTTAATATCGTTAAAATGTGTACATAAAAATAAATGTCATATAGTTTGAAAAAACATGTCATAATAGTGATAATATGTGGACTGAGGTACTAAAAGGTTTATATTATTGTACATTATTTAGTTTTTTTCCTTAATTGTTTTCATATTATCCCTTACATGTCATAATTAAGAATGTAATTTCGAAATTTTATGTGTGTTTTATTTAAAATGTGATTCTTTGATCCTCTTTAAAATTTGAGATTTTTAATTTTAATATTTGTTTTTATATTTATTTTATCTCTATAATGTTGTTGACTAGATTTCATTATTAAATTTATTTTAGGCACTAGTTAAATTAAATTATTATAGAATTTTTGATGTTATAACCTATGTTACATATATTCATCATATATTTCATTATATCACTAAATGATCAAATCGATTTTCTTATTATTAAAAATGTGTCTAGTGAAAACTATTCCAAATTATTTTATTATTCCACCAAATAAATGTTTTAGTTTGGTAATACCAAAGATATTCATGATTCTAGTCAACTATAGTTTGAATTTGGTACATCGCCATTTGAATCACATTACTCAATAAGGTGTGTGTGTCCCCACATGTTTTGTTACACAACACTTAAACTAAATTTTTATTAAATGTATTAATGGTTTTAGTGTATCTAATTTTATTGAACATAAGTAATCTTGATAAAACATAAATTTATTTTTTTGGAAGATTTCATATGTCATAGAAGTTTTTTACAGTATCTTGTGTTCATATGTTAGTGTAAAAAATTTCAAAATATTTGTAATCCTCAAGAAATGTGTCTTCAATTTCAACAAATTTATATATAATATACTTTATGGAATAGTAGGCCCTATTATCGTGAGTTATTGAGGTTACCATTAGAGAATATTTTATAAGGATGGATCAATTACAATATCATAAACCATAATATTATAATATATTAATATTTAGAGACTTATCATCATCCTTTATGAATCACTAAGATGATAATTTAAATTACAATAATATTATTTCAATTATAAAATGACTGAAACTAACTATTTAAAAATTATCCACCTCCTCAAAATATATTGTATTACTATGATTTATCCATTTATTCTTTAAGACTATACATAACACCATCCAAGACACTTAGGGGACGGGAAAATAATTGTCACATAAAACCTAAAGGTAGGTACAATGGTGGAAAAGTTAGGAAAAATGATATTCACACCATATAAACCCACTATATTATATTTGGTCTCAATATTGAAGAATAAATAAATAATTTGACTGTGAAAATTTACAAATATAACAAAATATTAACATATTATTGTAAATTAAAATCTAGAATAATGTATCACAATAGTATTCCAAAACAATATGTTTAATATTTTCATATTTATACCTCATGTAGAATGATAATTTTTCATACATCATCATATGTGTGAGTTGGAACTTCTCATATATGGGGATGTTCATTTTTCAAGATAAATCACAAAAAATATTAATTTGAGAGGTATACTTACCACCAGATAATCAAATTACATCCGTTCAATGATTAAGGTATGTGATTGATCTTATCAATGAATGAATAAATGAATATACCACTACTACGAGTGATTAATATTTAAAAATAATCCCCATTAAAATGGATTTTTTTAAATAGTTTGAAATTTCATTTAAAAGTACATTCTGTACAATAAGAGGTACCTTCAACTTATGAATTTACATGACATTGAATGGATTCCATTGTAATTATGAAGACTTATACTTTTATTAATAAACCCAAATGGACATATCCAACTAACATATAATCCATATCATGTAACGTTGGATTCTCCATGGGCCAGAACATACCTTTTAAAATCCATGAGTTATGGGATATTGATTTTGAGTGATGAATAAGTATTCGTGGAATGTATTGGATTGTTATCCATTATTTAAAAAATATTTTATTATAATGTTCCTGATCCCAAATATTTTTTTAAGTTAATTCATATCAGATACCTAAAAAATTGTGTTATAGTCCCTCAACTAATACACAAACTTCAGAATTGAGTGATACTTAACTATAGATTTTAGTAGCATTGTTGATTTCATAATGGAATTTATATCATTTATATAATAAATTTAATTCTTGGTTTACTTAGATATCCTAAGATGTTGAGATTTTATAAAATATTTCACTATAGATAAATTTTTTATGTATTTCATTCATTAGATTCAATGATGAATTAGACTTAACCCCAATAATCTTTTAAAATTTTAAAATTTAATTTAATTGTTATCACATATCCATTAAATTTTAATTTATGAATATGAATATATTAATTATTAAAAATTTACCACATAAATACAACTAAAATAAATTCATAGGTTATTAATAACTTTGAAAAGAAAATTAAGATCATTTTAAAATAAATGATATTTTTTTTCACAATTTTTTTATCCACACAATGTGTTTTTATTTTAAAAAATTATGTTAATCAATATTAATGATTTATGTTAATTAAATATATAAATTATAAAATAAATAATATGTTTTAAATATTGATATAATATTTTTCATTTGCATGAGTTATGAATAAATCGTCTTAAAGCATGAAACTGTAAATTTAAAAAATGGGGTTCACATAACATTTTTCACTCATTATAAAATTAAAATTTTCCGCATAAAAGTAATTAACATTAGATAAGTGATTGAATATTTGAAATACAACTTTTTAAATATTCTGCATTTATTTTTGGTCAACATTAAAACTATCCATAAATATTATCATCTCAGTAATGGGTAAATCAAGAAAAATGTATGATAAAACAATTTCCAAGGGAATAATTATTCATCATAATTCTTAGAGGGTAATGAAATAATCCCATTAATATCTTTGGCCTAAATTTTATTTTTAATGAAACCATGTCCAAGATAATTAGAAATATAATATTTTAAGAAAATAATGTTATTACGTCCCTATCATAGTATAAAATTTATATTATATTTCTACCTCATGAAAAAAATTAATTACCAAAATAATATAAATTTAAATGATTCACCAGAAAATGTATTTTAGTGATGGAATTTTATTCCTAATTTTTATTAATTTAATACTAAACATATATTCATATACAAAATCGACACATTATTTCTCAAAATTGTTGAAAAATATAATAAATAAAATTTCAATAAAAAAATTAATTTAAATTCGTAGTTATATATTACTATATGAATTTTCTATATAAATATTACATAATATTGATTTTTAAATTATTATATTTTAATTAATTTTTGATATTAATTAACATTAACTAAAATAAAATTAATCTTGTAAAAAATTACATTAATTATATTTTGTAAAAATTTTATTTTATTAATTGGTTGTAAAATCTAAATAACAGAGAAACCCAACCTTGTGGGGATTATATGGTTGAAAATGTCATCCATTTTTCAATTAATAATCAATTAAAACCTTAAAAGTAAAATTATTACACAGAAACTTTAACAAATGATATATCATAAATATTGTTAAAATATGTAAACTATTGGGTTACACTAATAGATAGGGTTTTAAACACCACACACACTAGTCTATAGTTCATTGGTTGATGGGAATTTCAATAACACATAATCTAATATTATAATAACTAATCTTTTAGGGGAAATTGGGGTATATAATGATTTATTATTATATAATATTTTATGAATTTGAAAAGTGACCATATACATAACTCTTAATTTGAACCCTTCATTCATGTCATCACACCACTTTGGTCATTATAACAAGACCGACCAGCTAAAAATTCCTTTCACCACTCTGATAACCACATTCGAAAGGTAATGGAATTCACATATGTATGACTCTAAAGTCATTATAAAGAGATCTAAAGGGGTTGTTTAAAACAATATGAGGATACCACTTTTGATGTAAATCAATCATGAGGAATTGGATTTTTGTGCAACATTAATTTCTATGTGACTGATAAAATATTCAAAAATTATAAATTTTAAGTGGTATATATACTACCAATGAATGTAATTGATGATGATTCTTATGAAAATATTTTTTATTTACATATCAATCTATTTTTTATTCTTTTTTGTGGATTATGATTCAAATGTTACCAATGGGGTAATTGTGTTATGTACCAATCATAATAATTTTAAAGATTTAATTTTTATTATGTTTTTGATGATGAAATTGCATGTTTCACCTCTGTATAATCAAATGAATTTTATTATCTGTTGGTTGTTTCAAAGGAATATATATTTTAACTTATAGTTTTCCTCCCTTTATGTACTCATGATTCCAAAAGGATCATATTAATGTAAATATCTTTTTTGTAACTCTTTGGTCAAAAAACCATTTCCATCAATATAAATGTTCTTAAAAAAATATGATATATAAATATTTAACTATTAATTTATAAATTTTTAACATCATTTTATGTATTAATAACTTTTTATAAAAATTATTAAAAATAATATTGTTTATTTTTTTAGAATGAGGTTATTTTTTTATTTATCTATAAATACCTAAAGTGAATATTTTATTTTTATGTATATGACAATAATATAATTTCACTATATAATTATATAACAATTATTTGATGAATTAGATATATATTTTCCAGGGTATTTTAAACTATAATATTATTCCTAAAATTTTGTATATTTATATAATTTATAAATGTTATTTTAGATTTAGATTTTTAATTTTCCCAATAAAATATATTCTGATCCTTTAAAAAAGTTATTCATATATGATATCATACATTTGTGATACTTTTATTTTACTGAAAATATGATCCAATGATATAAAAACTATTCCTCCTCATTTTATTTTATTATTTTGATGATGAGTTTCTTTAGAAACAATTTTATATTCATCTGGTATGATGTGATTATATGATAATCATTCTAATAAACACGAGGAACAAAAATGTATAGTATTCATTATGTGATTGGTTGGATTATAGTTATATAAAACATAAATAAATTGGGTATTGATATATATCTAATAATATAAATACATAAAAAATTTAGTATGATTGATCCATTATGGTAAACAAGTCATTGATATTGATATATTTTTATAAAAAAGTAATTTTTTCCATTTTATGAAAATACGTTCATATATTATTTAAAATAAATAAAATAAATAAAATAAGTGATGTGGTATGATAAATTTTTATTTTAGGGTCTTTGTAGTTAACCATGACTATTGATATAGTTTTATATATATTATAGTGTCACACATTTATTATATGACCCTATAGTGCATGATTTATTCATGATGTTTTATCACTATTATTATATATGAATTTCCAAATGGTAAATATTTAATACATTACTCATGTTTGTGATATTTTATATAATTTATATCAAAAAGTTTTGTTTTGGTGATGATATCATTTCATTATGGTTATCATATGCTTTCAAATAATGATCGACTAATATCAACCCTGATTACCCCTACTAAGAATATGCACTTACCATTTCTTATATTTCCTGTCATAGGGATACAAATTATGGTTTTATGCAGGCTATGCCTATGAATAGTACTAAATAGAAATATCATTATTAGGGATTTATAATATCATTCATAAGAATATTTCACATCTCATTCCAATGTCACTATTTCATTACGTTCATCATGAATTTATTAGTGAAATGTGTTGAATATTAATCATAAAAGGCGTATGACCATGTATGAAAGGATTATAATATAATAGCAAGTATTAGTGGAGGTATTATTTCAGTAATTATAGATTTTTATTTGAAAACATCTGTAAAAACCCTATGTATATGTTCATGTATGGGATAAAATCATAGTGATTTTGTTGATTATAATCAATTTCCTTGGTTAAACATAATATTTAAAGTTTTATAATAAATGTGTAATTATTAAAACATTCATTTAATGTATCTTTGGACTATATTATTGATCTTAAATATTAATTATGGTTTATGTTCATAATAACTATTTTCATTTTTACCTGGCATTGAAGACAATTTTATGATGTTGTGGTGTAAGAAATAATATAATATATTGAAGTAACATATTTTAGCATGGTGAAATAAATTCGTTTATATCATGAAAAAACTAAAATAATGTGAACTCATAACCTGAAATATTTGATATTAAATTCGTAGTGAAATACTATAATGGTATAATAAACAATTCTCATGTTTATAGTTCTTCTCTGATTAATGTTTATCAAACAAATTGATCTCTCAAAACCTATTACTCTCCCTTTATAATAATTTTATGTGATTGTATGAAATAATATAATTTGTTAATATGGATCCATATCAATTTCCCAGTAAGGTATATCACATTCCATATTAAAAAAAACTACTGATTTCTCAATATAATGATAAATAAGATAATATGGTGGAAATCACATACATTACATGTGTCACAATTCCTATTTAAATTTTTTGATTTTATCATATGGTTTGGGGGAAAATTAATATGAATGATATTCTTATTGTAACTCATTTTTTGGATTTATTTCTATAGTATTCTCATGGTCCTCCAACAAATAATGAATTACAATTCTCAATAAAACTAATACATAATTATTTTCAAATATAAAATTTTATATCAAATGACCCGATAGATATGATGTAATTAATGGATCAACTATAGTAGTATCTTTATATTGGACTCAATGTTTTAGGTGTATCCCCATGGATTGAAAATGTTATTTAGAAATAATACTGATCAATATGTCATTGAATTTATTATTGGGAACATAACAATGCAAATATGCACAATAAATATCATGTACCTCATATTGAAAACAAGTTTGATCAATTATGGAGATATAAGTAGTTTTACATGTTTTAAATCTATTATATAAATCATAATTTAGGTCTAGGAAAAAGGATATAATCATGATGTCATTGCATTCAAGAATTGGACATTATGAAGTAATAGTGATTTAATTTGGTCTTATTAGATCACTTATTTGTCTGCGATTTTAATGAATTAAGTATTTAAAGACTTATTGGATAATTTTTTGGTCATATTATTGATGATAATATTTTATATTAAAAGTGAAATGAGGAGTATGGATTCCATTTGATAATTTTTATAAATACCATATATATGTAGATTTTGTTTGTAAATTTTCCAAATTTAAGTAATTACATAGGAATGTTTCATTCTGAGGACATATAATATAATGTAAGTGTTTATTATTATATACATTAAAAAATAAAGATACGATAATATGGATTAAACCAATCACTATGATATATATATAGTTTCCATGGTATGTATGTAAATTATTATTTCATTACGTATTTTTAATCATGAATACTTAATCCAATTTCCGTGATAAGTCTAACTGGAGAATAGTATTTTATAAAGAAGAATGTGATGAAAATTTCCTTTATCATAAGTGAAGGTTTGTAAGATCACTTAGCCATACCTTAACATATAATGGATAAGGTTAGGTAATATATATTTATTCATCAATGATGTGATTTGAATGTTTTCACATATATAATGATATGGTGATAGTTTGTGCTTCAAAAAATTGATTTTCCATGAGATAAATTTCCGAAACCATGATATGGATTTAGGAGCTATAATTATCACATTAATAATATGGAGGAAATCAATTTATAGATAGTGGGGTAATATAAATATTTATCCTAAATTTTATAATTATATTTTCCAAAAAAAATATGTAGATATATTCCAAAAAAACAATTTGGAGTACGTTAATCATTATGACTACGCTATAAATTACCATATTTGGAAATATACAAAGGTGGCCATTGGGTTGGGAAGAAATGGAGTCACTAGAATATATACGATGTCGATAAAAACATATATAAAATTTATTATTTACAAAATTATTTATCTACTACTATTGATTGAATATGATAAATATTTTTTTAATCTGAATGATGAAACATATATATTGGTGAGGGTGAAATATTTGTTTAATGAATATGTGAAAAATTTATATAATGAAAAACAATTCTTGAGTTAATATTTAATATTGTTGGAATGATTAATTCTAAGATATTTGTGTGCATCACATCAACACCTGACATGAATATAATGGTTTGTGATGATGTTCATAGATCAATATTATTTATTCTACCTTGACGTAAAAATATTCATACAGAACAAAACGAGTATTTATGGGGGGAAAATGAATTAAGATATTTTGGAGTATATATATTGATGATTTATTTTTTATTAAATAAAATATTATAAAGAAACATTAGATGGGATTTTATAACCATTAGCCATAAAATTATGGAAATTTGATAATGTTTCAAGAAAAATTTTCAATATACTCTCACAAAAATAAGGATCATTGTTATTCAAGATGTAGTTGGTATCCTTTCTAACCTAGAAAACATAATTTCAGTCATATTGTAATTATCTATTTATAATATTAAACATTTATATATTATGTATGGTGTAAAAATTCATGGATTAATAATTTATAGTTTATAAAATTAGAATATCAGGCTTACCCATATGATTTGGAGAGGTTTTCACTAGACTCTCGATACATATATGAGTTTCAATAAAATATGTAATACTTATAATAAATTTTAATTTTGAGAGAACCATTAAAATTCTATAATCTATATTGTGATACATCTATATTGAATTAAACAGTGGGTTGAATCCAAAACCTTTTTTCATTTAATTATCATAAAATATAATTATTAAATAGAATATTAATATGGTTTCATATGAATAACTCTATATAAATAAATGTTTAACTCTAATGTGGTGGGTTGATCTTGGATAAATAATGATATTGGGACTTGATATAACTAATGAAATAAGAGATAATGTTTGAGAAATTTATAAACATGACTGTATATCAAATATGATAAAATATTATGATGACAACCATCTATGAGATTAGTTTTTTGAATATGGTGGAAATATTTTCATATAAATATCTACAAGGATGAATATTATAAGTTTTATAAGTAAGATAATTTGGAGATCCATATATATTTGTTTATTCAAATGTATTGATCATATTTTGATGGTATCTTATAATTTTTCCCTTCCACTAAATATCTATTATGTTCACGATGTGTTTGATATATATCTATCAAGGAAGTAAATACAACATCTTTCACATGTATCAAATTTAATGTTCATAATAAAAGAAAAATAAATTTATTTTTCCAATCATGAACTAGATATTTTGTATCAGGGAGAGAATGTTCTATAAAACATGATCATTGACATGTTCTACGATTTATAGGGAATCCAACAATTTGAGGGAGATACATGAGAATGCGAGGATGTGATGTGGAAGTCGTTTCATTGTGATTTTGTATAAGATTGGTGAAAATTTTAGGGGTAAATTAAATTTAATAGAGATATACTGTTAAAAATCAATATTTTAATAATTATTTCCCAATAAATAAATTTGAAGTCATTGATATCTTTGGTTACACAAAAAACACAGCTTGAATGAATCAGGATTTATATTTAAAATATTATTATATAATGTAATGAATATTTTCTAGAAATTTTAATTTCATGTATGAATAAAAAAAATTGAATTTTAAAAAACAAACGGTTTTTATTTCACTACAACGACATCAATTTTTAATAATTAATTCAAAATGAAAATAAATATCATTTGGAAATTAAATGTGTTGTTCTTTTAAAAAATTGTTTTTCACACCCAATGTTCTTTTATCATAATAAGATAAAATAATTAATATTGTTTACTAATTTTAATAAAATATATATAATTTTAATTCAATCATTGGTTTTAAAAATATATTTAATATTTTTACTTTGATATAGTTTTATGAAATCTAATAATATGGTAAAAATTATATTTATCTAAAATAATTTTTCATTTTGTTTTTTATACTATTAAAGTTAATTTTTCCACATATAGGTATTTAATTTGATAATGTGGATTAAGTATTTTTTATTATGGGGATAAATTTATTAATGATCCACCATTTTATTTTTGGTCAATATGAATAGTAGTCGTGGTAAAATTTATCATCGTAGTAAAGTGTAAATTTGTTTAATAGAGGTTAATAATAAGTGATAATGCCATTATTTTTCATTATAAATTTTATTGGATAAGTTATCTTATAACATTATCACCTTATATTTGATATGTATTTTTAATGGAAACTTTCTCTTAAAAATTATCTATATTATTTAATGTTATAGATGTTACAAGGTGATAGGTTGTTAATTTTAAATATCTACTATGATTCAAAATAGAAACAAAAGTGTTTTATGATAGAATATAAATGTATATTTTCATCATATTGAAATTATTTTCATGATGGTAGTTTATTTCAAATTTTTATTATAAATATATATTCCTTAAATAGTTTGGAAAAACCATCTCATGAAATCATCAATAAATTAAAATAAAAAATAATTTTAAAAATATGGAATGTAATATAATATGAGTGATTTGAGGTGTTCCATTAATTTTATTGATAAATATTAAATAATTGTTATTTTTAACGTTAAAACATTTTAATTAAAATTTTTTATTTATTTAATTTAATTTTGATAAATAAATTGTCTAAACATAATTCTGAAGGATATTTTATCAAATTAATATATTAGTAATTTACATAAAAATAATAATAAAATTGAATGTGGAAAAGGATGATAATAAATTTTAAAATATTTTATCCCATTCCAATTTATAAATCAATTTACACCTTATAAGTAAAATTTTAAAAAATTAAGAGTGAGAAATTAATTACTATGAAAACAATTCAAATAAGTTAAAATTGGGTTAAAACAAATGGTATGGTTTAAATATACACATAAACTTGTCCAAATTATATTGGATGTCAAGATTTCAACCCCAGGTTATCATATTTAATTAATTTCGATACATTTTGAGAAATATGGTCTTGATAATGACCATATTATATTATAATCATTTAAAAATTTCCGGATCTCCCCACCAATTATTATAAAATGGAACCCCATCATTATCTTATTCACTACATATAGATTCTTATTTCTCAACTAAATCGTACCAAATTTCCTTCTCCCACATCATATCCTCATTATATAGGTAATTTTGGCCCTGAAATTCTAATCCTAGTTTCCTTATCCGATGAACTAAACTAGATGATTCAAATAATAGGTTGTTGAAGAACATTTCAAGAAATTTAATATCACGGTATGATATTTTAATGACAATTTTATATCTAAGAAACTCTTTCCTTATTCACCACTTGTTTCTTTTATTTTTTTAAAATAATTTCAATTATTTTAAATTATGATTATTATTATTTAAACCAGAGGGATTTATATATTCAAATATTATTGAGTGTTTCTTCATGGTTTTTACTATAATGTTACAAATGTGGTAATTTATTTTCGTATCAATATAAATGTTTATCATTATTTATTATTGTTACGTATAAGATGACAAAAATAAATCACATAAATCTCATAAATATCATTTATTTTATTCTCCTTATGTTAAATTTATAGAATATATGTCTTCCATTAGTATTCATATATTAAAGAACTCAAGAGACTGAATGTATGTTTATCATTAAAATCATACTTATTTATAAAATCTATTAAAAAAATTCTTCCATATAACTTTTAAAAAAAGTAATAATTGGTTTTAACACATTCCAAGGAAATTTTAACGTAATTTTTACCCACGTAGTACTTTTACATAATGGGTTAAAAATAGAATTCTTTCCATTTATTGAATGTGGTACTTAATAAATTTTTAAATAGAGGTTTTTTGTCACCCGATGGGTGAAATGTATACAGTAGCTAAGGCTTTTATTTCCAATTTTCAATTTTTTGAAGATTCATTTTATCGGAGGATGGAAAAAAGGACGTTGAGAAAACCAATATGGTTCATGGATAGATAAACTCTATGAATACTATATGGTCTGTTTGTTTGATGTTTTTCTTGGGGTTTTCATGTTTGGTACATGGTTAAACTAACTATTTAGACCTACATATAAAGTTTTTCACCGATGGGCATATTTGGTAATATACGAACATTATTAAGGTTCATTGTTATTTTAACCAAGCATCCTTATTTAGAATACCATGTTTCCCTATTCTAAACTATTGAAATTGAGGATTTTATGATTTTTACCATATCAATTCTAACAATAATTTACCCTTAATTTAATTTTACCTCTTAAAAACCCTTAACTATTTCTTTTTCCGTCTCTCACATATGATTCATAGTTGAATATATTCACTATACATTGATTTCATCGAGGTACATTCTGTTTTGTGTCTAGTCCTCCTATTCTTTTTAGATATATTCTAGATATTATACCCTATAATATTAAAGTACCAATAGGGTAAATATATATGTTATATGGCGAGTTTGATGATGTATTATTATTTTTTATATGGATCTAGGTTTTTGAGGACCCATTTTATTCTTCCAAGATCACCATTTTTTAAGCCGATTCATTCAATAACAGTCTGAGGTATGTGTTTATATTGGACATGTTAATTCCATGAATTGGTTATTTTAATTCTAAATTTTATTTGTTAAATTATTTTAATTGCTATCTATATCATGATAAATTATTTTTTGGGAAGGAAAACAGGTTTTTATATTGGGGCTCATTAAATGCGGGGTATTGGTATAATAAGTGTTTATTAAATATATGAAATTTATTTTTGATAAGGAAATATTTTTTAATACACCAAAGTATGATTTTCAGTTAATTAAAATGTTTTATTAAATTTTTTGTATTGCATTGAAATTATTTTTTAATATATTTTCATTATGAACTTTTGGTGGGCCGTGAAATAGACATGGGTAACCTTATTTATTATGGCACAACATGGGAATAATTATTTATAACAACCGATAGGACATGATATTGGTTTCTAGAAACATATTCCAATATATAGATTTAATATTTATAATAAATATTCACCTTTTATTTCATCCCAACAAAGAGTAGTTTTTAATTTTAAATTATTTATCACATGATTGTTTTTTTCATTAATTATTGTTCAAATTTATTTTACATGAGGTGGTATCAAAAGGATACAAATGATTTGTTATTTCATTGATATTTTTTTATATGGTTTCATTATTGTGTATGTACATATGATTCATTATTTTTTCCAATAAACTTTTCATGTTATTGATTTACATATATTAATTTTTTTAAATTACTAATGGAAAATTATTTAAAAGTGTGGTTGAATTTAAGAAAATGATTTTTAATTTTTTTTTAAATATAAAACTATTAAATTGTGGATATTATACAACGTCTAAAATATACAGTGAAATTATTCTGGGAGTTTTTCTCAACCCTAATTTTTACATTATTTGGTTGTATATGTTTTTGTAGAATGATCCATGTATTGGGTTTGGAATTTTGATTCATGCTTGATTTCTTTCATTGACATTTTAGGTGATGTTTGTGAGTTGATAGATGATCAGATGAATAATTTTCAGTGTATACAGTTTCATAATTTTATATTTAGAGTATTTTTGGTATTGTATAGTTTATTGATGAAACTATTTATCAATGAAATTTCTCTATAATTTTTGTGTCATTTTTCAATATTTGGGGTTTTCTTGATTTATATATTCACCTGACCATGTGATGGGCTGTCTTAGTGGATTGTCTAGTTGATCTACATTTGTATGTTACAATTTTTTATTATATGGATGGTCATCATGAATTATGAATACATTGGATGAGTTTGTTTCAACACCGTTGGTATATAAGAGTCAAAATCAATATAATTTGGTATTAAGTGTTGGCGTTTTCCTAAAAAACACACATCAGTGTCTAAACTATATTTAACATGGGTTCTCTAAATATTTCTACTAGGATTCTTACTTGGTGTTTGGGGAAATTTTAATGAATAACATGGGGCATTTAATTAAAAGAGAATTATATTTCATAATGTGATATCTTTCATTAATAGAATTCATAATATAATTAAATCAATGGCATTATATATTATATATGTGAATTAGTGATGTTTTCTAATATATCATCGAGTTTAAACAAATGATAATTTTTCATTTTCATGTTCATAATACAAAATTATTTTGGGAAAGTATTAAAAAATTATAATATATGATGTTGGGGGATATGATTCACAAGAATATTCTATAGTGGATGCCTCATTGATTTATGTTTAAATCTTGAAAATTATTACTATATGTCAAATAGGTATAATAAACCCTATACGTGTGGTGGAGAATTTCTCCAAATTCAAAAAAAATCATCAAAACATATTCAATTGAGATGAAGGACCCATATAATATATTGAGTGGCTTGAAGTGATTGATTAGAATTTAAACTTCATAAATACTCTAGTTGAAATGAGGTTAGGATTCCCCATGTACATGATAGTGGGACTGAGAAGGAGATTGTGGGAATCCTATTTGAAAGACATGTTTGATCGGAATTTTACGTGAAATCATTATATAAAATAATTAATCATAAATTTTACAATGATATGATACTTATGGTGATACCAAAGTGTTTTTGAGCTCTTTCAATGAAAGTCAAAAAATTATTAATTATTCCTTTATTTTTGCTTAACTAGTGCATTTGTCATAATATCTTGTCACAAATGATCAAATTAGGTCTCTAAGGATTGATATGGAGTGAAGTAAATATATATATTATTGATGTTGATCATCATGTTCCATACAACCTTTATAGAGGTAGTAGAAAAATAATCTCTTGAAAAGGTGGGCCAAGCCGTGAATAGGTATTTGTGTTAAGATTGTGATATTAATGGTTTAAGGAAGAATGTTTCATCCATTTATAAAAGGCATACCAAGGGTAAATAGATTTATAATAGGCCAAATATGGGGCTTCCTCATGGTCATACCAAGACTAACTATTTGTAAGATACTAGTACATTTCAACATGTTGAATTATAAGGAAAAATGCAATATTTTTTGTGAATGGATATCTTAGGGTAAAGGGGTTGGATCCACTCTGACAATGTGGTCATAGGTTCACAATAATGCTTACAAGGGTTTTTGATGTAATCCAAAGGATAGGGGGGATGTTTGTGGGCCTAATATCAGATAGAATTAGGTGTAAAACTATGCACAGATGGAATTTGATGTAGGTCCATGAACTATTAGAGGTATTTTCTTTTTTAATGTTATATGGTGATCAATTTTTTATATATAGGTATTAATCATTCATTTATATCATCATGGAGAGTTTACATGTTGGTTTTATATTAAGAAAAAAATATTTTTCTAGTTGGATCTTTCCACACCATTGGAAAAGTGGTTTAAACATGGATTCAAGTTTTAAACATGTTGGGAGTTGATACATTTAATTGATATGATATGGGACTATTTAGTATTCAATATCGAAATCATTGACATGATATGTTTCTTGAAATGTTTGTTCAATTTTCAGTCCCATATATGATATTATCATCATAATGTTATGTTTTATTCTTTAAATGGGGTCACATTTATTTTTAGGGTTATTGGGATTCTAGATTATGAATAAAGGTCTTCTGGTTTTGTCCATAGGTTTAACATTATTCAATTTATCAGAGATATTTAACGAAAATGTAGACCAGTATTTTTGTAGTATTCTTAATTTTTTGGACTTTTCGTATAATGAAGACTTGATAGTGGTTTTTGTACTTTAAAACCATTGTGAGATGTCAAGGACACTATTGACAAAGTCCATTTTAGTATATATATTTATATTATATTAAATAGAATTGGAAATAATATATCAGAGGAAATTATAGTCCATAAGGAGGATCTATATGCTATTGGATGTATTGATCCAATGGTTTTATTAAGGACATCACCTGTCCTTCTTTTTGTGATAAAAGATGAGTGGATTGAACATTTTGTGTATTATTAATAGTTGAATTGGGTGAATTTTATGAACAAATATCCATTTAATAATGCTGAATCTATCTCAAACTAGAATACAAGAGACTATTCGATCTCAATGATTGAACAACATTTATGGTACCAGATGTTGAGAGAATGTGAGGTTGATACACCTAAGACCAAATTTGGGAGATGGAATAGGAATTCCATGTTTTGGGTTATGACATTAAGTATCACCAATGCTCCTATGGTGTTTTTGGATTTGATAAACAGAATCATTCATCAGTTCTTGGAATCATTTTTTGTATGTTTTAGTATGATATTTTACTGTAATCTAAGTCATATGAGGATCATATGGACTATATCGATATCATTATTCAAATATTCAATGAACATCGTTTGTATGGTATGAATCCATGGGTTAATTTTTGGATTAATGAAGGCAAATTTAAGGTGACTTTTATATCTAATAGGGAAGTCTTAGTCGATCTTGAAATTATATAGACTATTATGTCTTATGAGCAGCCCAAAAATGTTTTTCAGTGCCATAGATTTTTCAGTTTAGTTGGTTATTAAACAAACAATATGGTCATGATTTCTCCAATTTTACATCATTGATGATAGATAAACCCCATAATATTATAATGATAGAATAAAATGATATGTGTTATAGATATATATAGGAGATGAAGTTGGTTTTTTTACTTCATCTCTATTTTTCATTCTTCCATAAATGGGTTCATGGTATGATGTTTTGAGTATTTCTTTTAGTAAAGATAGGGATGTTTCATGATACAAGAGATAAATGTATTGTCATATGACCCATTCCAGTTACACCCTAATGATAAAAACTATCCTAACCATGACATTGAGATGGAATCAGTTATATATGAACTCAAAACATGGCCCTACTATTTCTTCACGTTACGTTTTATAGTGTATATTTGTCATAGCAGTATGAAATATATTTTTAATTATAGGGTTTTAACTAAATGATAGAGATTCTTGGTAGAGTATATTTATATAACTAATATTTAAATTGTATGAAATCATTGAATATTAAATCGAATTTTCGATTAATGGAGTATAAAATTACTAAAAGAATCCATGAAATAATTTATTGATGACTATTCTTTGATATTTTTTTGATGAGATGAGCTTTGGAGTTGAAGAGGATTGTGGGAAGGTGTTTGTAGAATTGAACTAAGATGGATCATATTCAAATTAATTTTTATTTATTTCTCATGTGACTAATAATGACTAACAAATTTTGGGTAAAATCAACAATTGATGGGATACCATGAGTGGGTGGTCATGGTATCCAATTAGGGAATATTTATTTTGTATAAGGTTAGTTATTTTGATTTCACAATGGTGGGATTTGATAGATGGTGGAAACCAGTCATGATATTCTATACACCTAGGGGATTCCTAATAAATCATGATATGATATGTCAATTTTGGTTCCCACAGATGTGAAAGGTGATTTCATTTTTTTAGTATCTCACATGTCAGAAAATTAATGTAGAACATAAGTGACCTACTGGATTGTTAAAACCAGTAATATTATGGTATAGATGTGTGATATGATTTTTTTGAATATAATAATTTGATTTCCAAAGACTAATTAAGAGAAATATTATATTTTGGTGATCATTTATCAAATTATGATGTTATCTCATTCCATACCTATCCTTGAAATGGTGAAGATAGAACTATTCTGTGACATGTATTTCAACTCCATTGAATTACTTCATGGGGTTCCCTCTATTGTATTTTGGAAAAGGACATGAGGATCATATTTGGGTTCTAGAATGGTTTTTAGGTGGATAAGGTTTAACTATTTACATTATTCCTGACATATCATTTTCATATATATGGAAATACATAGAAATAAATTTTTGGTTCTTGTGGATATGTTTTGTGTTGTATGTTTGATATTAATAAATCATGGGAATAATATTTTCCCCTTTTCAATATTTCCTAAGACAATATTTATCAATAATTGAGAATTTTATGGGCCTTTTATGTGTTGTATGTGTGGCTTAGTATATCCACATTTTTCATTGTAATGTTAGGAGATAGATATTTTTTTGGGAAAAATCTAGTATAGGATATGATAGAAAAAGGTGAAGTAAAAATGGAAAAGGTTAGTCCAAACAAAGAGCTAATAGAAATATTATGTTGTTTATCCTCATCAGTCACTTGTTTTTGAGCCTCGTGATCTTCTCTTTCTCAGAGTTTTACATTGTATAGGACATCATTAGTTGGGTATACAAGGTATTTTGAAGCAATATATGTTATCCCCTTTGAGATATTTCACAGAAAAAGAAATGAGGAATATTAATTGGATTTATGATCTCCCTTGAATTATGTCTGACATTTACAATTTTTTCTTGTTGAGGAGGTATTAAACAAATACTTCACACTTGATTATATCTGAGGATGTTGATCTTAATCTCAATACCACCATTGATTAGATACTAGTTCAGATTGTGGATCTACATGATATGGTACTAGAGGGTAAAAATATTTCCAAACTCCAGGTATTTTGTTAGTTTAAACATGATATCAATGAGACATGTGAGATATAATTTTTAATGATACGCTATTTTCCATATCTATTTTTAGATCCAACATCATGTTGAATTTATAAGGAAACAAATATCAATTTTTTGGTGAATTATGAATCCCTACATGTCACATTTATTCATTAGTTTATTTGTTTTCTTAGTTTTGGAGCCCAGGAATATTCAGGGGAATGGAGGTTGAGAACATTTATTTTCGTAGAAAGTGGAAAGGTTAATTGTTAAAGAGAATTGTTATTTTTTTTGTGTGGTATACCTCTATGATTCTCTTATCGAGTATTACATTGATAGATAATAGTTAAAATAAATATGTGTCCCTCTAGTTAAATCCACACAAATATAGATAGAATGGATGATAGAGGCACATGATTAAGTCATATAATTAATTTAATTGTGTGGCCATATCTAGGATTCATTATGACCCTCTTACATCAAAAAAGAGATTTAGATTTTTTACCTAAACAGTTTGAAGAAAAATTACCCCTAATATGATTTTGAATCACTCTAATGACTCCCCAATTTGTTGGATGTCTCTCACTTGGCCCCTTAGTGGAATTCCATAGTTCTTAAATGATCTCACCAATCTCTGTTGGGATTTTTTCTAGTATATCCGCTTATTTGAATATCTACATTATATCTCTTTTCTAATCATTCAATGGATACCATCAGGCCTATTTAATCATGATTCAATGTGTTTTATGGTGAATTGTTGTCGGGTTTTAAGGATCTAAGAACCTGAGATCCCGATTTACTCTTCTTTGGTCACCATTTTTTAATGTGTTCTTTTCTACCTCCAGATTGAGTTATATGCATAAATGTAATTGTTAATTATAAAAATATCTTATTTTTCATATAAAATTAAATTGGAGGTTCTTTTGAATAAATGTGATTTTTGATTAAAAGGGGTTTTTTTTGAATAAAAAGGGTTTTTAATGGGTTATATAATTAAAATGGATTTCTTCACACCATGTGGTTCATTAAATTATTGAATGGATGGTTTTGATTGATAAATTGGGTTTTAGACATGTAATCTAGATTGAATTCTCATTAACAATGTACTAAAAAAATTATGTGAATGGTTTCTAAATGAATTTAGAAAATTTTCACATTGGGATCCTTGTGATCATGGTTAAAGGGGCATGAGTAACCACAGTTAGTGTAGTAGTATTAGTGGTTATTGTTTTATATTGACATTCATGGCTCTATATCAGTTGGAAAAAATGTATTATTAGTTTTTTATATAATATTTCTATTATGTATTCCAATTATCAATGATCCCAAAAAGATCAATTTTAAATATTTAAATATTTATCACATGATAATTCTTCTCATGGATAGTTTCTCACATTGTTTTCACATGAGGTTATATCACATAGTTCCAGAGGATATGTTATTTCAAGAATATGTTATTACATTCATTCCTTATCATGTTTGTTTATATGAATACTTTTCCAATCACATATTCGTGTAATAGTAATTCAATATGAATATTAATAAATTTTATAAAAACCATAGGGAAATAATTTATATGTTGGTTTAGATATATGATTACAATTTTTGAAACTGTTATTTCCTTTATCAATAATTTCCTCATTATAAATACTTGACTGTGTTTATAATCAAAAAAAGAATACATCATGAATTAATTTTTACACCCTTCATTTTAATTTCTATTTTTTATCTTATATTTTAGGATCCAGGTATAGGGAATGGCATCTTGCAGCATAGAGACACCTCATTTGGTTTTTGTATTTATAATGGGATTATTTATACAGCACTATTGTTCCCATGGAAAATATTTTATCTATAAATTTATATGAATTATTTTTTATCCTATTTTTTATATTTTATATATCATAGATGTATAAATATTTTGTCTACATTATACTATAGTCATGTGTGGTTTTTTTCGTTACATGATGCTAGATTCTATTTTGGCTTCTATACCTCATCATGTGATGTGTTATCACAGGTGGCTTTCCTAGTTTATCCAGGATAATATGTTACAATTTAAAAAGAAATATTATTTTAAAATTAATTCCAAAGTAATAGAATTTACGATAATTTTGGAAGTATATGATTTGAAGCATTAATTATAATATTCCATTGATATTTTCAAATAAAATAATAACCTTATATTTTAGATTTTTTGGAAATTGTTATTACAATTTGAATACGAAATAATCGTGAAGAAATATTTCATTGATCAATCAACTCAGTTCATCATCTATTATATCATTATTTTATTTTACTTAAATTTTTTTTAGGATATTATCATATAATAAAAATTATGTTCATTTCCTACAATGATTATGTCTATGTTTATGAAATATTAATATAATACATTGATATTAATGGGTTATTCTATGCTGAATTGTTGTAATTATTATTTTACATGTTCTTATTTCACATGATATGATTTTCTGATTTAATGAATGTTATTATGAACTTACAAAAATAATTTATTTGGTCATCATTATGTAAAGGTTCGGACAATAAATATGTATAACTAAAATTCCTTGGGTCATGATATATGAGTTATGATATAACTATAGAATACATGTTTATTTGGTCGATCTGTTATGGGAAGAAGATGATTTTCTTGATCCATTATGGGAAAAAGTCTATGTTCTTCATCCATTATAAGAAATTACTATATTTCCTTTATCCACTATGGGAAATAAGTGTTAAGACCTAATCCATTTTGATTTTATGTTTTTGGAAGTTAACATTATCATATGATATAGTTTATAAACATATTACGATGTAACACATGTATTATACGAACACATGGTTCATGAATGATTAATAATTTTTTCTCAATCATACAAAAATTTTATTTTAAAATGATACTGATTTAATTTATGAGTCACAGTTGTGAAAATTTATATATTTCATATGAACATTGAATGTTATGGTTGTTATCTTCAATACATATGAATATCTTCTGATTTATTATGATCATCAATTAATATCTCCAATAATTAACCATTCTAATCACTTGACCACAATGATTTTAATGTTACATTTTTCTAGGATAAAGATAATGGTTTATGGTATTGTATTTACACTAAGAGTAGATATTTTGATTTATTTTTTGGTGTTATTAAAGCATATTCAAAATAAAACTACAATTCTAGTCTCTATATAATCTAATCCATTATATTCATTAAAGTAAATTTCTATAATGTATTAAATAATAATAAATAATTATTTATATAATTTAATATAATAATTGTGCTACTATAAAGATGATACATTTATATTACCTATTAACATCATACATTTTGTTCATTATAAACACAAAATGTCTCTAGATTGTCTTATGATATATTCCTTGTTGGTATTATAGTTTAGTGTTTCATAATATTCTTATATACTAAAGATATATTTCATTAAGGATTAATGGAATTATTTATTCTTCTTTTCTCATTTCATGTATTGTTGTATGATCATCATACTTTTTTGATACTCCATTGTAATTTTTTGGTACCCTAATTAGTAAGATTACACTCACCTCTAGATGATCTTTTATAACTTATGATTTTAGTCAATATTGATGATGCAAAAATCATAGATATTTGTAGTGTGTGTTTTTTTAGTTAATCTAGATTAAATATTATGAATGATAGCTCTTAGTAGATGTAATTGTTTTTGGAATGATGAAAATAGATTGTTCAGGGAATATTTCAATTGTTTATTATAAAAAAGCACCTAGAATCCCTCTAGAATTATAAATATTTCCACTAAAAGGATATAAATGAATCTAATAATCTCACATACATCATATGACATTTTTTATTTCATAATAAATGAGCACAAATGATAACATAATTATTATCTTCATCATTCTTTAGGTTCTAATGTGATGGATAATAATAGAACCCCCTTTCTCTATTTATAAAATACTCAAAAAATGATATTGTTCAGCTTTATCATTTATGGTGGAATTGAAATATATTATAATATATGAACTCATGATGATAATATATCGTTTATATATATATTTTGTTATATTAGTTTTTGTCGTACAAAATTTAATAATTAATAAAATAATAATAATTAAAAAATATTAATTTAAATATCATTTGTTTTCACTATTATTATGTGTTAAATAAATAATATTTTATTTTTATAATGCAAGATATATAATATCAATCATTTCAATTATAAATATATATAGGGTTCTTTTATATACTATAACATTAAACACATAGAGACACACCACACTCAAAAGCTGGAAAATGCAGGTCATATCACCCCTATTTGATAACCCACCCATTAATCCTTATTTATTCATTACATGGCCCGAATTCCTAGTGGGGATGATTCTCATAACATAACCTAAAGGATGAAAAACTAGCATACATGCCCAATGTAATGTCATTTATACGTCGTAATACGTGTATCATGAAGCTTATGTCATGCATGGGTCATCACCTGACTACGTCATATTTCATGGTTGTGTCACCACATACCTATTGAAATTCACTCCCACTCAAATTTGATCCCGAGTTTGATGCAGAACTGCACGGAACATTTCCACTCAAGTATGCCCCAACTAAAATTCCATTAGATCATTAAAATGATCATTATTATTCTACTAATTTGACGAATCATATTGAAATACTAAAATATATTTTTTATTAAAAAATTAATATTTTATCTCAATTATCATTGAATTAAATATTAATGTTAGTATAATTATATTCACATAACAAATTTATTATTTAATTATATTAAATAAATACTAAATACATACTTGTTATATACAAAATCTAGTGAAACATTATATAATATTTAAATTAAACTCCTCAATTATAGGCTCAATTTTCTCATGAATTAAAATTTATAGTGAAAATAGAATGAAAAAAATATTATTCTACTATATTATAATTTTTTTTAATTTAAATGTAATTTAATATAAGAGATTATTAATTTACTTCATTTATGGAACAATATGGGAATTTTTCAGTGAAAATATCTTTAATTTTCATAAAAACTATTATTATAGACTAACACTGACATTCAGAAACCATAATGAATAATATTTTGATAGAAAGTAAAATATTCTTCCAATTAATAATACAATTAAATATAATTGTCTTGTAGTTTTGTATCTCATAATTTAGGATAAATATAAATGTCCAAAATATAGTTAATAATCCATCATTCATTATATATTAGATATTTTTAGTCTATAATCATAATTTCCATGGAATTTTTTCACAATAATGTTCTAACTAAGTGAAAAGATATAAAATTTTAGTAATATGGAATGTAATTATAAATTTTTTATTATTAAATTATATCACACAACTAATTTCTAAATCGTATTATGTGACCTCACCCCATACATATAAAAAATAATAATATATAAATTATTTTTCTAATATATGATAATCAAAATAGTGTTATTTAATTCATTTAATAATATAAACATAGAAAAAAATGAATAAAAAATGAAAAATAAATCATATAAATATCTTATGGAAGTTATGGACCACACGAACACCACTTTTTTTATACCTCATTTTTTATTTAATGAATTTTATTATAAAAATAGCCTTTTTACTAGCTTCTTTCAAAGTCAATATTGAACTAAAATAAGAAACATGTTATTTGATTAATATTATATAGACACATATAATAAAAAAATGTTTAATATATAAATTAACAATACTAAGTTAAAAAATATTACATTTACATGGTTTTTTTAATGGTTCAACATTAAAAACTATTTCTTTTAAATGAAATTATTTATTTAATGTTTTTCCTTCTTAATACTAATAAAATAAATATTAATTTTTATAACATGATAATGAAAATATAATATATTTAAATTAAAACATAAAGTATAATTATTTTCTAAATTAGTAAAAATTGATAAATAAAATAATAAATAGACAAATTATAAATGTATATTATGATTTAATTAATTTTTTTTATAATATGCATATTAATCTAGAAATACATGTTATGGCTCGAAAATTCTGTATAATTTTTTTTTAATTATATGTAATTTTTATAAGAATGTGAAAATTGAAGGCATGTTATTTTGAGGCCTGAAGTTCCCTGAATGATCTGTCGTAAAATGTAATGTTTTAAATAGATCATGTGAGAGGTTTTCCATAAAAAGTGGAATAAATTTTAAATGGATTCCCTGATCAGAAATATGAGGGCACCATTGCGTTCAGGATAGTGGGTTTACCCTAGGCGCGACATAATTTTAGTCTGTGCAAGCCTCCAGGGAAAAAAACAAAAAATTTCTTAACAACAATTAAAATAAATAAATCAAATTATTTTATTTTTCAAATTAATATTACTCACGAATGGTTAGATGGATTAAAAATTTGAGACCACCGCTGAAGTCGTGAGGTTATAAATTCCATAAGAAGGTCTTAACGTTGGCTGCTACCATCCAACAATGGATGTTAGTTTTTGGCCATAAATAAAATTATTATGTAACAATTATTTTAATTTATAATCCTCAATACACTTAAACGATAACTCGGATCGAAAATACATTAGTATCATTGAGCTGGATAGGGCATGTTCCCCTTTGGCGGAGCCTAACATCGACAGACATGGGTCATGGGTGACTGTTAATAATTTTTCAACTTTTTTTAAGGTACATTCCGAAAATGTGTGAGTGGGGATTTCTATAATTAGACTCGGAACTCAGATAAAATATCCAAGAGAAGCGTTGAATTCACAGTGCCTGTATCCGCTTAAGAAAAACATATCATTGTTCAAAAAAAATCGAACGAAAATGTTAAATTTTCAGACATTCAAAAAATAATAATAAAATAACTAATTATGTTATTTTATTATTTTGGGAACTGGTGAGCAGTGAATGGTGGTACCATAGTGTAATGTTAGACAATAAACATGGGTAATTTTATATTTTGTACCTATCATCATGTAACCGTAACACTGGTGGATTATTAGGTTCATTAATTATGATTTATTAATGAATCTAATTAAGGAACCAATGTGGGGAGTTATCCTTTCTTTTTTTAATCAAATCATTGGCACAGGTTTTGGGAACCCATAGGAGGACTCCTGACGAAGCGATGGAAACATCTTCTTCCAACTAAAACAATATAGTTTTGATGGCACCCATTGAGGAATCAATATGAAGGTCGACGGAGAACGATCGTCAATATATGAAGACCTTCTTCTTCTTCCGCAAGAAAACCTAACACGTTCAAGGTTGGGGAATTAAATTTTTTTATGTATTTAAATGATGTTTCTATATCCATTCAAGATATATATAAAGAAATAAAATCAACCAACTAACTAGTTGATCTTTGACACATTGGTCTATTGGGGTGGTTTTGGGGGAATTCATTTTGCGGTTTTACTAAATATTATGATGATTATTGTTTAACTCACATGTTATTACGCTAACGCAAAAGGTGTGGGCCAATTCGAACAAGGCCGAGACCCTCCACACAACTTGTTCGTGATGCATTCTTCATGGGTGAATGTTCAACCAGAAGGAAATGGGGAATCAAGGGCCACAGAGTGTAGGATGCCTCTTGGGAGGCCGGTAGGTGAGGAATGAAAGAGAATCAGACCATCTAAGGTTTACCAGTGGCCCATCAGAAGCTCTGTTGACATAGCACCACAGGTATGGTGGCAGTGGCCAGCTATCGCTGGTTGCAAGGATGTGAAAGAGCTTGTAGGAACCGTTGTGGGCATGGTCGGCTGGCTAAAGTTGTTCGCGTTGAAGGCAGGTAGGATGCCACCATGGCGTGCCATGGAGGAGATACCGTGGCACGCCGCAGAAGAGATATTGCTTCTCCAGCCACGATAGAGATAGAACCATTCGTGGGTCCCTCCCTAGACTGGTCAATGGTACCATACATTTGAAGGGGTGGTGCCAGCCTCAATTCACTGATTGATGACCCCGAATAGACTAAGTCTGTTCAGGAGGGGAGTCTTCCCCCATGCCTAGCTGGCGGGCGGCGCCCAACAAGCAGGATGTGCCTAGCCATTGGGATATGTTGGTCCAGTTTCCTGGCGGGCCAGGACCAGCAAAACCGGGCCAAGCCCAGTCTATTCAGGCTAGGCTTAGATAGATCGGGTAGATTCCCTCATGTGTGGTCCAGGCCAAATGGGCTGGTTCAGACCAGATCCGGACCCCCTTATGGCCTTATTTCGATTAAAGGGTTATATCTCCTAAATCAGACATCTATTTGACGAACTATCTATGGTGCCATAACCCATAGGACAAGGAAGTCATTTTGAGATACTCCATATAGTATTTGGAGAATGTTGGTGTACAACTAGGTTGGATTGGACTCAAATCCAACTGTTCCATCGGCACTAAAGTGCCTATAACTTACATACATGTCGTCCAATTGACGTTCTTCCAGTTACATTGGAACCCTTATAACATATAGGTTAATTGGGTTAATTCTTTTTGGAACATTGTGGAGGTTGAAATATAGATGATGGCTTCTGGAATGGGTCCTCTAGAATAACGCATATTACGTGTGGAAATCTGATGGCGAGCTGTGACATGAAAAAAGAATAGAGATCCTTCTTGGGTCATCACCTAGAGATCCTCTGGGGGTCAGCACGTAGTTATCCTCCACGGGCTAGCACCTAGAAATACACCATGGGTCAACACCTAGCAATCCTCCGATGGTCAGCACCTAGCGATACTCAATTGTTAAGCCCTAAACAATCCTATTTTGGTCAGCACCTAGTGATCCTAAGTGGGTCAGCACCTAGATATTATCTGTTGTTTGACACCATGAAATCCTTTTTTGATCAGCACCCAATGATCTCTTGTGGGTTAGAACCTTGTGATTCTCAGTGGTTCAGCTGCAAGTAATCCTCTATGGGTCAGCACTGTGAGACCTCTATGGGTCAGCACTTGGTGATCCTCTCTAGGCCAGTACCTAGAGATCCTCTGTAGGCCCTCATCTAGGGACCATGTGCGGTCTAGAAAAAATCCTCTTAACAAAATAAGATTATATATTTTTAAGACTAATTATTTTTATTCATGTTATTAATTTAATATTCATGATATCTGATGAGTATTTTACATTTTCCTTTGTGATTGATATAATTCATTTTGGTATTCCATGGAAAACTTTGAGAGACCCTCGGGGGTCATGGGGTCCCTATTTGGTATTTTTAAAATCATCCTTGCATGGGCTTCACCCTCACATTGTTGTGTCTTGTACAGATGGGAGCCAACTTTGACCTTCGGTAGGGAGCCAGTACTAGATGGTTTATGGAGGAGACTGGTTGATGCGGAGAGCTGTAGTGGAACATTATACCTACCCTTTTGGTAGGATCCTTGGATGATAGACTCAAGAGTAGTTTTTCATTTTTTTCTATATTTTATTTTCCTTTGTTTTGTATACTAGCCCATTTTACATTCGGTTCACACTTTTACTTTCAATAGTTCTACTTTTTGGTTTTCTCTTGTCGTTTACCTAGTCAATGTGTGAATAAGTTTAGATGAAATTCCTTCAAAATTTTTTTATATTCCTTTCAAGCGCATTTTTTCCTTGTTATGGGATTTGGGTAGTTACAGAACGACCCCTGGGGAATGGGTCGTGACAATGTGGTATTAGAGGTAGGAAGTTCTACCTGAAGAATGATAGGTCTATGTTTTCAATGGAGAAAAATGTTATAAGTATCTTGGTATCAAATTATAGTACATGGAGTTTGGTGTTGGTGTATTAGATGACGTATCAATACAATAAGACCATTAATTATGATATCTATCTCAGTACACACAAACACTAGTTTCATGTGTTTTGAAAAAGATTTTCTATTAATATTTTTTTAGTCAGATCACCATGTATAACTTATTGATCATAATTCATCTTTATTATCATTAATTATTCCTCCATGCAGATAGCTAGCCATGATTCAAATGCGTGACCATGAGGATGTACCACAAAGTTATAAGGTTTCAGTATAAGTAATGTTGCCCAAGATAGTGCCTTCGGGCGATTTCCCAGTGATACCAATTTATATTGGTATGCAATAACTACATGAACTACTATTAGAGGACACCTGTAGGCTCAATGTCTTACATGTGTTTCAGTGAATGATACCCCTTAGGTTCCGAGGTAAGCCTAACTCACAGGCGGCTAAAGAATGGACTGTGGTGGTGACTGAGATTTCAACTAGCCAGGGCTCAATGAGATTAGATGGTGGTCCTATCAGTGAGCATTCTACATGGCTTAATAGGGGAATGGAATGGTTTAAAATATCTATATCTTATGATGATGTGACTTTTACATGCATATAACTTGAGAACCATTCTTAGAGAAGGGGTATCTTTCCATAAAAAGCTATTGGGTATGTATAACCAAGAGATTCTACATCTTCAGCAGGATGACATGTCGATAGTAGAGTAATTGTCGAGGTGTATCAACCAGTACATGTACTCTATGAGTACAATACGACTAGTGCTTCATGTCTCGGACCTCTAATAGATATCTTTTATGGAAAATCTGAGAATGATATTTTCTTATTTGAATTTTTACTTATGTTAAGGTGTTAGAGAGAAATTTTGTGGTTGAATATTCTTTTGCTGACCATATACAACCAGGGCTTGTTAGCTGTTAGGAATGAAAAAAACTGACTTTAGTCTCAAGGAAATATATGTGTAAAATGTTTTTGGAAGATGAAGTGGTAGGTAAAACTAAATATTTAGGGTAGTAAATGTGGAAGAGGATCTAGGAGACCAGCATGAGGTGGTATATATTTCGACATGTTACAACCACCACTTCAATGTGGTCCCCAAAAGGCTCTGGTAGCTGGAGGAAAGGCTGCATGCAGTCAAAGAGATTGAAAAAAGGGCTCTAAGAATGATTCGAGGTATGATCTAGGTCTAATACTTGCTTCCATATTTATAAACATAGATAAAATCATTACTTATTTTCATGAATTTTGGTATGGACCTCGAGTTTCTGGTTAAACCATCGACCTAACCCTTACATATGGAAATACATATGGGAGGAGACTTGATAATAACACTTCTATCGATGGTGTGATATAACCCTTGATGCGAGAGTTTTGGTTGGAACCACATGGTGGTAGTGTCGAGTCCATACGAAGTTAGTTTGGGTATGAACTGGTCATCAACAAATCATGCTTAGATAGAATGTTATCTAAAAAAAGGGTGTGGTATATCTAATTCTTTGGAATAGGGTTTTCTATTGTCAGAAAAAAAGGAAACCTATGTAGAACGGGATAAACTAATGCATATAAGGGTGGATACAATCATTCTTGAGTCAGCCAACCTTACCTACGTGGTAGAAGGTTTTTTGAGTTTTCAATTCCCAATAGTAGTGGCAGTGTTTGGGAACATCCTTTCAAAAGAATTTTCCAGGATTACATCCCTGTAGGGAGAGAGTCATCGGAATAGGCTTGTACCCAAGGATGACACCAATATCTACAACTGCACATTGGATGGCTCCAGCAGAGTTTCGGGATATGAGAGTATAGTTAGAAGGGCAGTTCACTATCTACTCTGATCACAAGATTCTCAGGTACATCTTCCTATAGAAGAACTAGAACCAGAGACCACAATGATGGATGGAGTTTCTCTAGAACTATTCCTTTGTGATAGTCTCCACTCATAGGAAGGGAAAGGTAGTATTATATACAATCAGAAAGAGGCTGGGTTTACACCTGTTGAGTAAGGAGTTAGAGTAGCTATCCACATTGCCAATATATTTCGTTTATGGTGATAGAGTAGCTTAGATCCAGTCTACGAAATTCACTCCCCCACTCTGTCAACGTGTTAAGAAGGAACCTTTTATTGATGTTGAATGCGAGAATCAACGTGCTTAGGTATCCTCAAGATAGGCTCTTAAAGAATTTTGAATAGGTGGGGATCAGACCCCCATTTTCAAAGGACACACCTTGGTACCAATGAAATTACAAGTGGAGGTGTTGAGGGGATTCCATATGTCCTATTGTATACTACATACTGATGCGGGAAATTTGTACCAGGACCTCCAAAGCCTGTACTGGTTTTTGTGGATGAAGAAAGTAGTTGTAGAGTTTGTTTCACAATTACGTTCTTGTCAGAAAGTGTGAGATGGTCATCAGGTTCTTGCATAATTGAGCAAAACTTCAACCCCCATACAGATGATAAGACATAGGAGACCATACATACTTTTGGGGATTTGAAATTTTCTTGGGTCCTATATTTTTTTCACAGCTGGAAGGACCACCTACCACTAGTAGAGTTAGCGTAAAGTAACATCTATCACTCCACAGTTGGAATAGAACCATTTTAGGCCTTTTATGGGTGTCCCTTATGATCACCTTTATATAGGACAGACCCATGGGAGTCAGTACTTTTGGGTCAAGAGTTGGTATGGGCTACCACCGTGTAGGTTCAGATCATCTAGGAGTGGAAGAATGCTGCACATAGTAGGTATAAGTCTTATGTTGACATTATATAGAGACCCTTAGAGTTCGATGAAGAAGACAATGTCTTATTACGGTCTCACCTCAATGAGGATTGTAGATATTTGACTAGTTTGGCAAGCTATCTCCATGGTTCATCGGACCTTTCCAGATCTTTAGCTGAGTAGGCGAGGTGGTGTACCGCCTAACTCTTCCCCTCAGATGCACCAGGTGCATAATGTTTTCCACATGTCACACCTTAAGATATATTTGCATGACCCATCAAACATCTTCGACTGGGCTGAACTAGACATTGATGATGGGGATACTTTTGAGGAGTTACCATAAGAGATTGAGGATCAATAAGAGCGGGTCCTCTGTGGATGGTCGATTCCTCTATTGTGAGTTCAGTGGTAGCATGGGAACCTCTAGATGAACACATGGGTGGAGGAGGCTCAGATTCATGCTCAGTAACACATTTTTTATCTTCTCCACTATTTTGGATTTGGAGGACATAAATCCCTAAGGTGGGGAGAATTAAAAGACTTAGAGATTCTGTAATTTTTTTTAATTATATAGAATTTTTTATGAGAATGAAATAATTGACGACACATGATTCGAAGGATGGGATTTCCAAAATTACATTCCAAAAAATTTTAGGTTTTAAATAGCACATTTAATCATTTTTCCTAAAAAAGTGGTATAACCCTTAAAAGGATTCTCAAATCAAAAATCCAAGGGCACCATTGGGTTTAGGATGGTGGGTTTACCCAAAGTGAGACTTAAGTTTTGTCAGTGTATACATCCACTGAGAAAACCCAAAAATAGAATAATTGTAAATAAAATAATTAAATAAAATAATATTTTTTTTCAAATACTTATAACTCATGGACAATTAATTGAATAAAAAATATGAGACTACCACTATACTCATGAGGGTATTCATTCCTTAGACAGATCCTAACATTCACTGATGTTGACCAACAATGGATGTTATTTCTTGGACATAAATAAAATAATTAAGTAAATATTATTATATTGTTAAATCCCTATAACTCCTAAATGGTAACTCAAATTGGATATCTGAGAGTACCATTTTGATTGTGAGGGTGTGCTCCCCTTAGGCAGTGCCTAACGTGGACTGGTGTAGGTCGAGGGTTACAATGAATAATTTTTTAGAATTTTCCAAAATACATTCAGTAAAAGTGTCTGCGGGGAATTATATCTTTTGAGTTAGTGCTCAGATAAACTATATAAGAGCACCGTTGAATTTACAACACCTGTATTTTCTTAAGGGAAGAGTAATATTGTTTGGAAAATGTTAGATGAAAAGTTTAATTTTTTGGTATTTCATAAAATAATAACAAAATAAATAAAGATGTTATTAAATTATTTTTGCAACTGATGAGTGTAAAATGGTGGGACCAAAGTCAAACATATGATAATAAACGTGGGCCATTTATTTTTTTATCATATAGTCGTGTAACCACTAAACTTTTGGTTTATTAGGTTCATTAATTATTATTCATTGATATATCATATTAAAGAACCAATGTGGGGAGTTATCCTATCTTTTATATAATCAAATTGCTGGCGTGGGTTTTTGGATCCCCCGATAGGACTCTTGATGTTGAGATGGCGGTGTCTTCCTCCAACAATGAATGGAGATTGGGCAATGCCCATTGTGGAATTGATTTGGAGATCAACAGTCGATGAACGTCAACACACATAGACCTTCTTCTACTTCATCAAGAGAACCCAACGTGATCATAGTAGGGTGTTTAAATTTGTTTATTTGTTTAAATTATTTTCTCGTCTCCATTCTTGATTGATACGAAGAACGCTAATCAACCAAGTAAAGGGTTAATCCAAGAATCATTCATTTTTTCAAGAGGTTGTCTCTATAATTCATTTTCAGTTTTAAATCATATTATGATGATTATTGTTTCACCCACATGTTATAATGCTGAAGTGGAGGGCACATGCCATTGCGAACTAGGACCACTTCTGAAAATGTTCAAGATGCGTTCTTTGTGGGTGGATGGTCAACTTGTCAGCAATACGGAACTAAGGGACACCTAATAAAGGTGGCATCCTAGGAGGATCATAGGTGCATACATAAAGAATATCAAACCGCATGAGCTTCACCGGGGCCCATGTAAGATCTGCCAGCACACCACCACTAGCGCAGCGGTGCCAGCGACTAGCGACAATGGTTGGATATCATCAGTAGTGAGGAGTTGGAGGCACCCACAAGCAACATAGTGGATTGGGGTGGACGATCAAGGCCAGTCGTGTTGAAGGCTGGCTGCTTTCCATGGTGGTGATACCGTTGCTCCGGCTACGGAGGACACAGACCATGGGTCTTGCCTTAGACAAATCCATGGGAATAGTAAACTAAAGGCGAGGCACTGTGCTGGCACTTGCAGTTGAAGACCTTGAAAAGACTAAGTCAATTCGAGAGGGGAGATAACCGCATGCCCAGTTGGTGGGCAGTGCCAATCCAGCTAGCTAGGATGGTCTAGCGGATCGACGGGCCATGCCCAGCCATGTGGGCCATGCCAACCCCCCATCCCAGCCCCTTCGGGTTGGTTCCGTCTAAAATGGGTTGAGACCAGTCCCTTCATTCTAGGATTAGTAGGATAGGACAGACCCCATCCCCTTCGGGCCTGGCCCAGTGGGCAGGGTCGGGTAGGTCAGACCTGGCCGGACCTGTCCAAGACCCACATTGGAATTGTTTCCTTTAAAGGTCTATATCTCTTAAACTGAATGTCTGTTTGATGAACCATCTATGGAGTCAGAACCCTAAGGGAATGGTCATAATTTTGAGATACACCACATGGTTTTTGATAAAACATTTTGTTCAACCCGGTTGGATCGGGCTAGAATCAAATCGGGGCCTTGGAACTGATGTTCCTATAACTTACAAACTGGGAGTACGATTGATGATTTATCAGTTTCATTGGAACCCATATGAAATTGTGGTTTATTGGGTTACTTCTTCATGTGACTTTGTGGAATTTTATATAAAGTTGATGGCTTATCGATCAGATCCTCTGTAATCAAGCGTACTATGTGTGGGAACGTAGTGGCTGGTCGTGACCTAAAGAAAGAATATAGATCCTCTATTAGTCAGCACCTAGCAATCCTTCATGGGTCATCACCTTGAGATCCTTGGTGGGTTAGCACCTGGAGATCCTCCTTAGGGTATCACCTATAGATCCTCTGTGGGTTCCCACATAGTGATCCTCTCTAGGTCAGCATCTCGCGATCCTCTATAGGTCAGTACCTAGAAATATTGTGCAGGTCAGCCCCTATCAAACCATTGGGAGTCATCAACTAGCGATCCTTTGTGCATCAACACCTAGAGATCCTCTGTGGGTCAGCAGCTAGCCATCCTCTATGGGTTAGCACCTAGCGACCTTATGCGGTGTATCAGCAAAGCCTCTTGATAGAATGAGATGATCTAGATTTATGAGTAATCATTTTTATTCCTATCCTTTATGTTATATACCTGGTTTTAGTTGAGACTTTTACATTGAGATTTGTGATTGAAGTTTTGATTTGTGGATTTCCTTGTGGAATTATGAGTTTCCTTCAGGGGTCTCAGGATCCGTACTGGGTAATGTTATACTCACCGCTACACGGGCTTTGCCCACACCATGTGGTGCCTTGTGTAGATGGTGAATAGTTTTGACTGAGGTTAGGGAGCCAGGATGAGACAATGTATAGAGGAGACCAGTTGATGCAGAGAGCCATAATGGTGAGTTATACCTACCATCCTGGTAGGATCCTTGGCAGAGGATCTCATGAGATGTTTTTTCTTTTTTGATGTATTTTCAATTACATGGGTTTTTATATTTTCCAATTTAACATTTAGTTCATACATTTACTATCAACAGATCTACTTTTTGGTTTGATTTTTTGATGTACCTAGTCTGTGTGTGTACAGTTTTAGAAGCACTACCTTCCCATTTTAGGGATATTCCTTTCCGATTCTAGTCTCTAACCATAGGCCTATGGAATTCCGTCTTGTGGTAGTCACGACACGAACCATAGGGGATGGGTCCTAACATTAAAAATGATTACTTTTAGAATAATAATTTAAGCAAGTAAATTATATTTTTTATTTTTTCATATAAATATTACCCAATAATTTTTTATTGGATCATTATATAATGATATATTTTTAATAAATAATAATAGAATAATATTTCCATATAATGTATCCATTCAAATAACATTTTTATATATCTATCACATAAACAAATATTAATCATTTTTAACATTTTTTGATAATAAATTTCTTTTATTAAATATATTATTTTATATTTAGAAAATATAATTTCAAAATTATGTGAATGAAGGAATATTTCACAGTCATAATTTTTTATAGTCTTTGGATTAAATATTCTCATGATGTTTTTAAAAAATGTCAATATTTTAATGCTAGATAACTTTTTGTTTTATTAGTAATAAAGTAATTATTGTTAGAATTATAAATATAAAATAATTATTTTTTTATTTTTTTATTACAATAAATATTTGAAAAAACATTTTCAAAATATTATGTTTGCTAACTTTAAAATTAAATATTTTAGAAAAGTATTTTTTATCTCATAAAATGATTATGATTTTTAAGTCATAAATTTAATTTAAAGATATAATTTAAAGATGAATTTTACATACATTTATAGAAATTATACCCAATTTACATCTCATAGTTATACCTCTTTTCATTGGTTGAACCATGATCCATTAAAAATCCTTAAATCATCAAATTACATGTGGTCCTAGAAGAGAATGTTCAAATTCTTATGTTGAGTAATAATAAATGATTTACTTTATTTTATTATCCATGATCATTATAATAGTATATTATAATCAATTTTAATAGAATATAATAATTGTTTCCCTATAATTGTATTTTATTATGTTAACAGTGTAACCATTTTACCCCTTCCCCCATTAATAGATATATAAAGAATGTTGAATGTCAATAAATGAAATCGATAAAAATACAGAAGAATGACATTTTAATTTTTATAAATTTACATAATGGAATGTTCAATGAGGAAATTTAATGAATGATATATATTCATAATAATATTTTGATTATGAAATTATATATCCATTAATAAAACAATAATGTTGTATTCAAAATTTATTCATTTTCTGTGTGTACTAGTGGAATATCACCTCCACAAATAGACACATATCATTTTCCATCACCTCCTTTGGTGTTTTTCTGTAAAATAAATTTGATGAATAAAAATGATATTAAAGGTGAATATTTTTCATTAATACAGTTCTTTTATGATTATTGAATAATTAATTATGAGAATAATAAAATATAATAATGCTAGTAAGTAATCACAATGAATATCATCTTTGATATTATTAACATTGAAACCTTCCCATATAATCAATAAAATGATCATGGGAAAATATAAATCATTGAATAAAATTTAATTATATACATTTTTAAAAATCATTATAATGAATTATATAATAGATAATGATGAATGACATCACTACTACAAAACATGTTCCAATGAATTGAAATTAAATATATACGATGAGAAAGATAAATGGTAAAAAAATGATGAATACATAATGAATTATAATATATAAATATTTAAAGTGGATATTGATTAAAATAAGATTCTAAAATATGATATTATGATTTTTATTATTATTATATAGTAGGTTGAGTAACTTTTGGTGATGTTATTAGAAAAACGATATGTGTTTCAGACTAATCATATATCCATTTAGGATTGTTTTTATACTATGAAAATATTATTACTTTATATGGTCTACATGATAAATAATTTGATAATAATATTATTATTAATTACTTATTCATGGATTTTACATGTAATTTCATTAATATAAATTTTTATTTATTTTTATTAAATTGGTTGTAAATTCTAATTTGTTTTCATTACTAAACATATTTAAATGATTCACTAGTACTCCTATTAATTTTCTAAAATGTTGATTCAATTTTTTTATGAAATGATATTAAACTAACATGAATAAAAAAATTATAAAAAATTATATTTTATTCATAATTTAACAATCTATGTCTAATTTTATTCCTCATAAAACTGGATGGTTATAAGAAAAATAAGTATCCCCCCTAATTATATTTTTAACTACATGTCCATATTCATGCATCCCAATAATGTTTTATTTTATTTTATAGAAACCATTATATTTATTAAGACATAAGAACATTATGTTTTATTATAGAACTATTTAAATGAATTATTTATCATACTCTAATTAATACATATTTCAATAAATGTATTTTTATTTATTATAATATGGTTTCTTCCTAATAAAATAATATATTTTTTCATGGAATCCACATAACCTCTGGAAATATTTAATTTCCATTAATGTATCCATTATTTTAATGAAATGTATTTTTCGAAATAAAATTAATTCTTTTGAACTTTTAAAAAATTAAAAATATGAAATTGATTCATCAATCCTTATTTGTACAAACTTTTTCAATTTTGTTTCTAAAATTAATTATCAATATCACATCCATTCTCATTTTTAACTCGAAATGATTTAACTCATATGATTTTTTTTATTTTTCTGCTTGAAAATTCAACTATAAATTAAATTTTTAGGTATTTTTTTTGTATGAACGAATATAAATTCAAACTCATTATATGAAAAAATAGTTTGTAATGATATAAAACCATTTTCAATTTTATTTGATTTCTGTTATATTGAATTATTATTATCTTATGGAACACATGTATTTTTATACTGATGGGAGGGGTCATGCATCATAATAAAATTCATTTATAAAATTTTGAAGAATCTAATATAATAAAATTGATTTTGAAATTGATGATATGTTCAAATAATTGAACTTTTAAACATTATATTTTTATATGTTCATGAATTTTGATATGTCATAATGATTAATAATATTTTAAATATGTATGTTAAAAATATTAAAGATGAGTTTTTTATACATTTAAATTATAACATTGTTGATTGATAACTCAATTCTGTTATCTTTATTCAACATGTTTTTATTTCATATTATTTAAAATTTTCCTTCATTATAAATAATATTCTAATAATACGCTCTATAGATAATGTAAATTACAAAATATGTTTCCACTAGAAGTCCACCCATATGCATGGTTGATGACTTCAGCTTCTATTGAATATATTAAATTTATAATAAATTTTCTTAATTATGAATATACAATATATTATAAATATCAAAAATATTTATTGAATTCTATATTAGGACTAGTCATGTAAAGTTGTTAGTCCTACTAAACCATGACCTTTTGTGGAGGATGTAGAGACCCGAAGCTTATCGTACATGGACATTACATTACTTTTGCGGAATACTTAGTACATAACAAAGACACACACACAAGGATCGTAATAGTTTAGTGTCTTTGGAATCTCGGAACGTAATCTTCTAAACGTGGTGAAAGATCTTCAATATCTCCCATAAAGATCTTCCCCTTTTTTTTACCTAAAACCTTTCTTTATATCCTGGGGAAAGAAAAACAAAAAAAAGGGTGAGCTCAAATGCTCAGTAAGGGTAAACAAAAGAAATATCAATCACATCATATACATAAGAACGTAGCTTTTGGAAATCTTGACCTGCAAAAGAGCTCATAATATCATAACATGGGATAAATCATAGAATTTAAAATGAGATCCCCATAATCATAACATAAAACTTGAAACTTTGTGGCATGCACACATAATCATGGAAAATCATTTCTTGTTAGTCATGACTCATTGCCAAGACTATCTTAGTGGACAAAGTCCCTTTCTGAACCGAGTTCACTCCTCGTTTCAGTCCTGTATCACTGAACCGAAATAACCTTCCGTTCCAGCCATGTCTATCTCATGAGATATAAAGTCTTTACCCAATGCATTGGAGGGAGATATAGGTCCCACCCATCTCATAATGATACCATTCTTATGTGTGCCACAAAATCATAAATCATACATCATTTCATAACCCATGTAATAAAAAATGGGATTCTTAAACAACATGACATCATAAAACCATTCATATAAGATAAAAGAATTCATAAACATAATTCAATCACAAAATAGTCAAATCAATGTAAAAATATGGATAGAAACATAACCCTTTATTATCTTAGATGGAAAATAATTTTGATAAAACACTTGAAATGAATTCTTGAGGAAAATATCCTTTCTTCTTCAAAATCAATTTCTTTTCACAAAACATCATGCAATTTTAAAAGAAAGAGATTTTATTAAAAATAGTCATGAAATATTTTGGAGGAAGCTTCATGAAAATAAGGCTTTATAAAACCATAAAAATCCATTCATGCCGTTTAAGTAAAAAAAACATTCTTCGTACTTTTGTCGGAAAAGTCAAAAAGTACCTCGTACGAAAAATGATAAAAGATTCCTTTCATATTCTTTACTAAAAACTCACCGTAGGGTAAAATTTGATTTAAACAATTGTAAGTGGATGGAAACAATATTACATGTTGAGGTAACATGGATGTGGATGATAAAATACACCCCAGTAAATACTTACGAATAAACAATCTCGGATAAAAATGAGATTGTGATATTTTCCCTTACCTTAGGTCCGACTTGCTTTGTAAGTGTCCGAACCTCCTCTTCTTTGAAGTGCCTCTTTGAGACCTCCTCTTAGGGCACTAAAATTGGTCTTTGAGGAAGACCAGAACCTCTAGGATGTTGCTAGGGAAGTGGAGAGGAGAAATTGGTAGGGGTTGGCCGAGCTTGAGTGCTCAAATTGGTGTGAGGAGGAGGGGGAGGAGGTGTCCTTTTATAGGGGAGGAGAGGGGCACCTTAGGAATATCTCAAAATATTAATTTATATTAAAGTCAAAATCGGTTTATAATGGTTCCAAAGGGTCTTATTTCGAAGCTAAAGTGGGGATGGGTCGAAATCCTATCAACCAATCGGATTTAGACAATTTTAGGGTATTATTTTAACCTTATCAATTAGATTTAACTCTAAGTTAAATAATTTAACTTTTACCGTGTCTTTTTGTTTTTTTTCACTATATGGTTAATAAACTTACTATAACATGCCAAACGAACCCCAAATTGTATATTATTAATACATATATCCTTATATAAGTCATTTGGCCGAACCTTAGATTTTTAGGAATAAAATAACAATTAATAATATAATATTTTATTTAAAAACTATTTTGTGTCAATTTTGACACTATTTGATATATGATTTTTGTGAAAGTCATAACAGAATTATATGTTCAAACCCAGTTGATTAAATCAACACTAATATATCATAGTAACCTAGAAAATTAGTGGAATTCATAAAAAGTTTTAAATTACATTTATTTTGGTATTTATATTATCAATTATGTCAATATTTCATTAATAAGATAATTACTGCATCATCTTTGTGTCATAAATAAATTATATTATTTGATGTCTAAAAATTACAAATAAAATACCATCATATAGGAAATCTTTTTATCTTTCTAATGAATATTTATAGTAGAATTTATATTATGTATAACCCCATATTAAAAATGATTTACTTATTAAACTTTGATTTTAACTATTTTAACCCGTCTTTAAATAAATTAATAATAAATGTCCTAATCTAATCCAAGTGGGCCTAAATGGTCATATTTTATTCCTAAGTTTGTTTTTGGTCGAATTACACTTGTCCAATAGAATTAGGACATGTGTTAGGGTAATATTAATATCATATTTACCCTTAGATACCCTATTTACTATTAACCGTGGTAAAAAAAAGTAAAAAGTTACTATTCACCAAAAAATTATTTTCATCTCATTGAACCACATTTTAGTTCTTGATATTAACCGTGTCTCTCGGATTTTCGAAATTTCATTCACAGAAGCGGTAAAATTAAGTTTTATGCAAAATTCAGTTTTTAACCTACCACTTAGTAGTTTCACTATTCATCAAAAATTGATGTTTTTCAGAACAATGCCAAAATTTCATACCAAGCTATATTTCATATTCCGAATTCAAAAATGAAGTCTATTTTACCAAATTCATAACATAAAAGTTGCATTAATTAATTTTATAATTAAATCCCGCTGTTAAAACAAATAGCGTGTTTTTAAGAAACAATATCTATCAAAAGATTGACACTTGTTTATGTCTAGTTTAAATGTGAAATTACATCCAATGACCAACATTGTATTAAATTGTAAAAATATATTCTAAATATACTTTAAAACCACTCAAATTAATGATTTATCACTATTAATTATTTCGATTAAAAAGTTGTTTTTAATTATAATTTGGTAATTTTCACTATTCATCGGAATATGAAAGTTATCCGAAAAGTACCAAAATTTCACCTTAGGATAAATTCGATACTCCGAATCCAAAAATGAAGTCCATTTTGAGAGTTAAAATTTCTAAAATTTAAAAAGTGGTTATTACTATTCATAACGGCTAGTTTTAATAATATTTTTATAGCATATCATTGTTTCGTGAAACTCAGGATTACGTACCACACACGCTATCGAGGAAGGTTGCGATTGCGTGTAATGAAAGGCAAGTCAAGGATGCGTGTTGTGCAAGCTCCTTTTGGTGTAGCGTATAACACAAGACATTAGTAAAATAAAAAAGAATATTTTTCATAAAATCTCGGGCTGTTACATTCTACCCCCCTTAAAATGAATTTCGCCCTCGAAATTCGTCGGGGTTATAAATGGTTTACTATTCGAAAGTTTCTTTAATAGAAACCCACATCGTAAAAGGGAATACCAAAACTTGGCTTTAAAAACTAAAGTATGAAATGTAACGATTACCCAAATAAACTAATCACTGGGTTTCCACATAGGTGAAAATATGGATATGGAAGAGAAATCTAACCATCATGTTCTGATGGAGAGTGGTAGAGAACATGGCTATGGAAAAGCCAGTAATCACAAATCCATAGATTTGTGATGATATAAGGTACCATCTGATTCATCAGGTATAAGATCACTAGGACAACATTTTTGGTTTTCAAGATCATTTCCCTAAAGTTGAAAATTTTCTTAGAATAAATACTTACTTTATTTTGGTACAATCTCACTTTTGTTCGTGCCTTGAACAATTTCTACTTCATCTCTTAAATAAATGAAGTTGAATTTGTTATTTGTGAAGTGTTAGCAGATCATGTGATAGAATGACTGTTCATTCCATCTGTCTCAAACAAAAGGTTAGAAAAAGTTATTAAATATACATAAGTCATTCTATAGTGAGATTAATCATATATGGTTCCTAAAATGGACTTATACTTCATATATCATGCTGCTTAATATAATAAAACTAGTTTCTACTAAACAGGGACTTCTTGTAGGCCAGTGGTAGGCGATAAAGGCCAGTCGCACTTCGGTTGTGGGTTCGATTCCTACAGCCTTGTCCGAAGCGATGGGCTGTCGCCCGTCCTGCAGGTTGTCCCTTTTTCTAAAACTACGTTACTATAACATCCCATCTTCTATCCTTAAACAATACTAACTTATGTCCAACATAATCCAGTCTAATCTTTAGGCTTATACATAATACTGCAGTCCACTCTCATAATATAGTGACATCGATTACCAGAGATTTAATACTGTCGTTGATCCACACATATCATAAGATATGTCTTGTTGGTCACATTCCAAACATTCAAAGTCCTTAATCGTGTATTCTCTTGAATACCTTAGTGAAAACATGAGTGCAGTTAAAAGTTAACACTTTCCACATACCAAAATCCTCAAAATTCTATATACTCAAACCATGATATCACTTAGTCCTTATATCAATCATGAGCTCATGAATACTATCAAACATTTAATTTTCTCTTTATCCGTTCATTATGCGCATATCATCTACATTCCAAAAATATCCGAAGCTTATCGTACATGGACATTACATTACTTTTGCGGAATACTTAGTACATAACAAAAACACACACACAAGGATCGTAATAGTTTAGTGTCTTTGGAAACTCGGAACGTAATCTTCTAATCGTGGTGAAATATCTTCAATATCTCCCATAAAGATCTTCCTTTTTTTTACCTAAAACCTTTTTTTATATCCTGGGGAAAAGAAAACATAAAAGGGTGAGCTCAAATGCTCAATAAGGGTAAACAAAAGAAATATCAATCACATCATATACATAAGCATATAACTTTTGGAAATCTTAACCTGCAAAAGAGATCATAATTTCATAACATGGGGTAAATCATGGCAGTGAAATGTAATCACAATAATCATAACATAAAACATGGAACTTTGTGGCATACACACATAATCATAGAGAATCATTTCTTGTTAGTCATGACTCATTTCCAAGACTATCTTAGTGGACAAAGTCCCTTTCTGAATCGAGCAACCCTCGTTTCAGTCCTGTTTCACTGAACCGGTATAACCTACCATTCCAGCCATGTCTATCTCATGAGATATAAAATCTTTACCCAATGCATTGGAGGGAGATATAGGTCCCACCCATCTTATAATGAATCCTTTATTATGTGTGCCACATAATCATAAACCATACATCATAGCGTAACCCATGTAATAAAAATGGGATTCTTAAACAACATGACATCATAAAACAATTCATATAAGATAAAGGAATTCATAAAAATATTTCCATCACAACATAATCAAATCCATGTAATAATAGGGATAAAAACAGAACCCTTTTATTATCTTAGATGGAAAATAATTTCGATAAAATACTTGAACTTCATTCTTGAGGAAAATATCCTTTCTACTTCAAAAACACTTTTCCTTTCTTAACATGTCATAGAATTATAAAATAAAGAAGTTGGTTAAAAATAAACCTTAAAACTTATAAATTAAGATTCTTGGAAATAATGTTTTGAAAATCCATTCATGCCGTATAATTTAAAAAAAAACATTCTTCGTACTTTTGTCGGAAAAGTCAAAAAGTACCTCATACGGAAAAACGACAAAAGATTCCTTTCATATTCTTTACTAAAAACTCACCTAAGGGTAAAATTGGATTTAAACTATTGCAAGTGGATGGAAACAATATTACATATTGAGGGAACATGGATGTGGATGATAAAATACACCCCAGTAAATACTTACGAATAAACAATCTCGGATAAAAATGAGATTGTGATATTTCCCTTACCTTAGGTCCGATTTGCTTTGTTCGTGTCCGAAGCTCCTGTATAATGGTATAAATAATGTTATTGACTTATTACAGAATCATATTCATTGTTATGATATCATATATGGTTCACTTATGACATTATATTACCCGTTATTTTGTAAATTCCATGTTAAAGAAGCGTTTTGGGTAAAATCGTTTCATTTATCGTAGGTGTTTTGACTTGTTGTTCTTGACATCATTATTACTTATATCATGATTTACTTACTTCCAGAATATAAAATATGATTTATATATCATATATATTCAGTATATATATATATAATAGGTAGATCAATAAAATGAAAAACACCGTTCATGGAGACGGTAGTCCGTACGTACGCATGAACGCTGTTTTCCTTTCCTTATTGTATTGAAATGGAAGTAAGTAGATGACATACATATGTATATATATACATAAATCCAGTAGCTTTATAATGTCATATATTTCATTATTATTTCTTATATATACATTATAATCATTCTTAAATGGTTAACATGGAGAATGAATCTCATCGCGTCGTGGAGACGGTATTCCGTACGTACGCACGAGCGATGATATCATTTCTATAAATATTGAATTTAATTGGAGTGGATTATACAATATATCAGAATCAATATGATGTTGTAATAACTATGTATAGTTATTCTTTACACCATTATACCCATCCATGTAAGGTGGTGGTGGAAAATAGATTACACCACGGCGTGGAGACGGTATTCCGTACGTACGCACGCGCGGTGATTTCTTTTTCCGTAGGATGGATAGATGGTGAAATAGGGTTGTTTCATACTTATAATAACATATCAGTATATGAGTGATACTGATGTTATTACTTCATAATGAAACAACCTAAGAAGAAGAAGTGGAAGAAGAAATAAAGATGAAAGAATTGGTAACGGTAATTACCTCTTCTTTGAAGCGCCTTTTGGAGACCTCCTCTTAGGGAACTAAAATTGGTCTTTGAGTAAGACCAGAACCTCTAGGATGTTTCTAGGGAAGTGGAGAAGAGATTTTGTCAGGGGTTGGCCGAGCTTGAGTGCTCAAATTGGTGTGAGGAGGAGGGGGAGGAGGTGTCCTTTTATAGGGGAGGAGAGGGGCACCTTAGGAATATCTCAAAATATTATTTTATATTAGAGTCAAAATCGGTTTATAATGGTTCCAAAGGGTCTTATTTCGAATCTAAAGTGGGGATGGGTAGAAATCCTATAAACCAATAAGATTTAGACAAGTTTAGGGTATTATATTAACCTTATCAATTAGATTTAACTCTAAGTTAAATAATTTAACTTTTACCGTGTCTTTTTGTTTTCTTTCACTATATGGTTAATAAACTTACTATAACATGCCAAACGAACCCCAAATTGTATATTATTAATACATATATCCTTATCTAAGTCATTTGGCCGAACCTTAGATTTTTAGGAATAAAATAACAATTAATAATATAATATTTGATTTAAAAACTATTTTGTGTCAATTTTGACACTATTTGATATATGATTTTTGTGAAAGTCATAGCAGAATTATATGTTCGAACCAAGTTGATTAAATCAACACTAATATATCATAGTAACCTATAAAATTAGTAGAATTCATAAAAAGTCTCAAATTACATTTATTTTGGTGTTTATAACATCAATTATGTCAATATTTCATTAACAAGATAATTACTGCATCATCTTTGTGTCATAAATAAATTAAATTATCTGGTGTCTAAAAATTACAAATAAAATACCATCATGTATTAAATCTTTTTATCTTTCTAATTAATATTTACAATCGAATTTATCTTATGTATAACCCCATATTAGAAATTATTTACTTATTAAACTTTGATTTTAACTATTTTAACCCTTCTTTAAATAAATTAATAATAAATGTCCTAATCTAATCCAAGTGGGCCTAAATGGTCATATTTTATTCCTAAGTTTGTTTTTTGTCGAATTAAACTTGTCCAATAGAATTAGGACATGTGTTAGGGTAATATTAATATCATATTTACCCTTAGTTACCCTATTTACTATTAACCGTGGTAAAAAAAGTAAAAAGTTACTATTCACCAAAAATTTATTTTCATCTCATTGAACCACATTTTAGTCCTCGATATTAACCGTGTCTCTCGGATTTTTGAAATTCCATTCACAGAACCGGTAAAATTAAGTTTTATGCAAAATTCAGTTTTTAACCTACCACTTAGTGGTTTCACTATTCATCAAAAATTGAAGTTTTTCAGAAAAATGCCAAAATTTCACCCTAAGCTATAATTGATATTCCGAATTCAAAAATGATTTCTATTTTACAAAATTCCCAACATATAAGTTGCATTAATTAATTTTATAATTAAATTCCGCTGTTAAAACAAATAGCGTGTTTTTAAGAAACAATATCTATCAAAAGATTGACATTTGATTATGTCTGGTTTAAATGTGAAATTACAACCAATGACCAACATTGTATTAAATTGTAAAAATATATTCTAAATATACTTTAAAACCACTCAAATTAAAGATTTATCACTATTAATTATTTCGATTAAAAAAGTTGTTTTTAATTATAATTTAGTAATTTTCACTATTCATCAGAATATGAAAGTTATCCGAAAAGTACCAAAATTTCACCTTAGGCTAAATTCGATACTCCGAATCCAAAAATGAAGTCCATTTTGAGAGTTAAAATTTCTAAAATTTAAAAAGTGGTTATTACTATTCATAACTGCTAGTTTTAATAATATTTTAATAGCATATCATTGTTTCGTGAAACTCAGGATTACGTACCACACACGCTATCGAGGAAGGTTGCGATTGCGTGTAATGCAAGGCAAGTCAAGGATGCGTGTTGTGCAAGCTCCTTTTGGTGTAGCGTATAACACAAGACATTAGTGAAATTAAAAAGAATATTTTTCATAAAATCTTGGGCTGTTACATTCTACCCCCCTTAAAATGAATTTCGCCCTCGAAATTCGTCGGGGTTATAAATGGTTTACTATTCGAAAGTTTCTTTAATAGAAACCCACATCGTAAAAGGGAATACCAAAACTTGGCTTTAAAAACTAAAGTATGAAATGTAACGATTACCCAAATAAACTAATCACTGGGTTTCCCCATAGGTGAAAATATGGATATGGAAGAGAAATCTAACCATCATGTTCTGATGGAGAGTGGTAGAGAACATGGCTATGGAAAAGCCAGTAATCACAAATCCATAAATTTGTGATGATCTAAGGTACCATCTGATTCATCAGGTATAAGAGAACTAGGACAACATTTTTGGTTTTCAAGATCATTTCCCTAAAGTTGAAAATTTGCTTAGAATAAATACTTACTTTATTTTGGTACAATCTCACTTTTGTTCGTGCCTTGAACAATTTCTACTTCATCTCTTAAATAAATGAAGTTGAATTTGTTATTCGTGAAGTGTTAGCAGATCATGTGATAGAATGACGGGTCATTCCATCTGTTTCAAACAAAAGGTTAGCAAAAGTTATTAAATATACATAAGTCATTCTATAGTAACATTAATCATATATGGTTCCTAAAATGGACTTATACTTCATATATCATACTGCTTAATATAATAAAACTAATTTATACTAAACAGGGACTTCCTGTAGGCCAGTGGTAGGCGATAAAGGCCAGTCGCACTTCGGTTGTGGGTTCGATTCCTACAGCCTTGTCCGAAGCGATGGGCTGTCGCCCGTCCTGCAGGTTGTCCCTTTTTCTAAAACTATGTTACTATAACATTCCATCAATAATATCGAAAATCTTCTATCCTTAAACAATACTAACTTATGTCCAACATAATCCAGTCTAATCTTTAGGCTTATACATAATACTGCAGTCCACTCTCATAATATAGTTACATCGATTACCAGAGATTTAATACTGTCGTTGATCCCCACATATCATAAGATATGTCTTGTTGGTCACATTCCAAACATTCAAAGTCCTTAATCGTGTATTCTCTTGAATACCTTAGTGAAAACATGAGTGCAGTTAAAAGTTAACACTTTCCACATACCAAAATCCTCAAAATTCTATATACTCAAACCATGATATCACTTAGTCCTTATATCAATCATGAGCTCATGAATACTATCAAACGTTTAATTTTCTCCTTATCCCTTCATTATGCGCATATCATCTACATTCCAAAAATATCTGAATAACCTTCATGGATACTGGTATCATTAATCATATACTTTCAAAACACAAGGAAAGACAACAGTGTAACAATCCATAGATGTCTCTTTATTCCAAAATTACACATGATAAACATGTAATCATGCCACTACATTCTCAAACCATTGACCGAGCTTCAAAAATTCTTTCATCTCACATATCATTTGTAGTCTCTTCATCATCATCCACATAAATACTACCCATATGACCATACTGATTCTCTTCATGAGTCTTTACCTTAGGGCATTTGTTTGCATAATGCCCATACATTCCACATTTAAAACACTTAACCATTTTTGATGTCGTAGCAATACCATTATCCTCATCCATGGTGTTAACCGACCCTTTTCCTTTACACTTACTTGCTTTGTGTCCTTCTTTTCCACACCCAAAGCATCTTCCAGTTCCCTTGAAACATTGTCCTTGATGCCTCTTCCCACATGATTTACATAGGGGAAATTGAACTTTCTTTCCTCTATGATCATCATGGAACTCCATCTTTCTCTTATTAGTCGAGTCAGGAAACTTACCAAATTTTACTTTATTGATCATGTTGTGAGATTGTTGATTCGGCATAATAATGATGTTTGGACATCCAAATCCCATTTCATTTGGTTGCTCATGAAGAATATCATTCCATTGTCCATCATATCCTCCATTATTGTGAATCATCTTGTTTCCAGCCATTTTCTAAAACCCAAACAGAATAGTGTGAGAGTCAAAAATCATAATAAAGGGGGAGTAACCTAAATATCTAACATCTTTGGTTTAATCTAATATCGTTACCATAGTTCTAGGACTATATCCTATACGTATACTTATCCTTAGAGGCATCCCTAGACATACCTTAGAAATAACTCTAGGGATCTCACTAACGTTTTCGTATCCTAGTTTCCAAAGGTTGACTAAACCTTTCCTCTGATACCAACTGTAGAGACCCGAAGCTTATCGTACATGGACATTACATTACTTTTGCGGAATACTTAGTACATAACAAAAACACACACACAAGGATCGTAATAGTTTAGTGTCTTTGGAAACTCGGAACGTAATCTTCTAATCGTGGTGAAATATCTTCAATATCTCCCATAAAGATCTTCCTTTTTTTTACCTAAAACCTTTCTTTATATCCTGGGGAAAAGAAAACATAAAAGGGTGAGCTCAAATGCTCAGTAAGGGTAAACAAAAGAAATATCAATCACATCATATACATAAGCATATAACTTTTGGAAATCTTAACCTGCAAAAGAGATCATAATTTCATAACATGGGGTAAATCATGGCAGTGAAATGTAATCACAATAATCATAACTTAAAACATGGAACTTTGTGGCATACACACATAATCATAGAGAATCATTTCTTGTTAGTCATGACTCATTGCCAAGACTATCTTAGTGGACAAAGTCCCTTTCTGAATCGAGCAACCCTCGTTTCAGTCCTGTTTCACTGAACCGGTATAACCTACCATTCCAGCCATGTCTATCTCATGAGATATAAAATCTTTACCCAATGCATTGGAGGGAGATATAGGTCCCACCCATCTTATAATGAATCCTTTCTTATGTGTGCCACATAATCATAAACCATACATCATAGCGTAACCCATGTAATAAAAATGGGATTCTTAAACAACATGACATCATAAAACAATTCATATAAGATAAAGGAATTCATAAAAATATTTCCATCACAACATAATCAAATCCATGTAATAATAGGGATAAAAACAGAACCCTTTTATTATCTTAGATGGAAAATAATTTCGATAAAATACTTGAACTTCATTCTTGAGGAAAATATCCTTTCTACTTCAAAAACACTTTTCCTTTCTTAACATGTCATAGAATTATAAAATAAAGAAGTTGGTTAAAAATAAACCTGAAAACTTATAAATTAAGATTCTTGGAAATAATGTTTTGAAAATCCATTCATGCCGTATAAGTTAAAAAAAACATTCTTCGTACTTTTGTCGGAAAAGTCAAAAAGTACCTCGTACGGAAAAAAGACAAAAGATTCCTTTCATATTCTTTACTAAAAACTCACCTAAGGGTAAAATTGGATTTAAACTATTGCAAGTGGATGGAAACAATATTACATATTGAGGGAACATGGATGTGGATGATAAAATACACCCCAGTAAATACTTACGAATAAACAATCTCGGATAAAAATGAGATTGTGATATTTCCCTTACCTTAGGTCTGATTTGCTTTGTTCGTGTCCGAAGCTCCTGTATAATGGTTTAAATAATGTTATTGACTTATTACAGAATCATATTCATTGTTATGATATCATATATGGTTCACTTATGACATTATATTACCCGTTCTTTTGTAAATTCCATGTTAAAGAAGCGTTTTGGGTAAAATCGTTTCATTTATCGTAGGTGTTTTGACTTGTTGTTCTTGACATCATTATTACTTATATCATGATTTACTTACTTCCAGAATATAAAATATGATTTATATATAATATATATTCAGTATATATATATATAATAGGTAGATCAATAAAATGAAAAACACTGTTCATGGAGACGGTAGTCCGTACGTACGCATGAACGCTGTTTTCCTTTCCTTATTGTATTGAAATGGAAGTAAGTAGATGACATACATATGTATATATATACATAAATCCAGTAGCTTTATAATGTCATATATTTCATTATTATTTCTTATATATACATTATAATCATTCTTAAATGGTTAACATGGAGAATGAATCTCATCGCGTCGTGGAGACGGTATTCCGTACGTACGCACGAGCGATGATATCATTTCTATAAATATTGAATTGAATTGGAGTGGATTATACAATATATCAGAATCAATATGATGTTGTAATAACTATTTATAGTTATTCTTTACACCATTATACCCATCCATGTAAGGTGGTGGTGGAAAATAGATTACACCACGGCGTGGAGACGGTATTCCGTACGTACGCACGCGCGGTGATTTCTTTTTCCGTAGGATGGATAGATGGTGAAATAGGGTTGTTTCATACTTATAATAACATATCAGTATATGAGTGATACTGATGTTATTACTTCATAATGAAACAACCTAAGAAGAAGAAGTGGAAGAAGAAATAAAGATGAAAGAATTGGTAACGGTAATTACCTCTTCTTTGAAGCGCCTTTTGGAGACCTCCTCTTAGGGAACTAAAATTGGTCTTTGAGTAAGACCAGAACCTCTAGGATGTTTCTAGGGAAGTGGAGAAGAGATTTTGTCAGGGTTTGGCCGAGCTTGAGTGCTCAAATTGGTGTGAGGAGGAGGGGGAGGAGGTGTCCTTTTATAGGGGAGGAGAGGGGCACCTTAGGAATATCTCAAAATATTATTTTATATTAGAGTCAAAATCGGTTTATAATGGTTCCAAAGGGTCTTATTTCGAATCTAAAGTGGGGATGGGTCGAAATCCTATCAACCAATAGGATTTAGACAAGTTTAGGGTATTATTTTAACCTTATCAATTAGATTTAACTCTAAGTTAAATAATTTAACTTTTACCGTGTCTTTTTGTTTTCTTTCACTATATGGTTAATAAACTTACTATAACATGCCAAACGAACCCCAAATTGTATATTATTAATACATATATCCTTATCTAAGTCATTTGGCCGAACCTTAGATTTTTAGGAATAAAATAACAATTAATAATATAATATTTGATTTAAAAACTATTTTGTGTCAATTTTGACACTATTTGATATATGATTTTTGTGAAAGTCATAGCAGAATTATATGTTCGAACCAAGTTGATTAAATCAACACTAATATATCATAGTAACCTATAAAATTAGTAGAATTCATAAAAAGTCTCAAATTACATTTATTTTGGTGTTTATAACATCAATTATGTCAATATTCCATTAACAAGATAATTACTGCATCATCTTTGTGTCATAAATAAATTAAATTATTTGATGTCTAAAAATTACAAATAAAATACCATCATGTATTAAATCTTTTTAGCTTTCTAATTAATATTTAAAATCGAATTTATCTTATGTATAACCCCATATTAGAAATTATTTACTTATTAAACTTTGATTTTAACTATTTTAACCCTTCTTTAAATAAATTAATAATAAATGTCCTAATCTAATCCAAGTGGGCCTAAATGGTCATATTTTATTCCTAAGTTTGTTTTTTGTCGAATTAAACTTGTCCAATAGAATTAGGACATGTGTTAGGGTAATATTAATATCATATTTACCCTTAGTTACCCTATTTACTATTAAACGTGGTAGAAAAAGTAAAAAGTTACTATTCACCAAAAATTTATTTTCATCTCATTGAACCACATTTTAGTCCTTGATATTAACCGTGTCTCTCGGATTTTTGAAATTCCATTCACAGAACCAGTAAAATTAAGTTTTATGCAAAATTCAGTTTTTAACCTACCACTTAGTGGTTTCACTATTTATCAAAAATTGAAGTTTTTCAGAAAAATGCCAAAATTTCACCCTAAGCTATAATTGATATTCCGAATTCAAAAATGATTTCTATTTTACAAAATTCCCAACATATAAGTTGCATTAATTAATTTTATAATTAAATCCCGCTGTTAAAACAAATAGCGTGTTTTTAAGAAACAATATCTATCAAAAGATTGACATTTGATTATGTCTGGTTTAAATGTGAAATTACAACCAATGACCAACATTGTATTAAATTGTAAAAATATATTCTAAATATACTTTAAAACCACTCAAATTAAAGATTTATCACTATTAATTATTTCGATTAAAAAAGTTGTTTTTAATTATAATTTAGTAATTTTCACTATTCATCAGAATATGAAAGTTATCCGAAAAGTACCAAAATTTCACCTTAGGCTAAATTCGATACTCCGAATCCAAAAATGAAGTCCATTTTGAGAGTTAAAATTTCTAAAATTTAAAAAGTGGTTATTACTATTCATAACGGCTAGTTTTAATAATATTTTAATAGCATATCATTGTTTCGTGAAACTCAGGATTACGTTCCACACACGCTATCGAGGAAGGTTGCGATTGCGTGTAATGCAAGGCAAGTCAAGGATGCGTGTTGTGCAAGCTCCTTTTGGTGTAGCGTATAACACAAGACATTAGTGAAATTAAAAAGAATATTTTTCATAAAATCTTGGGCTGTTACATTCTACCCCCCTTAAAATGAATTTCGCCCTCGAAATTCGTCGGGGTTATAAATGGTTTACTATTCAAAAGTTTCTTTAATAGAAACCCACATCGTAAAAGGGAATACCAAAACTTGGCTTTAAAAACTAAAGTATGAAATGTAACGATTACCCAAATAAACTAATCACTGGGTTTCCACATAGGTGAAAATATGGATATGGAAGAGAAATCTAACCATCATGTTCTGATGGAGAGTGGTAGAGAACATGGCTATGGAAAAGCCAGTAATCACAAATCCATAAATTTGTGATGATCTAAGGTACCATCTGATTCATCAGGTATAAGAGAACTAGGACAACATTTTTGGTTTTCAAGATCATTTCCCTAAAGTTGAAAATTTGCTTAGAATAAATACTTACTTTATTTTGGTACAATCTCACTTTTGTTCGTGCCTTGAACAATTTCTACTTCATCTCTTAAATAAATGAAGTTGAATTTGTTATTCGTGAAGTGTTAGCAGATCATGTGATAGAATGACGGGTCATTCCATCTGTTTCAAACAAAAGGTTAGCAAAAGTTATTAAATATACATAAGTCATTCTATAGTAAGATTAATCATATATGGTTCCTAAAATGGACTTATACTTCATATATCATACTGCTTAATATAATAAAACTAATTTCTACTAAACAGGGACTTCCTGTAGGCCAGTGGTAGGCGATAAAGGCCAGTCGCACTTCGGTTGTGGGTTCGATTCCTACAGCCTTGTCCGAAGCGATGGGCTGTCGCCCGTCCTGCAGGTTGTCCCTTTTTCTAAAACTATGTTACTATAACATTCCATCAATAATATCGAAAATCTTCTATCCTTAAACAATACTAACTTATGTCCAACATAATCCAGTCTAATCTTTAGGCTTATACATAATACTGCAGTCCACTCTCATAATATAGTGACATCGATTACCAGAGATTTAATACTGTCGTTGATCCCCACATATCATAAGATATGTCTTGTTGGTCACATTCCAAACATTCAATGTCCTTAATCGTGTATTCTCTTGAATACCTTAGTGAAAACATGAGTGCAGTTAAAAGTTAACACTTTCCACATACCAAAATCCTCAAAATTCTATATACTCAAACCATGATATCACTTAGTCCTTATATCAATCATGAGCTCATGAATACTATCAAACATTTAATTTTCTCCTTATCCCTTCATTATGCGCATATCATCTACATTCCAAAAATATCTGAATAACCTTCATGGATACTGGTATCATTAATCATATACTTTCAAAACACAAGGAAAGACAACAGTGTAACAATCCATATATGTCTCTTTATTCCAAAATTACACATGATAAACATGTAATCATGCCACTACATTCTCAAACCATTGACCGAGCTTCAAAAATTCTTTCATCTCACATATCATTTGTAGTCTCTTCATCATCATCCACATAAATACTACCCATATGACCATACTGATTCTCTTCATGAGTCTTTACCTTAGGGCATTTGTTTGCATAATGCCCATACATTCCACATTTAAAACACTTAACCATTTTTGATGTCGTAGCAATACCATTATCCTCATCCATGGTGTTAACCGACCCTTTTCCTTTACACTTACTTGCTTTGTTTCCTTCTTTTCCACACCCAAAGCATCTTCCAGTTCCCTTGAAACATTGTCCTTGATGCCTCTTCCCACATGATTTACATAGGGGAAATTGAACTTTCTTTCCTCTATGATCATCATGGAACTCCATCTTTCTCTTATTAGTCGAGTCAGGAAACTTACCAAATTTTACTTTATTGATCATGTTGTGAGATTGTTGATTCGGCATAATAATGATGTTTGGACATCCAAATCCCATTTCATTTGGTTGCTCATGAAGAATATCATTCCATTGTCCATCATATCCTCCATTATTGTGAATCATCTTGTTTCCAGCCATTTTCTAAAACCCAAACAGAATAGTGTGAGAGTCAAAAATCATAATAAAGGGGGAGTAACCTAAATATCTAACATCTTTGGTTTAATCTAATATCGTTACCATAGTTCTAGGACTATATCCTATACGTATACTTATCCTTAGAGGCATCCCTAGACATACCTTAGAAATAACTCTAGGGATCTCACTAACGTTTTCGGATCCTAGTTTCCAAAGGTTGACTAAACCTTTCCTCTGATACCAACTGTAGAGACCCGAAGCTTATCGTACATGGACATTACATTACTTTTGCGGAATACTTAGTACATAACAAAAACACACACACAAGGATCGTAATAGTTTAGTGTCTTTGGAAACTCGGAACGTAATCTTCTAATCGTGGTGAAATATCTTCAATATCTCCCATAAAGATCTTCCTTTCTTTTACCTAAAACCTTTCTTTATATCCTGGGGAAAAGAAAACATAAAAGGGTGAGCTCAAATGCTCAGTAAGGGTAAACAAAAGAAATATCAATCACATCATATACATAAGCATATAACTTTTGGAAATCTTAACCTGCAAAAGAGATCATAATTTCATAACATGGGGTAAATCATGGCAGTGAAATGTAATCACAATAATCATAACTTAAAAAATGGAACTTTGTGGCATACACACATAATCATAGAGAATCATTTCTTGTTAGTCATGACTCATTGCCAAGACTATCTTAGTGGACAAAGTCCCTTTCTGAATCGAGCAACCCTCGTTTCAGTCCTGTTTCACTGAACCGGTATAACCTACCATTCCAGCCATGTCTATCTCATGAGATATAAAATCTTTACCCAATGCATTGGAGGGAGATATAGGTCCCACCCATCTTATAATGAATCCTTTCTTATGTGTGCCACATAATCCTAAACCATACATCATAGCGTAACCCATGTAATAAAAATGGGATTCTTAAACAACATGACATCATAAAACAATTCATATAAGATAAAGGAATTCATAAAAATATTTCCATCACAACATAATCAAATCCATGTAATAATAGGGATAAAAACAGAACCCTTTTATTATCTTAGATGGAAAATAATTTCGATAAAATACTTGAACTTCATTCTTGAGGAAAATATCCTTTCTACTTCAAAAACACTTTTCCTTTCTTAACATGTCATAGAATTATAAAATAAAGAAGTTGGTTAAAAATAAACCTGAAAACTTATAAATTAAGATTCTTGGAAATAATGTTTTGAAAATCCATTCATTCCGTATAAGTTAAAAAAAACATTCTTCGTACTTTTGTCGGAAAAGTCAAAAAGTACCTCGTACGGAAAAACGACAAAAGATTCCTTTCATATTCTTTACTAAAAACTCACCTAAGGGTAAAATTGGATTTAAACTATTGCAAGTGGATGGAAACAATATTACATATTGAGGGAACATGGATGTGGATGATAAAATACACCCCAGTAAATACTTACGAATAAACAATCTCGGATAAAAATGAGATTGTGATATTTCCCTTACCTTAGGTCCGATTTGCTTTGTTCGTGTCCGAAGCTCCTGTATAATGGTTTAAATAATGTTATTGACTTATTACAGAATCATATTCATTGTTATGATATCATATATGGTTCACTTATGACATTATATTACCCGTTCTTTTGTAAATTCCATGTTAAAGAAGCGTTTTGGGTAAAATCGTTTCATTTATCGTAGGTGTTTTGACTTGTTGTTCTTGACATCATTATTACTTATATCATGATTTACTTACTTCCAGAATATAAAATATGATTTATATATCATATATATTCAGTATATATATATATAATAGGTAGATCAATAAAATGAAAAACACCGTTCATGGAGACGGTAGTCCGTACGTACGCATGAACGCTGTTTTCCTTTCCTTATTGTATTGAAATGGAAGTAAGTAGATGACATACATATGTATATATATACATAAATCCAGTAGCTTTATAATGTCATATATTTCATTATTATTTCTTATATATACATTATAATCATTCTTAAATGGTTAACATGGAGAATGAATCTCATCGCGTCGTGGAGACGGTATTCCGTACGTACGCACGAGCGATGATATCATTTCTATAAATATTGAATTGAATTGGAGTGGATTATACAATATATCAGAATCAATATGATGTTGTAATAACTATGTATAGTTATTCTTTACACCATTATACCCATCCATGTAAGGTGGTGGTGGAAAATAGATTACACCACGGCGTGGAGACGATATTCCGTACGTACGCACGCGCGGTGATTTCTTTTTCCGTAGGATGGATAGATGGTGAAATAGGGTTGTTTCATACTTATAATAACATATCAGTATATGAGTGATACTGATGTTATTACTTCATAATGAAACAACCTAAGAAGAAGAAGTGGAAGAAGAAATAAAGATGAAAGAATTGGTAACAGTAATTACCTCTTCTTTGAAGCGCCTTTTGGAGACCTCCTCTTAGGGAACTAAAATTGGTCTTTGAGTAAGACCAGAACCTCTAGGATGTTGCTAGGGAAGTGGAGAAGAGATTTTGGCAGGGGTTGGCCGAGCTTGAGTGCTCAAATTGGTGTGAGGAGGAGGGGGAGGAGGTGTCCTTTTATAGGGGAGGAGAGGGGCACCTTAGGAATATCTCAAAATATTATTTTATATTAGAGTCAAAATCGGTTTATAATGGTTCCAAAGGGTCTTATTTCGAATCTAAAGTGTGGATGGGTCGAAATCCTATCAACCAATAGGATTTAGACAAGTTTAGGGTATTATTTTAACCTTATCAATTAGATTTAACTCTAAGTTAAATAATTTAACTTTTACCGTGTCTTTTTGTTTTCTTTCACTATATGGTTAATAAACATACTATAACATGCCAAACGAACCCCAAATTGTATATTATTAATACATATATCCTTATCTAAGTCATTTGGCCGAACCTTAGATTTTTAGGAATAAAATAACAATTAATAATATAATATTTGATTTAAAAACTATTTTGTGTCAATTTTGACACTATTTGATATATGATTTTTGTGAAAGTCATAACAGAATTATATGTTCGAACCAAGTTGATTAAATCAACACTAATATATCATAGTAACCTATAAAATTAGTATAATTCATAAAAAGTCTCAAATTACATTTATTTTGGTGTTTATAACATCAATTATGTCAATATTTCATTAACAAGATAATTACTGCATCATCTTTGTGTCATAAATAAATTAAATTATTTGATGTCTAAAAATTACAAATAAAATACCATCATGTATTAAATCTTTTTAGCTTTCTAATGAATATTTACAATCGAATTTATCTTATGTATAACCCCATATTAGAAATGATTTACTTATTAAACTTTGATTTTAACTATTTTAACCCTTCTTTAAATAAATTAATAATAAATGTCCTAATCTAATCCAAGTGGGCCTAAATGGTCATATTTTATTCCTAAGTCTGTTTTTGGTCGAATTAAACTTGTCCAATAGAATTAGGACATGTGTTAGGGTAATATTAATATCATATTTACCCTTAGTTACCCTATTTACTATTAACCGTGGTAAAAAAAGTAAAAAGTTACAATTCACCAAAAATTTATTTTCATCTCATTGAAACACATTTTAGTCCTTGATATTAACCGTGTCTCTCGGATTTTTGAAATTCCATTCACAGAAGCGGTAAAATTATGTTTTATGCAAAATTCAGTTTTTAACCTACCACTTAGTGGTTTCACTATTCATCAAAAATTGAAGTTTTTCAGAAAAATGCCAAAATTTCACCCTAAGCTATAATTGATATTCTGAATTCAAAAATGATTTCTATTTTACAAAATTCCCAACATATAAGTTTCATTAATTAATTTTATAATTAAATCCCGCTGTTAAAACAAATAGCGTGTTTTTAAGAAACAATATCTATCAAAAGATTGACATTTGATTATGTCTGGTTTAAATGTGAAATTACAACCAATGACCAACATTGTATTAAATTGTAAAAATATATTCTAAATATACTTTAAAACCACTCAAATTAAAGATTTATCACTATTAATTATTTCGATTAAAAAAGTTGTTTTTAATTATAATTTAGTAATTTTCACTATTCATCAGAGACCCGAAGCCTGACGTACATGGACTTTACATTACTTTTGCGGAATACTTAGTACATTACAAAAACAAACACACAAGGACCGTAATAGTTTAGTGTCTTTGGAAACTCGGACTATAATCTTCTAATCGTGGTGAAAGATCTTCAACATCTCCCATAAAGATCTTCCTTTTTTTTACCTAAAACCTTTCTTTATATCCTGGGGAAAAGAAAACATAAAAGGGTGAGCTCAAATGCTCAGTAAGGGTAAACAAAAGAAATATCAATCACATCATATTCATAAGAACATAACATTTTGGAAATCATAACCTGCAAAAGAGAGCATAATTTCATAACATGGGATAAATCATGGCAGTGAAATGTAATCACAATAATCATAACATAAAACATGGAACTTTGTGGCATACACACATAATCATAGAGAATCATTTCTTGTTAGTCAAGACTCATTCCCAAGACTATCTTAGTGGACAAAGTCCCTTTCTGAATCGAGTAATCCTCGTTTCAGTCCTGTTTCACTGAACCGGTATAACCTACCATTCCAGCCATGTCTATCTCATGAGATATAAAATCTTTACCCAATGCATTGGAGGGAGATATAGGTCCCACCCATCTCTTAATGAATCCTTTCTTATGTGTGCCACAAAATCATAAATCATACATCATCGCATAACCCATGTAATAAAAATGGGATTCTTGAAACATCATGACATCATAAATCAATTCATATAAGATAAAGGAATTCATAAACATAATTCCATCTCAACATAGTTAAATCAATGTAAAAATATGGATAGAAACAGAACCCTTTATTATCTTAGATGGAAAATAATTTTGATAAAACACTTGAATTGAATTCTTGAGGAAAATATCCTTTCTTCTTCAAAATCAATTTCTTTTCACAAAACATCATGCAATTTTAAAAGAAAGAGATTTTATTGAAAATAGTCATGAAATATTTTAGAGGAATCTTCATGAAAATAAGGCTTTATAAAACAGTAGAAATCCGTTCGTGCCGTATAAGTTAAAAAAAACATTCTTTGTACTTTTGTCGAAAAAGTCAAAATGTACCTCGTACGATAAACGACAAAAGATTCCTTTCATATCTTTTACTAAAAACTAACCAAAGGGTAAAATTGGATTTAAACCATTGTAGTTGGATGGAAATAATATTACATATTGAGGAAACATGGATGTGGATGATAAAATAAACCCCAGTAAATACTTACGAATAAACAATCTCGGATAAAAATGAGATTGTGACATTTCCCTTACCTTAGGTCCGACTTGCTTTGTAAGTGTCCGAACCTCCTGTATAATGATTTAAATCATGTTATTGACTTATTACAGAATCATATTCATTGTTATGATATCATATATGGTTCACTTATGACATTATATTACCCGTTCTTTTGTAAACTCCATGTTAAAGAAGCGTTATGGGTAAAATCGTTTCATTTATCGTAGGTGTTTTGACTTGTTGTTCTTGACATCATTATTACTTATATCATGATTTACTTACTTCCAGAATATAAAATATGATTTATATATCATATATATTCAGTATATATATATATATAATAGGTAGATAAATAAAATGAAAAACACCGTTCATGGAGACGGTAGTCCGTACGTACGCATGAACGCTGTTTTCCTTTCCTTATTGTCTTGAAATGGAAGTAAGTAGATTACATACATATGTATATATATACATAAATCCAGTAGCTTTATAATGTCATATATTTCATTATTATTTCTTATATATACATTATAATCATTCTTAAATGGTTAACATGGAGAATGAATCTCATCGCGTCGTGGAGACGGTAGTCCGTACGTACGCACGAGCGATGATATCATTTCTATAAATATTGAATTGAATTGGAGTGGATTATACAATATATCAGAATCAATATGATGTTGTAATAACTATGTATAGTTATTCTTTACACCATTATACCCATCCATGTAAGGTGGTGGTGGAAAATAGATTACACCACGGCGTGGAGACGGTATTCCGTACGTACGCACGCGCGGTGATTTCTTTTTCCGTAGGATGGATAGATGGTGAAATAGGGTTGTTTCATACTTATAATAACATATCAGTATATGAGTGATACTGATGTTATTACTTCATAATGAAACAACCTAAGAAGAAGAAGTGGAAGAAGAAATAAAGATGAAAGAATTGGTAACGGTAATTACCTCTTCTTTGAAGTGCCTCTTTGAGACCTCCTCTTAGGGCACTAAAATTGGTCTTTGAGGAAGACCAGAACCTCTAGGATGTTGCTAGGGAAGTGGAGAGGAGAAATTGGCAGGGGTTGGCCGAGCTTGAGTGCTCAAATTGGTGTGAGGAGGAGGGGGAGGAGGTGTCCTTTTATAAGGGAGGAGAGGGGCACCTTAGGAATATCTCAAAATATTATTTTATATTAAAGTAAAAATCGGTTTATAATGGTTCCAAAGGGTCTTATTTCGAAGATAAGGTGGGGAGGGGTCGAAAGCCTATCAACCAATAGAATTTAGACAAGTTTAGGATATTATTTTAACCTTATCAATTAAATTTAACTCTAAGTTAAATAGTTTAACTTTTACCATGTCTTTTTGTTTTCTTTCACTATATGGTTAATAAACTTACTATAAATGTCAAAAGAACCCCAAATTGTTTATTATTAATATATATATCCTTATCTAAGTCATTTGGCCGAACCTTAGATTTTTAGGAATACAATAACAATTAATAATATAATATTTGATTTAAAAACTATTTTGTGTCAATTTTGACACTATTTGATATATGATTTTTGTGAAAGTCATAACAGAATTAAATGTTCGAACCAAGTTGATTAAATCAACATTAATATATCATAGTAACCTAGAAAATTAGTGTAATTCATAAAAAATCTCAAATTACATTTATTTTGGTGTTTATAACATCAATTATGTCAATATTTCATTAATAAGATAATTACTGCATCATCGTTGTGTCATAAATAAATTAAATTATTTTATGTCTAAAAATTACAAATAAAATACCATCATGTAGGAAATCTTTTTATCTTTATAATGAATATTTATAGTCAAATTTATCGTATGTATAACACCATATTAAAAATGTTTTAGTAAATAAACTTTGATTTTAACTCTTTTAACCCTTCTGTAAATAAATTAATAATAAATGTCCTAATCTAACCCAAGTGGGCCTAAATGGTCATATTTTATTCCTAAGCTTGTTTTTGGTCGAAATAAACTTGTCCAATAGGATTAGGACATGTGTTAAGGGAATATTAATATCATTTTTACCCTTAATTACCCTATTTACCTTTAACCGTGGTAAAAAAAAAGTAAAAAGTTACTATTCACCAAAAATTATTTTCATCTCATTGAACCACATTTTAGTCCTTGATATTAACCGTGTCTCTCGGATTTTCGAAATTCCATTCACAGAAGCGGTAAAATTAAGTTTTATGCAAAATTCAGTTTTTAACCTACCACTTAGTAGTTTCACTATTCATCAAAAATTGATGTTTTTCAGAACAATGCCAAAATTTCATCCCAAGCTATATTTCATATTCCGAATTCAAAAATGAAGTCTATTTTACCAAATTCATAACATAAAAGTTGCATTAATTAATTTTATAATTAAATCCCGCTGTTAAAACAAATAGCGTGTTTTTAAGAAACAATATCTATCAAAAGATTGACACTTGTTTATGTCTAGTGTAAATGTGAAATTACATCCAAGGACCAACATTGTATTAAATTGTTAAAATATAGGTGTAATGAGTAACTATTTATGATTATTATAAAGTAATATTGATACTGAAATAATATATATATACTCCAATACATTTCCACGATCATAGGAACGATATCATCACTCGTGCGTACGTACGGAATACCGTCTCCACGATGTGATGCGACTCGTTCTACATGATCATCATTACATAGTAATTATATAAATGAATTGAATGAATAAATATGATATATGTTACACTAATACCATTCTGGATATAAGGTATCTATAACCTTGAAATAAGAATGAGAATTTATTCGGCAAAACACGCGTAAGAACAAAAGGCAATAAAGACCCGAGTAACAAGTAACAATAAAATATTACTGACAAGAAGCTAAGAATATGACCATATATGATATCATATCAATATGTATGATTCTGGAATAAGTCAATAACATTATTTAAACCATTATACAGGAGCTTCGGACACATACAAGGCAAATTGGACCTAAGGTAAGGGAAATATCCCAATCTCATTTTTATCCGAGATTGTTTATTCATAAGTATTTACTGGGGTGTATTTTATCATCCACATCCATGTTTCATCAATATGTAATATTATTTCCATCCACCTACAATTGTTTAAATCCATTTTTACCCTTCGGTGAGTTTTTAGTAAAAATTATGAAAGGAATCTTTTGACGTTTTTCATACGAGGTGCTTTTTGACTTTTCCGACAAAAGTACGAAGAATGTTTTTTTTTAACTTATACGGCATGAATGGATTTTTAAATCATTATTTCCAAGAAGCTTCCTTTACAAGTTTTGAAGTTTATTTTTAATCAACTTCTTTTATTTTAAAGTTGTATGACATGTTATGAAAGGAAAAATGTTTTTTGAAGAAGAAAGGATATTTTCCTCAAGAATGGATTTCAAGTATTTTATCAAAATAATTTTCCATCTAAGATAATAAAAGGGTTCTGTTTTTATCCCTATTATTACATGGATTTGATTATGTTTTGATGGAAACATTTTTATGAATTCCTTTATCTTATATGAATCGTTTTATGATGTCATGTTGTTTAAGAATCCCATTTTTATTACATGGGTTATGCGATGATGTATGATTTTTGATTATGTGGCACACATAAGAAAGGATTCATTATAAGATGGGTGGGACCTATATCTCCCTCCAATGCATTGGGTAAAGATTTTATATCTCATGAGATAGACATGGCTGGAATGGTAGGTTATACCGGTTCAGTGAAACAGGACTGAAACGAGGGTTACTCGATTCAGAAAGGGACTTTGTCCACTAAGATAGTCTTGGCAATGAGTCATGACTAACAAGAAATGATTTTCCATGATTATGTGTGCATGCCACAAAGTTTTAAGTTTCATGTTATGATTATGGTGATCTCATTTTCACTTCTATGATTTATCTCATGTTATGATATTATGAGCTCTTTTGCAGGTTAAGATTTCCAAAGGCTATGTTCTTATGTATATGATGTGATTGATATTTCTTTTGTTTACCCTTACTGAGCATTTGAGCTCACCCTTTTATGTTTTCTTTTCCCCAGGATATAAAGAAAGGTTTTAGGTAAAAAAAAGGAGGAAGATCTTTATGGGAGATTTTGAAGATCTTTCACCACGATTAGAAGATTATAGTCCGAGTTTCCAAAGACACTAAACTATTACGATCCTTTAGTGTGTGATTACTGGATTTGTGATTACTGGATTTTCCATAGCCATGTTCTCTACCACTCTCCATCAGAACATGATGGTTAGATTTCTCTTCCATATCCATATTTTCACCTATGTGGAAACCCAGTGATTAGTTTATTTGGGTAATCGTTACATTTCATACTTTAGTTTTTAAAGCCAAGTTTCGGTATTCCCTTTTACGGTGTGGGTTTCTATTAAAGAAACTTTCAAATAGTAAACCATTTATAACCCCGACGAATTTCGAGGGCGAAATTCATTTTAAGGGGGGTAGAATGTAACAGCCCAAGATTTTATAAAAAAAATATTCTTTTTAATTTTATTAATGTCTTGTGTTGTACGCTACACCAAAAGGAGCTTGCACAACACACATCCTTGACTTGACTTGCATTACACGCAATCGCGACCTTCCTCGATAGCGTGTGTAGTACGCAATACCAAGTTTCACTAAACAACGATATGCTATAAAAATATTATTAAAACTAGCCGTTATGAATAGTAATAACCACTTTTTGAAATCCAGTAAATCTTATTTTTCAAAATGAACTTTGTTTTTGGATTCGGAGTATCGAATTTAGCCTAAGGTAAAATTTTGGTACTTTTCAGATAACTTTCATATTCTGATGAATAGTGAAAATTACTAAATTATAATTAAAAACAACTTTTTTAATCGAAATAATTAATAGTGATAAATCATTAATTTGAGTGGTTTTAAAGTATATTTAGAATATATTTTTACAATTTAATACAATGTTGGTCATTGGATGTAGTTTCACATTTAAACTAGACATAAACAAGTGTCAATCTTTTGATAGATATTGTTTCTTAAAAACACGCTATTTGTTTTAACAGCGGGATTTAATTATAAAATTAATTAATGCAACTTTTATGTTATGAATTTGGTAAAATAGACTTCATTTTTGAATTCGGAATATGAAATATAGCTTGGGATGAAATTTTGGCATTGTTCTGAAAAACATCAATTTTTGATGAATAGTGAAACTTCTAAGTGGTAGGTTAAAAACTGAATTTTTCATAAAACTTAATTTTACCGCTTCTGTGAATGGAATTTCGAAAATCCGAGAGACACGGTTAATATCAAGGACTAAAATGTGGTTCAATGAGATAAAAATAATTTTTTTGGTGAATAGTAACTTTTTACTATTTTTACCGCGGTTAATAGTAAATAGGGTAACTAAGGATAAATATGATATTACTATTACGCTAACACATGTCCTAATTCTATTGGACAAGTGTAATTCGACCAAAAACAAACTTAGGAATAAAATATGACCATTTAGGCCCACTTGGATTAGATTAGGACATTTATTATTAATTTATTTAAAGAAAGGTTAAAATAGTTAAAATCAAAGTTTAATAAGTAAATCATTTTTAATATGGGGTTATACATAAGATAAATTCGACTATAAATATTCATTAGAAAGCTAAACAGATTTCCTACATAATGGTATTTTATTTGTAAATTTTAGACATCAAATAATTTAATTAATTTATGACACAAAGATGATGCAGTAATTATCTTATTTATGAAATATTGACATAATTGATGTTATAAACACCAAAATAAATGTAATTTGATAATTTTTATGAATTCCACTAATTTTATAGGTTAATATGATATATTAATGTTGATTTAATCAACTTGGTTTGAACATTTAATTCTGTTATGACTTTCACAAAAATCATATATCAAATAGTGTCAAAATTGACACAAAATAGTTTTTAAATCAAATATTATATCATTAATTGTTATTTTATTCCTAAAAATCTAAGGTTCGGCCAAATGACTTAGATAAGGATATATATATTAATAATAAACAATTTGGGGTTCGTTTGGCATGTTATAGTAAGTGTATTAACCATATAGTGAAAGAAAAAAAAAGACACGGTAAAAGTAAAATTATTTAACTTAGAGTTAAATCTAATTGATAAGGTTTAAAATAAGATCCAAACATGTCTAAATTTGATTGGTTGATGAGATTACAACCCTATCTCATCTAATCTTCGAATATGAGTCATTTTTGGAGGTTTTTAAGTGGGGTTAGATTTATTATAAATTAATATTTTTAAGAATTCCTAAGGTGCCCCTCTCCTCCCCTATAAAAGGACACCTCCTCCCCCTCCTCCTCACACCAATTTGAGCACTCAAGCTCGGCCAACCCCTGCCAAAATTCCTTCTCCACTTCCCTAGCAACATCCTAGAGGTTCTGGTCTTCCTCAAAGACCAATTCTAGTGCCCTAAGAGGAGGTCTCAAAGAGGCACTTCAAAGAAGAGGAGGTTCGGACACTTACAAAGCAAGTCGGACCTAAGGTAAGGGAAATATCACAATCTCATTTTTATCCGAGATTGTTTATTCGTAAGTATTTACTGGGGTGTATTTTATCATCCACATCCATGTTTCATCAATATGTAATATTATTTCCATCCACCTACAATTGTTTAAATCCATTTTTACCCTTCGGTGAGTTTTTAGTAATATGTATGAAAGGAATCTTTTGTCGTTTTTCGTACGAGGTACTTTTTGACTTTTCCGACAAAAGTACGAAGAATGTTTTTTTTAACTTAAACGGCACGAACGGATTTTTACGGTTTTATAAAGCCTTATTTTCATGAAGCTTCCTACAAAAGATTTCATGACTATTTTTAATAAAATCTCTTTCTTTTAAAATTTCATGATATTTTGTGAAAAGAAATTGATTTTGAAGAAGAAAGGATATTTTCCTCAAGAATTCATTTCAGGTGTTTTATCAAAATTATTTTCCATCTAAGATAATAAAGGGTTCTGTTTGTATCCATATTTTTACATTGATTTGACTATGCTGTGATGGAATTATGTTTATGAATTCCTTTATCTTATATGAATGGTTTTATGATGTCATGTTGTTTAAGAATCCCATTTTTATTACATGGGTTATGCAATGATGTATGATTTTTGATTTTGTGGCACACATAAGAAAGGATTAATTAAGAGATGGGTGGGACCTATATCTCCCTCCAATGCATTGGGTAAAGATTTCATATCTCATGAGATAGACATGGCTGGAATGGTAGGTTATACCGATTCAGTGAAACAGGACTGAAACGAGGATTACTCGATTCAGAAAGGGACTTTGTCCACTAAGATAGTCTTGGCAATGAGTCTTGACTAACAAGAAATGATTCTCTATGATTATGTGTGTATGCCACAATGAGTAATGTTTTAAGTAAGGGTTTCATTTTCACTACTATGATTTATCCCATGTTATGAAATTATGCTCTCTTTTGCAGGTTAAGGTTTCCAAAAATGTTATCATCCACATCCATGTTCCCTCAATATGTAATATTATTTCCATCCACCTAAAATTGTTTAAATCCAATTTTACCCTTCTATGAGTTTTTAGTAAAGGATATTAAAGGAATCTTTTTTCGTTTTTCGTACGAGGTACTTTTTGACTTTTCCGACAAAAGTACGAAGAATGTTTTTTTAACTTATACGGCACGAACGGATTTATACTGTTTTATAAAGCCTTATTTTCATGAAGCTTCCTCTAAAAGATTTCATGACTATTTTCAATAAAATCTCTTTCTTTTAAAATTGCATGATGTTTTGTGAAAAGAAATTGATTTTGAAGAAGAAAGGATATTCTCCTCAAGAATTCAATTCAAGTGTTTTATCAAAATTATTTTCCATATAAGATAATAAAGGGTTCTGTTTCTATCCATATTTTTACATTGATTTGACTATGTTGTGATGGAATTATGTTTATGAATTCCTTTATCTTATATGAATGGTTTTATGATGTCATGTTGTTTATGTAATGGGATTCCAAAATAATATTGTATCATGGAATATTGGAATATTTATGTATTGGTCTAATGTGGTATTCAAAGTGATTGAGATATTATGCGCATAATGAAGGGAAAACGAGAAAATGAAATGTTTAACAGTATTCCTGAGCTCATGATTGATATAAGGACTAAGTGATATCATGGTTTGAGTATATAGAATTTTGAGGATTTTGGTATGTGGAAAGTATTAACTTTTAACTGCATTCAAGTTTTCACTAAGGTTCAATGGGTATTCAAGAGAATACATGATTAAGGACTTTGAATAACAAGACATATCTTATGATATATGGGGTTCAACGATGGTATTAAATCTCTGGTAATCGTTTTCACTATGAAAGTGGACTCCAGTAATATAGATAAGCCTAAAGACTAGAATGGATTATGTTGGATATAAAATAGTATTGTTTAAGGATAGAAGTTCTTTTTTTTCGATATTATTTATGGGATGTTATAGTAATGTAGTTTTAGAAAAAGGACAACCTTCAGGACGGGCGACAGCCCATCGCTTCGGACAAGGCTGTGGGAATCGAACCCACAACCGAAGTTCGACTGGCCTTTATCGCCTACCACTGGCCTACATGAAATCCCTGTTTAGTAGAAACTAGTTTTATTATATTAAGAAGTATGATATATGAAGTATAAGTCCATTTTAGGAACCATATATGATTAATCTCACTATAGATCGACTTATGCATATAATTTTTACTAACCTTTTGTTTGAGACAGATGGAATGACTCGTCATTCTATCACATGATCTGCTAACACTTCACGAATAACAAATTCAACTTCATTTATTTAAGAGATGAAGTGGAAATTGTTCAAGGCACGAACAATAGTGAGATTGTACCAAAATAAAGTAAGTATTTATTCTAATTCAAATTTTCAACCTTAGGGAAATGATCTTGAAAACCAAAAATGTTGTCCTAGTGATCTTATACCTGATGAATCAGATGGTACCTTATATCATCACAAATCTATGGATTTGTGATTATTGGCTTTTCCATAGCCATGTTCTCTACCACTCTCCATTAGAACATGATGGTAAGATTTCTCTTCCATACCCATATTTTCACCTATGTGGAAACCCAGTGATTAGTTTATTTGGGTAATCGTTACATTTCAAACTTTAGTTTTTAAAGCCAAGTTTTGGTATTCCTTTTTACGATGTGGGTTTCTATTAATGAAACTTTCGAATAGTAAACCATTTATAACCCCGACGAATTTCGAGGGCGAAATTCATTTTAAGGAGGGTAGAATGTAACAGCCCGAGATTTTATTAAAAATAATCTTTTTAATTTTAATATCTTGTGTTGTACGCTACACCAAAAGGAGCTTGCACAACACACATCCTTGACTTGCCTTGCATTACACACAATCACGACCTTCCTCGATAGCGTGTGTAATACGCAATACCGAGTTTCACTAAACAACGATATGTTATTAAAATATTATTAAAACTAGCCGTTATGAATAGTAATAACCAATTTTTGAAATTCTGTAAATCTTATTTTTTAAAATGAACTTCATTTTTGGATTCGGAGCATCGAATTTAGCCTAAGGTGAAATTTTGGTACTTTTCGGATAAATTTTATTTTATGATGAATAGTGAAAATTACTAAATTATAATTAAAAACTACTTTTTTTAATCGAAAAAATTAATAGTGAAAAATCATTAATTTGAGTGGTTTTAAAGTATATTTAGAAAATATTTTTACAATTTAATACAATGTTGGTCATTGAATGTAATTTCACATTTAAACCAGACATAATCAAGTGTCAATCTTTTGATAGATATTGTTTCTTAAAAACACGCTATTTGTTTTAAAAGCGGGATTTAATTATAAAATTAATTAATGCAACTTTTATGTTATGAATTTGGTAAAATTGACTTCATTTTTGAATTCGGAATATGAAATATAGCTTAGGATGAAATTTTGGCATTGTTCTGAAAAACATCAATTTTTGATGAATAGTGAAACTACTAAGTGGTAGTTAAAAAACTGAATTTTGCATAAAACTTAATTTTACCGCTTCTGTGAATGGAATTTCAAAAATCCGAGAGACACGGTTAATATCAAGGACTAAAATATGGTTCAATGAGATGAAAATAATTTTTTGGTGAATAGTAACTTTTTACTTTTTTACCGCGGTTAATAGTAAATAGGGTAACTAAGGGTAAATATGATATTACTATTACCCTAACACATGTCCTAATTCTATTGGACAAGTGTAATTCGACCAAAAACAAACTTAGGAATAAAATATGACCATTTAGGTCCACTTGGATTAGATTAGAACATTTATTATTAATTTATTTAAAGAAAGGTTAAAATAGTTAAAATCAAAGTTTAATAAGTAAATCATTTTTAATATGGGGTTATACATAATATAAATTAGATTGTAAATATTCATTAGAAAGCGAAAAAGATTTCCTACAGGATGGTATTTTATTTGTAATTTTTAGGCATCAAATAATTTAATTTATTTATGACACAACGATGATGCAGTAATTATCTTATTAATGAAATATTGACATAACTGATGTTATAAACACCAAAATAAATGTAATTTGATATTTTTTATGAATTACACTAATTTTCTAGGTTACTATGATATATTAGTGTTGATTTAATCAACTTGGTTCGAACATATAATTCTGTTATGACTTTCACAAAAATCATATATCAAATAGTGTCAAAATTGACACAAAATAGTTTTTAAATCAAATATTATATTATAAATTGTTATTTTATTCCTAAAAATCTATGGTTCGGCCAAATGACTTAGATAAGGATATATATATTAATAATAAACAATTTGGGGTTCGTTTGGCATGTTATAGTAAGTGTATTAACCATATAGGGAAAGAAAACAAAAAGACACGGTAAAAGTTAAATTATTTAACTTAGTGTTAAATCTAATTGATAAGGTTAAAATAATACCCTAAACTTGTCTAAATCTTATTGGTTGATAGGATTTCGACCCATCCCCACTTTAGCTTCGATATAAGACCCTTTGGAACCATTATAAACCGATTTTGACTTTAATATAAAATAATATTTTGAGATATTCCTAAGGTGCCCCTCTCCTCCCCTATAAAAGGACACCTCCTCCCCCTCCTCCTCACACCAATTTGAGCACTCAAGCTCGGCCAACCCCTGCCAATTTCTCCTCTCCACTTCCCTATCAACATCCTAGAGGTTCTGGTCTTCCTCAAAGACCAATTTTAGTGCCCTAAGAGGAGGTCTCAAAGAGGCACTTCAAAGAAGAGGTAATTACTGTTACCAATTCTTTCATCTTTATTTCTTCTTCCACTTCTTCTTCTTAGGTTGTTTCATTATGAAGTAATAACATCAGTATCAATCATATACTGATATGTTATTATAAGTATGAAACAATCCTATTTCACCATCTATCCATCCTACAGAAAAAGAAATCACCGCGCGTGCGTACGTACGGAATACCGTCTCCACGCCGTGGTGTAATCTATTCTCCACCACCACCTTACATGGATGGGTATAATGGTGTAAAGAATAACTATACATAGTTATTACAACATCATATTGATTCTGATATATTGTATAATCCACTCCAATTCAATTCAATATTTATAGAAATGATATCATCGCTCGTGCGTACGTACGGAATACCGTCTCCACGACGCGATGAGATTCATTCTCCATGTTAACCATTTAAGAATGATTATAATGTATATATAAGAAATAATAATGAAATATATGACATTATAAAGCTACTGGATTTATATATATATACATATGTATGTCATCTACTTACTTCCATTTCAAGACAATAAGGAAAGGAAAACAGCGTTCATGCGTACGTACGGACTACCGTCTCCATGAATGGTGTTTTTCATTTTATTTATCTACCTATTATATATATATATATACTGAATATATATGATATATAAATCATATTTTATATTCTGGAAGTAAGTAAATCATGATATAAGTAATAATAATGTCAAGAACAACAAGTCAAAACACCTACGATAAATGAAACGATTTTACCCAAAACGCTTCTTTAATATGGAATTTACAAAAGAACGGGTAATATAATGTCATAAGTGAACCATATATGATATCATAACAATGAATATGATTCTGTAATAAGTCAATAACATGATTTAAATCATTATACAGGAGGTTCGGACACTTACAAAGCAAGTCGGACCTAAGGTAAGGGAAATATAACAATCTCATTTTTGTCCGAGATTGTTTATTCGTAAGTATTTACTTGGGTGTATTTTATCATCCACATCCATGTTTCATCAATATGTAATATTATTTCCATCCACCTAAAATTGTTTAAATCCATTTTTACCCTTTGGTGAGTTTTTTAGTAATATGTATGAAAGGAATCTTTTGTCGTTTTTCGTACGAGGTACTTTTTGACTTTTCCGACAAAAGTACGAAGAATGTTTTCTTTTAACTTAAACGGCATGAACGGATTTTTACGGTTTTATAAAGCCTTATTTTCATGAAGGTTCCTCCAAAATATTTCATGACTATTTTCAATAAAATCTCTTTCTTTTAAAATTGCATGATGTTTTGAGAAAAGAAATTGATTTTGAAGAAGAAAGGATATTTTCCTCAAGAATTCAATTCAAGTGTTTTATCAAAATTATTTTCCATATAAGATAATAAAGGGTTCTGTTTCTATCCATATTTTTACATTTATTTGACTATGTTGTGATGGAATTATGTTTATGAATTCCTTTATCTTATATGAATGGTTTTATGATGTCATGTTGTTTAAGAATCCCATTTTTATTACATGGGTTATGCAATGATGTATGATTTATGATTTTGTGGCACACATAAGAAAGGATTCATTAAGAGATGGGTGGGACCTATATCTCCCTCCAATGCATTGGGTAAAGATTTCATATCTCATGAGATAGACATGGCTGGAATGGTAGGTTATACCGGTTCAGTGAAACAGGACTGAAACGAGGATTACTCGATTTAGAAAGGGACTTTGTCCACTAAGATAGTCTTGGCAATGAGTCTTGACTAACAAGAAATGATTCTCTATGATTATGTGTGTATGCCACAATGAGTAATGTTTTAAGTTATGGTTTCATTTTCACTACTATGATTTATCCCATGTTATGAAATTATGCTCTCTTTTGCAGGTTAAGATTTCCAAAAATGTTATGTTCTTATGAAAATTATGTGATTGATATTTCTTTTGTTTACCCTTACTGAGCATTTGAGCTCACCCTTTTATGTTTTCTTTTCCCCAGGATATAAAGAAAGGTTTTAGGTAAAAAAAAGGAAGATCTTTATGGGATATTTTGAAGATCTTTCACCAGGATTAGAAGATTACGTTCCGAGTTTCCAAAGACACTAAACTATTACGATCCTTTTGTGAAAAGAAATTGATTTTGAAGAAGAAAGGATATTTTCCTCAAGAATTCATTTCAAGTGTTTTATCAAAATTATTTTCCATCTAAGATAATAAAGGGTTATGTTTCTATCCATATTTTTACATTGATTTGACTATGTTGTGATTGAATTATGTTTATGAATTCCTTTATCTTATATGAATGGTTTTATGATGTCATGTTGTTTAAGAATCCCATTTTTTATTACATGGGTTATGAAATGATGTATGATTTATGATTTTGTGGCACACATAAGAATGGTATCATTATGAGATGGGTGGGACCTATATCTCCCTACAATGCATTGGGTAAAGACTTTATATCTCATGAGATAGACATGGCTGGAACGGAAGGTTATTTCGGTTCAGTGATACAGGACTGAAACGAGGAGTGAACTCGGTTCAGAAAGGGACTTTGTCCACTAAGATAGTCTTGGCAATGAGTCATGACTAACAAGAAATGATTTTCCATGATTATGTGTGAATGCCACAAAGTTTCAAGTTTTATGTTATGATTATGGGGATCTCATTTTAAATTCTATGATTTATCCCATGTTATGATATTATGAGCTCTTTTGCAGGTCAAGATTTCCAAAAGCTACGTTCTTATGTATATGATGTGATTGATATTTCTTTTGTTTACCCTTACTGAGCATTTGAGCTCACCCTTTTTTTTGTTTTTCTTTCCCCAGGATATAAAGAAAGGTTTTCGGTAAAAAAAAGGGGAAGATCTTTATGGGAGATATTGAAGATCTTTCACCACGTTTAGAAGATTACGTTCCGAGTTTCCAAAGACACTAAACTATTACGATCCTTGTGTGTGTGTCTTTGTTATGTACTAAGTATTCCGCAAAAGTAATGTAATGTCCATGTACGATAAGCTTCGGGTCTCTACAGTTGGTATCAGAGGGAGGTTGCGATTGCGTGTAATGCAAGGCAAGTCAAGGATGCGTGTTGTGCAAGCTCTTTTTGGTGTAGCGTATAACACAAGACATTAGTAAAATAAAAAAAGAATATTTTTCATAAAATCTCGGGCTGTTACAGAGGAAGTATTTCACGAACAACAAAATATCATATTAAAATATATTATAGAGAAATATTAGGATAAATAAATATTTTCTCAGGATTATAATAACATACATCAATAATGATGATAATGATGATACACATTTGAGATGGTGCAAATTTTTTTTATCTATATACATGTGCTTCAGGAAAATTTTAGAGTATTAAGTGATTTTTAATATATAACTTATTACATTTTTTGTCACATTTTTTGATTGGGTTAAACCTTCGAAATATAGTCTTTATAGAATAATAATTTCAAATAAATTTTTAATAATTTTTATTAATTTAGTGGGGTATATTTTATGATAAAATATTGTCACAAACTACCTTCTTCAAGATGAAAGTGAGATAATGACCCAAATATTCCACCTCGCATATCCTCGGGGTAGAGACTAGCACCAATGGTAAGTAAAAATTCACACATTATGGGAGGATTTACCAATTTTAAGGGAAAAAAAGATCAGGATATATGATTGTAATTCCCAAACAACTTCGAATAACATTATAAGAAACAAAACTGAAAAAACAACCCATTAATTTTTTGAACAAAGATTCTATAAAGTACATTGAAAATCTATAATGTAAATACAAAAATATCAAAATAATTATAGAGACATGACAACTAACCCAATGCCTGGGTAGGTAAAGTACAACATAGTCTTCAATGTCCTCATGGAAACTTGAAAACAATATTTATATACGTACAATGAGCATTCAAGTTTACTCAGTAGGGAAGACCAAAATATCCCATACAAAAGTTAAAGAATCATACTAATTACCTTGTGATAAAAACAATAGGAACTCAAAAGAACCTAAAATGGTATACTATCTTACAAAAACTCACTAATGCATGCTCAAAAAACACTGCAAGTCATGTAAAGTAAATAGTATGTAGATCGATATTTGGGTACACTAAAACACTTCCCACTGGTTAACTACTCATCCCAAATCGAAATCATCTTAACTATACCATACTCATCCACAAGACCCATATAAAAACCTAAAAAAACACTCCTTTTCCACTGAGCATTTCACATCCATCCCATAGAATCTAGGTCGACAACCACCACACATATTTCCTGAAAACACTTGGGCCCTATCCCAAAAAAACATGGGAAACAATCCACACATCACACAACTATTACCATAAATCCATTAACTATCCAAAAGCTATTATAGACTAACCGAAGTGTCTTGGGTGATGAATTCCTAGAAGATGGAGATGGTAACCAATAACCATCCATCCATCGTCCCTCTAGGATGTTAGGAAATACACCCTCCCCATAATAATGAGGGGGTTTGGCACATAGTTGTCAACAGGGGTGGGGTATGTATAGAAATAACAGGTAACTATAGTTTATAAATATTGATAAAAAACACTCAACCCAACCTTTGGGTTTCCAAACAAATCAACCACCCTACAAAATGAGCCACACCCTAAAAATAAACCCACCACATTCATCTATCCTCTTTTTATACAAATTTTATCAATTTTTTTCTAAAATTAATTTTAAATTTAACATACATTCTACTTTTTAACTACAAAATAATTAATTCATATTCAATTTTTTTATTGGTTCTTGAAAATTTCATTATTAAATCCATTTTTAGTGAAATTTTTTATTTGAACTGATATACATTCAAAATCATGCTATGAAATAATAGTTTGTAATAATATTAAACCATTTTAAATTTAATGCGATTTTAGTTATATTGAATTGTTATTATCTTGTGGAACACAAATATTTGTATAATGATGGGAGGGGTCATGCATCACAATGAAATTAATTTTTAAATTTTTTTGAGAATAAAAATATAATAAAACTGATTATTAAATTGGTGATATGTTCAAATAATTGAGCTTGTAAACATTGTATATTCATATATTAATTAAATTTTATATGTAAAAATGATTAATAATTTTCTAAATGTGTACGTTAATGATAATGATAATGAGTTTTATATACATTATAATAATAACATTGTTGATTTATAACTCAATTCATTTATCTATATTAATCATTTTTCAAATTCATATGATTTAAATATTTCCTTCATTATAAATCACATTATAAAATTATGCTATAAGGTTGATGTCAATGATCACATATTTTTTCATTATAAGTCTACCGATAGGCCTGGTTGAAGAATTAAAATTTTATAAAATATAAGAAATTAATAACCTATTTTCATAATTAATAATATACAATATATTATAAATATGGAAAATATTTATTGAATTCTATATTAGGACTAGTCATGTAAATATGTTATTGATTATAAACCATGACCTAATGTGGAGGAAGTATTTCACAAACAAAAAAATACCACATTAAAAGATATTATGGAGAAATATTTGTATAATTAAATATTTTATCTGGATTATAATAACATAAAATAATATTGATTATAATGATATTACAGATTTGAGATGGTGCAATAATTTTTTATCTAAATATATACACTTTTGAAAAAATTTTAAATATTAAGAGATTTTAAATATATACCTTACTACACTGTTTATCCCATTTTTTGTTGGGGTAGACCTTTGAAATATAGTCTTTATAGAAGAAAATCTACACATAAAAGATTCATTAAATTTTCTTTAGTTGGTGTTTTATATTTTGGGCTAAAATATTGTCACGAACTGCCTTCTTCAAGATGAAAGAGAGATAATGACCCCTGAGTCCAACCTTCAATATCCTCGGGGTGGATACTAGCAGCAAAGGTAGGAAAAAATTCACACATTATTAGAGGATTTACCAATTTTAAGGAAAAAATATTAATATATAAGATTGTAAATCCCAAAAAACTCCAGAAAACATTATACGAATGAAAATGAAAAAACAACAGATTCATGTATTGAACAATGATGTTATAAAGTACATTGAAAATATCTAATTTAAATACCAAAATATAAAAAAAAATTGTAGTGACATGACAACTACCCCATTGCCTGAGCTGGTAAATTCTAGCACAGTCCTCAATATACTCTTGAAAAATAGAAAATAGTATTTATATATGTAGGGTGAGAATACAAGTATACTCAGAAGGGATAACCAAAATCACTCAAGCCTAAGATGAAGAATCATACTAATTACCTTGTGAGAAAAACAATAGGAACTCAAAAGAACCTATAATGGTATACTTTTTACACCAACCTCAACAATTCATACTCAACAAATAACGCAAGTCATGTAATTTAAATAGTATGCACCTTGATATTTGGGCACACTGTAACACTTCTCATTGGTTAACTGCTCATCCCAAATGGAAAACATCCAAACACTAGCATGATCATCCAGAAGACCTATATAACATCCTACCCACACACTCCTGGTCCACTAACCACATCACATCATACCCATAGACAATGGTTCCACGACCACCACATATATCATTTGAAAACTCTTGGGCCCTATCCCAAAAAAACATGGGAAACAATCCACATCTCACACAACCATTATCCTGAATCTAGTAATAAACCAAAATCCATTATGGACTACCCAAACAGTCTTGGGTGATGAATTCCTAGAAGATGGAGATGGGAACCTATAATCGGCCATCCATCCTCCCATTGTGATGCTTGAAAATACACCCTCCCCCATAATAAAGTGGGTGTTTGGCACAAATTTATCAACATGGGTGGGGTATGTATTGAAATAACAAGGAACAAAATTTCATACATATAGGTAAAAAACACTCAACCCATCCTCTGGGAGTCCAAACAATCAACCATTCTTCAAAATGAGTGACTCCCAAAAAATAAACACACCCTAGCCATTTTACAACTTATCATTATTTTTTATAAATTTCATTAATTCATTCCAATATTTCATAGGTAGTTACTATCCTCATCCATACCCAACACAATGTGAAGAACTACAAGATTTTTTCCCAAGATCACAACACAATTTTACAACCATAACACAACTGATATACAGTCCCACATACCTAAAATATCATCCATTACACAATAAATCCATCACTCAATCTAAGATTTCATCACACTGCCTTCACCACCTCATAATCAAATACTACCACAAACACTGCCAAAACCACAAACCCACTACACACATACACCCAACTCATAAATCCAACCACTTCTTCCGCCCATGTACCAACTAACATACTACCAATAGTAGAACCATACAACCCCGAAAATGAAAAATAACCACTAAAACCCACACATCACACATCCACAGAAAATTCTATGTGTATTTTGATTTTTTCAATAAATATGATTTAATTACACTTTGATATATAAGGGTGATCACGAGACAAGTCTGATCCTAGGGAATCCGTTCATTATAACCTAGTATACATAATTAATATGATAGATATTTATAGAAATTATTTATAATATATTGAGGGTGTGCAATAAAGGACCACTGATGACCATGATTTTCATAAGGTATATAGGTAGATCAAACCATATTAGTAAATCATGGATAACACATAAAAAAAATATCAACAACATCATCTTCCATGTCCCCATTTATTACTATGGTATCATGAAAATTATATCATAAACCCTTAATAATTATTTTCAAATGATTCTATGTGGAAAATCAAGTATACCCATCCCACATGATAAAAAAAAGGACAAAAGATGTAAATACCTACCTAAAAAAAATAATAGGCCAATAATTATTCCTTGAAAAAAAGAAGAGTCTAACACGAGAAATAGGAATGACTCCATGGGAAAACATAATGGGATGCTATATCACTGGCGTGTGAATCCTTGAGTAATAATGGACTTATAGACAACCAAATAAAACAGAATTCCCCAATGATGAGATGATCTCAGCTTAAAAAATGGCCCAAACCAAAAATTACAGAGATGATTTCATGGTATATAGTGATTGGATCTTGGTTTGACCACCCAAATTGATCTTCTGAATATATATAAGACACAATCATTCTCCGTGGAGATGTGGAAAAAACTGGATAAAAAGTCAAATAGTGATAGGTTCTCCATTTAATGTTAATTAAAACATATGAGGAATTAAACAAGAATAACATTATTGAGGTGTGAGACATTATGCAAGTCACCATTCGGAGAGTCACTATTCATTGTGTCACCAATCATTGAGCAAAGTTTGGTGAGACACCCTATGGTTAGACATAGTTTGGTGAGGCACCATTCAGTGAGACACTGTTTGGTGAGTCACCATTGAGTGAGCCACCATTCATTGAGACATCCTTTGGTGAGACACCATTTAGAAATACACCATTTGGTGACCTAACATTTGATGAGATACAATTCAGTGAGCTACCATTTAGTGATTCACTATTTGGCGTGTCACCATTTGGTGACCCACCATTTGGTGAGTCACTATTTGGAGTGTCACCATTCAATGAGTCACCGTTTGGAGAGTCACCAATGGAAAACTGAATATTGGTAAACTCTAGAAACATGCCACCATATCTCCTAGAACATTGAAAAAAATCTATTTTTCCCAATGGAATAGACTGGAGAGGTCTATGAAATTACATCAGATACCCCTCAAACAATTATTTACTTATAGAATTTAAAAACAATCCTAGAACGAAGAGTGGGATGAAAAACTAACCCACAAGGTACCTCCCAAGGAAAAATATAATTGTGTTATTTGAACATTGAAGTGAAATCATGACATCCAAGAACACCTATCCTGAAATATATTACCCTAGAAACCACATAACCACTAATGTTCACATTTTCCATATACATGGATTAGGAAGTTCATTCCCCCATGTCATTATATTATCTGTTTTTGGTGGCACTGACTTGCCAGCATAGGTATAATCACATCTGCATTAATTAACCTTGATTATGGATCATGTCCACCCATTACAACATTTCATGACTTTTCACACATTATAAAACATGGAAAAAAAATAATTTTAATGAAAAAAATGTTCAAGAATTTCATCATAAAGAAACAATGTCAATCAAAACTAAAAAACTATGATTAATGATTACACAAAAACAAATCTCACTACAATGAACACACTTTAAGGCCACCATGCCTCCATAACAGATGGACCATGGGATTGGTCTATCCATGCAGAACATTCTTAGGGTGATTTTGAATAACAACCATCCAATCCACTAATGTTAAATCATCATTGATATCAAACACTCCCCAGTTAATGATGTGGGATTTAACTTGTAGATATTGTTGATGTTGTTAGACATGGAAGATATTATGGAGTCTCTCTAAATGTTGATTCAGTTATAGTTGTTATGAAACCTAAAAAACTCATCCCAACAACTCAAAATGTCAAATGAACACGGAGAGAGATTTATCTCCCTACTGAACCTGTATTGACCATGTCGAGGGGATAATTTTAAGATCATGTGGTCTCAAAACATGAAATGAAATGGACTTATACTATGATCAACATATGAATTATGTTGGGTATATGATGACTTCATTATATCACTCACTTGATGAACCTTCTCAATCATGATGCACAATACATTTGGGAAAAAAATAGTTTTCTCTCCAACCCCCTCCAAGTACAAGGGTGAATAACACTAACTTCAGTACAAGTAATTGATTGGTACCAAGACAATGGATGATTCATTTAAAATATTTTAATAAACACTACCAAGTGGAAATGTTTTAACCATAATTCACCAGATTCTAGAACTCACGCACATAACATATCCTCCAATGTATGGATTTTCCACTCAGTACTCCCATATTTCTGAGGTTAGAAAGTAGTTATATGTCATAAATGAGTGGAAATATCTGGGTAAAATCCCCTATAGACTTGATAGGTAAATTGTGTATCCTGATATAAGACAATGGATCTCATATCCCCATGAATAAACAAAACCTCATCCACAAACTGCCGCACCAAGGAATCCAATGATATCAACTACTTAATATATAAGAAGTGATTTGATTTAATAATATGATCCACGACTACACAGATAGAATCATAGACACCCAAATCCCTATGTATCCCTTTGACAAAATACATTGATATGTATTTCCACTTCCACTTAAGTACATCCAAGGGATATGAAAAACCATTGGGAACATGGTGCTCAACCTTCACCTTCGGACACCCTAAGAACCTTTTATCAATCTTCTCCACAACATACATCAACCTAGGCCATGAAAAATATTCAATCAATCCTTTTTACATCTTGGAAATCCTATGGTGTACCACCAGGGAAAATCTATGAAACTGATAGAGAATTCTTTCATGCATTTCCACTCAGAAAAATAGATTCCCACAGAAAAACATCTGATTATAACCCTAATATGACCATACTTCCATAATATAACCCTTGCGAACATGATAGTGCATCACCCCAGCCTCTATGTCTTCCCACAGAGACTCCCCCACTATCTACTCTAGGAAAGATTTCACTATCATCTAAAACAGACAGGCTCTACCATTTTCTACTCCTGCATCCAATTTAAAGGAAACCAACTCCTCCATCTCCTTTAAAGAATCAATATATTCTCAAATAATATCCCTCTGTGTCTTCATAATCATGTAATCATCCAATAAATTAAAATTTCCAGAGGTTTAAGTTATCTCAAAGTCATAGTACTAGATAATCTCCATCCACCTCTGATTTTTTAAGTTCAAGTAAGTCTAGGAGAAGATGTACCTCAATAACCTATGATCCACGAAGACCACAAATAACTCCCTGATGAGGTAACATATCCACTACATCTTTGGAAAAAATCCCTCTAAATGGTCTAGATCATGTGTGTCATTGTTGCATCCATGGGTATGTAACTGCCTAGACCCATAAGAGATCAATCCTTGCTGTTGCAGCAGAACCATCCAGATCCTTTTCTGAAAGCATCATAGAACACCTAAAACCCCACACCATACAATAGAAGTCTAATTTACTGAGCACTGACCAAATTTCCATTTATATATATGAATGCTTCCCAATACTACTAAACCCCCAAAAAATCATCTCATTTTCTAGTCAGAGCTTTCAACATATATCCAACTAGGGAGAATCCATGTATGAATATTCCACAATACACTTAAAGAATATAAAATATACAAACCCAAACTAAATTATTTTGTTATAGCTAGTAAAAAAATACCACCTCTTTTTATGGATCCACTACAATCCCCTTTTTGATACACTATTTATCAATGGAAGTTCACATATCGTGTCCAAAACACGAAGTAGTAAAACGTCCCATAGAGTTGGTGGAATCAAATAACCTACAAGTTAGTTCATTGATTCTAAATATTGTCCTCATGTTACAAACCACAAATAGAGAGTTCAGAAGTCCCATTAATAAAGCTGATGGGTTCGTAACATGAAATCATATAACTGAAAAATCTATGTTCACATAATTTCACCTGAAAGGAGACTTCGAGATTTGACACTCATTTTCTTTGAACCTGTGATTCCTAGATGGTAGATCGGTCTATGAAAATCATCTTTTCCCATCAAATATTTGAAATGATCATGTATCCTTAAGAGAGGGTAACAGTACTAGAACATTACTTGATTCAACATTTGTTTTTCTTTGAACAGCCTCAGACCAAAAAATACATACTTTTTGAACATGACCAGAGTGCCCAATGTTGCTACCCTTGTAAAATAATTCCCTTCATCATCAAATCATCAATCTAGATCTGTCACTCCCATGATACAGATGGTTCCATATGATAAGGATCCCTCAAAATTAGACTACTGTCAGGTCGTATGTCTATCCCAAACACAATGTCACATCAATGGGATTGAGCCACAACTTCCTTTGGGAAAAAAATCCAAAAACTCCCCAAAAACTATGGGAGCACCAAATATCCTAATGTCCACTAATTATAATGAAAAAGTTTCTAAAATTGAAATAAAATTCTCAATATTTGAACTACCTATCAGACCAATATGCTTACAATTTAAAGACACATGATTCCCATCCTTTCTAGAAAAGATGAATCTTCTCCAAAAATAGTAGATAACATCATGGAAATAAAACAAATATTATAATACAAGGATGAAATTTAATGTCTACATATATAGAATAAAAATATCCCTACTAGACTTATGTGGCCCCAACATTAATTTACATCCCCAAAAAACATCAAGAGAGCAGGTCTAAAAAATGAATGTTTTTCTTGAAACCATGGGAATGGAAATACTTCCTATGTCCAGTCCGAGCTCATGGGATAAAATAGGTGAAAAAATTATTGTGAATCTTCTAAATCAAACAGGGAATAGAAAATAGTTATAAACATGTTTATCATACCTCGAAAGATATCTGGTCCTTTTAGAACTCTAGAATCTATGACATGAAACTAACCATGCCCATATCCTCCTCCCATATACTTTTATCCTCCTCCCAGACCATGTACTAGTCATGTTCTGTGAGGATCACCCTGGGGTCAACCTCCACCTACATTGTCTCCCCTCGGTGGAGAGGGAGTATACAATCCCTACAACTAGAAGGGAATGTCTAGAAAATACTACTCAGGATGACACTGATCCTACCAACCTCAAATATAAAAACCTCAAACTGGGGAATAACTCTAATGGTATGAAAAACCTCCACAATAAAACCATTGTATCCCCATGACAGCGATAAAAGGATGAGGACCATAAGGCCAGAACTGAAACACTTTTGATCAGTTCCTTAGTGGCCGGCACCTCAAAGGCCTGAACACTGGATAACTGATGATAATAGAATTAACCATTAAATAACTCATATACATCCCCTATTATGGTTATCCTACTCATGATTACATCCTTTCCACTACTTCATCCTTATTATCAACCCTTAAGTCGGTCAGTAGGGCGATGGTAATAACCCCATACTGAAGAGAAGGACGCAAGCCCTCCCTGAAGTGTCTGAGTCCAGACTCCAAATCTAAAAAAAGATCTAAAGAGAAATGTAGGATATATATGAAGGTGATTTATAGTTCCTTAAAAAAATACCCCATGCTAGAGGGAGTGTAACACATTCCTCTTCTCGTCCATCATCATCGAAGTATAAAATTCCTCCATGAAATATTTCATAATGACATCCTAGGAATCATTTGTCTGCTTCCACTAAAAGATGTAAAGTGTCCCCCTTAATGAACTAATCCCAAAATATGGGTCACTTATAGTGTTACCCAATAGTCTATTAGAGCCCATATTATTATAAATGTGATATCTAGCTTCTCGAGCCAACTCTCTATCTCTATAGCTGAAACATTGCCTTCATACATCCCTAGATTTTACTACTAGAAAGCACGAAAGGTCTTCTTCAAATAATAATACAACCCCACTGGGTCAACACTCTATTTGTCAACCAGGTCAGCCTACTAATCCTCCACTTCTTGTTCCCTCAAAGAAGTTATCTAAGAGCCACATCTAAAATGAAAATAGGGAAATCCTAATGTTGGGTAGTATGGAATTTCATGTATGATTCATTTTAACTATTATTTATATATTACTAAAAATTACAAGGAAAACAATAACACAAGTCATTAATAATTATGTGCATTTTCTAGGGTCACTACATTATAATCAGTGTATCCTTAATTGGTCATTCGACAAGCTCATAGTACACGCATTAGATCACAGGGTGTCATAATATCATGTGTCTAAGAAATTCCTCCATGGAATATGTCACACACTATGTTCACCAAAAAAATTCCCTACAATCCCATATTGTTCTCAATATATATAAATACTATATCTATTTTATCTCTCATTCATCACCTCTAATACTATTCTATCACGATCGACCTTCTTCAGGATGAAAGAGAGATAATAACCCCCCAAGTCCCGCCACCAATTATCCCGAGGGTGGCAACTAGAACCTAGGGTATGTAAAAATTCACATAATATTAGAGGGCTTACCCATTTAAAGGAAAAAATTAATGGGGAATATATTTTAATTTCCAAACAACTCAAAAAAACATTATAGTAAGTGTAACTAAAAAATCAAACCATGAATTTTTTGACAAATACATTTTAATGTACAATGAAATGATCCAAATTATTTTCAAAAAGATCAAAAAATATGAATCAAAAAAATAACTATCCTAAATTTTGAGCTATTAGGGTCCAAAATTGTCCTAATAGTCTTCTTGGAAACCTTAAAAAAATTATAAATAGGGTGGAAATACATGTGTAATTAGTTGGAAAATCCAATTTCTCTTATGAAAAAGTTGTAGAAACATACTAAAGTCCATATGAGAAAAATAATAATAACTAAAAATAACCTAAAAATGTATACAATCAAACCAAACCTCACAAATTCTTACTCAAAAAATAATTCAATTCAAGTAAAGTAAATAGTATGCACATAGATATTTTGGTACCAAACACCACTTACCAGCTCTTAATTTCTCATCCCTAAGAGAGAATTTCATAATGCTTTCATGATCTTCAACAATCACCATTTTCAAAACTGACACACACACACACCTAGTCCACAAACCTCCTCACATTCTTCCCGCAGACACCGAGGCCATGACCAGCACACGTCTCACTCAAAAACAAATGGACCCCATCCCAAATACAATTGAGAAACAAAACACCTCTCACACTACCTATAAAATAATTGTATTAATAAACCTAAATCCATTATATAATTTCCAAAGTGTATTGGGTGATGAATTACTAGAAGAGGGAGTAAGGGATCCTATAACCTTCCATCTATCCTCCCACTGGGATATTGGGAAAGACACCCTCCCCCATAAAAATGTGTTGTTCGACACATAGTGCTCAACAAGGATGTGGTGTGTATTGAAATCCCAAGGAACTATAATTTATATATATATGTAAATAAACACTCATACCAAGCTATGGGTACCCAAAAAACTAAACAACATAAACATCCACACCCAAAACATAATCCTACCCCATTAATTTAACCACTAATAATTAATTATTAAAAAGTTCCATTATTCCATTCCAACAGTACCAGGGATATATCTTACAATAGCCATACCCAACACATTCAGATGTACTACCTGATTACATTCCCACTATATAACCCAATTCCACCACCATAAGACATCCCATATGTAGTCCCACAACTCTACAAGTTCATCCATTTCACAATCAATAAATCTCTCAACCCAAGATTTAATCACACTTCTTTCACCACCTCATACAAAAATCGAACAAAACCCCCACCAAAACCATATACCCACAAAAAAACAAACCATATCACATAGACAACGCTTCTGTCCACCCCTATACCAACAACCATATTACCAACAGAAGAAGCATACATGGAACACAAGACACATAACCCATCAATACCCACAGAACACACAACCACACCAATAATCCATGTGTATTCAGATTTATCAAAAAAAATGTTCATTAATTTAACTTTGGTAGACATGGGGGATTACAAAGTATGTTTGATCATATGAAATAATTTTCATTTAACTAGGTACTTGTAATTAATTAGTTACATATTTTCAGCAATTATTCACAATCTAGGGATGGTGCACAATCAAGGACCACCAAAATGCATGATTTTAAGAAGGAATATCACTATAACAGACCATAAATGTAATTCAATGATTACACATAAAAACATGTGATCAATCTAATCATCACCATTCCCACCTTTTCTGAATATGGTAAAAATCATATTATATCATACCAACCTTACTAATTGGAGTCAACTATGATCATGAGGAGACACTAGTATACCCACCCTACATGGTACAAAAATAAAAGCGAGATGTACATTAAAAAATACCAGAACATCAATTCTTCCTTGTTCCAAAACACATGGTTTCATCAGCTATAGGAATAAATCGATGGGTGAATTTAATGTACTATGACAGAACTGGTGCACAACTCTATGGGGAAGAATTAACATAGGCACACTATGACAAAATAGAATGGTCAACTGAAGGGAATATCTTAGTATAAGAGAAGGCCAGATCCTAAAATCATGTAAAAAATTTTAAGGTAAATTTTTTTTGGGGAATTGGTTAACCAATTGACATAGCTATTTCATGAGATTTATGATTTAAGCACCCTCCACAGAGATGGGGGAATTGGATTGAGAAATGGTCAAACACTGATAGGTTCCACACATAACAAAAATTAAAACATAAAAGGGATGGAAATGGATGAAAAATAGAGAGGTGAATGTTGTTCAGTGGGTCACAATTCAGTGATTGAGTGTTCAGTGAGTCACTGTTCAGTGATTCACAATTCATTGTGTCACCATTCGCTGAGGCATTATTCAGTTACCCACCATTCAGTTAGAAACTAACCGATGATCATCCGTTCTTTGAGTCACCATTTGAGGATCCCATATTCAGTGATCTACCACTCAGTGATCTATCATTCGTTGAGTCTCCATTCTATGAGACACCATTGGAAAACTATCTTTTTAGTAAACTCATGAAACATACCACTATATCCTATAAGAACACTGAAAATGATCAATTTTTTTCAAAGGAATAGAACATAGTGGTCTGAGCCAATACAAATATGACGGTCTAATGTTAGGGGATGTGATGAGAGAAGATCATACTTTATAAGTGAAAATGAGTTTCATTTTCGTATATATTGAAATCTATAAAAAAACTAAAATATAAAACTCAAGTAAAATAGCTCCAAAATTGATAAATAATATATAAGAAAATATAGATAATCAATACCCAAAAAAGATACACATATAAAATATATTTCTTTTTTGTGTGTCCCTTTAACTCTTAGGGTTCTCATTTTTACCATTAGTGTATTCATAATCACATATTTTATTTTTCTAATGAAATTTCCCTTATATTCCTCAAAAATAAATGACCGTTAGTAAATAATATAGACTTAATTATTCATAATTTTTTATCAGTTTTTTTATTAAATGGTTAAACATTACTAAAAGTAAATTTAAAATATTATTTTCTATTGTATTAAAAAATATTTTTTGAAAATTGTAATAGATATTCTAATATTACAAATATGTGTTTATAGAAGAAAACAAAAGTGTTTTATAGGATAATTAATCTTTTTAAAACATTTTTTTCTTTTTAAAATGGTTTTGTTAATTTTTTTATCAATATCTATATACTAATAATTTCAAAAAATTAATTCTATTGATATAATTCACTAGTAATGTAAAAATTAATTTTATATAAAGTTAATAAAATGTATACATAACTGAATTTTTAAATTATAAATCTAATAAATAATTTCATTATTTTTCTCATTCGGATTATAAATTTTAGTAATTTTGTTTTGAGTTCAAAATAAAAAATGTATATAAAAAATGATTTGACTCAGAATATGTTTTATTTACAATTAATGTTATTACTATTTTATCATATCATTTTATAATATACCAAATAATAATATATATGTTCCGGAATATTATTTATTATGTGTTGAATTTAATCTTTTAGAATAAAATATAAAATTCATAAAAAATGGGTAGTTTAACAAATATATTTTTTACTAATATACATGAAATAAAAAATACCAATATTTTTTTAATTAAACATTAATAATAATAAAACATTGATATAGAAAAATAATTTTTTAATTATATGTATAAATCATATCATATTTTATTAAAATATAATTTATATTTACATGAAATGAATTTGTATATATTTTCCTTATATTTAAATATAAAATTTTTATTTTATTGTGAGTTATGTTATTTTGAATTTACAATTGAACAATACATGACATACAACACCTACATTAATATTCTAATATTTTAAACACACTATGTTTGACACCTTGTATAACACAATACACGAATATGAAATAAACCAATAAATATTATTTATTAAATATTATTATTATAACTAATATGTCAAACTAGAGGGTATGAATTGGACTACATTCGATATTAAATATATATAATGATCATATAAATAATTTTTTATTAAATCTAATGATATAAGGACTAATTTATTTTTTAAAATCATTTTATTAAAAAAAATATGAACTCTAGAAATATGGGGTTTTGACATTTTTTGAGACAATTTTATAACTTATATTTGGAACATCAAGAAATTATAATGGTTAAAAAAATTATTTAATTAATTATTCATAAAAAATTTAGAGAGGATGAATTGTTTATATTTTTTTGATTGGTTTTATTTTACTATGAATAATGCAAAAACTAGTTTTATTAACAGTTGTATTTTCATTTCATCAGCTTATAAAATCAGATTCGACATAGGAATGTTATAAAAGTTTTATTATTTACTTTATTCAAAAAAAAAATAAAATAAATTTTATTATATTAAACATTATAATTAAATTTCAAATGAAAATATAGTACTAATTAAAAATAAAATTTTCAACAAAATCCTTACACATATCATTTTGCATGATTAATATTAAACATAAATTTTAAAATTATTGGGATTTAATTTGATAAAATGGATTTGATATTTTGAATAAAAAATATTATTATTTAATATTCGCATATTTTTTAGTAAATATTTATAGTGTTAGTATTAAATTATTGTTACTATGTTAATGTAAAATTGGTTCATTGGGGTTAAAAATTATGTGATAATGATTTAAATTCTTTCAATAACTTGACATAAATTCATTTTGTCTATATTTTATTTAATAAACAACTATTCTAAAATAATCTATTATTTTCTATTAGTATTGATTATAAAAATTAGAATTTTATAGGTATATGATAATGTAAAAATTTATAATCTCTATATTTTAATATTTTAAAAATTATTTAAATGGATAAAAAAATAGTAGTCTGATAGAAACTATTATTTTAATTATTATTTATTTATTATCATTTTTATTTCCTTAAAATATTTGGTTTTTAAATAATTTCCTTTAATTATTACTCATCTAAATAGAGTACATGTTCAATCATAGAAATTAATGTATATAAATAATATTAAAAAAACTAATTGATATATTGTGTGGTTGATTCATTGTTTTCCAACAATAATATATTTCAATATAATATATTATTTGAAATGATAATGGCTTAAATTTTAGATCTATTTCTATTTTATAGTCCTTAAAACCAATATAAATTAATAGTGTGAATTTGACATGAATATTATTTTTGTAAATATAATATTTCATTGAAAAATTTCAAAATAATAAAAATCATGAAATTGTAATGTTCGAGAGTTAATTGGATTAAAATTAAATACATTTTATTTTTTTACCCAATTTATTCTTTATAAGTAATAATATAACACATTATCATTGGAAAAATCATTACAACTATTAATGATAATATTGGATAACCCTAGGGTTAATTCATAATATATTTATTAAAATGATATATATTCATTTATAAATATTTTTTATGATTATATTAACAATATAACCTCTATATCATTAATGAAATTTCATATTTTAACCATCTAAATTGCATCAAACACTGTTATTTTATAATATTGTATAAATTTAAAAATGTGCCTCCTCAATTATTTTTATAGTATAAACCCATTCCCAATTTTATTTACAGCACATTTATATATTAATATTTTCTTAAAAATGCCTATATATATTCTATAATACCATATACCTAAATTATAGGTACTTTTAACATAAAATAACATTCAATAGTTTTTTCGGAAGGGTTCTGAAATGGGGTCTCCCAAAGAAGAGGTAATCGTCCAACCGATCCATTACCTATTTATTTTTTATTATATCCCCATTATATCATTATTAAAATTATATTATAATTAATTATGTATAACATCTATAATTTAATTTTATTTTGACCATGGTACAACCTTTTTTAGTCTCCTTTCCATTCCACGGGTAACGAAAACATCGTTTCTGCATACGAGTGGACTACGACCACAGTGATGCGATGTGTTATATCTTCTATCACTAAATCACATGAATACTCATAATTAATGATTTAACATATATTTATGATATTAGTTAAATAACAACCTTTATATGAGATATATATGTCACTCATTTTCTTACCTTTGTATCCATAGAAAAATTATAACATTTTTCGAGTGTATATAAAGATTATATCCTCCACAAAGTGATATAAATTGATTACATAAGGATATTAAATATATTAAATTAAATATTATTTAATTAAATATAGTTAAAAAATTTATATAATAATCATTATTTAAAGATAATATCAAATATAATATCATTTATTCATGTTTGTTGAAAAATGGAAACATTACACTAGTGGATGTAAGACCAAAAATCTACGTAATTGTAATTGAGTTGATGTTTCATTAAAATCTATAATGCATTGTTTTACAAGTATAATTTGTTTGTAAAATTTATTATTATTTCATTACTATTATATCTACTTATTATAGAATACTGACCTAGTCCACTATATTAAACTGACAAAATAAATTCTGGAAATATGTGTAAAATATATTCCAATCCTCAGATGTAAACATAACTATGAAAAAAGTAAATATAAAATTGAATTAAATAAAAAATTGAATAATAATTTTTATAAATGAAATTATATAAGAAAATATATAATATTAATTTATAATTTAGGTAGTTAAAGAAGGAACCTAATGAGTCAAAATTGATATAAAGTGTAAACATACCATAAATACCTCATTAGAAATGATTTACATGTTTATTTTATGGATGATTTTAAACTATGTACATATTCCTAAAATTATTTCCCTGATGTAGATATATCAAATGAAATTATTCTTTATGGGATATTATTTTCTTTTTTAACTTTCCTTTAGTAGTTTTCAAAAGGAATTTTTACCCTATTTTAAATGGGGCCATTTAACTTTATCTAGACAATGGAAGAATAAATTTTATATTATATCATATATGAAATTTTTCAATTTTCCCACCACCAAATCTATTATTTTATATTTTTATGTAATTTAATATATGAAAATATATATTCATATGTAACCCATCCTTCCCATTTTTCATAGAATACTAAGTTTTAATATTATTTTGGAATTAAAATTGATGTTTTTTAAATCTAAAATTATTTTTCATATGTGTTATAAAGATTATTTGTTATATTTGATGATAAAAATGAAGGATTGTATGTGTTTCATGCATATTATGGCACATGGAAATTTATTATTATGATGGTTGAATGTAATATAACTCATGGTAATGTGTGAGACCAAAAGATTTAATGATGATAGTTGTGCCCAACATAGATATTCAATGCATTGGGTAATGATTATGGTCTGTGTTGAATTTTTTTATAAGTGGACCAGATTTGTTATTCCTCCTATAAATGTTGTTTTATGGTTTCTATGAATTTCATGTCCATGGAAACAAAATTTGTTTTTTATTCATTATAATAGTTCTTATGGAAGTTTTTTGATTTTAAAAGGCATCATAATGAACTATTATATTATAAGAATAATTATCCAATTTTGTAGGAAAATTTACTTTTAAAAATATTTAATGGTTTCTCGTGTATTTATGAAACCACCATAAATATGAATTTTTCACATAATTTTTTTAAAGTTTACTTCAGACAATAAATATATTGTTAAGCTAATTTTATGAGTTTGTAAATGATTATTAGAGATAAATGATTATTATATCAATTAGAACATAAATATTATAAAATAATGGTATTAAAATGTAATAACAATTTTAGATATTTATTTTTATATATAGGATACTATGATTATTTTTCCTATATGAAAATTTTAATTTTTTTCAATAGATAAAGGATGATTATGATTAAATTATATTATTAGACTAAAATTTTAAAAATGTATCATGAATAGAAACATTGTTTCAGTTTAACATATTTTATTGTGTAAAAAATATATAGTAAAAGGAATATTAAAAATTGTAATGTATGGGTTTGTTTTATAAATTTTATAACCTTAATATATATATATATATATATATAATATCACAAATTATGTTCAATAATTTTTTTAAATTATTTCCTATTTATAAACAATATTATGTAATTAATTAGTTTTTTATCCCTATAGGTAGGATAAGTGGATAGATTTTGATAAAATCCTATAATAGGATATTATATGACAATAAGATAAAATTCATATAATACCACAACATTTTTATTATGTAGATAAATATACCTATCTAGAATATTTATTAAAATTTTCTGTAACATGAGAACTTATGGACATGAATGAATATAGTATTATAAAAAATATATCATACTCTTTTACCCTAATGAATAATTTTACATTTAATAATTTGTTTTTATTTTTAAATTATTTAATTTTTAATAGGTTAATGAATAATTAATATAAATTTAGTAAAATTATTTTCACAACATTTGACACCTTGTAGATGAATGTTTATCACTATTTCTATTTTTTATATTATGAATGATTTTGAAAACATATTGTGTATTCAAATCATTAGAAAATAATATTTCACTTTCCCAAATACTAATTATTTATAAAAAAGATTTATGAGTCATGGATTTTTTTATTTTGTTTTAAAAAATCATCTATTCCATATCTAATGAAAATAATAGTACAAAAATGGTCTTGAAAACTAATTTTCCTGATGTATAGATCGATGTATATTGATAATGGGAATATCAAAAAATAATAATTTTTAGATGTAAATTGTAATTTATATTATTATATTAAACATTAAAGATTGGATTTTATTTATATTTATGAATTAAAATTACATAATTAATATTCATTTTTAATAATGACTTATTATTTATTAATACGAAAATCATTGATAAATTATTAAAAAGGATTTTTAATGAAGAATGGGTTTATTTATCATGTTTTCAGAAATATGTTTTTTTTTGTTTTATGAAGTATTTATGTTTTGAAAATGGTATTCTAATTCAATAGAATTTTAATTGTAAACACGATACATCTTATTATTTTTATATAAGATTTTTTTCTTAATATTTTTGAAATATTTGTTAGATGGAACCTATACCATTAAAATTTAGCATAGTCGAAAGGGGAAATTTTTTTGGAGACATTTGTTTAGAACCACATGATTGAGTGATATTTCATGTTTCATAGTAATTATTTTAACATAAACAATTTTCGTTAAATATATTTATTTAACTTTGGAAATATAATTATGTGATTAATTATTTATTATACATTGGTGATTTTGTTTATATTAATCATAAATTGTAAGAAGTTTATTATGTTTTTATATATGGTTTATGTATATGAACCCTCTATTTTTAACACTTAAAAATGTTATATGAAGAATAATTCATTTAAATTATTTGAAGATGATTTAATGGTACATATAATCTAAAATATTCATAGAAACATTGATTTTGATGTAATTATAAGATATTTAGATATATGAATATATTTTTTATTGTATAAATAATAGTTGTATTAAATATTGAGATTGTGATTGCGTGATAAATTGTATTATAGAGACAGTAATTTTTATACATGATTATTACATCATTTTAAACAAAAAACCTAAAACAATTACACAACAATGAATTAAAGGATTACTGTATTGGGAAAATTTGGACCATATATATCTATACCATAACGAATAATAAACACTATTTAAATACTTATTATCTAGTATCTTATTAGCCCTCATTTACTCTTTCATACATGTATTCACCTAAGGATATACATCAAAATAATGGGTGAGAAAAAATAATAGTAAGAGGATATATAATTAAATTAAGAAAAATATTGTTGGAAAGAATAATAATAATCATCAATACATAAGCATGGATTCTTCAACTTAGGAATTAGAGGAAGAATTAAAAAATACATGGAATATGGAAATGAAAAAAAGAATAATCATTTCTTAGTGGTCAAGTAACTCAAATATTTTATATTTTATAATGAAATACATCCCATTACCCAATATATAAAATTTCTATATAATTTAATGTTCAACCATCACATAAACTAATTTACATGTGATATATATTTCTAGTGCACCAGTCACACAATAACATTTACATAAACAAGCATACCATATAAAATTTCTATAAATCATGGACATTGAATAACACCTGGAAAATAATGTGTTTAATTTTATAAATCATACATTAATGAATAAATTTTGGGGACCAAAAAGTAAATATGGAATAACATGCATGCTATATGAATCATCAGTCATGAGTGAATAAGAATTAATCTCACAACAAGTGATATATGTATGTCTGGAAATAATATTTTTTTGAAAAAACATTGAATTTTTATAAATTCATATTTGAAACATTTAAACCATATAAAATTGATGGAAGGATAACAAAATGTTATTTAAGTTAAAATAATGAACCATGTATATATAAATTAGAGTGAAATTGTTAAAACACAAGAAAATGGAGTTCGGTTTGATATTTCTCTTACAATATGTTCGTGTGCTTTCACCACATTATGATCATGGAGAGTCAAATTAAATTCATTAATTAAAAAATAAAAAACCTATTATACATGTTTTATTATTTTTTATTTTTTTATTCTAATGTTCATCGATTGAGTATTTTATGATGTTTAGATTCAAATTTCATCATTCTGGAGTGTTTCGTTTCTTGTTTAACAAGATCAACCTGCTTTTAACATATATCAAAGTATAGGTAAAATGATATTTATTTCAAAAAATTGAAATAATATATTATTAATTAATATATAAGATTATTTTTCTTTCAAATTATTTTGTTATATATAATGCAAATTATTTATTATATAGAATGTCAATGAAAATGATATAATTTATTTTTGTTATTTTTATGACCATTAAGTGGTTATTTCATTTTATTAAACATCGTGGCTATATATTTGTTTCCGAAAATTATATAAATTTTAATATGGTTAATAAAATATTATCTATCAGTAGTAATGGTTTTAGTACCAACCATGATAGAGTTAGTAAAAAATATCAATGCATCAAACCACAATGGTGGTATATCATCATATTAGAGATGATATTTTCATTTTTTGAAAAAAAATAAAACGGGGCATAAATATGAAGGTGAATTATTCAAATAACATAATACAATTACAATAAATAAAATATACTATAGATATCATGAGAAATGGATAATTTAAATAGAGTATTGGATAAGAAAGAAAATGAAATTGAAAAGAAATTAAAAGAAAATGAAATAAGATTTTTTGAGTGAATTTCTCCTCCCTAAGAACATCATTTTGTGAAAGGGTGTGTTCTATTTTATAGACCAATGTATCCTATATTTTAGTTAGGATCTTGGTGAGAGTATCAGTAAAATCATGGAAGTTATTCATGTTATGTAATGCTTTAGGAGAATATGTGGTTATGTGTGTTATTTAATTTGGAGGAGAGACTATTTTCTAGTTATTTTATACCTTAGTTTATCATACTAGATCAATACATTTACTGGAATATAAATTACAACTAAAAATATTAAATAATTAAATCCATTTTGATATTAGGAATCCTATATTGACAATGAATCCATGAATATTGTATTTAACTTATAATGTATACATACTATAATTTACTATATCTCCCTATTCACCAAAATTCAACTATTTTTGTAAGATTCAAAAAATCCACCATAAAAATTTGTTGTTTTTTAGAATTAAAAATTGTAATAAGTTTTAAAAATTTATATATATGAGAAATTAATTTCTCAATTTAATTAATCCATTAATTAAAAAACAACTTATTTAAAATTATAACTAATTTTATCAGAGCTTAAAAAATTAATTATGGTTTTATAAAATTATCATATATTTATGATAAAATTATACATTAATTTATAAGTTTAATTTATGAAAATAATTATTTTAAATACAATATTATTTACAAAATTTTAAATATAATTTATGTTTCAAAAAATTATCCTAGCTTACATTAAATTTATTAAAATACTTTTTACTTATATGTGTATATAATTATATTATATTTTCATTTATGAGATTCATAAATTTTATATATACATTTTTAGGTGAGGTTACTATTCTATTGGAGTGGTTACTATTACTAATGGACATGTCACTATTCCAAGGGTCATGTTACTATTCTTACAGTATAGGTTCTGTAGCTTATTTTAATATAACACAGTTTATTTTCTTTTAATAAGAATAAAATTTTAATTGGGATCAGAATTATAAGAAGGGAATTTCCATTGATAAATTTTTGTGTCCTTAAATTCTTCCCCCATTTTGTAATTTCACCCTCAAAAATTCATTTTACATAAATAAGTGAGGTTATCTCTACTTCATCACATCTTTTGGATCCCTAGATTAATTATTATACTTATGGTTTTAGCATAGTACATTGACCAGGTGATTAGTCTTGTTTAGTATAACAGTATCTCTATAGTACATGATCATCACAAGATTCTCATTATAAAAGAGATCAACTTACAATTGTACCACCATTGAGTTTAGTACATTTAGGGATTGAGGTTGCCACAACCCATCCCCCAGGGCCCGTATCGTGACTACCCCAAGCCCGCCTTCTATAGGATATGGGCTGGTGATAAGCACCAATGGCATAATTCCCTAAAACTGGGAACACATTACCTTTAAAAATCATAAACACACACAACCAGAGTACAAGAGGAAGAAAAAACTAAGTAAATGATATATAATAAGTGTACTGAAAGTAAAGGGGGGACCAGAATACAATCCCAAATGTAAAGTTCAAATACAACTGCAAGCAAGTACAACTAAAAAAGGGACCAACAACTGGAAGGTGAAAGAAACTCATAGATCGTTTTCCGGGGTTCCTACCTGAAGGGTAGGTATAGACGACCTACAAATCATTCCACATCCATCAGAATCCATCGTGTACCGATACGTTGTTAGTTCCTCCTCTGGGTACCATCATGTCCTGCCACTCTCGGCCTCTGTCAGCACTATCTATCATCTGCATCCAACACAATGAGGTGCAGGCATAGTCCTTGCTGGGGTAAGTATAATGATACTCAGTAGGGACCCTGAGACCCTCAATGTCTCACAAAATTCAACAAGGATAAACCAAAAAGTAAGAAATCAACTAATTACCATTACTTAGGTATATGCCAATACATATACCTATGTTATCAAGTAACTCATCTCAATCCTGGGGAAAACACCAAGGTCATTGACTTAGCTGAAACCTGGATTTTCATTATTGAAACTACGGCTGCTGGAAAACTAATTTTTCATGATCCATCCCCGGGCCCCATTTCATGACTACCCCGAGCCTACCTTTCATAGGCCTGGGGATGGTGACTAGCACCAAAGGTGTAATTCCCTAAAACTGGGAAGGAATTGCCTTTAAAAATCAGAAAAACACACATACAAAGTACAAGAGGAAGAAAAAACTATCTAAATTTTGTATAACAAATTTACTAAAAGTAATGGGGGGCCAGAATACAGGCCCAATAGTAAAGTACCATTACAACTGAATGATAGAACAACTGAAAAAGGGACAACCAACTGGAAGGTGAAAGCAGCTCCTGGATCGTCATCTGGGGTTACTACGTGAAGGGTAGGTACATATGACCTCCACAACACTCCAAGTCCATTAGACTCCACCATGTACCAATATTTCATAATTTCCTCCTCCTGGTACCATCCAGTCCTGGTGCTCTCGACCTCCGTCAACACTGTCTGTCGTCTGCATCCAAAAAATGAGGTATAGGCATAGCCCATGTAGGGGTGAGTATAACGATACTCAGTAGGGACCCCGAGACCCTCAACGTCTCATAATATCCAACAAGGATAAACCACAAAGTATGAAATAAACTAATAACCATTACTTAGGTATATTCCCAACATATACCTAACTTATCAAATAACCCATCTCAATCATGAGGAAAACACAAAGGTCATTGACTCAGCTCAAAATGGGATTTTCATTATTGAAACCAAGGCTGCTGGAGAACTTCTCCTTTGTCGAGTACAATGGACATGTCATGACACCGAGGTGCTTCTCAGTAACCATGGACTTCTGAGGTCCTCCTCCTGTCGAGTATTGCAGGTCTCCTGCCAACTACCAGGTGCTGAATCTGCCATGGGTTAGCTGCCAAATACCAGGCGCTCCCCATAATAGCATGCAGAGGTACACCCCCTGTCGAGTACTACGGGTTTTCAACCAAATATCCGTCGATCCTCCTCCAGGGGTCTGCCGTCAACTACTAGGTTCTACCCAATGGGCTAGTCGAATAACTCAGAGTTGAATCAGTCAAGCAGTTGTCAGGTCTGTCAGCTACTAGGTCTCTATACTCTATGCGCTCGTATCCAAGAGTATCCTCTAAACGATCTACTAGTAGATACTTAAAATGTTACTAAGTCTCAATTAGAAGTTTCTCAAAGGACCGTGAAGTCATAGGGGTCTCAATGCAATAGACAACACGTCAATCGGACTCCCAGTCTGTGAGTATTGGCATTTCCGTCACAGAGGCCTAATTGGTTTTTAGGTTCAAACCAAACCGAATATAGTCCAGTGGTGTCCAAAACAAATCTAGGATATTCCAAAGGAAATGTATCATTCCAAGCTTTCTGTCGCCGCAGACCGTTTGTCGATCAGACACCCATAGCCCGAGTTATGTGCGATTAAGTGTAATCAGGTTTGACGGGTTCTGGTGTGGTCCGACTCTGTAAGACCGACCTGACCCGACCAGACCCTGATCTGGACTGGGGTCCGAACCGGTTCGTGGGTCTGACCCGACCCGAAGGCGGCACATCCCGAATGTGGCCTGGCCCGGCCCGGCTCGCCATGGGGCCAGGCCCTGCCGGCCGTGAGGCCCGATTGCTGGCTGCGTGGCCTGGCCGGCGGCCATGGCGGGTGGGCCAAGGGGCCTGGCTGGCCATGTCTTGTTTCTCGGCAAGCCACGTCATGGGGGGGGGGGGAGTCGTGCCCCCCTTTTGTTAGTAACGGCCGGTGCATGGGTCCAACCCCTGTAAACGCAGGACCTGACGGGTCCCACCTCTATAGCGTGCACCGAAGGCCGAGTCAGCAAGCTGACCTCCCCTTCCCACCATGGCCTTAGGCCCCAGGTGTTCTCTGACACTGCGCAACGGTGTCGCACCCCTGCTCCCCCGCCCTGGCCGCAGCCCTGCACCACCGGAACGACGCGACGACGATGCACTCCTCCGCAATAGACCTCCTTGTTCGCGGCCTCCTAATGCCCTCCGCGTGGCGCAACAGCGCCATGTCCTCTTGGTGACCCGGCAGCCTTTGCACCACTGGTTTATTTCGCAGCCGGCCCGTCGCCGGCCATTGTAGTTCATCGCAGTTCTTTCCTCTGTCTTCAACAATGAAGATCAACCAAAGGGGGAAGGGTAGGCCATGTTGGTGCTGTCCTAACCCCCCATGTTATGTTGATAACATTTGGCATAATGAATACCAAAATATTAACAACGTAGAATAGGAACAAAAAAACTCAAATCCCCTACCTTGCTTGAAGATTGTTCGTTGATGAAGTCAGTGGAAAAACAATTGCGACATCTTTTTGTTGTTGTCGGGAAAGAAGAAGAAGAGGATGGCATCAATGTTCTTCATGGGTGATGCTTCTCTTTCTTTCCTGGGTCAAAGAAGGAAGAAGATGGTGTTCATCGATCTTCAGTGGAAGGAGCGTTCTTCGCGTTCTTCATTGAGAGGATGAAGTTCACTCTCAAGCCCCACCCAAATGAATTTCTAAACAAATGAAATAATAGATTTTTCTATTATTTAATCGATGGATTAAATTCAAAATAAATCCAAAGTTTAATTAATTAAACTTGGGGGTTCAATTAATTCTAAGTGGGTTGGAACATTTAATTAGTGGGGGAAGTTCAAGGGTCACCCCCACACTTTATGGAGAGTTATAAAGGGATAAATCCCATGTGGTACCAATGATAAATATCCTCCCAAGGGAGGTTATGTGCGGGTGGGCCCTACTGCCATAACCTATCATGGGAGGTTATGGTGTTATGGCCCCCACCACTAACCTTCTCTTGGAGCATATAACCACCAAGAAATAAAAAATAATCTATCACCTTATTTTAATTTAACTTTATTAATGAATACCAAAAATCCATCTTCCAAACATGAGAAAACACAACTACGGTGAAGTTATTACAAAGCAATCACTGACGTTGCAAGTTCAACAATGCCATCAGAATTCGATTTTGAGAAACGGTTCAAGTGTTATAAAAATACCGTTTGCACGTTTACTGAATGTACCTTAGAAAAACTTTTGAAATTGATTCTGGGCACACCGGGCCATAGAATCAAGCGCCACCAGCTTTAGTGGACTCATAAAATTACCATGTATTTAAAAAAATTCCATGGGAATTTCAGGTCTTTACATTCTCCCCACCTCATCCCTTTACATCCCCATAAGCTATAACATGAACTAATGGAAGAAATAAAGGTACTGAGCACGCATCTGAGCCTCCCGCTCCCATGTTCTCTCCTGGAGGTTCCCATGCTACCAATGTACACACACCAAAGTTATCGTCCATCCACGTAGGACCCACTCTTGTCAATCCTCAATCTCCACTAGAACCTTTGTGATGGTTCCCCTTCATCGATTCTCAGCTCCCTGTGGTCATTGATGTGGGATGGGTCGTGCACGTATCTCCTCATTTGAGATACGTGGTAGATGTTGTGCACCCGGTGCAACTAAGGTTGAAGAGACAATCAGTAAGCCACCTTGCCTACTCTGCTGAGGACCTGGAAAGGCCCGATTAATCTCTGAGATAGCTTGCAGCCTCATCCAAATCTCCATAGACCTCATCAAGGTGAAACCCATAAGAAGACGTGGTCACTATCCTCGAACTCCAGAGGTCTCTGTCTCCTGTTAGCATACGGCATCTATCTACTCTATGCAGTCTTCATCTGCTATTGGATGATCTGCACCTTCTCGATGGTATCCTGTACCATCTCTGGTCCCACTAGTTCTGACTCCCTTGGGTCTTTCTAGCACAATGGTGATCTACAAGGTCGTCCATACAAGGCTTCAAATGGTGCCTTACCGATGGTGGAGTGATAGCTATTGTTGTAGGAAAACACCACCAAAGGTAGGTTATCCTCCCAACTGCGACCGAAGTCATGGAAAAATGCACGGAGTATTTTCTTGAGGGTCTAGATGGTTCTCTCAGTCTGACCATCTGTCTGAGGATGGAAGGCAGTGCTCAGGTGAAGCTGTGTCTCGAAAGCTTCCTGCAACCCCTTCCATTGCCGGTAAGTAAATCATGTGTCACGATCGGATACAATATAAGTAGGTACTCCATGTAAATGCACAATATCCTGCACGTAGAGGCGTCCCAATCTCTATACTGAGCCTATCATGATGTACATGGAAGACCCAAATCATGTCGTGACCACTGGATGTACATGGAAGACCAATCACGATGTCCGTAGATATCCCATCCCACTTCCACTCCAGGACCTCTAAGGGATGAACCAATCCTGCTTATACCTAGTGCTCCACTTTCACTTGCTGACAAGTGTGGCATCGTGAGACAAACTCTACTACAACCTTCTTCATACCTAGCCACCAATGCAGTCATCGAAGGTCTATGTACATCTTCGCCACTCCTAGATTTACCTCTAAAGTGGAAGTGTGAAACTCCCTCAACACTACCTCCTAAAGTGAAATTGGTACCATGATACATACTATAAAGAGGATGACATTCTCCCTGACTTTAGAAAATCCATCAGGTGCTTCCCCTTTGGATATCTAAGCATGTCGCATCTCACAGTCAGCCTACCCATGCTGCACCTCCCTGACTTGCTAAAGAATTGGGGGAGTTACTTTAAGAGATGTCAGCCATCCACACCAAAACTCGATCGAACCACTGCCTCTGCTTGGGAGGTCCCTCAAATTTTTGCTGATCATCAGTACGGAGGGTCGGACAGTCACGATCCATGTGAGTATACCCTCCATAGGAGTAACACTGTCCATAACTGGCATGTTTGGATCTCTCTCCACTCTTGGTGCCACGCACAACCGATCCTCAGTCGTGCGATCAACCACCAGTTGGTCTGGTCCTCTTGGACCTCTACGTCATTTTTCAACTACTAGCTGCAGAAGACTCCGCTGCATGTCGGCTAGTGGTGGGTCTCGCCATTGGGGATTTCTCAGCAAGAAAACTCTCCACTAGGAGGGATCTCTCCAACACCCTCGTCTGCGTCGGGATGCTCTGGGAGATAACTAACACTATGATCTCTTGCCTGAGTCCCTTCTTGAAGGTCTGCACCCTGAAGAACAGGTCCCATACCATATCAGTGGAGTAGCATGAGAGGTCAATGATCCTCCCTGTGTACTAAGATACACTCATGATGCCCTACTGCATATGAATTAGCTCTTGTATCCGCACCGCTCGAAGGGTGGATGTTACAAAATCTTCATGGAACAGGCTCTCGAAGTCTGTCCATAGAAGTGATGCCTCATCATGAATCTGGAGAATCAACCTCCACCATCTTCCTTTTTCTTCCTGAAAGAGGCTGGCAGCAAGGATCACCATGAAGTCCGCTGGTGTCCCTAGCAGTATGAAGACTCTCACCACAGCCTCCAGCCAATCCTTAGCCCCCTGCAGGTCTGTCGTTCCCCTGAACCTGGGTGTCCTCTAGCGCTGGAACTTGTGCTGCATGCTCAAGCGACATGCACTCTCTCCTACTAGGGCTGGTGGAATTGGTGTCCCAACGGCGAGTAGTACCGCTGGTTCCTCTGCTGGTGCATCAACTGGAAGAGGTCCATGTACTGAGGCCTCGTCTTTTGGTGGGTTGTCAGTATGTATGACTCTCGGAGCTCTAGTTGGTCATCCGTGGGAAGGCATCCCGAAATAAAAAAATGATAAATGGTCAAAAGACTATACCTGGTGAGATGAATAGGATGATCTAACTTAAAGAAAAACATTTGAAAACACACACGCAATCATTTTTTTCATGCACTAAGTCAGAAATTAGAAGTCATGGTTCTGGTGTATGGATATGTCAGCCGCCCACACCAACACTTGACTCCCTATGGATATCTGAGCACATCGCGTCTCACAGTCATCATCCCCATGCTGCGCCTCTCTGAATCACTAAAGAAGTGGGGGAATGGCTGTAAGAGACTATATATTGGATGCCCCATCTACATCCACAAAGGATATCTGTAAAGAAACTAGCTACTCTGTTGCCTCTCCTAGTAACTGTATACCATTCCTCCTACTGAGCGCATTGGAAACAACTTTACACTTCCTATGAGTATATACTATCTCGAAGTCGTAGTCCTAGAGTAACTCCAGCCAACAACGATGTCTTAGGTTCATTTCCTTCTGATAGAACATATATCTGAGACTCTTTTGATTAGAGTACACGGTAAAACGTTCACCCATCAGATTGTGCCACTACATCTTCAAGGCGAAGACCATTACTACTAAGTCCATGTCATGGGTAGAGTAGTTCTGATCATGTTTTCTCAGCTACCAAGAACCATACGTGATCACTACTCGCTCCGGCATCAGGACACAACCAATTTCGGTCCCAGATGCATCGCAGTAATCTACGTACCCTATGCCCTTCTCTAGAAGCCTCATGATGGGGGCACTTGTCAGCCTCTACTTCAGCTTATGAAAGATTTTATGGAATCTCTCTGACCACACGAAGGGTTTCCCTTTCTTCATCAAGGCTGATATTGGTGCTGCAACTCTAGAGAAATCTAGAATGAATCTCCGGAAGTTTCCATCCAAACCCAGGAAACTTTGTACCTCCGTCACACTCCTGGGTGGCTCCCACACAAGTACTGCCATGATATTTGCTGCATCCACTGCAACTCCAGCCTCTGAGATGACGTGTCCCAAAAAGTGAACCTTTTAAATCCAAAACTGGCCCTTCGAGATCTTACCATAAAGCTCATTCTCTCGGAGTGTGTCTAGTACTACTTGTAAATGGTAGGTATGCTCTTCTTTAGTAGTCGAGTAGATCAGTATGTCCTCGATGAAGACTACGACAAAGAGATCTAGGTATGTCTAGAAGATCCTGTTCATGATACACATGAACACTACTAGAGCATTGGTTACACCGAAGGGAATAACCATGAACTAATAGTGGATGTATCGACACCGGAAGGTCGTCTTCAGCACATCTGAATATCGAACTCTAAGATGGTGATAGCCTAATATGTGGTCTATATTAGAGAGCCATCATTCTCCATTGAGATGGTCAGAGAGGTCTTCAATCCTTGGGAGTGGGTAATTTTTCTTTATGTTCACCTGGTTTAGGCAAAGGTAGTCGAAATAGAGCCTCAAGCTCCCATCTGCCTTCTTGGTGAATAGAATCACGACAACCCAAGGAGAAACACTGGTCCTGATGAATCCCTTCTCCTACATGTCCTCCAACTGTACTCATATCTCACAAAGCTCTATGGGAGCCATCCAATATGATGGAGTAGATATCGGTGTCATCCTAGGGTACATATCAATGTATAAGTCCACCTCTCTGCAAAAAGGTAGTCCTGGAACATCGTCAGGGAAAACATCCGATTATTGGTCCACCACTATAGGATATGTCGGACTCTCCACCTCAACTGCTCCAAGGGTAAGTCAAGCCAACTGTTGAGTGATCGGATGCACCCTCCTCCGAGTAAGTCCATCCTATGCTGTATAGGTTACCTTTTTCATGGTGAAGGTGAACCAGGTCGCACCCGTGCAGACAAACCACACTTTTATCCTAATACAGTCATTTTGAGTGTGAACTGTAGATAGCCACTCCATACCCAAGATGATGTCATAAGGTCTCGACGCCACTACGAGGAGATCCCAACCGAATCTCTCACCTACTAGAGTAATCTCACACTGCCAGAACTAGTGCGTAATCATCGAGTCTCCTCTCATAGAAATCTCTAACAATAAGGATCGATCCAATGGATCCCTCGGATTCTCCGAGCTCTGAACAAGGGAAGTTTCAATGAAAGAGTGACTGGAACCTGTGTCTATAAGAACTGCATGTATGGAGAAATAGACACAAATATTACCTTGTATCTTCTATGGAGAACCAAGGTCATATGTTTCAGCTACCTAAAGATGAGCTCTCCCCTGTCCACCAGCTCCCTGCAGTTGAGGTGGTCCACCTGGTGGTGGTGGTGGTAACACGTCGTAACGTCGAACACCGCCAGCTACTCAAGCAGCTCATCTGGCACATCCGCATGCGCCCTGCAGACCTCCTTGATCGAACCTGTGACTCTACCTAAGATCCCGCTCAAATTTTTTTTAATCATCAGTACGGCGGGTTGGGCCGTCACGATCCACGTGACCAAGTCCTCTATAGGAGTAACACTCTCCACTACTGGCATGTCTGAATCTGTCTCCACTCTGAGAGCTATGAACAACTGATCATGAGTCATGTGGTCAACCACCAGTTGGTCTGGTCCTCTTGGACCTCTGTGTCATCTGTCTATTTCTAGCTACAGAAGACTCTACTGCATGTTGGCCAGTGGTGGGTCTCACTACTAGAGACTACTCAGCAAGAAAAATCCACACTATGAGGGCTCTCTCCCACACCCCCGCTTACCTCGGGATGATATGGGAGATAAATGAAGCTCTGATCTCTTACTTGAGTCTCTACTTGATGGATTGGCCCCTGAAGATTGGGTCCTATATCATATCAGTGGAGTATCATGAGAGGTCAGTGAACCTCGCTGAGTACTGAGCTACAATCATGGTGCCCTACTACAGATGAAGTAGCTCCTGTATCGGCACCTCTTGAATGGTGGCTGGTAAAAACATCGCCTGGAAGAGGCTCTCAAAGTATTCCCATAGAAGTGATGCCTCATCATGCATTTGGAAAATTAGGCTTCACCATCTGCCTATTGTTGCCTTAAGGAGGCTGGCAGCAAGGATCACCATGAAGTCGGCTGGTGTCCCTACCAGTCTAAAGACTCTCACCACAGGTCAAACTAAGGGAAAAAATGAGGGTACTAAGCATTCCTATGAGCATTCTGATCCCATGTTATCTCCCAGAGGTTCATGTGCTGTCAACGTACATGCACCAAAGGTATCATCCATCCATGTAGGACCCGTACCTGTCGATCCTAAATCTCTACTGGAAGACGTCGTGCACCTAGTGAAACTGAGGTGCAAGACCCAAGTGGTAATTCACCTCACCTACTCTGCCGAGGACCTGGAAATGTCCAATGAATATCATAGATAGCTTGATACCCTGCAAAAATCTCCATATACATCGTCGAGGTGAGACCCATAAGAAGATGTGCTCACCATCCTCGAACTCCAGATGTCTCCGTCTCCTATTAGCATACGACTTCTGTCTGCTCTGTGCAGTCGTCATATGCTCCTGGATGATCTACACCTTCTCAGTGGTAGCCCATACCATCTCTGGTCCCACTAGTGGTGACTCCCCTGGGTCTGTCCAGCACAGTGGCGATATGCAATGTCATCCGTAAAAGGCCTCAAAAGGTGTCATTATGATGGTGGAGTGATAGCTGTTGTTGTAGGGAAACTCCACCAAAGGCAGGATATCCTCTCAGCTATGAATAAATTCGATGACACATGCATGGAGAATGTCCTCGTGGTTCTAGATGGTTCTCTCGGTCTGACCATTCCTCTGAGGATAGAAGGCGGTGCTCAAGCAATTTGTGTCCTGAAAGCTTCCTGCAACCCCTTACAAAGTCGGGAAGTAAATCATGCATCACGGTCGAAGACAATAGAATCAGGTAATCCAGGAAAACACACAATCTCCTACACTTAGAGGCATCCCAAGCTCTCTACTAGGCCTTGATCTCAGATCGGTAGGAAGTGGTATGACTTGGTGAGTCGATCAATGATCACCCAAATCGAGTCGTGACACCTGAATATACGTGGAAACCCTTCACGAAGTCCATGGATATCCCATCCCACATCCACTCTAGGACCTCTAAGGGATGAACCAAGACTTCAGGTACCTGGTGCTCCCCTTTAACTTGCTAACAAGTGAGGCATCATAAGGCAAACTCTACTACAACCTTCTTCATTCCTGGCCACCAATGCTGTCATCGAAGGTCCTAGTACATCTTTGCCACTTCTAGATGTACCACTAATGGGGAAGCATGAAAATCCATCAACACTACATCATGAAGTGCAACTGGTACCATGGTATGTCCTTTGAAGAGCATGACATGCTGCCCACCTTCAGAAAATCCATCAGGTGTTTGCCCTGTGGATATTTGATCACGTCGCATCTCACAGTCAGCATACCCATGTTGCTCCTACCTGACTCGCTGAAAAAGTGGGGGAGTGACTGTAGATATGATTCTCCATATCTATCCACAAAGGATATCTGTAAGGCGACCAACTGCTCTGTCGCCTATCTTAGTAGCTGTATACTAGTTCTCTTACTGAGCGCATCCTCAACAACGTTCCCCTTCCCATGAGTATTTACTTTATCGAAGTCATAGTCCTTTAGGAACTAAATCCAAGACCACTGTCTCAGGTTCATGTCCTTTTGAGAGGATATATACCTGAGACTCTTATTATCAGAGTACACGGTAAAACATTCTCCCATCAGATAGTTCCTCCACATCTTCAAGGCGAAGACCACTACTGCTAACTCCAGGTCATGGGTTGCATAGTTCTGCTCATGTTTTCTGAGCTGGAGAAATCCATATGCAATCACTACTCGCTCCTGCATCAGGACACACCCATGTCTGGTCCCCGATGCATCGCAGTAAACTACGTACCCTACACCCTCCTCTGGAAGCCTCAAGAAGGGGTCACTTTTCAGCCTCTGTCTCAACTCCTGAAAGATTTGCTGGAATCTCTCAGAACACATGAATGTTTGTCCCTTCTTAATCAATACTGATAGTGGTACTACAACTCTGGAGAAATCTGGAATGAATCTACGATAATAGTGAGCCAAACCTAGGAAACTTCGTACCTCCATACAACTCATGGGTGGCTCCCACACATGTACCGCCTCGATCATTGCTAGATCCACTACAAATCAGGCCTCTGAGATGATGTGTACCAATATGTGAACCCCTTGAATCTATAACTTGCACTTCTAGAGCTTACCATGAAGCTAGTTCTCTTGGAGCATGTCCAATACTACCTTCAAATGCTAGGAATTCCCCTTCTCAATAGTCGTGTAGATCAGTATGGCGTCGATGAAGTCTACAACAGAGTGATCGAGGTAAGGATGAAATATCCTATTCATGAGAGACATGAACACTACTGGAGCATTGGTTATACCAAAGGGCATAACTAAGAACTCATAGTGTCCGTATCAACACTTGAAGGTCGTCTTCTATACATCCTCGTCTCGAAATCTGAGGTGGTGATAGCCTGATCTGAGGTCTATCTTCAAGAACCATTGTGATCTTTTGGGATGATCATAGAGGTATTAAATCCTCAAGAGTGGGTACTTGATCTTTACAGTCACCTGGTTCAGGTGATGGTAGTTGACACATAGCCTCAATCTCCCATGTTCTTTCTTGTCAAATAGAATCGGGGCTGCCCAGGGAGAAAAACTGGGCCCGATGAATCCCTTCTCCTACAAGTCCTACAATTGTACCCACAACTCATGAAGCTTGGAGAGAGCCATCCGATATTCTGGAGTAGATATCAGTGTTGTACTGGGGTACAGATAAATGTAGAATTCCACCAATCTGCAAGGAGGTAGTCTTGTAAAATCATCAGGGAAAACTTCTGAGTACTGGTCCCCCACTAGAGGATATGTCAGACTCTCCACATCAAATGCTCCAAGGGTAAGGCAAGCCAACTGGTGAGTGATCAGCTACACCATCCTCTGAGTAAGTCCATCCTATGGTTCATAGGTTCCGTTCTCGCTGGTGAAGGTGAAATTGGTCCCATCCATGTAGACACACCACAATTTTCATCTAATATAGTCAATCTGAGCATGGTCTGTAGATAACCAGTCCATACTCAAGACGACGTTATAAGGCCTCGACACCACTATGAGGAGATCCCAGCCGAAGCTCTCATCTCCTATAGTAAGATAAAAATGCCAGAACCAATGCGTAATCATTGAGTCTACTCCAGTAAGAGTATCTAGCTGTAAGGATCGAGCCAATGACTCAGTCAGAATCTATGAGCTCCAAATGAGTGAAGTGGAAATGAAAGAGTGACTGGCACTTGTGTCTATAAGAACTGGAGCTATAGTGGAATTTAAACAGATAGTACCTCGTATCATCTCTGAATCACCATGGTCATATGATTCAGCTGCCTGAAGCTGAGCTCTCCTCTATCCACAAGCTCCCTACGTTCGGGGTGGTCTTCTTGGTGGTGGTGGCGGTATCACCTCATAACGTCGACCGCCGCTAGTTGCTCAGCCAGCTCCTCTTCCACGTCTTCCTGCACCCTGTGGACCGCCTTGATCAAACCTTTTCATCTAACTGGGAGGTCCCTCAACTATCTACTGATCATTAGTACGGAATGTCAGACAATCACGAGCCATGTGACCAAGCCCGCCGCAGGAGTAATATTTTCCGCTCCTGGCATGTTGGGCTCTGTCTCCACTCTGGGTGCCCCGAACAACCGATCCTCAGTCGTGAAGTTGACCACCTGTAGGAATGGTCCTCTTTGTTCTCTACATCATCTGTCTACTGCCAGTTGTAGAAGACTCCGTTGCATGTCGGCTAGTGGTTGATCTCACTGCTGAAGACTTCTCAGAAAGAAAAATCTCCACTAGGAGGGCTCTTTCCAACACCCCTGTCTTCTTCGAGATGCTGTGAGAGTTAACTGAAGCTCTGATATCTCTCCTGAGTCCCTGATCAAAGGTCTGGTCCCTAAATAACGGGTCCCATACCATATTAGTGGAGTAACGCAATAGGTTAGTGAACCTCACTGAGTACTGAGCTACACTCATGTTGCCCTCCTACAGATGAAGTAGCTCCTGTATCCGCATCACTCGAAGGGTGGCTGGTACAATCTCTGCCTAGAAGAGGCTCTCGAAGCCTACCCAATGAAGTGATGCCTCATCATACATCTGGAGCATTGGGCTCCACCATATGCCTGCTAATGCCTGAAGGAGGCTGGCAGCAAGGATCACCATGGAGTCGGTTGCTGTCCTTACCAGTCTAAAGACTCTAACCAAAGCCTCCAGCCAATCCTCAGAAGCCTACGGGGCCGTCTCTCCTCGGAACCTGGGTGGAATCTAGCTCTTATAGCATCCCGCCTTTTTATAACATAACTTTCATTCCATTACACGGAACTGAGGATCGTTAAGGTTTAGTGTCTTGGAAACAAGGATCATAATACATAAAAAAAACATAAAACATTCTTCTTAAACACTTGAAAGGCTTCTCCTTTAGTTCATCCTATGTTCATTATGCATCTCATAACCTGGGGACATACATCAAAAGAAAGGGTGAGTAGAAGTCCCAGTAAGGGAAATAAGAGAAACATTTTACATGTGAACTTGAGATACTTCAATAAGGACATGAAGAGAACTTTAAGGCATGAGAAAGAAATCATGAGATACATCATAATAAAAATAACATTTTTCATAACTTGAAGATGTGGCTGCAAAATTTAATATTGACAATCATCTCGTTTCACCAAGGTCCATCCCCAAGGTGTCGTTAAAAATTACCAAGGTTATTCACCAAGGCGTCGTTAAAATGGTCATCTCTAGAGATTAAGTCTTTACCCAATGCATTGGAGCGCTATCAGGGCGCACCCTTAAATTTTCCTTTATTATCATGTGAGCCACATATATCATCATCAAACATTTCATTAATAACCCATATAGCATAAAATAAATGGGTTTCATTTCATAATCATAACGTTTTAAAAACTGCTTTAATGACATGATCTTTACATTACTTTAAACCCACGGAAAGGGAAAGCGGGTATCATGTATGTAAATCCCAGAATTTAAAATAGAACATTTTTATATATATGTGAATACCCCTATAGAAATAGGAGCATTGAGTATTCCCTTTATAACATACAATAATTTTGAGAAAAGAGAGGCATTTTGAGACGAAAATTCTGCAGCATAACGACTATGTTATAAGGTTTTAGAAAACTTTGAAAAGAGAGGGAACATGGGTCGAACAATCATAATTGACCCATAAAATAGTAGAGGGACAGAATAAGAAGTATACATGGACATGGTGATTTAATTTCAAGGACATACCATTTGAAATGAGAAATCATGGAAGGAAGACAAAAGTTTGATTTCTCTTATGAAAATTCGGCATCCTAACGGCGTCACTTAAACTTCAACAAAAATGAATTGAACAGATCAAATAGGGTATCTCATCATATGATCATTAGAGATCAGTATGATAGATATAGAGATCATACCCCAACATAATAAAAAGGAACTTGAAAGATTTTACATGAAAATCGAACTTGAAAAATGAGAAGGGTGAAAGAATCACTTAAACATTCGGCAGCCTAACGACATCACTTAAACTTTCATAAAACGAAATGATGAGAGTAAGAGGGGATCTCTCATCATATAAACATGAAAGGGGCAGTAAGAGGAATATAAAAGAACATCCTCTCACATAAGAACATGGAGCATAAAAGGAATGACATAAAAGAGATTACATGAAAAGAAGAGAGGGGTCGGATCCCTTACCTTAAAATGTGACTCTTGAAACTCAATGTTTTGGACCTTGAGGGCTTGGGGTCACCTTGGGAGGACTCCTTGGGAGGTAAGAAGACCAGAACTTAGTTGGGGGAGAGTTGGGAGTGAAAACTAAAGGAGGAAAGGGTGGGTATTTATAGGGAAAGTGAGGGGACAAGGCATTAATGGCCAAGGGACACCTCACAAGTGCTTTTCTCAAACCCATGTGATCTCTCATGACATTTTCCATAAAGTTAGGCCACATGGGGCCCCCAAAACAATAATTCATCACCCTTGGCCGTCCAACCCTTAAACAAACTCATGACATCATCATGACACAGTTATGATGTCATTAAACATACTGAAACCCTAAAACTGTAATTTTACTATTCACTGAAAATTCAACTTTCACAGAATAATCCCAAAATTTCACCTTAACCAAAAATCGATGCTCTAAATACATTTATGAACTCCATTTTATAAAAATAATTTTCTAAATAATTTTAATTTAATTTTTAAATAAAAACACTATTCATCGAAAATTCGTTTTTTTTCAGAAAAAACCCTCAAAAATTACCATAACATAATATCGATGCCCTGAGTTCAAAAATAAAGTCATTTTTATAAAAATAATTTTCTAATTATTTTTAATTAAATTTTTAATTAAAAAACACTATTCATCCGAAAAAACTAATACTTGACTAATAATTTATGAAACCATTATTTACCCATTTTATTGAATCACATTACTTAATCTAGGTGTCTAAATTATATTAAAACTTTCTTTGAGTGAAATTACTTATCCATTTGGTCACATTACTAATCCTAAGCGTAAAATCACTATTCATAATTTACTATTCATCAAAAATTAAGTTGATCTTATTAGACTCCAAATTCATTACTGAAAACTTTTGTAGAAGACCATTTTTTGAAAATCATTACACATCATTAGTTATTTAGGGTTTACAAAAATATTTTAAAATATCCCTTTTTCAAAATTCATCAATAAAATACATTCCAAAATTATCTAGACATTTGAAATTTCACAAACATCACTAAAGGAAGAAATCTCAATTTATTCACCCGAAAGAATTACACAAGGAAGCTAGGGTCTCGTCACATAGCCCCTTATATCACCGGCATAAGACCTAAGTGTAAGGTGTGCTATGGTGAGAGAATCTGAGGGAGGCTCAGATAACATTTCCCTAGTAGTAATCTCTACTAACTTGAACTTCTCCCATAGGCATTTCCGTTCAAGCTTGACACGCTGGAGTTCGGCTTGGGCTTGGTCCAAAGCGAAGCCCACAGATGCTACCTCCTTCCCAAGCTCTGATAAGTGGGCTTCATAAGGGTCGAGTCTACTGGATGAAGCCATCGACTCCTCTTTCTGCATTAAAAATTAACATGTTATTAAATCATTAAGAGTAAGTTAATATAATACTCAAAAAGATTGGGTCGTTACATTCTTCCCCCCCTTAAGAAATTTTGTCCCCGAAATTTATACTTGAGGCCTAGTTGAAAAGGTGAGGGTACTTTTGCTTCATTGTTTCCTCCGGCTCCCAAGTCACCTCTTCATATTTATGATTCCTCCACAACACTTTCACAAGGTGGGTAGTCTTGTTTCGTAGGACCTTGTCTCTACGGTCCAAGATCTCCACTGGCTGCTCCTCGTAAGAGAGGTCATGTTCCAGTTGTACCACCTCTGGGTTCAGTACATGCAAAGGGTCGAGTATATACTTCCTCAAGAGAGATACATGGAAGACATCATGAACTTGAGCTAGGTTCGGTGGAAGTGCTAGACGATAGGCCACTGCTCCTATGCGATCAAGGATTTCATAGGGGCCAATGTACCTAGGGCTGAGCTTCCCTTTCTTCCCAAACCGCATGACTCTCTTCCAGGGAGAAATTCGAAGGAAGACTTTGTCACCAACACCAAAATCCAAGTCCCTTCGACGATTGTCAGCATAGCTCTTCTGCCGACTCTGAGCAGCCTTTATGTGTTGTTGGATGGCATGAACCTGTTCCATCATCTCTTGCACGAGATCAGGCCCAAGAAGCTTCCTCTCTCCAGTTTCATCCCAACAAGTAAAAGTTCTACACCGCTTTCCATATAGAGCTTCATAGGGTGCCATCTGAATACTCGAATGGAAGCTGTTGTTATAGCAGAACTCAACTAATGGGAGGTGTTGATCCCATCCACCTTTAAATTCTATTGAGCATAATCTCAACATGTCTTCGAGTGTCTGAATAGTCCTTTCAGATTGGCCATCAGTTTGAGGATGATAGGCCGTACTAAAATTCAATTCAGTATTCAGAGCATGTTGAAGACTTCTCCAGAATTTTGACTTGAATCTTGGGTCACGATCAGATACGATGGACAGTGGTACCCCATGCAGCCTTACCACTTCCTTCACGTATATCTTGGCAAGCTGATCCAGAGAGAAATCTTCCCGAATAGAGATAAAATGGGCTGTCTTGGTGATACGGTCCACAATAACCCATATCGCATTGTTTCCTTTGGATGTTTTCAGGAGACCAGTTACAAAGTCCATAGTGATATTATCCCACTTCCATACTGGTATGGGTAGCGGTTGTAATACCCCCTTTGGAAGTTGTCGTTCTGCCTTTACTTGCTAACACACCAGGCACCTTGTAGTGTAATCATCAATCTCTCTCTTCATGTTATCCCACCAATAATGACCACGAAGGTCTCTATACATCTTAGTGCTTCCCGGGTGTATAGAGAATGTAGAGCTATGAGATTCATCCATCAGTTCTTTCTTTATCTCCGGAATAGATGGAAAACATAGTCTTGTACGAAATTTCAATACACCTTCTTGATCAATATGGAAATCAGGGAACTTCCCATCCTTTATAGCCTCAAACTTCTCCTGCAGCAAAGGATCTTCTTTTTGAGCCTTCTTGATCCTCTCTAGTAATGAAGGTTGAGAAATCAATTGGAATAGGGTTGATGATGTCCCTTTCCTTATAATTCCCACGTCCAGTTTTACAAGATCTTTAATCAAGGGATCTCCTACGATCCTCATTGTTGCCAGAACAACAGGATCTTTCCTGCTTAACGCATCCGCGACTTTGTTTTCTCTTCCAGGGTGATAATGAATTGAACAATCATAGTCTTTAATTAGATCCAACCATCTCCTTTGTCTCATGTTCAATTCTTTCTATGTGAAAATATACTTTAGAATTTGGTGGTCAGTGCATATATCACATTTCTCCCCATAAAGATAGTGCCTCCATAACTTTAGAGCAAAAACAACTGTCGCCAGCTCTAGATCATGCGTAGGATAATTCTTCTCATGAATCTTCAACTGTCGCGATGCATAAGAAATTACTTTGTCATTTTGCATGAGGATGCACCCAATCCCTTTCAGAGATGCATCGCTAAAAATAACGAATCCTTCTCCGATAGAGGGTAGTGTTAACACAGGTGCAGTAAACAATCTCTTCTTCAGCTCTTGGAAACTTTCCTTGCATTCCTTTGTCCAGATGAACTTAACCCCTTTTCGATTCAACTTGGTTAGTGGATTAGAAAGCCATGAAAAGTTTTTCACAAACCTCCTATAATATCCTGCTAAACCAAGGAAACTACGAATCTCAGTTACTGTTGTGGGTTGAGGCCACTCCTCCACAACCATTGTCTTTGCAGGGTCAACCGAGATTCCTTCATTGGTTACAATGTGCCCCAATAAAGCCACCTGTTGTAACCAAAACTCACACTTTCTGAACTTTCCAAAGAGCCTCTCCTTCCATAGAGTTTTCAAAATAACCCTCAGATGATCTTTATGCTCCTCACGACTTTTTGAATATATCAAAATATCATCAATAAAAACTACCACAAAGTTATCAAGGTAGTCCTTAAAGACTCTATTCATCAAATCCATGAAAATAGCAGGAGCATTAGTCAAGAATAAAGGCATAACAGTAAACTCATAATGCCCATATCTTGATCGGAAGGCAGTCTTTGGAATATCTTCCTTCTTCACCCTCAGTTGATGATAACCAGATCGAATGTCAATCTTAGAGAAGAATTGAGCCCCGCGAAGTTGGTCAAATAAATCATCAATTCTTGGAAGAGGATATCTTTTCTTCACTGTGATCCCGTTCAGTTCTCTATAATCAAGGCATAGCCGCATTGATCCATCCTTATTCTTCACAAAGAGAACTGGTGCTCCCCAAGGAGACACACTCGGTCGGATAAACCCCTTCTCCAACAAGTCTTGGAGTTGTTTCTTTAACTCTTCTAGCTCCACATTTTCCATTCTATACGGAGACTTTGATATCGGTTGAGACCCAGGTACTAGTTCAATGGAGAACTCTACTCTCTTTCTGGGGCAGGTCCAGGTAACTCCTCAGGAAATACATCCATATATTCTTGAACAATCGGAACATCTTCTATTTGTATGCTCCCTTTTCCTTCTTCATCAACACCGATTAACTCCATAAAGAAATCTATAGGAGGTGCTTCTAGATAGGGATCAGTTCGAGATATCTCTCCTCGGAAGATAACTGTAGGTCGTTCATTCAAGACTACTGATATTTCCTTACTTCTGCATTTGATCTTAGCATTATACTTTGAGAGCCAGTCCATCCCTAGTATAATGTCAAATTTCATCATGGGAATGACTACTAGATTTGCGATAAGATTGTGCTCACCAAAGTAAACACTAGAGTCTCTAAACACTGTTGATGCATGGATAATCCCACTTGGAGTCTTGACTGACAACTCTACCTTAAGCAATTCGGGGATTGATTCTATATTCTTTGCAAACTTGGAAGAAATAAAGGAATGCGTAGAACCAGAATCAAATAAAGTACTTTCTAGCTTTGAGAGGACGACAAGAGTACCTGCTACCACATCGTTCAGAACTTCAACTTCAGCTGTTGTGATAGCGAAAGCACGACGTTGCTCTCTTGGCCTCTGCTGAGGTTGATGGTGATTCCCCTCCACCGCCCTCGAATTTGGAAATTGGTTAGCAAAGTGCCCAAGCTGTCCACACTTGAAGCATGTGACTTCGGGTAGGGCCAGAACCATCTTTCCTCTGTCGTTAGTGTTGGGAAGCTGGGGCTTCTCCTCACTATGACAATTCCGAGCAATATGGCCTCCTCTTCCACACTTGTAGCACTTGCCACTTCCTTTCAAGTAGTTCGCCAGATGATTCTTCCCACATTTATTGCATGTGGTAAGTTGCATTTTATTTCCACCTCTTCCCTGATCAAAAGACTTCCCTAAACTGGGCTCCAACGATCTCTTCTTTTCATTTGGTTTATGAGACCATTGTGTCTCACCAAACTCCAGCTCTACTTTCATAGCACTTCGAACTATTTCTTCATAGCTATCATAGTTCCTATTGGCTAGATTCTTCCACAGATGAGGTCGTAGTCCACCAAAGAATCTATCAACCTTCCCATTAGGGTCCATGACAAAGCTTGAGGTATAACGGGAAAGCCTTGTGATGTTCATCTCATAGCTTCTGACAGATTCGTTCTCCTTCTGCTTCAGCTCGAGAAACTCTTTCTCCATTCTCGTTCTCATGGAACGAGGGAAATACTTGTTAAGGAAAATTCCCTGAAATTCTTCCCACTCCATAGCTTCTATCTCTCCTCATGGATTCGTGTTTTTGATCAGTGACCACCACTGATCAGTTTCTCCCTCTAGGCGGTAAACAGCAAGGGTGACTTTTTCTTGTTTCGAACAATGAAGTACAGAAAAGATCTTTTCAATGGAGCTTATCCATTGTTCCGCAACCAATGGGTCAGTAGATCCACTGAATGTTGGCGGTCGTCGACGAATGAAGGACTCAACAGAGTGTTGTTCCCTTCGTGGTGAGGTCGGCCTTTCAGCTTGATTCAAGTTATTACTCATAACTTGAGTCAGTTGGTTCATCATTTGCATGAATGTTTCCATTCCGGCTTCCATCGGAGGGCCATCAGCGCATGGTGCATTGCGGTCACCATCGGCACGGTTCCTCCTATTTCCCGCCATTTTCTAAAAGAATAAAACCTTAGTGAGAAACTTATTTCATCTACGAATCTTTTAACTAAGACTTCATGCTTAAAAAATGACACATTTCTATAATTCCTTCATAATGATTCATAAAAAGCTTGTGATTAACCAAACATATCCCCCGGGAGTGTCGTAACCAAGAGTGCAGCAAGGCCCGTTATCATGCACCAGTTCCCATTCGAGTCTAGCTCAAAGCGGTGTTTTCAGGTTTTACCCCTATGTACATCTGTGCCAGAGCCACCTCTACCTGCTCGTATGCAGACAGGGATGTATTTGATTGATAAACCACCTACTCAATACTTACCAAAATACCAGGAATTTTTCCTATATTTAAACTTTTCTATAGGGTTCTTCGTAAATTTTTTATATCCTAATTTCCACAAATAACTAAACCTTCCTTTGATACTAACTATAGCATCCCTCCTTTTAATAACATAACTTTCATTCCATTACACGGAACTGAGGATCGTTAAGGTTTAGTGTCTTGGAAACAAGGATCATAATACATAAAAAAACATAAAACATTCTTCTTAAACACTTGAAAGGCTTCTCCTTTAGTTCATCCTATGTTCATTATGCATCTCATAACCTGGGGACATACATCAAAAGAAAGGGTGAGAAGAAGGCCCAGTAAGGGAAATAAGAGAAACATTTTACATGTGAACATGAGATACTTCAATAAGGACATGAAAAGAACTTTAAGGCATGAGAAATAAATAATGAGATACATCATAATAAAAATAACATTTTTCATAACTTGATGATGTGGCTGCAACATTTAATATTGAAAATCGTTTCGTTTCACCAAGGTCCATCCCCAAGGTGTCGTTAAAAATTACCAAGGTTATTCACCAAGGCTGTAAAGACCCGTAAAATTCAAGGGAAATTTTTTCTTAATTTTCTTTAGAATTTTACAAGAGCGCGGTTTCAGACGACACCTGATTCCGAGGCCCGGAGTGCCCGGAATTAATTTCCGAAGTTTGGCTCGGGTACATTCAGTGAACGAACGAGCGGGAATTCCTAACTTTTGATCCGGTGCTCGGAATTGAAATCCGAGGGCACCGATGAACTCACAGCGCCGATATTCGCTTAAAGAGACCTTTTCGGGAGTTGCGTTTGTTGCGGGTTGAAAGTTAATTTTTGGGGTTTTTAGTTGAGTTAAATAAAATTTGTGTAGAACAAATTTTATTATAACTTCTTAAAACCTATCAAAGGAGGTTGGAAGTGGGACCCACACCCACTTAACCTCCCTTGGGAGGATTAAGTGTGGTGGGGCCCACACGAACACCTAATTCTTTTCAAATTCCCTAACCCCTCTAAACCCCCTCTTAATTATGTAACTCTTCCCTACTTTAATTCTTGCCAACCTATCTCTTCACTTAATTTTGTCGACTCTAGATTTAATTAATGTATTGAATTCAACTTTGGAATTTTGAAAGGTTAGCAAAGTGAAAATAAAATAAGGTGTAGCTTATTTTATTTTGGGTTATTTGTTTGTCTTCTTGAGAGGTGGAGAGCTCTTCTTCTTCTTCAAACTCAACGAAGAACGCGAAGAACGTCGTTCTTCAACGAAGAACTTCTCCGCCGAAGAACACGGTCCATCCGCGACGCCGTATCAGCGACGCGACGTACTTCTTCCGCGTCATCTCTTCCGCGACGGTTTTCCGTGACGAACGCCATCGACAACGACTCTTCCTCCGACGTCAAAGGAATCGACACCGATATTCCACGACTACGTCAACGTGCGACTATCGAGGTAGAGGTTCTTGAGTTCGTTGTTTTCTTTATTATTTGACTTTCCTCAAGACTTGACGAGGAACGCTCAATTTCCGACGAAGAACGCCGCTCCGCTCTTCTTCGTTTACCGTGTCAACGAAAGGGGACGCCACTTCTTTCTCGGACAACCTTCGTCGGCGTACAAGTTTTGCCAACGACGTGTCTCTTCGAACGCATCCCTTCGTCATCGGATTTGACGAACGGCTTCCGCGACGCCCGACCTCCGCGACGTCGTCTTCCGCGGAACGTAGACAATCTTCGAACCTTATACCCGAGGTAGGGGTTGTTGTTTTATTCTTTAATTATTCCATTTCTTGCTCGTGGATCGCATGTCTACGTGAGGCTTTTGAATATTTTATATAAGTGTTATTGTTAACGCGAGGGGGGGGGGGGGGGGGGGGCGGACTGCACGAACATGGCCGAACCCCCCTCCAACGTTCTTGTTTATTCATGCGGGTGGAAGCAAGTAGCGTGGTGCCGTCGCACCACGCGGATGATCGTACTTATATTTTACACGGCGCCGTCGCGCCACGCCGAGGTAGAATCTTCAAAAACGCGACGCCGTCGCGCCGCGTTGAAAGGAATCAAGACACGGCGAAGGGGCGCGGTGCCGTCGCACCGCGCCGGACGACGAACACCGCGGCCGGTTCTGGGCCGCGGCGGAAGAGAAGACCGGCGGCCGGGCCGCAGGCGTCGGAAGCCGAAGGGGGAACCGGAAATTTCCGGTCCCGTTGGAGAAAACCGGCCGACCAGCTGGCCGGCCGGAAGTCTTTAAAACCGGGGGAATTAATCCCCCGACCGTAATAATAAAACCCCCCTCTTTAAGAGGGGAGGGGGGGGGGGTTCTTTGAAGGAGGGGGGCAGCCGGCCCCCTCGGTTCCGCACCAGCAGGCCCCCCACGTGGGGGGGGTGGCTTCTTTAAAAAAAACGGGCGCGGCCCTTTGTGCCGCGCCGCCCCTCAAAACAGCGGGGCTTGCCCCCCGCGTGCCGACCGTGTGCGGCCCCTCGCGGCACCCCGAGCCGCCGCGGCACCCCACGCCGCCACGCCGCCGCCGGCCGCCGCACCGCCGCCGGCCGCCGCACCGCCGCCGGCCGCCGCCGCCGGCCACCGCGCCGCCCGGGGGGGGGGGGGTCGGGCCGGGTCGGCCCGGACCCGGACCCCCCCGTTTCGAACCAGAATTGGTTTTTGGCCCATAACTTGAGCCTCGGACCTCCGATCGACGAACCTTCAGTGGAAACGCGATCCATGGGTCGAGACGGTCGTTTCGGTATATCTCACTCAAGGTTTCGGATTACTTTGAGTTCGGCCGGGTTGGTTCGTTCACGAAACCAACCGGGCTTTCAGAGCGGAAACGCTCATATCTTGAGCTACGAACGTCCGATTGACGTGCCGTCAGTCGCGTAGTGTTCCTCTTAGTGAGACGGATCTTTTGGCGTGCTCCGCCCGAGGTTTGGACGCATGTGGAGTACGGTCGGGTTGGTTTAGCCTTAAAAACCAACCGGGCCCCGGAGACGAAAATGCCAATAACTCTCAGACCGGGCGTCCGATCGACGCGCCGTCTGTTGCGTTGAGTTCCTTTTGTCGATACGGAACTTTTGGATACATCAACTCTGGTCTTTGTGACAGTTGATGTATCAGCCTCTTGGCTCGTGGAGCGGACCCTCCGAACGAGCTAGCTGTGTGCGGGAACCCTAGTGCTGGCTGCGACTGTTCTACTGCTACGACTGCTACTGTGACTGCGACGACGACAGTACAGAGATCCTTTGTGGATTCGACGACGACAGTACAGAGATCCTGTGTTGATTCGACGACGACGACTTCAGCACTCAGCGATCCTACGTGGATCAGTGCTACAGGTCCTGTGTGGGCCCGATCCTGTGTGGGTCATTGCGGGGGTTAGTTACCTATCGATCCTTCATGGGTCCGACGACTTAGATGGATCAGTGATCATCTTTATCGTCCTTGAAGAAGTATACCTGTATGAGCTGAATCCTGTTGCTTTCCTGTGTGGATTGTGCTGTGCAATCCTGTGTGGATTATGTTTTGCTTTCCTATGTGGAATACGTATACTTTCCTGCGTGGACTGAGTTGTACTTGGGCTCGGAGGTTGGAGCGTATTTTAATTGATGACTTAGGTATGTGTATGGGCATATACCTAAGCAGTGTCGGTTGTTACTTCGTGATTGTACCTTTCTTCGTGGTTTATCCTTTGTGGATTTTGAGAGACCTTCAGGGGTCTCGGGGTCCCTACTTAGTAGCTTATACTCACCCCTGCACGGGCTTTGCCCGCACTACGTTGTGTTGGTTGCAGACGACGGACAGCGTTGACCTTAGCTGAGGCTTGCACAGCGGGACGGTACCCGGAGGTGGACCACTGGGCGGGACGTGCACGGAGCAGACGGCGGGACCCGTGGAGCAGAGGAGCTATCTGTACCCACCCTTCAGGTGGGATTTCCAGTGGACAGCTCGGTGTAGCGGCTTTTACTTTTCAGTTGCTGTTTTCCCTTTCGAGTTGTACTTTACTTTCAGTTTGGGTTTGTATTCTGGCCCATTTACTTTTCCGCACTTTCAGTTGTACTCTGCTTTTGTTTAGTGTTTACTTTCCGCTTGCTGACTCTGTGGTGTTTGTTTACTTTACAAAGGCAATGCCTTCCCTTTTTACCGGGATTTACGCCTTGGTGCTAGTCACCAGCCCCAGGCCTTTGGAAGGCGGGCTTGGGGTAGTCACGGCACGGTCCCCGAGGGCGGGTCGTGACAAATTGGTATCAAAGGAGTTCGGTTCTACCGCGAACTCTGATCTTTCCTATGTGAAGAAATAATGTTTAGCGTATTGAGTGTGGATATCAGTCCAGGGAGTCCAGTGTTGGTGCGGCGGCCGACGTATCCGTACACCAGGACCCTGACTTCTGATTTCCGACTTAATGCACGAAAACATTGATTGCGTGTGTGTTTCAAAGTTTTCTTTGTGATTACTTATATCAGCTCACCAGGTATACTGTTCTAACCGTGGCGCACCTGTTTCCTTTTCAAGATGGCCCCACGACGGCAGCCAGCTAGGGTTCCGAGAGTCGAGCGAGACGACAGCCCACCGAGCGACGAGGCCTCGGTGCAGGGCCCTTTTCCAGTAGTGGCACCGGCGGTAGCTTTACCCGCCGATCCCCCGATGCTTCCAACAGCAGCCGCTGACGATGCACGTCGCCTCAGCGCACTGCATGAGTTTCAGCGCCAGCGACCGCCCAGGTTTCGCGGGGAGACGGATCCCCAGGCAGCAGAGGACTGGCTGGAGGCAGTAGTTCGAGTGTTTAGGCTAGTGAGGACACCAGCAGACCTCATGGTGATCCTCGCTGCGAGCCTACTACACGCAGCAGCAGGACGATGGTGGAGCTTGATGCTCCAGGTGCACGATGAGGCATCTCTACTTTGGACGGACTTCGAGAGCCTCTTCCGCTCTGAGTTCGTCCCGGCCACCCTCCGAGGGTGCGCATCCAGGAGCTTCTCCAGCTGCGCCAGGGCAGCATGACGGTCGCTCAGTACGCGGCGAGGTTCACCGATCTCTCGCGCTACTCGACCGACATGGTACGGGACCCATTCTTCCGGGCCCGGACCTTCGAGCAGGGTTTGAGACACGAGATCAGGGCATCGCTGATCTCCCTCAGCATACCGACTCAGACAGGAGTACTGGAGCGGGCCCTTCTGATCGAGAGTTTCCTTGCTGAGTCTTCACCAGCACAGCGACCCACCGCAGGGCGGCACGTGGCAGAGTCATCTGCAGCAGGCAGTCGACGGATGACTCAGGGGTCTAGGCAGACCAGACCTTCAGGCAGACGACCTCAGGGCACTGGCTCAGCAGTGTGGGGCACACAGCGCAGAGCCAGTCTTACGAGAGGTAGACAGTGCTACTCGTGCGGCGGGCAGGGCCACATGGCACGTGACTGCCCGCCCCGCCGTGCCGAGGAGCAGCAGACGGTTGAGGGACCACCGAGGCAGAGGCAGAGGGTCGACCGTGGCGGTCCGCAGGGAGGAGGCGGACGAGGCAGAGGAGCTGGTCGAGCAGCCGGTGGTGGCCGACGCTTTGAGGCTCTACCACCACCACCACCACCAGGAGGTCCACCCCGACCACAGGGAGCTGGCGGGCAGCAACAGGCACAGCTCCAGGCAGCAGAGGCCTACGACCACGGCGCACCCGAGATGATTCGAGGTACTATCTGTGTCTATTACACCTTTGCTGCAGTTCTTATAGACACAGGAGCGAGTCATTCTTTCATAGCCGCTGCCCTTGTTCGGAGCTCGGAGATTTCGACAGAGCCGTTGGCTCGATCCTTACGGCTAGAGACTCCTACGGGAGCAGACTCGACGATTATGCACTGGTGCCGGCAGTGTGAGCTCACTCTAGGAGGCGAGAGCTTCGGCTGGGATCTTCTTGTAGCAGCGTCGAGGCCTTACGACGTCATCTTGGGCATGGATTGGCTATCTACGGTCCATGCACAGATTGACTGTTTTAGGCGCAAGGTGCGATGTGTACGCACCGACGGGAGCAGGTTCACCTTCACCGGCGAGAAGGGAGCCTTAGCAGCACAGGATGGACTTCCGCGGAGGAGAGGAAAGCCCATCACACATCAGTTGGCTAGCCTTATCCTTGGAGTAGTTGACGTGCGGAGTCCTGGTTTTCCTACAGTGGTGGATCAGTTTGCGGACGTTTTTCCTGACGACGTTCCAGGGCTACCTCCTCGCAGAGAGGTAGACTTTTATATTGACTTGTACCCCGGGACAGCCCCGATATCCACTCCAGCATATCGGATGGCCCCCGCTGAGCTTCGAGAGCTACGGGTACAGTTGGAGGACTTGCAGGGCAAGGGGTTCATCCGACCCAGTGTTTCACCCTGGGCTTCCCCGATATTGTTCGCCAAGAAGGCGGACGGGAGCTTGCGACATTGTGTTGACTATCGTCGCCTGAACCAGGTGACAGTGAGGAACAAGTATCCGCTACTGAGGATTGATGACCTCTTTGATCAACTCAAGGGAGCACAGTGGTTCTCGAAGATAGACCTCAGGTCAGGCTATCATCAGCTCAGAGTCAGAGACGAGGATGTGCAGAAGACGGCCTTCAGATGTCGGTATGGCCACTATGAGTTCTTGGTTATGCCCTTCGGTGTAACCAATGCTCCAGCAGTGTTCATGGCTCTCATGAACAGGATCTTTCAGCCATACCTCGATCGGTTTGTCGTAGTCTTCATCGACAACATTCTGATTTACTCTACGACAGAGGAGGAGCACGCCTATCACTTACGAGTTGTTCTTGACACACTCCGAGAGAACCAGCTTTATGGTAAGCTCTCGAAGTGCCAGTTCTGGATACGTGAGGTCCACTTTTTGGGACACGTTATCTCTGAGGTGGGAGTTGCAGTGGATCCTGCGAAGATCGAGGCTGTGTTAGCATGGGAGCCACCCAGGAGCGTGACTGAGGTTCGGAGTTTCTTGGGACTAGCTGGATACTATCGGAGATTTGTGCCGAACTTCTCCAGAGTTGCGGCATCACTCACAGCTTTGACGAAGAAGGGGAAACCCTTCGTGTGGTCAGACAGATGTCAGCAGAGCTTCCAGGAGTTGAGACAGAGATTGACTAGCGCACCTATCTTGAGGTTGCCTGAGGAGGGAGTAGGGTACGTAGTCTACTGCGATGCATCAGGGACCGGACTCGGATGTGTTCTGATGCAGGAGCGGGCCGTGATCGCCTATGGATCACGTCAGTTGAGGCCGCATGAGCAGAACTACGCTACCCATGACCTGGAGTTAGCAGCAGTGGTCTTCGCTCTGAAGACATGGCGACACTATCTGATGGGCGAGCGCTTTACAGTCTTTTCCGATCATCAGAGTCTCAGGTATATCTTCTCGTAGAAGGACCTGAACCTGAGACAGCGACGATGGCTCGAGTTCCTCCAGGACTATGACTTTGAGATAGTCTATACTCCTGGTAAGGGGAACGTAGTAGCCTATGCCCTCAGCAGGAGGACGGGCATTCAGCTACTCGAGGAGGCGATGGAGCATCTAGCCTCTTTGCAGATATCCTTCGTGGATAGAGATGGGGCATCCTTTCTTCAGTCTCTCACAGTCACTCCTCCACTACTGCAGCGAGTCAGGGAGGCACAGCACGGGGACGTTAACTGTGAGACGCGGCGTGCACAGATATCCTCGGGACATGCACCTGATGGTTTCTCCCTTGGAGCAGAGCACGACATCCTTTTCAGAGGACGTACCATGGTACCTGTCGCTTTGCGAGAGGAAGTACTGAGAGAGTTTCACACTTCTCCTTTAGCGGTACATCCTGGAGTGGCGAAGATGTACCAGGACCTCAGACGACAGCATTGGTGGCCGGGTATGAAGAAGGCTGTAGCAGAGTTCGTTTCTCGATGCCTCACCTGTCAGCAGGTGAAGGCAGAGCATCAGGTACCAGCAGGCTTGGTACAGCTCTTGGAGGTTCCGGAGTGGAAGTGGGACGACATATCTATGGACTTCGTGACTGGACTTCCACGCACTTCCAGAGGTCACGACTCCATCTGGGTGATTGTTGACCGACTCACCAAGTCGGCACACTTCTTACCCATCAGAGAGAAAGGCTCAGTGGAGAGCTTGGGACGTCTCTACGTTCAGGAGATTGTGCGGCTCCACGGCGTGCCATCATCTATTGTCTCCGATCGAGATGCCCGCTTTACTTCCCGGCTTTGGAAGGGGTTGCAGGAGGCGTTCGGGACGCAGCTACGTCTTAGCACAGCTTTTCACCCTCAGACGGATGGTCAGACGGAGAGGACCATTCAGACTCTTGAGGACATGCTCCGCGCATGTGTCCTCGACTTTGGTCGTAGCTGGGAGGACCACCTACCTTTGGTGGAGTTCGCGTACAACAACAGCTACCACTCCACCATCGGGATGGCACCATACGAGGCGTTGTACGGCCGACCATGTAGATCTCCTTTGTGCTGGACAGACCCTGGGGAGTCAGCACTGGTGGGACCGGAGATGGTCCAGGCCACGATAGAGAAGGTCCAGGTCATCCAGGAGCGGATGAGGACAGCTCAGAGCCGGCAGAAGTCATATGATGACAGGAGGCGGAGGCCACTGGAGTTCGAGGATGGCGACCACGTCTTCTTGCGGGTCTCACCTCGACGTGGTATTTGGAGATTTGGCCGAGGCGGCAAGTTATCTCCGCGCTTCATCGGACCCTTCCAGATTCTCAGCAGGATTGGCGAGGTGGCTTATCGCCTGGCTCTACCACCTCAGTTGCACCGGGTGCACGACGTCTTCCACGTATCTCAGCTGAGGAGATACGTGCACGACCCGACGCACATCATTGATCATGGGGAGCTTGACGTTGACGATGGGGCGACTTTTACGGAGGTCCCGGTGGAGATAGAGGATCGACAGGAGCGGGTCCTGCGTGGGCGATCGATTCCTCTTGTGCGCATCAGATGGCAGCACGGGAATCTCCAGGAGAGCACATGGGAGCGGGAGGCTCAGATGCGTGCTCAGTACCCTCATTTGTTTCCCTAGTTTTTGTTGTATCTTTACGGGGACGTAAACCCCTGAGGTGGGAGTAATGTAAAGACCCGTAAAATTCAAGGGAAATGTTTTCTTAATTTTCTTTAGAATTTTACAAGAGCGCGGTTTCAGACGGCACCTGATTCCGAGGCCCGGAGTGCCCGGAATTAATTTCCGAAGTTTGGCTCGGGTACGTTCAGTGAACGAACGAGCGAGAATTCCTAACTTTTGATCCGGTGCTCGGAATTGAAATCCGAGGGCACCGATGAACTCGCATCGCCGATATTCGCTTAAAGAGAACTTTTCGGGAGTTGCGTTTGTTGCGGGTTGAAAGTTAATTTTTGGGGTTTTTAGTTGAGTTAAATAAAATTTGTGTAGAACAAATTTTATTATAACTTCTTAAAACCTATCAAAGGAGGTTGGAAGTGGGACCCACACCCACTTAACCTCCCTTGGGAGGATTAAGTGTGGTGGGGCCCACACGAACCCCTAATTCTTTTCAAATTCCCTAACCCCTCTAAACCCCCTCTTAATTATGTAACTCTTCCCTACTTTAATTCTTGCCAACCTATCTCTTCACTTAATTTTGTCAACTCTAGATTTAATTAATGTATTGAATTCAACTTTTGAATTTTGAAAGGTTGGCAAAGTGAAAATAAAATAAGGTGTAGCTTATTTTATTTTGGGTTATTTGTTTGTCTTCTTGAGAGGTGGAGAGCTCTTCTTCTTCTTCAAACTCAACGAAGAATGCGAAGAATGTCGTTCTTCAATGAAGAACTTCTCCGCCGAAGAACACGGTCCATCCGCGACGCCGTATCCGCGACGCGACGTACTTCTTCCGCATCATCTCTTCCGCGACGGTTTTCCGCGACGAACGCCATCGACAACGACTCTTCCTCCGACGTCAAAGGAATCGACACCGATATTCCACGACTACGTCAACGTGAGACTATCGAGGTAGAGGTTCTTGAGTTCGTTGTTTTCTTTATTATTTGACTTTCCTCAAGACTTGACGAGGAACGCTCAATTTCCGACGAAGAACGCCGCTCCGCTCTTCTTCGTTTACCGTGTCAACGAAAGGGGACGCCACTTCTTTCTCGGACAACCTTCGTCGGCGTACAAGTTTCTCCAACGACGTGTCTCTTCGAACGCATCCCTTCGTCATCGGATTTGACGAACGACTTCCGCGACGCCCGACCTCCGCGACGTCGTCTTCCGCGGAACGTAGACAATCTTCGAACCTTATACCCGAGGTAGGGGTTGTTGTTTTATTCTTTAATTATTCCATTTCTTGCTCGTGGATCGCATGTCTACGTGAGGCTTTTGAATATTTTATATAAGTGTTATTGTTAACGCGAGGGGGGGGGGGCGGACTGCACGAACACGGCCGAACCCCCCTCCAACGTTCTTGTTTATTCATGCGGGTGGAAGCAAGTAGCGTGGTGCCGTCTCACCACGCGGATGATCGTGCTTATATTTTACGCGGCGCCGTCGCGCCACGCCGAGGTAGAATCTTCAAGAACGCGACGCCGTCGCGCCGCGTTGAAAGGAATCAAGACACGGCGAAGGGGCGTGGTGCCGTCGCACCGCGCCGGACGACGAACACCGCGGCCGGTTCCGGGCCGCGGCGGAAGAGAAGACCGGCGGCCGGGCCGCCGGCGTCGGAAGCCGAAGGGGGAACCGGAAATTTCCGGTCCCGTTGGAGAAAACCGGCCGGCCAGCTGGCCGGCCGGAAGTATTTAAAACCGGGGGAATTAATCCCCCGGCCGTAATAATAAAACCCCCCTCTTTAAGAGGGGGGGGGGTTCTTTGAAGGAGGGGGGCAGCCGGCCCCCTCGGTTCCGCACCAGCAGGCCTCCCACGTGGGGGGGGCTTCTTTAAAAAAAAAACGGGCGCGGCCCTTTGTGCCGCGCCGCCCCTCAAAACAGCGGGGCTTGCCCCCCGCGTGCCGACCGTGTGCGGCCCCTCGCGGCACCCCGCGCCGCCGCGCCGCCGCGCCGCCAGGCCGCCGCGCCGCCGCCGGCCGCCGCACCGCCGCCGGCCGCCTCATCGCCGCCGCCCACCGCCGCCGGCCACCGCACCGCCCAGGGGGGGGGGGGGGTCGGGCCGGGTCGGCCCGGACCCGGACCCCCCCGTTTCGAACCAGAATTGGTTTTTGGCTCATAACTTGAGCCTCGGACCTCCGATCGATGAACCGTCAGCGGCAACGTGATCCTTGGGTCGAGACGGTCGTTTCGGTATATCGCACTCAAGGTTTCGGATTACTTTGAGTTCGGCCGGGTTGGTTCGTTCACGAAACCAACTGGGCTTTCAGAGCGGAAACGCTCATATCTTGAGCTACGAACGTCCGATTGACGTGCCGTCAGTCGCGTAGTGTTCCTCTTAGTGAGACGGATCTTTTGGCATGCTCCGCCCGAGGTTTGGACGCTGGTGGAGTACGGTTGGGTTGGTTTAGCCTTAAAAACCAACCGGGCCCCGGAGACGAAAATGCCAATAACTCTCAGACCGGGCGTCCGATCGACGCGCCGTCTGTTGCGTTGAGTTCCTTTTGTCGATACGGAACTTTTGGATACATCAACTCTGGTCTTTGTGACAGTTGATGTATCAGCCTCTCGGCTCGTGGAGCGGACCCTCCGAACGAGCTAGCTGTGTGCGGGAACCCTAGTGCTGGCTGCGACTGTTCTACTGCTACGACTGCTACTGTGACTGCGACGACGACAGTACAGAGATCCTGTGTGGATTCGACGACGACAGTACAGAGATCCTGTGTGGATTCGACGACGACGACTTCAGCACTCAGCGATCCTACGTGGATCAGTGCTACAGGTCCTGTGTGGGCCCGATCCTGTGTGGGTCCTTGCGCTCAGCGGTTCTGTGTGAGCCAGCGCCTACAGGTCCTGTGTGGGCCCGATCCTGTGTGGGTCATTGCGGGGGTTAGTTATCTATCGATCCTTCGTGGGTCCGACGACTTAGATGGATCAATGATCATCTTTATCGTCCTTGAAGAAGCATACCTATATGAGCTGAATCCTGTTGCTTTCCTGTGTGGATTGTGTTGTGCAATCCTGTGTGGATTATGTTTTTCTTTCCTATGTGGAATACGTATACTTTCCTGCGTGGACTGAGTTGTACTTGGGCTCGGAGGTTGGAGCGTATTTTAATTGATGACTTAGGTATGTGTATGGTCATATACCTAAGCAGTGTCGGTTGTTACTTCGTGATTGTACCTTTCTTCGTGGTTTATCCTTTGTGGATTTTGAGAGACCTTCAGGGGTCTCGGGGTCCCTACTGAGTAGCTTATACTCACCCCTGCACGGGCTTTGCCCGCACTACGTTGTGTTGGTTGCAGACGACGGACAACGTTGACCTTAGCTGAGGCTTGCACAGCGGGACGGTACCCGGAGGTGGACCACTGGGCGGGACGTGCACGGAGCAGACGGCGGGACCCGTGGAGCAGAGGAGCTATCTGTACCCACCCTTCAGGTGGGATTTCCAGTGGACAGCTCGGTGTAGCGGCTTTTACTTTTCAGTTGCTGTTTTCCCTTTCGAGTTGTACTTTACTTTCAGTTTGGGTTTGTATTCTGGCCCATTTACTTTTCCATACTTTCAGTTGTACTCTGCTTTTGTTTAGTGTTTACTTTCCGCTTGCTGACTCTGTGGTGTTTGTTTACTTTACAAAGGCAATGCCTTCCCTTTTTACCGGGATTTACGCTTTGGTGCTAGTCGCCAGCCCCTGGCCTTTGGAAGGCGGGCTTGGGGTAGTCACGACACGGTCCCCGAGGGCGGGTCGTGACAAAGGCGTCGTTAAAATGGTCATCTCTAGAGATTAAGTCTTTACCCAATGCATTGGAGCGCTATCAGGGCGCACCCTTAAATTTTCCTTTATTATCATGTGAGCCACATATATCATCATCAAACATTTCATAAATAACCCATATAGCATAAAATAAATGGGTTTCATTTCATAATCATAACGTTCTAAAAACTGCTTTAAAGACGTGATCTTTACATTACTTTAAACCCACGGAAAGGGAAAGCGGGTATCATGTATGTCAATCCCAGAATTTAAAATAGAACATTTTTATATATATGTGAATACCCCTGTAGAAAGAGGATCTTTGAGTATTCACTTTATAACATAAAATAATTTTGAGAAAAGAGAGGCCTTTTGAGACGAAAATTCTGCAGCATAACGGCTATGTTACAAGGTTTTAGAAAACTTTGAAAAGAGAGGGAACATGGGTCGAACAATCATAATTGACCCATAAAATAGTAGAGGGACAGAATAAGAAGTATACATGGACATGGTGATGCAATTTAAAGGACATACCATTTGAAATGAAAAATCATGGAAGGAAGACAAAAGTTTGATTTCTCTTATGAAAATTCGGCAGCCTAACGACATCACTTAAACTTCAACAAAAATGAATTGAACATATCAAATAGGGTCTCTCATCATATGATCATTAGAGATAAGTATGATAGATATAGAGATCATACCCAAAAATAATAAAAAGGAACTTGAAAGATTTGACATGAAAATCGAACTTGAAAAATGAGAAGGGTGAAAGAATCACTTAAACATTCGGCAGCCTAACAGCGTCACTTAAACTTTCATAAAACGAAATGATGAGACTAAGAGGGGATCTCTAATCATATAAACATGAAAGGGGTAGTAAGAGGAATATAAAAGAACATCCTCTCACATAAGAACATGGAGCATAAAAGGAATGACATAAAAGAGATTACATGAAAAGAAGAGAGGGGTCAGATCCCTTACCTTAAAATGTGACTCTTGAAACTCAATGTTTTTGACCTTGAGGGCTTGGGGGCACCTTGGGAGGACTCCTTGGGAGGTAAGAAGACCAGAACATCGTTGGGGGAGAGTTGGGAGTGAAAAATAAAGGAGGAAAGGGTGGGTATTTATAGGGAAAGTGAGGGGACAAGGCATTAATGGCCAAGGGACACCTCACAAGTGCTTTTCTCAAACCCATGTGCTCTCTCATGAAATTTTCCATAAAGTTAGGCCACATGGGTCCCCCAAAACAATAATTCATCACCCTTGGCCGGCCAACCCTTAAAAAAACTCATGACATCATCATGACACAGTTATGATGTCATTAAACATACCGAAACCCTAAAACTGTAATTTTACTATTCACTGAAAATTTAACTTTCTCAGAATAATCCCAAAATTTCACCTTAACCAAAAATCGATGCTCTAAATACATTTATGAACTCCATTTTATAAAAATAATTTTCTAAATAATTTTAATTTAATTTTTAAATAAAAACACTATTCATCGAAAATTCGTTTTTTTCAGAAAAATCCCCAAAAATTACCATAACATAATATCGATGCTCTGAGTTCAAAAATAAAGTCATTTTTATAAAAATAATTTTATAATTATTTTTAATTAAATTTTTAATTAAAAAACACTATTCATCCGAAAAAACTAATACTTGACTAATAATTTATGAAACTGTTATTTACCCATTTTATTGAATCACATTACTTAATCTAGGTGTCTGAATTATATTAAGACTTTCTTTGAGTTAAATTACTTATCAAATTGGTCACATTACTAATCCTAAGCGTAAAATCACTATTCATAATTTACTATTCATCAAAAATTAAGTTGATCTTATTAGACTCCAAATTCCTTACAGAACACTTTTGTAGAAGACAATTTTTTAAAAATCATTACACATAATTAGTTATTTAGGGTTTACATAAATATTTTAAAATACCCCTTTTTCAAAATTCATCAATAAAATACATTCCAAAATTATCTAGACATTTGAAATTTCACAAACATCACTAAAGGAAGAAATCTCAATTTATTCACCCGAAAGGATTACACAAGGAAGCTAGGGTCTCGTCACATAGCCCCTTATAACACCGGCATAAGACCTAAGTGTAAGGTGTGCTATGGTGAGAGAATCTGAGGGAGGCTCAGATAACATTGCCCTAGTAGTAATCTCTACTAACTTGAACTTCTCCCGTAGGCGTTTCCGTTCAAGCTTGACACGCTGGAGTTCGGCTTGGGCTTGGTCCAAAGCGAAGCCCACAGATGCTACCTCCTTCCCAAGCTCTGATAAGTGGGCTTCATAAGGGTCGAGTCTACTAGATGAAGCCATCGACTCCTCTTTCTGCATTAACCATTAACATGTTATTAAATCATTAAGAGTAAGTTAATATAATACTAACTAATATTGGGTCGTTACAGCGCTGGAACTCCTGCAGCGTGCTCAAGCGGTTTACAGTCTTAGCTACTGGGGCTAGTGGCATCGGTGGCCCCACAAGGAGTAGTACCACTGGTGCCTCCACTGGTACGTCAATTATAAGTGGGCCCTATACTAAGGCCTCGTCACTCAGTAGGCTATCGGTACGTATGACTCTTGAGGCTCTAACTGGTCTTCCACGAGGAGGAATCCTGAAAGAAACAGATACAAAACGATCAAAAGACTATACCTGGTAAGCTGAACTGGTTGAGATGACTTAAAGAAAAACTTTTGAAAACACACATGCAATCAGTGTTTTTGTTCACTAGGTCGGAAATCAGATGTCAGGGTCCTGGTGTATGGATACGTCGGCCACCCGCACCAACACTGGACTCCTTGAACTGAAAACCACACTTAGTACCCTTAGCACTATTACTTTATAGAATGAATTATTAGGGACCTAAGTTCTGCAGTAGAACCGACATCCTCTGATACCAATTTGTCATTACCTATCCCCCGGGGCCTGTATCGTGACTACCCTAAGCCTGCCTTCCATAGGCCTAGGACTGGCGACTAGCACCAAAGGCGAAATTCTCTAAAACTTGGAAGACATTGCCTTTAAAAACCGTAAACATACACAACCAGAGTACAAGTGGAAGCAAACACTATGTAAAGCTTTATAAAAAGTGTACTGAATGTAAAGGGGGGCCAGAATACAATCCCAACTATAAAGTATAAATACAACTGAAAGCAAGTACAACTGAAAAAGGGACAACCAGCTGGAAGGTGAAAGCAGATCTTGGATCTTCCTCCGGTGTTCCTACATGAAGGTTAGGTACAAATGACCTCCACAACACTCCACATACTTCAGACTCCACCATGTACCGATACGTCGTAAGGTCCTCCTCCGGGTACCGTCCTGTCCTGGTGCTATCAGCCTCCGTCCACACTCTCTGTCGTCTGCATCTAACACAATGAGGTGTGGGCATAGCCCATGCATGGTTGAGTATAACGATACTTAGTAGGGACCTCAAGACCCTCAAGGTCTCACAAAATCCAACAATGATAAACAACAATGTAGGAAATAAATGGATAACCATTACTTAGATATATGCCAATACATATACCTAAGTTATCAAGGAACTCATCTCAATAATTAGGAAAACACAATTGTCATTGACTTAGCTCAAACCAGGATTTTCATTATCAAAACCACGGCTGCTGGAGAAATCCTCCTCTATTGCGTACAGTGGGCCTGTCATGACACCGAAGTGCTTCTCACTAACCTTGGACTGCTGAGGTACTTCTCCTGTTGAGTATCGTGTGTCTGCTGCCAACTACCAGGAACTCCGTCCGCTGTGGGTCGGCCGAAAAATATCGGGAGCTCCCCCTAATAGCCTGCAGAGGTACTCCTCCTATTGAGTACCGTGGGTCTGCCACCAAATACTAGGAACTCTACTACCATGGTTCTGCCGCCAACTACCAGGCACTCCCCACTGGGATAGTCGAATCAGTCAAACATTCGTCAGGTCTGTCAGCTACTATGTCTCCACACTTTGTACGCTCATCTCTGGGAGGATACCCCTATCTAATGGATGATAATACAAATATCGTGAAGTCTCAATTGGATGTATCTCAAAGTACCTCCATGTCATAGGGGTCTCAAAGAAACAGACGGTACGTCAATCGGACACCCGGTCTGTGAGTTATTGGCATTTCCGTCCCAGGGGCCTGGTTGGTTTTTAGGTTCCAACCAACCTGACCATACTCCAACCATGTCCAAAAATCATGTGGGATATTCGAAATAAAAAATCTTGTTCCAAGATTTCTATCTCCATAGACGATTCATCGATCAGACACCCGTAGCCCGAGTTATGGGCGATTAGGTGTAATCGGGATTGACGGGTTCGGGCCCGGTCCGACCCTGTTGGATCGACCCAAGCGGACCCGACCCGGGTCTAGAATGGGGTCCCATCCCGTTCTGGGGGTTTGAACTGACCCGGAGGTGGGCTGACCCAAACGTGGCCTGACCCAGTTGGTCGGGCATCCTCGCCCGGCTAGCCGTGCTGCCTGGCCCACCTGGCCGCGTGTCTTGGCCCGCCTGGCCGCGTGGCCAAGCCCGACTGGCCATGGGGCTCGACAGCTGGCTTTTCACGTGGCCCAGCTGGCCACACCATGAGGGGAGGGGAAGGGAGGGGGGGGGGGGGGGTGCCGCGCCCCCCCTTTGTTCGTAACGGCCAGCGCATGGGGCTGACCCCTGTAACCGCGGGACCTGAAGGGTCCCGCCTGTGTAGCGCGCACCGGCTGTTGGCTCAGCCAGCCGCCCTCCCCTACCGACCACGGCCTTTTTCCGCGGGTTATCTCTGGTGCAGTGCGATGGTGCTGCGCCCCTGATCTCCCACCGTGGCCCACCCTGGCCGCAGTCCTACAGCACCGGCGCTGCGCTATAGTGTGGTGCCCCTACGTCGCAACCCGCCTTGGTCGCGGCCTCATTTTGCCCTCCACACGACGCGACAACGCCACACACCTCCGCTGCAGCCCTTTGCAGCCGTGGCTCTCCTCCGGGTAGCGAGGAGGTGCCACACCCTCTTGGAGACCCATTGGCCTTTGCACCACTGGTTTCTTCAAGGTCGGCCTGTCGCCGATCGCCGTTGGTTTCTGCGGTCCGTTCCTCTGTCGCCAACAAACAAGATCATCCAAAGGGAGAAGGCTCAGACATGTTGGTGCGGTCCGAAGCCCCCCATGTTATGTTGAAAACATTCATTATAAAAAATACCAAAACAGTAATTACGTAGAATGAGAACAAAAAAACTCAAATCCCTCTTCCCCACTTGATGGTTGTTCGTTGATAAAGTTCCGGGAAAAAAGGTGGTGTCATTTCATTGATTTTGGGAAAGAAGAAGCTGAGGATGACATCAACGTTCTTCGTGGGTGACACTTCCCTTTCTTTCCTTGGTCGAAGAAGGAAGAAGATGGTGTTCCTCGATCTTCGGTGGAAGGATCGTTCTTCTCGTTCTTCATTGAGAGGATGATGTCCTCTCTCAAGTCCCACACAAATGAATTTCCATCCAAAGGAAATAATAGCTTTGTCTATTATTTAATCGTTGCCTTGAATTAAAAAGAATTAAAAAGTTTAATTAATTAAACAAGGGGGGTTCAATTAATTCTAAGTGGTTTGGAACATTTAATTAGTGGGGGAAGTTGAAGGGTCCCCCCCCACTTATGGAGAGTTACAAAGGGATAAAGACTGCGTGCTGCCCTCGCTAAATATCCTCCAAAGGGAGGTTATGTGTTGGTGGACCCACCTCTATAATCTCTCATGGGAGGTTATGGTGTGGTGGCCCCCACCACTAACCTCCTCTTGAATCATATGACCACCATGAAATAAAAAATAAGATATCACCTTATTTTTTTTAACTTTATTAATGAATCTCAAAAATCTATCTTCCAAACATGATAAAATGAAACAACGATGAAGGTCTTACTAAGAAATCACCGATTCTGCGAGTTCAACAGTGCCCTCAGAATTTGATTCCAAGCACCGGTACAAGAGTTATAGAAATACCGCTCACACGTTTACTTAATATACCTGAGAAAAACTTCTTAAAATTAATTCCGGGCACACCGGGCCTTAGAATCAAGCGCCGTCAACTTTCATGGACTCATAAAATTCCCATGTATTTAAAAGAAATCCATTTGAATTCCGGGTATTTTTTGTGGTATTTTCATCCTCAGGAGAGATACATTGAACATGTTATGAATGTTATGGATACCTGGGGATGTTAAACATCATAGGACACTGGTCGAATGTGATCAAGGATCACTAAGTGAGAAATTTACCTTTGTCTAACCATCCCTATATTCCCAACCTGCATGGATATCTTCCACAATAATATTTATTAGAAGACATTATATCTATTTTCAAACATATATTCCATTCTATAGTTTTCATAATATCACTTTTTCTAATTTTCAGTTGCTTTTATATGTTTCTAAATAGAATAAACCTTTTCAATCATTTCTCTTACAAGATCAAGGCCACATTGCTTTCGTTCACATTCTTCATTTCAATAGGTTGTGGATTTAATCTCATTACATATAGAGCATCATATGGAACCATTTGAATACTCAACTAGAATATATTGTTGTATGAGTATTCAATCAATGGTTTATACTAATCCAATTAACCTTTTAATTCCATCAAGGGTGGCCTTATCTTGCCTTGAGCATCTGAATAGTCCATTAAGATAGGCCACCAATTTAGGGGAGAAATTTTATTCAGAAATTAAATTTAGTTCTCAATGAATATTGATAAATTTTATAGTGTATAGATGTTAATCTAGTATAAAAATTAGATATGATCAAATGTATAAACCCATGAATCCTTACAGCATCCTTCACATATATATTGTTATGTTTTTCATGTAATATATCATCTTGAATAGAAATGAATTACGAATTCATGGTGATATGATCTACCACAACCCATATCACATTATTTCAATAAGATATTATCAGGAGACCCATGACTAAGTCAATTTTGAAATTCGCCAATTTCGATATGGTTTAAGAAATGATTGAATCCACCCACTGGAAATATATAACTATAAAATATTTTTTTTTCATATAATCCACATTGGGATATATTTTATAATATCTATTTTCATGTCATCCGACCAAAAGTTTTCTCCAATTTTGTAATACATATTTGTACTCATAATATGGATATATAATTTTGATATAAGTTCAATAATAGGTATATCTCAATTCATATTGAATTACTCGTGTTAACATAAGACAATTCAATGTATATGATGTAATGTTCATATTTAAAGGATAATATTTAAAAAAATACTCAATTTTAATAATGACCCATGTTGTGAGTTAATAAATATATATACATAATTATTCTTTTAAATTTATATTTTCATTGAAATTTATTCTCTCTCACCCATAAATTAATTAAAAATTTCACTAGAAAACTATTTTCTATCATAAAGGTTTCAATATTTGATATTAAAATGGATGAAAACACATATATTAAAGAGGGAGAACAATACATATTTTAAAAAGGGGTATTGTGAAATATAATGGTTACATAAAATGACACATAATGGGGTTCTCATTTGGGAGAATGTTAGTGTGATGTAAATTTTTAGTCAAGGAAGAGAAAACTATTTTTCAATGATGAAAAGAGAGGGGAAAGAAACAAGGTAAGGATAATGATAATGATTATATGACCATAAATTAGTGTGGGAATAATCCTTTAATACAACATAAGTGATTCAAAGATGAATTTTTTTATGATAATTCATTAAATATGATTTATTATTTTACTATAAATAATCTAAAATAATTAGAAAATATACGTATATGATTAAATTCCATATCATATGAGATATATCATTATCTAGTTGTCCTTCACTAAATATTTACCATCTCAATTACTAAATGAAATATGTTCTCAATATTATTTTTTTCAATTTCAAAACATATTAATTATCATCTAATGTATCATAAGATCTATTTATTAATGAAAAATAATACAACTTATATCTAGATATTTGTTAAACAATGATTAGAAAATCTTATCCAATATGGATTAAATTAATACATTAATCACTTAAACATCAATAATAACAAACAATGTTCAACATAAAAACATCCATAATACATTAACTTTAAAAAACATCCAATATATGTCTGCCTAAATTCAAAATACATAAAATAATGAATACATTAAATGAATTTCCAAAAAAAATAACATTAATACACAAAATAACATGATGTATCTCATAATGTCACATAACAACTGTGTGAATTAGATAATCATGTATTCTCATAAAACTATGTAATAATTAGAATCACCATATGACAATAATGAATGAACAAATTATTCAAACAATTAACTCTCTCATTATTATTTAATTAAAACCATTAATAATAAAATATATTACCGAAATTCCAAAATTAAATTTTCATCAAAAAATGTAACATAAATAAGATTGTCATTAAATAACAAAAAATATCCAAGGTCACCAATATAATTCCAATTATTTAATTTTTTTCAATAATCTAATTATCTTCACAAATTATTATTATTTTATCAATTGGTATATATTAAATGTTATCTATCACTCAATCATATATTTATAGAAATATATAACATTAAAAATATATACATTTTCAAGGTTATTGTTACCTTTAAACATGTTCACCAAAATACACACTAATAAACTTCTGTAGAATATTCATTATATTATTCAGGATTTTTCTAACTAAAATAACATATCTAACCAAAACTATTACAAAAAATAAATAAATTAGTTGTATTCAATAGTCATTAAAACCTTTGAAATTCATTATTCTAGGAATATTTTCTTTTATTATGGAATCAACTCAAGAAATTCCCAAATTTCCACAATATATACATGAAACTATAAATGGACTATTTGTATTTTCATTATATATAATGAGAAAAATATTAATTATTAAATTGTATTTACACATTATAGGTCATTATTTTCCACATCTAAAACATTTTTCTTATTTTGTTTTTATATTCTCATTGGTTCTCCCTCTTAGTTTCTTGAAATGAATTAAATTTATATTTCCGAAATCCATGATAATTTCTAACTAACTATACATAACAAAAATATTTTTCCTCTTCCTTGATGTGTTTGGAAATTCACCAATAGTTGTGTTGTTAATCGTATATCATGATATTTGATCTTTAATAATAATAAGTTATTTCATTCAATTACCATCTCATTTAGATTATTTGGATGAAAATCATTATAGTATGCATCACTATAATTTTTATCACAATTTCTCCATGTTCTGGACATTGACTAAAATATAAAATAATAGTCTGATAAATAATAATAATACCAAGAAACCACATAATCTAATAATATAATATAAATGATTTCATATACTGAAATATTTTTTTCTATATATGACATTGTTGACATAAACTTTTTCAACCACCATCATCATCCTTTCAAATGCTTCATAAATGTTAGTGATGAAAAATTAAATTAACCTAAGGATGTACCCCCAGTAGTTTGAAAATGAGTTTGAAATATGGGTATAGTCACTTTGTCCCAGAAATATAATAGATAGATACTAAAACAACTCATTTCAAGTATATTACACATAGATTCATCAATTCAGAAAACACATCCAGTTGTTGTATCACGAAACATATGCAATACCAGGAAAACCATATAATGTTTTTCAATATATGAAATTATGATGTAATATTATAATTATGCATATACATTTATTTTTACTCAATCATTATATCCTTAATTCTAAAACATTAACTTAACCTATCTCATGTATTGATTATAATTACACATAATTTTTATACATATATAATGAATCCTTATAGATGAATATTCAATATATTATACAAATACAACCTCAAAGAATATAATGTTTTGTTTTATTTTGAGACTATAAACAAAATCATCATATTTAATAAATTATATTCAATATCCCCTAATATTTAATTCCCCCATTCGAATCATTTTTGTCACACCCTTCTGAAATCTGTTATCAATTACCAAGGAAAAGGAATATTAGGAATGGGTGACCTAAAATTCTCAACAATGATTACAAAAAGAAGTTATAAATGGTAACTTAAACATAAACTATGAATAATGGTATTTCGATGTCATATTAACTAGTTAAAATACCCACCCTTATATCAAAGATCAAAAATATCAAATAAAGGAATAATTGAGGTTGTTAATAAGAACAAAATCCTAATGAAATAAAAGATAATTAGTGGTGTGAGAAGAATATAAACACAAGAAATAAAATTTTAGAATAATCATTGTCATAATATATTAAATATTTTGTCCGTTTACACTTTTATAAAAATCATAGTGGACTTGGATAACTCATAATTACATCATATACATAGTCATGGTTTACTCAAAAAACAATCATAGTCGAATGATAATTATTTTACACTATCATTTTTCCCATCCGAATTAAAATTATAAAATGATACATACTTATTTAACGAATGCATTATAGGGATATCTGTTTCTGATATCAACCATAAAATAATCAAAATGTATATATATGTGCTTGAAAATATCATAAATCATGTGTCATATATCCTAACCCATAGAAAAAACAAGTTTGATAATAATTTTCCAACAACATCATAAAATTACACATGGAAAATAAATGGGTCTTATAAACATCTCCTCATAATAGTCATAAAACGTATAGGTAATGTATAATGATGATATAATTAGATCATATCCCTATTAAATCATAAATAACATTGAAAAAAGATATATTAATTGACAAAATGCTTTAAAAGGTCCAAGTGACTATTTTTTTGAGGAAAATACAATTATTTATGAAAAATAATACTTAATAAAATTTCCCAAATATGGAGGGAATAATTTTCACAAAATATTACCACAGAGACATCTATATTATTCTTCAAATCATTTATTTATATGATTGTGTGAAATTATATTCAAGACTCGTACATTAAAAAATGTTTCCATAGACAATTTAAATAAAAATGATCACATCATATGGAAAATAAGAAGAACATTACAATAAAAAAATTTGTATAGAAATACGATTTTGGTAAAAAATAATTACAATTATTATGATAATTGAAAAAAAAATCTTCATAACACATCATTTAAAACATTAACATTGATGCAAACTTCACTCAAAAAAGTGAAAATAAAGTATTATTATATTCAAAATATTCTATAAATTATTTTAATTCAGAAAGATGAAAAAATGTAACAATTACATGAAAATAACCTTAATTAAAATAAGGGAATAATATGGATTATTTTTACAAAAATAGGATCATATAATTTACTTCAATGAATGTTAAGATATAAATATATATACTAAAATACTAAATTAAGATGAATCCCTTACCATATTAGAAACTTTCAAATAAAAACCTCATGAGAGGTGGAACTATATATGGAATTGTATGTGACTACTATATCTATGTTGATCCATTTGAAATACATTTCATTATTATATATATACCATATAATTAAAATATATTTTGTGTTTGTAATGTATCTCGTATAAAAAAATGTGATACCTTGTTTCTTTTACGCCATGATAGAATTACATTAGAAGCATCTAAACCTAAAATATAAAAAATATTTATTTATTATAAATCAATATAAATTTAATTTACATAACTATTATATCATATATTTTCAAATTTTAATATTTTAATAACCATGTATCTTTAATTCATTATTATAATATTCTTTTCTTGGTGATAAATATTTTATTTCCCATGGATGTTTTGTTTGTTAAGTTCAAAGAATTTTTATGTTATCGTGTTTAAATCATATACATAATTTTAGTGATGATATAAATAGAATTTATATTCAATAATTATTTTTGATTCATACATATATCTGATAGGTAGAAATAATTATTTACACCATTCATAAATATGTTATGTCATAGGTATTCAAGAACACTAGCATAATTTTATGACCAAAACAATGGATAAAAGAAAAATAATATATAATAATTATAAAAAAATAAAAATTGATATCTAAAATATAAATTAAATTTATATATCCTCATTAACTTCCATGTAATTTGTAAATGAAAAATTAATCACCTAGCTTCATGGAGGAGGTAGTCCATATATACACATGAGTGATGTTGTAAATTTTAAAATGATATGAAGGATAAATGTTTGATAATATATTACAAATCTATACGAATAACGATGTTAAAAGTAACTTTCAGAAAAATTATACCCTCAATTATAACTATCCATTAACAGGGGTAATGGAAAATGAATATTATCCCAATGTGGATAGAGTTGTCCAGACAAATTTTTTATCGATTACTTCACTTAAAATTGGTAGGATAATTTGTCTAATAATGGTCGTTAAATAATTATAATGAAATGTGTTTATATTTGGAAAATTAATGATCTAAATTTATGATTAATAAAATTATTTTATAGGATGGATAAATAGATATAATCATAAGGGGTTTTGGTAGGATTATTACCTCACCTTTGGTTGGTCTAGTTTAAATATTTTTTATTAGAAACATGGAATGATATTTAAAGATGAAAAAAAACACTAAATCAAATGAAATGAGGTTTATAAAAGAACATTATAGGTTTTGTTATATCAATATTTCATAATTTTTTGTTAATAAGAGAAATTAGTGGTGTCCTTTTATAAGTGGGGTTAGTGGAAATTTTTAATGAATAAAAAATATTTTAATTTAATAAATTCATTTTCAAGTACATGTTGTACCATCAATTCACAATATCATTGATAAAATTCGACATGGTCTAACTAAATTCAACCAATAAAATTGTGATAATTTTATATAGTATTTTAATCCTCTAATTTCATATAACCTCTTTGTTAAAAGTTATTACATTAAGCTATATAAGAAAAATATCAGTCAAAAAGGGGTATAATTTTACTTATATGGTATAAATTGGATCATAATTTTCCAAGAGATATAACACAAAACATTTTATCATATTACATGTCCTCATGATTTTTTTTACTATTTGTAAAAAATGTAACAAAATAATCTCCTCCATAAAATATACTAAATTTAAAATTTAAAATTATTTATTTCTTTTTTACAATATTGATATCAAGATAGAGAAATATTTAAAATTTAAATAATTTAAAAAATAATAAATTATATTAATAAAAAAAATTCACATTACATAATAATTCGCCCAAAAAAATTAAATTTGATGTTATGATGATCATTACATTGATTTTCATATAAATTTCAAATGATATGAGTTACCATTGTATATGTGTTTAAAGAAATCATATAATAATTAAACAATTTAAAAAATCTTTAATTAGGTAAATAATTTAATTATATAAAAGAATTCTTAAATAATTATTTGTATCAAATATTTATCCCATTTGACCACATATGACATATAATAAAATAATTACTGAAAAATTTGTATTATCTGTTACTTAAAAATAATTTATAGGTTATGTAACCAATTTTTATAAATTTTAATCAAATATTGACTAATTTAAATATCGAAAAGCATTTAGATGATTTTATAACATTATCTAATAGTTTATTCCTTATATTTCAAATTTTATCCTTATATAGGTTACCAAAATCTACCATTTTAACTAATATTTTTTATGTGGATCAAAGAGTATGTTGAATACCCAACCCACACATATCATGAATTTATTAAAACATAAAAGTGTGAAAATTTAACAAGAGGTGATATTTTCATGAACAAGTAGAAGATTTCCTAAATTTGAGATTAAAATATTGGTAAAAAACAAATGAAGATATATCAAATGAATTTGTAGTAGTGACAATATTTTTGGATGTTATTCATGCTTTATTTAATAGTGAAAACTCTACATTAACCACACATTATGAAATAATTATCCGCACATTCAGAAAAAACAATTTTTCATGACAATACCTAAATAAAATTAGAAAAACGTATCCTCAACAATTTCTTGTACAACCACAGATAGTTCTAGAATTCGCCAAATAAAATTATGATGATTCATTATTCCATAGCGATTATATAGAATCATCATCTTTTACAAAATTAGTAGTCCACATGAACATGAATAGATAAATATCCATGGTAAAATAGAATAGTAAAATAAAATAAATCATTAAGGCACCAACATATTCATTCTTATAGAAAAACAAAATCCTCACCCAATTTTAAAAAATGAGTCATTAAACTTATAGAAAACAAATATCCTTGAGATCCATCTACATTAACTAACCAAATAATATCAATACAAATCAAATGAAAAAAATGCTAGAAAAATATATATACATCAAAATGCCAATAGCTAAGAAAACATCACACATATGGAGGAAGATCACACCAAATGAACCCAAAAAAACCCAAAAATTAAATACAATAAATGCATCAACAAAGTGATAAAAATATATTACATTTTATAAAAAATGATACCTTCATCACTTTTTATATCGTTATTCCAATCAATTTCATTAAACATAGGATTTTCACAACTGAATATGTTGGAAAAACATTTGTACAAAAATATCATACTGAAGAGAAATAATATTTAGAAGGAAGAAAACAATTTATATTCATCTCCAATGTATTTTTATGATGTTGAATTTCATAATTTTCATAAATTCATCCAAATGATAATTAATAATTTTCTTTTTGGTCTGAAGTACGTATCAATTAATATTTCACCATTTTTATATTGACAAAAACCTAATTAATTATTCACTTCCATCAAAGAGTCAATTTTCATTGAAAATCTAATATCTTCGAAATTTGATAACCATCCCTCACTATAGTGTCTTCACCATTATCACTAAAATTGTATTTTATATAATATTCATGATATGATGAAGTTAAATGTTATGCAGCCATAATTTGAGGGTGTGTATTCATATTTTCATTTTTAGAGGCCTCTAGTAATTATGTGATAATGATTATATCCATTTTATAGCAATCTTTTAATTTCCATGTTTTTTTGTACTAGGATTGATGTAACATTCTAAATAAATAATTTTATTATTACATTTTTTATAACTCTATTTCAATAAATCATTCTCATGATTATAAGAATTATACAAATACTCATGTTGAGAATCAAAAAAATAAAATTGGGAATTATTATACTCTACGTGGTCTATTTTTTGGAATCAATAGAAGATGCCACATATATAATAAGAATATCTCTATCCTATTTATTAGAATAATCATTTTGAACTGCCTCTACAAAACCCAAGAAAATTCCATAAGACAGATGATTATAAATGAACCGAAAAATAATCTTATTCAATTTCTTATCTACGGGGTCCCCATGATGACTTATGGTTGAAAAACCCAACCCCTTTTAAAATCTTATTTCGACCCATATATAATTAAAAATATAATAGGGTTTTAAATTATGTGTCTTATTCACACAATCCACATTTGAGTGTCTAATTATGAATTAATTTAGACTGTATTCTTGAACAAATTCAAAAATAACAGCCTAAACAAAACCACAATCACCATTTGTTATCAAAAGCACTATGGAAAATACTGTGACATAACAACATCTACACATATTCCATCAATTGAAGGTTTAGATATGTTCTTTGTACAATTATGTAATTTGAGGTGTTGTTTAAATAAACTAGTTATCAAAAAATGGGCACTCTAATTAAAGAGGAATAAAGGGAGACGAAAAATCCCATCCATATAGGGAAAAGGGGATCTAAATATAAATACAAATATGGTAAACAAATTAAGACCTTCATGAAAAATCCACTACATGGCCTCGATCATATTTTCCAAATCCCATATTATTATTTTCCATATGTAAAATATATAACCACAGGCGAGGATTTCAATAGAATGATGTGAAATATCACAAATACAATATATTATATGGATTTTTTATGGAATATGTGTAAGGTGATTCATTTTATAAACATTTCAAGGAGAAAAAAAATGAAGATTAGAGGAGAGAAATTTATGTATTCCTTTGAAAATGATATTAACAAAAGACCTATGAGATTTTATTTATTCTAATCAATTAACATCAAGGTATTCAAATAACATTTTGTAATGGTTAGTTCCCAATGATGATTCATGTTAAAGTGTGAATATCGAGATTAGGGTATCTCTCTTATACACCATTGGGTGGGTTATCTAGAGCATGATACATTTTTATATTATGTTCTACAATGTTTACTATTAAATGTTTTTAAAAATAAAATTTACAAATTAAAAAACTTATACACCATATAAAAAATATGATATCTATTTATCAAAATTCAATATCTAAATGTGTTATAAATATCTATCAATATAGATTTGTTAAATGATATGAAAATATATTTTGGAAGAAAATAATTTTGAGCATAAAAATTAACTTCTACTACAATAATCAAAATTCATGATTCAAGTGGACTTAATTAGATTAAACTACATAATATTGATTATTTATCACTATATAAATAACTTTAAAATATAATTGTACTTATAAATAATTTTTTTTAAAAAGTAATAAAAACATTTCATATATAAATTTTTTAAAATATTTCTAATAAAAAATTTTCAATAAAATATAAAAAATTCACCATTTTTTTATTTTTTATTTTTTAAATAGATGTTATCTTTATAAAATAATATCTATAAATTTAAAGAAATTCATTACAATCTAAATACACAACATGAAATAAAAATATCTTTTTGAAGAAAATTCATTTTTTAAGCATAAAATACCTACACTAAAATTAATTTAACATTAATTAGAGTTAATAAATATATTTTTATTGAGTATAATTATTATAAATTTATAAAAAAATTCATTTAATCATATTTAGACCCAATAATTCTATATGTAAATTAAAATAGTAAAATTAATCTCAAAATAATTGGATAATATATCTCTATCAATATAAACCACAATGATACTTGTTAAGAAATATTTCGAGGAAATTATTAATTTTAAAATAAATTTTTTACGATTTTTAATAATAAGACATATTATACCCAATTATGTTTCATTATTTCATTAATATCATAATATAGATCCATTAATTGACATGTTTTATTTTAATGAAAATATTAAAATAGTAAAATTTATTATTATCATATTTTAACATTATTTATTATTTTTTCTTATAAAATCGACTACAATAATATTATTGATAGAATAAAAATATACTATAATTTTTTATGTTTCTATATTACCCCTAAATAAATTTTGATCTCATATTTTTAAAACTCATATGATTGATTTAATATCAATATAAAGCTCCTAATATATTATAGAATGGTAGTTGGGGATGATTTTTATTAGTAAATAATGTTAAATTCCCAATACAATACATGAGGTTATCCCTTTTTCAAAAGTAATGATCAATATAAATTGAATCATATCTTGTGAAATAGATATAAATCCATAAAGGTTATACTTTTGAATCGTTTATGGATATTCTTACATGTTATATATAATAATTATAACACCAATTTTTTTAATTTATAATCGAAAATAAAATATGTGAAATCATAAATTACACATGAGATTTAATAATATATTGTCAAAAATAAAATTCATATTCATTAAAATTCATTGTTTATGAATTTTCTTCTTCATAGTGTTATGGCGGTTATTATTTTCTATATTTATAAGGATCTGAAATTTAACATAATTATTCATTTTATTTTATAAAATTCATATTGATACATTCTCAATAGTAAATTATGAAGTCGGATTTGGGAATTATGTTCCAAACCATACATAAAATTGTCTTATATGAAAATGTTGGAAGTTCAACACAGTAAAGAAATTAAAAAATAAAATAAATTAATATGAATTAACTTTCTCTATTAAAGGTAATGAATTATTTCCTAAAACAAGACTCTTTCATTATTATAACTCATCCCAAGTCGCAGTAAAAAAAATAAAAACATTAAATTAGAATTAAAATATTTCAAATTGAAATTATACTAATAAATATGTTGGCTAATTTTAAAACAATAAAACCCACAAAAATTTACCTATTCCAAAATATTCATTGTTCTCTTGATGTAAAAAATATGCTCTTGAAAAGATAACACCTTTTATCTCATATAAAACTAAGAAAACTATTTGAAAATATATAGAAACCCTTTTTAGAATCATAGAGAAAATTCACATTGTGCAATTATATTCGTAAATTTTTTTGATTCCATCAGGAAAATAACCAGAGCATGTTTGAATAAATTATAGAAAACTCCATAAAAATCTTCACTATATATCATATAATGGAATACAACATAACATAATTAATTTTAATATTATATGAGTATCACTAGTAGTATAACATGTATCAGAATCACACATCATATAACTTGTATCAGAACAACCTAATCATTATTGAAAATTCATAGGTAACATATCATGAATAAAAAAATTAAATTCATTAACATTTATCATTATAAAAACATTAAAAACCTTTTTTTAAAATTAATAATTAACATTTTAATATTTTAAAATACCCCATCAATTGAAAAACTAATTTTTATTACTAAAATACCAAGATAAATAGTAAAAAATATTGTTATATTATGAATATATAATATATATTAATAGATGAAATAAATAAATAATTTATTTATAATCGGTTAAATATGTTGATGCTGTATAGTTTTTAATAGAAGAAACATTTTTTTACTTTGGTAAATAAGTTAAAAATGTTGCTTAATAAATATGTGAAAATATTCCATATGAAAAAAATAAAAAAAAATTAAACTATAAAAAAATTAACATCATTATACATTTTTTTCATATAAATATATCTGTAATGTAAATTTAATAGTAATATAATGTGATTAAATGATATAGATTATAAATACTTAAAAAATTTAAAATTTAGTTTTATGTTAAAATATCACATATCCAGATTACAACCTATCACAATAATTTTTAAAATTATGAACAATAAATTAATGATAATTATTTTCTTTCTAAAAAAATATTATTTATTATTCCATTTATTGAATTTATTTCCATTTTTTATTCAGAAAGATGATCAAATATAATCATATCTTACATTTTAAAAATATTATTATTAATTGTAAAAGATGACTTGAGTAGGTTGAACATGTTTAAAGCGGTAATAACTAATTCATCTCAAAAATAATAATTCAGAAAAATTTTAATTTGTATACATAAATTATAATTTTATTGAAATAATGAAATATGATATGAAAAATTAATTATATTATAAGAATGGTGATGGTATGTCACACATTTGCATTTGAAAGAATTTTATTTTTATAAAATCATGGTTAAAATACAGATCTTATTATTTGAAAAAATTTTAGAATTATGAATATATTATATGTATTATATTATATCTCAAAAAATATAACATACTTTTCTTATTATTTTGATTAAGAAAATTCTTTAAATTATTGAATGTGGTAATCCACACATAGGTACAAACAATGATATATTTTTTAATGGGTTAAAATTTATGAAACAATATGAGATAATGTCAAAAAAATTGATAAATATGTCATTAATTTCATATATATACATTAAATCCATTATTATACCCCACTATAAGTGGTTGTTATAGAAACCAAGATATATATTTTTGTGAGGTGGTAGTCCTCTATACACATGAATGATGGCTTCATTTCAAATTTGATGGAAAGGGAGATTGAAATATGTTATTAAATGAAGAAAATTAAATATAATGGTGTTATTATTTCAACATTATTTAAGATAATATTAAATTTATTGAATTGAAAAATACAATAATGTACAATTATGAAGGATACCCCTTTTTTAGTTTTCCCATTTAGTATTCTCACAAAGGTCACCTTAGGATACATTGTTAATAAAACTAAGGCCTATTTTATATATTTTTGGATGAAGATAAGTTATTTTATAGTCCTTGGATGAAAATGTGGCTTTGATATGTGTTGGGGAGAGGATATGGGTTATTATTTTACTAGTGGGGGAGATGTGACACATGAAATTTTAAAAAATAATGAAATATATTAATGTATTACACGGATAAAATTTCACTAAAATATTCTATTTTGGTATATTATATTATATATCACAAAATCGTGCCTAAAATATTATTTTCACATTTTTAGGTCATTTAAACATTATCTCTCTAGTTTAACACATGAATTATCTTACTTTAACATAACATTCTTAACAGTTTTTTACAATTGTGAAAATAAATTAAGAATATAATTAGGATGAAAATATGTAATACAATATTTTATTTGAATTAAAAATAAATAAATTATTTTAAAAAATTCAATTAAAAAACTGAGATTATTTAATTTAAAATTAAGCCTGTAAAATTAAAAAGAAAACATATTTATAGATAAATACCCAATAAGTATATAATTTCCCCAAAAAAATTCTAAATTAAATATTCATCTAGTATCAAGTATTTGTATTGTTATTTACATTAATTAACTGCTGTTTATTTAAATACATTTTAAAAAAAATTGTTTCTAAAATCTGAAAATGTAAAATATATATTTTTTAAAATTATAGTTTTTTCCCTTTTAAATGCAAAATAATGATTATCCGAAAAGTCCAAAAAGTATTATAAGATAATTATGAGATTATTTATTTAAATATTAATATATATATTTTAAATTAAAATTATATAATTTAGAAATACATAGATGGAAAAATATATGTAAAGCATGAAAACCCAATTTAGCGAAAAATGATTTTTTATTTATAGTGATAAATTACATGATATAATTATATTGAAAATTAATTCATGGAATCTAGTTATTGAATTATTATGAGACATGGAAATGATTTTTCATGAAATTATAGAAGTTATCACATTCATCCACATTATGAAATTGTATCCTCTCAATTTGAAAATGATCAGATTAAGGAATGGTTTGGAATTTGGAAATATAACTATTGAAATCTTACATAAAAAATGGTTGATGTAACATCTTCTTGAAATAATATAAATTTAAATATGAAGGTTTTTTGGAATAAATCACAGTATGTTCCCAAATATGAGAACAATAGGGGGAGGTTAAAATATTTACATGGAGAAAAAAAATGTATTGTCCCATAATGATAGAGGGTGACCTAGAATATTGATAACAAGAATGTGAATCATCTCGATAAAATTAATGATTATAAATAAATAAACCAATTATATGCTGAAAAGTCCATTGATCATTATAATTGAATACTATATGATAAAATTTTTCCAAGACCCTAGTCCCTAATTTGGTTAATTCTATTATCTTTTAGACTCTGGAAATAATGAAATCGACTTACCTACCATGTAGAATTATCAACCATTGATCAATTTTACCACAATAAAGTATATTACTAAAAATGAGTAATGTTAATATTGATCATTCAATTCTAGATCAATTATAAAATAAATTAATGGATCACTTTAAAATGAAAAGTATAAGAGACTATTCCTCTAATATTTAGATATTATCTGTCAAGACCCCCTCCCACCAAACTTGCCCCTCCTGAGCCGACAATGGTGAAAGGGAGATAATGATCCCCGAGTCCCGCCTCCAGTAGGCCCCAGAGTGGTGACTAGCAGTAAGGGTATGTGTTTTCATAAATATGGGAGGCATTAACCTTTTTATTAAATAAGATCGGGAAATAGGATGAGTCAAACAACAAAAAAAGGAACAAGTAAATGGAAATAAACCGAAAACCAACCCATTTGCATGTTTTGTACAAAATAGAAACAAAAGTACAAGTACAAGGAAAGCTCCAAAGTACGATACCAAGGAGAAAGCACAAACTGCAACCAGTAAAACTCCAACGCCCAACTAGCAAGGTCCCTTTTGGTCCCTGAAGTCCATTTGAAGACCTGAAAGTAAACGTAAGGTGAGCATACAAGTATACTCAGTAGGAAAAACCTAAAGATCTTGTGCACAGGTGGGGAGACATCCTAATTCACCATGAGACAACATATGGAACCAAATCCTAGCAAGGAATCTATCCACCCAACCTTACAAGCCACACTCACCAAATATCACAAGTCAATAGTGTAGTATAGTAGTAATATCAAAGTACGGGTACCCCACACCACCATCCCACTAAATACTACTCAAGCCCTCATGCCTAGCACTCTAATTCTTCCCCCTCTTCCTAAGATATTGTAGCAACCTGGCCATATGAAGCTCGATCTATTTCCAAAACCTATCCATACGAAGCTCATAGTATCCCACCGGCTCTCAATCCTCATACATAACCACATCTCATCCTGTATCCCACCAGAACTCAATCCTCGACCATAACCATATCTCATCCTGAAGACACCAGGGAACCACATCACATCCTCATCCAGAAGACTCTTGGGAACACATCACATCATCATCCCAAAGACTCTTGGGAAACATCTGTCATAACCTGCCCGAAGGATCTTGGGCTATAGAACCTAGAAGAGGGAGTACATCAAAGAATAGTAACCATCCATCCTTTGGATGTTTGAGAATCTCACCCCCCATCCCACAGGTGTTCCGTACGTAGTGCTCAACATGGGTGGGATGCGTAAAGAAACATAAAACGTATAGATTTATATAATTATATCAACCACTCATCCCATCCTAAGGCTTCTACATGAAAGATCTGAGCACATGCCTTGACACTGCTACCGCAAATGTATGCACACAACAAACAGCCCCAAACCCCATTAAGATTTTCATGTTTCAACAGTTTTAGTTTATCAGTTCCTTAACTATCGAGAAAATAACAACAACCAAACCAAATTAATTGTTCGTAAAACATATCCCTGCCAACCACAAATAAAGTTAGGTAAAACACAAAAAACACAATACTGTTTTCTTTTATCATCCAATCAATTCCATTTATTTTCTTTATACCATACCCCAAAATTAATTAGTTAACTCTTACAATTTTATTCATATGCACAAACAATACCCGCAGTACTGCTGCCAACCACCATAACCAAAACACCTCAGAAACAATACCTGTCCCGCATCATCATCCCTTCAATACCATTTCCCGTAGCTCCGCTGCCCATCACAACCATATCATACACGCCAACCCACAACCAAGACAACCATAGCCCCGCTGCTCACCCATTCCATGAAAACCCACAAAAACACCCCCTTCACATAATTAAACCCAACCAGAACCCACAAATAAAATTTTATTATAACATTTAGTTTAACCGTGGAGATCATACAAGGGTTTCAAGTATTCATTTGATCATCCAACTTTACATGATAAACCAATTTCCATATTCTATGAAATCCCATCAACAAAACAATCTAGAAAAATAGGGAAACATTTAATTACGCAAGAAAAGGTCCCCAGCATCCTTGATTTGTAGTAGGCATAAGCCTATTCAATTCACAACATAATCAAAGGATAAACATTGATGGAAATAAAACAACAAATCAACAAAATCTCCACAAACCCATTCTTTAACATGTTATTATCTTTATTTACTAGTTCAACCGTACCTCATGAGAACAAGAGGATACCCACCCTACATGATGCACAAAGAAGAGAGAGAGACGAAGGTAAGATCCCTACCTCAAAGGTTTTTGACAAAACCCCATCAAACGAAGAATGCAAAAGAAATTCGGGATGATCCTCCAAGTATCATCCTTAGATCTATTCTCCTAACATAACCAAGACAAAATAACATCATAATTGGCATCCACACACTTAGATCTACCCATAACAAGCATAGATCTAAGAAATAGAGAGAAGAGGAAGAGTAGATCTATGTAGATATAAGAAACACAACAAGAACGATTACATACCTCAAGAAACCATCTTCGATTCGCCAAGAGAAGCCTTCAGATTGCCTCCAAAATGCATGGTAGAGGTTCGTCAACCTTCAAGGGATGGTAATCCCAAGTTATGGATTCTTAGGGGCTTAAATGAACCATTTAGAGGCAAAGGAAGTTAGATAAATAATTTTAGGATCTAGATTTAAGTGCCCGCACGGTTAGTCTGCACAGTTTGACAAACTGTGCCCTAACCGTGTGTTAGCTTCTACCTTGTCAACACTCCTCGCATGGTTATTCCACATGGTTAGACAAACCGTGTGCTTACCGTGTGTTATCCACTGCCTCCAACACCAACCTCGGACGGTTTGGCCGCACGGTTTAGACAAACTGTGTGCCTCTCGTGCAAAAGCTATAGCCCTTTAGTTCTCATTAAAATTCCACCCAAACGTACCCCAATGTCAAATCGACCTTCCAGAACATATCTAATACAACATTTTCACAATAAAATGGACTGGAGAGGTCCGAGCCATTACATCAGATACCACTCATAACATTCTCATCCTCAAGAATCCAAAACCCTCCTAAAGAAAGGAGAGGGGTCCGAACAACTCCCCCTCGAATGATACATCTCAGGAGCAAACCTCCTTGTTACCAAGTAGCTCTCCCTTCTTCACCAATATCCTGAAAAATCACAATCATACCACTTATCTACCCTGTTCAACCATGAATAGAAAAAGAATAAACCGTCCGGTCATGCTGATGAGGGGTTTTCCTTCCTCTATGTTAAGATACTATCTACTTTGGGAGGCACTGACTCGCCCGCATGAGTTTAGGCACATCCACTTTAATGCGTCTTAACTAGAGATCAGGTCCTCCCCTACCCACATTTCAGGAAACTTCTTACGCACTTGAAACACATTTCATAGTTAACCAGGTCAAACATTACATTGTAAACAGGTACGAAAAAAAACAGGATAAAACTCAAAACAACTCTGGGTATTGGGCATGCATCTATGCTTAATGTTCCCAGGTACTATCCTTAAGACCACCATGTCTCCATAGCACAGAAACCAGAGGAATGGTTCATCCACGAAGCACCTTCTCTTCATAAACATCGATCATCATGGGTCGCTACATGAACGTTGCATCATCCTCGATATCTATCTCTCCCCAGTCGAGGACGTGTGGATCTTTGTGAAGGTACCGAGAGAGCTGAGACACATGGAAGACGTCGTGCACCAATTGTAGTGGTTGCAGCAATGCCAGTTAATAAGCCACCTCGCCAACTTGTCGCAACACCTCAAAGGCCCCAACGATCCTGGGAGAAAGCTTGCCTCCCTTTCTGAATCTTCACTGTCCGAATTGAGGAGAGACCTTCAAGAACACATGGTCCCCAACCTTTATCTCCAAGGGTCACTATAGCATCCCAACTTTTTATCACATAAACTTTCATTACATTTTACAAAACCGAGGATCTTTAAGGTTTAGTGTCTTGGAAACCAAGAACTTTAAACATGAAAACATAAAGCATTCTTCTAAAACACTTGAAAGAATTCTCCTCTTGTTCATCCTAGGTTCATTACTGCATCACATAACCTGGGGACATACATCAAAAGAAAGGGTGAGAAAAAATCCCAGTAAGGGAAACAAGAGAAACATTTTACATGTGAACTTGAGATACTTCAATAAGGTCATGAAAAGGACTTTAAGGCATGAGAATGAAATCATGAGGCATATCATAATAAAAATAACATTTTCATAACTTGAAGATGTGGATACATAATTTAACATAGACAATCAGGAACATATCACCAAGTTCCATCCCCAAGGCGTCATTTGAAAATTACCAAGGTTATTCACCAAGGTATCATGAAAATTGTAATCTCTAGTGGTTATATCATTACCCAATGCATTGGAGCACTATCAGGGCACACCCTTAAATTTTCCTTTATTATCATGTGAGACACATATATCATCATAAAACATTTCATAAATAACCCATATAGCATAAAATAAATGGGTTTCATTTCATAATCATAACGTATTAAAAACTGCTTTAAAGACATGATCTTTACGTCACTTTAAACCCATGGAAGGGGAGAGCAGGTTTCATGTATGTAAATACCAGAATTTAAAATAGAAAATTTTTGTATATATGTGAATAACCCTGTAGAAATAAGAGCTTTGAGTATTCACTTAATAACATGAAGTAATTTTGAGAAAAACAGAGAGGTATTTTGAGACGAAACTTCTGCAGCACAACGGCTACGTTACAGGGTTTTGGAAAACGTTGAAAAGAGAGGGGACATGGGTCAAACAATCATAAATGACACATAGAATAGTAGAGGGAAAGAATATAAGGGATTTAAGAACACGGTAATGAAATTTGAAAATATACCATATGAAATGAATAACATGAAATGAAGACAAAAATAAGATTTCTCTTATGAAAATTCGGTAGCCTAACGACGTTACATAAACTTCAACCAAAAATGAATTGATGATGTCAAATAGGGTCTCTCATCATATGAACATAAAAGATCAGTATGATAGATATAGAGATCATACCCCAATATAATAAAAATGAACTTTCAAGACTTGACATGGAATTAGAACCTTGAAAAGGAGAAGGGTGAAAGAATCCCTTAAAAATTCGGCAGCCTAATGGCGTCATTAAAACTTCAACAAAAAATGAATTGATGAGATCAAATAGGGTCTCTCATCATATTAAAATAAGAGTACAGTATGATAGATATAGATATCATAACCCAACATAACAAAAAGGATCTTGAAAGAATTGACATGAAAGTAGTACTTCAAAACGAGAAGGGTGAAGAACCACTTAAAAATTCGGCAGACTAACGACACCACTTAAAACCTAAAAATACTGAATTTAAGAGATCAAATGGGGTCTCTCATCATATGATCATAAAACATCAGTCCGATAAATTTAGAGATCATAACCCACCATAATAGAAAGTAACTTGAAATACATTACATGATAATAGATCTTGAAAAATGAGAAGGGAGAAAGAATCCATTACAAAAATTTCGGCAGCCTAACGGCACCACGTAAAACATCATAAAACGAAATAATGAGAGTAAGAGGGGATCTCTCATTATGTGAACATGAAAAAGGGTAGTAATAGGAGTATAAAAGAACACCCTTTAACATAAGAACATGAAGCTTAAAAGAAATTACATAAAAGAGATTTCTTGAAAAGAAAGAGAGAGATCAGATCCCTTACCTTAAAACGTAACTCTTAAAACTCAATGGTTGGGACCTTGAGGGCTTGGTGGCACCTTGAGAGGACCCTTTGGGAGGTAATGAGACTAGGACTTCATTGGGGGAGAGTGGGGAGTCGAATGGATTAGAGGATGACTTGGTATTGATAGGGAAAGTGAGGGGACAAGGCATTAATGGCCAATGGACACCTCATTAGTGGTTTTGGAAAAACCATGGGCTTGCCCATGCTATTTGCCCATGGTATTGGCCACTTGGGACACCTCATACCTTATATTAATATTCATAAGTCGAACATATTTATTAAAAACTTAATATATTATTTAATGATGTCATTAAACACCCGTAACTTAAAAACTGTATTTTCACTATTCATCGAAAATTCAACTTTCTCAGAATAATCCCAAAATTTAACCTTAACCAAATATCAATGCTCTGATTTCAAAAATGAAATCCATTTTATAAATATAATTTTCTAAATATTTTTAATTTATTTTTTAAATAAATACACTATTTACCGAAAATTCATTTTTTCAGAAAAACCCCCAAAAATTACCATAACATAATATCGGTGCTCTGAGTTCAAAAATGAAATCTATTTTATAAAAATAATTTTTTTAAATATTTTTAATTTAATTTTTAATTAAAAAACACTATTCACTCGAAAAAACTAATACTTGAATATTAATTTATGAAACCGTTATTTAACCATTTTATTGAATCACATTACTTAATCAAGGTGCCTAGATTATATTAATTCTTTCTTTAAGTGATATTACTAATCCATTTGGACAAATTACTAATCCTAATCATAAAATCACTATTCATAATTAACTATTTATCAAAAATCAAGTTGGTCTTATTAGACTCTAAATTTCATACTGAACATAATTGTAGAAGACCATTTTTTGAAAATCATTATACATTTTTAATTATTTAAGGTTTACATAGACATTTTTAAAATATCCTTTTTCTAAAATTAATCAAAAATATGCATACTATATTTATTCTATCATTTAAAAATTCATAAACTTCATCATAAGAAGAAATCCCAATTTTTATTTAAAATAAAGGATTACACAAGGCAGTTACGGTCTCCTTACATAGCCCCTTATCACACCAGCATAGGACCTAAGTGTAAGGTGTGCTAAGGTGAGAGAACCTGAGGGAGGCTCGGCTAACATCGCACGAGTAGTAATTTCTATCAGTTTGAACTTCTCGCAAAGGCGATTCCGTTCTAGCTTCACACGATGAAGTTCAGCTTGGGTTTAGTCCAGAGCAAAGCCTAGTGGTGCTACCTCCTTCCCAAGTTCTGTTAGATGGGCTTCGATCGGTCCAAGACTACTGGGTGAGGCCATCAAATCTTCTTTCTATAATAATTAACCAAGATTACTTGTATTTAGAGACAATAATCAAAACGTTTAGTTTCCAGCGGTCATATTGACCAATGGTCATATAACCGTCTAAAACCAACGGTCTCATTTTAATTATAATCATGTTATCAAATGAAACATTTTTGTTGAGTATAAAAATAAAATAAAATAACACATAAAATTAGGAAACAAGATTTATTCAAAATTTCTGGTCGTTACATTCTTCCCCCCTTAAGAAATTGCGTCCTCACAATTTTTAAAATTGGGTTTTGAAATTTCATTGAAAGTCCCACATCGGAAAATGAGTCAGTAAAATTATTACTTTAAAAGAACGAAAGGGAAGTACAAAGGTCACTCGAGTTAACCCACACTAGGATTCCATGTAGGAAAACATGGACATGGAAGAAAAACAAAGGGTCAAGTTCTGGGGGAGAGTGATAGAGAACATGATTAGGAGATAGTTAACCATAAGAAAATCCCAAACTTATGATGTGTGTAAACGGTCTTTGATTACCTAGTAGGAAACGTAAACCAAAAATGTTTTTTTACGTTCCTTTTCATAATTTTGAGGAATTCATTTACAACATAAAAAAACATAAGAAAATATACATATCTACATGTAGAGTTTCATCCTTTAATATGTTTCTATCCAAAACTAATCTTTTCTCCAAACTATGAGCACTCAAAACTACTTGGTCTCATCAAAACACAAGAATCATCTTCGTAATCCACAAAATATTAACTATCAATTTCTTCTATCTTTAAACATTATCCCAAAAATAGAAAGGGTAAGGTAAAACACCTCTTCAAAAATAAATAATCTCATAGGAATGGAAACTAATTTTAAATCTTCAAAGTTCCATGGTACTACCCATAGTTCATCATTGACCGTTCCATAAATAATGGTCATTAATATTCCTCAAAATAAACCAAGCTAAAATTGAAACCCAAATACAAGAAAGATTTGATAACATAGTCTTCCAAAATAAACTTCATTGTTCATCTCCAAAAAACATCAACCACTACTAACATCTTATAACAAATGTAGCTAACCTAAACATATTTTACCCAAGATAGGTTAATCATTTCCATAAGTAACCTAAATTACTATAAGTCCACCTTAAATTCATCAATTCTTCAAAATATAAGTCAACCTTACCCCTCAATGAAAATACTGTTGTAATATATTTACCTCGATCATATAGGGTCCCCAAAATAGTGAACGTCTTCAAAAATAATAATCATAATTTAATACCCTAATCATCCCTATCATATTAATACGACAATCATCTCATTTCCTATCACATTGGTTGTTGGGACATGTTCTTCCATTTCCCGCCATTAACTAAGAAAAGAAACCATAATTAGGGGCTTAAATACTTAGCCAATAATCATGAAAAGGAACCGAAAGCATATAAGGATAACTTGTAGAAGAAAAGTATACCCTAACGTGTGATCCCCTAGGTTCCCATATAGGTTATCCATGATCATATATTCTTATGTGAATCTTTATTTTATTTTATCTTTGTTCCTTTAACAATGGTTTATACTAAGCTTATGAATTTACCAAAGCATATCCCCCGGGAGTGTCATAACCAAGAGTACAGCAAGGCCCGTTGTCGTGTACCAGTTCTCGTTCGAGCCTATCTCAAAGTGGTGTTTTCAGGTTTTACCCCTATGTACATCTGTGCTAGAGCCACCTCTACCTGCTCGTATCCAGACAGGGATGTATTTGCTTGGCAACCCTTACTCAATACTCACCAAAATACCTGGAAGATTTCCTATTTTTTAACTTTTCCATAGGCTTCTTCCTAATGTTTTCATATCCTAATTTCCACAAATAACTAAACCATCCTTTGATACCAACTATAGAATCCCGCCTTTTTATCACATAAAATTTCATTACATTTTACAAAACCGAGGATCTTTAAGGTTTAGTGTCTTGGAAACCAGGAACTTTAAACATGAAAACATAAAACATTCTTCTAAAACACTTGAAAGGATTCTCCTCATGTTCATCCTAGGTTCATTACTGCATCACATAACCTGGGGACATACATCAAAGGAAAGGGTGAGCAAAAAGCCCAGTAAGGGAAACAAGAGAATCATTTTACATGTGAACTTGAGATACTTCAATAAGGTCATGAAAAGAACATTAAGGCATGAGAATGAAATCATGAGGCATATCATAATAAAAATAAAATTTTCATAACTTGAAGATGTGGCTATATCATTTAACATAGACAATCATGAACATATCACCATGGTCCATACCCAAGGTTTCATTTGAAAATTACCAAGGTTATTCACCAAGGTATCATGAAAATTGTAATCTCTAGTGGTTACATCATTACCCAATGCATTGGAGCTCTATCAGGGCGCACCCTTAAATTTGCCTTTATTATCATGTGAGACACATATATCATCATCAAAAATTTCATAAATAACCCATATATCATAAAATAAATATGTTTCATTTCATAATCATAACGTTTTAAAAACTGCTTTAAAGACATGATCTTTACATCACTTTAAACCCACGGAAGGGGAGAGCGGGGTTCATGTATGTAAATCCCAGAATTTAAAATAGAAATTTTTTGTATATATGTGAATAACCCTGTAGAAATAAGATCTTTGAGTATTCACTTAATAATATGATGTAATTTTGAGAAAAAGAGAGATTCATTTTGAGACAAAAATTCTGCAGCACAACAGCTATGTTACAGGTTTTTAGAAAACGTTGAAAAGAGAGGGGACATGGTTCAAACAATACTAAATGACCCATAAAACAGTAGAGGGAATGAATATAAGGTATTTAAGATCCTGGTAATTAAATTTGAAAATATACCATATGAAATGAAGAACATGAAAGGACGAAAAAAATAAGATTTCTCTTATGAAAATTCAGGAGCCTAACAGCGTTACATAAACTTCAACCAAGAATGAATTGATGATGTCAAATAGGGTCTCTCATCATATTAACATAAATGATCAGTATGATAGATATAGAGATCATACCACAACATAATAAAAAGGAACTTTAAAGACTTGACATGGAATTATAACTTTGAAAAGGAGAAGGGTGAAAGAATCCCTTAAAAATTTGCCAGCCTAACGGCGTCACTTAAACTTAAACAAAAAATTAATTGATGAGATCAAATAGGGTCTGTAATCATATGAACATAAGAGTCCAGTATTATAGATATAGAGGTCATAACCCAACATAACAAAAAATAACTTGAATGAATTGACATGAAAGTAGAACTTCAAAACGAGAAGGGTGAAGAACCACTTAAAAATTCGGCAGCCTAATGACGCCACTAAAAACATCAAAATACTGAATTGAATAGATCAAATGGGGTCTCTAATAATATGATCATAAAAGATCAGTATGATAAATTTAGAGATCATACCCCAACATAATAAAAAGGAACTTTAAATACTTTACATGATAATAGATCTTGAAAAATGAGAAGGGAGAAAGAATCCGTTACAAAAATTTCGGCAGCCTAACAGCGCCACTTAAAACATCATAAAAATAAATAATGAAAGTAAGAGGGGATCTCTCATTATGTCAACATGAAAAAGGGAAGTAAGAGGAGTATAAAATAACACCCTTTAACATAAGAACATGGAGCATAAAAGAAATTACATAAAAGAGATTTCTTGAAAAGAAAGAGAGAGATCGGGTCCCTTACCTTAAAACATAACTCTTAAAACTCAAAGGTTGGGACGTTGAGGGCTTGGGGGAACCTTGGGAGGACTCCTTGGGAGGTAATGAGACCATAACTTCATTGGGGGAGAGTGGGGAGTCGAATGGATGAGAGGATGGCTTGGTATTGATAGGGAAAGTGAAGGGACAAGGCATTAATGGCCAAGGGACACCTCATTAGTGGTTTTGGAAAAACCATGGGCTTGCCCATGGTATTTGACCATGGTATTGGCCACTTGGTACACCTCATACATTATAATACTATTAATAAGTCAAACATATTGATTACAAACTTAATACTTCATTTAATGATGCCATTAATAACCTGTAACTTAAAATCTGTATTTTAACTATTCATCGAAAATTCAACTTTCTCAAAATAATCCCAAAATTTCACCTTAACCAAATATCAATGCTATGATTTCAAAAATGAACTACATTTTATAAAAATAATTTTCTAAATATTTTTAATTTAGTTTTTAAATAAATACACTATTCATGAAAAATTCAATTTTTCAGAAAAAACCCCAAAAATTACCATAACATAATATCGGTGCTCTGAGATCAAAAATGAAATCCATTTTATAAAAATAATTTTTTTAAATATTTTTAATTTAACATTTAATTAAAAAACACTATTCACTCGAAAAAACTAATACTTGAATAATAATTTAGGAAACCGTTATTTAACCATTTTATTGAATCACATTACTTAATCAAGGTTCCTATATTATATTAATACTTTCTTTAAGTGAGATTACTAATCCATTTGGACAAATTACTAATCCTAATCATAAAATCACTATTCATAATTTACTATTCATCAAGAATCAAGTTGATCTTATTAGACTCTAAATTTCGTACTGAACATAATTGTAGAAGACCATTTTTCGAAAATCATTACACATTTTTTATTATTTCAGGTTTAGATAAACATTTTTAAAATATCCTTTTTCTAAAATTCATAAAAAATATGCATACTATATTTATCCGGTCATTTAAAAATTCATAAACTTCATCATAAGAAGAAATCCTAATTTTTATTTAAAACAAAGGATTACATAAGGCAGTTACGGTCTGCTTACATAGCCCCTTATCACACCTACATAGGACCTAAGTGTAAGGTGTGCTAAGGTGAGAGAATCTGAGGGAGGCTCGACTAACATTGCACGAGTAGTAATTTCTATCAGTTTGAACTTCTCGCAAAGGCTATTCTATTCTAGCTTCACACGATGAAGTTCGGCTTGGGACTGGTCCAGAGCAAAGCCCAGTGGTGCTACCTCCTTCCCATGTTCTGTTAGATGGGCTTCGATCGGTCCAAGACTACTGGGTGAGGCCATCGAATCTTCATTCTATAATAATTAACCAAGATTACTTGTATTTAGAGACAATAATCAAAACGTTTAGTTTATAGCGGTCATATTGACCAATGGTCATATAACCGTCTAAACCCAATGGTCTCATTTTAATTATAATCATGTTATCAAATGAAACATTTTTTGTTGAGTATAAAAATAAAATAAAATAACACATAAAATTAGGAAACAAGATTTATTCAAAATTTCTGGTCGTTACAGTCACCTCCTATTATCGGCATATGACTTCTGCCGGTCCTGATCTGCCTTTATCCTCTCTCTTATAAGATGAACCTTCTACGTCGTTCTCTGCACAACCTTCGAGCCAAGAAAACCTACTTATCCGACCTCTGTCTTGTATATGTGTGAGAGGCATGACCTCCCGTACAATGCTTCAAAAAGAGTCATGCCAATGGTAGAGTGATAACTGTTGTTGTAAGAGAACTATATCAGAGGAAAGTGTTGTACCCATGATCTTCGAAGGCCCAAAAGACATTCTCGTAGCATATCTTCCAAAGTCTGGATGGTGCGCTCTGTCTTCCCATCTGTCTAGGGGTGTAAAGTAGTGTTGAGGCATAGCCGGGTGCCAAAATCATGTTGCAATCCTCTCCAGACCCGTGAGGTAAACTGGGTATCCAGTTTGGAGATTATAGATCTCGGACCTCTATGAAACCACACCACCACATTCACATACCTTTGAGATATGGCCTCAACCGTACTTGACTCCTCGATTGCTATGAAGTGGGATGATTTTGTCATCCTGTCCACGACTAACTAGACGACGTCACAACCCTCTTGAACTTTGGGCAGCCCCATGATGAAATCCATGGAGATGTCATCCCACTTCCACTCGGGGACATCTAAAGGTTGTAACAGACCTCCTAGGACTTGGTGTTTAGCCTTCACCTGCTGACACACGGGGCACTTTACTACGAACTATGCCACTTCCTGTTTCACCACGGGCCACCAGAACTGCCTTCTCAAGCCCTGTTACATCTTGGAATTTCCCAGGTTTTCTTCCAGGGGGATTTGTGGAACTCACCAAGAACTCTCTCCCGCATTGCCTCTACAACAAACAACCTCCCCCAGAAAAGCATCTGATTCAGACCATCATCCAACCATCCTTCTAGAGCATTTCGCTGGATAGCCCGATTGTGCATCACTTCACTCTCTATGTCTCCCAACCGAGACTCCTCCACCTGCCGTAGTAGGGAGGACTGCACTGTCATCTGAAATAGACAACCTCTACCACCATCTTCCCATACATTGATGTGTAGTACATACAATTATTCCATCGTCTTCTAGACATTTGCCGACTTTTGAACTGCGTCCTTCCTCCTACTCAAAGTGTCTACGACCACATTTCCCTTGCCTTCAGTGTAGGATATTTCGAAGTCTTAGTCCTAGAGAAACTCCATCCACCTTTTCTACCACAAAATCAGGTCCCACTGGGAGATGATATACTTCAAACTATTGTGATCTGTGAAGACCATGAAGTGATCCCCGATGAGGTAATGCCACCCAAACATCAGTGCAAACACAACCAATGCAAGATCTAGATCATTGGTGGAATTGTTATGTTCATGAGGACGTAACTACCTAAACCCATAAAAGATCACCCCTTACTATTGCATCAGCATGCACCCCAAGCCTTGGCCAGAGGCATCATAGAATATGTCAAACGTTACTCCCTCCTCTGGTAGTCTCAGCACTGGGGCGCTAACCAAATTTCCCTTTAGATAACTGAATGCTTCCTCATATTTCACATCCTACATGAAATCCTGATCCTTCTTCATCAAGGCTGTAAAAGGTGCTGCAACTCAGGAGAAGTTGGGCATGAACCTCCGGTAGTAGCCTGCTAGTCCAAAGAAACTATAAACTTCTGCCACATTCTTGGGCACTGCCGAAGAAACAACCGCCTTGAACTTAGATGGGTCCACCTCTATTCCCTATCCAGACACCACATTCCCAATGAATCATACTTCTCGAGTCCAAAACATCCATTTGGACAACTTACCATAATGTTACTGTTGTCAGAGGACCTCTAAAACCGTTCTCAGGTTCCCATAATGATCCTCCTCTGATCTTGAGTAGATCAGGATGTTGTCAATGAAGACATCTACGAACTGGTCTAGGTATTCTTGAAATATGGAGTTCATGAGTCCCATGAACATGGCTGGTGTATTAGTAATGATGAACGTCATGACCACAAACTCAAAGTTCCCATATCGGCACATGTAGGTAGTCTTCAAGATGTCACCTTCCTTCACCCTCAACTGGTGATATCCAGACTGAAGATCGATATAAGATAACCAAACTGCTCCCCTCAGCTGGTCAAAGAGATTTTCTATCCTTGGGAGGGGGTAACAGTTCTTGATGGTCACCTGGCTCAGTCTCCAGTAGTCTATGCACAGCCTGAGACCACCATCTGCCTTCATTGAAAATAAGACCGGAGCACCCCATGGTGATGCACTCAGTCGAACAAAAACCTTCTTCATCAGATCGTCAATCTGAATCCACAACTCCTATAGCTCCGAAGGTGCCATCTGATAGGGGGCCATCGAAATCGGATGAGAACTTGGTTATAAGTTTATTACGAACTCAATGTCTCGTCGAGGGGGTAGAGTCACCACCTTCTCGGGGAAGACGTCCATGAACACGCTGACGATCTCGGAGTCTTCTACCATTTCTGTATCTGTCGACTCAACTGATAGCCTGATCAACAAGGAAAGAAAGGGCTCCCCTCGCCAGCTGCCCTCTTGGAAACCCCGCTCACCTATGAAAGTCACACATCAACTACCCACTCCTGAAAACAAAACCCTTCTTCAGATACAAACAATGATGGAACACACTAAGAACAACCAATCAATGCCTATAATGATGTCATACGGATGCATTTATAGTAATAGGAGATCTCCAATGGATTGGTGTGGCCCCAACATCAACCTACATCCCTGGAAATCATGAGACAAGCTGGTCTGACCTCCGACTGGCATACTCAAAACTAGGGGTACAGAAATTGTCTCTATGTCTAGGCCCAAAGCACAGGCTAGAGTGGGTGCAAAAAAGGAGTGTGAAGCTGCTGAATCAAAAAAGGCATAGGCAAGGGTACTAAACAAGCTGATTGTACCTCAAATGGCTTCTGGACCTGCTGGCACCACTGCCTCTACGGTGTGCAACTGCCCACTGCTAACTCCTCTACCTCTCGGCTGTCGACCACCTCCCCAACCATGCCCTGGTTGAGGACCCTGAGGAGCACCCTGAGGTTGGACTCCTCCTGCAATGTCTGCCCTCGGAGGAGCAGGAGCTCACTGCCCCTGCTCCTGCTACTAGAAGGGCCTGGCTAGAAACTTTTGTGGCTGAGGCGGGTGCTGTACTGGTCCACCTCCACTATACTGTACTTGGTCTAGGCATGGGTTCTGAAGGTGCCCACAGTTTCCACAGATGAAACACCTCAGTCTCGGGCCCGAAAGAAAAGGGCGAGGAGCAGAAGATTGGAACTGAAACTGCTGAGGGCTACTCACTTTTGGTCGGAACCTAGAGGGCCCTGATACTGGAGGCCTGCTGCTAATGGTTTTCCCCTTCGACGAGCCTAACTAGATTCCCTCTCACAAAACACCTCCCAGCGTGTGAATCCTCTCCACTACTTCATCCTTCTTCTGGACCTCCAAGTACGTCGGTAGGGTTAAGGGAGTAACATAATACTAGAGATGAGGTCAAAGTGCCTCCTCCAAACATCTCCCCTGAGATTCCTCATCTAGAAAGAGGTCTGGAGAAAAATGTAGGAGATCCTTGAACTTGATTCCCAAATCTCTCATGAACATGCTCCCCTACTGGAGGGAGAGTATCTCCTGCCTCTTCTCATCCTTCATTGTGTAAAAGAGGAATTTCTCCAAGAACTCCCTCTCGAAATCTTCCCACGTAACCTCAGTCTCCCTCTTCTCAATGAGATATAGCATCCACCACTGACGTGTCTCCCCACATCTATCTCATATCCAGAAGAACCCAGTACTCTACTGGAGCCCAAATCTAGCTGAGAGCTATCACCAGCTCCTCTAGCCAGCTCTCTGTCTCCATGTCAGAGATGCTGCCCTCGTACTTCCTGGGGGTCTACCGCTGATATTCATGAAGCATCTTCTGCCACTAATCATCCTCCTCCTATCGGTCAGCCCTCTGTTGATCATCCAAGTGAACCCCTTGGGCCTCAATCACCCACACTACTCGTGGTCATCTCCTAGGTGCCATAGCTGTAAGGTAAACAATGAAGGCCTATGCTCGAGTTGTGTAGAATATTGTTCTTAAATTTTTCTTAGACTCCTTATTCCTGTTAAATCCAAAAAATTCCCCAGAAACACGAGAACACAAGTCATTATGATGCATGTACCTCTCCTAGGGTATCTACCCTCCAATAGGTGTATCGTCACATGGTCGTTAGATAGGCCCAGAGTCCTTGCATCAGATAATGGGGGCCCCTAAAATCCCATGTCCTAGCTGGTCTTCTTTGGCCAATTTCACACTTTAAGATCACTCAAAACGGTTTCCCTACCATCCCATGCAATTCTCATTGTGCCTAAACTAGACTCCATCCATTCTCTCACCCTTTCCTCTGATACCATTCTTTCATGTCCCCCTCCCACCAAAGATGCCCCCCCTGAGCTGGCAATGGTGAAAGGGTGATAATGACCCCCCGAGTCCCGCCTCCAGTAGGCCCAGGAGTGGTGACTGGCACCAAGGGTATGAGTTTTCATAAATATGGGAGGAATTAGCCTTTTTATTAAATAAGATCGGGAAATAGGATGTGTCAAACACCAAAAGAAAAAAGGATCAAGTAAATGGAAATAAACTCAAAACCAACCCATATGCATGTTTTATACAAAACTGAAACATACATACAAGTACATGGAAAGATCCAGAGTATGATACCAAAAAAGAAAGAAAAAACTTTAACCAGAAAAACTTTAACGCCCAACTAGAAAGGTCCCACACAGTCCTTGATGTCCTCCTGAAGACCTGAAAGTAAATGTAGGGTTAGAATACAAGTATACACCATAGGAAAAACATAAATCTCTTGTGAACAGGTGGGGAGACATCCTAATGCCCCATGAGAAAACAGAAGAAACCAAATCCTAGCAAGGAATCTATCCACCCAACCTTATAAGCCAGACTCACCAAATATCGCAAGTCAATAGAGTAGTATAGTAATATTATCAAAGTATGGGTACCCTGCACCACCTTCCCACTGAAAACTGCTCCAGCCCTCACTGCTAGTGCTCTAATGCTTCCCCATCCTCCTAAGCTAGTGCCATAAACTGGCCATATGAAGCTCGAGCTAGTGCCACAACCTGGCCATACGAAGATCATAGTATCCTGCCGACACTCAATCCTCAACCATAACCACATATCATCCCGTATCCTGCCGGCACTCAATCCTTGGCCATAACTACATCACATCCCGAAGACAACTGGGAACCACATCACATCCTCATCCTGAAGACTCATGGGAACACAACACATCCTCATCTCGAAGACTCTTGGAAAACATTTGTCATAACTTGCCTGAAGGATCTTGGGCTATATAACATGGAAGAGGTAGCACAGGGAAGAATAGTAACCAGCCATCCTTCGGATGTTTGATAATCTAACCCCACGTCCCATGGGTGTTCGAAATGTAGTTCTCAACATGGGTGGGGTGCGTAAAGAAACATAAAACGTATAGATTTATATAATTATATCAACCACTCATCCCATCTTAATGATTCTACACAAAAGATCTAATCACATGCGTCGACATTACTACTGCAAAAGTATGCACACAACAAACAGCCCCAAACCCCATTAAGCTTTTCGTGTTTCAACAGTTTTAGTCCATCAGTTCCTTAAATACCAAACAACTAACAACAAACAAACCAGATCAATCGTTCGTAAAACATATCCCTACCAACCACAAATAATGTTATGGAAAACACTAGCAACACAAAGCATTTTATTTTATCATCCAATCAATTCCATTGATTTTCCATATTAAATAAATTACCATACCCCGCAATTAATTAGTTATCTCTTACACTTTTATTAATATGCATAACCCATCCCCGCAGCCCTGCTACCAAACACCAAAACCACAACACCTTGGAAACAATACCCATACAACATCATCATCCTTTCGAAACCATTTACCGCAGCTCCACTACCCATAACAACCATATCATACAGAACAACCCACAACCAAGCCAACTGCAACCCCACTGCTCACTCGGTCCACAACAACCCACAAAACACCCCCTTCACATAATTAAACCCAACCAACACCCACAAATAAAAATACATGCTTTTATTTAGTTTAATCGGGGTGATCATACAAGGGTTACAAGTATTCATTTGATTATCCAACTTTACATGATTAACCAATTTACACATTCAAAGAAATCCCATTAACAAAATAGTCCAGAAAAATAGGGAATCATTTAATTGCATAAGAAATGGTCCCCAACGACCATGATTTTTAGTAGGCATAAGCCTATTCAATTCACAACATAATCAAAGGATAAGCATTGATGGAAATAAAATAATAATAATAAAAAATCTCCCCAAACCCGTTCTTTAACCAGTTATTATCTTTATTTACTGGTTCGACCGTACCTCATGAGAACAAGAGGATACCCACTTCGCATGATGCAAAAAAGAGAGAGAGAGGCAAAGGTAAGATCCCTACCTCAATGTTTTTTGATGAAAACCCCAACAAATGAGGAATGCATAAGAAAGACGGGTTGATCCTCCAAGGATCATCATTAGATCTCTTCTCCTAACACAACCAAGACCAAATCTCATTATACTTGGCATCCACACGGTTAGATCTACCCATAACGAGCATAGATCTGTGAAACCAAGAGAAGAGGAAGAGTATATCTATGTAGATCTAAGAAACCCAACAAGAACTATCACATACCTCAAAAAACCCGATTTGATTCGCCAAGAGAAGCCTTCAGATTTCCTCCAAAATGCTTGGGAGAGCTTATCCTACCTTAAAGGGAGGGTAATATTGAGTTATGGCTGCTTAGAGGCTTAAATGAACCATTTAGAGGCAAAAATAATTAGATCCACAATTTTAGGATCTAGATTTAAGTGCTTTCATGGTTAGTCCGCATGATATGACAAACCATGCGTTAACAGTGCGTTAGATTCTTCCTTGTCAACACTCCTCACATAGTTAGGCCGCACAGTTAGAAAAACCGTGTACTAACCATGCGTCAACCACTGCCTCCACCACCAAACTCGAATGGTTTGGCTGCACGGTTTAGACAAACCATGCACCTCCCGTGTGAAAGTAATAACCATTTAGTTCTCCTTAAAAGTCCACCCAAATGCACCCCAAAGCCACCTCGACCTTCCAGAACATCTCTAACATCACATTTTCACAAATTAATAGACTGGAGAGGTCCAGGCCATTACATTATCTAAAAACAAAATGGTTAGCACAATGTTATATAACATCCAAAGGTAATAAACCATCATAAAATTAAATAATAAATTAATCATACATCACATAGTAATAATATTCAAAGATCATTATAAGTTATTTTAATTTTATCTTTAATTAAAACTGTACTATTATTTTTTTACCATAATTAAAATACTATAAATTAGATGTATTTGATCATATATAATTTTCAAAATAATTTTACATTAATATTCAATCAATATAAGAAGCTCAAAATTTCATATACCCAAATATGTATATTCCCTAATCATATAATCTCAAAAAATGGTAAGAATTTCTATATATAACATCACACACCATAATGATTCAATAAAATTATATAATATTTTAGAAGACAATTCAACCTTTGATCCCCAAATTAAATTCATATTTAATGGTTTTTCCAAAAAATATATTATAGTATATGATCTCAAAGTAATCTTCTTATGAGATAAAATAAATCCCATAATCAACAATTACTTACCAGTCACATGGATATCTATATGATTTATTTTTCCCCCAAAATATATAATCATTTTTTATAATATCTATTATGACAAAAATTAGTCTAATGAAGACATTACATGGAAATATGGAATGGGATTCATCATTGTCACCCTTTGGTTGTGTTATCAGGAACCAAAACCATTCTAGATGAAATGAGTTGTATCACTTATTTATAGTTTTAATTGATATTAAACTTAATTTATTTATATAAATTATATATCTAAAATATATTTCATAACTATATAAATAATTCACTATAATCATATAATGTTAAAAAAAATATGAGGACCATAAAAAGATATTTAATCATCGAATCACCTTTTAACCTACAAGGTTTCTTATATATCATATATTTTCAATAAATCAAATAATCATTATTTACTTTTAAAATCATAATCATAATAACCCAAATGATTATTTACACCCCAATCATATATTCATTAGATATCAGTTTCACACTAAATAAATATTGAAAAGTATTAATTTGGACCAATGAATGTATATAAATATATAATAAAGTCACTAAAAGTAAATAGTTCTAACATATTTCATGATCCTCAAAACCATTATTATGTTTCAGAATACTATTGATAGAATATTACAATATCATAATTCTACAAATAGAGAAAACACATCATTCATAAATCATCCATCTTTATCTGTTAACCCATTCTTGTCATATTATCCAGAATTACTTCTCTTTTTCAATTATAAATATTAATGCATTCAATCATTATTTATAATCAATATTTCTAAAAACAATTCCAAACAATTCATACCCGTGAAATATTGACAAATGGTCATTATGGTATAAATATTTATTATTAAATACCAATAATAATCCATGAAGAGCATCTTTCTTATCAAAATACTTCCAAATTATTCCATGTTATATGAATATACATTATATAAACTCTTATTAAAACATTAATGAAAATGATTTTGATAGAGATAAAAATTAATAAAGAATCTGGGGTCTTTATCATAATGTTTTGAAACAATATACAAAACATGTATTCCATAAAACTATAGCATATATTTTGGATAGTTTTTTAATAATGGACGTAACATTTAATAAAAAAATATTATTATAAAAAATGTTATATATTTATCAAGGATCTCAAATTAATGGTAAATAGATGATTGAATCACTTTTTCAAGATCATCCATATTAAAAACATGTTAATGTCCCCTTTTATATTTCCCAAAATAAGTAAGATGTGAATGATGATTTTTTATAATGCATTCCAATGAACTTTATTGTAGATCATGATACCATAGAATGTATGAGTATTGAGACATATTGAATTCTTTATTAGTGTGTAATGCCTAAACATGTGTTCAGGGGACATAAACTTACAATTTAAATTTTCATTGTAGGTAGATATTTTGGCTGAGAATGGTGGTATTTATTTAATATTCATTATTCTGAATTATAGAATATATTTTACACATATGAAAAAAAATTATTCCATAAAATAAAATTTCGTCATTCAATTATTTTTAATACCCTATTACATTGAATTACTCAATGTGTTAATATCAATTTGGAGATTTTGATTATATTCGGTCACTAAGTCCTAAATGAAAAATTTAGGAGGACCATGGTCCATGAAATCATTATTATTTTTCTATTAATATTCTAGAAAAAAAATTTCATTTCCATTCATCAATTATTCTTATATATTAGTCCATTAAATAGTGTTATGAATAATTAACTATGATTAAATCATATAGAAAATAGGTTGTATGTTTTCCTGATTAATGATTACATTTTTCAATGATCACTATTTAAATAAAGTACATATTATTTTATGTTTCCATATATTAAAAAATATGAAATATTTCATACTATTTCTCTAAATATTCCAAAATATTTTATTCATATTATATTTAGATGGAAAAAAACCACATCGTATCAAAGAGATGGTTGTCCACACATACACATCAAGGATGTCATTATTTTATACTAAAGAATATTTATGAATGTAAATGATATATTATAATATAATTATGATAAAAATTTAATTTATATCACTTATAATGAGTAATATAATCCTTATGACTTGTCTGGAGAGATAGTGAATGAAATGAATAAAATCTATTCACGAAGTGATAGTCTCTCGTACAAAAAGAATGGGGAATTATTATACCATTTCATTGAAGAGTATATTAATATATGTAATTAAAATAATTTAATAACATCTATTTATTACTAGGTTATTATATTTATCATTGTAACTTTATTTAAATTGTGTTTCTATGTGAGAGAAGAAACAATACTATGGCATGAAGATAAAAACTATACCTCTTATTTGAAATCCACATATCGTTAACCCCTTAAGATCCACAATATTTTTTTTATTCCTAAAAAAATATATATAATTTTTATAGATAGTAATACTGAATTTTGTATGGAATTAGATTAATAAAACTATTTATGAAGTGTGAAGGATCCAGAATAAACGTTTTCCTTTTTAAAAGTTGGGCAGAAAAAACTTGGAATTCATTAAACTATTAAATTAGTATAAATTAGTTTCCAATACCGAATGTCTCAAAAGTGAGTTATTAATAATATTTTAGTTTTATAGGGACAAATCCCCTCCTAATAAAATTATACACGTTTTTCATCATTTCTACACTTATTGTTTTGTTTTTCCACTTATTTAACCACTTTAACTCTTTCCTAGATAACATAGATTTTTACTCATTCAATGTTATAATGTTTAATTTCAAAAAGGGGAAATACCAATAAAGGGAAAATTTTTTGTATTTTAAATGTAAATATAATAACATGTTACTATGGAAGGCATTCTTGGGGTAGTCACAACACGATCCCCAGGGGACGGGTCGTGACAAATTGGTATCAGAGGAGTCACTTCTACCGAAGTACTAGGACCCTAATATTTTAATGGAGCAATAGTGTTAAGTTTTTTGAGTTTGTTTTTCAGTTTCAGGAGTCCAGTGTTGGTGTAGAGGTCGACGTATCCATACATCAAGACCCTAAATTCATATTTCATACATGGTGCACATAAACAATGATTGTGTGTGTTATGGAAGTGTTTCATTCATTGATCTCATTGAGTCATCTCACAAGGAATAATTTATTTACCATGGAACACCTAATTTCATTTAGGATGTTTCCACGTAGACATCCATAGAGGATTCCTAAAAGTGGACACGATGATAGCCAACCGAGTGAAGAGTCTTCGGTGTATGGCCCCCTAACGAGGATGGTTCCATCAGGTGGTACACTAGTAGAACCACCACTTGTTGGTGAGTAGATGTCAATAGCCCCACCAGAAGATAGTGCCCACTGACTGAGCGCATATCGTGAGATTCAGTGGGAGAGGTCTTAGAGATTCCTAGGTGAGATGGATCAAGAGGTGGCTGAGGACTAGCTGGAGGTTTTGGACAATGTTTTTTGCTGGGTTGGGACAACAACTGACTAGATGGTGATCCTAGATTCTAGTCTCTTCCACAGATAAGTAGAGAGATGGTGGATTGTGTTGCTCTAGAAACATGATGTAGATACCCTAATCTTGGAATATTTTGAGGGCTTCTTTAGGGTAGAGTTTGTTCCAGTGACTCTATACTCTGTGCGTATAAAGGAGTTGATACACATGTATGTAACAGGGTAGTTAGACTGTGACCCAGTACTCAGCGATGTTTGCCGACCTCTCTCACTACTCCACCAAAATAGTGTGGGACCCTTTCTTCAGGGTCCAGACCATCAAGCATAGACTCTGATGGGAGATCAAAGCATGTATGGTATCTATCAGCAATCTGACTCATTTAGGAGTGCTGGATAGAGCACTCTTGATGAAGAGTTTCCTTGTTGAGCAGACACCAACAGTGAGACCTAACACCAGGCAACATGTAGCAGAATTGTCTGTGGTTGGTAGTAGGCAGATGAATCATTGGTCCATGTAGACCTGACCTTCTGGTGGATGACCAAGGGATGTAAGGTCTATGGTTTAAGGATCATGATGTAGTACAGGACAATAGAGGATCAAGTTATGTGTAACGTCGTGACCCGGTTCACCACTGAACTGGTGGTCGAATCAGTTTCCACATGACCTCAAGCACGTATCCCCATACACCAGAGGATGCCGACTAGCAATGATGGTCTATGGATAGTCAGTGGTGAGGGTATAACCTCTTAGAAGAGTTTCAAAGTAGTATATTAGAGTAAATAAAAAAACAATGGAAATATATAGCGGAACAAGTCAAATGAGTTATAAACCAGTGGCAAGTGGATTTTATAAGTCTTGTACAAACAAATGTCCAATGACAATTAAATAGGAGATGATTTCCTGACATGATAATGATACAAAACTGTAAAGCTGTGAAAAAAACAGCATTCATTACATTACATTACAAAAATAAATAAACAACGACTCCAATCCCAGAGGACGGTCTCCTCGATCATCTAAAGCTTCTGCTCGATCCTTTTCTTCAATCTTCTAAGTAAATTCAAACAGCAGAATCCTGTATCAAAATAGAATCTACTCTATTACCCTAGTGCAATGGCATCAAGTGTAGGGTGTGAGATATAAATCACAGTAGGCCGGGACCACCGGTGTCTACCCCAAATCTAGATATTTAATAAACAATTTAAACTGTGTGAAATCTTGGATAAATAATGTAAGTAGTGAAAATTAACTATATACCCAAGTACCTACTTTGGCCATCAGATAGTGAATGAATGTGTGTTATAATTTTTTCATTCATACTCAACAATAATTACATAATCATTTTCATTTTTCAATTATTCAAACCTAATTAAATTACAAAATTCCTGAGATTCATCCTAAGCCCTACATCCCCTGTATATGTCACTCACCACACATTTCTCTAAATTTCATCTAAGTAAACAAAGTAAAACACGAATCCAAGATTGTTCTTTCGATTGGGTAACGAATCATAATTTATTTAATTGAATATTTTATATACTATGTTTGATCCCATCCACTAAAATAGTGATTCACTCTTGGGTCTGTCTAGTTCAAGCGGTTCACCCAATTCATTAGTAATTATGAACTCTTTCTCATATTCAATTCACAAATCATTATGTCACAATAGATTTTATTAACCAATAATTAATTTCATGTATGACCAAATGGACCCCAAATCCAATGTCAATTAATGTGTGTTGAAAATCTTGTCTAGCACCCTCATGAGTATTTGGATCGCCAGTCCTTGTCTCACAACCCATGGGTATTTGGAGCATCAGTCCTTATCCCATAAAAAAAATGTTTTCTTGGAAACCGAATGTAGAATGCCATGTCTAGAACCCCGTGAAAATTTGGAGCACTAGTCCTTGTATCACAATCCATTTATCAATTATAAATATATATATATATTTATCATTGGTGTAGAATGAAATGTCTAACACCCCAAAACCATCCATTAATTAATTCATAAATTAATTTATACAATGTGTTAATTAATTCAAAAACTAATTAATAACATAAATAAACCATCAAATGTTAACCATTAATTAACCATTCAACATATCAATTGTAAATAATTAATTAAAAATTAATTATTCTTAGAAATAAAAATAAATAAATAAGTCAAATTTAATTATCAAAATTATTTAACAAGTCTGAACATGTCCACTCAAACCGTGATTTTTCCAGGACCTTAACTATTTACATGTATGTCATAATAATCTCAAAACATGCTGAACAGATCCCATATATTTAGCATCAACCTAACATAGTATATTATATTATAAAAATACACAATCCAAGACAACTTAATGCATTGAAATCTAACATGAATCAAAAGGTACCCATGGCCAATAGTCGGAACAAACAATCAATTCCCAATCTTAATTTAATGCATTAAAATTAATTAATTCAACAATTAAATAATTAAATCTTATCCCTTTAACCAATCTTCAATTAATTATCCATTTTCCATTTATCATGTAATAATTAATCCAACCATTAATTATTACCAGTTTCCAATTTATATTTCGAACATTCCAAATATTTAATATTCTCAATAATCAGTAAAAGACACAATTATTATTCCAACTCATGAAATGATAATTAATTCTAAAATTAATTACCCTATTAACAATTTTACCCATTCAAATCATTTAAGTCTTTAATCGTATCACATTAACAAAATTATCAAAACATGCCTAAAATCAACACATGTTCAAATCCTCATTTATCTCACATGGGTGGCATCATTTAATATCATTAAAAGTGTCATTCATGGACATATCATAATAATGGATACTAACATTGTTGATTTATTTAAACAATATATTATTCATAAATAATGTGATATGTATTTGGGTCCCTATGTCAGGGTTGCATCATTTTAATACGCAATAGCTTGAATTTAATGGCAGAAATCAATTGTAATTACCGTGTGGTCACACACACACAATTATTAAACACTTATATACATATGCATATATGTATATATATGTATGTATATTTATAAATTTGTGAGCGCCCTTAAACATAATCAATGATTCCAAATAACAATAACAGAAAACCCAAAACCAGTGCAGCAAGGCCTACACACTTACGTTTATATACTAGGGAATCAGTTAAATTATTGGAATCCAAAATTAGATGATTCAAAACCATCCAACAGTATTAATTATTACCTCTAAAATGAAATTGATGAAACGAAACGGCCGGAACCGCCTCCCCCATGGAGGCGGTTGTCAGAACGCGGACCAATGAGTCCTAATACACCACTCGCATATGTAATGACCCGAATCCGAAGCCACTCAACTGGTACCCCAAACACGATTCACCACATGACCTGAAGTGCATTTCCCCAAACTCCTAGGGCTACTGACTAGAAGCAAGGTGCTTGGTGAGTCATTGGGGAAACTATACCTTCATTTGGTAAGTTATACAAGTAAAAGGAAATAACAATCAATAGCGGAAGCAGTAAACAACATACAACAACTGAAACTAAACAACAAAAGAAATGAATACATAATAATGAGGAAAATGATGTAGTAGGTACAAGTATCTATGGAATGTAGAAAACATAACAATGTGCTAAAATACAACTGAGAATCAGAGTACTAAAAATAAACTATGACTCCAGCAGCATCACAAGCCTAACCTCATTCCTATTCTCTCCAGATCCAACCATCAATCATGTACCTGATGTAGAAGGGCCACAATCTATATCCACACCTGCAACCATATAACCTGTTTGTGCCAAAAAGTAGGACCCAAACAGGGTGTGAGACTAATCCTAGTAGGCAACCACCACAAGATCTGTTCCCTACCATCAATGAGCAATATATAAGAAGTAATGGAAGTAAATACACCAGAGAAATAAGAGCACACTATAGTAAAAAATCGTACCAATATCTATTTAAATTTAATTATTAATTTAATTCAATCACTTTCATCCAAGGAATCTAGAAAGCAACTCTATGTTCCCAAGGAATAGCTAGAAACACAATAGGTATCTCAGCAGACTACCTAAACACAAGTAGTAAAAAACCCAAGCTTGTTCTTTGGCTTGGTGGACTCGTCAAAACCAACCAAACAGTATTTAAACTAACTATCTAGGTGGCTCACATTGGCAGACCCCTCTAGTCGAGTAATCATACAAAGCCACAGACACTCTAGGAGGATCTCACCATCCATTCCCCTACGGTCTTGTAATGATAGCTATAGACTCTCTAAGTAATAACTTACATTTAATTTCCCCTTTAGTCTCGATACGTAACTAAGGACACCCTAAGTAAGCACAAAGTCCAATTCCCGTAGGTCTTTTGAATGATACTAATTTATAACTGACTCTCTAGGGAAGCCCTTAATTGTCAATTCCATCTTTAATCTACCACAACCAGTTCACACAACCCTATGTAAGTTCAACAACTACCTTTCTAGTAGCTAAAATGCATCAAAAGCATATAAACAGTAGGAAAATACATGCAATCAATTATATCAAGGTAGGAAATCAATACAACAAGGTCTGCCTCATATTCAACCTAAGAAAAACGACGAAAAACAACCAAAACAAGGGAAATGACCATGGGGTAATCCTCAAACATGATAACAAGAAATCATTATTCATCTAATAGCCTCTAGCATGAAAGAAATATAAGGCAGATAATAATACGAGATCAAAACCCTAACCTAAGATAATCGATACATGGGAATCTGGCACTTTTGCACAAAAACACAAATACATTCAATGTAAGGAAAAAAACCACCTACCTTGATCCTATAAGATCAATATACTTGAACCATGGTCCATGATTTGGCCTAGAACAAAGTAGATCTGCAAAACTATCTAAAACGTTCAACCTCACATAACTCTCATAAGAGAAGGAATCAAGAAACATGGCCAGAGAAAAACCAAGAAGTCACCATTGCGATTATATTGCAACCGACAACATTCTATTTGGATAACCAGTGACAGATCGGTGGATTGGAGAAGATCCACGGCCGTACCCTCACTCTCAGTCGATGAAGCTGGAGAAGAAGGTGTTTTCGGGGTTAATACACGACCCCTGTCCGTTTAACAAATAAAAAGTACACAATGTGTACTATTGGAGTACATGATGTGTACTATGCTTTTCTGTACTCCGTATTAAGCGGCCTACACATCAACCCTACATGGCCGTGTGTGTGGCCATGACAGGGCCAATACACATCCTCGAGCGGTATCAAAGTACACAGTGTGTACTTATAAAGTACACGAAGTGTACATAGAAAATTTCCAGATTCTCCTCTCTTTCCCAAAAATGACAAGAAAAGGAAAAAATACATGAAAAGAAGGTCCAGGTTCTTAGAAACTTCCCACCTTATTGAAATTAATCCTCAAATTTCCCTAACAAGGTGGTGAAGATGAAACCTCAAACAACTCTGGCCACTATGATCACATATCGGCCTCTCTCTCTCAAGTATCGTCTTGTTCACGCCCGTTCTGCCATAGCACCAGTACCAGAGGAACAGACCATCCATGAAGTACCTTTGAACTACTATCAACAATCCTAATAGGATGCTCCTCGAATGATGCATGCTGCTCTAGCTCAATATACTTGGTTGAAAAAACATGAGACGGTTCTGGGAAATAGCGTTGAAGCTGAGAAACATGGAAGACGACGTGCATAGCCTGGAACCTTTGATGTAACTTCAACCTATAAGCAACCATCCTAACTCTCTCCAGAACCTCAAACAGACTGACGCATCTCAGTGAAAGCTTTCCCTGTCTCCTGATATTCTTGTGTCCCATCCTTGGGGTAACAAGTAGGAAAACATAATCTCCGACCTTGAACTCCAAATGCCGTCTCCACTGATCAGGATAAAATTTCTGCCGAGACTGTGCATTATCAATCCTTTTTTGAATCAACTCCACTTGTTCTATTGTCTCCTGAACAAGACGAGGTCCCAACATAGCTACCTCTCTTGCCTCTAGCCAACACAAGGGTGATCAGCATGACCTACCGTACAAAACCTCATAAGGTGCCATCTGTATAGTTGGTTGAGAACTACTAATATAGGAAAACTCCACTAGAGGTATATGTTTCTCTCAAGAACCTCCAAAATAAAGGATGCATGCTCATAGCATGTCCTCTAGCACCTGAATCGTGCACTCTGACTAGCCATCTGTTTGGGGATGGTAAGTTGTACTTAGAAGTACTTGTGTACCAAAATCCCTCTGTAGCCTTTGCCAGAAATGCGACGTGAAGCGGGCATCCAAATCTAAAATGATAGTACTCAGAAGCCCATGCAAGTGTACAATCTCACAGATGTATAACTGTCCAAGCTCATCGACACTGAAAGTATCCGTAATCAGCATGAAGTGATAAACCTTCGTGATCCTGTCAATGAAAACCCATACTGCATCATTCCCTTGAGGCGATCTCGATAATCCTATCAAAAAGTCCATCGTGGCATCATTACACTTCCACTTGGGAATGGGTAGCTGCTGTAAAAGCCTTGTTGGTCGCTGGTGCTCCGCCTACACCTGCTGACTGGTGGAACACCTAATGACAAAACCAACAACATCCATATTCATACCTGGACACCAATACTGGCAGTGTATATTATGATACGTCTTGGTGATGCCAGGATGATCTTCCCAAATTGAGAAATGAAAGTCTTGCATTAGCTCTTCGTGTATATCTTCTGGCACCCATACGCGTCCCAGGAAATACAAGATTTCACCCTCGCCTACAGTCCATCCGGGAAGAGGGTCCTCTTTTGACATGCTTTCCCGTACGACTAGGCCTTCAGAAACTGATAGTTTCCTCATTCAAACTCGGTCAAGAAGGATATAGGTAACAGCTATAGAAGAAAGAAAAGTCTGACCTTGTCTGTCATACACCTCCAAATGCATTTCAAAGAACAGATCCACAAGCTACCACTAGCTACTGGCCTCTTGAACTGCATGTCACTACATCCTCCTACTCAGTGCGTCTGCCATAGTGTTGCCTTTCCCAGGCATATAATCATGTTCAAAATTGAATGACTGTTGATACCCAACCCACCTTCGATGTCTCAGATTCAAGTCACACTGCGTGAATATGTACTTGAGGCTCTTGTGGACATTATATACCACCAAATTCTCTCCCATAATATAATGTATCCAACAACACAAAGAACGAACAACTGTAGCCAACTCTAGGTCGCGCATATGATAGTTCTTATCATGTGGCCTTAACTACCGAGATGCATATGCAACTACACAGTACTCCTATATAAGTACTGCTCCAAGACCGATGCCAGATGCATCATAGAAAACTGTATAACTCTTGCCCGGCTCCAGAAAAACTAGAATCGGTGCTGAAGTCAATCTACCATTCATCTCCTGAAAGGTTGAATCGTAGGATTATGACCAAAAATACTCCACCCCATTCTTATTTAAGATCGTCAACGACACTTCTAAGCATGATAAGTCCTGTATAAACGACCTATTGTAACCAGCCATCCCTAAGAAACTTCTTACCTCGAAGACATTCTTTGCCTGCTCCTAGGTAAATACTGCTTTCACCTTCTCTGGGTCTATTGATACTCTTTTCTCTGAGATTAAATGACCCATGAAGAGAATCTCATCCATCCAAAAGTGGCACTTTGGAATCTTATCATACAACTGATGCTCCCTCAGTGTACTCAAAACAATCTCAAGATTGGTAGCATGGTCTTGTTGAGTGTGAGAGTAGACCAAGATATCATTCAAGAAAACCACCATGAATGAATCCAAGTAACGATGGAAAACTCTATTCATCAGCACTAGGAAAACTGCTGGTGCATTCGTGAGACCGAACAACATAACCAAATACTCATACAGACCATACCTACTCCGGAATGTTGTAAGAGGTATATTAGATGGACTGACACGCAACTGATGACAGCCAGATCTCAAGTCGATCTTCGAGAACACTCTCTCTCCTCTAATCTGACCAAAGGGATCATCTATATGTGGAAATGGATATTGGTTCTTGATCGTCAGCTGGTTTAGCTTCCGATAATACACAAAAATCCTAAGGGTGTCGTCTGCCTTCTTTGCAAACAGGACAGGTGAACCCCCAGGAGAATTATTGGGTCGGATGAAATCCTTTTCCGGCAACTCCTCCAACTACTTCTTGAGCTCCTACAGCACAGGTGTAGCATCCTATAAGGACGAATGGATACCAGTTCCGCTCCTGGAACAAGCTCAATAGAGAAGTCTACCTCATGCTCTTGGGGAAAACACGAAAATTACTCTAGAAAGACATCCCTGAAATGATCCACCACTGGAAGAAAGTGTTTTTGTGAAGTCCCCTGGTCATCTAGATATAGACTGGCAATCTGAGCTACCAGTCTACCCAGCCCATGATGTTCTGGTCCAGATCTTCTCTCCTAGACATCTCATTTGACCTTATGAAGAAATGATCCGCCCTTCGGTGATGTGAAATTCACCCTGTGGCGATAACAGTGGACGAATTCCTAGAAGGGAATGACCCAGTGCATTCTGATAATGAAATCACATCCTCTCATCTCTTGGACATAGAGGTCCCACAGAAAGTGATAACCATCCACCTCTATGGGGAACTCCTTTCACTTACTTACATTAGTCGTTCTAGTCCCCAATGGCATGTCTAGTGCCAACATGTCCTCAGAAGTATAAACAGTAAGTCTATGGCTTTCCATAGTATGCACCAAAATAAATCTATGAGAAGCTCCCGTATCGAAATGTGCATAGGATAAAAATGAGGCTACAAAAATTGTACCTCGAACTGTAGAAGGTCCAGGATCCAGCTCCAGATGAATCTGCTCTACCTCAAAAGTCTGGCCTACACCGCGGCCCTGCATAGCAGCCTGAGATCCCTGAGATAACCCTCTCTGAGCCTGACCACTGCTTCCATGGCCTGTACCCTGGCCTGAATGACCTGAAGAACTCTATCACCCAGTCTATTGTGGAACTGGTAATCCGAATCCTGTACGCAGTGTCGAAACTAATCCTTCTTCACTAGCCTCTAGAAGAAGAACCCTTCAAAAACGCTGCAGATGAACCATTTTTCTGCAAGATCGGCACTCCAATGGGTCTCTCGTGTACTAAGGCTTCTTGTTCCCTCTATTTCCACACTAACAGCCCACCACTTGGTTTCCAGAAAGACGATCCCGTCTACCAGAAGGATTACCTCGCTTCATCGGGTCACCTTTTGTAGACTCTCGGTGTCACTTACTACTATCTATCTGAAATGAATCAGCCCTTGATACTGAACCACCCTAGTCCAAAGCTCCATTCTCCCCCATATTTCTCTCTGTAATAAGCACCTGGTCGACTATTAGAGTAATAGAAGTCAACTAAAAGACGTTCACCTATGATCTGACGTTCGGTCGGAGGCCTTCCCTAAACTTCCTTGCTAAAAACAGCTCAACATTCTCCAGAATGGGAGTGAAACGCCGTAACTCTGTGAAATGAGAGGAATAATCCATAACTGTGAGAGTACCTTTCTTTAGGTTAATGAACACTATGGCTCTGTCAGCCCAGAGTGTCACCTGGTAGAAGTAGTCATATAACGTACGCTGAAAGTCGTCCCAATCCATAACCTGTTGGAACCCTCCCTGCGAAACCACATCCCAAAATCTCTTGGCGGAGAATCGCAGCATATAAGTCATGATATTCACTCTCCTCTTCGGAGGCGTCTCCAGATACTCGATGATAGATAACATGGCTTCTATCCAGGACTCCGCAGCGTGTATTCCTCCATCTCCTGTGAATGTGGGAGGATGTTGCTGCTGAAAAACACGCATCATCTCTTCCATAGATGTAGAAGGATGCCTGGATCCTTGTAATGTCTACATAAATCTCATGAAACCCTCTTTGAATAGAGCGTCGACACCAGTGTCTGTAATTACTGATTGTACCATTTCCGGAATGATAGGCGGAACTACTGGTAGTCCCTAATCTTCCATATCAGGCGTAGGTCACTACCTAGTTCTTAATGTGCAACAAGAGGACGTCTCAGTGCCAAGAATCTGCAAGGTTAAAAGTACACCGTAGATAACATTACCAGGAACTGAAAACTAGGAGGATAATAAGGGAGTAGGGGAAGGACACATTCAAAAGAAAACAAAACATGATAGATGGCATGTATAAAGACTACACGGTGTGTTCCCTTAAGTCATTTACATGGGCGTGTAATCCTACCTAACTGGTCGTGTAACACCCCAAATACATGATGTATTGTCCTAACAAACGACGTGTACTCTAACTCTCTTCCCAGCCCAAGTCCTTCTACACTGTAAAGACAGACGGCTCTACTAAGACAAAACTACACTGCGTGTTAAAGGTATACATGGCGTGTACTTAACAAGATTCACCTAAACTGTGTTATTAGTAGCATGACCTATGATCCCAGGTCACATTACATGGCGTGTTATAGAAAGGAACGACATGTACGTAGAAGTTCTAATAGACCATGTTGGTTATCCACACGGCCGACTACACAGCTAACACTACACGACATGTTTTAGAATCACATGACATGTAAGAGTAAGGATAAAACTGACCCATTTTGTTTGTGACATGGTCGGGAACCTAAGTCTAACGACACGACATGTAAAATTCAGACATGGTGTGTATGTGAAAAGAAAACACAGCCCATGTTTTCCGTGACATGGTCGGGGTACCTATTTCTTACTACACGGTGTGCTAAACTAGTACACGGCATGTTCCTACAAGAACTTTCACAACACCGTGTCCATGTCCACCCAGCCAACGACACAACTAAAAACTACACTGCATGTATTCATAAAGTACATGCCATGTATTCTAAGTTTATCCAGAAAGTTTCCTCATTACTACACTAGATCCCATAAAACATAGAATAACTAGCGTTAAAGTGCCAAATTCTGATCCGTGGGGGCCCAAACTCCCTGCGAGTCAAAGCTTGGAATCATAACAATGCATATAATAAGTATACAATATCACAAACTCACGATCCACCAAATTCTGATCCTTGAGGGCCTATAACAACTCTAAGTCCAAAGTTAGGCATCCATGAAAATAAGCTCTAAACAAATGATACCCTATCAACCGAGCAGGTATTCTATCATAACAGCTATCACAACAACATGCACAGTCTATCACAAATTCTATCAAAATAGCATGCAACTTCTAATGCAATTTAGATGGCATGGAAAAATGAATGACATGTGATTTTATAACAAGTGACTATATGATGAATGGGATGTCATATCCTATTCTCATTGGGTTGCAACAAAATAGAACCACAATCATATAAATAGTAACAACACAAAACAAGTGCACCACCCAATGGTGTAATCAATTAAACTGTAACATTTTCAAAACTCAAAAAATTCAATATTCAAGGTAACCTGTCTTTTTTCCTGTACACTTGTTCTAGAACTCTCGAGCATAGATATTTAACATTTACCTATTTCACCATATCCTTGTATAATGTTGCTAAACATTATGATAATAGAAAAGAAAGGAAAAGAACATCCTATGATATCACATTGTAACGACCTGAATCCAGAGCCAATCAACTGGTACCCCGTACCTGGTTCACCACATGAACTCAAGTGCTTTACCCAAAATTCCAGAGGCTGTAGACTAGCAACGAGGGTGTTGGTGAGTCATTGGGGAAAATATGACCTCATTTGGTAAGGTATACTAGGAAAAGTAAATAACAGTCAATAGCAGAAGTAGTAAACAACATACAACAACTGAAACTAAACAGTGAAAGAAATGAATACATAATAATAATGATAATGATGGATCATATACACTTATCTAAGGAAAGCATCAAACACAACAACGTGCTGAAATACAACTGAGAATCAAAGTACAAAAAGTAAATAGAAACTCCAGCAGCATCGCAAGCCTAAGATCGATCCTATGCTCTCCATCTCCAACTAGAAATCGTGTACCTGAAGTAGAAGGGCCACAATCCCAACCCACACCTGCAACCATATAACATATTTGAGCAAAAATGCAAGACACAAATAGGGTGTGAGAGTACTCCCAGTAGGCAACCAGAAAAAGATCTGTGCCCCGCAATTAGTGAAAAATATAGCAAAAGTAAGGGAAATAAATACAGCAGAGAAACATGACCACACTAAAGTAAACAATACTACCAATATCCATTTAAATTTAATTATTAATTTAATTCAAACATTTAATTATTAGCCAAGAAATCTTGAAATTATCTCTATGTTCCCAAGGCATAGAATGTAACACAACATGTATCTTAGTAGACTACCTAATCACAAGCTATACAAAACCCAAGCTTGTTCTTTGGCTTGGTGGACTCGTCACAACCAACCAGACAATATTCACACTGACTCTCTGGGTGGCTCACACTGGAAAACCACTCTAGTAAAGTAATCATAAAAAGGCACACACACTATGGGAAGCTCTCACCATCCATTCCCATGCGGTCTTGTAACGATATTTGTAGACTCTCTGAGGAAGAACTTACGTCTAATTCTCCTTGTAGTCTCGATACATAACTAAGGACACCCAGAGGAAGCACAATGTCCAATTTTCATAGGTCCTGTGAACTATAATAATTTATAATTGACTCTCTAGCGAAGCCCTTAATCATCAATTCCTTCTTTAGTCTACCGCACCAGGTTCACAAATCCCTGACCAGTCCAGTGGTTCATAATCGACTGTCAGCAGCCCTAAGTAAGATCAAAAACTACCTGGGAAACAGCTATAATGCATAAAAAGCATATAAACAGTTGTAAAATTAATGCAACCAATTATATCAAGGTATGAAATCAATGCAACAAGGTCTGCCTCACATGAAACCTAATCCAAACGATGATAAACAACCAAAAAAAGGGAAACACCCATGGGGTAATCCTCAAACATGCTAACAAGAAATCATTATTTATCTAATAGACTGAAGCATGGAAGAAATCTAAGGCAGATAATAATACAGGATCAGAACCCTATCCCGAGATACCTGATACATGGAAATCTGACACTTTTTCACAAAAACTCAAAGACATTCAATGTAAGGAAACAAACCATCTACCTCGATCCTAGGAGATCGATATAATTGAACCTCGTTCCATGAATCGGCCTAGAACGTAGTATATCTACAAAAATGTCTAAAACATTTAACCTCTTATAACTCTCATAAGAGAAGGAATCAGGAAAAATGGCCAAAGAAGGACAAGGAACTCATTGTTGTGATTCTATTGCAACTGAAGGCGTTCGATTCGGATAACCGGGGAAGTATCGGTAGTTCAGAGAAGATCTATGGAAGTAACCTCTCTATCATCCGAAGAAGCTGGAGAAGAAGGTGTTTTTGAGGTTAAGACGCAACCCAGGTCTATTTAACAAAAAAATAAAATACACAGCGTGTATTTTTGGAGTTCACAGAGTGTACTAGGATTTTCCATACTCCAAATTATGAGGTCTCCACATCACCCCTACATGGTCATGTGTGTGGCCATGACAAGGCCAGTACATGGACTTGAGCGGCATCAAAGTTCATGGTGTGTACTTATAACGTACATTGAATGTACATAGAAAATTTCCTAGATTCTCTTCTTTTTCCAAAAAATGACTAGAAAAGGAAAAACATACCTAAAAGGAAGGAATAGGTTCTTACAGCGTACCCTATCAAATGAAGAATACAAAAAAGTAAGTATTATACAAAACCCTTAAATCAGCTAGAACCATAATGGATTCAAATATTAAATGAAATCACCAAAGTGATGAACGACATAGTGAGGGGAGATCTTACCACTTCGAATCAGACCGAAACGAAGAACAACGTTAAAGAAAAATATGAACAAAGAAGGACCTAGTAGGGGGTCACGCACTGTAGTGATTCTTCTTGGGAAGGGGTCGTGCGATGCCGACATAGGCTGTCTGGGGGGTCATGCACCTCTTGGTTGCACCATGGGGAAGAGCTCGCGTCATGGAGGAATCTAGAAGGAGGGGGAATGGGGCCACTTCATGTGGTGCAATGTAGTGTGTGTGTTGCCCCTTGGGCGTAGGGATGTAGAAGATGGTAATTTTCTTTTTCAATCCTCTAAATTTATTTCCATTAATAATAGATATTATTGCAATATTAAAACCCAATAATAATACTTCCATTACTGAAATAATAATAATAATAATAGATGATAATAATAACAATACCCATTTTATTATTATTATTATGCACATTAAATAATTATCTAAAAAGAAAAAAAACTACCCAATTAATCATTCTTAAAGGAAACGTTTCTTTATGGAAATATAACCCCCATTTACAATTCAATTAAATTAAAATCTCCTTAACTTCAAAGTAAAAAAAATTAATTTTCCAATAACTAAATAAATTAATTTTTCCTTGAATTTAATTAATTAACACAATAATAATAACAATTAAATCCTCCTTACTATTATTATTAAAACATTCAATTTTTTAATTATAACCGAAACTCACCAATTCATTACTACTATTATTTATTATAATAATAACCATAATTTTCAATAATTATAACACTCATAAAACCATAATAATAAAAATTTAATTATTATTACTCAAACATTTGACAAAACCCATCACTTTTATTTAATGACAAAGCTCTTTCATTTAATTCGAAACTACTTATTTTATTAAGCATTTCTTTGAGATACCCAATAGACTCATTAAATTCACTTAAGTATTACACCCCATTAATAATGAAATTAAAACATATTAACATGTATTTAATTAAATAAACACAATAATAATAGTAATAATAACATCATCATTATTATTATTCCAACTATCCTTTATTTAAAAAAAAACTACCATTTTTTTAAAATATATTTATTTGATATTAATGATAAAAACCCCAACCCATAACCTTCATTTAATAATATATGCTTCTTTAATAATTATGAATCTCTTCATTTAATTAAAATGAATCTTCAATAATCCCAAAATCCACATTAATTTATTCAACCATCATTTAATTAATTCTTTATCATTCATTTATTTAAAAAACCAAAATACTAATAATAATTATAGCTTCATTAATATTTTAATTAAAACATTTTCTATTTAATCCCAATCTCTAATATAATCTTATTTAATTAAATTAAACAATTTATTAAATAGGGTAATCATATTGGGTTGGATAGAAAATGTGTCCTGCTTGTGCAGATTAATTAATGTGGATTTTACAGGATCTGGTACTCCCGAGACTCCTTGTGACACCCACTACAAATTTATCTAGTCATTAAACATGAAGAAAACAATATCTTTTTGTGTTTAAACACTTGGAATAAAATTCTGGAGCTTGGTTTTAAAAAAATATCCATTGATAAATCAATTTTTTTTGAAAACCTTTGTATTTTAACCTGGTTAAAAAACACAAGACTTTACAATATACCCACCTTAAAAACTTCTTGTCCCTATGAATCCTTCGGGAACCACCACTCAAATAACCGACCTATGAGGCCCATTTAATCTCATTAGAACTAACATGTTGTGTTCCCAATTCCATACGCACTTTTAACCCTTCACAATCCTAATTGATATTCCTTTAAAACCAGATCCAAAGGTCACTCTATATCCTAAACATTGAAACAAAGATTAAATCTGAGGCCATTAAAGGGAACTCATCAACAAAAAGGGTTGAATCTCAATCAACAAACAGAACATCTTTCACATGATTTCCTCATATTATGATGTATAACTAAAACCCACATTCCCCCTTTATCTAATGAAGAGACTTTAAAACTATTCCAAAACCATCTGCAAATGTAAGGAAGTCATCAGCTGACCCCTAGTAAAATTTCCATGTCAATGCATTGCGAGGATATTTAAAAAACAATTATTTCCCAAAATGAATAAATTATTATCCCAATGAAACTACACATCTCACGTACAACCCATATAGCAACCACATATCAAGGAAAAAAATTTAAATATTTAGCATGGTGTAAGACACACACTATCTTAGTGTCTTAATGAGGAGGTGAAGATAGGGGACATGCTAGTAGTATTCTAAAGAGAGCACTAGGAATAGACAAAACTCATTAAAAAGATTATTCAAAATAATACTGGGCAACTCTATTCTAAAAGCTCGAAATCTCTTACAAATACGTTTAGCGAAAATGATGTGACACTACGCACCTTAGGATTGTCCATGACGTCAAAATAAAAGATCAGCTGCTAACTAACGTGGTATTTCTGAACACTTAATGCATGCATGTGATATTCCTTGAACCATGATCATCAAATCAATCATTGTTCATCAAATTTGTAGCACAAACCTATCGAGGATCCATAATACCTGAGTACCACAAAGTCCTCCATAGTAGTGGGATGGACATACTTTAACATCCTAGATAATTTTAAGGTTACTACCTACTAGAGGTTAGCCCCTTATGAAACATAAATTTTGACCCTCTCTCTTGGTCACAAAAAACTGAAATCACAAAATTAAAAAGCCCCTTTTTTGATTTAGCCATTTTAATTAATTAATTTAAACCTTTTTACATTTAAATAAATATCAAGAAACACAGAAGTACTTTTTCACAACAAGTCACTAGTTTTTAAATCAACACCCTATATGCAAAAATAAACCTTTTATAACAAAAACCTATTTAAAAATTTCACATATATTTTAATTTCATATATTAACATGAAATTTAGTATCTAAATTCCATTTATGGAAAAGTAAACCTCCAAAGCTATCATTTATTCAATCTGGGTTATTCCAAAAGCAACCCAACAACAGTTCATTACAGTCAAAACTCATCAGTTTTACATTTATAACCAGTTTCGAACATATTATGGTCGTATATGGTTTAAACACATCAATGGAAATATACCAATAGATAAGGATCAAAAACACATTATCAATAGAATTTAGCTCCCATTTATCAAAATAAAAATTTATATATCATTTTATATTTATCACCCCTTTCATGTATCCAAAAAATCTTCAATATCTTAGCATAAGAAGTAAAAAAACAACATGATATAACACAAAATCATGGCACAAAAACAGAACATGCTGATAACTAATCCAGTATGGAATATATTCACTCAAGCATATTAATTCTATCCCTGAAACATGCAATATTGAGAGGCATTCTAAAGCAGACCAAAACAAGACATTTCACCCAGGCAACACAATCCAAATTAGTAAAAATCCTACAAATATAACTATATGGCTTGATATACTCATGACATATGAATCTCTACGATCCTGAGATGGTTCATGTATGAAACATCCATGCCATATCAGACCATGAAAATTATTTTTTCAAAATTCTCAGATTCAATAAACAACAGAAAAATACCCCTATCACTCAAGGGGAAATCATATCAACTGTAACCTCTAATAGTATAAACATCAATTCCCATCCCTATCCATGTTGTCATTTCACGTAGATGAGGTGATCAGTCCAAAGAACACCTATTAATTCAGGTGACAAAATATTCATAGTCTCATGTCTACCAACCCCAAAACAGTAAGACAAACGAAAAGAAACCTTTTAATTCACTTTGTAACATCCCGACCCAGTTAACCCCTGAACTAGTTGTCAGAATAGAGGCCACATGACCTCATGCTTGTCTTCCCATATGCCCGAGGCTACTAACTAGTAGTGAGGGTCATAGGATAGTCATTGGGGAGTCAATACCCTCTAATCAGAGTTGCACAATGGTATATCAGAGAAAATAAAAAACAATTTCAATAAATAGAGGAACGAGTCTAATAAATGATAAAGCAGCGTAAGGAGTATTTTATAAATCTTTCACAAACAAATGTCCAATGACAATTATGCAGCAGATTCATGGATGACATGCTAATGATACAAAAAATAGAAAATAGTGAAAAAACAACATTCATTACATTACCTTACAAAAACAAATAAACAATGGCTCCAAGCCCTGAGGGCGGTCTCCTAGATCATCTAAAGCTTCCTCTCTGTCCTATACTCTTATATTCTAAGTAAATGCAAACAGCACAATCCTGTAACCAAATAGAATCTACTCATGTACCCCAGTGCAATGGCGGCCCGAGTAGGGTGTGAGATATAAATCTTTGCTGGCCGGGACCACCAGAGTCTACCCCAAATCCAGACATTCAATAAATAATTTAAAGAGTGTGAAAGAATGCATAAATAAAGTAAGCAGTGCAATGTTTCTATATACCCAAGTACCTTCTTTTGCCCTTAGATAGTGTCTGAACGTATATTATAAAACTTTCTTTTGTACTAGAAAATAATTTCATAATCATTTTCATTTTTCAATTATTCAAACCTCATAAAATTAAAAAGTATCGAGATTCGTCCTTTGCCAAAAATCCTCCGTATATGTCACCCACCATAGATGTATCTAAATTCCATCTATGTAATCAAAGTAAATATTGAATCCAAACTTGTTCTTTGGTATGGATAACTCATCATATGTTTTTAAATTTAATCTTTGATATACTATGTTTGACCACATCCACTAAAATAGTGATTCGCTCTTGGGTTCGTCCACTAATAGTGATTCCCCCCAATTCAATAATAATTCTAAACCCTTTCTCATATTCAATTCACAAATCATTATGTCAAAACAGTTTTCATTAACCATTAATTAATTTCATGTACGACCAATTGAACCCACAATCCAAATTCAATTAATGTGTGTAGAACATCTTGTCTAGCACCCTCGTGAGTATTTAGAGCATCAGTCCTTGTCTCATAACCCATGGGTATTTGGAGCATCTGTTATTATCGCATAAAAGAATGTTTTTTTACAAGATGGGTATAGAACACCATGTCTTGCACCCCATGAGTATTTGGAGCATCAGTCCCTATCTGAAACGACTTTATCAATCATACATATACATATATTTATCATTGGTTTAGAGAGCCATGTCTAACACCCCAAAACCATCCATTAATTAATTCATAAGTTAATTAATCCAATCCATTAATCAATTCAACAACTAATTGAAAACATATATCACCTATCAAATGTCAAGCATTAATTAACCATTCAAAATCTCAATTGAAAAGAATTAATTAAAAATTAATTATTTGTAGAAAGACAAATAAATAATTAACTCAACATTTAATTATCCAAATTCATTAACAGGTTTGAACCCATCCACTTAAACAGTGATTTTTCCAGGACATTAACAATTTACATGTAAGTCATAATCATCACAAAACATGCTGACAAAATCCCATATATTCAGCAACAAACTCACACAACATCTCATATTATAAAACAAATCCATCCAAAAAAAACATAAAGAATGGAAATCTAATATGCATCAAAATGTATCCATGTCCAATAATCAGAACAAACAATAAATTCACAATCTTAATTTAATGCATTCAAATTAATTAATTCAATAAATAAATAATTAAATCTTATCTGTTTAAAAAATAATCAATTAATTAACCATTTTCCATTTATTATGTAATAATTAGTCCATCCATTAATTATTACTAGTTTCCAATTTATATTCTGAATATTTAAAATATTCAATATTCTCAATAATCAGTAAAAGCCACAATTTTTATTCCAACTCATGACTTGATAATTAATTTTACAATTAATTAACCTATTACCCATTATTCCATTCAAATAATTCAACTGTTTTATCATATCACTTTAACCAAATTAGCAAAACATTCTTAAAATCAACATATGTTCAAATCCTCATTTATCTCACGTGGCTGGCATCATTTAATAACATCAAAAGTGTCATTCATAGACATATCATAATCAAAGAAACCCACATTATCAATTTATTTAAAGATTATATTATTTATAAATAAAGTGATAGTGATTTGGGACCCTACCTCAGGGGGGCATCATTTTAATACACAACTTCGTGAATTTAACGGCAATAATCAATTGCAATTAGCATGTGGTCACACACACACTACTATTATACATACAGACACACACACACACACACACACACACATATATATATATATATGTACATATGTATTTAATATATATATATTTAGACACGTGCACGTGCCCGGAAACATAACCCCTGATTCCCCAAAACAACAACAGAAAACCCGAAACCAGTGCACCATGGCTTACACACCTACATTTATATATCATGGACTCAAATAAATAATTGCACTCAAAAATTAGATGATGAAAAAACATCCAACGATATTAATTCATACCTCTGAAGTAACATCGATGAACCAAAATATCCTGAACTCCCACACCCTTAGTAGAGATTATCGGAACGCATACCACTGAGTCCTCACACACTGCTCGAATACCATATCGAAAGAATAATACAACAAATGGGTATTATCCAAAAGATCTAAAATTAGTTGGAACAATAATTAATTCTGATATTAATGAAAATCACCAAGCAATGAAGGTGTCCACGAGGGGAGATCTAACCACTTTGAATCAGACCAAAATGAAGAACAATGTTAATGAAAAAGCTGCGCAAAGAAGGACCTGCAAGGGGGGGTCACACTCGATAGTGATTTTTCCTAGGAAGGGGTCTCTCGCTGCTGTTGTAGGCTGTCCGGTGGGTCGTGCGCCACTTGGTCGCACTGTGGGGAAGAGCTCACGCTGAAGAGGATGCTCGAAGGGGGGGGGGGGGTGAAGGGGCTAAATCACGGGGTTCGATGCTACATGCGTGCTGCGCCTTGTGTGTAGGGATAAAGAAGAATGGAATTTTCTTCCCTTTATTTTCTTTTTCAAACCCCTTAATTAATTGCCATTAATAATAGTTATTACTAAACTCTTAAAAACCAGTAATAATACTACCATTACTATGATAATAATTATAATAAAAGATAATAATAATACTTATTTTATTATTATTATTATACACACTAAACACTTATCAAAAAAGTAAAAAACTCCACAATTAATCCTTCTTAAAGGAAGCATTTCTTGGAGAAAATCAAACTCCCCTTTAATCCTCAATTAAATTAAAATCTCTTTGAAACCAATGTAATAAAAATAATTCATTTCCCACAACTAATTAAATTCATTTTTCCTTGATTTTAATTAATTGAAAGAAAAATAATATTAGTTAAATCATCCTTATTATTATTATTAAAAATTTCATTTTTATTAATGCCAACCAAAACTCCCCAATTAATTAATATTATTATATATAATAATAATAACCATAATTATCAATAATTATAACACTCATAAAACCATAATAATAAAAATATCATTATTATTACTCAGACCTTTGATATAACCCAACACATCAATTTAATAACAACAGTCCTTCATTAAATTTGAAACTGCTTATTTAATTAAGCGTTTCTTTGAGATACCCAACAACCTTATTATATTCACATATGTATTACACCACTTTAATAATGAAATTAAAATCTTTTAACTTATATTTAATTAAATAAACACTATAAAGATAATAATAACATCATCATTATTATTATTCCAACTGTCATTTAATTATAACAAAAAACAACCAATTTATTGCATTATCATTTATATGATTTTATTGATAAAAACACCATCCCATAACCTCCATATAAAAATATATGTTCTTTTAATAATTCTGAAACTCTTCAAGAAGTTAAAATGTTTCTTCAATAAACTCAAAATCCACATTAATTTATTCAGTCATCATTTAATTTATTCTCTATCATTCATTTAATTAAACAACCACATTAATAATAATAATAACTAAGTTATTATTATTATTAAAAAATTATTTTAATTAATCAAAATCTCTCATATTTTATTATTTAATTTAATTTAATAATTTATTTAATTGGGTAAAATACATGGGTTGGACTGCAACTATGCACTACCCGTGCAGATTCATTCAAGTGGATTTTTCTTTATATGGTGCTCTCGAGACTCATTTGGACACTCGCTAGAAAATTATTGGGTAAATACACAAGTCCAAAAATGATACCTTTTTGTGTTCTAATACTTGGATTAAATTTTCAGAGCCCGGTTTTAAAAAAATGACCCGTAGATAAACCAACATTTTTTTCTCGAAAACATTCATATTTTAACCCGGTTCAAAAACATGGGACTTTACACTATGCTTCATGTGTGTCAGGAAGGAACACATGGCTCACGACTTCCCGACTAGCCACACTGATGATCAGTAATCCTCATGGGACTGCCAATTCATATGCATAGATTTGAGTGATTTGGTCCACTTGGGCGAACATGAAAGAGGAGCAGGTTGTGCAACAAGTGGTGGTGGATGATTCGAGGTTCTACCGCCACCACCTCCAGATGGTTCACACCCGACCAATGGGAGTAGGTGTAAAGGGAAGAGATCAACTCTAGATAGGTGAGTCCTACGATCCTGAATCTCTAGAGATGATTCGAGATACGATCTGTGTCTACTCCACCTTAGCTGTAGTATATATAAACACAAGTTCCATCCACCCTTTCATGGCCACAACTCATGTTCGGAGCATGAATATTTATGTGGATCTATTGGCTCTATCCTTGCTATTAGAGTCTCCTACGGGAGAATATTCGATGATTAATCATTGGTTCGTATAGTGTGAGAATACTCTAGAAGGTGGGAGCATCAGATCTGATCTTTTTGTTGTGGCGTTGAGGCCTTACAATGTCATCTTGGGTATGGACTAGTTATACACTCTATGCTCATATTGACTATATTAGGCACAATTTAAGGTGAGTCCATGAGGATGTGACTAGGTTTTCATTCTCTAGTGAGAATGGAACCTTTTTAGAACATGATGGACATACCCGGAGAAGGGTGTAGCTGATCATACATCAGTTGGTTAGCCCTACCCTTGGAGCAGTTGATGTCGAGAGTGTGAGATATCCAGTAGTGGTGGAAAAGTATGCTGGTGTCTTCCTTGATGATGTTACGAGACTAACTCCTCAGTATGATGTGGAATTTAATATATACCTATGCTCTGGGTTTTTACTTATATCCACAAAAACATATTGGATGGATCTCATAGAGCTTCGTGAGTTACGGGTACAACTTGAGGGCTTTTAGAGGAAGGGGTTCATAAGGCCTAGTGTTTCCTCCTGGGAAGCCTCGATTTTTTTTACTAAGAAGGAAGATGGGAGTTTGAAGCTCTATGTGTATTATATTCACCAGAACCAAGTGACCATGAAGAACAAGTATCCACTTCTGAGGATTGATGAACTTTTAAATCAGATGAAGGGATCACATTGGTTTTTTGAAGATACACCTCAAATCAGGCTATCATTAGCTCAGGATACGTTAAAAGGATGTGTAGAAGAAGACCTTCAGTTGTCAATATGGCCACTATGAGTTCTTGGTTATACCATTCGGTGTGAAAAATGCCCTTGCAGTGTTCATGGGACTCATGAACAGGTTATTTCAACCATACCTCGATCACTTTTTGGTGTTCTTCATCGATGAAATATTGATGTACTTGGCGTTAGAGTATGATGACACCTATTATATGCATATAGTACTAGATACACTCTGAGAGTACCAACTTTATGGTAATCTCTCGAAGATCTAGTTCTGGATACGAGAGGTCCACTTTCTAGGACACATTATTTTAGAGGCTGGAGTTGCAGTAGATCTGGAAATGTTAGGGGTTGTGCTTGTTTGGGAGCCACCTAGGAGTGTGACTGAGGTGTGGAGTTTCCTGGGATGGATCGGTATTACCATAGGTTCGTACCTAACTTTTTCAGAGTTGCGGCACCTTTTTCAGCATTAATGAAGAACAAAAAGCCCTTTGTGTTGAAGGGGTGATTCTAGCAGAGTATGTAGGAGTTGAGCCAAAAACTGATGAGTGCTCCCATCTTGAGGCTACCTGAAGAGGGACATGGGTATGTAGTCTACTGTGATGCATCAGGGATTGGAATTGGATGTGTCCTGATGAAAGAGTGAGCAATGATCGCTTACGGTTCACGACAGCTAAGACAAAATAAGGATAACTATGCTACCCATGACCTAGAGTTCATAGCAGTGGTCTTCACCTTAATGATTTGGTGAACCATTTAGTGGGTGAATGTTTTACAGTCTACTCTGATCACAAGAGTCTCATGTATATCTTCTCCCAGAAAGACCAGATCCTAAGACAATGATGAAGTCTAGAGTTCCTCCAGAACTATTACATAGAGATAGTATATACACTTGTGAAGGGGAATGTAGTGGAAGATGCACCTCAGCAGGCGGTATGGTTTACAACTACAGAGTGAGATGATATAGAAGCTATTTGTGATACTGTTATCCTTTGTGGATAGAGATAGAGAATCATACATCCAATATATGACTATCACTCCCCCACTTCATCATCAATTTTGGGTGGAACAATTTGGGGATATTAACCTAGAGGCACAACTTAATCAGATATCCTCAGGGTAGGCACCGGATAAATTTTATGATTCTAGGAAGCACATAATTATTTTCAAAGGACGCACCATGGTACTAGTTTCACTACAAAATTAGGTGTACTATGAGTTCCACACTTCCACTCTGGTGGTGCATCTTAGTGTGGCAAAGATGTACCAGGACCTCTGGCATCAAAACTAGTGTCCATGGATGATGAAAGTAGTTTTGTAGTTTGTTTCACACTTATTAGAAAATGAAGGCTGAGCATTAGTTTCCAGTAGGCTAAGTATAACCACTAGAGGTACCATAGTGGATGTGGGATGGTATATCAATGGACTTCGTGATGGGGATTCAACGGATGTCCAGGGGACATTATCCCATTTGGGTGATTGTTGACCGACTGACCATGTCGGCCCACTTCCTACCCATCTGAGCATAGGGATCAGTAGAGTGCTTGGTATGCCTTTATGCACATGAAATTGTACAACTTCATGGGGTTCCATTGGCGATCATATCTGACCATGACACACGTTTTACATCTTGGTTGTGGAAGATATTAATGGAGGCATTTGGGACTCAACGACATTTGAGAATCTCCTCTCATCCATATATGGATGTTAAGACAAAGTGGACCATTCAAAAACTAGAGTACAAGTTCCGATCTTGCGTCATAGACATTGGCAGCAGTTGGGATGAATAGTTTCCCTTAGTGGAGTTTTCATATAACAACAACTATCACTACACCATCAGTATGGAACCATTTGAGGCCTTGTACGGTCGACCAAGAAGATCACCTCTATGCTGATAGAACTAGGGGAGTGTGCACTTATGGTTCCAAAGAAGGAATGGGCTACCACTGAGAAGGTGCAGATCATCCATGAGTTGATGAAGACTGAACATTGAAGACATAAGTCTTATGTTGATGGGTTACGAAGACATTTGTAGTTCGAGGAGGTAGATCATGTCTTCCTACGAGTCTCATATCAATGATGTTTGTGGATATTTGCCCAGGGTGGAAATCTATCTATAAAGATCAACATACCATTTCAGGTTCTCAATAGAGTTGTGGAGGTGGTGTATCACCTATCTCTTCCCCAAAAAATGCATCAATGCTTGATATTTTATACATGTTACAGATGATTAAGTACATGTGTGATCCATCACATGTTTTTGACTAAGGAAAGCTAGATATTGATGATGATGAGACTTTTATAGAGGATATACAAGAGATTGAGGATCGACTAGAGTGGGTCCTTCTTTGATGATCGATAACTATGGTACGCATTCGCTGTCAGCATGGGGACCTACATAATATCACAAGGGAGTATAAGGCTTAGATTCGTGCTCAATAACACCATTTTCTTCTTTTGTTTATGTTGTCTATTTTGGGGAATAAATCCCTAAGGTTGGGAGAATATAAAGACCCATATTTTCAATGTAATGTTTTTTAAATATACGAAATTATTACATGTTTAAAAATATTGACGGTGCATGATTCTGAAGCCCGATGTACCCAGAATTAATTTCAGAAATTTTTTTATGGTACATTTAGTATGCACATGACTTTCATTTTCTAAATATTCAGTTGGTGCTCAGATTAAAAATCTGAGTGCACTGTTGAATCTGTAGCACCGAGATTCACTTAAGGGATGCTACACTTCGACCAAAATAGGTCGATAGAAAAAAGATATTTTTTGGACATTTAAAAGAATAATAAAACAAAAATGTTATTTTATTTATCTTTTATTTCTTTTCCTCCAATAGGCGGGTGGCGGTGGTGGGACCAATGACATTTAAAACCATTAAATTCAATGAATCCCATTTATTTTTGTAACCGCATCGTCGAATTTTGATGGTTAAATAATTATATGAACCTCATTAATTCCATTTGCATTACTCAACCCATTCCTCTCCTATTTATATATAGCTCAAGGAGGGGTGTTGGCACTGCTTAACCGTGTGATGATACTCTAGAAAAGTACCACAATTCCAAACACATGGATGATGAGACTAGTTTCTGTGAGCGGTGACGAGCGCTACTGAAAAATGAACTGAAGACAACAAATAAGGGGGTTATATCAATCATTATCAGCAAACATCTCTTCCAGGAAGAGGGATTCTTTTAAAGTTATATTTTATGTTTTACCATGATTCTACTTGAAATCTCATTAACGCGAAGGTCATAGGCCAAATGAACAAGGCTTAGAACCTTTGCAGTTTCACTCATGATCTGCTCTTTTGGGACGGTTTCCTCATATTGAAGGAAATGTGAGATATTGTGACATGCTATGACGGTGGTAGTGAGGGAGAGTAGTCGACACATACACCAAATAAAATAGGCATCAGATCACATAAGAATACTCACAGAAAGAACCATTGGTGCTCTATGTCAGATGAGGCCGACAGTGGCAAGAAGAGACATGCGGTAGTCAGTCACGGGCGGTGGAAGGCGGTGCCTGATAGTGTGCAGCAGTGACTGAAGGCGGCCAGCCCGAGTCGGACATTTGGGGCATGGGAGGCACTTGTAGGCACCACTGGCAGCACGAAGCGGCCGCGATAGAAGGGGGATGATGCAGAGCAGCTGCAGCCAACAGGCCATAGTAGGATGAAGCGGCACGACCCCAAGCCACACCACATTGGTGGAACCCAGTAGGCCAAATGACTGACCATTCATGCTATAGGAAGTGGCCTAGTATCCAGAAAAAGGGCCCCATAGACACAAGACCAGTGGAACATAACGGTCCACCTTCGTGGGGACTGAGCTGGCCATGGGCCGGACCTGCCTAGCGGACTGTACCCACCTGTGGGCCAGTGCGGGTGGGCTGAGCCCCACTTGGAAGTCTGGGTAAACCGTGGCTTGGGATCAAAAATAGAACAGGGCCAACCCCAATAGACAGGGCCTTGTGAACTGGGCTGCCCCTTAACGAGTCGGACCTAGGCAGGGCAAGGTAGACCTTGAGACTTGTTTTGTCGAGCTGGTCTGGCTAAGTCGGACAAGGCCCATACCCAACAGGTCCTCGAATAATGAAACATATTTTAATTAAGAACCATGTGTATGTTTCACACTCTATTAGTGGAATTGGGATTCATTTTTGGAGGTGGTCCCTTTGGCATATTCTAGCAGACCTGACCGAGTCGGGCCTGAACGAGGTTCGATCACCCCCATTTCATGGAATGGGAGGTAACTAATAGATCAGTCATCCAATCGACGTGCCGTTTGTGGAATAAGGACCCATGTGACAAATCGGTTCTTTGGAGATACTCTAAGTGATTTTTCGTGGCTTTTAACGTAGTAGTCAGGTTGGATTAGACTTGAATCCAACATGAACCTTTTTACACAAGTGACCATATCTCACAAACCGGGCATCTGATCGATGCAATATCTATCATGTTGGGACCCCTATGAAGGGGTAGTCCCTTGGGTATGATTGTTTTTGGGAATACATATTGGTTGAAACAAGTCTTATGGATTGGGAATGGATCTCTTATAATGAAGCGTGATATTAGCGGGAATCTAGTGGCCAGCTGTGACAAGATGATGAAGAGGGACCAATGCCGATTTTCATCCAAAACTCTAGAGTGGGACGCTATTGCGGTACGAATAATCATCCCTACCTTTTTACTAGCGACCCTGTGTGGATCAACATCAATCAACCCTACGTGGATCAATATCTAGCGACCCTGTATAGATAAAAAACATAGAGTCCTTGTGTGGATAAACTTTATAGTGACACTGTGTGGATCAGTATTCTAGCAACCCTCCGTGGATCAGAAACATGTGACCCTTTGTGGATCAGTTGTAGCATGACCCGACGAGGAGCCACCTTACAGTGGCCCTTCATGGATCTACGAATTATGTTCATGAGTGAAACAATATTAGAACAACTTCTTTTGGATCATTTGTGGAACTCTAAATTCAATATGATTATATAGATTTTTACTAATCATCAATATTATTGAACTCTGAGATGTATACCTGGTGTGAGATGACAATTGTTTGGTGCTTTGTGGTTGATGTCTTGATTTATTGTATTTCCTTTTTGGATCTCTGGGATACCATCAGGAGGTGTCCATGTCTCTACTATGTATGATTATACTCACCCATGCACGGTCTTCGCCCACACCTTTTAGTGTCTTGTGCAGACAATGAGCAGCTGGGATGAGACTTAAGGGAGCCAAGGCCGGGCGGTACATGGAAAATATAGGGTAACATTTTGTGTTGGGGATATGGCTGGTTTGATCATAGTTGGATGATCTAGGAGCTGTTTTCTCTTTTCAGATGTACTTGTACTTTTCAGTTGGGGTTGTATTCCAGTCCCTTTACATTCATTACACATTCTACTACAGTAGTTTAAATTGTAGTTTCTTCTTTTTCTGTTTATAGATTTTGTGTTTTTATAGGTTTAAATGCAATTTCTTCTCGTTATATGGATATGCCTTTTGGTTCTAGACACCATTCCCATACCTATGGAAGGCGGGTTTGGGGTTGTCATGACATGGGCCCTGGGGGACGAGTCGTGACACCTACCCTCACATGGGGTTCTAGGGTCCTTCAAGTGGTATCAATGGTAGAAATTCTCTCAGTGAATATCTCTAGTTTTTATAAAATAGAGAATACAATTAATGCTATTGGAGTTCCATTGTTTTATGGAATTAACATTCAGATATGGATGAACATGATGATATATAATATATGATTCGTTGGAATTGATGTAATTTTTCTCCACTACACATGGAATATGAGTCACAAATTTAATGGTCTATCTATGATATATTCATATCGGAAAATGTAGGATGCTGATGTTATATCATATAATTCCCTAACTTTAGCTATTTTGGATCAAATAAATCTGGAGTTGATGAACTATACATCAGTAATGTCTATGTGGTATAACCTGGATAATATTTATGAAAGTGAAAAAAAATTGATGGAGTTTAACACCATGTATTATTAAATAGTATTGTTGATATAAATATCCCCTTCATGAAAATGAATATTCATTCTTCAATTGAATTAATGAAGATGTTTTTAAAATTCAAGTGCATGGAAAAGATATCAAAGACATTGATATTTTAAATAAAATCTCGAGAAGACTTTCTTCTGATTTATAGTGAAAATGTATCAGCTCTTGAATAATGGGATCCTTCCAATCATTTTATAGATGATCTTTTGATCAGACTGGTAGTATATGATATGGGAGTCAATCCAGAATATGCAATGACTCATGTGATAAAAAAAATTCTATTCAAATCCCTATAAAAACATGTAATTTCTAGTTATTGTGTTGATGAATATGATTACAATAAATAATTTAATTCTCTTATTTCCAATAAACTCATGAAAGAAACATTAAAATGTGAAGGAAATCTTCATATGGAATGTTTTTTCTATGGAAGAGTTGGGAAAATTTCCTCTCGTTTCCCAAGAAAGTTCAATGATTTAGAAAGTGTAGATGAATACAATCAAAAACCAAAGAAATTGTTTTTTAGAAAGAGAGACATAAAATCTAGAAAGAGATATCCAAAAAAGAGTTTTGTTTATGAATAAGAAGATGATAAAAATTAACTCATTGGGGAAGAGGAAAAATAATTCAAATATAAGAACCATGCTTCCTTGATGGCTATAATTGAAAATTAGAATTATCAAAAGATAAGGTTGGTGATAATATGTTGACCACATATTCTAATCCCATGTTTCAACATAAAGATTCTTTTGATATAATTAAGAATCAATGTCAGAGATGTAATTAGTAGAAATGAATTATGGACGAGTCAATAAAATATGTTTATTAGTTTGAAGCATAAAATAAATTACATGAAGAATTTTTTAAATTGAAGTCATCAATCCTTGAAAGCCCAGATGACTTTGTAGAACTAAAACTCAGAATTAATGAACTGGGAATAGTCATAAATGACCTTACCTCTAGATTGGAAGAGAAATCCAAGACTGTTGATGGTCTAGAGAAAGATGATTTTTACTATGAGAAGAAAACGCAAAAGTTGATCAATTCCAGAAAAAGAATAGTAGAAAATACAATTTGTAAAATTCTTAGATGATGAGTTTATAGGAAGAGCTATGCGAGGTGACGATGGAGTTGAAAATATTCTGAATGGCTAAATACCCATGTGCATGTGTAATAGTGAAATTGGATGTGACACTGAAGCATCAAATGTGAAAATAATGGTTGCCTGAATAAAATCATGTTGAAAGTGGGTCAGGTTGAAATGTCACATGAAGTGCTGAAAAATAAATCCTTAATTCAATATGAAAGAAGAACTAAGGAATATCTGTAGAAATATATATATGATTTATAGTTAAGAATTATGACCAAGGATGTATACATGAGAAGGAATCATAATGATATGACATTTCCACTTATTCAATATCAATTCTATGAATATTTTGGTCATACAATGTCATATTGTGAAGTGGAAAAGAGCAATATGAATATGGAAGAGATTGGAGTTAAACAAAGGATAAAATATTCATATCCCAATTCATATAAAATAAATACTTATATGGATATTTTTTTAAACTATTTTAAATTTGGTAATAAATCTATTTATTTGAGGAGGATGTATGATAAAATAAATTCACACAATACTGATAAACTAGTCAATGCTAATCAACCCTGTGGTGTTATTACTTCTAGTAGATTTTTTCTATTAGAAGAATATTATCAATATGATGAACCTATATACAAGGAATATAGAATTTAAAGACCATTAGTGTCCCACACTGAAAACAATATCTCATGGATATAAAAGAAATAAATTGTGAAATACAACTTTGCAGAAGTATCTCTCAAAGCTACCACGAATAACATCACATGTATTCTTGATAGTAGATGTTCTTACCATATTATAGGAAATGCAGACCTATTGACGACTGTAATGAAAAATTTTGATGGAACAGCGAGGTTTGGTATCTATGGTTGTCTGAAGATCAAAGGATGTAAAAGTACTGAGCTTGCTAATAGTGTGCGGATGAAAAATAAAGTCCATTATGTGAATGGTCTGCATCACAATCTTCTTAATGAGAGTCGTCTCTATGACTTAGATCATGTTGTGGAATTCAAATAGAATTGTTGTACGATAAGAGGATATTTTAGGAATTATCTGCTGAAAGGATGTAGAACATATAGAAACTTTTATCATGTTAGAAATAAAGAGAACCTTTGTTACAAAATAGTTGAATAGAAAAACAACTAATTGAATAAGATATTGCAGAACATTAATCATCAAGACATGGAAAAGTTATTTATGTAAAAGATAGTAATGGATATCCATAATCTAATGAATTAATGAGAAAGAGACTATAATTATTGAATGCGAGGTAAACTGGTATGAGGATCCTAAAGACCAAACAAGAAAAGACGATCAATTATCCTTAACCTCATCCTTACAGATATATGTGGAATGATAAATGTTGGTTAAACACAAGTAGAAATGTAGTTTTTTATATACATAAATGATTATAGTTTAATGGAATGTGTGATATTTATACGCAGGAATCAACATGTTGTTGATTGCATCAAAACTTATCGTCAAATTGTCAATAATGATACTAGAAAAAAGATCAATGTACTACAGTCTGACAATGGAGGGGAATACATTTTCATAGAATTTAATAACTAGATAGTGATGAATGGGATACAACGTGAGGTGGAAGCTATGACAACTCCACATAATAATGGTGTTGTTGAGCGCTAGAATCGACAGGTAAACAATATGGTCAGAATAATGCTGATTTGGTGTTTTATTCCTCGACATTACCAAAATGAGACAATACAAGTTGCAATGTATATTCAACATCGAACAGGGTTACATATTAGTGATACGAAGATACCATATTAATTGTTTCATGGAAAGAATCCAAATTTCAAAATTTTCCATGTTTTCAAAAGAAAATGTGTCTTCCAAAACAAAGAAAGAAATCAAGGGAAGTATAAAGAAAATGCAGACAAAGGAATATTTCTTAGATTCTAAAAGAATAGAAAGTCCTACAAGTATTTCAATATGAACTTGTGAATAATTTGGTAAATCAATTATGTTATGATCATTGATGAGAAAAACAAGAATTTAAAAATGAATTCATATGATGATGTGATTGAATAAGAGGAATAATGTGAAAATGGAAGAAATTATAATATAATGGTAGCGTAAGGTGTGAATTACTCTCAATAGTCACATCATGATGTATAATCTGAAGAATAATCTGAAGGGGAATTTTTTGCTAGAGAGAATTCGGTCAAACCCAAAATGAGAAATCGAAGAGGATATATTGATCATTCCAATATTATCAGGGATCATAAATCTCGTTCACAGACATGGATAATGAAGAATAATACCCAATATACATTTCCATCTGTTGTGGAACTATCCCAATTTGAAGAGGCTTCAAAGGATGAGTCATGTGTGAAAGAAATGAATGATGAGTTAGAGAAGATTGATAAAAATTAGACATGGGATCTTTTTAAAAGACCTGAAGGTCATAATGTGATTTGTATGAAGTGGACAATCAAGATCAGTTTTGACTAACATGGAAATGTGATCATAAATTACTTGCACTTGTTCTGTAAAGGATATTATAAAATCAATGGTTTTGATGTTGAGGATAAATTTTCTCTAGAATCGAGACTGGAGTCAATCAGGTTGTTTCATTCCATAAAAATAAAAAGAGGTTATAAAGTCAATAAAATGGATGTCATGATATAATTTTTAAAATGAACATTGAAAGAAGAAGAGAACATTGAACAATCCATGGGGTTCTTGCTGGGAAATGATGTACATAAGGATTGAAAATTAATGAAACCTATTTATGGTCTAAAACAGGCTCCACAGGCTTGGTACTATCAGTTAGACTCTTATATATGAAATATTGAGTTTAAAAGAGGTGGATTATATCAAAATCTCAATGTGTATAATTTACAAAATGATCAGATCATGGTATTGATATATGTGGATGATATTACTTTTCTTGGATGATGGTAGAGATCAGTGTATTAGTTTTCTAAAGAAATTTGAAAATGAAATGCCTATGATTGGTGAACTCGTATACTTTTTCGGGTTTCATATACTTCATATGAAGGATTAAACATTCATTTCTCAAACAATTATGCAAGATATCTACTAAATTAAATTAATTTGAATGATACCAAACCTATGTCGACTATGATTGTAGTTGGATCAATGATAAAAATGAATGTGGAAGGGACTTTTTGGATCCCACCATGTTTAATAGAATCATTGGACGCCTATTGTACCTGACAGTGACATGACATGATATTTTCCTTGAAATATTCGTTGTAGCATGTTTTCAATGTAATATGAACTAAGAACATATGGTTGTAGTGAAAAAAATCATGATATACATTCAAGGTACACATAATTATGCACTATAATTTTCTGAATTAAGAGATAGTGAACTACATGCTTTTTTTATGTTGGATGGAATAAGATGTAGTTGATATAAAGACTACTAGTGGTAGAGCATTTTATATTGGGATGAAATTTGTGCATTGGTTGATAACGATAAAAGAAAATTAATTCTCTTAGTACTTTCGAAGATGAATATATATCTGCTACTAGGGAGTGTAGTCAGTTATTTTGGATGAATGAGAAATTGGAAGGTACATGTGATGAGGTGAAACAACCAATGGTGATTTATTGTGATAAGAAGAGAACAAATGATGTTAAAAATAATCCTTTTTAGCATTTTCATACATAACATATTGAAATCAGATATCAATTCATCAAGGACAAATATGCAGAAGGCATGATCAAAATTTACCATGTTGGAACCGATGAACAGGTGGATGACATTATAACTATAACACTATGAGGGGCTGTGTTTGAGAAACATTGGTTAAACCAAAGTTTTCAACCACCTTCTAGTGTAAATTGATGTTACAAAATTCCTCTCTCCCCAATTTTTTAACTATGTTAATATATTTTTATAAGTGATTTAGGTTTTGGGAGAGATATGCTCTAGGGGGAGTTTTTTATGATCTCTATAGGGTTTAAATAAAATTCATTGGGTTTATTGAAAATGGGGGAGAAAATTGTTAAATTCAGTGTGAAAATGTGGAAGATGAAAAAGAAAAGTTTTTATGGTTTCGGGTTGGTTGGAGGAAAATAGTGAATTTTAATGGAGAGAATGTGAAGGTAGAAAAAATTTTGGTATTATGAAAAGTTAGTTAGATTATTCATTCGAACAAATGACAACTTGATTCATGTATTCTCTCTTGTCTTTTTCAATAATCACTGATCACTTAGTCGTAGAGTATTGGTTGAGCTGATTCTTACGTCTTTGGTTTTTATTGTGACTTGTGCTCTATTGAATTTATTTGAATATTTCCAACAAACCCAAAGTGGGAGATTTTTTGAACCAAGGCTATTCTATTATATAAATAGAGTATTTTTTGTGATTGTTTTTAAATACTATTATATATGATAAGGGAGTTTTCAAGTAAAGGAATCATAATGTTCAATCTATAAGCAGTATTGAACGTGGTGCAGTTTCCCAGACATTGCCAATTTTTTGGGGCAGAAAATCAAGAGTTTGACGTTGTAAAATAAAGGTTTTTTACATAAAAGATAATGGAATATGAAAAGAAAAATAATTTTTAAAAATTAAATGAGTTTAATTCATCAGAACAATGACCATGTATCATGTTTTGGAAATGGTGTTCGACTTCCTACCTCACAACGGGAATGGTATGCGGAACGATGTGTATATAAGAAAACGGGTGCAAGGATGGTTCGTGTTCAAGGCTTTTTTTATGTTGAATGCTAAAGGTTTGCATGATTAATAAGGTTTGTGAAACATTAGAGGTATGCAATGGAGGCTTACAGTATGTGGTTGGATTTCATTGTGATAATGATTTTCACACATTGAAAATTCAGGGAAATTAGATTAGTAAAAATTAGCGAGTTATGTTCCTATGTAAGGATCAGTAATACACATTGCTAAAGAATGAGATTGGTGATTACAATTTTAGAAATAAATAAAATGATGTTTGATGTGGTTCGTGGAGGATAATATTGTACGTGGAGAGAACCATCTGTGTATGTGAAATAGTCCATGGAAGAGATTGCAGTTGGTAGAGGATGCTCTTTGAATATACGGAGGAGCAAGGCGGTACTTGGAGTAGGATGGTAAGAAGATATTCTAAGAAGTATATAGAGTATGGTAGTATAATGTTCTAGGATGTTTATAGAAGATATGGGTGGTACACAGAAACAATAGTGGTATGTTGGGGAGGTGATCTGAGAACCACACCTGCTACATAGCTTACAGATGAGGTTTAGTGGTACGTAAAACACCTATAAAATCTTGGAAATTGAACGAATCAGTTTTTGAAAATAATTTTCATAATCGATCAGTGTGATGGAAAACAATATACATTTGTTGGTGATAACCTAACATCAATATAGCAACCATTTATAGTTGAGGGTGCATGATTTAATTCTAAACTATTGAAGCGACCATGTAGTCGATAAACCAAGTGAAAAATCTTCTAATTCAGTGATCAGAGGGTAGTCATTGGATGTGATCCAACCGACGCAGTGTGCTATCCCTAAAACATTGTAATGGAAGTGTTCTTGGAAAATAATAACTTTTCTAAACTCTTATAATACACTACCTATAAATAATAGTGGTTTTTTGTACGACTGGCACGCTGTTGGTGTATGCTCTTTAGACGTAGCCGTTAGTGGTGAACCATGTAAAATTTCTGTGTTATTACTTTGAATATTACTGTTTATATTATTAAATTTCTCTTCAGATAGGTTTAACTAGTTCCTAATAACGTGGTAACATGATATATCAGCATAAATGAAAAATTTAACACCATAGCTCATCCCTCCCATCTCAAGGTGTTGTATGGTCTTTCATTTTTTGGTTGTTTAAGGGATATTTGGGACTAGTTGGAAGATCTTGTATTGTTAGTGGAGTTATCAAATAACAAAATCTTTTAGTCCTTGATACATATGGCTCGGTTTTAAGGGGATTATGGTCATCCATTCTATTATTCACTATTTTTGGTGGAAACAAGGGAGACTTCACTAGTTGTGTTGAGCCTTGTCTAAGAAATAACGATGAATATTTAATTGATCCAGATGTGAATTGATATGGAATAGTGTTAAAAAAAAATCTTATGAAAATAATCATCGACTTCTATTTTCATTCGTGGTGAGTGAACATGTCTTTATAAGGATCTCTCTAAGGCTTCTGCATTAACGTTTTTGGAATCATGGAATGTTTCATCATCCACACAAATGGACTATATGTGATAATAAAATGGGTTGGTGTGGTGGAGTATCTCTTGGTAGTGCCACTGTTCATTAGTGTGGTTTATAATGCGTTCCAATTATCATAGTTGAAATAGTATTAGTGTGATCCTGACCATGTAATAATATGATATCAAAATAAACTAGATACAGATGCTTCCTTGATACATATCCCAATGCTGATTATTGATAGGGAAGATAGGGTACATGGTAGAAAATCATTGGTCTTGTATAGGTTTTGTGGAAACATTGGTAGATTCAGGAAGAGACATGGGAATGTTAGAAGGAAAAGAAAGTAAAATGGCTATAACCCTTTCAGGGAAGTGAAACTTTTCTAATTTTTGGGGATGGATACACCTATGGAGGGGATAATTTTGAACCAATTTTTTTATTTAACCCTTTATTCATTATTTTTATGTATATAATGTATAAGGGTGATGTATGGGAGACATTGAAGACCATATTTGTGTGTTTCTTTGTATTTTATATTGGTCCATGAGTGGTGCATAGTTTTTCAAAACCATGAAACACATTCCTGAAACAATTCACAGTGAGACATGGGATAAAATTTAGATGCACAAGATGCACATAGTATATCTAAACCATTTTTAAGCCTAGGTGAAACCATGAAATGTTGTGAGAATGTTGGAAAAGGGGACTCATCATGGTTGGCGCATGATTTGGAAGTTGTGAGAGTCTACTCTGTGAGGAATTGTGTAAGACAAAAGTAAGAGAACAATTAGTGAATTGTTTATTTAACTATATGACTAAACCATGTTCATGATCGATGGTAGATCTGTACAAAGTATATCCCAAGAGTTTTACACTTTAACACAGTTCTATTTTTTCCAAAATAGCTCTATCTCAAGATTTTGGTTCTCAAAGGATGGATAACCTCTCCCAACGAAATTAGATTTGAGTTGGAGCCATCCCTATGTGCGTTGAGGATGCATTATTAATCTGAGTCTTCATTATTGGTTGTTATTTATGTGTTCTCATAAATCTACATCTACCTACAACTATTTATCCATGATCTACACCCAATATGGGAAGATTTATGTTTGTGGATGACAAATAAGATATGTTTTTTTGTACATGTTTCATTTATTATGATTGGTTGAATCATGAAATTACATTCCATTCCAATGGTGTAATTTAATATGGTAAATAATTACCTACTAACAACATGGTAGTCCATTCAGAGAAATCTCATGAGCATGGAACATTCATAATGATGCATGAATTATTGGTTATGCGAATATGAATAATGGAATGGATTTTATAAATGGAAGTTGTGAAATGGTTTTAAAGAGTGGTTTGGTTTTTATCTTGAAAAATCGATTTTTCTAAAAAAAATTAGGTGACATGGAACATGTTGATATTTAGTTATGAAATGTTTTTATAACTTTTTATATTTAGTTATAAACCATTTTAGAAATCTATTTATATAAACTTTTCTTTTATAAATATTGATTACTTTTATATCCATGTGTTGTGTGTATTGAAGTCATTGGGGAAAAACTATTGTGTTTTAGTACTCAACATTTCTTTTGTACATTGGTTCTTTTGAAGATTCTATCTATAGGGAAATCAGAAATGGTAATTTTTCACACATATTTATCACTACATCTTGATACTTGGGTCGTTGTGTGACATTGGAGTTTGGAGATTGTATAACTTCGACTCTTGAGGCCATATTGATGTTTTATTAGATTTTATTCCATTTTTTACGTTCATATTTCATATTTCCAATGTGATAAATGATTGTAAGATGATTTTGATATATGAAATGTTGATTAATCTTTCATTGTTTTCATTGATAATATTGTGGTATGTTTTTTATTTTATTTTTAGTGGGTTATTTTATTCTTTTGGCTTAAATCATCCCCCACCAGTTCAATGAATCCCTATAGAGTTTGTTGACATCCTTTGGCACCTCGGGGATGTCACTTATGGCCCAATATTATCTCACCGCCATCTAAATACATTGATAAGGTTAGATATGTTACATAAAAAATCTTTTAGGTATCTTGGGACATCATTTATCCATATCAATCATAAAAAATGAACAACCGATATGGTTTACGTCTATCTATATAGTACCCAATGCATGTGAAGTTTTAATGTAACCACCCATATTTGGTGTTTCATTGAATCACCTATTATCATTAAAAAGTCTCAAGGACTATAATATAATCAGAAAAAATGAAATCAAGAATAATAAAAACATTCTATGAGGAAAATAACATTCCCATTTTAAAGTCACTTAATTTAAAAAACATGAATGTGCATTGGAAAAAAATTAATTGAATGTATCCTTATAATTATATAATCTAAGATTAATAATATTTATTTTTCATGATGTATTTAAACACCATTCATACCAAATATTTAATAAGATACATTTCTTTTTAATTTTTTTATAATATATATAAAATTATCTTATAATATATTTTTTTAAAAGGTCCATTAGTATGTGTATGACATGTCACATACATTATTTATCACTATAAATAAAAAAATATGATAATCATTTAAATTGGTGAGAATTTATTTTTATTACTCCATTATTTTAATTCTTACCAGGTTATTTTAAATTATTCAATTAATTATGTTCACTTCTAATATATCGATGATATCTTCTTCATTAGTCCAAAATGATTTTTTTGTAGAATACAGTCAAAGAGGCCATTATTAAACCAACAGCATAATAATATACAAGAAATGATTATAATTTTAATATATCAGTGATATTTGTAAATCATTATGATAAATAAGATTATTATTGTTGAAAAATGATACTATCAATGATATAGTACCCTGAATGTACGTGTGAGGAACATTTTCATTTTTCAATGATAATTATGGAAAGGTGGAAATTTAATTTTAAACATCCACAATGATAATAATATCATATATGTATTTTTTTTTCTTTAAATATAATTATATTTTTATTCCATGTGATGTCATGATGAAAAACAAATCACATTGCTTTGTGGTGGTGGTAGTCCACACATACGCACGAATGATGGTATCATTTAAGAGTTCATCAAAAGGTATTATGTTAAATGAAAAATTTTATATTAATAAATATAAATATTTGGATAATATCATATGTAAACATTAATTTCATAATTATTAAATATCTATCTCGAAGGTGATGGAAAATTAATTAAATCTATTCTCGACTTTTTGTCCACTGTATAGGTGAAACATAAATGTTTTGGGCATTTAATGGAATAGAATATGTATATATGCAATGAAATTAACATAATTAAATGTCAATACATGTATGATATTGGAATTATTATTTTAACTTTTTTGGAGATATTTTTATCTATGTGGATGAATAAAAAACCTAATATGTGTAAATGATAAATATAAATCTTCATTAGAAAATATTCTACTTATTTACACCATTAGACATATAAGATTTCTATCAAGCTAAGAAAATTACCCCTAAAATATATACATGGATTATAAATGGGATTTATGTAGGTTAGGTCCCACAAAATTGGTAATGCAGTATGAATGATTTAGATTAATTTGTTCCCTTTTATAAGAGATAAGAGATGCAGACGTGGAATTCCCCATACTATTAGATTAATATAAATTATGTTTTCTTTCCAAATAGTTCAAAAGTGAATTATTTATAATATAATATTATTATTGGCCTAAATACCTCATCCAAGATAAATATACAGGTATTTTTTGTTTATACCCATGCCTTTTGATTTTAACCTTTATTTATCCTTTTTAACTTTTGTCACGAAATCATGGAATTTTGTAACATTACTTTATTATATATATAATATAAGATTGGAAAAGGACTCAAAATGTAATATTGGTGATACTTTCAACCATATTCTAACCATGTGGCATAATTTATGTTTTTTTACAACTTTTCTATAATTTCGTAAAATGTTATTTACTATAAAATAAATATAATGTCAATTTTATGAACTATTTATTACTCTGAATTTACAAATGTCAATATAAAAAATAAAATTTAAACAATTTATTTTATTACATACATTGAATGTAACGTTAATATATAAATTTTGTGGGAAAATAATTATCTCTAATTACATTTAATTTATTATTATTATCAACATTTATTTGATTTTTTAATTTTTTAAATAAACCTAACATCATTTTTGTTAAAGTAGTTAAGGTAATTATATCCTAAATAAAAATTTAAGAAAAATACCCATGATGAGTATAAAAATATAAAATTTGAAGAATAAATTTATAGTTTAATATATCTTTTATATGACTCCATATTATAAATATTACACTTTTTAAATACTTGAATGTGAGAAGTTTGACATTTCATTAAAATAATTACTGTACAGCTGATAATCTCTTCCATAAGGCCCTGAAACATTTTGAAAAAAAAAACAAAACGTTTATCATTGTCATGATATAACCATTAAATTTTAATTAGGATTCTTTTTATGTAATCAAATAGTTCTTAATATTTTTTTAATATTTTATTTTTTAATTTACATTTAAATATTGTAATAAAAATTATTTAGCTCAATATGGTTATTTAAAAAAAACCTATTTACTAAATTGGGGAAAACCGAATCAAAATATGGGAAAATATAAATTAAATATTTAGAACCTAAAATCTATAGAATTATATATAAAATTAAACCATAATAACAAAATAAGAAAAAATCAAAAAATTTCTATTTTTAATAGAAAATGATTTTATGCTATAATGAAGAATAAATTTCATTTTAAAAACACTAATTTGATTATTTTAAATAAAAATGAACCAATAAAAATTTTAATCTGATTAATAAATATAATCCTACTTTGTAAATACAAGAACATAAGGTAATTATTTAATGAAAATTTGAATTATTTATATTCATTGACAAAAAAATATTTAAAAAAAATTCACAAAACATAAGAATTATACTACATCGACATGAAGAATTAAAAAATAAAAATCATTTAAAAAAATTACCAAAAATGCCATGAAATTAAAATAATAATCAACCATAAAAATAAATTTAATTAATTTCTAATGGAATAATATATTTAAATAATAAAATTATATTATAAAAATTGTAGTAATTATTGAAAAAATTTAATAATCACGTAAAATGGAAATAATTTTCAATGAATGTAACCTTATAAAAATGAAATTTAATGTTAGAAATATGAAATCATCATGAAAGATGGAATTTTTTATGTCATATATATTAAAAATGCATCTATTATCCTTAGAAAAAAGAGTACAAAAAAATTCAAATAGGGTTTTTATAATAAGATCCCACACCTTGGGTTTATCACATCACATAAATTATTCATATGATATTATGAAAAATTTATGATAATTATTTATATTCTTAGGGACCATTATCATGATCATTATTCTTTTATCTCAATTAATATTATCTTATATTCAATTAACAATGGTCATTTTGAATATTTTAATGATATATGGTTCATAAGTATAGATTGACATATATATGTTGAAAATCATAAAAATTGTAATTTTTACTCCCAAAAATAGTAATAATCGTGCAATAATATTCATTTTTTTTAAAAAACAAATAATTTTAAATCTATCAATTATATATAGTTATGAGAAATGAAATTTGTTATAATAATTGACATGAAAAAAATCACATATGGATGAGTAACATTAATATTTCTCAAATATCATTATAGAAATAATGTAAAAATATTTAATATTTCAAAAAAATAATTTAAAATCATATATCATATTATTTTATTACATATACTTATATATTTTATCCATGTGATGTTGTGATGAAAAATGAAACACAACACTTTATGGAGGTCGATGTCTACACATACACACAAATGATGTTATCATTTTCTAGAACATATCAGGATATTAGGTTAAATGATATATTTTTTTACAAAAATGAAGAATAATTCCTAAATACTTTATAGAAAAAGTAATTCCATAATTATAACCAATATTTAGAGAAAGTGATGGAAAATGAATAAAATCAATTCAAGAGGAAATAATCCCCTATAATTACGAATGATAACTTATTTTCAAATTTTTTTGAATTGTAGATAGATAATTGCCGTTACACTAACATAATAACATATAATTATATTTAAAACACTATATGGTTTATTTTATCATGAATAAATAATGGTTGAGGGATGTGGGTGATAGAATAATACTATGACACCTAAAAAACTACACATCTTTATTTGAAATATTTAGTTCCATTACAAATTTATAGCTATGGATTGGTATTCTGAGTTTATAACCTATATATTGATAGAAGGGACAATAATAATCCAATTATTAAGGAATCGAGTGACTCATATTTTTATTATGTTCAATGTGTCGATAATAAAATGCTCCCGTTTATAACAGAGGGGTTGGAAATATCATAATTTTTCAATATATTTTATTAATACATATTAATTTTCAATTCCAAATGGATACAATTACAATTATTAATTATATAATATTATTATGGGTGTAACCCAAATAATAAAATAATAATTTTCCAATCTGTAACTATATTTATACACATAAAATATCGGGTATTAAAATAATTTTATGCCTTATCTATTATGGTTCCAAGATTGATTTTTATATAGTGTGGTTTAAAATAGTTGTTATAAAATGATAATTTATACTTTATCACAAAAAATTGTATTAATTTAATATTATTATGACTTTTATATCATTCAATTCGGTATAATTTACAACAAAATATTCATAATGTCAATTATATTAACTAATCATTACATTTACTTTATTAATACAAAGACAAAAAATAAAAATCAAAAAAAGTTTTTTTGTACAAAAACTATAACACTTCAAGGTAATAATTTATCTTTTTTATTATATAAATTATTTCAGATTTTAATTGATTGATTTTTTTCTGTATTCATTTTTTATTTTTCCATTAATTATATTTTTTTTCATACACATTGTAAGAGCCTTTAAAGAAATAATTTTTTCAATAAAAAAATTTACAATGATGAAAATAAATATTTTATAATTTATAATTATATTTATAGTAAAACATATCCTATAGATATCACATTATTAATATTATTATACTTCTAAAAAAATAAGGGTATATGTTTGATTTTCTTTAATGAAAATATTATAATGTTAAAAATATCATCATGTGGCATAAAAATTTCATAACATAGACTCATGGATTATTATTCCCTTGTTATACTCATAAAATAATTAGTTATGTTTATGGGTTATTTAATAGTTCTTATAATTTTATTTTATCCTAAATAACATGTTTTACCCTTAACCATTATAATAATGATTATAATGGTTACAATTTATAATTTCAAAAAAATTATGGACACATGTAATATATATGGAAACACTAATTAAAAATATGGAATAAATTTATGAAAATTAAACACACGAAAATTTGAATAATATATTATGAAATTAAACCAGGAAAATGAAAATATTTGGTTTCTGGAATTATTCAATTATAAAATATAATTTTACTTATATTAAATTAATGTATAAAATAACTTTTAAAATCCATAATTATATTATTATATATCTTAATCATGTATTTGAAATCTAAAAATAATCTTAAAAATTATGTTACTATAGAAATAATAAAGAATGAAACCCAATTTCAAATTAAAGTCAATAATTTTATTCCTTGAAAAATTAAATATTTTAATAAACTTTTAAACAATTTGACCTTATAAAATTTATAAATAAATAATTAGAAAATGATCATAATTTATTAAATTAAAATATAAATAATATTACTAAATTATTTACTAATCTCTTGCATTAACATAAATACAAATCAATTTAGAAGAAAACATATTTTTTTAGAATAATAAAACATTAAAAAATATGAAAATTATTTTAAAAGAATATATTAAAACCATATAAATTATAAGGACATATAATTATTTCTAAATATATTGGTTATTTTTAATTCAATCCAATTTACTATCTAGCTTATAATGATAAAATTTAAATATTACGGTTTTGTTTTTATTTATAATATTGATATTGGATTTATTGTATGCTATCAAACATAGTATTTTCAATTAAAATATATGGATGGTACATTATACATGTTAATTATTATATTTTAATCATTATAATAAATTTTTATGTAATGTTTAATATCAAAAATTATAATTAATAGATTTTCATATCCCTCATGAGTGTCTATCTAAATTTGTAGTCTTATACAAATTCATTATTTAGTAGGTAATGATCGATATAATAATAAATCCATCCCTTCCATAGTTATTATCCCATGGTTCATCTATTACATATTCATATCCACTTGTTAGTATCCAGACATAGATTTCATTTATTGCAAAACTACCAAATTTATGTTTATAAAACATTTAATAATTATCTGATACAAGGACATATTAATCAATAATGGAGTCTAAAAATTTTAAACTAGATGAATCATCATAATGAATATAGTTTTCTATTTTTTATAAAAAATATAATAAACCAATCATAATCATTGTATAATCATGTCTCATAGGTTTATAATTATCTTTCATCATTAATAGATATATTTTATGTAAATAAATACTTAATTGGTCATAAATCATATAAAAAAATATTTTAAAATGTGGAAACTTATAATAATTTTACATTTTTCACATTGTATTATTCTATTAAAATTAATCATGTTCTATATTCCTAGTAAATCATCATCAATAATTATTTTTAGTAGTCCTTAAACCATGTGAACATCCTTTTAAAAATGAGGCATGAGTATAATAAGAATAGAAATATAATAAACTAATGAAAAATATCACTCTATTTAATATCATTAAAAAAATAAAATATTTATCATTTTCACAATATTAATTGACTATATTATTGATGACCTAAAATCATGAAATAAAAACTAGTTTTTCTCTATGAAATCTGTTAATTTTTTTTTGAAAATATATGTCCTTTTATAAAACATCATAAATTGTAATATATATTAATTATTTTCATAACACTTAAGAGACATCTATAAAAAATAACATAATCCCAACTAATTCATTATGATAAGTATTCATTGTTAAATTTTTTATTCATTCAATTGTATCTTAGGATCTCTTCTCCAGCATTAATGATCTATATTAAAATAACAACTAATAAATGATGTATGAGGATCACCCATCATATAAAATATATCAGACTCAACTATTAATAATATTAACAACTAAACAATAATTTCACTAAAAAACATTAAATATTATATATATTCATTATTAAACCCATAAAAAATATATTTTACTCTAATGAAAAACATTTCTATATAATGAATTATCCATTCCTTATAAAAAATATATTATAGACTAAAATACCAAAAACAAAGGGAAGAAATTATGTTATTTTTATAACATATGGAACCATGTAGCAGAATAATAACATCATATAAAATTTATTATGGGTTGAACATATATTTATGTCTTATTTTTTATCATATAACATTCCTTTTTTTACTCAGGTAATAAAATGTAAATTGTTCCATAAAAAATAAAAAAAAGTTTCATTTTGATATTTTCTTCAAACTACAAATGGTAAAAAAAATCAGATCTTAATTAATTTATTTCAACAAAAGAATAAATAAAATCTAATTTTATGAACATATACATGTAGACAAATAATTTGGAAAAAAATCAATAATACATTTAAAATAAGGTTTTATATTAAAGATTTTCTTTACCTCCAGTCTAACTCACCTTTTATGTTATTAATCTGCATGAATAAAAATTTGGGCTTATTTATTATGAAATTTTTTCATTTTTTGCCATTTATTTGATCTTTTTCAATGTCATATTAAATAAAACAATCATTTAATTTTATGTCATATGTTCTGATGATATTCAACACATTTTTCAAAAATTACAATGGTAGGTTGACTATGGTATAATTGGTAATTATGCTAGGATATACATAACAAAAATAATGAAATATTTTTAATTCTTTTACATAGATTTTACTTATAATATGAATCATAAATTATGGATATGAAAATTAAATTTGATATAATCATTGTTATGGTAAGCCATATGTACGCATGAGGAAATTCAATTTTTTTAAAAAAATGAGGGAAAGATGGGAAATGATATTTTAACATTATTTAATGATCACTATATAATACATTTCATAATTTATATTTTAATAAACAATAATTTACCATCATTTTAAGTTGTGATGAAAAAATCGCATTTCTTCGTAGAGGAGTTAATTTATATATATAAATGAACTAAGTTATCATAATTCAATGGATGGAAAATGATAAAAATGATAAGATAATATCATTCTTTAATGAATAGTATTTCATGAATATAATACATATACAATAAAATCACCATTAAGACAAGTTTTATTAGTGATTAAATGAAATAAATCACATTGTTTTCGGAGTTGAAAGACTACCATACATAGGAATGAATTTTTTTCCCATTTTATTAAATAAGTTACGTATATATGTTACTCCATTAAAATAATAAAAAATTATAATATAATTATGTTATTTATGCTACTATTTCATTATATTGAATATTATTTTACGTAGGTAAATGAAAAATTAAAACTAAAAATCTCTATTAATACTGATACCTCTTCTTTTAAAGATCCTTTTTAGTATATGGCTATTTTTTACCAAGGATAGTTTTCTGATTAAAAACATTCTCTATAAAATATAGAGGAATCATTGATTGTAATTTGGTCTAGTATGGGATGAACTAATTGATTATCTATGTCTGTAGGGGAGATGAGACAGGGTGTCCTTATATATGTGGGTATGTCTAAAAACAAGAAATTTTTAAATGTTTTAAAATATAAAATTCTCATACTTATAATAAATTTTAAACATGATATAATGTTATTTTAACTTAAATATATTTCCCATTTATGATATTATAACTCACTTGTGTGGTTCTCCATATCCTTCTAGTGAAATAATTTTACATTAATTGCATATTTATTTTCATTGAAATCGTCGTCAAGATGTCACTTTTAACAAATAATGAGGAAAACTGATTTTATTTTTTTCGTATATCAAGGTGATTCCTTCCACCAATATCACTTTTTGGAACATATATATTCACCTTATTCCATTTATAAATTTCTTAATCAATCTTCCATTTATTATCTTGTTTCCCATCAAATACATAATTCATATGGAATTATTTCTCTCTCGTGATATAACCTGATAATATGTCTTCATACAATGAGAATGTTTGGGATACCAGTCCCATTTACAGGATTGGATAAAATCCATTATAAAAATTTTCATTCATTCAATTTGGATTATATTTGTAGTTAGTAAAATTCTATACTAACTTTTTAAATATTCCATCATATAGATTTTTTTTTCATTTTATACTATATTAGTCCCAAGAAAGGTTTTTTGATATCTTCTCATTGTTCACGTGGAAACTATTTTTCCATCAATATAAACTAGAAATAATTACACTCTAAACAACTTATTTCAACCTCTAACTGATTATTTTGAATCAATGTACACCATATATCATAATCTGCTGATAGATTATAAAAAACTCGACAACTATCTCCCATTAACTAATTCATAAATTGTGAAATATGTTATATAGTGTAACTATGTACTTATCATCTATGTGGGTTTGTAGTCCTATGCATTTATAGTGGTTGATGTCACAATAATGAGTCTAAAATTTTTACACCTCCTAGTGGATCATCATGATTCATTACAGGGTAGAGGATATTTAACATAACTTGATGTTTCTTCCCCAATGTTGTAATAATTTATCTAGTTCTAGATAGAACTACAGCTCCATATTCATTATTTTTTACATGGGAGAATCCATACAATGAGTACACGAATCTCTATGGTTAACCTTCCATACTATTAGATTCCATTTATAATGATTAGAATAACCTTTATTAGAATATATCATAATAAAACACAACATATTATGCCAAAACTATAGAAATACATAACATAAATTAAAAAGATTACATATAGTTAATCTTAAAACAAAAAATATAGTTTTTTCGAGGATATATATTTTCAAAACCTGGATAATGATTTCAAAATAAAATTTGAATTATCTGATGAGTTTACCCATGGAGTGTTAAATCAAGTCGGATGTAAGGCCTATTTTCATACACCATGTAATGACTAGGTGAAGTTCAATGTGCCATTTTTAGCATTATTACCACCTTGATAAATATTTTTTAAAACTAAGTACACATTTTTAATCTAGAAATTGATTCATTTTCTAGTGAAAAAAGGTATACTATTCCATTACAAAACAATATAAAGCTATCCTATAATTATCATATCATTCTATCATTAAGTAATTATATTTATTATAACTTTCCAAAATCTAGATCCATTGTTTTTTATTAAATTTCCTCATATACTAAAGTAGTGACAGGAACCCACCATCATGTAGATGGTGTTTTAATGATTACATTTTCCTAATATACATGATATTACATCCCAATGATAGAATTACATTTTTATTTTGAGTAATCTATTCTCATATATTAAATTTAAATTACATTAAAAAACAAAATATTAATAATTAATTATCGATGTTAAAACAATTATTCCCCTTTTTATATCCGTGCATATGAATCAAAACTTATTTCATGGTATCCTATAAAAAATAAAACATAAGATATGGGTGACCTAATATGCTGAGTAAGGGTACATATATAGAATAATATATAAATAAATAAGTCATAATACATGCACAAATTTAAACAATGAAAACCCTATAAATTAATCCAATAACATTATCATAATATGGAAGTAATAAAATATGATCAAATAATTCAATAAATATAATAACATGAGATTGAATATTGTGCATGGATTTTCCATGTAATATAATAATCACCTGGAATATCAATAATAGAATCTATAATGATGGAATCCAAAATTATGGACATCTAAAAAATAATTTTAAATTATTATTCTAATGCATTTTATATCATCGATTATATTTATAGGAAATATAATACCATTATGTTGGGTTCTATAATATTTATATAAAAGGCTAAGAGCTTGGACAACAACATATCCACTTTGTATTATTAGACCTGCTAACACATTGATGTGATAAAGAAGTAAAAACATTGATATTGTCAAATTAATTCATTATATAGAAGCAGGGAATATAATAAACATACACATTCATATTAAGAAAACTGGAATACAAAATGAATATACTTAACCAAATCAATAAAAAAATAATAAACCATTTAGAGTACAAGGGTGAAAGGTAATAAACTTTTACATTTTCAATTAATTATATCATAAATTTTATAATAAAAAATATGATTATATCATTACCAGATAATCTCAATGGATAATAATTACAATAATGTGTTGATGACATTGATGAATATAAATATCATGAAAATATCCATAAAAATAATTATGAGAAAAATATCCTTTTCATTTTTAAAATAAAAATTTAAATAAAAATATTTAAAAACATTTAAAAAACAATTATATTTGAAAATAAATATTAAATTTTATAAAAAATTAATTAAATATTTTACATGTCATGATTGGTATTATTTTTTATACATTTTTATTACATTAATATGATGATTCAATTCACATTTTCAATATAAGACATGAGTTAATTTTTTAAAAAGCTATATAAAAATTTCTAAAAAGTCCTTTGAAAATAAAAAGTGATAAAAAATGATATTATAAATTTATTTTTAAATGGATAAAGTAATTTTGAATTTATTTTTTGAAAATAATGATTTGGACTACAAAATATATTAGATCTATGAGAGAAGTAATGTCAAATTTTCAAAAAAAACTAATTATAAATAATTATAATTAAAAATGTGATGGAAAACTATATGATAGATAAAAAATATCATTAATAACCATAATATATTAAAATAGACTAATTTAATGGAATACATATCAAATAAATCTCCCATAAGTGGATAAAAAAAACGATCGTGATGATAGATAATATTGTAAAATATTCCCATTCAAGAATGGTATCATTTTTTCATAATACCCATGAATATAATATCATTAAATTTAACCTTTAATATAACTAATATAATAAATTCATGATATAAAATTCAAAAGTTGGTAAAATATAAACTATAAAAATTATATATGTAGTGATTTTGACATATATCTCATGGAAGTAAATGTATGACTACAAACCCTTACATCACACTTCCTTTCAGGCGAACATAATTTACCACCATTATAATATAATTAGACTTTTTAATATATTATTAATGAAAATATTAATATTTTTTATATAATATATGATTCTTCTATAACATATTATATCTCGTTCTTGAATTTCTTTCATTATTCTCACTACCTCAGGTGTTAACTGTGTTGTTTTCTCATCCCAGTTTATCATGAATGATTTGGTTCAAGGAACTATTATAAATATACCCCATATAAAAAATTTAATCATTAAAAAATTACAAAATTAATGAATCAATAAAAATTTTAATGTCAATATTGAATGATTGTTATAAAAAATGAACTACAATAAAATTATGGAGATAGTAAACAGTACATATGTATGAGTAATATTTTCATTTTTCAATTATCATAATTGAAAGAAGATAGGTAATATTTTAAAATCATGTAATGATATCTATATCATATATAGAATTTTTATTTAAAATATTTATATGTATATACATATATCAACCTTGTAGTGTGGTGATGAAATGGGTGTCTCATTACTTCGTGAAGTCTGTAGTCCACACATACATGAGTGACATTATCATATTCCATTAAAAATATAGATTTCATCATTATAATTTTGTAAATATTTCTTATATTTCATAATTCTATAATTTTTATAATAGATATTAAATTATATAATCTGTATCACTTTCTAGATAACACATAAGTGAAAAATGAATCACAACACTTCCTAATACACTGGTTTGTTGAACATATGAGTGATATTATCATATTTCTCAATAAATAGAATGTAGAAAGGTTATATATGATATTAATACTAAATTGGTTTAATTATGTCATGCATATCTCATATTTAATTTACATGAGTCATCATACCAAACTATGAATTGTAGAAATAATAAAATTATGAAATTGACTCTCTAGGTAGCAGTCTACTATAAACATGATCAATGATTTCATAATATTTTTAATGGATGTAGAGATGATTTTATATTAATTCTATTATTAATAATAATTATTAAAAATAGATGATTATGAGGTAATTATATCATTGTGGAGTAATAAAAATTTAAAAAGTCAGATGAAGTAACAAAATACAATCCCACAAATAAAATTTTATCTATACAACTAATAACATATTTTGGCTTACAGAACAATACTCCCTAGGATGAATTTATTCAAAAAATTAGGATTCATATTTGATGCTATGTATTTTCAGAAGTGACAGGGGAATGTTTATTATGGTGAAAATTGGTTTTATCATGTGAATTGGATAGGAGAGTTGGATGCCTTTTATACTTGAGTGGAATGGAATAGTTTAAATTTATTGAATATATTCAAATAATAACCAAGTTTTCATCATTCCCAAAACCTCCAAAATGGTCCATTATCTAATATATAATAAATAACATATAAATATTGAATTAATATTTTTATTTTAAACTTTATTTGGTCATTCTTAATAATTATATTTATAGTTCTCCCCACTTTAAATACGTTTTTACCATTACAAAAATAATTAATTTTAAATATTTCCAAAATTAATTTTGGTAAAACAATTGTTTAAATAACTATAAATTATAAAATATTATTATTATTATAAATATTAATTTTTTTAAAATTCTATAAAAAAGTGGGAATTTATTTAAAAATTGACCCTACAAACACTATGTGAATGCGAGGTATTTTGGAGAAAATGTTCAAAAGTTTACAATGCATAAATATAGAAATTAAATATGAAATGTATTAGAAGGAAAAAATTAATGATTTTTATACTATTTAAATAATTCCCAATTGAAATAAATTCACAATATAATTTATCAATATAAAATAAATAAACTAAATATCATTTTTTTAATTCAGTAATTTTCAATATTTATCAAAATATGAAATATTTTGGAGAAAAAAATAAATTTCCTTAAAATAAATTTAATAAATTTGTGAAAAATTTAGATTAAATTAAGTGTACATTTCATGGATAATAGGTATTTTTATAAAAATATATTTCTAGAAATTTTTTTCTTAGAAATATTAAACATTCTATTTTTAATAAATAGATATTTATAATTTTCATAATTTTATTATTGGTATGTATAACCTTAAACATAATGATTGGGGTTTATTGGAATAATACTATATAATTCATTTTGACTCGGTGTTTTGTGTACCCAAATCAATTGATGAGATTAAATTTATTTAAAATAAATATTTCCGAAACTCTTAAGGATTTATATTTTATTAAAATATTATATTTTTTTTCTTTTGTTGTATAAAATAGAATGTCAATATGTTATAATCTTATACTTCTTTATCACCTTATCAAAATAATATTCCTTTATTCATTAATTTAAAATTGATTCTTGATGAGAAGACTCATGTCCAAAACGTTTGTATATTACACTCACTAAACTACTATTCTATATAATTAACAAGAAAATTTTGTAACCATTTTAATATTATTACATAAGTATAATTATTAATGAGGAATATTATTTTATATATTTAATTTACATTTTCTTGCATCTAATATTCAATTATAATAATGAAAATATTTATCATGTCATGTGTATACTACTACCACTATGAAAGAAAAATTTCATTTTTCATCACAACCATTGAAGGATGGTTATGAATTATGATTTAATGAGTAAATATTATATTCAGGATATTATTATTATTATGAAAAGATAAATAAAAAATTATATTAATAATATCATCAAAAAGTGATCATTATCAATTATATCGTCTAAAAGGTGTAATACATGAGGATTAATGAATTATACAATGTATCTAATAGATTATTGGAAAACCATCACCATAAAACACTTATTAATTCGAATAAACATCCTTAAAAAGTAAATAGAATATCATTATCTTTCATAAATTATAATATTAATGTAATATAACTTTTACAATAATCAATTTTTATAACATAATAAATATTTGGTAAGCTTAAATACACACATTAATAGTGATATATATGTATCATTTATTATTTTGGAATCATAATTCAATGAATAATATTAAATTGATATATAATTAATTTATTATTAATCATTATGGAATGAAAATATTATTGTTATATTCATTATTAAGGTATCACACTGCATTCATTGTAAATTATTGCAACAAGATCATCATCTATTACATATTCATGGATTGTAACAAAAATTATCATAGAATGAAATTAACTAACAATATAATAAATATTTTAGATCAATAAATAGAATTGGAATGATCAACATGTTATGATACTATGAACCAACTTAGATGACGAAAATAAAAAATCTAAAACTACTAAATTCATAATAAATGGTGATTATGAAAGAACAAAAATGTTATATATTTGACTGAGGTTTTTAATTATGTTATTAAGGATGTAATACTTATTATATATTAATTTAATTATCTTCCAATATTGTGAAGTGTAATTTTATGGGTTTCTCATAACAATATTCCTTCCTTGGGACATATGACACATTCACCTCTTTTTATCTCTTGGGTGTTGTGAATACTTTTATATCGATGTTTTCATTATAAAAGAAATTCAAATAATGGTAGTTTGGAATCTATTACATGTTATATCATTCATTGTCATTGAATTTATGAGTTACCAATATTGTAATAGATTTTTAATTTAAAAATTCATTCATTATGATATGATCATTCTTCATGAACATTATTCACACAAGTTATCTATAATCAACATTACAATATTATTATATTATTTTATTCTAAATTTTTATTGGATTTAAATTTATTTATTAGGAACTCATCTTCCAGTGATTATTACATAAATTTTTCATAATTGGTTGAAATATATTTTCATTAAAAAAAATTATATAAAAAACTCATCATATATGAGTGTTGTCCCCTATATAACTAATTTAAATTATACTAAAAAATTATTTAATTAATGGTAAAGCCCTGAAATTAAGACATGGGAACATTGAATTTGTTAGCATGTATGACATTAAACAATAGGTTTAAAATGGAATGTATTGTCCTAATAATTTACATTATATGTAGTATCATAAATAATTTAAAAATATTATATATCATTCAATTCACTAAAAACTAATATAGAATTTTATAATCACAACAATGAGTTTCTTCAATAGCTCGGGTTACCCGAAAGACTAATTATTATTAAACAATAATATGTCATAAAAATATTATAATTTAATATATTTATATATTTTAATCTATTCATTAGTATTATTGTTAAATAATTTATGAAAATATATTGTTTAAATAACTATTTCCTTTGTTACAAATTTATTAGAAATGAATATAATAGCCTAGTGATAAGAGAGGTAAATTTTATAGAAAACTATTTTTATGATCACAAAGCTATTCTAACATAATAAATTGAATTAAATACATTTAGTTAGTGATATTAATGTAATATATATATATATATTATATTTATTAAAAAAAATTAACAGTAATCCAATTGATTCTATAGATATAATATTGGAACAAAATCAATATTATGCATAAAAATACCATATTTTTATAAAGGTACTTTACCAGCATTTAAATGGGAAGACTTTTTTAACTCAATTATTAGAAAATATATTGTTTTTATATGTCAACATAAAATTCATCGTTGGATGTGAAATGTAGAAATTTGATTTCAGTGATTTTTTAATTATTTATTTAAGATTTATCTGTTGGAGAAAAGTGAAAATATTGAATTTAAAATCAAAATTGTTGTTTCATCTAGTTTATTAATTAGGTTAAATTATACAGTTATTTGCATTTAATGTTTAATTAGATTATTTTTTCTAATAAAATTAAGGAAATTAGAATAAATTTGATTTTTAATTGAATATAACAACATAGAAATCATTCAAGAATTTTAGTTTAAAAACCCATAGTATTGTTCTGTTTGCAGGATTAAATATAAATTAATTTCTACCAAGTCATTGAGAAAAATTTGGAAGAATAGATTCTGTATTTTTAATTTTTATAATTTATAATTTCTAATATTTTTAAAATATGTTTTGACAAAAATAATTTGTGAAATTAATGAATTGTAATTATGACGTTAAAAGTAAAATTAATCTTATTAATCGACAAAACCATAATTATAATGTCTCAAATAACCTAGAAACTTATACAAAAGCCATTTTCCGGAAATATTTATCCAATATACCCACATGGATTTAATTTTTCCATAATGGGATTCTTTTAAAATTTAAATAACATGGATTTAATTCCCAATCTAATAATTTGCAAGAGTTACACTCCTACTCTATAATGAAAAGGCTTAATATCCTCACGCATACTCACACATATTATGAAACAGTGGATCAAACAATATCTGACCAAATAACTCATAAAACACCCTAAAATCATCCATGAATGCTATTATTTGGAAGAAAAATTTCTAAAATAATCCCTTTTATGGAAAACTAAAAATAGTTACCTGAATAAGAGATAACATATTTCTCGATAATTTTATTTTTAATTATACTATTTAAAATCTCAAATATTCTTATTTGAAGATTGTATAATAAAATAATTATCCACATTATTACTTATATGTATTTATTCTATGGTTTATACATACACTATGACATGAATCCATCCCTTGGGTAAAAAACAATATATTTATGTGTACGAAAAACATGAACCTCACAAAATGATGATTGTTTGTTTTCTTTTACCACCTTTAATGTTATGGAATTCTAATGTAAAAAATGTTTATATATGATATATTTGATACTTATAATGTATTTTATATTCTTTAATTCTTTTACTACACATATTTTTGTACTTTCCATTTTTGTAAATATGATAACATCATTTTTAGATATGTGGATTGATGCCTCCTAAAAAAATTTGATTCTTTCATGTGATAAGTGGAATGATTAATTTATGATAATAATTAATCATATAATACATAAAAATAATTAATATGATATTAATAAAGTAATTATCATTTTTTAAATAATACATATATATTATTTTCTTTATTACGCTTTCACACACTTAAAACAAGACAACATCGTTCATGGATGGGTAGACTACCACCTCCTTGACATGATGTGATTCCTTTTACATTTTAATAATTTTATAAAAAAAGATATATTAAAAAATAAAATTTTCATCATTAAATTATGATAATTCATGAATAATATTGTGTTATTTACCTTCTTTCCACAATGTTCATTTAAATGTGGGACTATTACTCATGTGTACGTACGACCTACCATCTCAATTATTGTAATGTTGATTTATTTTTCATAACCATATTTAATAATTTTATTATAAGTAAAATTTATGTATAAATATGATAAATATTTAATGTTTATTATTCTGAACATGTTACGTAATGACATCATTGACCATCGATGGCATAAAAAAGTTGTTTTTGACACATAAACAATATTTGTTCCAAATAGCTGACATAAACATAATTAATATTGTAGTTTAATAAAAAATGGTAATAAGTAATATTATTTTATTAATAAACTTGGAAAAATTTATCAAGATAGTCAATAATTAACATAATTTATTAAATTATAAATATAATGACATAATATAAAAATCAGATGCTAGGTAAGGGAATTAATCTCATTTTACATTCTATTGAGACTTATTTGTTGTTATAAAACGAGTTTCTTTTATATGGTGTATCTATATCCACTTGAAATGTATTATCTTGAAACTCATTATTCTCACAATATTCTATGTTTCATGTAATTATATTATATCTTGGATATTATTATTGAAATGATACAATGTGGTATGACATACATTGTAATGTTTAAAGATTATTCTCTTCAAGAACAATTATAATGATTATCTATACAATATAACATTTTATTTTGATTTTTAAATATCATGAACCCATATCTCTAATGATGCCAATCATGAGATAACAATGAATGAAGAGATATAATGACCCATGTGTCTCGCCTTTAGTAGGCCCTAGTATGGTGACTAGAACCAAGTGTGTAAAAATCATGACATATTTAAATACATTACCTTTTTTATAGTAACAAATATTAGAAAATAAGATGTATCAAAATCAAAAAAGTCCATGAAATATATATAAAATAACCCCAAATACATCCCATATGAATGTTTAATGTAAAACTACTATAAATGCAATGAAAATATCCAAATAAACATAAAAAGAATAAATATAAGTATAGAAATTGATGTTGTCCCAATGTCTGAGCTATAAAATCCCATCATGGTCCCCACCTTCCTCCTAGAAACCTAGAAATAATTCAATATACATATGTTTAGCATAGAAGTAAACCTAATAGGGAAAACCAAAGTCCCTTGGACACTAGTGTAAAATAATAATAATTCCCCCATGAGAAACTGCAGAAACCAATGCATCTATCCAGGTATACTATCCAATATAACTTCACCACTGGCACCCTCACCAAATATCCCAATTCAAGTAATGTAATATAGTAAGCATGTAACAACCCAATCTTTCACTAATTAAAATTCCTCTTTATCAAATTAAATATATTATTATTGTTATATAAAATTTCACCACCATTGGTTTTATGTTTCTATATTTTAAAATACAATTATGAATTGTGACACTTGCTAATATAGTTGTTCAACAATGATCACATGATTAGTATAAATATAGGGCTTTAACAAATCCAATTTACTCAGACAAAGGAAGTGATAGCCTCATCTAGTAGTCTTTCCCCGTACAAATCCCATTTGACCGATCTCATAATAGAGGTGACATCATTGAGATTCACTGTTGACCAAGCACAAGCCCAGCATGAACACGTTAAGCTTGAGCGAAACCGACTATGGGAAAAGTGGAAGTTAATATAGATTACCACCAAAGAAATGTTATATGAGACACCCCAAGAGTCTTTCACCATCACACACCTTACCCTTTAATATTCTTCTAGTATCATAAGATTTTTTGTAACAAAAAACAAGCACTATGACTATGTACTTTATTTTTTTATAATGAATGTTCATTAATTTTATTATTATTACATGGTAAATAGTTTTTAAAGAACAAATTATATATTCTTACTTAATATTTATCTAAGAAATATATATTGATGAATTAATGGATTTTTTTAATGAAATAATATTTTAATAAAATATTATTATTATTATAAAATTACTTTTCAATAAATATAAATTATCGTAAAAATTTATGAATGCAATTATAATTTTAATGAAGGTTTGAAACCTATTTTTGTCCAAATCCATGAATTTTCAATATTTGACAATATTTATTTTAAAATAAAAAATTCACATATTTAGATAATTATTTATATTAAATTAATATTATTTTTGGAATTAGGAAGTCGAAATTATCAAATGGTTAATTTTTTTATAATTATATGAGACAGTCGATTTTTTTGGTAAAAATTTAATATCGTTTAAATATATAATATCTTTTATGACATCTTAATGACCATATAGTGATTTAATAAAATACTATAAACATTATTTTCGGGTAATATATGTTTCATTGTTAATATAATGTGATTTTGGGATGTTTGATTTATTTTAAAAAGCTTTTGTTAACCATCCTAGACTAATAAAACATTATGTCTTTTTAAATTGTTACCCTTGAGAGTGTGACTCACCTCCACATAAGTAACCCTATTATTTTAAGTATTTCATACATTTACCTAATAAAATAATATTTTCCACTCCACTTCGGCAACAACCATGGGAAAAACCCATTGGCTGGTTTGTGGTTTTGATTAGTTTAATGTGTAGTGTCCCAAACCAAAATTATAATAAATTCCCCCTCCATTAAAAAATAAACCCACCCAAGCTCCCACTTGATCATTACTCAAAGCCTTTGGGGTTTGTCAAAAATCATCCCTCATCTCTCTAGAATCCTCTCAAGTCACCCCAATATCCAAAGAGGTCTCTCTCGAGCCTCTCCCAAGCCATTGGTATCCCATTTCGAAGTAAGATATTCTCACTTAATTATTTATGTCCATATTTTCTCATATTGTTATGCCCTTTTACATTAAATTATAAATTTTGGTGTATGATTTCTCACCTCCCCAATACTATACTCTTTATTTATTAATGATGAGAGACCCCTTTCTCTCTCACCTATGTCTTCCATGTATACCCATTACCATGCTCAAATTCCTTAAGAAACTTCTCACTCTCATTTACATTAAAGAAATTATTTTGTATTATATATTTAAATTCAACGAAAATAGTTGGGACATGTATTTATATGACCACATACTGTAATATTCATGTAAATTTGATGAGACACCCCTTTTTCTCTCATCGACCATTTTTATGGCTTCGTATGTCACGCCGTTATGCTGCCGAAATTGCACCATGATTTTCCATACCAAATTCATTGTGTAGTAAATACCGTTCCCATTTCACTATCAAGGCTATTTAACATTATTCACATTTACATATTGTTTAATGAGTTTCATGTATTAATTCCACAGTCCTATATAATGGAATAAATGATTTTTTTTAATGAATCCATGTTTTCAGATCCATGTTACATACTTATGAATGGAATGAAATGTTTAAGAAGGGTGAACCGTAATAGTATTCCAATGTGTTGGTCAGAGTGGATACCCAAGAGGTGGGGGGGGGGGTGGGGTGAATTGAGTTCCAATTAAAATTTTCCATTTAAAATATTTATATTAAAAATCCCCTAAATTATATAACAAGATAAACTGTAGTGAATTTGTAATATGGTAAAGGATCAGTTAGGTTCTCAAGAGATTGATTAGTTATCATGTAATATAATATGAAGATTAGATTATCTTTTGAAACTAACCTAATGGGTTACAATAAATACAAATACTTTCCAGTTTAACAATCAGAGTAACTTTAAAATAGATTTGTATTTCAAAGTAATTAGCAGCGGTATATTCAATATAGCTTTAACCAAAATAAAAAATCACAACAATTTTAAACAAGAGGTTCAGTCTCAAAACGAGACTTAATCCTCTCAAAATGTTTATATAAACATTGATACAAACCCTGGATTGGGGTTACCAACAGTACAAAGACTGTCCAGGTACTAAGACCTCTACCATAGTTCTATATGGTAAAACAAAAATAATAGCACACAAGCTATCCAGGTCACACTTAACCTCTACCAAAATTAACAGTGGGATACATGAGAGTATGGGAAATATTGAGTGAGGATTTATAAATCCTTCAGTTCAGCACATGAGATAATGTGTGCCTCAAAATAAAAAGCACAGACACTTCTAAAAATGTTAATAAATGAAACACAGTAGAGATAAACAAATAGAGATGAGTTTATAATGCTCTAAGTGTTTTAGTGAAGTTCTAGAATCCTTGAATTCAATGTAGATTATGCTTTGATTCCCTCTCTGGTTTCATTCAAGAAAAATAGAGTGTCGTTTTTTGTATGTGACCTCCAGGTCCAGGTTGATTAGTCTGACCAGCTTGAGTGTAAGTTAAATTGTTGAAGATATTTACTCCTTGAATGACCATGTTCTATAGGCTCAGAACATATTCTTTTTTATTCTTATCTGTATGTGTGTGTATTTCCATAATATTGTTTCGTATATTCATGGAAAGATTGATCACTTCCTTGTCTTTTTCATTAGTAGTTAGAGGTTCCCTTTTATTGCTCATGTGGTCTGAAAATATTTATGATAACTTTTGCAGGTACGAGGTATGGTTTCATGAAATTCATCATACATTAATTAATTAATATCAGTTTCATTAAAAACATCAAATATGACCATTGCTAAATAAATAATAGAAAAATAGTTTAGAGAAATATTGACTAGTTTCCATAATTAGCTCTTAGTATCAGTGAGCTTGTATCATTGGAATTGAGTCAGTAAGTCTATATCGGTAGCTGTTACTCTTTATAACGGTAGACCACTTGAATCAGGAGCTCCTTCTATCTGTAGCTCCTTCTATTGGTAGCTCCTATATCGGTGACCCATACTGGTGACAATATTGTAGCAGTAGACTTTGTAGTGGTAGCCATCTGTCTGTATCAGTAGACTTGTATTGGTAGCTATCTATCGGTATCTGTCTGTATCGGTGGCTGTGTAGTTGTATCGGTGGACTTCATATCCGTAGCTATCTATTTTTCTATTTGTATCGGTAACTATGTACCAGTGGCCTTGTTTCACAGGATGCTTGGTCTATTAGTGACCTTTACTTATCAGTTGACTATGTTTCGGTAGGTCTGTATCAGTGACTCTACACTTAATACTTATCTATTCTATGCAAATCATTTCCAGATCAAGTTAGTACCTGAATTAATTATTTCCAGATATTTATAAACATAGATAAACATTGAATAACTAATTCCAAAGATCATTTTGATTATTTTATCAACTCAATAATATTATATCATAGATTGAAAGAATAATTGATATAAAGATAAACATTATTTGGGATTTGAAATCATTTTGAGTCATAATTGCGATTATCAAAATAGGTGAGGTCAACAATCTCCCCCTTTTTGATAATCACCAATTATGATATTATAATCAAAAATAAATTGTAATGTATCAGAGATAAAATAAAATGGGTTCTCTTTCTTAGTGTGAGTAATGAAATTTTCAAATGAATCAGAGAATAGTGTATTTCATGAAAATTTATCAGAGGTATGAAACAACTGTATCAGAGGTAAAATTATAAAATAAATGTACTAGATGTATAATATTTTAAGATTATATATATATTATGCTCATATTTCACCGCCTTTCTTATGTTAATTCTCATATTTCTACCCCTTTGTGATTAGAAAAAATTAGTAAACAATCTATTAGAGAAGCAAAAAAAGGTAAAATAGAAGAAGATCATATATATTTCATGGAGAAAAAGGAGGCAGAGAAATACAAAATTGAGACAAATAGAGTACAAGAGATTCCTATCAAATTTCCTAGACACTATTCAGTCCACCCCCTGAATGTCTACTTTGGATTTGGCTTTGGGATTGGAGGTAGACTCAGGCTTAGGAACTCCAAAAATAACCACTGGAGGTTGAGAAATAGAGACTGTTCCTGGCCTGTAGTGGGTACTCCATGGAGTAATCAATGGTGTCAAGATTCTAATAGATTGAGTCGGTGTCATCTGAGGAAGGGAGGCAGACTGAGTAGAGGCATGAAGATCTAGAGGTGCAATGATAGGGGTACTGGCTACATGAAATAATGGAAGCAACAAATTCCTAACGTTCATAATGATTCCTACACCTCTCTCTATAGTAGAGATAATGTCATCATTGTTCTCTATAAATTTTTCTAGAGCTGGAGACAACTCCCTGAGCTTGATCACCTGTTCTTTGAAAGCATGAGTGACTGGAGGTAGTTTTATGGTCCCTAAAAGTATCTTAAAATGGTTGTTGAGCTGATGATTAGTATAAAATGTCTAAAAGTAGAGATCATTATTATCTTTGATTTATTTTTGTGTAGCAGTAGCATCCCTCTTATGCTCCTGAACAAATTTTCTGATATCTCTGGAGGTAGACCGTACCTGAGAATCAGCTGAGCTACTGGTACAAGTCTGACCGAGCTCTTCTTTCTGTATAGTTCTAAATTAATCAATATCTACTAAATCATTGGCTGCACTAAGAGGATTGACTGTGAATGCAACAGTTTCCTTGAAAGATTGGGTCAAAATACTTATCAGCTTCTTGACATCCAAATCCTGTGTAATGAAATGCTCTTTGATATTCTTTTTAAAGGCTTCAAACACATCCACAAACTGCATGACTACACTCATGATATAATTTATGTTAGTAGAAACCTGGGATTAGGAACTAGCCAAGGTATGTAATGAATCAACAGATTGCTTCAAAACACTAACAACCTCTGTCCATGTTTCAATCTGAGTAAAACACACTTTGACTTGATTCACCAACTCTGCCATTGTGGTTGACACAGTACATCCAATAGAGAGTTCAAATGATTTTTCAATTTTTTCTCATCTCTTCAACAAAATAGATCATTATGTGTGCAATAGATCCAGTCCAAGTATCCTTTAACTCAACCTTTAAAGATTCAAGATCAGCCTTAGTAACCAGATTTTCAGGCACAACTACAGGTTCTCTTTCTGACACATTACTAGTCACAGAGTCATTAATAACAGATTCAATGGATAATATTAACAAGGTTTCCATTCTTCTTATCTCTTCCACAAACAAGGTCTTAAGATCAAACTTAAATAGGTCTAGATCATATTTTCTTACCTTATCCTCAGGTAAAGACTCAGAAATGATATTATACTTAATTTGTGGTCTATTGATGAGGATAGTACAACCCAAAAACTACAAAACATGGGTCTTCTAACCAGTCGTCAATCTCATTAGCTACTAAAACACTTCCAAATATGGTAGGATCCTCCTCCTCAATGTGTGAATTCTTCTTTATAGCAATAGCACCCTCAGTAGATCGATCATCCCCAGAAGAATCCTCCAGTTCCATCTCCAATTCAACAGTATGAGGCTCCTCAAGAATAGGTGTAGGTCTGTCTACAACATAAAATTCCTTAGTAGGAATTGAGGAGTGCGCAATCAGTAGACTGAGACTCAAGCAGGCAGAAATAGATGCTTCAATTTTAGATTCTTCTTCTTCCTTATTATCTGGAGCAGGCTGGTCTTCCTCATCAATAAAGGCTTCTTCATTACTTACTCCCAACATTGTTTCCTTTCCAGATGATACAACATCAACAACATGACTTGGAGGAAATTACAGATCCCTTCCATCATCTATAGAGGTATCCACCTCATTAGTATCATCACTATACTGAGGTTTCTCTTCATCAGGTCCTAGATCTGGATTCCTCACATTCATAGGCCTAGAAGGATGATCCATAGGATTAATCCTATCATAAAGATTCCCTTCATCCCTGGACCATTAACTTTTCCATGGATTCCAATTGATCTTCATGTATTTACAAACATTTTTGGTAATACAAAAGTTTTCTTTCATAACCACAGTCTCATCTTGAGACTTAGCTACACCTCTTAACATAATCATAAATGAAATTAGTTTTTCAAAGAATAGAGCATTAGTTCTTGGCTTTGTCCTGGTCGTATCATCAATTTGATCCATTATAAGCCTACTGAAATTTACCATGACCCCATGCCTCATCCAATGCAATAAATAAATATCTTGGTACTTCATATTTTCCAAGTCCCCTCTTTATGGACTTAGAACATGTTAGATGAACTTGAACTATAACCGGTTCTCTCAATCCATTTCGGTAGCAACTACTTTTATTGATGTGACATATCCTATTAATTCATCCAACGAAGCTTCATATTCAATTTTGTTACCAGTAGGGGGTATTGATTTCGAGAAATACCCAAACTCTCCTTCATGTGGAACTCTCAGGCACTCAGCCCACTCAATAGAAGAAAATGATATTGTCCTACCATTCACAATTGATATCATTCTATTCTCAACATCAGAATTCTCAAATCGAACAAACTCATAGAATTCTTTTACCAGCTTCAGATAATTTGAAGCATTGTTATTTGATAAGAACTCTACCCATTTCTTCTCTTCTAGAACTTCTAGAACTAATCACTTACTGGTCCTCAACCACTCCGCGCAATGTTCTTTCTCAACTACTATTTCCCTTTGAATGAGATGCAGATTTGTCAGTTTCTTTACTTCACTGCCACTACTAGACTCTCCTTTTAGTCTCTTGGTATTCGTCTCATCATCCTTTTCGCTGACTGATGGTCTCTTCACTCTTGCCATTCTGCGAATCACGAGGATTAGGGTTCGATGGTTTGGGAGCTAAGGCTTGAAGGTAATGGGTTTGAGGTGGATTGAGATGAGGTCAATACTTATGTTTTATCATTTAGGAATCACAAAATAAATAAATAAAGCATAATAAGTATTTTACAGATGATACAGATTCTAGAGAGTAAAGATAAAAAATAATAAAACCAATGCAACCTAACAGTAATACATACCACTGAGGATTCATAATAGTGAGGTATTTTTATCGGTGTCGTATAACATTGAGGTTCATACTAGTGAGGTATAACAATTAGGTTCATACAAATGAGGTATAACAATGAGGTTCTGGATAATAGTGATAATTTGGTTAACAGTGAGGATTTGGATAACGGTAAGGATTTGGCTAACTGTGAGGTTTCTAAAAGTGAGGTTTCTAATGGTGAGGTTTTTAACAGTGATGTTTCTAACCTACAAAGTATATCATTCTTAACTCATGTCTAAATTACTTTAACCTATCTGAACTTAACGTTTTGGTGAATATGTCATCCAATTGATGTTCAATACCAATTAATTCAAGAGTAATATCACCTTTTGGGTAATGATCTCTCAAAAAGTGGTGCCTTACATCAATGTGCTTAGTCCTGGGGTGAGATACAAGGTTATTTGAGATATTAATTGCACTAGCGCTATCACAGTTTATATATACATGTCAAAATTAATAACCATAGTCTAGTAAAGTATGTTTCATCCACATAATTTGTGCACAGAAACTACCAGTAGCAATATATTCTGCTTCAGCAGTAGACAATGCAACAGAGTTCTGCTTTTTACTACAGCAAGATACTTATGACTTACCAAGAATTTGACATGTTCCAGTAGTGCTCTTTTTATCTAACTTGAAACTAGTAAAATCAGCATCTGAATAACTTATTAAATCGAATGATTGTCCTTTTGGATAAAATAATCCTATGTTAGAAGTGTGTTTAAGATATTTGAAAATTGTTTAAATAGAAAGAAAGTGTGACTCTTTTGGATTAGCTTGAAATATTTCACACAGACACACACTAAACATAATATGAGGTCGACTAGAAGTAAGGTAGAGTAGTCTCCCAATCATACCTCTGTAGTTGGTTTGATCCACTGGTTTTCCATTTTCATCAACATCAACATTCCTTAATACTATCAAATCCAAAACATTTTAAAATAACCTTTGTATATTTAATTTGATATAAGATAATACCATTTTTATTTTGAAAATATTTAAATCCAAGAAAATATTTATGTTATCCCATTAAACACATTTGAAACAAATTTTTCATACTCTTTGAAAAATCAATACACAAAGTATTTTTTTAAGATCCAAAAATAATATCATAACATATATTTGTACTATCAAACCATTTTTTAAATTCTTTTAATAAAGAGAGATGGAGCAGAAATTCCATTAGAAAATTCTTTTGAAATAAAAAAACTACTAAGTATATCATACCACGCTCGTGGAGCTTGTTTTCAACCATATAAAGCATTAGAGAGCATAAAAACTCGATTAGGAAAATGAGTATTAGTAAATCTAGGTGGTTGTTAAAAAATACATCTTTAACTATAAAACCATTTAGAAAAGAACTTTTAACATCCATTTGATATAACGTGAAAATTAGATGAGCAGCATAGGTAAGTAGAATCCTAATAGATTCTAATCTAGCTACAGGTGCAAAGGTTTCCTCAATGTCTATTCATTTTTCTTGACTATATCCTTATGAAACTAGCCTTGATTTGTTTCTAATGATATTTTATGATTCATCAACATTGATTTTAAAAACCCATTTAGTGCCTATAGTCAAAGTGTCCATAGTTTTGTCAACTAATTCCCAGACTTTGTTTCTTTCAAATTGACTTAATTCTTCTTGCATAGCAATTACCCAAAATTCGTCATTGATATCGTCATTGATATTTTTTAGGTTCTAACTATGAAAGAGTGGTGTGATGTTCAACTTCATTTCTTAGAGCAGCTCTAGTCTTTGTCCCTCTATCAACATTACATACAACAACATCTAGAGGATGATTCTTTAGATTCCTAGTTGGTCTAGTAAAGGTAGGACATGAAATTTCAGTTTCAACTCTATGCTCGGGTTCACCAGAAGTAGATTCTGGAATGTTTCAAGAATTTCTTGGCTTTATAGAAGGATAACCGTTTTTTCTATTAAGGTCTAGAATAGATAGATCTTCTTTAACATATTCAATAGAAGACCTAGGTTCATGCAGATCAATTTCATCAAATTTGATATGTACTGATTCCTCCACACATTTGGTTCTTTTATTAAAGACTCTATAAGAATTACTGGTTCTAGAGTAACCTAGATATATTCCCTCATCACTTTTAGAATCAAATTTTTCAATATTATACTTATTATTAAGAATAAAGACATTGCAACCAAATACTCAGAAGTAACTCACTTTAGGTTTCCTATTATTACACAATTTGTAAGGGGTATTTTTTAGAACATGTCTAATCAAGACTCTATTTATAATATAACAATATATATTTAGAGCTTTTTTCCTAGAAGTAAATAGGTAGGTCATACTCATTATGCATATTTATTGAGATTTCTAGAAGGGTTTTATTCCTTATTTCTACTACACCATTCTGTTGAGGATTCCATGGGGAAAAGAAATTATGGTTTAAGCCATTATTTGAGCAATATGTTTCAAAATCATGATTTTCAAACTCATGACTATGATCAATTCTCAGTGTATTAATCTTATGTCCACTAAGGTTCTCTAAAGACATGGAATATTTAATAAAATAATATCAAGCTTCTCATTTGTGAGCTAAAAAGTTTACCCAAGTATATCTAGAAAAGTAATCTACTTGAACATAAACATAGTGCTTCTCATTTATACTAGAGACTCTAGAAGTTCCAAATAATTCCATGTGAACCAACTTGAGAGGTTGAGAAGTGGAAACTTATTTCTTTTATTTGAATGACACTTTATGTTTCTTTCCCTTTTGAGAGGGAGTAAAATTTTTTTCAGATGATAATTTTAGTTTAGGTAGGTCTCTAACTAAATTCTTCTTAGTCAGTTTCTTAAGTGAGTGAACATTGCAGTGTCCTTATCTTCTTTTCCCAAGCCAAGACTTTTTATGAAAATAATTTAAACAAGTGACATTTTGTTTGGCTAAATAATTTAAATCTACCTCATATACATTTTCATTTCTCAAGACACTAAATACCAAAACATTCTTAGAATCAAATACATGGAAAGCATCATTTTCAAATTTAACATTGAAACCACCATCACAAAACTGATAAATTCTTAACAGATTGTATTTTAATCCCTCAACAAATAATACATTAGAAATTAAAATTGAATAAGTGTTACCAATATGTCATATTCCAATTATTTTTCCTTTTGAATTATCACCAAAGGTGACATGCCCTCCATCAACATTGATTAGTCTTTTGAAGCATTAAAAATCTCTTTTCATGTATCTTGAATATCCACTATCCAAGTACCATGTCTTCCTATATAAACTTTTCAAGAAAGTCTTCTACAAAACAATTGTAAACAGAAAATGATTTTGGTACCTGGATTTTCATTGGCCCAGACAAGTTAGCAAGCAAAACATTTGGTACCCATATTTGTCTAATGGGTTTCATATAATCAATAGATTCAAATGATTTTGAATGATAATTTTTTTTGATCTATAAATATGTCAATAGCTTATTGAGACATACAAGTTTCCAAATCTGGATCTATCAGCATACATTCTGGATTTAGGAATAAATCTATTCTTTGTAATCTGTCTCTTTCCAAGATGATAGCCTAAACCAGTTATATATTTGGGTGGTATTTGTTTTCCTATAATTTCTGTAAGAGTGTTCTTACTATTAGTGAACTTCTCTAGATCTATTCTAAGTTTCTCATTGGACAATTGAAGTTGAGTGTTCTACTTTAACAATTGAACATTCCTTTTCTTTTCTATACTATGATCAGATTTAACAGTACTGGACATGGTATACGGTTTCTTTAATGACTTGTACTTAACTTTCAGCTCATTGCAAGTATCGTCTAACATATTACAGTATTCAAATAATTCAGATTTAGACATATTATCATCACTATTTGAATCACTTTAATTCCTAGAATAATAATCATTCAACATAGGAGAAATAGGTACCTCATAAGTATTAGTCATTAAACAAATTTTGGCATGATTATTTTCAGAATCAGAAGCCTCAGACTCACTTGTGCTGTCTTCTAAAGCACTCCATGTTGCCTTCATGTCATTCTTATACTTTTTTTCCTTATAATCATATTTCTTCTTGAACATAAATTTTGTACATTCAGCCTTAATGTGTCCATTCCTTTTGCTTTCATAACACACTATCTCACCATCCTTATCAGCTTTCTTACAATATTTCTTCCAATCCCCTCATTGGTCATACTTACCTTTATAATTTGGTTTTTTGAAATATTTATTCTTCCTATAAAATTTCTTGAATTTGCTAGCTATTTGAGCCATCTCTTCATTACTATCATAATATAAACCTCCACTTGTTGAGCTTTCAGTAGGTATGTGAACTTTATTATAGTCCTTTCTCTTTGAGGTAGTATACTTAAATTTAACTGACTTTCTCTTTGGGTCATTATCTTCCTCTTTGTTTACCTTTACCTCTTCTTCATACGTCATCAACATAACAATTAAATCCTTCACAGGTAGTGAACTTATGTCACATGACACTCTTATTGAAACTGATGTTCCTCTCCATCTCTCTTGAAGACATCCTAGTATCCTCATGATTTGTTCTTTTGCAGGATTATCTTTTTGATGTGAGCTCATTGTATTTACAATTTAATTGAACATGAGATAAATGCCAGAAATAAGCTCATCATGAATCATTTTAAAATTATCATCCTTAATAGTGTAGGTATTCAATCTCATTTTCATAACATTGGTTGTTCCCTCATGTTAAATAACCAAAGTATCCCAGATTTCATAAGCAGTCTTACAAGCATATTTTTGTTTAAATTCTTCATCTACTAAAGCACAATACTAAGTGTTCATTTCTTTACAATTATTATTGTAAATAGTTTTCGTAGGATCATCCCAAGTAGTTCTTTTTGTTTCTGTAATCTTATTCTTAATATATATATCAGTCTAGATGTAAAATCTCATACTTTCAAAATGGATATTCATTTTCAGTTTCCATTGGGCATAATTAACACCATTAACGAAAGGTGGCCTATTGGAGCAGCATATTCTAGTCTATTATCCATAATTAGATTTTAGCAAATATATTTAAAGAGATAAAATTTAGAACTAACAGAATTTTAAGATCTTTAAGATACAACTAAAATCACAGTTGAAAAACAGAGTATTTGGAAATCCATTATCAATAACGACCCTCTAATACCCAATGTTGTTCAGAGTGGATACTCAAGAGGGGGGGGGGGTGAATTGAGTTCACATTAAAAATTTCTTTTTAAATGATATATATTAAAAATCCCCCAAATTAAATAACATTCTAAAATATAATGAATTTGTAATACAGCAATGGTTCAGTTAGGTTCTCAAGAGATTGATCAGTTCTCAGGTAATCTAATCTGAAGTTTATATTACCTTTTGAAACTAACCTACTGGGTTATTATAAATACAAACACTTGCTAGTTTAACTATCAGAGTAACTTTAAAAAAGATTTGTATTTCATGGTAACTAGCAGTAGAATATTGAATATAGTTTTAACTAATATGTTCAGTCTCAAGTTGATACTTAGTCCTCTTAAAAATTTTATATAAAATTTTATCCACAACTTGTATTGGGGTTGAAAACTGTAAAAATATGGTCCAGGTACTAAGACCTCTACCACATTTCAACATGGAAAAACAAAAACAATATCACACAGGCTATCCAGGTCACACTTTCACTCTACCACAATTCACAATGGGATATTAGCGAGTAAGGGAAATATTGAGTGAGGATTTAAAAATTATTCAGTTCAGAACCGGAGATAGGGTGTGCCTAAAAATATATAGCACACACACTACTAAAAATGTAATTAAATGAAAATCAATAGATCTAAACAAATAGATATGAGTTTAGAATGATCTATGTGTTTTGAGTGAAGCTCTGGACTCCTTGGATTGAATTCATATGAAGCATTGAGTCCCTCTCTGGTTTTAGTCATGAAAAATAGAGTTTTGTTTTTGTATTTGACTTCCAGGTCCAAATTAATCAGCCAGATCAGCTCGAGTGTAAGATAAATAGTTGATGATCTTTAATCGTTGAATGATCAGGTTTTATAGACATAGAATGTATTCTTCCTTCTTCTTCTATGCATATGTGTGTATTTCTAGAAGATTGTCTCATATATTCATGGAAAGACTGATCACTTCCTTTTCTTTTTCATTAGTAGTTCGAGGTTCCCTTTTATAGCTCATGTGGTCTAACAAAATGTTTGATTACTTCTATAGGTATGAGGTACGGTTTCCTGACTTTCAACATACATTAATTAATTAATAGCAGTTTCATTAATAACATCAAATATGACCATTTCTAAATAATCAATAGAAAAAGAGTTTAGAGAAACATTGACTGGTTTCCATAAGTAGCTCTTAGTATCAGTGAGCTTGTATTAGTGGACTTGAGTCATTAGTTCGATATCAGTACCTGTAACTATTTATAACGAAAGACCGCTTGAATCAGTAGCTCCATCTATCAGTAGCTTCATCTAACAGTATCTCCTTCTATCAGTAGCTCCTATATCGGTTACCCATACTGGTGAAATTCTTGTATCGGTAGAATTTTTAGTTGTAGCAGTCTGTCTGTATCAGCAGACCTCTATCGGTAGCTGTCTGTCGGTATCTATATTTTTTACTTGTTTTATAGATTTATCAGTGGAATTCATATTGGTAGCTGTCTGCATGTCTGTTTTTATCGGTATCTTGTATCAGTAACTATGTTCCAGTGACCTTATGTCATATGATGCTTGTTATATCAGTGACCATTACTTATCGGTTGACTATGTACCGATAGGTCTGTATCAGTGACACATTACTTAATACTTATCTATTATATGAAAATCATATACATATTGAGTTAGTAATATAATTAATTATTTCTAGATATTTATAAATGTAGATAAACATTGAATAACACCTTCCAAAGATCATTTTGATTATTTTATCAACTCAATAATATGATATAATATATTGAAAGAATAATTGATATAGAATAAACATTATTTGGGATTATCAAAGCATATTGAAACATAATTGAGATTATCAAAACATGTGAGGTCAACACAAAGAATTTAGTAAATTATAGTATCGTGATACATCATGTGAAATGTGTGGTGATGCATGATAATTCAAGTGCAACGAGGGTTTACTAGTGCTTCATGTGCAATGAGGGTTTACTTATTCTCCATGTGCAATGAGCCTTGGCTCATGCTAATTCTATGTTATGTGTTGTTGCACATTTCCGTGTTATATTTATCATGCATTATCATGGCTTAATGTTAATGTTTCTCAGGTGATCCATTGATATGTCTGCTGTATAGCATGTATTGTATTCCTCATGTATTCCTTGTTTATTACCTTACTTGGCTTTATAGCTCACCCTTTTCTTATGCATGTCATCTGGTTATCCCATGAAATGCTACGTATATGGGAATGTAGGGGTCATGTAAAGAATTTTTCAATAAAGATGTTGTGTTTCATTAATTAAGATGTTATGTAATGTTCCGAAGCCCCAAATACACTATTACTCTCGAGCTTCCATGTTGCATCAAGTGAAGAGTTTATATTATAAATACTTATTAATTGCATAATAAAGAGCATGATTTTTATAGTTGGTATCAGAGAATAGGATTAGTTTTTTTTGGATTGCGATTAGAAAACCCTAGTTAAACTATAGAGAGAAGACTAATTATAATAAAGACATTTCTATGTTTTTGTGGGTATTGATTAAGTTTTATATTTTGAAAATATATCCTTGTTTGGATACAAGCAGGTAAGGACAACTTTGGAACAAATGTACCTAGGGTTGAAAACCCCAACAAGGAGTTTCGGGCATGACTAGGGTATCCTAGTACACAATAAAGGGCCTTGATACACTCTTGGTTACGACACTCCTGGGGGATATGAATTTGTAAATTCACAAGCTTAGTATGAACCATTATTAAGGGAATATAAACAAATCCCCTAAGAATATATATTAGAAATTTGATCATGTATAACATATATTGAAGCCTATATATTCTTATGTTAAGGAAATAAAACCTATTTATAAGTCATATGTTTTTGGATTACCCTTTATATGATACCTATAACATTCCTTTTATTCCTACCAATAGTCAATAATAGGAGGACTCAAGATAACAACCGATGTGAAGACCAATGTGATGACAATTCTACTGAGATTCCCAATCTGATGGGAGCAGGAATCACGAAAATTATCACGATACTCTCTCAGTTAACTAATACATTGTATAGAAACATGGGTTAAGAAGAATAATCAAACCCCCTAATAAAAAACAAGTTTCTATCGAGATTTTCATGAGACAAAGGCCTCTTACTTTTAAAGGATCATCAAATCCCTAAATCACCAAAAAAATAGATCAACTCTATAGAAAATATCTTCTTCGTCCTTCAATGATCTGAACAATAGATGGTTCTTATGGATGGTTATACTATGGAGGGTGAAGCCGATCAATGGTGGACATTTATAAAAAATACGAAGCCTAAGGAGTAGATAGAGGCATTGGAATTGAAGGATTTCAGAATAATGTTTTTTTGATAAATACTTTTGGTGCACCCTCTAGCTTAATATGAAAAGGGACTTCCTTGACCAGAAGAAAAAATATGATGAATCTGTTAGAGAATACGATGAAAACATGAAAAGGATTCCATGATACACATCTACCTCTGTTATTTCCACCAAAATCATGGTTTATAGCTACTTTTCTAAGCTAAAACCTAGCTTGTCGAAAGCCCAAGCGATCCATGACATCGACAGCTATGAGTAAATTTTCTGATGTACCCTCAAGTTCAAAATTGAGATTAGAAAATCTTAGGGGTATCATGTGGACAAGAAGCGTAAGGTGGACTTCCATTCGAGCGATCCAATTGATAAATCAAACGATGCTAAGAAAAAACAGAACCCCACATTCCAAATTTGTGGAAAGATGCACCCCGGAAATTTCCTGAAGGGGATGAAGAAAATACAATAGGTGTGGAAGAGAAAGGATCCTAGCCATTAAATTCCAACCCGAAAAATCCACGGCTGTGAAAGAGGAGAGGATTTCTCCTTTCTACTATCAATGCATTGTTCGTTTCTTCAACTGCAAAGAACCAGGGCATCTTGAAAATAAGTTCCTGATATCATGGGTTTTCGGATGTAACCAAAAAACTTCAAGGTAGCACTGGAGAGATTTTTCCATCCATACAAATCAGGATGTACAAATGTCAGTGAGTATCAAAAATGGGGAAATCATTGCATCCCTTGAATATAACTCCTCCCCTGTCATAATCGGTGGATTGAACATCCCATAAAACTTTATCATACTACCTCAAGTAGAATTTGAGGAAATTCTTGTCAGGGATTTGATTTACTTATATAGAGACAACATAAATTTCCATGAGAGGGAAATCTCTATCAATGTGGAGAATTGACCCCATATTCTGTATATGTGAATAGAGGATGATGAATCTTCTTTAGCACTATCATCTCAAATGATTATATTATTGACCTTTGAGCACGCATATCTAGCTCAGATGATTGAGTCTAAGGAGGAAACCATCCAGGAAGACATTCCAGTTGTGAGGAAATTCTCTGAAGTGTATCATACAGAATTTTCAGGTTGTCCTCCAAGAAGAGATGTTGAATTCTGAATTGATCTTATACCTGGGGTGTTCCCAATATCCAAGACTTCGTATGGAATGAATATTGTAGCACTTGAGGAGATGAAGAAAACTTCACAAGAATCAGGATTAAGGGTTCGTATGCCTAAGTACTTCACCATGGGGTGCACTAGTCCTCTTTATCAGGAAGAATGACGGGTCAATGTTACTTCACATTGATTATTGTGAACTTAACAAAATCATGATAAAGAACAAGTATACCCTCCCATGAATTGATGATTTGTTTGATCATCTTAATGAAGCACAATACTTCCCCAATGTAGATTTTCGGTCAGGATATTATCATGTAAGGGTGAAGAAGGATGATATCCTCCAGACTGATTTTTGTACAATATACAGGCAATTTAAATTCATAGTAATGGCATCTATAATCACTAATGATCTAGAAATCTTCATGGAAATGATGAGTAGAGTCTTTTGAGATTACCTCAACAAATTTGTGGTAATATTCTTAGGTGATATTCTAATATACTATAAAAGCAAGGAGGATCACGAGGATAATCTAAGAACTGAACTAGAGACATTGCGAAAAGATAAGATCTATGAAAAGTACAACAAGTGTGAGTTCTCGTTGAAGGAGGTCTCATTTTTGGTCCATATAATCACACGAAATGAGATATCTTTGGATCCAACCAAGACAAATGCAATGGAGGGACGGTCATGGAAAACATAGGTAATGGATATCTATAGTTTCTTCAGGTTAGCTATATATTATTGACTATTTGTGATAAATTTCTTATGATTGAACAAACCTATTACCAAGAACACTCAGATGGGAGTAATGTTTGTATGGAGTGAAGATTGTGAATAATGGTTCAAGGATTGGAAAAGGAGGCTTTCCACTACGCCCGTGCTCACTTTACCCACTATTGGAGAATTTTTTTGGTATTCTGTGATGCTACAGGGAATGTCCTAGGATGTGTGTTTATGAAAAATGACAATGTCATTGCTTATGCTTCAAGGTAATTGAATGTTATTGAGGAGAATTATCTAACACATGATTTGGAGTTGGCTGCGTTGATATTTACTTTAAAAATATGACAACATTATCTCTTAGTGCAGAAGTGAGAAATATATAAGGAACTAAAAATACAAAAGTATATATTCACACAGAAAGAGTTGAACATGAACCAATGAAAATGCCTAGAACTGATAAAAAACTATTACTATTAAATCCATTACCACCCTAGGAATGCTAACAATGTTGCAGATGATCTATGTTGAGAAAACCCAACAATTCTATCTTTGATGTGAGTCTAAAAAGATAGAATCTTCTTATATTTGATGATGGTTGACATGGAAATTATAAATAAGTGAAATCATCAATCCTTTCACAAATGATTTCTCAACCATCTCTTTTGGAAAGGATAAATGATGCTCAAAAAGATGATGTGGTAATTCAAACAAAAGTGAAAGCTATTAGAAAAGTGAAATCCTCAATGTTCAATGATATTGAAGAATGAATTGTGAGATTTGGGAAATGACTATGTGTTTCATCATGTAATAAGCTAAAGAAGGATCTTTTGGATGATGGATATAGTTCAAATTTCTCTATTCACCCCGAAAACACAAAGATGTTTCAAGATCTATGATAGAATTAATGGTGGGATAATATGAAGAAGGTGATCGCTGAGTATACATCACTGTGCCTGGTGTGTCAAAAAGTGAAGACAATGAGGTAGAAGTCTAAGGGGATGATGCAATCATTTCCCATACCAACATGAAAATTGGAGAACATCACCATGGACTTTGTCACCGGACTTTCGACGACATCCAAAGGAAATAATCCAATATGGGATATTGTAGATCATTTTTCAAAGGCTGACCACTTCATTGAAATTTGGGAGGATTTCTAATTAGATCCACCGAAACGGATATACATAAGGGATGTGGTAAGACTATAAGGAGGACCACTATTTATTTTATATGATTGAGATCCCTGATTCACCTCAATGTTTTGGTAGAGTCTTCAACATGATATCATTTCTGAACTGAACTTCAGTATTGTCTATCATCCTCAAACTGATGGCTAATCTGAGCAAACTATTTAGACACTAGAAGGCATGTTTAGATAATGTGTAATGGAATTTAAAGAAATTTGGGATCAAAATCATTCTCTGGATGAATTCTCATATAATATTAATTTCCACTCGAGCATCCAAATATAACCTTAGGAATTCATTTATAGGAAAAGGTGCAGAACACCGACATGTTGGGATGATGCCGATGAGTGTAAACTAATAGGACATAAAATGGTCAATGAAATGGTGGAGAAGGTGAAAACCATTCAGCAGTATATCAAGGCTTCCCAATGTCGATAGAAAACTTATGCAGATAACCTTTGATGAGACCTTGAGTTAAAATTTGGATACATGGTGTTTTTATGTATATCTCCATGGAATATGGACATGATATTTGGAAAGAAAGGGATGTTATGTCCTTGGTATTTCAACCTCTTATAGATTTTGTATTGTGCTGGGGTTATGGCATATCAAATAGCACTTCCACCTACCATGGCCAAAGTACATGATGATTTTCATGTATCTCTATTAATGAAGTACATACCATACCCTTCACATGTATACTCTTTAGAGGTAGTACATCTAGAGGATAATATTTCTTATGAAGAGAAACTAGTGATGGTCATAGATCGTAGAGAAAAAGTATTACGAAATATGAAAATTCCCCTCATCAAGGTGTTGTGGTGAAACCAAAATCTTGTAGAAGTGACGTGGGAATCAGAGGAAGTGATGATGCAATGTTACCCCTATATATTTTAGTGTGGGAAAAGGAAATTCTGAGGCCGAAATTTCTTAAGAGGAATGATTGTAACAACCCAGACATTCCTTAATGAATATTTTTCTTGTTCTAATTAAATTTTTATTATGTTTATATAATATATGAAATTCATTTTTTTATTTTTCTGGGTTTTAAAATACGGTTAATTTTTTTACCATTGCTAATATAGTCATTGAACAGTGATCACATGACTTGTATAAATATAGGGATTTAACAAATCCAATTTAACCAGACAAAGGAAGTGATTGCCTCATATAGTAGACTTACGCCATATGAATCCCATCTTATAGAGCTCATAATGGTGGTGGCATCATTGTGATTTTCTCTTGACCAAGCCCAAGTTAAACTTGAACATGTTAAGATTGAGCGAAACCAACTACGGGAGATGTGAAAGTTAATAGAGATTACCACTCGAGCGATATTGTCTGAGCCACCCCAAGAGTTCGTCACAATATTACACCATAAACATCAGTCATATATGGTTTTTTAAAGGGGTTATTTAACAAGAACCTATCACTATGTATATGTACATTATTTTTATATAAAGAATGTGCATTAATTTTATTATTGTTACTTTGTAAAAAGATTTTAAATATCAAATATTATTATTTTTAATTAATATTCACCAATGAAATATATTTTGATGTATTAATTGACTTTTTAATTGAATAATATTTTATGAAAATATTATTATTATTACTAAATTACTTTTCATTAAATACAAATTATCGTATAATTTTATGAATGCAATTTTAATTTTTATTATGATTTGAAAGATGTTTTTGAAAAAATCCATGAATTATCGACAAATGTATGTTATTATTTTAAAAGTAAAAATTAAAATATTTAGATAATTATTTATATATAATTAATATTATTTTTGTAATCAGGACTTCAAAATTATCCAATAGTGAATATTTTATAATCATCTGAGAAAGGCGATTTTTTGTGTAAAAATTAAATACTGTTAAAATATATAATGTGTTTTATGACATCATAATGACCTAGTAGTGATGTAATAAAATACTATAAAAATTTCATTTGAAAAATCCTTGGAAATAACCATGGTCTATTTGTTGGTTTTGATTAGTTTAATGTGTGGTGTCCCAAACCAAAATACTAATGAATTCCCCTCCATTCCTATAAAAAATCACCCAATATCCCACTTACACTTCACTCAATACCTTGGGAGTTCGTCCATCCTATTCCCTCCTCTATCTATAATCCACCCAATGTTCCCCAAGCCCTGATTAAGCCTCTCCCAAAGCATTGGGATCACACTTCTATGTAAGGTATTTTCACTTTCCTTATATTTGTCTATGATTCCACATATTGTTATACCCATTTATTTTCTATTAAAAATATTGGGGAATGATTTGAAACCTCCCATGTACTATTCTATTTATGTTTTAATGTTGATAAACCCCTTCCTCTCTCATTTATTTATTCCATGTATAACCATTAACAAGCCGAAATTCCGTAAGGAATTTCTCTCTCCACACTTAAATTCAAGCAATTATTCTGTATTACGTATCTAAATTCCATTAAAATTGTTTGGAAATTTATCTATATTACCCCCTTATTGTCAATTTCATTTACATATGATGATACACCCATTTTTCTCTCATCAACCATTTTTATGAATTCTTATGTCACGTCTTTACGCTGCCAAAATTGCACAGCAATGTTCCAAGCCAAAGTCAATGTGTAGTGAATACCGTACCCATTTATCAATCAAGGGAATTCACCTGTTGGAATATTTACTTACTGTTTTAAATGATTCATGTATTAATTCCATAATCCATTATCGTGGAATAAAATATTATGTTTAATGAATCCATGTTTTAGGATCTATGTGGCACAATTATGCATGATATGAAATGTTTAAGAAGGTGCACCCTAATAGTGCTCAAATGCATTGGGTAATTTATAGTATCGTGATACGTAATGTGAAATGGGTGTTGACTCGTGCTAATTCATTTTCAATTATAGGTTACTCATGCTTCATATGAAATTAGGGTTTACCGATTCTCAATGTGCAATGTGCCTTGGCTCATGCTAATTCCATTTTAAGTGCTGTCACCGCATTTCCATGTTATAATTATCTTTATTTATCATGGATTTATGTTTATGTTTCTATTTTGCTCCATTGATATTCCTATTGTCTAACATGTATGGTATTATCATGTTATTCCATGTTTATTCCTTTACTGGGCTTTATAGATCACCCTTTTCTTATGCATGACCACTTGTTATCCCAAGAAATGATATGTACGAGGGAATGTATTGGTCATGTAAATTATGTTTTAAATAAATATGATGTGTTTCATGTTTCAAGTTGTTATGTAATGTTCCTAATCCCCAAAGAAACTAGACCTCTATATCTTCCATGTTGTATCAAGTGAAGATTTTATGTAATAAATCATTTATACGTGTGTAATAAAAAGCATGGTTGTCACAAATCACATCTATGATTGGGTACCTTGCACCACAATAGCATTGATTAGATGCACTCACACCATAATGGAAAAAATCATGGTTCTACCACCTCTTCTGAAGGAACCATGTCACAACCCAACTGTACCCACTAGTGCCACATACCACATCACATTCATATCACACACACATAGTCTTCAAAACTACATCTCATCTTCCATGCAGAAACCTAGGCCACAGACCACACCACATCATGAAGACACATGGGAACCACAACACATCTCATACCAATGACACATAGAAAGCAAAACATTCTCACACACACATAGTCCACACCAACCTCAACCAGCCTGAAGAGTCTTGGGTTGTCAACGCCTTGATGTGCGATTAGGTGAGAGAGGGAGGCCATCCATCTAACTACACACCGGGATGTTTGGGAATGACACCATCCCCAATGAAATGTGGGTGTTTGACACATAGTTTTCATCTAGGGTGGGTTGGGAATTGAAATCACACAGAACTAAAAGTATATTTATAGGTTCAAACCACTCAACCCAACCTATGGGTTTTCAAAAACAACCAAACAGACCACACAAAACTGCCTTTGATGGTACCTCTAATGAATAACTACACATCCAACCAAAATCAAAATTAATAACCCCTAGTAAAATCATTTATACTGTTAACATTCCTATTTAATAAACAATTATTTATTCCCTATCTACTCATGGAACTAACAAACACATCACATTTTATATGTATGATGAAATGAAACCATCCATTGTCAAAGCCAAATTGAGAAATAAGGACTAGGATAAAAAAATCCACTCTAAAGATCATTCTTACTATATCAATCACTTGAAACTAGTTGAGAAACCCCCACATATGGTAACACCATCCTTCTTGAAAAAAATGCTTACCAAACCTCTATTAAACTACTATAATCCCCAAAAAAAATACCCAATCCCGACAACATTCAACACCATAACTATCCTCAACAGCCGAGCTGCATAGGAACACCTTATCTAGAAAAAACCAGACAAGGTTGTAGCCCTACAAACCAAAGACACCATGTCTATTAACCATAACACTACCCATATATATCCCCACAATAAAAAATGATCATCTATTCCACGGATAAATGAACTCTCAACATGATATTCCAATACACCACCTGTTTCACCACACACACACACTCTCTCTCTCTGAGCCACAACATAACACAACCAGAACATTACACAAGGTTGAGCAGTACCATAAACATCAAAAAACCACCCCAAACAAGTAAGCTGTATTTATATTTAGGAACAATTGTTCTTAAATTCCACATTGATAATTTAAAGTGATTATAGAATAAGTGCACTCTAGGGGAATCCATTTCTTAAGCAGGTATATGTGGTTAATCAATTCCACAAATCTAGCTATTTAACAAGGGATCTATAAGAAGTAAAAGATCAATTATTCAGAAGAAAAGGCCACCAAATAACATGATTTTAACAAGGACTTGAATTCAAAACATGTATTAATGATAATAGATAAAACAAACGATCATCATGACCATCTTCTTCTCCCCACATTTATTACAAATATAAAAAAACATGTTATCATAATAGGTATGATTACTTTTATAACATGATAAATTATATTCGTAATAACATTAATTAATATCTTCGATTGGAAAATAATTACAAATGGATGTTAGTGTATCCACCCATCACGCTTAAAAAATAAATAATGACTATGAGATCCCTACCTTCTCGAATAAACTATCAATAAATCCTTCTTGAACTAAAAACTAGGTGTGTGCGATCAAAAGGAATGAATCCAAAGAAAATAGGATTCGAAGGCCAAAACACAACAAATTACTCCATAAAGAATAAAAGATGTAGGCTCATCCTATGAAAATTAAAACACATAGGGATGTGGAGACCTTTACTCTGCAAGACACAGATTCCTTATCAACTGAAGTAAAATGTTTCAATGGACATATATATCAGATTGGAGTCAATACCATGCCTCTTGATTATTTCAATGTATCCGGAGCATAATTATATTAAATATATAACTAATATTCCTTGAAACTCCATCAAAAATATTCAAACAAGGTTTTAAACTCAATTTACATCGAATAAAATATAAAAGGAGATAAATATGAAAAAAATGGGTAATGATGGAACTGATTCATCCTTCGGTGTATCGTAGAAGTGGATCTCCAATGAAACTGACTGACGCCACTAACTGATGCCACTAACCTATGCCACCCATCGATTACATCAACCGACAGTGTGCCATCAACACGAATCAATGTCATGACCTACCAACAGTGAGTCACTGATGGGACCCATGAATAGGAAAAATCGATAGCCAGTCACTAACATGACCTATAAAAAATTAGTCACCATTTCGGCCTATAAATGTGACCTACTGATATTGGTTCACCGACGTGACATACTAATAGAGAGACACTAATGTGACCTACAAATATCATGTCACCCTTGTGACCTACTAATAGTGATTCAATAACAAGACCTACATACATGACCTTCCGATAAGACTTATCGATGCCACCAACCGACTCCTCTGACCGCCAGAATGCTAGATTTTTGGAAAACTATTGAAATGTGTCACCGTGACTCTCTAGAACACATCATACACTAAATTTTTACAATGGAATGGACTGGAATGGTCTATTCCATTATAATAGATACCTCTCAAAATATTCTATATGTCACAAATATAAAACCGTGCCTAGAAGAATGACGGGTCCTAAAAACCACCCCGTAAGAAACGTATCAATCATATTACCAAAATTGAAACACTAATAAAGTTTGGACAACCATAAGTACCATGAAAAACTACCTTGTGTTACTCAATGTCTTGAGTGAAACATCATCATCCAAGAACACCTAATCCAACATGTACTTCCCCAAATAGTCGCACAACCATAAAACATGCATATGACTAACTCTATTTAGTCACATTAACAAGTAAATTACCTCCTCCATGTTGATATAATATATTATCTAGGTGGTTCCGACTCACTAAAACATATTTAATCACATCCTCATTATTATATATCTACAAGGAATTTGGGTCCTCCCTTCTAACTATTTTAGGACATTATCACACATTACAGAATAAGGAAGAAACTCACCTAATTGAAAACATGTTTCAAGCATCCTATCATAAAGTATGAAATAACAATGAAAAATTCAAAACAAATTCAGGTACGGGGAATGAATCTACACTTCTCGCTCCCATGTACTCTCTTCCAAGACACCATGCTTCCACAACACGCGAACCAAACAGATGGTCTATCCTTGCGGCACCTTTTACTGATGATCCCAGATCTCTAATATCCACTATATAAATGTTAAATCTTTATCGACATCCACCTGTACCTAGAAAATGATATGAGATTAATAGTAAAGATATCAGAGAAGATAAGAGATGTGAATGATGTAATAGATATTCTCCATGTACAGTAAAGATTATAACTTGTATTCCACATCACCAACTCAGCCCAACACCTCAAAGGGTCAAATGAACCTAGATTTTTTTTCTCAATCTTCAAAACCTCCACTGAAAATTTAATGGTGAAGCAATTATTAACATGTTGTCCCATAATTCGAACGACATGGGCCTCCTCCTGCGATTGGAATATGACTTCTGTCGATATTACACCACTTTCATCATCTCACTGATGATATAAATGTTCTATAACATGCTCTATAGCATGTTAAAAACAAGAACATCTGCCACCCCAGCTTATATCCAACATAAAGGTGAACAACAAATTCTCTGTTCCATGGATATGATAGATGCCATACTAATGGAATATTGGTAGCTATTACATTACTGAAAACTATACCAGGGGCAGGTGTCATACCCAAGATCCACCAAATCCTAAGAAGTGTGTCCTCAGCATGTCCTCCATTGTCTAGATTTTTCGCTATGTCTTCCCATATGTCTGATGGTCGAATGCAGAGAGAAAGTGAAATGGAGTTCCAAAAGTATGCTCCAATCCCCTATAGAATTTTAAGTTAAAATTATAACCCAATCTGAGATGATTGATCATGGAAACCCCTGAATCCCTAAAACCTCTTCCACTTACCTATTTAAAAAGGTATCCACTAGGCCCAACTCATTAATAGATAAAAAGTGATTCAATTTTATCATTTAGTCCACTACTACTTAGATTTCATCACATCCTCCCTAATACCTAGGTAATCATCTGAAAAAATTCATATATATTTCATACCAAATTCACTCAGGGACATATAAGTTTTTTTTACTAACCACCAGGTACACAGGGCTCATCCTTCACCTTCTAGAACATCAAGCACATCACGACAAACTCTTCTAGTGCCCATATCATTTATGTCCACCGAAACAACATCATCAATTCATATTACAACATAGAAATTCTCTGGTGTAGTTCTAGTGGAATGTTGTAAAACACATTATCAACTCCCTCACACATCAACACTTTAGAAAATATCTTCTCAAAGAAAAAAATTCGATTATATCCATCCTCTAACATTACCTGGTGTGTATCCCCGTACTCAATATAGTCCCACATCACCTCTTACCTTATGGCTCCCCACTAAGAATAATGTACCTGTTTCATTTAGGGAGAATAAAAAATCAAATGAAATAAATATCATATTCCATTATCCTTTCAAACATCTATGTTCAAGGCATCCAACTACTCTATCACCTTCCAAGCATCGACAAATTCCAAAACAACTTCCTTCTAAAACATGATTTCAAATCATCAGCCACAACAGTCTCTTTCCCTATGGTGTAAATGATATTAAAATAGTAATCTCGAAAAAACTTCATCCACCTATGCTGCCAAAAACTCATATCTACATGGGAAATGAAATACCTAAATCTCTTATGATCTCTGAAGACCCCAATGAAATCCCAAATGAGGTAATGTCACAAAAAAATAGTACAAACACAACATCAGATATACCCAAATCATGGGTGCCATAATAACATTCTTGGGGACACAACTGCCTAAATGACTAAGATATCACTCCCTATTGCTGCATCAGCACACATTCCAAGCATGGATGGGAAGTGTCACAAAAAAATTTGAGCATCACCTACTCATCTGGAAACAAGAGAACTGACTAACTTCCCCTTCATATAGAAGAAATCTTCCTGAAATAACCCACTCCAAATAATGTCCTCATCCTTTCTGGTCATATTTGTCAATGGAGAAACATTTGAAGAGAAATGATGTATAAATATCTAGTAATATATTTCCCTAAATAAAAAACCACAAGATTATTCCACATTTATGGTTCTCCCCAAAAAAACCCACTTCTACCTTCAATATTTCCACCACTACACCGAAATGTGGCACCATATTTCCAAGTAAATGCACCTCTTACATATATACATAAACTTAGATAGATTTCTATAGATCCAGTACTGTCGAAGGAAACCTAGGATAGTCTTGAGATACATGTCATTATCCTCATATAATTTTGAGTAGATATTGATATCATTGATGAATACATTGATGATCTAGTCCATAAACTCATGAAAGACAGATTTCATGAGCCCCATGATCATAATAGGTGAGTTTGTAACACCGAACCACATAACATGAATCTTGAATTGTACATACCTACACCTAAATCTAGTCTTTGGTATTTCACCCATTGTCACCCTCAACTGGTGATACCTAGACCACAGATCTATCATAAAAAACCAATTTTCACCCCATAGCTGGTTAAAATTACTTCCTATTCTCTGGAGAGGATAATATTTATTGACCAAAATCTCATTAAACCATGGGTAGTATATAGAAAAACTCATACCACAATATTCCTTCTTTGTGAACATGAATGGATAACCCCTTGGTTAAACACTAGGCCATTTAAATACCTTCTTCATCATGTCGTCAATCATAATCCATACCTCCTATATCTCAGAAGGTGACATCCAATAAGGATACATCAATATCAAAGAACCACTCAGCAGAAAGTTCATCCTAAAATCAACATCACATCAAGGGGTTATAGTCACAACCTCCCCATGGAAGATATCAAAGAATTACATAACAAATCTGGGATCCTAATTCATATCAGCATCCATAAATTCCACTGACAACTTGGCCAACAATGAAAGATGAGGCTCTACATGTTTTATTCCCATATGGCGACTCTTCTCTCCAAAAAAATCCACATGCAAGCCATCCACGTCTAAAAACCTGACTCTTCTCCAAAATCATCCAATGATAGCTTGGACTGGAAACAAAATATTGGATGATAAGGATAGAATCGTATAGGTGCATCAATATAAAATAAGGGTCCCCAATATAATGATGCAGCCCCAACATTAGTCTATATCTCTAGAAGTCATTAAACAAGATTTTCTCACCTTTAAATGGAATACTCAACATGAAGGGAAAGGAAATATTTGATATGTATAGTCCTAGAGAATGAAATAGAGAGGTTGAAACGAAGGAATTTGAAGCTCAAGAATCAAAAAAAGAACATGAAATAGTACTAAACATTATGGTCATACCTCGAATGATCTCCATCCATACTGGAACAACTTCCTTTATAGTGGGTAACTGACCTTTGGTAGATCTTATTCCCCTTTTAGGAACACTACCTCCCCCACCCCCAAAATTCCTGTGGTAGAGGTCCCAAAAGAAACCCCTATGGTTGGATATACCTACATGGTCTCCCCTCTATGGAGCTGGATACTATTGTCCATGTTGCTAAAAAAGCCTAGCCGACAACTACTACTAAGGTGGGTGCTATAAAAACCCACCTCCACCATACTGATCTCAATATGAGTACTAAATCCAATGGTTCCTACTGACTCCACTAGTGATACACCTCAGTCCCGAATCTATGGGAAAATAATGAGGATTAGAAGCACACAAATGAAACTGCCGATGTAGACTGCCCATTGGAAAAAATATCAAAGTCTCTAGTGCTTGAGAACTACTGCTAGAATCCTTCATTTCCTTGAATCCTACTAGATCCCCTATAATGATACACAACCTTGTAATTGGGTCCTCTCAACCACTTTAACTTTCCTCTGGACCTCTTGGTATGACAGAAAGTTGAAGGCAATATCTTTATATTGGAGAGAAGAACAATGTTCATCCTCTAATAGTATTTAATGAGTCTTCCAATCATGATAGAGATCATAGGGAAGGAATAGTATTTCAATGATGTTGATTCCAAAATCTTATACCAACATACTTGCTAGAGGGAGAGTATCAGATGTTCCTTTATAGCATTCATGGTCGACAAAAGAAATTATTCTCATAACAAGTTCTCAAAATTGACCAGCAGAACATATGCCGCCTTAATCAACCCCATGTATATCTTCCACCACATACGCATAGATCCCCTCATATGACAAAGTAGCAATGGAAATCAGTAATCCCTTAGAGATCGTATCAGGATGATGGTGATATAATGGTCCTTGAGCTAGCTCTTAGTCTCCATGTATGAGACACTATCCTTATACATTACCAAGGATTGTCACTAGAAAGCACGTAACATTCTCTTCCACTTGTGTTCCTCTTCCACTGGATTAACCCTCCGCCAATTAGCCAGATTCGCCAGTTGGTCCTGAACTGACTAATCAACTTGTTCATGATGATAGAGTTCCATTTCTAAAAGGTAGTCTAGGAATTCCCAATCCAGCAAAGTATGGAATATTATTTTATGATTTATTTGAACATATTTAACACATTTAATTTCCATTTTCAATTTCCACAAAACAACCCAACTAAAATAGAAAGAAAAGTCAATATGATTCATGAATTGTTCCTAGGGTCACTACCATTCAAACAGTGTATCATCCCTTGGTCGTTTGGTAGGCTCAAAGTCCTTTCATCGAATCACATGGGGCCCAAAAATCCCATGTCCTAATCGATATTGCATGGCCTATGTCATGCACCAAGTCCAACTAGAATTATTTTCCTACAAACCCAATAAATCATCACAGTACCAAAGTCCAAAATACATCATTTCTCATAACCATTAACCCTTGATACCATTCTTTCATGACTAGTCTATCCAAATATTCCCCTCCTGATATAGTTGTGAAGGAAGATAGACAATGACCCATGACTCCCACCTCTAGTAGGCCATGGGTTGGTGAACAACACCAAGGGTAAAAACTATCACAAAATGGGTAGAATTACAATTTTTATAGTAACTAATATCATGTTATAATATGTAAAATCTCAAAACAACATCAATACACACATATATATATAATAAGATAAAATCAATCCCACTTGCATGTTTCTATTAAAACAGAAAGAAATAAACTGAAAAACTCCAATTAAAATACAAAAAAAAAAATAGTTGTGACATAGAGACTGCCCGAATTTACAATATTGTAATTCCCAACATGATTCTTATAGTCCTCTGAGAAACCTAAAAACAGTTTTATATACATGTATTGAGAATAAATGTATACTCTGTGGTGATAGTCAAAGTCTCTCATGCACAAGTGGAGAAGCATACTAATGCCTCTTGTGAGAAATATCAGAAACCAAACAACTTAACTAGGTATAATATCCAACCTAACCTCACCAAAGGAATCCTCACCAAATAATGCTATTCATGAAATGAAATATAGTAATTACATCGATTGTAGTGTTCCCCACACCACTTTACCACTAATTAACCACTCTGACTCCGTAATGAAAATTTTCTTAGCACTCCCACATCTTCTTAAATAACTATGTCACAACCTTCCCACACAAACTTGGTCCACAAACCTAATCACATCCCGCACACTAACACTTGGGCCTCCCAACTACATCTCACCATACACAAAGATACCTAGGCAATAATCCATAGCACATCATGAAGATACCTAATAACAACAACACATTTCATCATGTAAAAACCATAAAAGCACAACTTGCTTGTACACACATGGTCCCCACAAACCACAACCTTATCAAGAGTCTTGGGATTTCACCACCTAGAAGAGGGAGTAGAGAATAGCAGGTGGCCATCTATCCATCCTCCAAATGAAATTTTTAGAAGTGGTACCCTCCTCTATGAAATGGGGGTGTTTGAAATATTTTTCTCAATGAGGGTGGTTTGCGCAGAGAAATAAAAAGGAAAAAATGTATATATATTTGTAACAAATGATCAACCCAACATAAAGGGTTTTCAAAAACAACTAATTGTCCCACACAGTACCATCGAGGCTACTACCTCTAAAGTCTAACCACACTGCTATCCACAAACATAACCCATAACCCCCTAACGATTAATTTAACCAATTTTCATTATTATTTAACAACAATTTATTTGTTCCATCTCTACCTGGGAAAATACCAAACACATCAAATAAAATAAGGATGAAGAAATCATACCAAACACTACCAAATCTAGAATGAGGAAGAATGACCAAGGTAAAATAATCCACTCAAAGACCAATTTCTAATATATCATTCCCTAGAATCATCAAGATAAATTCCTACAAAAGATAACACCATCCTATTCAAAATAATCCTTCAGAAAAATTATTCCATCTAGAACACACACACAAACATTCTTCCAATCCTAGAAAAACTCCACACCACAACCATCCTCTATAGCCCCGTTGAACAAATCACCACATACAACAAAATAATCCCAACCCGGTTGCAGTCCAACTGCACAAAAATAGAATGTCCAAGAGCCATAACACAACCTATATGCATTTCCAAAAAATAAAATTTTCATCCATTCTACAAAATTCAAATATCATTACATGGGAATTCAATATACCTCCTCTACCACCCTACACACCCCCACACTCTGAGCCATAACAAAACAAAATAAGAACAAGACACAAGGATAAACAAAACCATACACTACACACAAGAACATTAAAAAAGAAAACTGTATTCATATTTAGAAACAATCATTGATTAATTTCACTTTGATAATTTAGGGTGGACACAAAACATGGTCAATACCAAGGCGTCCATTTATTTTATAAGGTATACTTGGTCAATAAATTTAATAATTATAGTCATTAAACATGGTATACATAAAAAGTTTAAAACATCACCCATGAGTATGAGAATACCACCAATTGGAATGATTTTTTAAAGGCATAAAATTCACAACATGGATCAATGATAATAGATAAAATAAATGATCATCCTCATCATAATTTCCACCCCTCATATATTTTTAACATAAAAAAACTCATTATCATAACATGTCTGATTATATTTATAACATATAATATTATCTTCGTAACAACTAAAATTAAATGCTGGGATTTAACAATAATAAAAAAGGGTCATTAGATTACCAACTATACTTGATTCAAGAATAATGAAAGAATAAGGGATCCATACTTTGATGAATAAATGATCAAAAACTCCACCTTGTGAAAAAAAGGATAGTGTGAGTAGCAGGAAAGATACTAAGGACAACTGGATTCCAAGGCACATCGAAACACATAACTCTATAGGGAATAAAGACTCTGGGTGGATGAAGAAAAAAATAAAACACATAGGAAAGAGAAGATATCAGCTCTAGAATGTTCATATCCAATATCAATGGAAGGAAATTTTTTAGAGGGCCATTAAAGTTAGATCGTGGTAAAGACCACATGGATTTATTGTTACTAGATCACATTAGTGTTATTATTTTAATGATATAAATAATATCATTTAAAATTCCACAAAAAACATTCAAGATACATTTAATACACAATTTATGCGAAATAAATCATTAGAGGGGTGAAACTGCAAAAAAGTATGGAAAAAAACAAATTAATCACCATTGGGTGTGTCATCGAGACGACTAACTAACATGGATAACTATCACCATTTTTAAATTCCACCCAATGAATCCACCTACTAATAGGGAACCTCTAACATGGGCTACCTATATAGAGTCACTAATGCAACCTACCAAATTCTAGTCACTGATGCGACCTTACAACATGACATACTAACATAAAGTCACTAACCTGACATACCGATAGTGATTCCCCAATGTGACATACCGAAAATTATCCACCAATGAAACCTACTGACGTGACCTACCGATAGTGAGTCAACGACATGAACTACCGATATTAAGTCACTAACACAACCTACCGACATGACCAACTGACACCACCTACTAACACCACCAAATGAAAGCACCTACCATTGGAAAATTATATTTTTTGGAAGAAACATGAAATTAATCACCATAACTCATCAAAACACCTCAGACAATGAAATTTCTCAATGGAATGAACTAGAGTGGTCCGGATCATTACATTAACAATATATAGAAACACTATAATTATTATTATCAACCTAATTTCTTATATTTTTTCAATATAATGCCAATATTTCTTATAATATAATTACTCAATCATTCTTAATGTTATTTTTAGTTTATATTTTATTTTTTTCATAAAAATTTACTTAACATAAATATTATCATTTGGAAAAAGAGATTTCATAATCCAATACCTTTTTAATTGGTCTATACTGCTTCATCGTTGTTCATAATAATATGTGATTATGTTGATAATTACATTTAATTTTTATTCATGTTTTTACACATCCTTATCTATATTTATAGTTGATATAGGTAATCTATTTTTTATTGATTATCACATCAATTTTATGGTCTATTCAGGGGTTTTAATTCACAATTTCAGCATATTCAGGGTTATTTTTACTTCAATTTCTATCATAGGAAATAATTTGATCATTGTCAAATTAACCCCTTTACTTTATCCTCAATTATTTATTAAAGGCCATTTTCATGTATTAGTACCATTTTTCCACTCTTGTTTATCAAACATTTTCATAATTGTTTTTGGAAAAACCAACATTATTTATCTATTATGTGAGAGGATATGTTTTCTTCTAAAATCCCCATTTTCAATAATGGTTTCAGAAATTTTTTAACATGATTTATTATATATATTTTAACATATTTTGTGTTTTACTAATGTTTAAATGGAATACTCATTCCACTTTTTGAACAGTGAAATTTTCTAACCATTATACTATGAAAAACAAATTTTCCATTTACCTTATGAAAAAATTCCAGATTTACTCCCTATCATTTCACTGAGGAATCATTTGGATGTTTAAAATCTTAATTTTTAATGAAAATATTTTAAAAAGTTATTTTTGAAGACAATAATCATCAAAATTAATGATATTTTCCATAATAATGTTTTTAAAAGATCTTTCTATTTATATTATCAACGAAAAAATCATTTATTTTACTCATCTTTGGATTTTTTTGAAACTATACATTTTCATCCACAAGATGGTTTATTATTAAAATGGACATGGATAATATTTAAATTTACTTTCATTATTTATTTATTAATACCCTCAAAATATGAAATCTTATATGATCATTGAACATTTAATTTTCCCCAAATAATAAATTTCATTTATCATGGATATTAGTATTGACTAAACCATATTCCATTTTACATATGGTTTCAAAATTGTTACATAACATCTTATTTATTGAAATATTGATAATTAAATATTCTTTATTCAACACATATATTTGATAAGTCATATTATTTATTTCGACTATTTGATATATGAAATGCATTGTAAAGAAAAGGAAGGGTAGTGACCAAAAATTATATGACTCTTTGATGTCTAAAATTCTTATCATGAGACAAATAAGTTGTGACCATTAAATGGGATTTAATGCATAGTTCTAAAAAATATTTTTAATGGTTTTGATGGTATAGGTTTTCATGTGCCTCTGACAATACCACCACAGAGAATGCATTCCCCTCATTTAGTTTTAGTTATTTGTCATTTATTAGATTTTACGTCGACAAATAAATGAAATATATCATTTATAGTTCACTGATTAAATCGAATTTGTTTTAGTGTCTTAACATTATATATTTATTTTTCCTCATACAGTTACTCAAATGTCATGTGATATCATTTTCCTTTCTCTATTGTTTATCCAATTCCCTTTCGATCTATTGATTACTTGGAATGTTTTTTCAGTCGATTACCATACCATATTGATTTATTCAAATTGATTCACTTTTTTATTACACTATACTTCCCCTTACTATGTAACTGAGCACTATATTATTATGACTCCTTTTCTAGTGAGCTCAATATGTATACCATGAACTTTATGCAAGGTTATAAAAGAAGAAATAAATTTATCTTCAATGTTTTTTTGAAAATATTTTTCTTGTAATTATTGTATTAATTATAATACAAGATCCATGTATGTTTCAGGTTTAACAAGACTAATAAAATCTTTTGTCTATTGACATTAGATTCCTTTTAATAAGTAAAATGTAATTGATAAAACAAATAGGATATAATCCTTCTTGGGTTGGGCCTCTAAATTTGGTATCAAATGACGAACAATACAAACCTTGGGAACTAGATTTATGAAAACATATAATAGAGTATGTCACCCAATGGTGGAATTTATGGATATGTATAAAAGAATACACATGAATTTTGGAAAAGTATATATAATGTGGATCTTCATTAAAATACTTCCCTATTTGTATTCTACAAGTGTTTGTGGTTCTGTCATAGATGAACATCGTAGTGAAAACTCTAAAAAGGAGTGTCATGATTTACTCACTGTAACCTTGTACACAAAAAACGGCCGAACTTCACATAAGGTTTGTCAATCCCTAGGGATTTTCATATGATTATTCACATATTATTTCCAATCCATTGTAATGGATTTATAAATAGAATGAAATCTAATATCCTTGGTTAAAACTAAAATATTTTTGATTTATGATATGGTTTCATGATTTAGAAATCCTAGAAATGATATTGTGGGTAAAATCTTGACCGTGTAATGACCTTTTTGGAAATAAGTGGATTATGTATTTATGAGTTGGTGTTATGTTAAAAACATTATATAAAACAATATTTTTGTATTTACCTTAATTTAATGATTTATGTGATATTTATTTTGGAAATTTTATTGATATGATTTTAGAAAAGTACAAACTATATGTTGTGTGACAACCAATCGAATCCATTAAAGCCACGATACATTAAGCCATGACCGAAGGATGATCATTGCTTGGCACTGATCGAAAAAATACAAAATCTATAGGTTAAGATGTAGTTAAATTTAGATGAAAAAATTTATCCACATATATTAATTATGAACTAGTAATTTAACTTATTTAGTTTAGATATTAATGTAATAACCATATTGAATTCAGATATCATGTAGAGACAAATAATAAAACTTATCAGTCTATTATAGTCCATATAATCCATTTAATTTTTATTTTTGTTCATTAAGAATCAATATTAATTTTTTGATATCTATTTCATCAACTAAGGGATGAATTAGAATTTGATTGAAGAACAAAAAAATGAAGTAAGTTTTCACATGAAATTAAACCATATAATGTAATTAATTTTCCTAATATTCTATAATAGATAAATAATGTCCCGATATTAGGAAAATGACATAAGAAATAATATATTTTCCTAATGGAATAATTTTTGTTGAATCAATTTCCTTCTTAATCATCAGAGATGTTTGGATTTGAGGCCATCAAATTTTTATTTATCATTCTCTTTTTTTTGATTGATGACCTCAATCACTCCCTGTAAATATTTACACTTTTCTTGTATGTATGTATCTATTTTTTTCAAATAATGTTCTCTTACACAGAGATATAGTCCCATTTAAGTACTTATGACCATTGGACATCATATTCTATCATTTATAAAGGTTGTTTTACAAAACCTACTCTTGATATGGGATATTAAACATTGTAAATAATAATAAATATATTTCCAATAATGGTTTTAAATTTTGATGGTGAAATTTAATTAAGGTTCACATAATTTAATTCCTTGAAAATATAATCAATTGGCATTATGTTCTGTTGCAAGAATGACATGAAACACAAGGTTTGTAAATGATTATAATATCAAGAATATTTACAATATATTTAATATTTTAAAATAAACTAAAAATATTTTAGGGCTTTCAATGCAATCAAAACAGATTTAATGTTTGACAGAAGAAACACTGAGTTTTCATCAATGTCATATGTTACACGAAGTACCATGTTACACCAAAAAATAATATATTATTATATTATTATTATTTAACATAATAAGATATAGTAAAATATGGATAATTAAGTGTAATAAAAAAATTATGAAAATAAATGGATTACACAAATTATTCATTGGTTACAAATAATTTAAAAATGAATATAAGCGATAATTGAAAATAAATAAATATTTTACAGAAACCAATTTTTATGATCACAATTCTATTTTACACTAATAAATAATATAAACTAAAATTATTGAGTGAAATTCATGTAATATATATATATATATATATTATTTTCAATAAAACATTTTTCATAATAATCCAATAGAATTTATTAACATAAGATAGAAAAAACATAAATATTACACATAATAATATATATTTTTACTAAGGCATTCGTACTGCCTTTTAATGGAAAACCAATGTTAAATTTAAATTTTATGAAATCTTATAGTGTATAAAAGTAATAATAAATTTCATTTTTTAAATAAGGACATATCAATTTTGTTATGGTTGTTTTTTGGTATTTTTCTGTGAAGTTTTTTATTTTAAGGAATAATGAAAAATACTGAATTTTAACTTGAAACTATTTTTTCATCTCATTTATTTATACGATTAAATTATATTTTTAATTATTGTTAATTTTTAATTACCAAAAATTTCTAAAAATTAATAAAATTTATGTAATTATAATTGATTTCACTTTGAAATAAACAATAAAAACATATAATAATCTTCAAATGGGTTTACATTAAAAAATTTTCCATTATTGTCCCCCATGTAACATGAAATTAAAATTACATTGTACCAATTATGTGATTGAAATTCAGAAAAATGGATTCTATATATTCAATCAGTATAATTTGTAATTTATCACATGTTTAACATCATTGTTTACAAAATCACTAGTGAATTAAATGAAAATTAATTAAAATGATAAAGGTAAAATTAATCTTAATCAAGAGACTAAAACATAACATTAAAGACCAAAACAACAATGAAACTTCTAAAAAAATCCATTTTATTTCCATATTTAGACCCTATAATCCCTTGTATTTAATCATTAATATTATTTTATACAATTTTAGTTATAAAAATATAGGTGTAATTCACATTACAAAAAATTTAAAAAAGAACAATTGTTTTATCAATGTAAAAGGCCTCCTCCCCTCTCAGTTCCCCACACCTCTAAATCCACTTTTGGCTTGACAAAACACTTCTCAAATGCATCCTAAACAACCATTCACTAATACTATATGACTAAAATTTGAAATAAATCAATCCTATGAATCCATTTAGTGAAAACCAAATAGAGTTATCCAATTTAGAGGTATAATCTTTCCTCCAACTTTTTTATTTTATTTCCATTATCCAATAACTTGAATATTTTTATTTCATTATTTTATAAAAAATGTTGTATCCTTAACATAATAATATTTTTTAATTATAATATTTAAACCTACACATACACACACATCCTTCAAATTGGTATCAAATATACTATTTACATGTATAGTGAACTACTACTTCACAAAAATGATGATTGATCATTTTCTGTTACCACCATTCATGGTTGTGAAATATTATGGAAACATTATTTATGTTAAATACTTTTTTGATAATATAATATTAATTTAAATCCTAGATTTTTATGTATTCCATTTTGTGTAAATATGATGACATTGTTTGTGTATGTGTAGACTACAACCTCTTAAAAGTCACGTGATTAATTAAAACAATACATGGTGTCTATAAAAAATTATTATAATTAAAAATTTGGGACATAAAAAATATTATATTAATGACATAATTAACTATCTATAAATATTATATATATATATATCATTTTCATTATTACTCTTTCAGACACATAAAAACATATAACATCGACTTTGAAGATGTGGATTACCACCTCCTATACATGATTTTATTCCTTCTACATCACATAAATTTTATATATAAATATATATTATTAAATAAAATTGAGTTTATAATATAATTATCAATATGTAGGTATATAATGTGTAAGATCCAAGCTTTTTTGGAATAATCTCAAATGCGTTTTTAGGTACTTTTTGAGGGTTTTAATTACCTTTGTTTTAGAGTAGTGGTTTGGATAATCTTGGGTGAATTTTTAAGAAGAAGTAGCATATAGTGGGCTAGGCATGGTTTTCAAATGTTATTAAAACATGTGTGACTAAGTCGTAACAACTATGAAACCTAGACAGAGATTATTTCATGGTTTTTTCATGGTTTGACAAACCATGTGTGTAAACTAGGCCAACCATGAAAACCTAGACAGAGAGGTCTGCACAGTTGGTGCATTGATTTTTATAACCATGTGCCCCTTATAGGAAACCATGTGCATGGGATTAATTTTATGATAATCTATTTTAAAATGACCCAAACCCCTTATACTCCCTTATTTAAATTTTTTTTCTTGCGTGAAAATTTATAGGTGATCTTAGAGCCTTCTGGAATGATTCCAATGTGATTCAAAAAATGCTCTTTGAGATCGAAACCCTAGATTGAAAATAATATCTCTTAATGGAATATAGATTTTATCCCATTGCTTCTACAGCTCTTTCCTCAATCTTTCCTTGATCTTTTCATGGAGGATCTCCATTATTTCCAAGGATATACAAATATGAGATGTGTTCTTGATCTAGGATTGTGGATCTAGATCTAGACATACAAGATTTTGATTCCTTTGATCTTTATTTTTGATTTAGGTATTTAGATCCAGATCTTGATATATGATGTTGTGATGCTCCAATTTTTGGAATTTTCATTGATCTAGTTTCCATTAATAAACTGAGGAAGGTTTTCTAATCCAATCTCCCATATTCTTGGATTTGATATGTGAATGCGAGATTATGGATTTACAAGCTTCCCATGATAAATGACTTCCTAAATTTATGTAATTTGGAATTTGGAATTTGGAATTTACTTTTCATTTCCGTACTGATAAAATTGTAGAGACCCAAGGTTGACAGTAAAGACCCAGAAATTTCACGGAAGTTTTTTTCTTAAATACTTTGGAATTTTATGAGTCTGTGGCTTCTAACGACACTTGATTCCGAGACCCGATGTGATCGGAATCAATTTTTGATGTTTAGCTCGGGTATGTTCAGTAAACGAACGAGTGGGTTTTTCTATATTTTGAAATAGTGATCAGAATTTAAATCAAAGGGTACCGATGAATTCACAATGCCTGTAATTTCTTAAGGGGACCTTTACTGTAGTTGCGTTTTTGCGGGAGGAGAAGTTAAAATTTGTGGATTAAATAAGAAGTGAATAAAAATGTGGAATAATTTTTATTCTATATCGAAGTGGTTATATCCTTCATGGGGGAGTTGGAGTGGCCCCTAACTACCCATGAGAGGATATTTGTGAGGTGGGTCCCACATGATCCCCAACCCTTCACATTCCCTAAAACCCCTTAAACCACCCATTAAACTCTCTTGTTTAATGTTGACACCTCCCTTGAATTTATTTTAGTAACTCTTCCTCTCCCCTCTCTCCCTCATTAAAACTTTCCAACCTATCACCTAATTAACTAGACAACTCATGGTTTAATTAATTAAGTGAATTGGAATTGGAATTTTTTAAATTTGAAGGCATGGCCTGAATTAATAAAATAAGGAAAACCTTATTTTATTTTTGTTTGGCTTGTTGTGTTGAGATTTTGGGGAGAGTGCTCTAGAGTTTTGAAGAACGCTTCATCTCCTTTGTTGAAGAACGCCAACTCTCCGACGAAGAAATTCGACTCGGTGACCCCAGATTCACCATCCTCTTCTTCCTCTGAAAAAATGGAGGAGACACAAATGCAAGAACTCGCTAACTATGGGGAAACTTATATTCTTCTCTCCGTGACAAAAGAGGAGACATCACTTCCTCGGGTGCACACCGACGACGATGGAAACGACACCGTCATTCATGACGCTTGTCAACCATGAAATTCTTTTTGAGGTAGGGATTTACTCATGAACATTTATGTTTACGTACACCGTACTTGTTGGAAAAAATTGTTTAAATATGGACAATTGTTATCATTTTACGTGGAGGGTGCGGGCCAAAAAAACACGGCCCGACAACCCTCCGTTTTTCTCATCTAATTATTCTAGAATCGAAAATCGAAGGCCGAGGAGGCACGATGTCATCGCGCCGTGCTGCAAATGCGAAAAAGGAGGCACGACGCCATCGCTCCATGCCGGGAATGCGACAAAGGAGGCTGACTCCATTGCACCAGTTGTATGGAAAGAACTGCAACCCGCTACACGGGCCGCTTCGGCGAAAGAACCGGCCGGCCTGTCGACTGATCGGGCGAAGAAGAGCCACAACGCTAGGAGGGCACCCCGCTAGAGGACCAGCTGGCCCATCGTCCGGCTAGGCGGAGCTGCACTGCCGCACCAGGAGGTTGCCGCGCTGAATGACTGGCGGTCCGCCCATATGGGACGCGTGCGCAGAAGACAGGCCGGTTTGGGGAAGGGCGGCGCCGCCTGGCGCTGCTGGTGTGGAAAACCGGGTGGGGGGGGGGGCACCCCCTTGGAACCCGCTCAACTTCGGCCGCTCCGCTAGGCTAGCCGACCAAGCCAGCCGGGATGTGTGCCCTACCAGGACGCTCCAGGCCGGGCCGTGCCACACCGGGTGGGCCGCACCACTTCGGGTCGGGCCGCGTCCCTTCGGGCCGAGTTATATTTTTCTTCGGATCGGTCTGAAACCCCTGCTGGGTCGGACCCGTCAAACTTGGTCAACCCGACCCGTCGGCCCACTGGGCTAAACGGGCCATGCCCATTATTCACTTAAATGTTAATAACTTAAGGACCGCGCATCCAATCGACGTGCCCTCTACGGCAATGATACTCTTTCGATGAGAAGGTCATTTTCCAATACAGAGACTACATATATCATCTCCACCCCACTTCATGAGTATTATACCTGGGTGAGCTGAGTCTTGACTTTCAATCATTATCATCGATGTGATTGACTTGATTTCCTGTGTGGATTGGGTTGTGCTTTCCTGTGCGGATTGGGTTGTACTTGGGATTGTGAGTTGAAGCTGAACTGCAATTGATGACTTTGGTATATGTATGGGCATATATCAATGTAGAGTTGGTTGATACTTCGTGTTTGTATCTTTCCTTTGTGGTTTATCCTTTGTGGATTCTTGGAGACCATCTGGGGTCTTAGGGTCCCTACTGAGTATCGTATACTCACCATTGCATGGGCTATGCCCACACTACGTTGTGTTGGATGCAGAGGATAGACAACACTGATCGAGATGGAGTCTAGTGGAGCGGGACAATACCTGGAGGTGGACCGCTTTGTGAGACGTACACAGAGTGGAAGACCGAACCCGAGGAGCTGAGGAGACCATCTGTACCCACCCTTCAGGTGGGATATCCGGAGGATGACTCAGTGGTTGCTGGATTACTTTACTGCAATTGTTCATTCTTTACTGTTGTACTTTACTTTCAGTTGGGTTTGTATTCTGGCCCATTTACTTTCCATCACATACTTTTGTACTCAGTTTACTTAGTGTTTACTTAAACTTGCGTACTCTGTTGTGTTTTTTTACATATATAAAGTCAATGCCTTCCCTTTTATCAGGATTTACGCTTTTGGTGCTAGTCGCCAGCCCCTGGCCAATTGAAGGCGGGCATGGGGTAGTCACAGCATGGGCCCCGAGGACGGGTCATGAAAAATTGGTATCAGAGGAGTTGGTTATACAGCAGAACTTTGGACTCTGATAATTTCTTCCTGTGAAGTAATAGTGTTAAAGGTATAGAGTGTGGTTATCCATCCAAGAAATCCAGTGTTGGTGTGGTGGCCAATGTATCCATACACCAGGATCCTAAATTCTGATTTCCGACTCAGTGCACGAAAACATTGATTGCATGTGTGTTTCAAAAGTTTTCTTAGTGATTACTTTGTGTCAGCTCACCAGGTATACTGTATTAACCGTGGCACACCTGCTTATTTTAATGATGGCCCCATGAAGGAATCCATCTAGGGTTCCCAGTTACGTTAGAGATGGCATCCCACAGAGGGAAGAGGCCTCGGTGTGGGGCCCAATTACAGCGGAGGCACCAGCGGTACCACTACACGCTAGGACACCAATACCACCCGCCCCTGCAGTAGAGAGTGCACGCCTCCTGAGTGCACTACATGAGTTTCAATGACAGAGGCTGCCCAGGTTTCATGGAGAGACGGACCCTCAGGTAGCTTAGGATTGGCTGGAGGCTATCGTTTGAGACTTCAGATTGGTAGGGACACCAGCAGATCTTATGGTGATCCTTGCTGCGGGTCTCTTGCATGTAGCAGCAGGTAGATGGTAGAGCCTGAGGCTCTAGGTGCACGACGAGGCATCTCTACTTTGGATGGACTTTGAGAGCCTCTTATGCTCGGAGTTCGTTATAGCCACCCTTTGTGCGGTGCGCATCCAGGAGTTACTACAGCTGCTACAGGGTGGTATGACAGTAGCCCAATACTAGGTGAGATTTACCGACCTCTCACGCTACTCCACAGACATGGTACATGACCCATTCTTCTAGGTCTGGACATTCGAGCAGGGACTGAAGCATGAGATCTGGGCTTCGATGATCTCCCTTAGCATTCTGACGCAGGCAGGAGTACTAGAGTGAGCCCTACTTGTGGAGAGCTTCCTTGATGAGCCTACTCCAGCAGCGAAGCCTACCGCAGGGTGACACATAGCGGAGTCTTCGGCAGTCGGTAGTAGACAGATGTCGCAGAGGTCCAAGCAGACCAGGCCATCAGGTGGGTGACTTCAGGATACTAGTTCGGAGGTGAAGGGCCCATGCAGTAGAGCTAATCATACGAGAGGCAGGCAATGCTATGCATGCGGCGGGTAGGGCCACATGGCTCGTGACTGCCCAACCCGCCATGTAGAAGAGCAGTAGACAGTTGAGGGACCACCCTGGCAGAGGCAGAGGATCGACCGTGGCAGTCCGCAGGGAGCAAGTAGATGTGGTAGAGGAGCTGGCCGAGCAGCGGGTGGTGGGAAATGCTTTGAGGTTATACCACGACCACCACTAGGAGGTCCACCACAACCATAGGGAGCTGACTGACAGAGGCAGGCTCAGTTTTAGGCAGTGGAGGCTTATGACCATGGCGCACCTGTGATGATTTGAGGTACTATCTATGTCTAATACACCCTTGTTGCAGTTCTTATAGACACAAGAGTGAGTCATTATTTTATTGTCACTGCCTTTGTTCAGAGCTCAGAGATTCTGACAGAGCCATTGGCTTGATCCTTACTGCTAGAGACTCCTACGGGAATAGACTCGATGATTACACACTAGTGCTGGAAGTGTGAGCTTACTCTAGGAGGTGATAGCTTTAGCTAGGATCTTCTTGTAGCAGTGTCGAGGCCTTACGCCATTATCTTGGGCATGGATTGGTTATCTACAGTCTATTATTAGATCAACTGTATTAGGCGCAAAGTGCGGTGTGTCCGCACAGATGGGAGTAGGTTCACCTTCACCAGTGAGAAGGGAGCCTTTGCAGTGCAGGATGGACTTACGTAGAGGAGAGGGTAGCCGATCACACATCAGTTGGCTAGTCTCATCCTCAGAGTGGATGATGTGCGGGGTCTGAGTATTCCAGTTGTGGTGGATCAGTATGAAGATGTTTTTCCAGACAGCATTCCAGGACTACCTCCCCACAGAGAGGTAGATTTCTACATTGACATGTACCCTGGGACAACCCCTATATCTACTTCAGAATATCGGATGGCTCCCACTGAGCTTCATGAGCTACGGGTACAGTTGGAGGACTTGTAGGGCAAGGGATTCATCCGACCCAGTGTTTCACCATGGGCTTCTCCGATTTTATTCACCAAGAAGGCTGATGGGATATTATGACTATTTGTTGACTACCATCGCCTGAATCAGGTGACCATAAAGAACAAGTATCCACTCCTGAGGATAGACGTCCTCTTTGACGAGCTTAAGAGAGCATGATGGTTTCAAAGATAGACCTCAGGTCAGGCTATCATCAGCTCAGAGTTCAAGACGAGGATGTGCAGAAGATGGCCTTTAGGTGTCGGTATGACCACTATGAGTTCTTGGTTATGCCTTTTGGCATAACCAATGCTCCAGCAGTATTCATGAGTCTCATGAACATGATCTCCCAGCATTTCCTCAATCGATTTGTCGTAGTCTTCATCGACGACATACTGATTTACTCGACTACTGAGGAGGAGCATGCCTACCACTTACAGGTTGTACTGGACACACTCTCAGAGTAATAGATTTATGGTAAGCTATTTATGTGCCAATTATGGATTTGAGAGGTACACTTCTTAGGGTACGTCATCTCTAAGGTGGGAGTTGCAGTGGATCCTGTGAAGATCAAGACAGTACTTTCTTGGGAGCCACCCAAGAGTGTGACAGAGGTGCATAGTTTCTTAGGTGTGGCTGGGTACTACCAGAGATTTGTGCCATAATTCTCCAGAGTTGCAGCACCACTTTCAGCTTTGACAAAGAAGGGGAAATCCTTAATGTGGTTAGATAGATGTCAACAGAGCTTTCAGGAGCTGAGACAGAGATTGACCATTGCACCCATCTTGAGGATACCATAGGAGGGCGTAGGGTACGTAGTATACTGCGATGCATCAGGGAACAGACTCGGGTGCGTCCTGATGCAGGAGCGGGCAATGATCACTTATGGTTCCCGACAGTTGAGGCAGAACGAGCAGAACTACGCTACCCATGACTTGGAGTTAGCAGCAGTGGTCTTCGCCTTGAAGACGTGGCGACACTATCTGATGGGTGAGCGCTTTACAGTTTACTCTGACCACTAGAGTCTCAGGTATATCTTCTCATAGAAGGACATGAACCTGAGACATCAACGATGACTTGAGTTCCTCTAGGACTATGACTCTGAGATAGTCTATACTCATGGGAAGGGAAATGTGTTAGCTGATACTCTTAGCAGGATATCAGGTATTCAGCTACTTGGAGAGGCGACAAAGAAACTTGTCGCATTGAAGATATCCTTCGTGGATAGAGATGGAGAAGCCTTTCTATAGTCACTCATAGTCACTCCTACAATACTTCAGCGAGTCAGAGAGGCACAACGTGGGGATGTTGACTTTGAGACATGATGTGCACAGATATCCATAGGACATACACTTGATGGATTTTATGTAGGAGGAGAGCACGTCATCCTCTTCAGGGGACATACCATGGTACCCGTTTCATTACAGGAGGAAGTTCTAAGGGAGTTTCACACTTCCCCTTTGGCGGTACATCTAGGAGTAGCGAATATGTACCAGGATCTCAGACAACAGCACCAGTGACCGGGTATGAAGAAGGTTGTGGAAGAGTTCTTTTCACGATACCTTGCTTGCCAGAAAGAGAAGGCGGAGCACCCAGTTCCGGCACGCTTGGTGTAGCACTTAGAGGTCCATGAGTGTAAGTGGGATAAGATATCTATGGATTTCGTGACAGGGCTTCCACATACATCCAGAGGACACGACTCTATCTAGGTTATTTTCCACCGACTCACCATGTAAGCCCACTTCCTACCTGTCATATAGCAGGGATCAGTGGAGAGCTTGGGATGACTCTACGTTCAAGAGATTTTACAGCTTCCTAGTGTTCCATTGTCTATCATCTCCGATTGAGATGCTCGCTTTACTTCCCGACTTTGGAAGAGATTGCAAGAGGCATTTGAGACGCAGCTACGCCAGAGCACTGCCTTTCATCCTCAGATGGATGGCCAGACGGAGAGGACCATTCAGACTCTCAAGGACATGCTCTGTGCATGTGTCCTCGACTTTGGTCATAGTTGGGCGGATCATCTACCCTTGGTAGAGTTTGCATACAACAACAGCTACCACTCCATCATCGGGATGACACCATACGAGGCATTGTACGACCGACCTTGCAGATCACCTCTGTGCTGGACTAACCCTGGGGAGTCAATACTCGTAGGACCAGAGATGGTTCAGGCTACGACAAAGAACGTGTAGATCATCCAGGAGCAGATGAGGACTGAACAGAGTAGACAGAAGTCCTATGCTGATAGGAGGCAGAGACTACTAGAGTTCGAGGATGGGGACCACGTTTTCCTACAGGTCTCACCTCGACGTGGATTACAGAGATTTGTCTAGGGGGACAAGTTATCTCCACACTTCATCGGACCATTCCAGGTTCTCAGTAGGGTAGGTGAGGTGGATTATCGCCTATCCCTTCCACCTCAGTTGCACCGGGTGCATGACATCTTCCACGTATCTCAACTGAGAAGATATGTCCACAACCTGACACATATCATTGATCACATGGAGCTGGACATCGATGACGAGGAGACTTTTGTGGAGGTCCCAGTAGAGATCGAGGATCGATAAGAGTGGTCATACATGGATGGTCGATTCCTCTGGTGCACATTCATTGGCAGCACGAGAACCTCTAGGAGAGCACATGGGAGTAGGAGGCTCAGATGTGTGGACAGTACCCTCATTTGTTTCCCTAGTTTATGATGTAGCATTACGGGGACGTAAAGCCCTGAGGTGGGAGTAATTTAAAGAGCAGGAAATTTGAACGAACGTTTTTTCATAAATACTTTGGAATTTTACGTGTCCGTGGCTTCTGACGACACTTGATTTCGAGGCTCGGTGTGATCAAAATCAATTTTCGAAGTTTAGCTCGGGTATGTTTAGTAAACGAATGAACGGGTTTTTCTATCTTTTGAACCGGTGCTCGGAATTGAAATCTGAGGGCACCGATGAATTCACAATGCTAATAATTGCTTAATGGGACCTTTACCATAGTTGCGTTTGTGCGGGAGGAGATGTTAAAATTCGTGGATTAAATAAGAAGTGAATAAAAATGTGGAACAATTTTTATTCTATATCTAAGTGGTTATATCCTACATGGGGGAGTTGGGGTGGGCCCCTAACTACCCATGTGGGAATATTTGTGAGGTGGGGTCCACATGATCCCCAACCCTTAACATTCCCTAAAACCCCTTATACCACCCATTAAACTCCATTGTTTAATGTTGACACCTCCCTTGAATTTATTTGAGTAACTCTTCCTCTCCCCTCTCTCCCTCATTAAAACTTGCCATCCTATCCCCTAATTAATTAGACAACTCATGGTTTAATTAATTAAGTGAATTGGAATTGGAATTTTTTAAATTTCAAAACATGGAACGAATTAATAAAATAAGGAGAAGCCTTATTTTATTTTTGGTTGGTTTTTTGTGTTGAGATTTTGGGGAGAGAGCTATAGAGTTTTGAAGAACGCTTCATCTCCTTTGTTGAAGAGTTCCAACTCTCTGATGAAGAACTTCGACTCGGAAACCCCAGATTCACCGTCATCTTCTTCCTCCATGAAAATGGAGGAGACACCGACTCAGGAACTCGCTAACGACAGGGCACCTTCTATTCTTCTCACCGTGAAAAAAGAGGAGACGTCACTTCCTCGGGTGCACACCGATGATGACAGAAATGATACCATCATTCACGACGCTTGTCAACCGTGAAATTCTTTTTGAGGTAGGGGTTTACTCTTGAAAATGGATGTTTAAATAACCCATTCTCGTTGGAAAACGTTCTTTAAATATGGCCAATTGTTGTCATTTTACGCGGTGGGTATGGGCTGAACAAACACGGCCCGACAACCCTTCGTTCTTGTTTAATTATTCTAGAATCGGCAATCGAAGGCAGAGGAGGAACGATGCCATCACGACGTGTCGGGAATGCGACAAAGGAGGCACAATGCCATTGTGCCGTGCCGGGAACACAACAAAGGAGGCCGATGCAGTCAGACCGGTTGTGCGGAAAGAACCGTGGCCCGCTACACGGGCTGGTTCGGTGGAAGAACCGGCCTGGCGAAGAGGTTTCATGACACCAGGAGGGCGCCGCACTAGAGGGCCGGCCAGCACGTTGGCTGGATGGGCAGAGCTAGACCACGGTGCCAAGAGGCCGCCATGTGGGAAGACCGGCGGCCCGCCTATGTGGGCGGCTTGTGCATAAGACCGGCCGGTTTAGCTGGCCGGTTTGGGGAAGGGTGGCGCCGCCGGTGCGGAAAACCGGGGGGGGGGGGGGCTCCATTGGAACCCACTTGGTTTCGGTTAAGCTAGCCGGGCTGCGCGCCCAGACTGGCCGAGCGGGGCCCAGTCGGGCCGCACCAGGTCGGGCCACGCCTCTTCGGGCCGGGCCGCATCCATTCGGGCCGAGTTATGTTTTTCATCAGACTGGTACAACACCCCTGCTGGGTCAAACCCTTCAAACAGGGTCAACCCGACCCGTCGGCCCACTAGGCTAAACGGGTCGGGCCCATTATTCACTTAAACGTGAATAACATAAGGACCAGTTGTCTGATCGACACACCATCTACGGTACTGGGACTCTTTCGATGAGATAGTACTTTTACAATAGTCTAAGTGAGTTTTGGATGAATTTGGATATCATCTAGGTTAGAAATGAGCGTATTTCTAAATAGGCCCCAGGGACGGAAAATCAAATATCTCTCAGACCGGGCGTCCGATTGATGCGTCGTCTGTTGCGTTGAGTTCCTTTTGTCGAGATAGAACTTCAGGATACATAAACTCTAGACATCATGACCGGTGATGTATCGACCCCCCTTGGTTCGTGGAATGGCCCCTCCCAAAATTGAGCGCGCTGTGTGCGGGAACCCTAGAGCTGGCTATGACTGTGACAATGATGACGACTGTACTTGGATCCTATGTGGGTTCGGCAGCGAAGACAACTGTACTTGGATCCTCTGTGGGTTTGGTAGTGATGCCGAATGTACTTGGATACTCCGTGGGTTCAATAAAGATGACGACTGTACTTGGATCCTATGTCGGTTCGGTAGCAATGGTTATTGTACTTGGATCCTATGTGGGTTCGACAAAGATGACTTTTGTACTTGGATCCTATGTGGGTTCGGCAGGGAAGATGATTTAGAGACTACATCCATCATCTCCACCCCACTTTGTGAGTATTATACCTATGTGAACGGAGTCTTGACTTTCAATCATAATCATCGATGTGATTGGCTTGCTTTCCTGTGTGGACTGGGTTGTGCTTTCCTTTGTGGACTGGGTAGTACTTGGGCTCGTGAGTTGGAGCCGAATAGAATTGATGACTTTCGTATATGTATGGGAATATACTTAAGTAGAGTGGGTTGATACTTCATTTTTGTATATTTCCTTTGAGGAGTATCCTTTGTGGTTTCTGGGAGACCATCGGGGTCCCTAATGAGTATCGTATACTCACCCCTGCATGGGCTATACCCACAGTACATTGTGTCGGATGCAGGCGATAGACAGAACTGATCGAGTTGGGGTCTAGTGGAGCTGGACGATACCTAGAGGTGGAACACTTGGTGGGACGTACACGGAGTGGACTAACGGACCTGAGGAGATGAGGAGACCATCTGTAACCACTCTTCAGGTGGGATATCCGGAGGATAACTCAGTGGTTGCTGGTTTTCTTTACTGTAGTTGTTCTTTCATTACTATTGTACTATACTTTCAGTTGGGTTTATATTCTGGCACATTTACTTTCTAGCACCTACCTTTGTACTTAGTTTACATAGTGTTTACTTCATCTTGCATACTCTGTTGTTTTTTTACTTATATAAAGGCAATGACTTCCCTTTTATCTGGATTTACACCTTTGGTGCTAGTTGCCAGCCCCTGGCCTATAGAAGGTGGGCTTGTGGTAGTCATGACACGGGCCCTGAGGATGGGTCATGACATTGACGTACATGGAAATTACATTACTTGTGCGAAATAATTAATACATAACAAGAACCAACACTCAAGGACCATAATAGTTTATTGTCTTTGGAAACTGGGAACATAATCTTCTAATCATGGTGAATGATCTTCAACATCTCCCATAAAGATCTTCCACTTTTGTTTTCTAACCTAAAACCTTTCTTTGAATCCTGGGGAAAATAAAACATATAAAGTTTGATCTCAAATGACCAGTAAGGGGAAGCATTGAGAAAATAAAACAAATCATATACATTTGAACGTAAAAAAAACATGAACGTAAAGTTTAAACATCAAAATCATGAGAAATAAATCATGGTAGTACTTAAGGAATAGATCAGAAAAGAACATTAATCATGATAAAATAGCATGGGAATAAAACATGTATTTGTGGAAAACCATTAAGAACATTATATGATTTACATAGTAGCCAAGGCATTGCTGCAGAGACCATCTTAGTGGACAAAGCCCCTTGCTAAATAGAGTTCACTCCTCGTTCCAGTCCTGTATCACTTAACCGGATTAAATTACCATTCCAACCATGTCTATCTCATAAGATATAAATCTTTACCCAATGCATTGGATGGAGATATAGGTCCGAACCATCTCATAATAAAATCATTCTTACCTGTTCAACAAAATAGACATAAATCATTTATCATAACCCAAAGAATAAAATGGGTTTCATAAAAATCATCCCATCATAACATAATCCATATAAAACAAATGGATATCATTTCATCATAAAAAGAATCAAACCATGTATATAATAGAGATATTATACTTGAAAAATAATCATACTAAATAATTTCATCTTAGATGGAAAATAGTTTCGATAAAACACTTGAAATGCATTTTTGAGGAAAATATCCTTTCCTTTTCAAAATCATATTCTTTTCTAAAAATGACATGAAATTTTAGAAGAAAAGAATTTTGTTGAAAATAATCATGAATTATTTTAGAGGATGTTTTATTAAAGTAAATCATTATGAAACTGTAAAAATCCATTCATTCTATATAAGTTTAAAAAACATTCTTCCCGTACTTTTTCCGGAAAAGTCAAAAAGTACCTTATATGCTAACACAAGGAAGGATTCCTTCCATACAATGTGGTAACAAGTCAAAAAAGGGTACAAATGACTTTATTCATACATGGAATCATAATAAACATTTTATGAAAACAATTTTAGAAAACATGGTCCTGGATGATAAACATAACCCCACTAAATACTTACTTATATGCAATCTCAGATAAAAATGAGATTTGCAAAATTATCCATTACCTGAGGTCCAATTTCTTATGTATGTGTCCAAAGCTCCTGTATAGTGGGTTTAAAAATATTATTAACTTGTAACAGAATTATAATAATATTTATGATATCATATATGACTCACTTATGAATTTATATTACCAGTTCCTTTGTCAATTCCATGTTAATGTAGTGTTTTCTGAAAAATCGTTTCATTTATCGTACGTGTTTGGACATGTTGTTCTTGACATTATTATTACTTATATCATGATTTACATACATAGAGAATGTAAAAACTGATTTATATATCATATATATTCAGTATATATATATATAATATATAGATAAATGAAATGAAACACACCGTTCAAGGAGACGGTAGACCGTACGTACGCATGAACGCTGTTTTCATTTCCTTATTGACATGAATCGAAGTAAGTAGATGATATATATATATACATAAATCTAGTAGAATTTTTATGTTATATATACAATTATTATTCATTATATATACATTATAATCATTATTGAATGGTTAACATGGAGAATGAATCTCATCGCGTCGTGGAGACGGTAATCCGTACAAACGCACGAGCGATGATATCATTCCCATAATTATTGAATGGAATTAGAGTTGATGATATAATATCACAAAATCAGTATGATATTATAATAACCATATATAGTTATTCTTTACACCCTTATACCCATCCAAGTAAGGTGTTGGTGGAAAAATAGATTACACCACGGCGTGGAGACAGTATTACCTACGTACGCACGCACGATGATTTCAATTTCCGTAGGATGGATAGAAGGAGAAATGGGGTTGTTTCATATTTATAATAACATATCAGTATATCAGTGATACTTATGTTATTACTTAATAATTAAACAACTAAATAAGATGAAGTTGAAGAAGAAAGAAACTTGAAATAATTGGTAGAAGAGATTACCTCTTCCTTGACGCACCTCTTTTAAGATTCCTATTAAGGAACTAGAGTTGGTCCTTTGAGAAGACCAGAACCTCTATAATATAACTATAGTGGTTGAGAAGAGAAATTGGCCGGGGTTGGCTGAGCATGAAGGCTTAAAATTGAGTGAAGAGGAGAGGGAATGAGGTGCCCTTATAAATGAGAGGAGAGAGGCACTTTCGGAAACCCCAAAAATATTAATTAATAATAAAATGAAAACCCACTTAAAAACCACAAAAATGACTCAATTAAATTATGATATGAGATAGGGTTGTAATACAGTTAATAAATAACATTTATACATGTTTTATGTTTATTTTAAACATCATCAAATTGATTTATCATTATTTAATCTATTTTATTTTAATTGTGGTAATAAAATTATAAATTATAAATTGTTATAAATACATAGTTAAATGTAGTAAATTTACTATAATTGGATAATTTATAACATTTTATACCATATAATTTGGAATTTTTTGTTTTTAAATAATTTTGTGATTTTTAAATAATTTAATAATATGTTATTTTTATAAAATATCAATAGTGATAGTTTTGATACTATTCATTATTTGAATTTAAATAAAAACCACCCAGAAGATAAATTCGAACAAAAATATATAATAGTTTCATAACATGACATATTCATAAAAACAGTTCATGGGGCACATTAATTTGATCATATATTATTTATTATCATATATTTAATACCATTTCTTTGGTATATATCTTAATAAAATAATTACATCAAAATTTTTGTATAATTATTTAATATAATTATTTGTTTTAGAAAAAAAATACTATGATGAAGATAAATATAATATCATTGATAATAATATTTTTACTAGAATTTATCATCTTAAAATCACAACATTTAAGTTGTTATATTTATTAAAGTATGAAGGTTACATCTTTGACATCATTTAAAATAAAATAACATAAATGTTCTAATCGGTTTTATAAGGATCTAAATGGTCCAAAAATCTACCCTTGGATTCTTAGGGTATAGATATACTCAACCAATAATGTTTCATTATTTTTTGGGTCCTTTTGATAGGTATTGTTATATTAATAATAATTATATTATTGATTTTTCACTAAATTAATAATTTCTACATCATTAATGTATAAAATATTAAGGTAATTAAATATTTCTTAAATATTAAAAATAAATTACCATGATAAATGAAAACATTTTATCTTTCATATGAGTATTTATAATTTAATTTATATTCTGTATAACCTTATATTGAAAAGAATCTAATTATTAAAGTTTGAGTGAGACATATTTCACTTTTCATTAAATAAAATAAATAAAATGTCTTAATCAAATACAAGTGGGTTCCATTAGATTCCATTTCTACCCAAGTTTGATTTAGAGAAAAATATAATCATCTAATTATATTTTGACAAGTGTTAGGGTAATTTTATAAAATTATATTCACCATTAATTACCTGATTTACCTTTAACTATGGTAAATAAAATTTACCGTAGATACTATTCATAACGCATACAAATAAAAAGTAGCTTATTAACATAATTTAGACCTAATGATTCGAAATATAGAATCCATTTTTCTAAATTCAAAACACAAAATTTGTAGTATTTAATTTCAAATTAATCCCACTATAGAGAAAATGAGTTTTCAAAGATAAAACGTTGCAAAAGATTGAAATGTTTTTACTTATGAATTCAGTTTAAAATTAATGATAATTAATTAAATTATATTAAATGTTAAAAATATATTCTATTTTCTCTTTTAAAACCATTCAATATTATAATGTAACCATATAAAATTACCTTGATGAAAAATATTTTTTAATTAAATTTTAGCATATTTTACTATTCAAAAAAATAAGAAACTTATCAGAAATATAACAAAAATTTATCCAAAGTAAATTTTTATATCCTGATTCAAAATAAGAACTTTATTTTGTAAAATTGAACTTATACACATGTCAGAAACTAAATTTAATTTGGGTGCGCCATCAAAAGGTGGCAAAACTGAATTTTTTCAAAAATACTTATTTTACCCGAAAACATTTATTTTGTTCTCATACCATGTTCTATAAAATGTGTAAGATGAATTATATTTCAAAATGTAGTTAATACTATTCATAAGGGCTAGTTTATTATAATATTATAACAATATATAGGTTTTTAGTGAAGCTCAGTATTGCGTACAACACAGGCTATTGAGGAAGGTTGCTCTTGCGTGCAACACAAGCCAAGAATAGTGTTTGCGTATAATATAAGCTAATATGGTGTGGATTATCGCACAAGATAATTTTGAATTAGTATACAATACAAGGCATCAATGAAATTAAAAGAATATTTTTCATAAAATACCAGGGTGTTACATTTTACCCCCCTTAAAATGAATTTCACCATTGAAATTTGTCTCGGTTATAAATGGTTTACTACTTGAATGCTTCATTAATAGAAACCCACATCGTAAATAGGAATACCAAAACATTACTTTAAATACTAAATTATGAAATGTAAAAATTACCCAAATTAAATAATCACTTGGTTTCGACATAAGAGAACATAGGTGAATATATAGATATGAAAGAGAAATCTAACCATCATGTTTTGATGGAGAGTGGTAGAGAACATGGATATGAAAAAGCCAACAATCACAAAGCCATAAATTTGGGATGATCTAAGGTACCATCATATTCATCAGATATGAGGGCAATAGGAATACATTTTTTGTTTTCAAGATCACTTCCCTAAAGTTGAAAAAATTGGAATTAGAAGAAATTCTTTCTTGATTTTGGTACAATATCACCGTTGGTAATTCCTTGAACAATTTACACTTCATCTATTAAAGAAATGAAGTTGAATTTGTCATTCGTGAAGTGTTAGCAGATCATGCAATAGAATGATAGGTCATTCCATCTGTCTCAAACAAGAAGTTAGAAAAAGTTATTAAATATACATAAGTCCATCTATAGTGATATTAATAGTATATAGTTCAAAAAATGGAATTATACATCATATATCATACCAATTAATAAATTAAAACTAATTTATACAAACCAAGGACTTCTTGTAAGCCAATGGTATACGACAAAGTCCTGTCACACTTCAGTTGTGTGTTCGATTCCCACAGCCTTGTCCGACGCAACAGGTTGTCTCTCATCCTATGGGTTTTCCTTTTTATAAAACTATACTATTATAATATTCAGAAATAATATTGGAAAACAAGTTATATCCTTAAATAATACTATCTGATGTCCAACATAATCCATTCCAATCTTTAGGCTTATCCAAAATACATCTATCAAATATCATAGTATAAAGAAAATGATTACTTGAATGGTCACATAACAAGAACGTGAATACCATAATTTATCCCCCATATATCATAAGATATATCTTGTTGATCACATTTCAAACATGTGAATACCTTAATTGTGTATTCTCTGGAAACATATATAACCATATAATCTTTGTGGAAACATGAATGATCCCAGAATTTCTATATACTCTAACCATGATATCACTTTGTCCTTATATCAGTCATGAGCTCATTAATATTATCAAACATTTCATTATCTCCTTATCCCATAAATATGTTCATATAATCTTCTTTCAAAAAAATATCTGAATAACCTTTCATGGTTAACAGTACCATTCAACATATGTTTTCAAAAAAATTTAACTAAAAACAATAGTGTAACAATCTATAGATGTTTCTTTATTCCCGAGTACCATGAAATTACTTATACAACATTACCCTTGATAAATATTAAATCATCACACTACCTTCTCAAACCATTGACCAAGCTTTATCACTATATTCCTCAACACGTCATTCATCTCATATACCATTTGTAGTCTCTTAATCATCATCAACATAAATACTACCCATACAACCATGCTGATTCTCTTCATGAGATTTTCCCTTAGGCCATTGGTTTGCATAATGCCCTTATGTTCTACATTTAAAACATTTAACCATTGTCGATGTCTTAGCAATAACATTATCCTTGTCCATGGTGTTAACTGAACCTTTTACTTTACAATTACTGAATTTGTGTCCTTATTTTCCACACCCAAAGCATCTTCTAGTTCCTTTGAAACATTCTCCATGATACCTCTTCCCACATGATTTACAAGAGTAAAATTGAACTTTCTTTCCACTATGATCATCCAAAAAATCCATCTTTCTCTTATGAGATGAGTCAAGAAACTTACCAAAGTTGAGATTATTGATCATATTTTGAGATTCCTGATTACGAATAATAATAATATATGGACTTCAATATCCATTTTAATTTGCTTTCTCATGACGATTATCATTCCATTTTCCATCATATCCTCCATTATCGTGAATCATCAAGTTTCCAGCCATTTTCAAAACCCAAAAAGAATATTGTGAGAGAAAAAATCATAATCAAGGGGGAGTAGCTTAAATATCTAACAACTTAGGTTAAATTATAAGATCATTACCATAATTATTGGACTAAAACCAATACTTATACTTATCCTTAGGGACATCCCTAGACATACCATAGAAATATCTTCTAGAGATCTCACCAAAGATTTTGCATCATAGTTTCCAAAGGTTAACTAAACCTTTCCTCTAATACCAACAATAGGTACCCAAGTATGAGGTACATGGACATTAAATTTCATTTTTAGGATAATTAATACATAACAAGAACCAACACTCAAGGACCATAATAGTTTAGTGTCTTTGAAAACTCGGAACGTAATCTTATAATCACGGTGAAAGATCTTCAACATCTCCAATAAAGATCTTCCCCTTTTGTTTTCTTACCTAAACCTTTCTTTAAATCTTGGAGAAAAGAGAAAATATAAAGGGTGATTTCAAATTCTCAGTAAGGGTAAGCATGGAGAAAATAAAACAAATCATATACATTTTAACCTAAAATAACATAAACGTAATGTTTACACATCAAAATCATGAGAAATAAATCATGACAGTACATAAGGAATAGATCATAAAGGAACATTAATCATGATAAAATAACATGGTAATAAAACATTTAATTGTGGAAAACCATTAACCACATGATATGATTTCCATATTATCCAAGGCATTGCTGTCAAGACCATATTAGTGGACAAATTCCCTTATTGAATTGAGTTAACTCCTCGTTCCAGTCCTATATCACTGAAACAGATTAACTTACCATTCCAGCCATGTCTATCTCAAAAGATATAAATCTTAATCCAATAAATTTGAGGTATATATAGGTCCTAACCATATCACAATTAAATCATTCTTACTTGTGCAACAAAATTGACATAAATCATTCATCATAACCTAAAGAATAAAATGGGTTTCACAAACATCATCCCATCATAACGTAATCCATATAAAACAAATGGATATCAATTCATCATAAAAAGAATAAAACAATGTAAATAATTGATACATTATACTTGAAACATAAACATACTAAATAATATCATCATATATGGAAAATAGTTTTGATATAACACTTGATATGAATTGTTTAGGAAAATATCCTTTCTTCTTCAAAATCATTTTCTTATCTCAAAATGCCATGAAATTTTAATGGAAAACGATTTTGTTGAAAATAATCATGAAATTTTTTAGAGGAAGCATCATTAAAATAAATCGTTATGAAACTATAAAAATACATTCATGCCATATAAGTTAAAAAACACTATTCTCGTACTTTTTCTAGAAAAGTCAAAAAGTACCTTATATGCTAACTAAAGGAATGATTCCTTCCATACAATGTGGTAAAAAGTCAAAAAAGGGTAAAAATTACTTCAAACATACATAGAAAAATACTATACATTTTATGAAAACATTTTTAGAAAACATGGACATGGATGATAAGCATAACTCTAGTAAATACAAAGGTATAAGCAATCTTAGATAAAAATGAGATTTGAAAAATTATCCCTTACCTTAGGTCCAATTTCTTTTATATGTGTCTGAAACTCTTATATAGTGGGTTTAAACATATTATTAACTTGTAATATAACCATAATAATATTTATGATATCATATATGATTCACTTATGAATGTATATTACCCAATCTTTTGTCAATTCCATGTTAAAGCAGCGTTTTTGGTAAAATCGTTTCATTTATCGTACGTGTTTGGACTTGTTGTTCTTGATATTATTATTACTTATATAATGATTTAATTACTTATATAATGTAAAACATGATCTATATATCATATATATTAATTATATATATATAATAGATATATAAATGAAATGAAACACATCGTTGATGGAGACTGTAGGCCGTACGTACGCATGAACAGTATTTTCTTTCCTTACTTTCTTGAATCGAACTAGATGATATATATATATATATATATACATAAATACAGTAGAATTATTATGTTATATATACCGTTATTATTCATTATATATACTTTGTAATCATTCTTGAATGGTTAACATGGAGAAGGAATCTCATCGCGTAGTGGACACGATAATTCGTATGTACGCAAGAGTGATGATATCATTCTCATAATTATTGAATGGAATTATATTGGATGAAATAATAACTCAGAATTAGTATAATGTGATAATAACCATATATAGTTATTATTTACACCATTATACCCATCCATGTAAGGTGGTGGTGGAAAAACAGATTACACCACGGCGTGGAGACGGTATTCCGTACGTACACATACACGGTGATTTCATTTTCCATAGGATGGATAGAAGGTGAAATGAGGTTGTTTCATATTTATAATAACATATAAGTATGTTAGTGATATTTATTTTATTACTTTATAATGAAACAACTAAAAAAGAATAAGTTGAAGAAGAATGAAACTTGAATGAATTGGCAGAAGTGATTTTCTCTTCTTCGATGCACCTCATTTAAGATTCCCCTTAAGGCACTAGAGTTGGTTTTTTGAGAAGACTGAAACATCTATAATATAACTAGAGAGGTTTTGAGAGATTTTTTCAGGGTTTTTTCGAGTATGAAGGCTCAAAATTGAGTGAAGAGGAGAGTGAAGGAGGTGCCCTTATATTGGAGAGGAGAGGGGCAATTTTGGAAACCTTAAAAATATTAATTAATAATAAAATGAAACCCCATTTAAAAACCCCCAAAATTGACTCAATTATGAGATGAGATGAGATAGGGTTGTAATCTCATCATCCAATGAAATTTAGATATGTTTTATGTTTATTTTAAACCTTCTAAACTTGATTTATAATAATTTAATCTATTTAATTTTATATGTGGTAATAAAATAATCAATTTTAAATTATTATAAATACAAAATTAAATATTGTAAATTTACCATAATTGGATAATTTATAACCTTATCGACCATATAATTTTTAATTTGTAGTTTTTATATATTTTTGTGACTATTAAATAATTAAATAATATGTTATATTTATAAAATATCAATAGTGTCAATTTTGATAGTATTCATTATTTGAATTTAAATAAAACCCACAAATAATATATATTCAGAAAATATATATAATAGATTCATAACATGTAATATTCAGAAAACAAATCATGGGGAACATTAATTTGTTCAAATATTATTTATTTTAATATTTTTAAAACCATTTATTTGGCATATCTCCTAATAAAATAATTACTACAACATTTTTTTATAATTATTTAATACACTTATTTGTTGAATAAAAAATGAACATAATATCCTATGATGAAGATAAATATAATAAATTTCATAATAATATTTTTACACGAATTTATCAACATAAAATTACAACATTTAAATTGTTATATTTATTAAATTATGAAGGTGACATCTTTAACATCTTTAAAAATAAAATAATATAAATGTCCTAATCAGTTTTATAAGGCTCTAAATGGACCAAAAATTGACCCTTGGATGCTTAGGGTATATCTATACTCTACCAATAATTTTTGTTCATGTTTATAGTCCTTTTTATAGGTATTTTTATTTTAATAAATGCAATGTTATTGATTTTTCACTAAATAAATAATTTATAAATCAATAATGTATAAGATATTAAGGTAATTAAATATTCCTTAAAAATTAAAAATAAACTACTATGATAAATAAAAATATCTTATCTTGTAAATTAGTATTTATAATTGAATTTATATTCTATATAACCTTATATTAAAAATAATCTAATTATTAAAGTTTGAGTGAGACATATTTCACTTTCCATTAAATAAAACAATTAAAAGTTCTCAATAAAATATAAGTTGGTTCCATTAGATTCCATTCCAACCAAAGCATGATTTAGTGAGAAATATAATCATCTAATTATATTAAGACAAGTGTTAGGGTAATTTTATAATATTATATTTACCCTTAATTACCCGATTTACCTTTAACTATGGTAAATGAAATTTACCATAGTTACTATTCATAATGCCTAAAAATAAAAAGTAGCTAATTAAAATAATTTGGAACAACTGATTCCAAATATGGAATCCATTTTTCCAAATTCTAATAACAAAAGTTGCAATATTTAATTTAAAATTAATCCTGCTGTTGAGAAAACGAGTTTTAAAAGTTAAAATGTTGTAAAAGATTGAAATGTTTTTACTTATGAATTCAGTGTAAAATTAATGATAATGAATTAAATTGTATTAAATCTAAAAAATATATTCTATTTATACTTTAATACCATTAAATATTATAATTTAACCATATAAATTATCTCGATGAAAAAAGTTGTTTTTAATTAAAATTTAGCGTAATTTTACTATTCATCAAAATAAGAAACCTATCAGAAATATATCAGAAATTTATGCAATGTAAATTTTTATATCCTGATTCAATAGAGGAATTTTATTTTTTCAAATTTAACTTATAAACATGCCAAAAACCAAATTTAATGTGGGTACGCCATCAAAAGGCGACAAAAATGCATTTTTTGTAAAATACTTATTTTACGCATAAAATTTATTTTGTTCTCATACCATGTTCTATAAAATTTGTAAGATGAATTATACTTCAAAATTTAGTTACCACTATTCATAACTACTAGTTCATAATAATATTATAACAATCCATGGTTGTTTAGTGAAACTCAGTATTGCGTACAACACACACTATTGAAGAAGGGTGATCTTGCATGAAACACAAGACACAAATAGTGTTTGCATATAATATAAGCTAATACAGTGTTGCTTATAGCACAAGTTAGTTTTGGTGTAGCGTACAACACAAGATATCAATGAAATTAAAATAATATTTTTCATAAAATCTCAGGATGTTATATAATTGACAATTGAATCGTGGACTAAATGAAGGGTGTTTCCCATATAGATATTTGTTTTGGAGATTTGTTATTGGTTGAGATACTATAATTTAGAAATTTAATTGAATGTGTTATGATAATTAATTGTGTGGAATTAATTATAAAATGAAGTTTTTCTATGCATGTTAATTAATTATGAAAAATAATTTTGTTCCATGATGATGATCAAAGATAATTAATTGTGATAATTAATTAGGAAAACTTGATATTTTATATGAATAATTAATCCTAAAGAATTAATTATTGAATGAGATTTTTTGGATGATTAAATAAATGATGAATTATTTAATGGTTTATGTTCTTAGTTAACTATTAAGATAACAAATTTCCATTTAATTGTTTTACAAATTGTATGATAAGTAATGGAATGTGGTGTATAATTCTTATGAATTAAAGAATGATTAAATTGTTCATATTTTGGGATTGTAGGCATGACGACCTATACCCAATGAGATTTTTTAGTGCTAGACATGTAATTATAGAATTAATAGAATTTGGGACATGGACATGGAATTATCCCCAATAGTTATCCAATATTGAGATTTGGGGGTGCTAGGCATGAAGACCTAAATTGAATTAGATTTTGGGGTTCTAGGCATGACAACCTATGCTGAATGTGGTTTTGGGGTGCTAGTCATGACAGCCTACACTGAATGAGATATTGATTGTTATGCATGGTGACATAAAATGAATGAGATTTGGAGTGTATGACATGATGTTCAACACCAAATAAATAAAAATATTGACTGAAGATTCAAATGGAAAACAAGTAATGAAAATGGTCCTTATATGATGATTAATGATTAAATGAAAATGTTATAATTGAATAATAATGCATTGTATTTATTGCTTCATAAAACTACATGCACAATTATTTAACTGGAATTGTTTTATAAATGGTTGGTGGTGGCCTACTATGTTGTACTTAGACCCTATTAAGGCCACCTAATCAGAACCTGAGTGGACATTGTTGTTGCAGTGAAGGATAAGGGAATGGCCCTAGGAAAAGATGGTATTTAGGATTGGAGAATAGTAGAGGGAACCATACGTTGTTCGAGATTCGCATGGGAGTCAACTTGTCTTTAATTTTAGTTGTATTGTAGAATCTTAACATTTTAATTTTCATATCCTGCTATACCATTCAGTTGAATATTTTATTTTTTGTTTTAAATATCACAAGACATAGAATTATTCTGGTTATTTATACACTTATGTACATGGTTATTTTTTTTCCTTCGGTTGGTGTTTTATTATTTCAATAAAGAGTATAGTCTCCCAAAGGATGACTTACTATTTTTTCTCTGCTATTATGAACCCTCTTGCGTATAGGGAAGGGAACATTCAGGCATGTAGCCAACTGGCTTGTGGCACTGTTTAGTGGAACCTGTGTTATGATGTGTCAATTTAGTATTAGAGGAGTTGTATTTTCTTTCATCTTCTTTTGTATTACTATTTTTAGAATGGTAGGAAATAGACTAGTTAGAGTCAATACTTGTTAATAATATTGTCCATGGGTGTTTCAAGCCCATGTACGAGGGAAAATTTATGTACTTGTAGTGGTATTTTTGTGATTGTCGTTTTCTACTAAAGTTATAGATTATTTCACCTTGGGTGATTCACTTGTTTTGTGATGTAATATTTGTTTTGAAAGTTGTTGAATTTTAATTTTTGGCCTTAAGAGGCATGATAATAGAGTCTGGATGCATCATTCTAGGTACTCAAGGTTGTTTTGACATACATCATTCTATGCACTCATGAGAAAATGGGTTATGTGTAATTTTTTGGACATAAATATTTATTCCTTGATGTGAGATTGAAATAACGATGAAAAATTACAGTAAATGGGTTTCAAATGAGAATCCTGATTGATGAAATGAATATGATTAATTTTATAATTGAATAATTAACTAATTTCAGATTATCTGATTAATTAGTGGTTGTGTCAATTAATGAAAATTTATATACCCATGTTAACAATGACTTGGGATTATGATGGTTAAGGGTAGTAGTATGGGCTCAGTGAAGACCTTATGGGAAAAAAATGGGTAATGTACATGTTGAAACATGTTGTATTAGTTTCATATCATACATAAATGTTATAAGGATGTGTTATGAGAACTAAGAATTGTGTTTTTATTTGCAGAGGTATGCCTCCATAGCACCTGATGATGGAAAGACTGAGGGGTATGACCAAGGACGAACTCCTAGAAAGGGAACATAAGGAACTATTGGTTTAATCTAGGGAGGAATGGGAATAGTTCCAAGAGAACTCTCCTCGTTTCATTAAATTTATTAAGAGTGACCTAGGGTGGGTTTAGAAAAACATGTTAGAGTTAACAAGGGAGTTTTAGAAGAAACACCATGCTACTTTTTCTTGAGATAGTGGAAATGAGAGATATGAATTCATGAATCAATCCATAGAGAAGATAATTGACCATTTGGAGACTCTGGATGGGAGGAGTGTCATGTTGGATACTTATATGGTATGGGGTTCAACGAAGCTGTGGTGGGACATTCAAGTATGATCTAGACAGACTACTGATACTTTTGGAAGGAAATTCTGGAGAAGATCATGGAGCAGTTCCATCCTGAGATATTAAGAAATGATAATGATTCAATGTTTATTCACCTGGCCTAATGAAGCATGCCAAAAACTGATTTTCCATGAAATTTAATACATTTATGTAGTTTTTCTCTATATTTGGAGGGTGAGGATGCTCTAATGGAAAAACTATTTCCGGATGGACATAGGTGTGAAATTAAGTCCCAAGTAAATATCATTAGGCTGAATTTTTTTTTCAGAAGTAGTAAATCAAGCAATCATTTTATAGGGGAAGATGAAGGAGGCTTCCAGAATAGGGTACGTAGATATCTCTAGACAAATACAGAGAGAGACTTCTGAGATCTGGATGCACTATTATGAGGACCTTAGTTAGGACGTCCGAACATTGGAATGAATGGTGGGAATCTAGGAGTAATTATTGTACCATATCATACTCTTTTTCTTTGACACTAGTGTGGTGGGAAGGGAAACTATCGTACACATTGTCCTTGAACACCAATGGAGTTTCGGTTTTGTGGAAATATTGGGAACCTACAGCTGTTCTGCTGGAAGCTACAGAAATCAATTTCAGAGGGAGGAGTTACTCCAATTTAGAGTGTGGGAAGGTGGTCTTCTAGTCCATATAGTTCTGGAAACTGGAAATTTATGGACATCAGCGGTAGAGGTAGTGGATATGGTGCTTTAGGGTATGACTACCCATATCATCAGAGTGGTCTATTCAAGGGAGATAGAAGACACCACAAGGAAGTGGTGAATGATAGTTACATGTTTGGTAGCCTACACTATTAGAGATCAAGGCTGGTCCATCGATATTTAGATGTACTATTCTAGTTGTTTCTAATTTAGCAACTACATTATTTGATAATAGTTCTTCTTATTCCTATATATATGCAAATTATGTTGAAGGACGGTGGTTACATGTGGTGTTTGAATGAGGGGTGATGAATATAAATACATTTTTGGGAACATGATCTAGAGATATCTGTTTATGTATTGATTGTTCACTAGATATCTAAGAGTATCATTTCCTTTAGGATATCTATATCCTTGATATAACACGACTCAACAAGATTGTGTGTGTGTACTAGCTAGTTGCATACTGAACCATCAAAGATTGTTACTATTGGAGATAGAACTTTGTATCTTGTAAGGGTGTCCAAAATTTTCATTATGTTGAATGGGATATCCATGCAGACTGATATTGGAAAATTACCCAACAACTGGGAGAGCTCACAGCCCAATTTGTTAGTATTTTTCTTGATGATGGGTCCAGTAGGAAAGACATCCTTCAACCATTAGTAGAAATTTTTTAGGATGTCCTTTTTGAAGACATTTCGTGGTTTCCACATGACAATGATGTGGAATTCACTATAGATATCATGCTGGGGGCTGAGCCACTATTTATTCCATGATATATAATCGCACCTATTTAGATTGAAGAGCTCAAAACACAGGTGGAGGAGTATAAGGATAAATTGATTATATATCTATGAACGTCACCTTGGGGATCACATATATTATTTTTAAATATGGCCTATGAATGTTTATGATTGTGTGTCGATTACGAAAAGCTATAAATAATGACCTTGAAGGACCCGTATATTTTTCCTCATATCGATGATCTATTTGGCCACCAAAAGGAGGCTTGTGTGTTCTCCAAGATCGATATGAGATCAGTGTATCACCATGTGAGAGTGAACACAACTGATATACCAAGAAATTCATTCAGAAGTAGGTATAGACCTTAAGAGTTTGTTGTAATGTAGTTTGGGTTGACAAATAATCCATTAGTACTTGTTTCCTTGATGAACAGTTTCATTCAGTCATATATAGATCCATTTTCTATGGTATTTTTGGATGACATATTGGTGTAATCTAAGACTCAAAAATATCATTATGATCATACTGAAATCATCCTGGGTACACTAAGAGAGCATCACATATATGAAAATCTATATAAATGTTAGTTTTGGACTAACATGGTACACTTTTGGGGCACATCATCTCAGAAGAAGGTGTGGTAGTGGTCCTAGAAAAGGTGCAGGTAGGGGTTAATTGGGAGCATCCCAAGAATTTTTATGATATCTGAATATTTTTGGGATTAGCTGGTTATTACAAGTGGTTCATCTAAAACTTTTCCACATTTGCTGCAATTATTTCATGTTTCACAAAGAAATGGATACTGTTTGATTGGATAGAAGCATAAAATAATTAATTCTTGGAGTTGAAGAAGTGATGAACATCGGTACAAATTTTGATCTTACTTGAGTCTGTTTAGTAGTACATGATGTATTGTGATGCATCTGGGATTGGACTCAGATCTGGGTTAATGCAAGGGTATTAAGTCATTTATTATGGGTATTAGTAGTTGATTCAAAATGACTAGAAATAATTTATTCATGACCTCTTGTTGGTAGTAGTCATTTATTATCTTAAGAGTTAGAGACATTATATTTTGTGTGAAAAGTTTACAAATTCTACAGATCAAAAAATCATGAATTATACACGTTCATAGCATGACATGAATTTTCAGCAGTGAATATGGGTATATAATATGTAGTATTTTGATTTTGAAATGTCATATACACCTGGAAAGTATAATAGTGTGGCCAATGCCCTGTGTAGGAATACTCACTCTTTTGGTATATGAGTCGAGTGCTGAGTGGAAGATGATGACATTGCTGGTGATAATGCATGTGGTATTTTAGAGGGTCAGAAGAGGGTAATTCTATTTTATGTGGTAGTGGAGCCTAAACTCTTCAGAAAGATCAGTGATAGGCACTATGAGGATACAAAGTGTTTAGACTAAGGGAAATCCATGATTGTGGGGAGACACCTTCATACTAGATAATAGATGAGGATGAGATCATCTATGTGAAAAATAGGTTTTTTTGTTCTTAAGAGTATATGAGATGAACTCATGTGAGAATTTCAGGCCTCAGAGTTGGCGGTACATCCGGTGGTTAAAAAAATGAACAGTGACCTTTGATGATAGTTTTGGGGACTATGCATTAAAAAAGGAGATAGCAGGGTTCACAACAAGATTTTTCATCTATCACTAGGTAAAGGCCAAGCATGAAAGTAATAGAGGCCTATTGTAGTTTTTGACTATTCCAGAACGGATTTCGGATAACGTGACTATGGATTTAGTTGTACGACATCCAATGACACTTAGGAAGAATGATTCTATTTGGCTGGTTTTGTATCGACTAATGGAGGTAGTACATTTCTTTCATATTAGGGAAGCATTTACAGTAGAATAGTTGAGAGAACTATCTGTATGAGAGAAACTTCATTTTCCTGGAGTTCAACGGACTGCAGTTTTATATAACAATTCATGCATTACATCATGCTACTAGAATGTCTTATTGAAGGTGATTGGTACACACGGATTATTAAGTATGGACTTTGACCCCTATATAGATAGTCTGTAAGAGCATACTATACAAGTTTTAGATGATAATTTGTGAGCATTTGTGCATAAAAATAGTGGGTTATTATAGAATACCTTTGATTTTATTGTGCTCGCATATAAAAATAGTTTTTATGAAACTATACAGATGGCCCCATATAAGTAACTTTATGGTAGTCCTTTTATATCACTGATATGATAGTTAGTGGTCGGTGAGTTAGAGTTGTTGGGATCGAGTATCGTTCAGGATACATCAGAGTAGGTGTAGTAGATTCGGAAATGTATGCATATACCTCAATGTAGGAAGAAGTCATCTTCTAATAGACCGAGATGAACCCTAGAGTTTATAGAGGCCAATAATATATTCTTTTGTGTGTTTTCTAGATTGGGTCACTACCGGATATAAAGATAGAGATAGTTAGCACCCAGGATTGTAGGACTGTTTGAGGTGTTTGAGAGAATGTGGCCAATTGTATAATGATTAGACCATCAACATAAATTCAGAACTATGCATGATATTTTCCATGTTTCACAACTATGACAATATCACCTCGTCCCTTCTCATGTGATTCTAGTGGAAGATGTTTTCCGGGAGATAGATGCATCCATTGATTAGTATCTGATATGTGTGTTGGGTCGTAGTGAGATAGTGTTACAAGGATGTATGATGTTTTTGGTTCATATGTTATAGAAATATGGTAGTTTTTATGAAGAAACATGGTAGTGGGAAGAAGACATTAAGTATCAATGGACAAATCTTTTTGTCTCAGAATCTTATAGATGTTCGGGAGTTCAGCTCGAGGACCTGTAGTTTTAAGGTGGGGATAATGTAATATCTCCACCTTTTATAGAGTCATAATGGGCATATTTTCAAGTAATTTTGAGTTTTTTATATATCTTTGTTTTGGAGTAGTGGTTTGGGATGCATTTGGGTGAATTTATTTTGAAGAACTAATGAATAGTGGGTAGTGCATGGTTGGCACACGGTTTAAAAAATCGGTCGAGTAATCTGTGCCAACCTTGTAAACATAAACACATTGGTCTTCATGGTTCTCACATAGCTTAATAAACCATCAGAAAAAACCATTCCAACCATGAAAAATTCTACCAAGAGGTTCACACTATTGGTACTCGGCATTCTCTAATAGTGTACCCCAATCCAATAGACCGTGCATGCATGATTAATTGTCTGAAAATATATTTTAAAACACCCCAAACCCCCTAAGACTCCCATATTTCAGCGTTTCACCAAGAATGAAAAATTCTAGGTTTTTTCATAGCCTTTTCTATGATTGAAAGGTGATTTAAACATTGTTTTTAATTTTTGAAATCCTGTATTGAAGATCCACTCTCTTCCTTGTAAGTGGATTTCATCCTCTTGCTCCTCTCTTTCTTTCCTCTCTCATTCAATGATGTTATAATGGATGATCTCAACCATTTATTTTGGAATAAAACTATATGTCAAGATCTAGATATATGATTGTGGATCTATATCTAGATTTTCACGATCTTGATGCCTTGGATATTAATTTTATTTCATGTTTTAGATTTGGAGCATGATTGATGAGGTTGTGCAGTTTGAATTTGGAAATTTCTTTTTAGCTAATATTCATAAATAAACTAAGGTAGGTGGTGTAGTTCTAACTCCTATAGTCATGGATTTTATATGTGAATGTAAGTTTAGGGATTTGGAAACATCCCTAGATAAATGATTTCCTAAATTGCAGTAATTAGGAATGTGGAATTGACTTGTGATTGCCTTGGTGATTAATTGATAATTGAAAAAACAAAGGGGGATTCCCAAATAGATATTAGTTTTTTAGATATTTAATGGGTTGAGATATTTTTATTAATATATATAATTTATTATGTTATGATAATTATTTGCATGGAATTAATTATGAAATTATTGTTGGCTATGTAAGGTAATTAATTGTGAGAATTAATTATCTTTCATGATATTGATCAATGAAAATTAATTATGAAAATTAACTATGACAAGTTGAGATTTAATATGGATAATTAATTGAGAATATTTAATTATGGAATGAGAATTGTGTAGATTGAATAATTAATTGAAAAATTAAATAATGTGTTAGGTGCTTTGTTAATTGAAGAGTTTACTAATGGCCTTTGAAATGTCTATCTAATCATTTTATTAGTAATGGAATGAGGTGGATAATTATTGTGAATTAATTATTTAATAAATTATTGAGATGTTGATGTGCTATACTTGAATACCTATACAGAATGAGATTTTGTTGAGCTATACATGGCATTCTAGACAGATTACAATTTGGGAGTTTGACATGGAGTTCCTCCCCAATAGTTATCCAAGGTTGAGATTTTGGGGTGTGAGGAATGAGGGCTTACACCGAATAAGATTTTGGGGTGTGAGGCATTACGACCTAGGACAAATGATTTATGGAGTGATAGGCATGGTGACCCAAACTGAATGACATTTGGGGTGCTTGACATGTTATTCAATACTAAATGAATGATAAAAAATAATTTAGATTCAAATGGGAAAAATTATTTTCAATTGAGCTAATGTGATGATTAAAAATTAAATGAAAAAGTGATTCCATTTTAATTATGAATTTTATTTGTTTCTTCATAGAACTGTATAAACAATATTCTGACTTGACTTTTTTAGACACCATTTGTGGGGGCCTCCTATGTTGTAATAACACCCTATTTTGGACGCCTAATCAGAACTTGATTAGAATGTATTATTGAAGGGTATTATAAGGGAAAGGACCTGAGATATGTTATTATTTGGGATTGATGCACGGTAGAGGGAACTATATGTGTTTTGAGACGTGATTGTGCATCATTGTATCTTTAGTTTTAGTTCTAATGTAGACACATGAAATTCTCATTGTCATAGGATGTTTTTAATTTTAGTTTATTATTTTATTTTATTGTTTTGAATATAAAATGACATAGTATTATTCTGATTATTTCTATTCTTCAACACTATGTTATTGTTTTTTTCTTCCGTTGATGTTTTATTTTAATAAATTTGGGTATAATCTCCCCAAGACTGATGTACTAGACCCTCAATCTTCGTCAGCCCCAACTAGCATACATGGAGGTACGATTGAGGTCATGTGGCCAACTGGATCAATGCACTATTAATTATCACCTGGTTAGGGATGTCACATATTGTTACAAACCTTCTTCATATAACAATCATGGAAAAATGAGAATCCTAGTCATGCGTAATCATGACATATCGAGTCAATGATTGTAATGTTGATTGATTTTTCAGAGCCATAATTAATGATTGATTTTTAAAGTCTATTTGACATATAAATATTATAAAAAATTTTTACTACTATTTTGTAGATGTTATAAAATGACCCCTTTGACTATAGTTGAAATACCAATGCTGTTTTTGACACATACCCTAAATTAGGTCAAAAAAACCGATGTAAAAATAATTGAATAAGTAGTTGAACACAATAAGTAAATAAGTTAAACAAAAGATATAATGAATTTGAAAAATGATTTTAAAAAATATTATAATTAATATATGTTTTTTATTCACGAATACGAAGACATACCAAACAATTCAGATACAAGGTGAGATATTTTGTCTCATTCTATATCACATTGGGAATTATTTATTATTATACACTTATTTTCAATTATATGGGGTATATTCTTCTATTTCAAATGTTATACCATGAAAATAATTAACCTGAGGATATTATATGTTTCTTTTAATTTTATTACTTCATGGATATTATGATTCAAAATATTTAATAAGTTATAGGATACTTTTGAATGATTACAAATTATTATCCTCAAAAACGTTTTTAATAATCATTTTTGAAATATCACTTCCTTTATGATTGTTAATTGTCTCTTCAAACAATAACATTATTATTAAGAAATTAATTTATTATATGTTGGGCACAACCTTAGAATTTTTAATATAATATAATGATACAATAATTATTCATGATATTTTTAGATTCAATTTTAATTATTTCACCAAAGAAGATTTATGTTAAAAGTTACTACGTGGAAAATATTTTTCAAAACAAAATTTATTGTATATTAGGTTACACAACTTCCTCAGTGTTGTTAATATATTGCGAGTATGTGTATAACTACCTAGACTATATATTGATGTTTTACACTTCATTATGTGTATTAAAATTTTATGTACATAATCTATTCATTGATTGATTCTCACTTCAACGATATAAAATTTTCAAGGGGTTTACTTCACAATCACATTTTATTTGGGAATATTTACACATGAATTTTTATAATAAGAATTTATTTTATCATTGAATAATATAATGGATAATTTTCTCCTCATATATAAATTCATGACCATTTCCATGTATTTGTACTATTTTATAGTCTTTGGTACTCAAGAATTTTTATTAATATTTTAAGAAAACTATATATTTTTTCACTATATAGTCAAAAAATTTATTTTCATATAAAATAACCATATTCTAAATAGGTTTTTATTATTTTTTAACATGACCTATTAAAAAATTATTTATACTTTTTATTTTTTAACATTGTTCTTAAATGAATATTTTTGTCTCTTTACAAATAGGGAATTTGTTTTACCTTTTTATATTGAGAAATGAATGTTATTTTTTCATCACATATAACATAAATATATAAAATTAATAATTTCATTGAATCGTACTTTTAATACATGAACAATTCCTTTTCTAAAAAAATATTTAAAATTATACTTTTCAATGAATATTTTTCTCACAAGGCTTTTCGTATAAAATGATATTTGCATCAAGAATATTTTAGTGGTTATTTTTAATTATATTAATCAATGAAAAAGGACTTTTATTTTACTATTCTTTGTATATATTTATTGATACTATAGTTATTCATTCTATAGATAGTTTATAATTAATTAGGAAAATATATTGTTCAAATTTAGTTACTCGATTTATTTTTTAGTCCCCCTAAAATATTCATATTCATATGATAAATTATCATTTAATTTTCATCAAATTATCCATTTCATTTATCATGTATATTACTATTTCATAAACTATAAACCATTTACATTCATTTTATAAATTGATAGTTATATAATATTTTGGGGAAAATTAATAATTTCACTTTATTCAGTCAATATATATATTTGATATGGCATGTTGTATATATTTAATCTTAAATATGTGGAATGATTTAGAGAACAAATTACATACAGGTCCCAAACAATATACATCTCATCGATGCATTGGTAGGTTCTCATGGAACATATAAATTTTGAAAATCAAATATTTATCGAACCATTTTTTATACCATCTTTGTAATTGTCTTGATGGTACATATTTTCATGTGCCTAAGACATGAATTTCATTAATAAATCATTGACATAATTTATGTTGAACTATTATTCATCCAATGTATTTTTTGTTGACATATCTATGGATTTATTTTATTTTTTACTTCATATATTAAATAACCAGTGTTTTAGATTATTTGATTTCCATATTTATTTTTACTTATCTACTTATTTGAATGGAATTTGTTTTCTTTTAAATTGCCTTATTGTTTATCAACTTTCTTTTTCAAACTATTGATTAGACAACATATATGTTTAGTTATTCCCTATTCCATGTTGATTTATTATTATTTATTCATTTTTTCTTCTACTATAAATTACCCTTAGTGATCATTTTACCTTACCGTTGTTATGATTCCATTACACAGGAACTCAATACGTATAATGAGATTGTTATTCAATGATATAATAGATAGAAAAATGGCATCATCATTTTTTTTATAGAAAACTTATGTTTTAATTAGTGTATAAATTTTCCCACAAGACTAATGTAAATATCTGGACTACTAAGACTAAAGAACTCTTTGGTCCATCATGAATTGATTCTATGTAACAATGCTAATATAATTGATAAATGATAGTGGCTATAGAACCTCTACGGTCATGTCGCTACATGAAAATTTGGAGAATATAAATATTTTTATATCATTTGAGATTTTTATTTATCTTTACATATTTTAAAATAAGGATTAATTATATTTTTAATGATGAATTTTTTTTTAATTTAGTATTAAAGTATTAGAAAAGAGGATTACTTTCCTGATCATATATTTTATCTCCTACTCAAAATTTCCAGTGGAAACATGTTATGTGTTTTTGGACTCTATAATTGAGATTTGTTTTATTATATTGTCAAGAAATTTTATTATTGCACATTCTTTATATATATTTTTTAACACGTATGATATCATTTCCTTGTTATTTAAATGTTAGGAAACAATAAAACAAAAAAGGATAAAAACTACTAAATCACTTTAAGTATTTTATGATACGTGATAAAATTTATATAATTAAATTTACAAGAAGAATATAATTTCATTGAATCCATTCACATATTTATAGTCATTAATTATTTTTGAAGGTCTATTTTGGTATACATATAATTGTATTAATATGTAATTTTGATATCTTATTTATGATATTTATAGGAATATAATTAGTTATTCTTATAACATTTCCAATAATATATATTCTAGTCTACATTATATAATAATATAATGAATCCACATGAAATATAACTCAAAAAACATCATTAAAAATACTATCCATCTTATTATAAAAACATGTCTATCTAAAGATTTCATTTTTACAATTATTATTCTCTTTTCATGATTTTACACTAATTGGAATTTCAAATTACTATATAGAATATATAGTTAAATGTCAGTCCTATAAAATAATTACATTAATTTCTAAATGATTCAACAATGAAAAAACATAGATGTAATTATCTATTTCATCTATCCAATTTAAATAATTTGAGATACAACTACATTAATAATTCTATCACAATGGGGAAATATATCTAAATAGTAGGAATTCAAACATTTTAAAATAGAATGGTATCTATATCTCACATTTATAACATTACATTATAATACATATATAATATGGTGGTATATGTATTATATCTAGTACCAATATGAATTCATAATACATTCTATTATAAATTTTCTTACCAAATATATATATTTAAATTACTATTTAATTTAGAATCTATAATAATAATATTTAATCACTAAAAGTATTAAAATATAGTATCTTATAATGAATATTTTTTTATTTTATTCGATGAAAATGGAAAATATTATATGTTTCTAATGTTCATACATTATAAACTCTTATTGGGACAAAAAATTTCACATTTTCTTCTATTATAGATTTAACTAAAATAAAACTCAACACATTCATATAACGAATTAATTTGAAATATTCCACCATTAATCCATTATTATTAGTATATGATCATAAAACCTCACTTTAAATGGTTCTAAATACCAATTCCAAATAAATTAAAGTATTACATAAATATTTTTATATATTAGGATAATATTCCATAAGACTATTACAAAATTCATAGATATTGTGGTAGAATTAATATCAAGATTAAAAATTTACAAAAAAAAAATATTAATATCTATGGACATATACTATTTAATCACTCTCTACAACATCATCGTAGTATGACATATAATCTTAATGCTTCAATAAAATGTATACAAAAATTGGTTTACATAAATTCTCCTCGTTCCCACAAAAATCTATTACATTCCATATAGATGATTATTAAGAATAAAAATAGAAATTAATAGTTAAAAATGTAATTTTATTAGTAAACTGATTTAATTCTATGTAAATATTCATAAAATATATATTATTTAAATATATTCTATATAAGAATATTAATAATGTTACTTCCTTCCCCTATGAAATTGTTTCTTTCATACATAATATTTTATGCTTATCATATGATTTTACATAGAAATTAAATTTCATATTTTTTTAATCATACTTTGATAAATGGAAAAATTTTTTGACTTGGGAGTGTAAAAAATAACATAATGGGGTTTTATATGAATTTTTAAAAATACTATATTTTCTATTAAATTGTATAAAATATGGTGTTTTAGGAAAAATATATTTTATTTTGATGTATATACAAAGTGAAATAACTATTTTTTAATAAAATTAATTATATATAAATAATAAAATTATAATAAAAAGAAATATTCACTCTAATTGTTTTTTTACTTAAAATGTTATTTTCTGAAAAGGGGCTTTTCTGATTACTGTTTTCATTCATTATTTTAGGGTTTATTTTATACCTATATTCTATAAAAAAAGAAATTGAATTTTATAAAATAGATTAAATATTTTGAATAATAATTTATAAACTTATTACATGATTCCATATTAATTTCTGTGTGTTATTAATTTTATCATTCAAAAAAAATATTATTCCAATGAAAATAGTAAAAATTAGTTTAATGTCCAAAAAATATATGTGATATGATGAACTAATAAATTTTAAGAACTCTATTGTTATTGAATATTTCATTTATAAAATATCCATTTGTCTAATATGATATTTTTTTCCATTTATATTCAGTAAGAAAAAACTATGTTTTAATCATTTGAAAAATTCAAAATGTATTACATTCTATTCTTATAAAATGGATCCCAATGTATTGTTTTATTAAAATTTCCAAAGCACCTTATATTGGGTAATACCTACCAAAATCCATTCCTAAAATTGATTCCCATTTATAAATGGTATTTTATGTATCAAAATGTCATTCTAGGATGGTTTTATATATTCATTCAATGAGGTTTTTCGAATAACATGTATAATACTTAACATATGTTTTTTATTTATAATTTCTACTACATTAATTCTATGTAAATAATTTTATATTTACATCATAATTATCTATAATATGACATAACTTTATCATATTTATTTTATAAACCTTTTAATACCCTTAACCATCTTATGGGAAATAAATACATCACATGTTCATACATTCAAATGACCATATAAAGAGATAATGTATTTAATTTTTCATAATTGATTCTTATGGAAGGTTATAATTATTTATAAAAATATAAAAATATGTAATATATGATGTACAAGTACATTTTATGGAAAATAAATGTCACACTAGTTGAATTACAATTCATAAAAAATTATGAAACATCACTCATGTATACATGTAGACTACCACCTTAAGGTCCAATGTATTTTAATTTTCATCACCACCAAACATAATATGAATATAAAGACGTTTTTAAAGTTATAATTTGATATTTATTTTATAATATTAAATAATTATGATTTAAAATAGTACATATATTCTTTGTACATGTTTATTGAACAATTGAATCATTAATCATGCTTACATACAACGAACTATTTCTAGATTGTAACATAATTTATTATTGGTAAAGATTTTATATAAATAAAAATAATATAAAAATAACTATATGAAAATTTTATTTTGAAAATAATTAATAATATTTTATATATACAATCATGATCAATTTTTCCCAATTTATATGACAATCATCAATGTAGAAATATTAACAAAACATCCTCGGAATGTCTGATGAAAAATTAATCAATTTTGAAAATAATTATGTAATCAACATAAGTGAAATTAATGGACGAAAAAAAATAAATACCATTTTTTAATTTAAATATTTTAATTAATCATTAAGATAAAAAATATGTTAACAATTAAACTCATAGTTTGGGAAACATTTCCCGAAAAACTCAATCTAATTGTTTTTTTGATTCATTGTCTAAATATTATTATTTAATGTCAATAATCATAAAAATATATTATAAATATATTAATATGTATATAAATTAATTATAAATTATAAATTATATTTCTTTTTTCATATAATAGAATGGTTTTCAGAGGAAATATTTTGAAATATTTTATAAAAAATCTAATAATGTAAAACATTATTTTTATATTTTAGTGTATATATTCTCAATATATTTCCCAAATAGTATAAAAATTATTTGAATTTATGATTCCTTTAAATTAAACCAAGTTTGAATCAATTAAAAACTCTCACTAATTTTATTCTAGTTAAGATAGTTTTTGGAAAGTGGGATTTAATTTATATCGGTATATAAATATATAAAGATGTTTTAATTATTGGTAAAAAATTATTATGTGTTTCATTATGGATGTAAAAAAATCATGTGTTTATGTTCACTATTTTTCACAATGGTTATTATTAATTGATATTTTTATTCCCAGTATACCACTATATATTATTAGGTAAATATTATGTTCTTTAGAGAATTATGATTCAATTAACCATGTGTGTTTTTCGATTTTAATCAGTTAATATAAGGGTTATAAAAATATAATATATCAATTATACAATATGAAATTTCATTGTTTTTATTTATTTTCAATATTATTGTTTTTAATTGATATAGTATTCATATTATATTTTGTTTGATTTAGAAAATATTTCCATTATGTATAAAAAAGTATGATTTTATGTATATTTTTTTCATATGGACTCATGAATTATAGGAAAAACTCATGATTACGATATTTCCTTTAATTTTTTAATTACATTATTTTATAAAGAAATATTAATTTTATACCACTTTTAATATTTATATAAATTATTTTATAAACTCAATTAATATATAATTGAATGAAAAATTTCAAATAAGATATTGTGGTTTTCAATATAAATAACTAGTAATGTTGTTCCCATTTACAAGTCTCATACAATGTTTTTTGGAAATATACCATGTTTTTTCATATATTATATAGGTATTGAGAATTTTTATGAATAATGATGTTGTCAGGTTGAAATTTATTCTAATTTTAATCGAAAATAAAATTTGATTCCTTTAAAATGTATTTTATTCATAAAAAATATACTGAAATCAATTTTACATGTTCTAATATATGTGGTTTTTAATAGTTCTCACCTTAATTATAAAAATATCATCATGAAAATTCCTTCAATAAAAAAATTAATACTCATTTAATCATTAAAATATGTGTTTAATAATGGTAATGTAATTTTTGTTACTATGTAGGTAAGGTTTCAATAACCATATAGGTTATGAAAATGCAAGTATATAACATTAATAGATTCTAACTTAATGTTATCATAGAATATAATTTTAACGAATACTATATTTCTTCTTCTAGACTATGCCTACATGGAATGTTTTTTTTTGTATTGGGAAATAATATGTTGAAATGGGAATAAATATGAAGGCAAAAATCCTTCGGAATAATCATCCAAGAATGGTTGGAATACGATGAGAAAAATTTATTCATTTATGGTTCAGTTTTTTGAACGATATTAATAATAAAAATATCCATGTGAGATATCATCGATGTTCGTGATAAAGGAATATGACCACATTAGTTGATTTCAACGAAAAACCACACTAATATTAAGTGGATCTTCTAAACCTGGGATATTTGAATGATGGGTTAATGAAATTGAGATGATATTCATAGTCGTGGATTTATTTGAACGTTATAAAGAAAAGAGTAAATATTTATTATTTTTAATGGGTGAATAATTTTTAATGTAAAATTGTAAATAATAAAAGAGAAAGAGAATATATTGATGAATTATAATCATAATAATATAATAATAATTTCCTTTATAATATTTTTTTGATCCCATTATACATATGATTAAAATTTATTTCATGTAATTGAGGAAGAAAAGTATTATTAAGTAGTAGTTTATGAAGAAAAGTTCCCCATATTGGAAATGTGTACACGAAATTGTATCTCAAGTCCTTATAATATAGTAATTACATTTTATAAAGGATTGAATTCAATATATTAAAGGAAATTATATTTCATGACCATAAATGTTACGGAAAACATATTCTATGTGATAGTAATTTTGAAATGGATTTTAATATTTATAATGTTCCCTTCCACAACAAATATAATATATAGTTCAGTTATCTAGGAATGGGAAACCATCTATCCCGGAAATAAAAACGTAAAATTTTTATATTACCATATTATGATAAGTGATGTAAAAAAACCTTTGAGGATGTATTAGAAATTTTTATCATTGTTTCTGATATGGTATGATTTGAAATTTGGAAAATGAATATAAATAATTATCATAATATTGATTATAAGAATAATGAAATTTTTGGAATAAGATGTTTTAATTATAATAAAATTGGATATTTTGTGACTACTTGATCAAGGATAAGAGTAAATGATAGTTATTTTAATGATCATAGTCAGAATGGTGTGTCTAATTCTAGTACCAATATATTAGAATCTGTTGTGCCATGAAATTATGTTCCATTATTTAAATTACATGATCATTTAGATTGTACCACGATCCTATTGGATTAATGGTCTATATATTATTTCAGTTCCAAGATCACATATATGAAATTGAAAATGTCACTTAAATTAATTATGAAATTAATTTTGGTAAAATCAAATATAGTTATTATTAATTCAAAATGGATTTACAATAATACCCATATTATTTTTTTGATAGGCTCTAGTTGAAAACTATGTTTTCTTTTCCAGTGTATAGTATGATATAATTATTGATATGGAATTTCATTTATATTATCATGGTATTTTAAATTTCTATTTTTTTTATTTTTTTATCGGGAATCTATTTGAATAAAATATTTTGTTAAAAAAATTGAAATCATATTAAGATATTCAGAAATATTTTAATGATTGAATTATATATAATCTAAATAAAATTTATTATAATAAGTTTTTTTTAAAATTGGGGGTGTTGATAAAATAATAAGATACCTAGATATATTTACTTATGAGTTAACTAGTATTTTTACACTGTTTTATTCATTATAATATTATTTGGTTCCACTGTTCATTATATTGATGAAAAATTAATTCTTAACATCACAATTTATAATAAGTATATTGATTATTTTATAGATGACTTATTTCACTAGATTTATGAAGGTTTGTTTTTTAAGGATTCATCTCAAATCTATGAATAATAATCAAAATCTGAAGTACGTTGATAGTATATAGATTATATTTTATACTTGGTATGGGAAATATGAATTTTTTGTTATTCCATTTGTTTTTATAAATTCACCATCTAAAAATATCTATCATATTTATATATTTTCCCATTCTATCATTGATATTTTTTTTCTTTTGTCCAAGGATGAATTCATTATACATATAATTATTTTAGCAATGATGAGAAATATTTGAGGGTTGATCAAAAATCCATTAATTAACAGAATATATATTCCAAATTTCGTAAATTGGAATTTAGGAAGTTAAGATTTTTATTTGTCAATATATCACAAATAACCATATAATAAATGATAATCTATCATAAAATAATTGCAAGTACTATTATAAAATATTAAAAATATCACATAGTGATCATATTTTTCTTTGATTAGAAGGTAATGACTAATGGATTTTTGAAAAATTCATCAGTTTTCTTTTCTACTAATTATGATAATTGAGAAATGTTTATAATTCATCAGAATAAATGGATTTGGTAAATTTTTATAGGGATTGAATTTTATACTAGTAAATTCCATAGTTTTAACATTGAAATATATATATTATGAATTTTTTAACTAGAGCGATTCTTCATAGTAGGTAAAGGGTTTTGATTGAATTCATAATGATTGGTTAATTTTGTAATGATTCACTTTAACAAAATCCTTGTGAACTATATTATCCAACACATGACCTTAAACAAGATAATATGGTTTTCTAATTTTTAATTTTGATAGATCATTTACATTTAATATAATATAATAAATATATATGTCATAAATTTTTAGAATTTATATTCACATTAAAATAGTTAATCATGAAATAAAGAAGTGTTATTGAAATATTATAAATTATGGACTAAAATATATTTTACTATCAAAGAAAATAAAATAGGGTAGAAGTGGATTTAAGTATGGAAGGTAATTTATCATTATCTATTTTACTTTTAGAACATGACCTATTGGAAATTAATTACTTAATTATATATCAATATATTTTTTATGTAGGAAGTTAAACTATTGAAATTATATTTTCATTAATGCTATCATTTTCAAAATAATATAGGGAAGTAGAAATGTAGGATCATGATTAAATGAAAATGAAACAACAGTTCAGGAATGTTTATTATATAGAAATTATCTTTAACAAATAATGTGTTATATGTTTTAGAAATTGGTTGTTTATCCCATTTGATTCCAAGATGAAGAAATTGTTATACATAGAATATCATTGTTTCTATTTATCTAATTATCAATGTAGTACCAATATGCATAAACATCATCCAAAACATTTTATGTGGTATGGAATGAAATGTAAAATTACTAAAATGGAATGAAATTTTTTACTTATCAATATTTTAATGCGAAGTGGAAATTTGGGAAGGGGGTTATATAACATTTTCTTGGGTCATATTTAAAATGGTAGAATATCTATATGCATTTCATTGTGGTATTAAAAAATTCAATTTACTAAATAAGTTTTGGATATTAATGATTGGTTTAATAAATGTTATCATTACCATACTATATGAGATAAAATGTCTTTAGATCATATTTAATTGCATTATATCATGGTTATAGTTAGTTTACATATACTTTCTCTCAGTATTATATATGACCATGTTCCCATGTTTTGTAATGATATTTGGAGATTCATTAATAATTTGTTGGATACATAATAAAATTTATGTCTTTCATTTCCTCCTTAATATGATAGAAAATTACTGAAAAATATTCAGTCTTTAAAATAAATGATATGATATTATTTATAGATTTCCATGATTGGATTTTGAACATTTATTTTTTTAATTACCTTATAATATTTGTTTTGATTCAATTATTCATAATGAATATTTTGAGAAATTATATGTAAATTGTTTTTAGATTGCATCTTGTTAGGATGAAGTATGTGAAAGAATGTTGTTGGGGTAAAAATTTGTAGATGATATGTTTGTGAATGGATATGTGTTAAATGAAATATTTTTATTGATAAATGTTGGTTAAAATCATATTCAGATAAATTGAGGAATTATCATTCATTTAATGTCACAGATCATGGTTTTCATAATGTGTAACCATGGAATAGTGTCCTACGTTTTGTTAAAATCATAATGTTGAGTATGTTGTTCATTAGAACATATGATGTCTTGGATAAGGTAGGATGTTTTTATTACTGAGTTCCAATAAATCCATGTTTATCTTAGTTAAATGATCTGTTTCAAGTTACTTTGTAATGAACATATGAGCTAGACGAATCTCATTTTTTTACATAATGGTGTGAAGTAGGATGGAAATGTTTCACATAAAGAAAAAACTACTTATATTCGTGAAAATAAAGAAAAAAGTGGCGCCAGATTTGGTGGTTCTAGAGATTATGGAATTGTGGGAATAAATATGATTGAAGAAGAAAATGGGTAATAATAATTTTTTTTAAGGATAAATATCCCCACATGATTATATTGTGAAAAAATTAATGTATGTTATTTTTTTAAGAAAGAAGAATGAAACAATATTGATAATGGTTATTAAAATAAATTTTATTATTTATTAATATTAATGAATTATAAATCAAATATTTATATTCATTAAAAATCATTTTGTACTTATTTTAAAAATAAATTGAAATATTCATCATCATAATATATATTGATATATAGATATAATATTTTTATTTAAAAAATTGATTCATCTAATTGAGAAAAAAATTTAAAATGAAATTTATTTTTAATAACATCATGTCAAAATTATGTTATAGTTATTTCTTTTAATTTTATGAAGGAATTTATATTTTAGTGATTATAAGAATATAATGATAATTTAGAAAAAATATCTATTTATCTAATCTCACATTTTATTTTTGACTTCTTTTAAAATGTAATTATTATATAAACCTCCCTTTTTTATATAATGTTTTCATTACGTTATATAAAAACAGAGGACCTTATAAAGATTTGTATCGTGGAAAATATTTTTATATAACACATGAAAACATAAAAAAAATTCATATCCACATAAAATTATTTATCATAGTTTAATCATAAAACAATTTCTTTATCTCATTACCCAGGAATATACATCAACGCAAAGGGTGAGCATAATTCCCAGAAAGGGTAAGCAAGGAAAAAAATTATATGTGATCATAAAATCTATAAATAAAAACATTAGGAATATCATAATGTTTAGAGAAATAGGAATTTCATAATATAAATGAATAATAACATGGATATGTGAAAAAAAAAATTAAATGATAATTTCAAAAACATATCACTAAGGTTTGGTATTGAGGTCTCATAATAATTACCATGGTTATACATCAATGTTACAATAAACATGTCATCACTATAGTTTAAATTATCTACCAATTGAACTGTTTCTCTATCAGGGTGTGCACATAATATTTATTAATTAATGTGATACATATGTATTATAATAAAACATTTCTTAAAAAAATGTGTAGAATAAAGGAAATATGTTTCCTTTTGAAATCAAGGATTTCATCAAAAAGGTAGTAAAAGAAGATATCATTATATAATTATTAACCCATGAAAATGAATGGTTTGTTTCTTGTATGTTTATACTAGAATGAAACAGATTATATTGAAATATATTATAATACCCATGGAATATAAATAATTCTAGGTATTCCCAAAAAAAATAATGAATTTATTGGGAAAAACATAGATATTTCTGAAAAGACAATTCAACAACATAAAAGGTAAGAAAAAAGGTATTAGAAAAAATTAAAATAAATATATGTGAAAAGGGTATCCCATTCCTAAAATACTATAAATTTAGTAAACCTATAAATTAAATTAGATATATTAACATAGTTTGTAATTTTGAAAAACATGCAACATAAAAGTAAACATGAAATGAAATGAGAAGGTAAGATTTCCATTATATGGAAGAGTAACTCATAAAACAATATAAATACAATATTAGGGGATTGAGTTCATCTTTGGAGGAATTTATATGAGGTAAAATATCATATTTTCATGGAGGATGAATTTTATTTTATTGTTAATGTACAAATTGTTGGATATTTGTCACAAAAGTGATGGATTTTTTTGTTGATATTTGTGGACACCTCAGCAGTGTTATTTAGAAAACCGTGGGCTTTACCATGGTATAATCCAATGGTATTGGTCCCATGATATAACTAATATGTTATTATAATCCAAAAGAGTATACCATAATTTTATATTAAATAATACATCATTTTGATGACATTAAACATACTAAAATCTCAAAACTGTATTTTTAGTATTCACCTAAATACAATACATTTTATAAAAATATCTTAAATACAACAGAAACTAATATTTATGTAATGATTTAATGAAATTAGTTATATTTTATCATAATAATTCTATATGACCGAAGGAAATAATTTTTAAATAAAATAATTGTTTTTATTATAAATAATAAGTGATAGAAAAGTCATAGTTAAATAAATCATAAAATTTATGACACTATAATAAAAAATATATTATCATTTAAATTTATAAAATATTATTTTATTAATAGTATTTCATTAAAATAAAAATTATTAATATCACGTTAGTTTATAATAATAATTATATCTTTTCTAAAATCTGAAACTTCTATATGAAAAATCAATTTATCAAATTCATCATATGATTAAGGAAAAATAAACTAAAAATTGAATTGATAGAACACCAATTTTATTTCTAAAATGGGATTATACATTATGTAAATATGTAAATGACACATAACTCCATATGAAACCTACATACAACTTATCTATAAGGTGTATGATGGTGATTGATTTTTGGGATCACTAAGATAACATCCCATAAGTAGTAATGTCCACTAACTCGAACATCTCCCATAAGCGATTTAATTCAAGATTAACATGTTCAATATCTCCATGGGATTGGTAAAGATTGAAGCCCAATGTATTTGTCTCCCTCCCATATTTTAATGAATAATATTTTTATGAAATTACTCAACTAGATGAGGCAATCAACTATTCTTTATATATTAATATTCCTTTTCCTTTTCATCTTATAAACCATAATTATAACTTTAATATTATTATTTATGAGTATATCATCCATTGGAAATATTAACCAACATTCATATTAATTTCGAAACATTATGGTATGACTGAAAAATATAGTCACATAATTATTAGACATATATAGTTTTGGTATGTAAAATAAAATTTAACATACATTTTCTAGAAAAAATTATCATTCAAAAATATTGGGTCATTATGTTGTTCCCCCCTTAAAAAACATTATCCCCAAAATATAAACAATTTTTTATAGTTGATAATAGTTGTGGGTAATTCTACCTCATTTTTTCTTCTATGTTTCATTTGTATTATTCATAAATTATTATCCCTGCATGACACTTTAATGAGGTGGGTAGTCTTTTTGCGTAGAACATTGTCTCTACGTTCAACGATATCCATCAGCTAGACTTCATAACAGATGTAATTTTCAAGTTGTACCACCATAAGATTTTCAACATATAAATGGTTAGGTTTTTACATCATTAAGAGTGATACATGAAAAACATCATTAATATCAGCTATAATTGGAGGAAGGGAAAGAAGAAAGGCCATTGTTCCTGTGTGATAAAAGATTTCATTGGGGAAAATGTCCCTGTGGATGAGATTCCATTTTTTCCCAAACTGAATCTCTTTCTTCAAAGGTGAAATTATATTGAATTGTTTACTTCAAACATTAGATTCAATATACCTTGATAGTTTTCAACATAGTTCGAGTAGCCTATATTTATTTTTGGATGGAAAGAACCTTTTCTATCGTAGCTTTCTTGAGATTAGTTTCAAAAAGTATACTCTCAGTAGTTTTATCCAAATAATTAGGAGTTCTAAATCCTACACCATATAGAAATTGATATGGTTTTAAATGAATACTATAATGGGAATAGTTTTTGTACATGAACATAAATACTTGGATACATTGATCACTTCCACCATTAAATTCCATTGAGAATTCTCTCACCATTTCCTTAAGGGTTTGAATAGTCCTTTCATATTTTCCATCAAAAGTGAGTGTGATAAACTGTAAATAAATTCAATTTGGTGCTTAATTCAAGTTTAATAACTATACTACATTTTGATGAGAATATTGGATCATGATCTGAAACAATAGAATCTGTAACTCCATATAGTCATTCCACTTTTATTAGATTTATATTGTTGCATTGGTCAAGAGAGAAAACATCCAAAATATATATAAAATCTGTAGTACTGGATAGATAGTCCACTACAACAAAAATCACATTATTTCCATTGTATTATTTGAGAGACTAGTTTCAATTCTCATTGTGATATTGACCAATTTCATTATATAAAGTGGTAGTAGTTGTGATACCCCTTTATGATTTTTTCACTCTTCCATCACTTGTTGACACACCATGAACCTTAAAATATATCAAAGAATCTAACATTTCATGTTATCGTACATATAATGTTCATGAATATACCTCTAAATTTTTTAAATTAGAGGATGTATAAAGAAAGTAGAAATATTAAATTCTAACACCAGTTCATTGTTTATTTCTCGAATAGATGGAACACAAAGGCTTGTATAAAATTTTATTACACCTTCATGATCAAAATTGAACTAAGGAAACATCCAATTATTCCAATCATCTATATTCTTCTAAAACCAATGATCATATCTTTGAGATTTCTTGATCTTCTCTTATAATGGTAATTGATAAATTAGTTGGGACATGGATGTTGATATCCATTCCCTTAAAATTCCATGTCCATTTTAATTATGTTGTTGATCTATAGTTCTCCTTGATTATTAATCATTTCAATAACAAAATGGAATTTTCTACATAATGAGCCAATGACATTATTTTCTCTTCTTGGATGATAATGAATTGAAATATCATAGTCTTCATAGAGATCCAACCAACTCTTCCATCTCATGTTAAATTACTTTTTTCCTGAAGATATACATTATCTTTGACGGTCTTTTTATATTACATTTATCCCCATAAATATAGTTCCACCTTATCATTAGAGTAAAAAAACATCCAACTCCATGTCTTAGGTAGTATTTTTCTTCTGAAGAAGAATCATCGGTCTATATTTATAAGAATTCACCATATAATTTTGAGTGAGTACTCACCCAAACCCTTTTAGAGATGCATCACTAAAAATAATAAATCCTTCTCCAATAGAGGTAATAGTAGTCATGAGTGTATTAAATATACACTTATTAAGTTATTGTAAATATTCTTTACTCTCCTTAGTCCGGATGAAATTTTCCCCATATCGAGTTAACTTGGTTATAGAATCAGTTGTTCATGGAATGTTTATCAAAAACATCCTATAACATCCCACAAATACCTGTAATATATGAATCATAGTTATATTTTTAGGATATTCCCAATCCATTACAATCATTTTTTATAGGGTCAACTAAAATTCCTTCACTGGTTACAATATACCCCAGGAGCTAAATTTGACACAACGAGAATTCAAATTTATTGAAATTTCCAAATAGAATCTTCTTCTATATAGTATACTCTATAACCTTTAAATGATCATAATTATCCTCGCTAATTTTTTAATATATCATAATATCATTAATGAAAACTACCACAATGTAATCAATGGAGTCATTAAATTCAATATTCATAAAATCTTTAAAAATATTATGTACATTATTCATGCAGATAACAAAAAACATATAATGCCCATATCTCGATCGAATGTTCGTCATTGATATAACATAAATCTTCTCCCTTAATTGATGATAATGTGACAAAATGTTAAAAATGGAGATGAATTGATCCACATGATTCTGGACATATAAATCATAAATTATTTAAAGAGGGTAATTATTGTTCACTCTAATCCCATTATGTCCACTATGTTCAATACATATACACATTGAACCATCCATATTATTCACAATGAGAACATCCACTCCCTATGGAGGCACACATGGTCTGATAGTCCCCATCTCAAAATGATGTTGTAGTTTTTTTATTATGTTCCTCTAGCTCTATATTCTTTATTTTATACAGGGTATTTGAAAACAACTAGGTTTTAAGAATGAGGTCAATATAGAACACTACCTCTATTTTTTGGGGATGTCCAGGTGACTCCTCATGAAATATTTCAACCTATTTGAAAATTATACGAATATTATCTATTTTTATATGTTCATTTCCTTATTCATTAACATCAATGATTTTCATAATGATTTTTATGGGTTATTCTTCTCCAAATACCTCAGGTAGATATATCTCTCCTTTGAAAAAACATTAAATTATCCATTCAAGATGATAGATATGTCCTTGCTTATGAAATTGATCCTAGCATTATACATTTAGACATAGTTGATACATGGTACAATGTCAAATTATAAAATTGAAATGAATACTTTATTTTCAATGATATTTTTATTTCCAAAGTGAATACTAGAGTTTCTATATACTATTTATTCATTGATAATTCCTCCAATAGTCTTGATTAATGGTTCTACTTATAACAGTTAATGTATTTATTCTATATTATTTGAAAATCTAGATGAAATAATGCAATTTTTTTAAGTAGAATATAACAATGTAATTAATAGTTTTGATTGATCAACACTAGTACCTACCTACATATGATTTATATATTCAAATTCATGCAATGTGATAGCAAAATAATGACTTTTCCCCCAAGTCCTACAATGAGAAAGAATGTGATTCCCCTATATTATCATTAGATTTGTAACATTGTTGGAAAAGTTCCCAAGATGTCTATAGTTAATGCATTAATCATCGATAGGTTCTGAACCATATTCCCTTTTCTATTAGTATTAATAATTTGAGTCATTACCTCACTATGATTGTTTCAAGAAATATGTGCATCTCTTCATCACATGTAAAATTTCATGCTACCTACTAATGAGTTCCTTGAATGATTATTCCAATGATTAATTCACATGGAAGGTTGCACTTTCCATCCTTACCTTCCTTGATTGAGGATAGTAACATTTCCTAGCACCAAATTTCTCTTCTTTTAATTTGATTTGTGAGACTACTGCATCTCACAAAACTCTAGTTCAACCTTTATAACACTTTGTACAATCTCCGTGATTTTTCCATAGTCTCAATTTGAATTATTCTTCTATAGATGGGGTCATATTACACCAATTAATCAATAATGATATCTATAATGATCCTCGAGAACGATATATGTATTTACACAATGTCTTGTGATATTCACTACATATCTTTCCATAGATTCATTCTCCTTCTGCTTCATTAATACGAATTCCTTCTCTGTTTTTACTCTCATTGAATGCTGGATTTTTTTTAAATAATTCTTGGAATTTACCCAACTCTATTGCATCAATATATAATATTTGGTTGATTTTTTAACTAGTTTCACCTATTGGTATGCTTCTCCCTATATGTGTTACACAACTATGTTGACTTTAGATTTATCTAAACAACATATTATGAAATAGGTATATTCCAAAGAATATATCCACTATTCAACAATTAATGGGTTAGTAAATCCACAAAAATAAGGTGGTTTTTGATTCTTAACAGACTTAACATAATTTTTTTCCCATCAGAGTGAATCTAGAATCTCATATTTATTCAATTTATTGATCATTACTCATGTCATTTGATTCTTCATTCTCATATTTTTTTTCTATTCCTACATCCATTAGATGGCAGTAAACACCTGGTCCATTCTGGAAACCATTTATAAATTTCCAAAATTTTCCCATAATTTTTTAAAACAAGAAAAAATTAATGAGAAAAGTTTATAAAATAATAATATTATATTTATATTTTCTTTTTCCATAAGCCACCATTCTTAAATATGTTACTATTTAAAAAATTTATATTTTCTAAAAATACTTCTGAATAGTAATTTATAACCATGGGATAAACCAAAAAAATCATTTAGTACTATCAAACCAGTGATGCAGTAAGGATTGTAGTCATGTAATAGGTTACTCTATGTCAGGACCAATACACCTATTCAGAGTTGTTACCCCCTAGGTAGATCTATTCGAGAATCATATCCTCTTGTTCATATCTGGACATAGAATTTGTTACATAGAAACCATATACATAATAATTCCCTAAAATACCAGGTTGTTTTCATATAGTTACAATTTTTTATATGTTTTATTCTATTTTTATCAAATCATAGTTTCCAAATATTAAAAAACCATCCTCAGATACCCACTACATCATCCAACATTTTTATTTTATATACTTTTATTTACATTTTTCAAAAATAAATTATTTTTCAATGTTTAGTTTCTTGGAAAAAATTAATATGATACATGAAAACATAAATAATTATCCTAATACACTATAAATTATTCATCATAGGTTTATCATAATTCAAATTACCACATATCATATCATAGAAAAATACATGAATGGAAATTGTAGCATAAGGTCTATTAAGGGAATGCAAGGGAAAGAGTTTACATGTAATCATGAGAAGTGTCAACAAAAACATGAGGCATATCATAATAGAATAAGAAATATTCATATCATAATAATAGGAACATGTTATATAACATTTATATGGGGATAAAACATTTAAATGATACAATCATTAACATATCATCATGGGTTTTCACCGAGGTGATATAAAAAGTTCAAGGCATATTCAACAAGGTATCACATAAATTTTCATCTATTTATATTATATTATTTACCCAATGCATTAGATAATTATCTGGTATAAGCATTAATATGTTAAATTTAATGTGAGAAATTTTTTTGATAATAAAACTTCTCATAAATAACACATAGAGAATAATATAAATTTGTTTCATATAAAAATCGGGATGTTTAGAAAAAATTTCTCCAAGAAAAGATCTTTATATCATTATTAACACCTGAAAATGAAATTTCAGCTTCAATTATCTCAATTATAAAATAAAATAGATATTTTTAAATTATAGGAGAATACCTTATGAAAATAAATATTTATGGTTATTTAAATATTTAAACTAGATTGTTTCTATAGATATGAGAAAAATTTTGAGAAGAAAATTCAGTAGCATAACAGGTAAGAATCATGGTATTAGAAAAAATTAAAATGACTGTTGAAATGGGATTAGTATTTAAAAAATTATATACATATTTCAAATGGATGGAATAAAATTTTATATGAAATAAATTTATGAAATTTTATGAAATTATAAATGAAAAGAAAACCTGATAGGAAACGAGATGTTTCTAATTTCCATTATCAAGAATCATAACTCATAAAACTGGTTAGTTGAGACCTTGGGATATTGAGGACACCTTGGAAGGACTACTTGAGAGTTATAAATATTATATCATAATGGTGTATGGATTTGGAATGAATTTTAATAGAGAAATGACTGAATAATTATATGATAACTAGAGATATTTTTATTATATTCCTTAGACACCTCAGTTTTGGTATTTGAAAAACCATGGTCTTTCCCATTATATTTTTCTATGGTATTTGAAACCTAGAAAAAACATTTTTTTATTATAATATAAAATATTCTACATGAACTTTATACTATATAATATTTCATTATGATGTTATTAAACATACAAAATAATCAAAACATTATTTTAACTATACCAAAATAAACCATCTATTTTAAAAAAATTCTCATAAATTCACCCTAACCATATATATACATGATTAAATCAACACTTATGATTTCTTTATCATAATAATTCTCCATGTATGAGAAATTTAAGTTATAATGAAAAAAACCTTTAGTTATTAACAATAATAGCAGATAGAAAATGCATAGTATAAAATTAAAATCTTCAAATAATTAAAATCATTTTATCATTTAAATGTAAATAATACTATTTTATTCTTAAAATTTCATTAAAATAAAAATTTTTAATGAAAATTTTTTATGAAATAATTTCTAAATATTTTTTTTAATGTTCAATTTATTTCCAAAATATAAATTAAATAAAATAATTATATTTTTAAGATGACGTAAACTCAAAAAAGAATTGATTGAACTAAAATTTTATTTTTCAAATGGTATCATAAATTTAATAAATAATTAATTGACTCATAAAAACTTATAACACCTGTATATGAACTAAAGGTTATATGTGTGAGAGTTATAGAATCTATGGGAACTAAGATAACATCTTTAGAGTAGAAAGTTTAACAATCTTGAACTTCCCCCATAAGGAATTCCTTTAAAGATTAACATGTCAAATCTCATCTTGGGATTAGTCAAGAAAGAATCCAAAATATGTTATCGCCCTTCCATGTTCGGAAAAATAGGATTCATATGGCTCATCTCAAAGGAATGAGGCCATAAACTATTCTTTCTACCAAAAAATATTTTTTAAAAACTAAATATAAATAATAATTATAATATTAAAATTATTATTTATGAATATAGATTCCTACAGTCATATAATAGTTGTCACTCGATGGTCACATTTCAAAAATATACTTACTTAATTATTATAGAGATTTATTAATGTTATTTATAAAGTAATATAAAAACAATTTCAAGAAAAAATATCAATAAAAAATTTCATGTCATTACAATGATAACAATTTTATTAAACATAAATATATAAATTTGAATCAAAATTATACTTTAATTCATTTTAAAAACTATTTTATACATTAAATATATTATTTTGAAAAATATATTTTCTATCACGTATTTATAGTTTTTATCGGATGTTTTTCATTCCACATATTATAAGGACCCGATATTAAAAATTATATAATGATGAATTAAATGAATAATTCAAAATTAAGATATTTTCAGGTTTAAGGTTTTATATAATTTGTTCATAACTATTACATTACATCTCAAAAATTAAAAATTAGACACTTCTAATCAGTTCCCATATTAATCACAAAATAAAAATTCATGAAATTGTTTTTCATGTCTAGTTCCATGATTTAGACAACATGACTTTTCCCTGATACCATCCTTGACGCTATTCCATTTTATGTCATGTGAAAAACATTTCAAAAACATGGGATGAGCATAAAGAGATCAGTAAGGGATGCAGAAAGAAGGAAAACTGTTAGTTTTTCAAAAAAAAAACAATTAAACCATGATTACTTTATCATAAGTAATTATTTTTCCCCTTTATGAAGTTGTAAATAATCTTCACTGAATAAAAGATCATTCATTACCCTTTTGTAACCAAACTATTACCATAAAACCCATATAAATAACACATAATACATATAGGTAACTTAATACATAAAAATACTTAAATGGAATAACCATACTGTCGACTTCCACACAAATCACTAAATAGAATAGCCATACGACTGACATCCATACCCAATGCATTGGAGGTTATAACATAACCACCCATCCTAGTTTATCACAGCACCACTCTCCATTTGGTTTATCACGTTACCACCCAAAAAATTTCTAAGTACCATTATAAAATCATAAAACATACAACAAATATAAAGGAAAGAAAATATTTCCAGATATAAATCACAATATATTAGTTAAATATATTGACATAAAAAATCCATTATCAAGACCATTTTCAATTCCAAAATACATAAAAGATTATATGGTATTTAGTTTATTTTAAAAAACATTACGGATTGTTATGGAAGTCAAAGAGTAAATAATAATCGCTGGGGCAGAAAAGTCATTATCACCACTTATGTCAAAAGAATCATTGTTTTTTGTCATTTAGTAAAATGATTCATATAAAAATATTCACTTATAATGAAATGAAAATTGAAAGGATTTTACACATCTTATAAAAAAAGTTATGTGTTAAAACAAAATGTGCCTCAATGAAAGGTGATTGAGATGAAGTCCCTTACCTCATGTCCAATATGACCGGTTGATTGTTTAATCACCTAAATAATAAAAAAAATTAATTATTAATTTTTAAGAAAAAATTTCAAGTTTATTATTCTTTTTATATCAATTATTACCTTGTTATAAACATTATGTAATCATTTAAGATAATAATGGCCATTTTGTCGATATTTGGTACTTGAGTCAAAAATGGACTTCTTATAATAAAAAGTCGGTCATGTGGTAAAAATTTTATTATAACTATAATAATATTAATTATTTAGATATCATATATATAATGTATATCCAGTAAATAAATTTATTTATAATAGTACGAAACATTTGGATATAAGAAATGAAATGCACCGTTCATGGAGACGGTAATCCGTACGTACACATGAATGCTACTTCTATTTATATTTCGTAGTGTAATGGAATGAAAACATAATGATACATAAGTATATTATAATTCCATTATAATATGATATATAATCCCATTAACTCTACCCTTTATACATTCCACTGACAGCATGATCGAGTCATATCATTTTGAGGGGGCAGTAGTGCACACATCCTCAAATGAGTTTATCGTATATACCCACAATGGAAACCAAAAACGTATTCTAGAAATAAAAATACAGAAGCATAAAAACAATATAAATATAATATATATTTTATATAAATACATCTCTATCTTAATGTCCCCCATGAGAGGCAGTTGGAGATATTTGAACAATCATCGTTTTGTGAGGCTGTAGTTCATCTTCCATAGAAATAACATGTTCTTTACCCATTAGACAGAGGGGTGTGTAAGTGTAGTTAGAATAATTCTCACAAAAGAAACCTATTATATAAAGGATAATAGTGTTATTATCATATAAAATAATAAAAAGAGTTTAGGGGTTGGATAAGTAAAATAAAACAAAATAAAACAATTTTTTTTAAGAGAAATCATTACCTTTAATTTGGGTAACTCCCTTTGGTATTAATTAAATGGACTTCTGGAAGTGACTTATTCCTATGGTAAGATATATATGAGGTGGAGAGAGATGTTGGAAGCCTATATTTGAATTTTTTGGGTGAGTCAAGGAGGTTGAGAGGTGTGAGTAATGGGTTAGAGATGAGGGATTTTTGTAAGGGGGAGGAGGGGCTCTTTAGAAAATGAGAAAATACTATTTTATTATATTTTTATTTACGGTTTCTAAAGGTCAAAAACTAAATAAATAAGAATATAAGATTACTAATGGTATAAATAAAGTCATCCAATAAGAATTAGACAGGTTTTGGATATTATGTTAATTTTTATAATCCTATTTTTTAAATTATTTATTAACGAGTTAAACACTGTATCATTATTATGTCATAAATAATATTATTTTAATGTTGTATAAAAATTATAAAAAAATTACCAAGATGTAGGAAATTTTATTATTTTTCCAAAAAATATTTATAGTTGGAATGATAACATATATATCCATATGTAAAAATTAATTTACTAAATGACATTAGTTTATGTCATATTTGTCTTTAAATTAAATTCATTAATCTAAAGTGACATTATAACTCCCATGTGGCTCCATGGGGTCCATGAAACGACCCAAGGATTCCAATGGTCTTCCATGACTCAATAACTAATGAAATGACAAGTTTTTAGGTAATTTTGTATTATTATAATATTCTTTTTACATTGAATTACCATATTTACCTTTAACCGCTGTAAATAAATGATAAAAGTTACTATTTATCAAGAATTATTTTCATCACATTGAACAAAATTTTACTTACTAATAACAACCATTTATGTTCTATTTTTAGATATTCAATTCATAGAATTTGTAAAATTTCATATAAATTAAAAATTCAGTTTTTTAACCACTACTTTGTGGTTTCACTATTCATCACAACTTGATATTTTTCAAAAAAATACAAAATATTAAGCCAAATATATATTTGATATTCTGAATTAAAATATGTTGTCTATCACAATAAATTAAAAACATAGATGTTGGATTTATTAATTTAAAATTAATTCTCATTGTCAAAACCAATAACGTGTTTTTAAGAAACAATATCTATCAATAGATTGAAACTTGTCTACGTCCAATTTCAAAGTGGAACTAATTCCAAAGACAACTATAGGATTAAATGGTAAAAATATAACCTAATAATAATTTAAAAATAATTAAAAATACAATCTAACCATATAAATAAATTATATCAAATGGCAGTTTTGAATTAAAATACAATATTTTATTCTATTCATTAAAAAATGAATTTTATCCGAAAAATACCAAAAATTTACACGAAGTAAATTTTTATGTCCCTATTCTATTGAAGAATTATATTTTTTCAAATAGAACAGATAGAGTTACCAAAGATATATTTTAAAAGAGTTTTAAATTAATGGTGCTAAATCAACCATTTAATGTAAATTATCCTTAAAATTAGATTCATTCACATTTTAAGTCAATAACTATTATTGGATAAATATAAAATAATTTAAAAAACATGTATAAAAATATTGTAGTTTGTTCTGTTCATTCCCGCCAATACAATTCCTATGCATTAACATCCATTTAAAATAATAATATTATATTGTTAGTGTGCAATGTAATATTTCAAAGAAACCGCTTTTGCGTATCAGGTACGCCATTGAACATATCAACCCATTTAAAGTAAAATTAAAATTTAATTCACAAATATTAATAAATATGAAAATTTCATATTTCTTTATTTACCTATGATGTTACATCCTTCTCCACTTTTGGTAATTGTGTGCTCAAAATTTTATTAACTTATCAAACAAACTGGGGTATTTATCCCTCATAACATTTTCAGATTCCCATTTTTCCTCTTCAACCATATAGTTTTTCCAAAAAACCTTTACCGATTCATTTATCTTATTCTGTAACACAAGATCTCTAAGGTCAAGAATCTAGACTGGTAGTTCTTCATTAGAGAGATTATCTTCCAACTCAACTACCACTGGAATTAAAACATGAGATGGATCTGGCATATCCTTTCTCAACATTGAAATATGAAAAACATTATGTACCTGGGACAAAATTGGAGGTAATTCCACTCTGTACGCAACTGATTCATCTTTCTCAAGGATTTATAAGGCCCAATGAACATCATAATTAAATTTCCCTTCTTACCAAAAATCATAACACCTTTCCATATAAATACTTGGAGAAAGACATGATCCCCTACCTAAAAAGAATGATCCTTCCTCTGGTTATCAGCATAACTTTTCTGCCTACTCTGAGCTGTTCTCATTTTCTTTTGAATCAACTATACTTTTTCTGCCATCTCTTCTTCCAATTTGGGTCCCATTAGTTTACTTTCATCTACTTGATCCCAATAATCTCGAGTTCAACATCGCTTCCCATATAATACCTCAAAATGAGACATCTGTAAACATGAATGGAAGCTGTTATTGTACAAAAATTCAACCAAAGAAAGATGTGGGCCCCAACATCCCTATTAATCCATAAATCATGAGTGTAATATATCCTCCAAGGTATGGATTGTTTATTCTGACTGCCTATCTGATTGTGGGTGAAAAGTTGTACTAAAATTTAATTCAGTACCCAACGACATCTGAAGGGCTTTCCAAATATTATAAGCAAACTAGGGATCACGATCACATACAATGGAGTGGGGAACACCATATAACCTAAATTTCTTGTTAACATACGACTGATAATGTTGATCTAGAGAAAAAGTTTTTCAAATAGGAAGGAAATCAGCAGATTTAGTGAATCGATCAATAATAACCCAGATTGAATTATTATCTCGAGATGTCTTGGGTAATCCTACAATGAAGTCCATAGATATATTTTCTCATTTCCACTACGGCATCGGTAAATACTAAAGAATCCCATTCAGTAACATCTGCTCTAATTTAACCTACTGAAAAGTAAAACACTTCATAGTAAAATCAACAATATACCTTTTCATTCCATCCCACCAGTAATACTCTTGCAGTACAATTTACATCTTTGTACTATGAGGATGAACTAAAAATAGGGAACTATGAGTTTCACATAACAACTCATTCTTCAAAAGTGAATCACAAGGAAAACATAATCTCTTTCAAAATCTCAAAAAACAATAAATATCAATGTTAAAATCAAGAAAAATACCCTTCTGAACCAAGTCTGCCTTTTTCTGAAATACACTGTCTCCCTAATGCGTATTCTTAATTCTGTCTGATAGAGATGATATCACGAAAAACTGAAAAAATAGGAATTTCCAACACCAAAAACATATTTTCCAAATTTCATCAAATCCAAAACCAAAATAACCTCATTCCAAACGTTTCTTGTTTAATAAAGCATTACTTTTTTGACTCAAATCATCATACACTTTATTGGATTTTCTTAGATAGCAATGGATCGTCCATTCATAATACTTGAATTCTAATTTGTCACATTTTCAATTATTTATGAGTGAATATATACTTAATCCATTGTGATCAGTATATATTTCCCATTTTACTACATACAAATTATTTCTCAAAATATTAAAAGTGAAAACGACAACAGCTAATTCCAAATCTGGTGTAGGGTATTTTAACTCATGAAGTTTTAACTGACATGAAGCATACGAAATTACCTGATCAACATGCCTAAAGACACAACCAAGTCCTTTTAACAAAGAATCAATGTAGATAACAAAATCACTATTTCTGGAAGGTAATTCCAAAACAAGAGCATTCACCAATCTTCTTTTCAATTCCAGAGAACAATCATCACATTCTTTAGTCCAAATGAACATAACACCATTTTTAATTAACATAGTCATTGGACGAGATAACCGTGAAGAAATCTCAAAAAACCACTTGTAATAACATGACCAACCAAGAAATCTATATATCTATGTTATAATTGTGGGTATTTACCATTCTTCAACAACTTTTGTTTTATAAGGATCAATAGTTATGCCATTTTTTAAAACAGTGTGACAAATGAACAAAATTTATTGTAACCAAAACACACACATGTTAAATTTCCTAAATAGTTTCTTTTCTTTTATGGTTTTCAACAAAACTAATAAATGACATTCATTTTTCTCTTTAATTTTATAATAAACCAAAATATCATCAATAAAAATAACCCAAAACTTAATTATGAACTCACAAAAAATTTTATTCATATAATCCATGACTACAGCAGGTGCATTGGTTAACCCAAAATTCATAACTAAAAATTCATAATAGAAATATCTAGTATAAAAAACATTCTTCAGAATGTCTGGTTCCATTAATTTCAACTGATTATACCATGACCTTAAGTCAATCTTAAAAAAATACTGATCACTCTAGAGCTGATCAAACATATCATCGACATGAGGAAAAAGATATTGGTTCTTAACAGTGATGTTATTCAATGATCTAAAATAAAATAAAAGTCTCATTGAACCATATATCATTTTAACAAACAAGATAGGGGAACCCCATGAGGATGTGCTAGTTTTAATGAAAACATTATATATTAACTCGTGTAATTTCTTCTTTAACTCAAAAAGTTCAATTTGATCCATTCGATAAGGGGGGTTTTAAATTGGCATAGTATCAAGAACTAAGTCAACAATAATTCAACTTTCTGATCAGGTATAATACCGGGAAACTCATCAGGAAAAACATCATGATACTCATTTACCACTAGCTCATCATTAATATGAATAGTTTCTCTGTTCTCAACAATATGTTCATCATAAAATTCATTCCCATCTTTTACTAGTTTCTTAGCTTCTTGACATGTTATAAAAATTAAGGGTTAATTCTTGTACACAAACTAAAAATATTTTTGAAGGTAAACTGCTTTATCTCAGAAATCAATCTTATCATGATAAATAAACAGCCAATCCATGCCCAAAATTACATGAAACCCTACTAGAGGAAAAATTATAAGGTATTCCAGTAGATTATTTCCAAATATGAGGACATAAAGGTTCTTATAATTTATTTTTGTCTCAACATTTCATCTAGATGTTTTTACAATAAGTTAAGCATTCATATATTGAGATGGAATTCCCAATTTATTTGAATACTTCTTAGAAATGAACAAATGTGTAGACCCAGAATCCAACAACACATTGGCATAATCTGAACAAAAAAATAGTGTACCTGATACTACTTCATTTGATGTCTCATCATCTTCTAAATTAGTTGTAGAGAACATTACCAACCCTTTCTGTTTGTAGTCTGGTTTCTTTCCCTCAGTTGAGTTATTTTATGGACACTCATTTACATAATGACATATTTCATTACAATTAAAACATCTTACCACTCGATTTTCATTACATTCTAGATCATTTTCTTAAATGTTATGAGCAATATGACTAAACATAACACATTGGAAGAAAATTCCATACATTGAAAAACATTCTCCTGGATACTTTTTACCACACTTCTCACAAGTGGGATATTTAGTTATCTTATATCTAGGATTCTTTGATGAATTAATTCTCTTTTCTTGCCAACTACAGCTCTTATTCTGTTGTTTTTTAAGGAACACATGATCATCGACAAACTCCATTTCCACCTTCTCCACACATCGAACAATTTTTTCATAATTTTTGAACTCACAAGAGGATAATACTCTTTGATATCATGGCATTAGTCTTGAGTAAAATTGATTTATCTTACTATAATGATCTAAAATGAAATTTGGAGAATACCTTTCCAGTCAAGTGATCTTTCCTTTTTATGTAGCCACTAAGTAATCCTCCTTCATAAATTCCAAGAATTGTTTCCCCATTAATTTTCAAACCACCTTAGGAAAATATTTCTCCAGAAACATACCTTTGAATTCATCCCAATCAATATCATCAATATTTTAACTATACTGAATATTTTTCACCATTGACCACAACTGATCAACATCATATTCAAAACAGAAAATAGCTAGACAATCATTTTGATGTTTTGAACACCCCATGACATCAAAAAAAAATTCTAGTGCTTTACTCTACCCTTCAAGTAGCATAGGGCATGATGATCCTCTGAATTATGGGGGATGTTTCCTTATGAAATCATCCACTACTAACATTTTCCTCTATGGTAGATCTGGCCGATCTCATGCATGGATACCACCCTAATTTATTGCATGATTCAACAGTTCTATCAATATAACAAACTATTTGGTTCTGATTTTGACCATCTCAGGTTGCTGATTTGGATGTTTTTCTTCCTCCTGATTTTTTCCCATCATAGCTTCCATGATTCCTCTTTGGAAAACAATTTTGAACACATAAATATCTTAGAGAAAGAATCATGGTAATATTTAAATTCTATATCATTTCAATATTAACATAAATTACGTTATGGATACTAATTTACCAATACCCTAACTCCTGATGTTATCTAAACTGACCCTCGATACCAACTATAAGGACTCAGACATAAAAATTACATAATTTTGTATTAAATGAATAATTAAAATTTAGCATATTTTTAGGTTTAGAGATTTTGAGAATTACCTCCTAACTGTTATATTATATCTCAAAAATTACAAATTATACACTTATACTCTGTTCCCATATTTTTCACAAAATAAAAAATCTTGAAAAAAAGAGTGCTGAATAGTTCTATGATTCAAGATTCATGACTTTTCCCTGATACCATTCTTGACCCTATTAAACTTTATTTCCTCTGAAAAACATTTAAAAAACATCAGATGAGAAATAAAAGCTCAGTAAGGGATTTAAAAAGAAGAAAAACTGTTAGTTTTCCAAAACAACAATTAAACCATGAATACTTTATCATAAGTAATACCTATCACAATTATAAAGTTGTAAACACTCTACACTAAATAATAGATCATTTCTTACCATTTTGTAACCAAATTATTATCATAAAAACCATATAAAGAACACCTAACATATAAAGGTAACGTGGGACATAAACATATATAAATGGAATAACTGTACAGTCGACGTCAACACATATGACTAAATAAAATATCCATTCGACTGAAATCCATACCCAATTCATTGAAGGTTATAACATAACCACTCATCCTAGATTATCACGACACCACCTATCATTTGGTTTATCATGTAACCACCCATCAGTTTTCTATGTATAATTATAAAACCATAACACATACAACAAATATAAAGGAAAGAAAACATTTCCACATTTTATTCACAATATATCACTTATATATACTGACATAAAACGTATATTATCAATACCATTTTAAAAAAAATACCTAAAAGAGTATATGGTATTTATTTTACATTTAAAAACATTACGAATTGTTACGGATGCCAATGAAAAAATAATACTCATGGCGGTGGAAAACTCATTGTCACTGCTTAAGTTAAAAGAAACATTCCTTTTTGTTGTTTAGAAAAACTCTTTACAGAAAAAGATACCTATTGAATGAAATAAAAACTCAAATTTGTTTATATAATGTATAAAATAATGTCATGTATTAAAACAAAATATTCCTCAATGAAAGAATATTGAGACGAAGTCCCTTACCTCGTGTCTGACATGACCCTTTCATTAATTAATTTCATAAAAAATAAACTAAAGTTAATTTATACTTTCTTAAGAATATTTTATAAGTTTAATATTCCTTTTATATCAATTATTACCATGTTATAAACATTATGTAATAATTTAAGTACATAATTTTCATTTTGTCAATATTTGGTACTTGAGTAATAAATGGACTTTTTAAAATTACATGTTTTTTATGTTGTCAAATGTTCAGGATATCCATAATGAAGTTCATTATTTAAATATCATATATATCATATATATATATGGTAAATACATGTATTTATAATAGTACATAACATTTGGATATATGAAATGAAATGCACCATTCACGGAGACAGTAAGCCGTACGTACACATGAATGCTACTTCCATTTCTATTTCGTATGGTAATGTAATGAAATATTAATGATACATAATTATATTATAATTACAATATAATATCATATATAATTTCATTAACTCCACCCTTTATACATTTCACATAAGGTATGAACGAGTCATATCACATTGAGGGGGTGATAGTCCGCACTTCCTCAAATGATATTATCATATTTACCCACTATGGAAACCATAAGGATATTATATAAATGGAAAATACTAAACAATAAAAACAATATTAATATAATATATATCATATATATAAATATACTTCCATCATAATGGCCACCAGGAGTGGTGGTTGGATATATTTAATCAATTATCGTTTCTTGAGGCAGTCGTTTTCCATCCACAAAAAAATTATATTCTTTACCCATTAGACAGAGGTGTGTGTATGTTTAGCTTGAATAAATCTAATAAAAACAACATATTATATTTATTATAGTAGTTTTTTTATAATATAATGGAATAAAAAGAGTTTAGGGGGTTGGATAAATAAAATAAAACAAAAGAAAACAAAAGAATTTAAGAGAAACTATTACCTTTAATTCGCGTAACTCCCTTTAGATCAAACCAAAAGGACGTCTTGATGTGACTTATGCCTAAGGTAAGGCTTATAAGAGGAGGAGAGGGATGTAGGGAGATTAATTTGGCAGAGTTTGGATGAGACAAGGGGCTTGAGAGATTTGAGTAATGTGTTAGAGGTGAGGGATTTTTATAATGGGGGAGGAGGGACTCTTTAATAATATGTGAAAATATTATTTTAATACATATTTTTTTTGTTTTTAATGTTCCAAAACTAATTAAAAACAATGATAATTTGACTCATGGCCGAAATAAAATCATTAAATACGAATTTGACAGGATTCGGATATTATTTTAATTTTTATAATCTTATTAATTTATAACATTTATTAAATTGGTAAACACTGCATCATTATTGTGTCATAAATAATTTTATATAATTGATGAATAAAAATTATAAAAAAATACCATGAATAAGAAAATATATTTTTCTTTCGAAAAAATATTTATGTTTAAAAATATAACTTATATAACCTTATGTAAAAATTAATTTATTAAAAGATATTTGTTTCTGTCATTTTTGCCTTTACCTTAAATTAATTAATATAAAGTGTCATTTTCTCTCCCATGTGGCTATATGGGGTCCAGAAATAAACCCATGGATTCCCAAGGTCGGCCATGACTCATCAAATAAGTTTAGGACAAGTGTTAAGGTAATTATGTATTGTTATAATATTAATGTTTTCCTTGATTTACCATATTTACCTTTAACAGCGGTAAATAAAAGTCAAAAATTACTATTCACCAAAAAATATTTACAACTTATTGAACTAAATTTTACATACTAATAACCACTATGTATATCTGATTTTAGAAATTCAATTCACAGAAGTGGTAAAATTTCATTTAAATGAAAAAGTGGGGTTTTTAGCTAATACAGAGTGGTTTCTCTATTCATCAAAAATTTATGTTTTCCAGAGAAATACCAAAAATTTAGCCAAAGATATATTTGATTTTCCGAATTAAAAAATGATGTATATTTTACCAAATTTAAAAAATTGATGTTGGATTAATTTATGTAAAATTAATTCCCATTTTCAAAACAAATAGCGTGTTTTAAAGAAACAATATCTATCAAAAGATTGACACTAGTTTATGTCCAATTTCAAAGTGAACTTAATTCCAATGACCACCATTAAATTAAATGGTAGAAATATAATCTAATTATACATTAAAACCAATTAAAAATATAATCTAACCATAAAAATAAATTATATTAAAAGATAGTTTTTAATTAAAATACAGTATTTTTAACTATTCATTAAAAAAATGAATTTTATAAGAAATATACTGAAAATTTAACCAAAGTAGATTTTGATGTCACAATTCTAATAAAGAATTTTATTTTATAAAATAGAACATGTTAATGTGAAAAAAAGTTTTTAAGAGTGTTTTTCATTAAAATGTTGAAAATAAACCATTTAAAGTAAATTATCCTTAAATTTAGTTTCATTCAAATTTTAAGCCTCTAACTTTTACAATATAAATTTAAAAACATTTATCAAACATATATAATAATATTGATGATAGTTCTGTTCATTCTTACCAATACAACAGTTGGATGTTAACTACCATATAAAATAATAATAATATATTTTTAGCATGAAACATACGATTTCTAAGAAACATATTGTTATGTTTCGAGTATGCCATGAAACATAGAAACTCCATTAAAATTAAAATAATTAATTAATTCACAAATATAAATAAATATGAAAATTTCATATTTCATTATTTACCTGGTATGTTACACTTATATAAATATAAATAGACAAAAGAAAATGCATATTTGGATACGTAAGTTAAAAATATGTAAATTAGTATATTTTTATTTTTAAACATTTTAAAATGCAACAATGTTAAAAATTACTTAGTATGCTAGAAGTTAAAATGGATTAATAGGGTTAAATCTATAATGAAAAGAGTTATGATGAAAAAAACAATACTATATTATAATTTATTTAATATTGTGAACCAATACTATAAATTACTTAAATTTGAGTATTTTGATACATTTAACCTGAGTATGACAAAAAAATATTTAACTATTTTAAAATATTCCAAAAATATTGTCTCCCTCATGTAGCCTCATATGATGATTACTTTCAGGTTCCATTACAAAAAATTATGGTTACTCATCTTTATAAATAAAAATTAAATTCACTTGAATATATTTAATAAATAAAATTATGTATTTGAATAGAAATATAGTAATTTACTATTTATAATTAATGAAAAAAATTATTAAAAAATATCACCAGTGTGTATATGAGAACTACCTCCTCACAAATGGATGTATTTATATTTTTTTCATTGAATTAAAAGAAATATATATAGCTATTATTTAATGAAATAATAAAATAATAATGATATAATAATTATTATATAATGAAAATAATTATTCCATACAATTTTTAAATCATTGAAATTGAAAAACAGAAAGGATTCCAATGCATACAACTAGAATATCATATTTATGATTGTTAAATAACTAAATTATAATAACGACTATATATAGATGGTTATGAATTTATTTTTAATTTATAAATATCATTATTATAACTTTAATTATACAATTAAAATGATATAATCTTGATGAATATTTCAAATTATAACACAATGAATTGATTTTGGACCCTCAGATTAAACATCCTCAACCAGATTGAAGTGAAATTAATCAATAATTTCATTACGAACTGCATAGATGAAATAAAAATATAAATAAATGGAAAAATTAAAACAAAATTACGAAATAAGAGATGCTATATATATATTTTATTTATGATGATAAAGATGATATTTGAAAATATTGACTTAAGGAATGAAAAACATTACCATAAACACATTAAATAAATTATTTTAATATTTGATTTATAAATTATTATACTCCATGTAAATATTATTATAATAATATGATGAATGTGTTTATAGTTTCAAAAATGAAATATAATGTAAATTAGCTAACAATTTTTAATTTCTTTCAAATAGGTTTATAAGAAATCTTCTAATTTATTTTTTAAATTAAATTTTTAGTAAAGGAAAAATAATGTTCTACTTTAACGTATAAAAAATAAGATAATTTTTTCATCACATTGAATATTATTTGATTTTTGGATTATATTGTATGTTTCCATGACTAATTCAATGAAAAAACCTCATTTCTATTTGGATGGGTATTTTTTGTGTTAAAAAAATTTTGCTATTAAAAATGAATATATAAATATCAAGAAAATATATAATGTTTTAACAAATACATTTTTGGGTTTTTTATGATATAGATGAAGTATTTAATGTGTTTTATCCTTTTTACAATAAACTTATATTTTTTATGTTGATGAAATTGGCTAATAGAGAAGCAAAATGTACTATATTATGAAGAAGGTCACCATATTGGATTTTACTATGTTTGTAATTAATATTTTTATGTTATTATAAGGGTTCATTTAAGGGTTCTATGAATATAGTATTACAATTAACCTTCATGGCATTTCTATTTTTGAGAATTATTTTTAATGGATATATTATTGCATCATAACGTGTGTAAATTATCTATTTTTAATGGAATGATTTTTAATTTAATTGTAAAAGCTTATGTTTTTAGAAATTATTTTTCATGTCCTCACATATTTTATATGTAACACCACTTATTTTAATTATTCTATTATGTTTTACTATAAATGTGTTTTATGAAATCCATTTGGTATAAAATCTTAATTCATGTGTATGTAGAAACCAATAAAAGATTAACATTTATTACACTATAGAAAAACAATTATTATATAAAAGCGTATTTATAAAATTGATAAACATCAATCCTTAGTAATTTTAAAATGTCCCTTTATGAAATACATATGCCCAGTTAATATGTTAATTATTTTTAAAGTGTTTGTGGATGATTTGGAAAAAAATTGCATGATGAAAATAAAAATGATTTTTTGTAGTAAAAACATTTATCAACATAAAATTCATGTATTTAGAAAAAAATCATACAGAATGTAAGAGAAAACATTAAAATTTCTGATTTTGACTTGTAAGAGTCATTATAATTTTATCATAATATCTATTCTTGAATAAACTGTCACGAATTTATAAAATTAATTATTATTCAAAAATTAAATTATGTTATGAATAAGGTTTTTGTACCTGTATTAATAACATATAAAATACTCTATTTTTAGAATTAGATGGTTTATGTCTTGACCACCTCACCAAAAAGATAATACAATGAGTAGTGAGATAAAATTACCCCTGAGTCCCACCAAAAATTAGCCTCGGGTAGGTGACTAAAATAGAGGGAATAAAAATATCATGTATTGTTAGAATTACCTTATGTAATATTAATTTGAACAGGATATAAGATGAATACCCAAAAATATACTCCCTGAATAATATATATGAAATCCAAAACCCATCCTTCAATTTCTATGTAAATAAAATTTATACAAATAAATAACACTACAAAATATTTTACTTCTTCCAACAGGGATATATCTGTTGGTAAAAGTTAATTTTCTGTTGGTAAAACGTATTACTAACACTTATATCTGTGTCACTAAATTGTCGGTAAAAACTCTGTCGCTAAATGTTTTTGTGATAGATAAAATAGTTTTGTTACAGAAATAATAATACCAATAGATAAAATATATATTGGTTAAAGGGTTTAGTGTGAGATTATTTAGACAATTTTTTCTATTAGTAATAATATTACCAACATATAATATCCATTTATAAATTAAATTTGAATAAAATTTATAATTTTTTATATTTATTAATTTATAATATATAATTCATTTGTGTTAATTATTAAACCGGTGACAATTGACAAGAATGTTCAAACTTAGAAAAAAATAATTATATTAATAACGAAATTTAATACAAAATATATATTAAAAAACGAAGGATCCCAACACCCCCCACCCACAATAGGATCCATCACACCCATCACCCCTAAAGTATTAGTGACCCATCTATGCCCCAATGAACTATCTACACACCGGGACCAGTGATCCAGCTCCATCTACACCACAACCTTTAGTTCACCAACACCAGCAACTCATCCATACCCCAGAACCAGCACACCAACACCAACAAACCATCCATCCAAAAACAGTGAACCAACTCTATCACCAGTGAGAAAGATATCAATCAAGCTCCAATATAAGTGACATTCCTTGAGTCTCTGCTTTTTCTCCCCCTTCAACTCCAATATAATTATCACAACAACCAAAAAAATCAGTGAAAATTATATTCATGAATTGAAACCATATTTCTTTTCTTTTTTATGAGAAATGAGACATGAGTTGGTCACCCAACTCATAACTCTAATACATTATTAAATAAAACAAATGTTATGTGGAAACACAAGTAACAAGCATACACCAACTTGAAATTGAAAATTGTTACAGAAAAACACAAAGTGGTGAACTAAAATGGATCATCTCATCACCAAAGAAATAAAGCCTGCATTATATATGGATCTATGCATTCATAGTCCGACCATAATCCAACCTGTCACTCTAAAACCAAATCTACATATCAATAGACTGTTCAGATCAGGTGATTCCATCACCTGAATATGTATACATGAATGGGATTTCCCTCTTACATTCAACACTGTGGAGTTGTCCATGCAATATTGATATTCCATTTCAGAACTGGTTCCTTTGACCCAATGGACTTCAATACCAGAAAAATAAATCTTGTTTGATTTCATCATTACATGAACTTCATGATCAGAATAAACATATGCAGTGGAGTCCTGAACTCTTAAAATGTTGATGAAGGCAAAATAATACACCAAAAATTTAATTAGAAATGGATAAATTAAACTTAAAATAAATAATACTTATACATTTAGAGATCCTAAATCTTAAAGTCAGTAGAAATCTGATGTCATTTCCAAATGTATGTGCATCAGATCGTGAAATCTCATGATCTAGAGATATCATGACTCAGTAGTACAAGGTAGATAAATATATCAAACAAGTTTTTAGCCTGTCATCAAAGTGAATCAAAAAGAAATAGTAATCTCACAGCTCAAGAGTCCCAAAAAATAATGTATTATCAAACTATAATCAAAGGATTTTTGGTTTTATAGTACAATATTTTTGGTCACCAGCTTGGGAATAAAGGATTCTATTGAGAAAATTACGATATACTTGCAAAATGATGATTAATTTTAGTACTTTCAATAAAGATGAATTTCATCAATTGAACAATTTCAAAACAAATTACAAGGGCTACTCACTTAAGTGACAGAAAATCCTTACTGCAAGTGCTACTCATGTAGAAGAAAATATTAACATACATCATAAAGTTTTCCACACAATATGCTTCATTCACATACAAGAGTTTATCATCATAAATACTTACCCATTTCTATGAGCATCTCGATTTGAGAAATAAGAAAAATAACATATATCAATATAAAAACAAGAAATAAACATAAGTAATTTATGTTAATTTCTCAAATGGTTTTATGAAATGAGAATATAATTATGTGACTGACACAAATACTAATTTAAATGAGAAAAAATAGAAAAATGAAGAATAAAAAACCTAATAGTTGAAGGTAAATATAGAAAAAATTTATTTTTTGTAAACATGCTTTTTTTTTATTGATTGGGAAGATTTTGAATGGGGGCTTTGTTTCATTTTTTTTGGTTCAAAGAGAACGGTGAGTGACTGTTTTAATGTTTTTCAAAATGAAAATGGAAAAAGGAAAAATATGTCATCCGACATTAACCCAAAGAAATTGGGGCTAATACTATCCCTCTCCAATCAGATTTAAAGGATGATTCTTTCTAAAATCCCCAGAATCTGTCATTTTAACATGATGTTAGTGTCACTACTGTGAAAAACCTTATGATATTCAATATGAGAATAGAACTCGATGCAACTAAGGAATGGGTGTTTGTGTTGACCAAGGCTAAATATGAAAAGATGAGTTAATCAACATATATTCTTACTAATAAATGAAGATACCAACATTCCACCCACTTATTTTTTCAACTAAATTTACAAATAATCACAAGGCAACATAATCTTTAATATTTTCTATAAGAATATCAATATCAACAGTAAGAAAAATGACATACAACAAAATTAAAACATAAAATAAGATTAATTAATTAATGCTATTTTCCCAAATGGTTGTAAGAAATGAGAATAAAAATCTATGAACACAAATACTAATTGAAATAAGAAAAATAAGAGAAAAAGGAAGAATAAAAAACCTGTTGAAGGTAAACATGGAACCTTCACTCACCTAAATCAACTCCAAATATATTTCTCAAGCTTTCCAGTTAAGCTCTTCAAAACATGAACACCTGAAAAATTCCATGCATGGCCTATAAGAACCTTTATGGATAAATGTATAATGGAAAAATAATCCAAAGCAAGCTAACTATCAAAAGGATTTTGGTAAAAATAATGCTTGTTACATGACATATGATGTGTCTAATTAGTATTAAAATCATTTTCATTTACACAGTTTTAAGTTCAAAATGATTTTTAATAGCATAAAAAAATTAATTCATATTAAAGGCACATAAAAACTAATAGTAAAGAAAGAAATATCCCCTGAGGACAGCTGTTCTTCTAATAATTGAAACGAAAAAATCATCATCTTTCATATCAACAAACACAAACAGGTTGCTAGAATATAAATACATATTCATAAAATATAACAGAAAATATTAACTGTAACATTAGAGTTAAGAGATCTATAAATCATGATTAAGTGATGGTGTGCGAAGTGGATTGAATAAGTGATAACTCCCATATATTAACTATTTCCAACATTCCAAGATGATGTCATGAATTCCCCATGGTAAAGATTGAATTTTTTAAGTCAGATCCAACACCCTCTCAAAGCTTGGTTAGGAGCACCTCTTAGGGTGTCATCCTCCCTATATGGTGTGGTATTGAATGCATCATTCATTTTAATTTGGAAAAAGCACTCCCTGAAAAGCTATCCATGTTCACACTCCAATATTTTAACCACTCAATTAATTTTGTTCAAGAAAACTCAATAACTCTGACAACATGTCATGTAATTAAATTCTGGATATACTTCCTCTTTAACATCATGCTTTAACTCAACTAGTTCATGAATGGACTCGTCTTAAATATCCTTGAGTGAGAACACCCTATAAGGCCCCAGCCTTAAACCTTACTTAATCTTGAGTTATTACAAGATTACACATTAAGGATATTTTCAGGTTTAGAGTTTTAGAGAATTAGATCATGAAACTTGCATTACATTCCACATTTAAACAAAGTGGTTACATAAAAGACAGTATTCATTCTTCCCATCAACGGAAACATATTTAAACTATAACATGGATTCTTTCTTGACACATCCTTGACACTATCATCACATCATGTACCTTTCCCTTGACATGTGAAAAACATTTCAAAAACATGGGATGAGCATAAAAATCTCAGTAAGAGTTTTAAAAATATGGAAAGGAAACATGAGTACATGTATACATAAGAATGAAATCATACTTCACCCATAAAACATATGCATATCAAATCATGAATAAATCATAGAAAACATAAGACATAAAGGTAACTTGAGGCATTCATAACATTCTTACGTAGGGAGTAACCCTCTTGGTTACGTTTGGAATACCCATCACAGTATATTCCCTAAATCTCTTCGGAGAAACCTTAACGTTTCACTCCTTCGCGTTACCCAATGCATTGGAGAGCTATATCGGGCTCACCCGCCCTTAGTTTAACATGGAACCACCCGTTTTCATAACAATGCCCAAGAACCATAACATAAATGTATCACATAAAACATGCATAAAGGAAACATAACATTTCCACATTTCAATCACAATATAACATTTTAGTATATTGAAATAATGAATCCATAAAGAAACCATTTCCAAAACCATTTAAAACATTTAATAAAGTGATTTTTGAATCAAAGTGTCCCATACCACCTTAAAGCATAAAATTTTAAACCCTTAATATCTATATAAATAAATCCTTAAAACCATTTTGAAAACATGGATCTTAATAAGAACAAATAATTAAAACATTTAAAACGATATTTTGGTTAAAGGGGTTTTACCAAAATTAGTGACACTTGAATAAAATAATTTAGGAATAACATTTAGTCAGAACTTTTTAATATCATGATAATAAATGGATTAATGATATAATACTCCAAAGGACAGTATATACACCATATAAGAGTGAATTGGTGCATGACAACAATGAACCCTCAATAGAAATGTCAAATGTGATGAAATCCATTACAAAGAAGGTATTCTTAAATTGAGGACAAATCAATCTCAAAAATATGTGTGAAAAATATAAATACACCAAATATAAGTGAATATTAAGTGTAAAACAATAAAAGGTCATTCACACATACTCAATGGATGACATATTCAATGACTACATGTTGAACCCAAAGAAATCGAAATTGGGTTAATAAGTTTCCTTGACAGCCTAACGGCGTCACATCAAAATGAGTTGATGAGAGATAAAAAGTGTATATCAACACTTGGAAATAAAATTTACATCAATAAGGATATATGAGAACATATCCCAGCATAACAATATGTAAATTAAAAGACCCAACAAAAGAAGTCTTTTTAAAAAAGAGGAGGGTGAAAGGTTCCCTTACCGACTTGGGTATCTTTCAAGACATACACCCCATCAAAGAATGACAATAGATCATTGATGTAAATACTCATAAATGAAAGTATATTACACAAAGAGTAGAATAATGGGCAGTACATACACCACTCAATGGAATTTGTGGCAAATGTAGCATAAATCTCACATGAATAAAAGTGAGATGAAAAATCCCTTACGAAAACTCGGCAGCCTAACAGCGCCACATAAAACTTCCGAATATGGATTGATGAGATCAAATAGGGTATCTCATCACTTTAAAATAAAATTTACAGAAAGAGGAATATAAAAGAACATCCCCCTACATTATAAAGAGTATCTTAAAAGAAGTGACATAAAGGAGAGTACTTAAAAAGAAAGAGAGAGGTTAGATCTCTTACGAATGTTCGGCAGCCTAACGGCGCCACTCAAAACTTCCAAAATGGATTGATGAGAGAGAATAGGGTCTCTCATCACATGAACATAAAATTTACAGTATGTGTAATATAAAAGATCATCCTAATAACAAGAAATATGAGCTTTAAATGGAATGACATAAAAGTCTGTACTTAAAAAGAAAGAGAGGATTAGGATCCCTTACCTCAGGTCCGACTTGACTCGATCGTTCTTTAATCTCCTGAATAATAAACTTGAGTTAATTTCTACTTCCTTAAGAACCTTTTTAAAGTTCATTATTCCTTTTATATCACTTATTAACTTTTCATAAACATTATGTAATCATTTAAGTTAATAATATTCGTTTTGTCGATATTTGGTTCTTAAGTAGAAAGTGGACTTCTTACAATTACATGTTGTTCGTGTGGACAAATGTTTATTATATCCAGAATTGTATTCATGATGTAGATATCATATATGTAATATATATCCAGTACTTTCATTCATTTATAACATTACATAATCATTTAGAGGTAAGAAATGAAATGCACCGTTCATGGAGACAGTAAGCCGTACGTACGCATGAACACTACTTTCATTTCTTTGTCATATTAATGGAATTAAAACTAAATGAGAGGTATGTATATTTTAATTACAGAATTATATTCATCATTTATATGTATCATTCATCATATATATCCATTATATACATGTACTTATAATAGTACATTACATTTGGGGATAAGAAATGAAATGCACCTTTCATGGAGGCGGTAAGCCATACGTACGCATGAACGCTACTTTCATTTCTATTTCATATTTTATAGAATGTAATAATAATGATATAAAGGTATATTATAATTCTAGTATAATATCATATATAATATCATAGTTCCATCCTTTATATGTCCCACATATGGTATTTAACGAATCAAATCACTTTGAGGGGGCGGTAGTCCGCACTTCCTTAAATGAAGATATCGCGTTTACCCATAATGGAAACCATAAAAGTATGCACAAAATGAAAAAAAACAGAATCTTATGGAAAAAATAAACATATTATATATCATATATAAAAATAGTGACATCATAATGGCCACCTTTGAAGGTGTTAAATGAGTATTGAACAATCATCGTTCGGGAGGCAGCATTTCGCCATCCACGGAAACCGTATGTTCTTTAACCATTTGATGTAGTTGTGTGAGAGTGTAGCACGAATATATCTTATAACAACATCCTAGTATATTGAAGATACTGGTGTTGTTACAAAAGAAGTAAATAAAAAGATTTTTATGGGGTTGGAGAAGCAAAATAAAACAAATGAACAAGAGAGAATGAATTACCTTTAAAAGTGTAACTCCTTTTGATTTGAGCCTAAAGGCTTCCTTTGAAATGATTATGCCCAAAGGGAATCCTCTAGGATGAGGAGAGGTATGTGGAGAGAGTAAATGGGCAGGGGTTGGCCGAGCCAAAGGATTGAGGAGTGTGTGAAATGAGGTAGAGGTGGGGGCCTTTTATAAGAGGAGAGGAGGGGTACTTTTGGAAAGTAAGAAATATTACTTTATTTGAAAATGTGTTTCGGTTTTAAAAGGTCCCACATTGATATAATTCTTGGATAAGGGGATAAGGGTTCTAAATCCACACATCCAATAAGTTTTGGACATGTGTAGTTTATAGATTTTACATTATCTTTCCATTTTATTTAAATCGTCAAATAATGAGGTCATCGCTGCATCATCATGATGTAATAAATAATTTAATTTATTTAGTGTATAAAAATAATAAAAAACTACTATGATTTAGTAAATCATATTAGATTTATAATGACTATTTATAATAAAAAATCTGATCTTTATAACCCCATGTAAAAATTGTTTTCGTAAAACATATGATGTTTGTGTCATTTTTACTTTTACATTAAATAAAAAGTTATTTATGTCATTTTCCAACCAACGTGGCTCCATGGGGTCCCCAAGTTGACCCATGGCTTGTCTTGGTCGGAAATGACACAACCAATGAGGGTAGGACATGTGTCAAACTCATCTCATTTTATTAAAGCATTATTTTTACCTTAAACTACACTAATTACAACTAATCGCGATTAAAAACTTAATAAGTTACTATTCACCAAAAAATTATTTTTATCCCATTGAACCATATTTTACTTCTTAATGACAACCATGTATGTCGGATTTTTGAAATTAAAAACACAAAGATGGAAAAATTTCATTTAAATGGAAAAATCAGTTTTTATAAGTACCACTTAGTGGTTTTACTATTCATCAAAAATTGTAGTTTTTCCGAAAATTACCAATAAATCACTCTAAGATATATTTGATATTCCGAATTCAAAAATGAATTATATTTTAAAAAATTCAAAACATATAAGTCACATTAGTTAATTTAATAATCAATTCCCGCTGTCAGAGCAAATAGCGTGTTTTTATAAAACAACAAGTATCAAAAGATTGACACTTGTTTAAGTCTGATTTCAAAGTGAAATTTATTCCAACGACCACTATTGGATTTAATGGTAAAAATATATTCTAATTTAACTTTAAAACCAATTACAAAGATAATCTAATTATATAAATAAATTAGATTAAAAAGTGGTTTTGAATTAAAATACAACATTTTACACTATTCATTAAAAAATGAACTTTATCGAAAAGATACCAAAAATTTACACAAAGTAAATTTTGATGTCCCGATTTTTAATAAGAGTTTTATTTGGTCCCAAAGAATTTTTAAGAGTAAAAAAAACTATATTTTATGATTGTTCAACATCAAAAGGTGATAAGTGAACCTTTAGTGAAAACTAGGGCATATATGCCTAAAATTGAATTCTTTCCGTATTTTAAGCCTCTATCCTTTATTGGATAAATGTAAAAACATTTAAAAACATATATAATAATATTTTAGTTATTTCTATCCATTTTTGCCAATAAAATGGCTACATGTTAAATACCATTTAAAATAATATTACTTTATTATTAGAGTGCAACGTAAGATTCCCAAGAAACTCGTTGTTGCGTGTTGGGTACGCCATCGAGCATAGCGTCCCCTTTAAAGTCATATCAAAATTTTATTCACAAATATGGATAAATATGAAAATGTCATATTCTTTATTTACATGGGGTGTTACATCCTTCCCCCCTTTTGGGAATTGCGTCCTCACAATTTTTAAAATTTATCTTCGAAACATCTTTGAAAGTCCCACATCGGAACAAGAGTCGGTAAAACAATCACTTTAAAATAAAGAAAGATAAGCACAGAGGTCACCCGAGTCAATCCATACTAGGATTCCTTGTAGGAAAACATGGACATGGAGGAGAAAACATAGGGTCATGTTCTGATGGAGAGTGATAGAAAACATATTTCGGAGAAAGTTAACAATAAGAAAATCACAAAATTGTGATGGGTTAAATGATATTCGATTCCCCCGTAGGAAAAATTAATAGACTACATTTTTGTTTTAAGTTACATTTTATTGAGGAATTTATTCATAAGGAAACATAATCACTTATCATGTTGACTTTCAACTTTTACTAGATTCCTTAATCAAACACAAATTTTTTCCAAAAGACGAGTATTTAGGGAGACTTATGTGCATTAAGAGTACTATAATCAACTTCTAGAGAATCACCTAATCCACAAAAGAGAACTATATGCATCCCATGTCTTTAGGCTTTAACCAAAACCAAAACCAAAAAGGCATGTACAAGATCAGATAATCCAGAAATGGATAACCCTTTATAAAAAGAAAATCTATTCCTAACCTCCAAAATTTGTCCAACAAAACCCAAAGTTCAAAGAGGACCATTAGATAAAAAATTTGTCCATAAAATCCTTCAAAGTAAACCAAACTAAAATTGAAACCCAACTATTTGAAGGATTTAGTCACATAGTCTTCCAAGTTAAATCATAACATTTATCTCCAAACAACATCAGTTGCTCCTAAAGTCTCGTATTGAAAAGTAATTAACCTAATCACATATCCTCTATGATAGGTTAATCATTTTCATAAATAACCCAAAATCAACATACTCTTAATTCATAAAATCATCTAACTAAAAAGAATCGATCAAACTAACCAGGGACTTCATGTAGTCTAGTGGTAGGCGATAAATACCAGTCGCACATTGGTTGTGGGTTCGATTCCTGCAGCTTTGTCCGACGCGATGGGTTGTCACAGGGTCTGCGTGTTGTCCATTTTCCAAAACTATATAATTCTTAAATCATTCCCCAAAAAGAGATAAAATCATCAAAAATAATCATAACATATTTTAACCTCAAGTTTATCTCATTCCTTTCATTTTCCATCATATCATAGAGTAACCCATAATTACCTAAAAAGTAAGGATCATATAAACCCTAATGGTTACCTTTTTAATTATTACCTGAACTTCCACATCGATTGGTCATCTCGTACATGATGCAATATAGAACATACCAAGGTTCACGTGGTTGATCATGACTCCTTGATAGTTGGTTTAGAACAACCACGAGTTTCCTCATTGAATACCCCATTTCGTCCAATCTCTTAATCAAAGAACCACCACAGTTTCCTTCAAACCAATTGTCTCTTTGGTTCCTGCTAGATTCATCCATTCACTAAAAATAGAAATGCCAGTGTGAGTATATCATCAAAACCATCATGTACTAATGAGGAAGGTAAACACTAAGATAAACTTACTCATTCACTTTATCTAAAACTAGGACTCTTTCTGAAATCCTAACCTTTATGGTAATGTCACTTATGTTTAATGAATACCCTAACCTCTAAAGTTATCTAAACCGACCTCTGATACCAACTATAAGGCCCCAGACTTAAACCTTACTTAATCATGAGTTATTACAAGATTACACATTGAGGATATTTTCAGGTTTAGAGTTTTAGAGAATTAGATCATGAAACTTTCATTACATTCCACATTTAAACAAAGTGGTTACATAAAAGATAGTATTCATTCTTCCCATCAACGGAAACATATTTAAACTATAACATGGATTCTTTCTTGACACATCCTTGACACTATCATCACATCATGTACCTTTCCTTTGACCTATGAAAAACATTTCAAAAACATGGGATGAGCATAAAGAGCTCAGTAAGAGTTATAAAAATATGGAAAGGAAACATGAGTACATGTATACATAAGAATGAAATCATACATTACCCATAAAACATATGCATATCAAATCATGAATAAATCATAGAAAACATAAGACATAAAGGTAACTTGAGGCATTCATAAAATTATTATGTAGGGAGTAACCCTCTTGGTTACGTTTGGAATACCCATCACAGTATATTCCCTAAATCTCTTCGGAGAAACCTTAACGTTTCACTCCTTCGCGTTACCCAATGCATTGGAGAGCTATATCGGGCTCACCCGCCCTTAGTTTATCACGGAACCACCTATTTTCATAACAATTCCCAAGAACCATAACATAAATGTAACACATAAAACATGCATAAAGGAAATATAACATTTCCACATTTCAATCACAATATAACATTTTAGTATATTGAAATAATGAATCCATAAAGAAACCATTTCCAAAACCATTTAAAACATTTAATAAAGTTATTTTTGAATCAAAGTGTCCCATACCACCTTGAAGATTAAAATTTTAAACCATTAATATCCATATAAATAAATCCTTAAAACCATTTTGAAAACATGGATATTAATAAGAACAAATAATTAAAACATTTAAAACGATATTTTGGTTAAAGGGGTTTTTACCAAAATTAGTGACACTTGAATACAATAATTGAGGAATAACATTTAGTCAGAACTTTGTAATATCATGAGAATAAATTGATTCATGATATAATACTCCAAAAGACAGTATATACACCATATAAGAGTGAATTGGTGTATAACAACAATGAACCCTCAATAGAAATGTCAAATGTGATGAAATCCCTTATAAAGAAGGTATCCTTAAATTAAGGACAAATCAATCTCAAAAATATGTGTGACAAATATAAATACACCCAATATAAGTGGATATTAAGTGTAAAACAATAAAATTTCATTCACACATATTCAATGGATGACATATTCAATGACTACATGTTGAACCCAAAGAAATCGAAATTGGGTTAATAAGTTCCCTTGAAAGCCTAACAACGTCACATCAAAATGAGTTGATGAGAGATAAAAAGTGTATCTCATCACTTGGACATAAAATTTACATCAATAAGGATATATGAGAACATATCCCAACATAACAATATGTAAATTAAAAGACCCAACAAAAGAAGTCTTTTTAAAAAAGAGGAGGGTGAAAGGTTCCCTTACCGAATTGGGTATCTTTCAAAACATACACCCCATGAAAGAAGGACAATAGATCATTGATGTAAATACTCATAAACGAAAGTATATTACACAAAGAGTATAATAATGGGCAGTACATACACCACTCAATGGAATTTGTGGCAAATGTAGAATAAATCTCACGGGAATAAAAGTGAGATGAAAAATCCCTTATGAAAACTCGGCAGCCCAACGGCACCACATAAAACTTCCGAATATGGATTGATGAGATCAAATAGGGTATCCCATCAAATTAAAATAAAATGTACAGAAAGAGGAATATAAAATAACATCCCCCAACACTACAAAGACGAGCTTAAAAGAAGTGACATAAAGGAGAGTACTTAAAAAGAAAGAGAGAGGTTAGATCTCTTATGAAAGTTCGGCAGCCTAACGACGCCACTCAAAACATCCAAAATGGATTGATGAGAGAGAATAGGGTCTCTCATCACATGAACATAAAAATTACAGTATGTGTAATATATAAGATCATCCCAATAACAAGAATGATGAGATTTAAAAGGAATGACATAAAAGTGTGTACTTATAAAGAAAGAGAGGAGTAGGATCCCTTACCTCGGGTCCGACTTGACTCGATCGTTCTTTAATCTCCTGAATAATAAACTTGAGTTAATTTATACTTCCTTAAGAACCTTTTTAAAGTTCATTATTCCATTTATATCACTTATTACCTTTTCATAAACATTATGTAATTATTTAAGTAAATAATATTTGTTTTATCGATATTTGGTTCTTAAGTCGAAAGTGGACTTCTTAAAATTACATGTTGTTCGTGTGGCCAAATGTTTATTATATCCAGAATTGTATTCATGATGTAGATATCATATATGTAATATATATCCAGTACATTCATGCATTTATAACATTACATAATCATTTAGAGGTAAGAAATGAAATGCACCGTTCATGGAGACGGTAAGCCGTACGTACGCATGAATGCTACTTTCATTTCTTTGTCATATTAATTGAATTAAAACTAAATGAGAGGTATGAATATTTTAATTACAGAATTATATTCATCATTTATATGTATAATTCATCATATATATCCATTATATACATGTACTTATAATAGTACATTACATTTGGGGATAAGAAATGAAATGCACCGTTCATGGAGACGGTAAGCCGTACGTACGCATGAACGCTACTTTCATTTCTATTTCGTATTTTATAGAATGGAATAATAATTATATAAAGGTATATTATAATTCCAGTATAATATCATATATAATATCATAGTTCAATCCTTTATATGTCCCACATATGGTATTTAACGAATCAAATCACTTTGAGGGGGGGGGTAGTCCGCACTTCCTTAAATGAAGATATCACATTTACCCATAATGGAAACCATAAAGGTATGACCAAAATGAAAAAAAACAGAAGATTATGGAAAAAATAAACATATTATATATCATATATAAAAATAGTGACATCATAATGGCCACCTTTGACGGTGTTAAATGAGTATTGAACAATCATCGTTCCGGGAGGCAGAATTTTTCCATCCATAGAAACCGTATGTTCTTTAACCATTTGATGTAGTTGTGTGAGAGTGTAGCTCGAATAAATCTTATAACAACATCATAGTATATTGAAGATACTGGTGTTGTTACAAAAGAAGTAAATAAAAAGATTTGAGGGCGTTGGAGAAGCAAAATAAAACAAATGAACAAGAGAGAATGAATTACCTTTAAAAGTGTAACTCCTTTTGACTTGAGCCTAAAGGCTTCCTTTGAAAGGATTATGCCCAAAGGGAATCCTCTAGGATTAGGAGAGGGATTTGGAGAGAGTAAATGGGCAGGGTTTGGCCGAGCCAAAGGCTTGAAGAGTGTGTGAAATGAGGTAGAGGTGGGGGACGTTTATAAGAGGAGAGGAGGGGTACTTTTGGAAAGTGAGAAATATTACTTTATTTGAAAATGTGTTTCGGTTTTAAGAGGTAACAAATTGATATAATTCTTGGATAAGGTGATAAGGGTTCGAAATACACCCATAAAATAAGTTTTGGACATGTGTAGTTCATAGATTTTACATTATCTTTCCATTTTATTTAAATCGTCAAATAATGAGGTCATCGCTGCATCATCATGATGTAATAAATAATTTAATTTATTTAGTGTCTAAAAATTACAAAAAAAATAATATGATGTATTAAATTTTTTTATCTTTCCAATGACTATTTATAATCAAAAATATGATCTTTATAACCCCATGTAAAAATTGTTTTCGTAAAACATATGATGTTTGTGTCATTTTTACTTTTACATTAAATAAAAAGTTATTTATGTCATTTTCCAACAAAAGTGGCTCTATGGGGTCCCCAAGTTGACCCATGGCTTGTATTGGTCGGCCATGACACAACCAATGAGGGTAGGACATGTTTTAAACTCATCTCATTTAATTAAAGCATTAATTTTACCTTAAACTACACTAATTACCACTAATCGCGATAAAAAACTTAATAAGTTACTATTCACCAAAAAATTATTTTTATCCCATTAAACCACATTTTACTTCTTAATGACAACCATGTATGTCGGATTTTTGAAATTCAAAACACAAAGATGGCAAAATTTCATTTAAATGGAAAAATCAGTTTTTATAAGTACCACTTAGTGGTTTCACTATTCATAAAAAATTGAAGTTTTTCAGAAAATTCCCAAAAAATCACCCAAAGATATTTTTGATATTACGAATTCAAAAATGAAGTCTATTTTAAAAAATTCAAATCATATAAGTCACATTAATTAATTTAATAATTAATTCCCGCTGTCATAGCAAATAGCGTGTTTTTATGAAACAATAAGTATCAAAAGATTGACACTAGTTTATGTCTGATTTCAATGTGAAATTTATTCCAACGACCACTATTGAATTTAATGGTAACAATATATTCTAATTTCACTTTAAAACCAATTAAAAAGATAATATAATTATATAAATAAATTAGATTAAAAAGTGGTTTTGAATTAAAATACAACATTTTACACTATTCATTAAAAAAATGAACTTTATCGGAAAGATACCAAAAATTTACACAAAGTAAATTTTGATGTCCCGATTTTTGATAAGAGTTTTATTTGGTCCAGAAGAATTTTTAAGAGTGAACAAAACTATATTTAATGATGGTTCATCATCAAAAGGTGATAACTGAACCTTTAGTGAAAACTAGGGCATATACGCCTAAAATTGAATTCTTTCCGTATTTTAAGCCTCTATCCTATATTGGATAAATGTAAAAACATTTAAAAACATATATAATAATATTTTAGTTATTTATATCCATTCCCGCCAATAAAATGGCTACATGTTAACTACCATTTAAAATAATATTATTTTATTATTAGAGTGCAACGTAAGATTCCCAAGAAACTCGTTGTTGCGTGTTGGGTACGCCATCGAGCATAGCGTCCCCTTTAAAGTCATATCAACATTTTATTCACAAATATGGAAAAATATGAAAATGTCATATTGGGTGTTTCACACCCTCTTTACACCATGTACATAGCCTATCATGCTGACTACCCTACACATGGAAAATCAGTTTCAGGAAACAATACACAGACACGGGCTTTCCATGAATTCAACCTCACTTGAGTCTCCACTACAATGTCCCTATCTCGGACATTAAATCTAGAATTTATAAGGAAAACCACATGAATAGTTTTCAATTTCCAACAATAAATCTAAAGTAGCTCAGATATATACATGCAGTGAACTGCCCAAATAGAAAAAAAATCATCTCTACTGTAAAACTGCACACTGAACAATCTCAAAAATACCCTCCTTACAGCACCAACAACAACAAACTCATTATAGACTTCAGTCACTAGCTTCTCAAATTAGAGTCATCTTCTGACTTAATAGCAATCATAACCTGACACAAACATCTTTTCTGGTCTCTATTCAATTCAAAGATATAAGAGTATTTCATCAAAAAAAATCTATGTAAAACACTGAAAATAGATCTGTAATGCATCAACCTGTAGAATTATACAGCTGCACCACTTGATTCTATAACCTTTTAGTTAGACTCGAATAACTAGGATTCTTGAAATTAGTTGCTCCGGTGCCCTTTTCTCGAACCAAAAACAACCCAAAAAAGCTCTATGCACAGAAATAGTAGAAACACTTCAATTAGGAACCAAAAAAATTGAAATTGATCTAGTAATGACCATGATGTTAGAACCAATGACAACACAAACCAGTAGTGACTCTATACTTGTGCACTCCTTTCAATCTGCAACCTCTACTAGAGTAGCCTCCTTATAAAAAGATATTCCCTTCAAAAATTTATAGCATATATCCATGGACTCATAATTATAGTATTAGTCCAGAAATCACAACCAGGACCATCACAATTCTCAAACCAGACACTGTAAAATAATTTTTTCTAACAAATAACTTGTACATCTCCATATTGTAACTTATTTAAGTTGTTTTCTTCTGAAATTTATGTATACAAAGAGCCTTATCCCCTTTGGTGAAGTCTAACATTTATTCCATTTTCGATGAAAAACATGCATCATGAATATAACATATAAAAATAATAATTTTGAATACTAAAATAAAATATGATTCAATTACATGAAACACTGGTTTTAATCACATGAACATATAATTGTGATGTTCCAAATATAAATTCAATTCAATATACACATCAACTGCTACATGTATTTCAACAAATTAAATTTATAATGTATTTATTTTAAAAAAATTAATTATATAGACTCTAAATATCAAATTCAACAAAATATCAAAAAATTAATGTAATAATCTGTAACTATAAGCAACTCAATTAACATAAATCACAGAAACAATCCCACAGAACATCTAGAATAGATTCCAAGTATCAACCTCTAGAAAAAATATGGAACCCCAACATGTCCATTACATCAACAAGAACTAGAGAATAACCCAAAAAATATGAGGCCACTACCATGACATGAGCAACATTTTTAGGCTCCATTTGATAGCACTATAAATGTAATTTAATAGATAATAATAATTACTACCCTATATTATCACATATTTATGCCGAAAACAGCATCCTTAATATTTTCTACAAGCATCTCAGTATGAGGAATCAATTGAAAAAATAATGAATAAAACCTTATTGTTGAAGGAAAGGAATCTAGAAACCTGGAATTCTTCACTCACCCAGATCACCTTCAATTTTTCTTCTCAAGTTTTACAATTCAATTCTTCACAACATTAACACCTGAAAAGGTACATGAATGATCTATAAGAAACAAAATTAATATGAATCACAAAAATATCCCCCCAAACTTGAAGACCAGATTCCAATAATCGACCTAGAGTAAAACCATGGAACCACAACATGTCCATTACACACACAAGAACCAGAAAAAACCCAAAAATATGATTCCACTACCATGACATACTATGATTCATAAACCTTTATAATCATATAAACATTTCATTATGATGTTCCAAATATAAATACAATTCATTATAAAAAATCAACTTTTATTTGTATTTCGACTATTTAAATCTATAAGGCATGCATTGAAAAAACTCATAATAGTATGGAATCAAGATATTAAATTAAATATCCTATTAAACAACTGATATAATAAAATGAATATAATGCATTTACACATCATAAGGAAAGGTAATCATACATTAATCTTGAAGAGGAATGTCATTTAGGTATTGCTTACACCAAATCAAAAAACGAATTGTAACCTTATATAAAATAAACAATCATTATTCAAAGAATTAAGAATTAATATCCTAATAAGATTATTGTGAGTACATTCATATATAAAACATTAAATCTACACAAATTTCAGATGTAAAATTTCTATGTGAATTGTATGCTTTACTATAATTCATTTAATGAAATATTTTGTTGAATTAAAATTATATCTCGACCTATAATGAGACATAAAATGTATTTTTTTCAATATTCAAACTGTGTGGGTGTTATCATTCACTTTAGAATAAAATGGGGAAATCATGATAGAAATTTGACATTTTTTTCACTTCCAATAAGTTCATCAAGAGGGAGAGAGATCGATGAACAAAGGGAGAAATTGATTGAAGGGAATGTTTCTCATGAGGAATGGTTTGGCGATGAGACAAAGGGGGTAAAATTTTACCAAATATTGGAGGGTGCTTGAATGATTACCAGATTTGGGGATTATGCTGAACATGATGAGAATTGCAGCAACGAACCGAAAGGGTGAACCCTGCGGTGATGAAAAAATATGAACCATGTGGGGACGAACTGAATGGTTGAACCTTGTGGAGACAAGATGTAGTGGGATGAACATTGGCGATGAGCCGGAGTGGGATGAACGATATGGCGACGAACACAGGCTTGACTTCCTTAGTATATTTTAGGGTTATTGCGGTATAATGAACTACCAACGATTTGGACTTGGGGAGCGTGTTTATTCGTAGGATATTAATAAATAAAAAAATTTATTATCATTATAAAAATTATATATTTCTAAAATAAATTAATTATTTTCAATACATCCAATTCTATATTTTTTACTTTATAATTTTATAAATTTTTTGTTAGAATCAATATAAGCTTGATTCATTCATTGGTAATGTTAAATTGTATATATTAATTTCATAAAACCTTATTAAAATATCAGTATTTTAAATTAATTCATTATATATGCACATATTTTTATTGAAAAATGAATTATTTGTAATAAAAAATTGAAAATTTATATAGTAAATTATTAGTAAAATATTTTTCTATTTTGAATAATTTCATTTAATGTGTTTGTATAACAGTGAAATATTTTTCATTAAAAATAAATAATAAAAATATATTCATTTTTTTAAGATGATTGTTGCTATCTATAAGATATAGTAATAAATTTAATTGATAATAAAAGATATGTTGGTATAAGATAGTAAATACTAACAGATGTATGTGTTGGTAAAGGTAGTTGATGGTAATTATAAAAAATAACAACAGAATGATATATCTGTTGGAATTCATCATTTTTACCAATAGGTATATTATTTGACACAAAATTTCTATTGGTATAGGTCACTTTTTTGTAGTGTAACCCCATGTAAATACCTAAAAACTATCAAATTTAATAAAATATGTGTCAAAAAAAAGTCCAATAATGTAATTCCTAGAATGATCCTCAATTTACTCCAGAAAACCTAGAATAATTTTTAAATTTATAGGGTGAAAATACATGTATACTAAGTAAGAAATATAGTGCTCTATTATTCACATGTGAAAAGAACATCCGAATGCACTTGTGAGAGAAAAAAAGAATAAAAAAACACAAACAAAGTTATACTATTAAAAACCTCTACCTCATCAAGCCTTGTTCACCAATGAAAATAATCAATGTGTCAATAAAACAAAAAAAAATATTCATTGAAAATGTACTTTATTTCACACTTTAGTTGAAAATTGTTTTCTTCCATATCAAGGTTAAACATAGGGTTTCAAGAATATTTTTTAATATTCTTGTATGAATTTCTGAAGACATACTTATAATTATTTAATTTTTAATAATTTCATATAATTGATTATTTATGTCATTTTTATAATGAGGTACTTCTTCCATTTTACTAATTATGTGATAGGAATAAATTTTTTTAAACACACTACAATAAGGAAATATTGTACAATTATAAACACCCATTTATTTTAAGAGTACATTTAATGTATCTATAATTTATTTTGAAATAAAATCATATATATTTGGGATATTTTCATATTAATAATAAGTAAATTAAATGTGAAAATGATATTCAACTCAAAAATGATTTTGATTATCTTTTAATTATATTTATATTTATCAATGATAATATCCCTATTTTAAATATTCCTCCCTAGAGATATACAAAAATTATACCATCCATATTATTTATGTACATATTTTATGATTATATTGAAAATATTTTTATAAAAAATATTAATTTCCATGACTTATGGTATTATTAACTGATGAAATATTTATGAAACCCATTTCATTTCAATAGGTTTTTCTTTGATGAAATGATTATGATCTCAATTTATTTTTCATGGGTTATGATATTAGGTAATTTTTTAAAAAAATTTACAAAAAATAGGTTTAAATTATATTATGTGATAAGTTAGAATAGAAATATTTACACCACTAATGCATTGGGTAAATATTAATATCTCATTAAAAAACAATAGTAGAATTTGGAGTGAACCTAGTTTTGTAAGGGTCTTTGTCCACTATGATAGCATTAAGAGTTAACCTAGACTACTATTATGGTTTTGGGAGTGAACTTTTTACACTATAATACTATTGGCACATGGATTTGACTCTTAAGAAAATTATATTTTATTAATATGTCTATTCCAAAAATTTATGAATTGTAACTTTTTTATCTAATAATGGATTTTTTTCTTGGATTCCACAATGATTCATTTAGGATAAAATATAATTATTTATTTTACGTATTAAGATTCCAATGCATGATATGTTGGTTATGTTTTAAAACATTATTATCATGTTATTATACCCTTAGGCACATGTTATGTTAATATATACCTTTTTTAGTCTTACTATTCTTCTTTGATGACCCTATATTATGTTTCCATTAACTTGGATATAAATAATTATATTATGTATTATATTTATAATAAAGGTTTTGGTTAAGAATAAATTCATGAAATATTATTTATATATTTTATTATTGAGTATTTTAAGTATTCATTTTACCAAATACGTGGGACATATAAAACTCTATCATGGAAAATTATGTAATGTATAATCAAATCGTTTAATAAGATGTAATATATATTTCTGAAATGAATATTTCACTAATGTTGGTATTTGAGAATCAGTTGGTTTTGATTTAAATGATATGATGATAATAAATTATTTCAAAGTCGAGGTATAAGACAATGTATATGAAGATGTCATTGAATATTGGTAATGGATAAAGAAAGTTGTTATTATGAAAACACATCACTATTTGGATATGATAACTAGATTTGTATCTTCGTAGTAATAAATAATATTAACAAAGAAATATTGGTTAAATATGGATTTGATTAAATATTCATAGGTTTCCCAAAATATTGGTCTTGTGGAACACATATTTTGACACTTCTGTGAGATATGTATCGGAAATTAAAAAACACATGATGAAGCATCATGAAGGATTTGGATTTATGATCACCATAAATTTCCTTAGTTAATCAAAATGTGTCATATGATGAAAAGAACATTTCCTAACATAGATATTCAATATCTTATTTTTCATAATAATAATGATTCCCAGTATGATTGTTCATTATAAGACTATGAATTTTTGATTTAACTAATGGATGGTACTGAATAAAAGCATGCTGAGAATGAATGTGTAGATAAATTTGTTTATATAGCTCCTAAAAAATATTTCTATTGGATATGAAATGAAAAATTCTTTTTTCATTCTCAAAAAAAATATCATGCAATAAATCATGTTAAGCCTTTAATTGTGAAATGGAGGTAAATTTATTATATTGATTGTATCAAGATTAAATGTCAAAAATATTCTATTTGATATATATATCGAATATTTGAATAAAAATGGATTAGTATGATTAGAATGATATTTTTAAGTTAATAATTTTTTATATAATGATAATTTCATTCAATTGATCATAATTTAAATGGAAACTTATATTGGTATTGTAATAGTACCAATAATATATGGAGTCAATGATAAATTGACATAATTGAGTGGGATGAGTTTAATAATTTATTTTTCAAAAATTAAATTCATTCTATTACTCATATGAAAATAGATAAAACATTTTATATTATTAATATTAAATATGATTAATATATAGGTAACTATGTAGAAAACTTTACAAGGCATGGGAGGTATTGTTATGATATTATCATATATCTTATAAGTAATTTTGATTGATTCCAACAATAGATTAAAACAAATTCTATGAATGGAATTAATCATAAAGGATATTAGTCGTATTGATGAATTCATTCAAAATTACCTAATAACCGAAATAGATATTAGATCTAATCATAAATATAAATGTTTTTAAAATAAATGGAATATATAATTCAATGGAATTTATAAAAAATAAAGAGAATAATATGGTTGTTCCATTATGGTCAATGTGTGGAAGGAAAAATAGATGGAAATTTTTAAGGGGGTATCTAAATTTTTTATTGACCAATTTATGGTAATAAAATTAATGGATACAGATGTAAGGGGAATAAAATAATGATTTTAATAGAGATTATGGTTCAATGAATCCCTAACCCATACTCTACAGTTTCAAATGCAACTAGTTTGGTAATTATGAATACTGGTTATCAAATCCTTTGTTAAATGATGTTAATATATGATATTAACATCATAATATGATATACAAAGTAAAATATCATGCGATAATAAATTTATGTTTAAGAATACAATAACGACATAGGGAAATATGCAGTTACTAACAACTCATAAGCAATTAATGTCATATTTCCTTATATATATAACTAATTTTATTAATCTGATGGTTTTTTAGGTTGTAAAAAGTTCATACCCACAATTAGATGTTTATTTAGAAGTGAAAATAACTAACTGTATGATTATTTACACCCTTTTTAATGAATATTTTGTAGATTATATTTATTGAAATGTACATGCTAAAAATAATTTTATTCTTCATTGGGTTGAATTTGAATTTATAATAGGAATGGATTGGAATTTTTTACCTAAATTCCCCAAAAAGTATCATAGATTGCATGTATAATTTGGTATTCTAATGCAACCAGTGAACATATATCTATATGATCATAAATATCATTCTCCTATAGAAATAACAATAATGTTATGTTCCCTGATTAATATTAAAAATACGTGTTTACCATTGATTTTTGTGGAAAAAACAATAAAGATATTCATAATGTTAAAGAGTATGTTTATGTTTTTCTAGAAGACCATAAAAGTCATAAAACGAATCATGGAGTTATGTTTTCAATTGGAAAAATACCTAGATAAACACGTATTTCAAAGTCATCATATATAATCAAACAAAATATGTTTAAATAATTATAGAAAAAAGTCATGAAGAATCATTATAATAGATTTTTTTAATCATTGAATGTCACATTAGAGTGAACCTTTTCTCATTATAATGAAGAAATATAGACAAATGCGACTAGAAATTATTACTAGGAATAGAAAAAGATCAAAATCATGGATGTGTATCCTATACATCATATATATGACTTATAGTATTAACTAAATAGGGCTCATTTCATTTCAATGATTGACATTTTTTTGGGACAACATCAATTAACTGTCAAGAAAGGGGATATCTATATAAAATTATATCATACATAGTATGTACATTATGAATATATAGTTTATTCTTATGTTATTACTAAATCCGCTATTAGATTCATTGAATTAATGAATAATATCTTTATATATTACATTTCTCAGTATTTTTTAGTTTTAATAGATGAGTTTTTTAAATATTAAAAGATTAAATTAGATATTAATGATCATTTGGGAATTGGTTTGATTACCCTTATGAAGGAGATGATAAATGATAATATTAATATGTATAAATAGAAGATATTTTGTCATTTTAGGACCACTGTAATTCTCTATTTTTTAATATATGATCATTACATTTGATGGAACATATGACACACAATGAAGATCCTAAATGAATAATAAAATTTCTTAATTTAAAAAAGAACATTATTAGTGATCCATTAAATTAAAGGATCTAAATTTTAATAACTAAATTATGTATTATATATAAATTTCCCACTCTATATATATTTAATATAAATTCTAAATAATTTATCACTCTATTTTATAAAATACCATATTCAATATAAAAAGTAGAGTTTGTAAAAAATTATTTTTACATATTGTTTTTGAGAATATAATATACATAGTTTATCCACATTTTTTTTAATAAAATTATAATTATTTTTGGAATTAATATATCATGTTTTACATAGGTTTATTGTTTTTTAAGATACATTGTTAATTTAAAAAAAATATTTTTTTTAAAACTGTAATGTCATTTGATTAATTAAAAATATTAAAATTCATGAGGTCAATATAATTTTATTTAAATGTAAAAAATAAATTATTTAGTAATATATAATCCAATTTTTAGTAATTGAATCATTCGTATATCTGAATTTATTAAAATTTCATTCTCATAGTTAAAATCTAATTTTTATAAATAGTGTATCAATATTCACAATGTTATACCATTATAAATAATTATAATTACCACATATGATGATTGATATAAATTATATTTATATACTATGTATCAAATATAATAATTTTATTTTTATTTATTTTTTATTAGTGTATACTCATTTATAAATAATTATATTTAAATTACATTTTTCAACATCTATGAATTGAATTTTTAACAATAGAGTATTCATTATTTATGGTATATAATAAACAAAACATAACTATTCCGGATAATTAATTATAAAAATAAACAACTTTTTTTACCGTAGTAAATTTAAAATAATGTTTATTGGGGGTTAAACTAAAATAATATGAGATAGTAATGGTAAAATAGATTATTTAGTATTTTATGGTTATATTTTGAGATTATTTTTTCTTGGTTTCTATAATAATTTATTTTTGATCCATGTAGAGAATTATAATGGTTGTTTTAATTCATTATTTTCAAAAACTGCATGTGTGACCTCTCCCACACTTATACATTCCACCATTATCCCTTTATATTAGATTTTAAAAAAATCATTATTTTAGACATTAAATCCCAATAAAAACTTATTAATTGCCTTCCATATTACTTCAATAAATGTAATATCAAAACATATATATTGAAGGTATTTAGATATAATCGTAATAAGGTGATATGAATATCTGATAAAATTCTCCACCAATCATTTTATTTTATTTCATATTACACCGAGATAAAATAGTATTATAACACGATTTTATATTAACCAAAATATTCTAAATATAATTATATTTGATTCTTTTATGTTAATGAACTAATTCAATCAATTCCTTCAAAAAATAGAAAATGAAAAAGTTGATATTGTGTAATGTGGACTAATTCCTCTCAAACAAATATAATTTATTCTTTATCATTGGATATCCCAAATAAATATAATTATAAATTTAATTATTAGATTTCATATTTATGACATTATTATACTTATTAAATTATTTTATCACATACTCCTTTTTATTTTCTATTTTGTAGATAATATGATAACCTTAGTCATGTGCATGAAAAACTACTACCTCGCAATGTAATGAAATTATTTTTTCATTAATGATTCACATGAAATATAATATTGATTATTTCATTATTTTATATTATATTAAATCTATATTAATCACTATATTAAATAAATATATCTTATAATTTTCTACATAACAATTATCTGAATAATATTAAACATGGTTTGTGTGTATAGTGGACTATATCCTCACAAAGTAGCGACATTCAATTTTTTACCAGGTCAGATAGAAGGAATACATAAGTTTATTTAATTAAATAATAATACTTCTATGTTATAATTTTAATAATTTGATGAAATATAATAGTTAAACTCTTTCTATCTTGATCATTGTATAGTGGAAATGTTAGTCATGTGTATACACAACCTACTATCTTTATTATTGTAACATAGTTATGTTTTATTACCATATTTAATTGTAGTTTATTAAGGTAGAATTTATGTTTTAAAATTTTAATTAATTCATTATTATCATCATTTATACACCTTACTAATAAAATATTTCACCTAACACAACTTTCCAAAGTGAATTTAGACATACGATATATTTCTCGCAGGAACATATGATGATTAATTATTTTCTTAGTCAATTTTATATGAATGTGTAAGAATTAATATAAATTGAAGAATAGAGATAAATAGTTTTCCAAACAGTTTAAATATTATACATAGGTTTATAAATAGGGAATATAATTTATATACATTGTTATTTGTATCTATAGTAGGGGTTTCATCTCAAAACTCTGTTCTTTGACAAATATTTTATTTTATATACCAAATTACACAAAAAGTGTCTATACAATATACATTTACATGTTATATAATCATTAGTTATTATTTGATGATATATAATGCTATAATTAAATTTGTTCATTCATTGGAGTTATGGTTCAAACTATAACAAAGCATAAATTGTTTATGTTTCAATAATATTTTAATCTGCATTGATTATGTTTTTTTCCATTACAAGAAATAATATGACAATTATATTATAAAATCATCCAATTTTATTTTTCATCTATTTTTTATTAATATTTAATATAATTGTACCAATATCGAATATTTTTCAATTAAAAGTAGGGGGAAAATATATATTTTAGTAAAATCATAATTATTTATCTCTTTGGTTGAAAAAAATTTATATTACGTTTCAATTTTTTTTTATTGAAAATGGTTTTATATATTTTTTATTTTTTATTGTCTCTTTAAACAAAAATATCATCTTTTAAAATACAGTGAAATGCATTATTCTTATCCTTTTCTGAATGAGGTTATTTTTTCTTCTTATCTAAAAATAGAAGAAAATTTACTTGTTTATCCATTACAACAAGAATGGAAAAACCCACCATCATAGATCTTACTTATAGAATACCACCCATTATATATCCCTATGGATAATTTAAAATAAAATCATTTCCAAAGTATTCTTTTAAATTTTTCTTTTTCAATTTATATTTTCCATATAAAATGATATTTTTCATCAAGATTGAGTATTAATAATCCTAAATGTAGTTCATTTTTACAATGGAAGCAATCATTAATGTAATGGAATGATTATAAATATATCATAAAGGTATATCAAATTTATACCTAACTTAATTCTCCTTCCCAGTATATGGAAATACATTCCTTATTATTACTTCACAAATTCATTCATTATGAATTTTTTTAATATGATGCAAGACTATGAAACCAAATTTATATCAAAGTGAAAGTCTTATGTTATCAATTAATATTAATTTTAAATAAATTTAAAATATATGTCAATAAAATTTCATGATGTGTTCACCAGGATATTTCCTCTATGAAAGGTGTAATTTTTTTGTTTCATGTGGTGTCATTAATTGTATTAGAGATAAAAATCCATAATTTGGATATGTCTATCATTTGATCTTTTCTAGTTAATTATCATTCACTCATGCCTATGTAATATTATATGTTGGTAGTTGGGGTGGTCCCTTACTTGTAAAAAACTATAAAGGAATTAAAAGTGTTTTTTGGTGATAAAAAGTATCTTGAATTGTGTCTATAGATAACATATATTGAAACCTTGATAATCATAATTTGGTATAAACCTATCACTTATATCTCATTCCTTTTTGTTTTATGTGATTCTATTTTTCCGTTAATTAATTATCATCATTTTTATCTTCATAATTTTAGTTAATTGTATGAAATTGGGTAAAACCATCATATAATGAATGTGAATTAAAATATAATAATTCCCCAAATTAGATGGATAAATTGAATGGGTGTTTGACATCTATTTATCATGTCAAATGAGACGTCTCACATTATGATTATCAACTAGAATATAGTAGAGTTTCCAAAGACATAAAATAAGATTAAAATAAAATATCAAAAGATTTTAGGTGATAAATATGAAAACAAATTGAATATTTAGCTTTTTATAGGCAATGAATGTACTAATAAGCACTTAAAATATTATCTCATATCGAGGGAAAGATGTTATATATGTTAAAATAATGGTCATCAAATCATGAATTTTTACAGAATTCGATTTCTTATATATGGATATCATTGGTATTATCTAATTCAATGTTGAAATCTAGGTTTAGAAAATATAACATAGAATTATGTTATATCAATCATTGAGGTGGAATTATTCAGGATGATGGATTCTTTAAAGATAATAATAAAATTCATGGTAATTCTAAAGGATCATGATGGGTATGATTGCGGCATTTTATTCTATAATTTATAAAAAGAAAAACATCAATTCCATGAAACAACCCATCACATTTTCCAAGAATGATGGTATTGAACCCACAACTAATGTGAGATAAGGTCACAATTCCTACATCTATTATTTTTTATGCATGTGTTAATATGATAGTTTTTTGATGATATGGATTGTTAAATAAATATTGAGTGTATAAAATATTGTTTAGTAGTTTAATGATATTTTCGATGACATTTAGTAGGTATGAAAATTTTATAACCATTAGTATTAACATAATGGATTATTGGGGAATAATTATATTATGTTTCTAGAAAAGATGGCTAATGGGTTTTATTGATAGAGATGTGGGAATAGATTATGCGGATAATTGAGAGTTATTTTTTAAGAATCTTATATTAATGTATTAATTATTATCATGTCTGTGTAACAATTTTAATTTTGATAAAAATATGTTCAATATCTTGTTTTTAAGTTTGGGTATCACATGATCTATAATAAGTACATATTACTACTTCAGACACTGAAAATTCATCTAGAGTACACATCATTTAGAAAAAATACGAGCTTTGGTGGGAAAATAGTAATGGGATGAAATTAAAATATTCTTGGAAGTATATTTCCTCATTTTCTTATTCTATATTATAAAAGGATCCATCCACATCAGAAATGGTATCATGGAATAAAAATATTATTCTTTTCAATAAAAATGGTATAACGTTACTTTGAAAATGTAACTTATTTCTAAATCTATCTATTAAAATTAAACCAATTATCTGTTATATGTAACACTATTATGTATTATTCTATGTGACCATTGTACATCATATTCTCACGTTTAATATTATATTTATTAACCTTTTTAATATTCATGTTTTTTGAAGGTTATTTATAAATGTAAAGTCATTTATTTTTTAAATAAATATTAAATTTTGAGAAATAAATTTATTTAATGGGAAGAATTTAATTTCATGTTATATTATAATTGTTAAATTTCATTTGATATTGTATTTGAAATTCCAGATCTGGACTATACTAACCATGAAATGATGGAATTTATGTATGATATTTTTAAACAATATATTAATATTATTGGTAAAAACACGATAAACTACATTATGAAATTACAAAAAAGTTAATTATCTATTTTAATATATATATTTATATTATTTATAGTTAATCTCCCTAGATTATTCACAGATATTTTATTAATAAAATATATGTTTTCATTAAAATAGATTTCAAATATATTATGTTAGAAATTAGTATATTTAATTATTTTTATATTTAATAAAATCTATTTGATAAAATGAAACAAATTTTTTAATTCATCATTTCAATATAAACATTGTGTAATATTTCATGAAATTTATGGAACATTTTATTTTTTAGTCAATAGAGAAAAATACTGATTACTAATAAAGTATCAAATCATTGAATAAAGTAATTAATTTAAAAGTTATCTTATTTTATTAATTTTATTTCAAAGTAAAATAGTTATTAATTATTTATATATAAGATAATTAATCTAATTTTAATCATCCTTAAATTTTATTTTTTTATTATCTTAGTCTCAGGATTACAAAATCATTTTTCAGGATAATTATTTTATCATACATTATGTTCCCAAAATATAAAAAATTCATATAACTGTAAATAATTAATTTTGTAAAATAGTTTTTTATATTTTTTTTAAATATGAATTGATATGAATTTTACTTTTTATTACCTGTGAGTCATTATCTTCATATTCATTAAAAATTTATTTCAATAAAAGCAATTTTTTTAACATGTCTATGGATTACATTAGGAATTTAAATTTTCCATCTGTGTCAAATGAATATAGAAAATTTTATTCCATATTTTTATTTACTATAATTTATAATATATAGTATGCTGACTTTATACTATTATTAATACTGAAAACATCAGTACAAAATTATCGTGGTTAATGTTAAAATAGGTTAACCTAGGGTAAAGCAATTATAAGGGTTAAAAATTACAGAAATCGTATAAAATTATCAATTTTGGTAACATGTCATCATTATCTATTTCGAGGTACATAATTATTCATTTCATATCCATGTGACATGCAATATTTTTTATTATTCTTTTCATACAAAAACTAAAAGTGCATCCTCTACCCAACATATATATTTCTACCCTCTATACTATATACATAACACATCAAAAACCTATTGGTTCATCAATGATTAATAAAATATATACCAAGATTACATCAACTAATAATTCATTGTTTATTTAGAATAAAAATATAGTCAATGTAAGTGTTATGTATACTTATGTAGTGGTGGCTTACTGAATAGGTAATATACTAAATTGAGAAGTTTATTTTTCATTCAACACCTTCATGTAATTGTAAAATATGAATTTTTATGAAACAATTAAATTATCTATATGATTATTTTTATACTATAAGGTAATTTCCTACATCAATCTCCACTTCCCTTTAATGGGAACATAAAATGATGATCCTATGTACGATGGACTATAACCACCCAAATAGACATAATTCTTTCAAAATTATTGATTCAGACATATGGACATGATTTTTTATTTAATGGTTATATATGAAAATTATTTTTTAATTATAATTATTTAAATATATTTTCACCTACAACTTAATAATTTTTATTTTTTTCAGGAATATTATTACATTTCTCATGTGTACAGAAGACTACAGAGTCGTGAAGCGATGAGATTCGTTCTCACGAAATCTTTACAATCAATTAAATAAGGATTAATTTTATGATTACATTTGATATTAATGAAAAAATATTAGATATTGAAAATAATTATATCATATAATTTTGGGCTATACTGTCAATTATGAATTGATAATGTCATTTATGTGTATAGAAGAGTGTTATATCATGTAGATGTGATTACTTTTTTCTTTATTCATCACATTGATGATATATGTAGCCGTTTTTAATGAAATAATTTATATTTTAGAAATAATTATTTAGTAGTCACAATTATAAATAACATATATTCTTTGCATAATGATCATCTAAAAATTTAAATGTTTCTCATTCATATATATGACCTACCCTGTACATGATTATATTATTCATAACGAAAATTCATGGATAATTTTAAAATTATAATTTCTATAAAAAATAATATTTATGAAATTATAAATTTTTTTGAAAAAAATAGAACAATCAATAAAATTAATCAAGTTTCTATAGTGACATTGGCCACATGAACTAGTTACCATCAAAACATAAGATATGTAATTAACTTGTTAAGTGATTGAATATGACAAGGTAAAAAGGATAAAAATGTAAACATGAAATATGTTATTAATAAATTTTATAATTAACTTAATTTTTATTCATTAATATATTTATATAATGTGATGATTCAGGCTCACGGTAATGGAATTTTCTCAAAAAATCCATCTCAGCGGCAAACATTCTTTTATTAACATAATTAAATGTAAATAGTGCATATACTTCAACATTACATATTCTATAATGAATAATTCATATGTCATGATATTTCATTACTAATTATTTTACATCATTCATTTGAGTTATGATTCAAATGGTTCCAAAGTGTTAATAGTTTCATTTACAATAATTTTTTAGTCAAGATTTATTTTTATTTAATTTACATTGTTGGAAATTATTTGACCATGGTCTAATAAAACCATATAAGTTTACTACAGTCTCATAATTATTTAAATTTTCAAGTTATTTTACAATTTTTATCATCATTATACTTAAAATTAATATGAACATTTTTTAGAAACAATAACTATATTTCACTCATATATCTAAAACAATTCCCCTTTCACATCAAAGTTTTCAATAAAATATTTGAAAAAATATTTTAAAATTGTTCATTACATTAAAATCTATTTTAACATTTTTTAACAATTTTAAAAAAGGTTATAAATTTAATTTTACCTTCTTGATTTTAATTATATACATTTTTAATTTTTACCTGTCTTAAATTAATGTTTTTACTTATATAGAATTTATATTTTTATCCCCATTATATCCATTATTAAATTTCCTTATTCCATTTTATGTATCTGGTGATATTTTTTATTAAATGAATTCCCATAATAAATTTTTTATTTTTAGAAATTCAAAATTTATTTTCAATGTAGAAAAGATATTTTCATCAATATTACTTTTCATCTTTCTAAATGTATGTATATTCCTCAGTGAAAACGAGATTTAATGTTATGGATTGTCGTATATATATATATATATATTTGTGTCTGTGTGTGGGTCACATATATTCATACCTTATTATCTCTTACTCTAATGATATTATTCATTCATTATCATCAATTAAAAAATTCTATGATTAAAATGATTCTTTAAATTTTGTTATAACTGATTATAATGAAACCATGTTTTTTTATATGAGTTATTAATGTATTATATATTATGGTTTCTTTTAATTATTATTCAAATAGGTCATAAAAATATTATTATTGGTGAAACAAGACATCAATCCAATGCATTGGGTAAGTTTTTAGTCTCACGGGGAATCATGTAAGGTATTATAGAGTAAACATAAATCATTAATTGGTTTTCCCCCTCTGTGTTATTGTCTGTGATGCCATCCTTGCCTAAGGATTATGTAATTTCAAAATTTTCTTCAAATTTTTACATGATTATAAAATATTATTTTACTAGGTTTCTTAATTAAATCTTCCATGTGATTACTCCTGAGCCATATATTTCTTTTTATTATTTCATATCATTTATTGTAATGTAATGTTTCCTTTTCAAATATATTTTATTAGTGTGACTTTATGATAACACTTTTAAGTACAATATTTCTCAAGTTTTCTTATAAATATTTAGGAGATTTACTGTATTTAATATCTCAATTAATATATTGATGAAATTTGGGATTCCTTTATTTTGTTTCCTTTGTTATATTATAAACCTAAGATGTTATTGACCAAAGGCGTAATGATATTTAGTTTTCGATGTTTATATATTTTTTAAAATATTTTATTAATATGTGTAAAAATTATTGTTCAAATTACTCATATAATACCAAAAGATTTCATAAATATGGATCCATAAATGTCCAATGTTAATGAACATTGTACCATTCCTTCCTCTATGACTATGTTCTGAATAATTCTTTGTTTGGATGGATGTGTCCGAAAATTTGTGGCTAATTTATCATGACTATGTTATCTACTCAACATGTCAACTCAAAATGGTTACAAAGTCTTATAGAAAAATGAATTTGATGAATGTTATGATAGGACCTAATTAGGATCAAACTCTAACTACACCAAGACATGCTCTAATAGTCTTGGGGCTAGCTACAATCACTAAGTAGGAATATCAAACACATGAGAGGTGTTATTAAAATGTACCCCTACACATGCACACACATATAGAAAACCATATAATGATTAATTGTTTAAAAAATAAAAATATTTACATATCTGTAATCCCTTAATATTATTTTGATTTATATTTATAGAAACCATAATATGGGTCCAAAAACAAGCCCACACAAAAATAAAAAATAATTCTGACCAATTATGATGAAGTAGACTCTTGTCAAAAGCATCACTAGTATACACAATAACCTTTATAGAACAAAATAACAAAAAGATTCTTCTATTACTTTATGAAAATTTAGAAATTATCACTTTATATATAATAAAAGATATGTGGGTTTGAATATCCCATGCATGGGAGATTTTTTCAATTCCCTATAGGACACATAGAAATCACTAAGAATAAATCATCCAGAATAACAATCCCATCAATAAAAAAAATAAGCAATCATGATATGATATGTAAAAATATCAATGGATATCCCATGTATACTCAATAATAAATATGAGGCTCAATATACTCATCCACTACCATCAATATATTCTCTATAATGATTTATGGTAAAACTCATCCAAGAGACCTTACATTATGCCACCTACAATCGCTTATGGAACTCAACCAGGAGTTATCCTTCATTATGTATCTCTAAATTGATTGAACACCCCTTAAATATCATAATCCATTCTTTTCTAGGGGAAACTACTACATATTTCGTACTTCCACTTAAGACACTCATCTTAATCATCATTCTAATCAGGTCTATCTAAGAATATGTACATAGGAAACATGTCATCCAAGATATACCATATTTTGGACTAATACCCCATCAGAAATATAACATCTAGATACAAAAATATGATGGAAACTCATAAGACTCAATAGGGGAACCAAACCATACTAAAAAACATATAGGGGATTAATGACCAAGTAAATTTTCATCACACTAATATCATAATAACTATATAAAGAAAAAAAGATTGATTTGAGGATGGAAATGGGCCTCTAAGATGGATTAATTCTCTATGTCACATGGGGTTATAGTCATAGAAGTATATGAAAAATCACTAATGAATAAGGGATCTCTCATACACTACAATGATTAATAAGAAGCTATTGTTTTTAAAACTACAAGGATAATATTGTGATGTCACACCAAACCATCATATGAATGAACAAAGTGAACAGAAACATCTAATAATTTTCCTAAAAATATCACACGATCTCAAAATGAATCTATTATAGGAATTTGGATGACTCTTGTAACATCCCAAGCTTCCACAATATGCCTCTTTTTGAATAATATAGTAGCACCTGTTGTACGCAACTTTGAGTTCTAACACACCACGACCAATCAAACTAGCCATTATGAATAGTAATACTAACTTTTTGAAATTTTATAAATTTTATCATTCAAAATGGACCTCATTTTTGGATTTGGAATATCGAAATTATCTTAGGGTGAATTTTTGGTAATTTTTGAAAGCATTCAATTTTTGATGAATAGTGTAAGACACTAAGTTATTGTTGGAAACCGAATTTTTATTTAAATAATTATTTAATTTATAAAATTTATTTTAGTTAAAAATAGATAAATAATACATATATATGTTCAATGTAATTAATTGGATTCAGTTTATAATAATTTTAGATATATTAAAATTTTATTGAATTTTTCACTGTCTTATACCGAACTCTTAGGAGGATTTGAAAATTCACCTAAAACATAATTTTACTACTTCTGTGAGTGGAATTTAAAAAATATAAGAGACATGATTGATGATTTTAAGTACAATGTGTGTAGAGACCCGAAGCTTATCGTACATGGACATTACATTACTTTTGCGGAATACTTAGTACATAACAAAACACACACACAAGGATCGTAATAGTTTAGTGTCTTTGGAAACTCGGAACGTAATCTTCTAATCGTGGTGAAAGTTCTTCAATATCTCCCATAAAGGTCAACCCTTTTTTTTACCTAAAACCTTTCTTTATATCCTGGGGAAAAGAAAACATAAAAGGGTGAGCTCAAATGCTCAGTAAGGGTAAACAAAAGAAATATCAATCATATCATATATATAAGAACATAGCTTTTGGAAATCTTAACCTGCAAAAAAGATCATAATATCATAACATGGGATAAATCATAGAAGTGAAATGTAATCCCAATAATCATAACTTAAAACATGAAACTTTGTGGCATACACACATAATCATGGAAAATCATTTCTTGTTAGTCATGACTCATTGCCAAGACTATCTTAGTGGAAAAAGTCCCTTTCTGAACCGAGTTCACTCCTCGTTTCAGTCCTGTATCACTGAACCGAAATAACCTTCCGTTCCAGCCATGTCTATCTCATGAGATATAAAATCATTACCCAATGAATTGGAGGGAGATATAGGTCCCACCCATCTTATAATGAATCCTTTATTATGTGTGCCACATAATCATAAAACATACATCATCGCATAACACATGTAACAAAAATGGGATTCTTGAAACATCATGACATCATAAATAAATTCATATAAGATAAAGGAATTAATAAACATAATTCCATCACAACATAGTCAAATAAATGTAAAAATATGGATAGAAACAGAACCCTTTATTATCTTAGATGGAAAATAATTTTGATAAAACACTTGAATTGAATTCTTGAGGAAAATATCCTTTCTTCTTCAAAATCAATTTCTTTTCACAAAACATCATGCAATTTTAAAAGAAAGAGATTTTATTGAAAATAGTCATGAAATATTTTAGAGGAAGCTTCATGAAAATAAGGCTTTATAAAACAGTAGAAATCCGTTCGTGCCGTATAAGTTAAAAAAAACATTCTTCGTACTTTTGTCGGAAAAGTCAAAAAGTACCTCGTACGAAAAACGACAAAAGATTCCTTTCATACGTATTACTAAAAACTCACCGAAGGGTAAAAATGGATTTAAACAATTTTAGGTGGATGGAAATAATATTACATATTGAGTAAACATGGATGTGGATGATAAAATACACCCCAGTAAATACTTACGAATAAACAATCTCGGATAAAAATGAGATTGTGATATTTCCCTTACCTTATGTCCGACTTGCTTTGTAAGTGTCTGAACCTCCTCTTCTTTGAAGCGCCTTTTGGAGACCTCCTCTTAGGGAACTAAAATTGGTCTTTGAGGAAGACCAGAACCTCTAGGATGTTTCTAGGGAAGTGGAGAAGAGATTTTTGCAGGGTTTGGCTGAGCTTGAGTGCTCAAATTGGTGTGAGGAGGAGGGGGAGGAGGTGCCCTTTTATAAGGGAGGAGAGGGGCACCTTAGGAATATCTCAAAATATTATTTTATATTAAAGTCAAAATCGGTTTATAATGGTTCAAAAGGGTCTTATTTCGAAGCTAAAGTGGGGATGGGTCGAAATCCTATCAACCAATAGAATTTAGACAAGTTTAGGATATTATTTTAACCTTATCAATTAGATTTAACTCTAAGTTAAATAATTTAACTTTTACCATGTCTTTTTGTTTTCTTTCACTATATGGTTAATACACTTACTATAACATGCCAAACGAACCCCAAATTGTTTATTATTAATATATATATCCTTATCTAAGTCATTTGGCCGAACCTTAGATTTTTAGGAATACAATAACAATTAATAATATAATATTTGATTTAACAACTATTTTGTGTCAATTTTGACACTATTTGATATATGATTTTTTTGAAAGTCATAACAGAATTAAATGTTCGAACCAAGTTGATTAAAGCAACATTAATATATCATAGTAACCTAGAAAATTAGTGGAATTCATAAAAAATCTCAAATTACATTTATTTTTGTGTTTATAACATCAATTATGTCAATATTTCATTAATAAGATAATTACTGCATCATCGTTGTGTCATAAATAAATTAAATTATTTTATGTCGAAAAATTACAAATAAAATACCATCATGTAGGAAATCTTTTTAGCTTTCTAATGAATATTTACAATCGAATTTATCTTATGTATAACCCCATATGAAAAATGATTTACTTATTAAACTTTGATTTTAACTATTTTAACCTTTCTGTAAATAAATTAATAATAAATGTCCTAATCTAATCCAAGTGGGCCTAAATGGTCATATTTTATTCCTAAGTTTGTTTTTGGTCGAATTACAGTTTTTTTAACTCCCACTTAGTAGTTTCACTATTCATCAAAAAATTGATGTTTTTCCGAACAGTGCCAAAATTTCATCCTAAGCTATATTTCATATTCCGAATTCAAAAATGAAATCTATTTTACCAAATTCATAACATAGAAGTTTCATTAATTAATTTTGTAATTAAATCCCGCTGTTAAAATAAATAACGTGTTTTTAGGAAACAATATATATCAAAAGATTGACACTTGATTATGTCTGGTTTAAATGTGAAATTACAACCAATGACCAACATTGTATTAAATTGTAAAAATATATTCTAAATATACTTTAAAACCACTCAAATTAATAATTTATCACTATTAATTATTTCGATTAAAAAAGTTGTTTTTAATTATAATTTAGTAATTTTTCACTATTCATCAGAATATGAAAGTTATCCGAAAAGTACCAAAATTTCCCCTTAGGCTAAATTCGATACTCCGAATCCAAGAATGAAGTTCATTTTGAAAAATAATATTTACAGAATTTTAAAAAGTGGTTATTACTATTCATAATGGCTAGTTTTAATAATATTTTAATAGCACATTGTTGTTTAGTGAAACTCGGTATTGCGTATTACACACGCTATTGAGGAAGGTCGCGATTGCGTGTAATGCACGGCAAGACAAGGATGCGTGTTGTGCAAGCTCCTTTTGGTGTAGCGTACAACACAAGACATTAATAAAATTAAAAAGAATATTTTTTTATAAAATCTTGGGCTGTTACATTCTACCCCCCTTAAAATGAATTTCGCCCTCGAAATTCGTCGTGGTTATAAATGGTTTACTATTCGAAAGTTTCTTTAATAGAAACCCACATCGTAAAAAGGAATATCAAAACCAATCTTTAAAAACAAAAGTATGAAACGTAATGGTTACCCAAATAAACTAATCATTGGGTTTCCACATAGGTGAAAATATGGATATGGAAGAGAAATCTAACCATCATGTTCTGATGGAGAGTGGTAGGGAACATGGTTATGGAAAAGCCAGTAATCACAAATCCATAGATTTGTGATGATATAAGGTACCATCTGATTCATCAGGTATAAGATCACTAGGACAACATTTTTGGTTTTCAAGATCATTTCCCCTAAAGTTGAAAATTTGAATTAGAATAAATACTTACTTTATTTTGGTACAATCTCACTGTTTTTCGTGCCTTGAACAATTTCCACTTCATCTCTTAAATAAATGAAGTTGAATTTGTTATTCGTGAAGTGTTAGCAGATCATGTGATAGAATGACGGGTCATTCCATCTGTCTCAAACAAAAGGTTAGCAAAAATTATATGCATAAATCGATCTATAGTGAGATTAATCATATATGGTTCCTAAAATGGACTTATACTTCATATATCATACTTCTTAATATAATAAAACTAGTTTCTACTAAACAGGGACTTCCTGTAGGCCAGTGGTAGGCGATAAAGGCCAGTCGCACTTCGGTTGTGGGTTCGATTCCTACAGCCTTGTCCGAAGCGATGGGTTGTCGCCCGTCCTGCAGGTTGTCCTTTTTCCAAAACTATATTACTATAACATCCCATCAATAATATCGAAAAAAATTTCTATCCTTAAACAATACTAACTTACGTCCAACACAATCCATTCCAATCTTTAGGCTTATCCATAATATTGCAGTCCACTCTCATAACATAGTGAAAACAATTACCAGAGATTTAATATCATCGTTGATCCCCATATATCATAAGATATGTTTTGTTGGTCACATTCCAAACATTCAAAGTCCTTAATCATGTATACTCTTGAATACCCATTGAACCTTAGTGAAAACATGAATGCAGTTAAAAGTTAACACTTTACACATACCAAAATCCTCAAAATTATTTATACTCAAACCATGATATCACTTAGTCCTTATATCAATCATGAGCTCATGAATACAATCAAACATCTCATTATCTTCTTATCCTTTCATTATGCACTTATCATCTACTTTCCAAAAGTATCTGAATAACATTTCATGGTTACTGGTAACATTAATCAGACAACAATGTAACAATCCTTACATGTCTCTTTATTCCATAGTACCATGAGATTACTTATACAACATTACACATGATAAACATGTAATCAATCCACTACATTCTTAAACCATTAACCGAGCTTCAACAATTCTTTCATCTCACATATCATTTGTAGTCTCTTCATCATCATCCACATAAATACTACCCATATGGCTATACTGATTCTCTTCATGAGTCTTTCCCTTAGGACATTGGTTTGCATAATGCCCATACATTCCACATTTAAAACACTTAACCATTTTTGATGTCGTAGCAATACCATTATCCTCATCCATGGTGTTAACTGAACCTTTTCCTTTGCACTTACTTGCTTTGTGTCCTTCTTTTCCACACCCAAAGCATCTTCCAGTTCCCTTGAAACATTCTCCTTGATGCCTCTTCCCACATGATTTACATAGGGGAAATTGAACTTTCTTTCCTCTATGATCATCATGAAACTCCATCTTTCTCTTATTAGCCGAGTCAGGAAACTTACCAAATTTTACTTTATTGATCATATTATGAGATTGCTGATTCGGCATAATAATGATATTTGGACTTCCAAATCCTATTTCATTTGGTTGCTCATGAAGAATATCATTCCATTGTCCATCATATCCTCCATTATCGTGAATCATCTTGTTTCCAGCCATTTTCTAAAACCCAAAATGAATAGTGTGAGAGGCAAAAATCATGCTAGGGAAAACAACATAATAAAGGGAGAGTACCTTCAATATCTAACATCATAGGTTTAATTCTATGATCGTTAGCGTAGTTCTAGTACTATAACTTATACGTCTACTTAACCTTAGGGACATCCCAAGACATACCGTAGAAATATCTCTAGGGATGTCACTAACGTTTTCGCATCCTAGTTTCCAAAGGTTGACTAAACCTTTCCTCTGATACCAACTGTAGAGACCCGAAGCCTGACGTACATGGACATTACATTACTTTTGAGGAATACTTAGTACATAACAAAAACACACACACAAGGATCGTAATAGTTTAGTGTCTTTGGAAACTCGGATCGTAATCTTCTAATCGTGGTGAAAGTTCTTCAATATCTCCCATAAAGGTCATCCCTTTTTTTTTACCTAAAACCTTTCTTTATATCCTGGGGAAAAGAAAACATAAAAGGGTGAGCTCAAATTCTTAGTAAGGGTAAACAAAAGAAATATCAATCATATCATATATATAAGAACATAGCTTTTGGAAATCTTAACCTGCAAAAAAGCTCATAATATCATAACATGGGATAAATCATAGAAGTGAAATGTAATCCCAATAATCATAACTTAAAACATGAAACTTTGTGGCATACACACATAATCATGGAAAATCATTTCTTGTTAGTCATGAATCATTGCCAAGACTATCTTAGTGGACAAAGTCCCTTTCTGAACCGAGTTCACTCCTCGTTTCAGTCCTGTATCACTGAACCGAAATAACCTTCCGTTCCAGCCATGTATATCTCATGAGATATAAAATCATTACCCAATGCATTGGAGGGAGATATAGGTCCCACCCATCTTATAATGAATCCTTTCTTATGTGTGCCACATAATCATAAAACATACATCATTTCATAACACATGTAACAAAAATGGGATTCTTGAAACATCATGACATCATAAATCAATTCATATAAGATAAAGGAATTCATAAACATAATTCCATCACAACATAGTCAAATAAATGTAAAAATATGGATAGAAACAGAACCCTTTATTATCTTAGATGGAAAATAATTTTGATAAAACACTTTAATTGAATTCTTGAGGAAAATATCCTTTCTTCTTCAAAATCAATTTCTTTTCACAAAACATCATGCAATTTTAAAAGAAAGAGATTTTATTGAAAATAGTCATGAAATATTTTAGAGGAAGCTTCATGAAAATAAGGCTTTATAAAACAGTAGAAATCCGTTCGTGCCGTATAAGTTAAAAAAAACATTCTTCGTACTTTTTTCGGAAAAGTCAAAAAGTACCTCGTACGAAAAACGACAAAAGATTCCTTTCATACGTATTACTAAAAACTCACCGAAGGGTAAAAATGGATTTAAACAATTTTAGGTGGATGGAAATAATATTACATATTGAGTAAACATGGATGTGGATGATAAAATACACCCCAGTAAATACTTACGAATAAACAATCTCGGATAAAAATGAGATTGTGATATTTCCCTTACCTTATGTCCGACTTGCTTTGTAAGTGTCCGAACCTCCTCTTCTTTGAAGCGCCTTTTGGAGACCTCCTCTTAGGGAACTAAAATTGGTCTTTGAGGAAGACCAGAACCTCTAGTATGTTTCTAGGTAAGTGGAGAAGAGATTTTGGCAGGGGTTGGCCGAGCTTGAGTGCTCAAATTGGTGTGAGGAGGAGGGGGAGGAGGTGCCCTTTTATAAGGGAGGAGAGGGGCACCTTAGGAATATCTCAAAATATTATTTTATATTAAAGTCAAAATCGGTTTATAATGGTTCCAAAGGGTCTTATTTCGAAGCTAATGTGGGGATGGGTCGAAATCCTATCAACAAATAGAATTTAGACAAGTTTAGGATATTATTTTAACCTTATCAATTAGATTTAACTCTAAGTTAAATAATTTAACTTTTACCATGTCTTTTTGTTTTCTTTCACTATATGGTTAATACACTTACTATAACATGCCAAACGAACCCCAAATTGTTTATTATTAATATATATATCCTTATCTAAGTCATTTGGCCGAACCTTAGATTTTTAGGAATAAAATAACAATTTATAATATAATATTTGATTTAAAAACTATTTTGTGTCAATTTTAACACTATTTGATATATGATTTTTGTGAAAGTCATAACAGAATTAAATGTTCGAACCAAGTTGATTAAATCAACATTAATATATCATAGTAACCTAGAAAATTAGTGGAATTCATAAAAAATCTCAAATTACATTTATTTTGGTGTTTATAACATCAATTATGTCAATATTTCATTAATAAGATAATTACTGCATCATCGTTGTATCATAAATAAATTAAATTATTTTATGTCTAAAAATTACAAATAAAATACCATCATGTAAGAAATCTTTTTAGATTTCTAATGAATATTTTCAATCGAATTTATCTTATGTATAACCCCATATGAAAAATTATTTACTTATTAAACTTTGATTTTAACTATTTTAACCTTTCTTTAAATAAATTAATAATAAATGTCCTAATCTAATCCAAGTGGGCCTAAATGGTCATATTTTATTCCTAAGTTTGTTTTTGGTCGAATTACACTTGTCCAATAGAATTAGGACATGTGTTAGGGTAATAGTAATATCATATTTACCCTTAGTTACCCTATTTACTATTAACCGCGGTAAAAAAAGTAAAAAGTTACTATTCACCAAAAAATTATTTTCATCTCATTGAACCACATTTTAGTCCTTGATATTAACCGTGTCTCTCGGATTTTCGAAATTCCATTCACAGAAGCGGCAAAATTAAGTTTTATGAAAAATTCAGTTTTTTTAACTCCCACTTAGTAGTTTCACTATTCATCAAAAATTGATGTTTTTCAGAACAGTGCCAAAATTTCATCCTAAGCTATATTTCATATTCCGAATTCAAAAATGAAATCTATTTTACCAAATTCATAACATAGAAGTTGCATTAATTAATTTTATAATTAAATCCCGCTGTTAAAATAAATAACGTGTTTTTAGGAAACAATATATATCAAAAGATTGACACTTGATTATGTCTGGTTTAAATGTGAAATTACAACCAATGACCAACATTGTATTAAATTGTAAAAATATATTCTAAATATACTTTAAAACCACTCAAATTAATAATTTATCACTATTAATTATTTTGATTAAAAAAGTTGTTTTTAATTATAATTTAGTAATTTTTCACTATTCATCAGAATATGAAAGTTATCCGAAAAGTACCAAAATTTCACCTTAGGCTAAATTCGATACTCCGAATCCAAGAATGAAGTTCATTTTGAAAAATAAGATTTACAGAATTTTAAAAAGTGGTTATTACTATTCATAACGGCTAGTTTTAATAATATTTTAATAGCACATCGTTGTTTAGTGAAACTCGGTATTGCGTATTACACACGCTATCGAGGAAGGTCGCAATTGCGTGTAATGCACGGCAAGACAAGGATGTGTGTTGTGCAAGCTCCTTTGGTGTAGCGTACAACACAAGACATTAATAAAATTAAAAAGAATATTTTTTTATAAAATCTTGGGCTGTTACAATGTGGTTCAATAAAATGAAAATAATTATTAGTGAATAATAACTTTTTACTTTTATTTACCACAGTTAAAAATAAATAGGATAATTAAGGGTAAAAATGATATTAATATTACCCTAAAACATGTACAAATTCCCTTGTATATGTATAATTCGACCAAAAAAAACCTTAGGAATAATATATAAACCTATTTGGTCCACTTGGATTATATTAGGACACTTATTATTATTTTATTTATAGAAGAAGCTAAAAGAGTTAAAATCAATGATTAAGAACTAAAACATTATTAATACTAGGTTATAAAAAAGATAAATTCAACTATAAATATTCATTAGAAAGATAAAAATATTTCCTACATAATTATATTTTATTTATATTTTTTAGATATTATATAATGTAATTTATTTATGACACAATGATGATGTAGTAATTATCTAATTAATTAAATATTAAAATAATTGATATCATAAATATCCAAATAAATGTAATTTGAGTCTTTTTATGAAGTAAAAATAATTTATAGGTTAATATGACATGTTATGGTTGGTTAGTTGATTTTTTCTCGAAGTAATAATGTTGTTATGAATTTAGGAAAAAACAAAATACCAAATAGTGTCAAAATTGACATAAAAGAGTTTTTAAAACAAATATTATATTATTAATTGATATTCTATTCCTAAAACTCTACGGTTCAGACAGAGGACTTATATAATGATAGGTGTATCATTAATTAACCACTTGGGGTGTAATGAATGTATATAGTACGTTTATTAACCATATAATATAAAAATACAAAGAGACATGGTAAATGTCAAACTATTTAACTAAGAGTTAAATCTAAAAGATAAGGATAATATATGGACCCAAACCTGTATAAACCTATTGGTTGAGTGGATTTCGACCCATATCCACCTTAGACTTTAAATAATCCATTTTTGAGCCATTATAAACCGAAAATTACATTATTATAAAATAATATTTCAAACTTTTCTTAAGGTTCACCTCACCTCTCTTATAAAAGGGAACTCCACCTTCCATCCAATTCACACCATCAAAGCCATTTGGCTCTGAAAACCTATGACCACATACCCACTAAACTATCATACCTTAATCCTAGATTCCTTCCTTTAGTCATAAAGCCATCTTATGGGTCCCTTTTGATCAAATCAAAAGGAAGAACCCGATGAAGAGGCAAATATTTCATCACCTCTTTCAAGTTTCATTCGACTTCCACATCCTTTTTCTTTATTGTTTACATTCTAAAATAATAAATCCAATATCATCTATATACATTTATGTCATTATAAATATGGTACAATCAAATTCATTATCCTAATCATCCTTTGAATGACATGTCACCATAGGTGCGTACGTACGGCTTGCCATCTCCACGTCATGTTATAATTGTTATTCAATAAATTATTATTTGGATGGGTATACATATGATGTGTAATTGATGTAAATAATAAATATAACATGATAATGATTTTGTATATATAATATACCATCCAATTATATATTATTTTAATATCAAAAGAATGATATTGCTGCATGTGTGTACGTACAGATTACTGTCTCCACGAACGCGATGAGATTCACTCCCCATCGTATACATTCAAGACTAATTTTTATTAGATGATTAAAAATATTTTTTAAATACTTAACATAATTCTTGATATGAATATGATACATCCCATACATAACAAATATGACTCATATAACTCAGAATATAATGGAAAACGAATCTGTTAAAACCTGAAACAACGATAATACTAAAATATTATTAACAAAGAAATGTTAAAATATCATATATATTATCATATTAATGTATATTATTTTTGTATAATTTAAAAACCATTATTTAATGATTATACAGGATGTTAACATATCCTCCACATAGGAAATGTACAAGGTAAGGGTTAATTCTACAACCTCTTCATTATTCGAGGTTGTTAATATGTAATTATCTGCTGGGACCTCTTTATCATCCACATCCATGTTTTCCAAAAACTGTATTCCAAAACATTATTTCTACTTACTAGACTATGGGTTAAAGTCATTTATACCCTTTTTCGACTATTATAATATGTTTATAAAGGAATATTTCAGTTGATTTCTAAACAGGGCCCTTTTTAACTTTTTTGACAAAATTAAGGTAAGAATGTATTTTTTAACATATACGGAGGGTGAAACTATTTTACACCATTATAAAATAGGAAAATCTTCCATTACAATATTATAAGAATAATTTCAAATTAAATTTTTTCTTTTATAATTAATTGAATTTTATATGATTTCAAAAAAAGATATATTTCTCTCAAATTGTTTTGATTTCATCTATGTCAACTTCCTTTGATGTATTTTAATCATATTTGAAGTTGATTTATTATGATACAAAACATCCATATTATATTGAAGGATTTGTGAAAAATTTGACTTTGGATGTCTTATTTTTATACCAATCATGGTTTTTGCAGAAAGTATTGAAATTTCATATGCTAGTTTTAATATAAATTTTTATGTAATGATTAAACCTTTTCATATGAGGAATGCATTGGACTTAGTAAGTGACAGGTGGAGCCCACTATATCTCATCGATGCATTGATAGGTATCATGAAAAAAACTAGTGTCTTGGCCCAAGGATTTGACAAAATCATATTTGTAGTCTTGGCACAAAGCCTTGACTATGTGGTTATGAAAGTTTGACTTTATGCATTCCAACATTATGAAAGTGGATATTGATAATGCATGTGATTATTCTAATATTATAATATCTATGTGAGTATGGAAATGGAATTATTTGATTTTATCTTGGCCATATTATACTAATGTTCATGTTTAAAAGGCTTTTGCTTTAGTGTTATACATTGCCTTAAATGTTTATTCTTATTTATGAATGTTTCCGTTATATTCTTATCTTTATTGAGAATCTAAGCTCAGCCCTTTATGTAACACCCTGAGCTTTCACGATACGCCTCTCTTTCAATAATGCAATAGATTGCATTTTACGCAAGTTCGAGTTCTAACACACCACGACTAATCAAAATAACCAATATGAATAGTAATGCCCACTTTTTTAAATTATATATATTTTATATTTCAAAATGGACTTCATTTTTGGATTCGGAATGTCGAAATTAGCCTTTGTTGAATTTTTTGTAATTTTCCGAGAACTTCCAAATTTTTATGAATAGTGAAAAATACTTAAAACAACTTTTTTAATCAAAATAATTTATAGTGAGAAGTTATACTATTGAGTGGTTTTAAAGTATAATTATAATATAGTTTTACCATTTTATCCAATGGTGTTCATTATAATTAATTTCACTTTGAAATTAGACATAACCAATTGTCAATCTTTTGATATATATTGTTTCTTAAAAACACACTATTTGTTGTCACAACGGGAATTGATTATAAAATTAATTATTTCAGCTTATATTTTTGGAATTTTGTAAAATAGATATCATTTTTGGATTCGGAATATCAATTATAGCTTAGGGTGAAATTTTGGCATTGTTTTGAAAAACTTCAATTTTTGATGAATAGTGAAACCACTAAGTGGTAGTTAAAAAACTGATTTTTCGTTTAAATGAAACATTACCACTTCTGTGATTTGATTTTCAAAAATCTGACATACATGGTTGTCATTATGAAGTAAAATGTGGTTCATTGGGATAAAAATAATTTTTGGTGAATAGTAACTTTTATGTTTAATTAATCGCGATTAAAGGTAATTAGTGAAATTTATGGTAAAAATAGTATTATAAAAATATGGAATGACCATTACACTTATCCAACCACTATTGGACGCGTCATGTCCGAGCAAGAAAATCCATGGGTCAACTAGGGGACCCCATGGAGACACTTTGGTAGGAAAATGACATAAATAACTTTTTGTTTAATGTTAAAATAAAAAGGTCACAAACAAGAGTTGTTTTACTAAAACAATTTTTAATGGGGTAATACAAGTCATATTATTGACTATAAATATTAATTATAAAGATAAAAAGATTTCCTACATCATCATACTTTTTTAATAATTTTTAGACATTAAATAAATTAAATTTTTTATGACACCATGATGATGCAACGATTACCTCATTAACTAACGATTTAATTAAAATGAAAAGATAATGTAAAATCCAAGGATTAAACTTGTCCAAAGCCTATTTGATGGGTATATTTCGAACCCTTATCACCGTATCCAAGAATTATTGATGTTTGGGACCTTTAGAATCCGAAAAGCATTGTATAATAAAGTAATATTTCATTACTTTCCAAGAGTGCCCCTCCTCTCCACTTATAAAAGGCCCCCACCACTACCACCTTACTCACACTTTCAAAGCATTTTGGCTCGGCCAAACTCTGCCCAAATACTCTCCCAAAATCCCTCCCATACTCCTAGAAGCCTCAATTTGGGCAGAATTCTTCCCAAGGAAGCCTTTGGCTCAAATCAAAAGAGTTACCCGATTTTAAGGTAATGTCTTCTCTTGTGTTATTTTATTTTATTTTTCTTCTCCAACCCCCTAAACTCTTTTTATTCTTTTATTTTGTAACAACACCATTATCCTAAATATACTAGGACGTTTTTATAAGAAGGATTCGAGCTACACTTACACACACCTACATCTAATGGTTAAAGAACATACTATTTCTGTGGATGGCGAATTTCTACCTCACGAAACCATGATTGTTCAACACTCATATTACACCTTCAATGGTGGCCATTAAGATGTCAATATATTTATATATGATATATAATATGTTTATGTTTTAATTAAGATTCTGTATTTTTCATTTATGGAATACCTTTATGATTTCCATTTTGGGTAAACATGATATTTTCATTTTAGGAAGTGCGGACTACCGCCCCCTCAAAGTGATTTGAATCGTTAATACCATATGTGGGATGTATAAAGGATGGAGTAAATGGTATTATAAACTATATTATACTAGAATAATATTATAACTTTATATCATTATGATTTCATTCCATTAACTATGAAATAGAAATGAAAGTAGCGTTCATGCGTACGTACGACTTACCGTCTCCATGAACAGTGCATTTCATTTCTTACCTATAAACGTTATGGAATATTATAAATGTATGTATATACTGGATATGTATGAGATATATGATATCTATATCATTAATATAATTCTGGATATAATGGATATTTCACCACATGAACAACTTGTAATTATAAGAAGTTTATTTTTTACTCAAGTACCAAAGATCGACAAAACGACCGTTATTAACTTAAATAATTACATAATGTTCATAACATGGTAATAAGTTATATTAAAGGAATATGAAACTTGAAAAGGTTCTTAAGAAACTATAAATTAACTCTAGTATATTATTGAAGAGATTAAAGAACGATCAAGTCAAGTCGGACACGAGGTAAGGGAACTTCTTTACCCAATTTCCATTCTTTGGGTTAATCTCCTACTTTAAAATTATGTCATGATACAATTATGTCCTATCTTGTATTTATACTTTCCTTATGTGTACATATAGTGAATACACATAATAGATATATTTTATTTAAAAATTATCTTTTAAGGTATTTCTTCTCAATCTCCATTCATTGAGGAATATTTTGTTTTATACACAAATTTATTTTATACGGTGTATAAACCCCTTTGAATTTTACATTTATTCAAAAGGAATATTTTTATACGAAGCATTTATTAAACGACAAAAGGGAATGTTTTTGTCGTACGTATGCGGCGACAACGACTTCTCCACTGCTGTGACCATTATTTGAGTTTCGGATTCCTCTACAAGCCATACCTTTTTTTAAAAGAAAAATAAATACCATGTTTTACCTTTCTTTTATTTTGGTATTGAAAATGGTTTTGAAAGTTTTTTTATTATATCAATGTGTTGTATTGATATCTTGTGATTGAAATGTGGAAATTTTATGTTTACTTTATGCATGTTTTATGTGATAGGATTATGTTATGGTTTATGATATGTTTAAACCTATTAATATGAGGAATGCATTGGGCTTAATAAGTGACGGGTGGAGCCGTCTATAGCTACTCGATGCATCGGGAGGTCTCATGAGACAAACTAGTTTCTTGGCATGAGGCCTTGACAAAATCTTATTCGGGGTCTTGGCATGAGGCCTTGGCTACATGGTTATGATAGTCAGGCATTATGCATTCCATCATTATGAAAGTGGTTATTAATATTGAATGTGATTATTCGACCAGTAGAATATCCATGTGAAGAAGTAAATGACATTATCTCATTTTACTTTTGCCATATTATGTTGAAGTTAATGTTCAAAAGACTTTTGTTTTAGTTATACATTGCCTTAAATGTTTATGTTTATTGATGACAGCTTCCGCTATATTGTTATCCTTACTGAGAATCTGAGCTCACCCCATTCAATGTTTTAATATTTTCCAGGATGTGAAGAAGTATTTTATGAATGACCTGCATGGATAGTCAGAAGAGGATATGAGTGTGGACTATGAATACTTTGTTAATATGTTTTTAACATTATGATGTAATGTAATATTTATGAATGTATCTAGTGTGTCTAAAACTACTAAACTAATCGGCCCTTCGAGACTTGATCTTTTGTGATCATGCTAATGTTACGAAGTAATGCTCCGACTCTGGGTAGTTGGGGTCAGGGCGTTACAGTTGGTATCAGAGGCAGTTTAGTACTAACGTTGGAAGCTAGATTTAGATAAACTCTGATTAGAGCACTCATCCCGAAGATAGACTTTAAGGATTAGTATATAATAACTTCCTATAATTTTGGTATTATAGAGATTTTGTGTGTTTTCCGAGCAATATATCTCTATCTGGATATGAGCAGGTAGAGGTGGCTCTGGCACAGATGTACCTAGGGGTAAAACCTGAAAACACTGCTTTGAGCTAGACTCGAACGGGAACTGGTGCACGACAACGGGCCTTGCTGTACTCTTGGTTACGACACTTCTGGGGGATATTCTTAGGATAATTCTCATTTTCTTTACAAACCACTATGAAGGGTTAGGAGTATATACTTCCTCAAAGAAAACATTTTTATGATAATGGATTATATCCATAAATAGTTCAATTTATGTTAAGTATTTTACAAGTATGGAATTATGTATTTTGATTCGTAAACTAATATAGTTTATGCCATTATTTAGAAATGGTGCCTAGTGGAAGGAATCTGTATCAATGCATGCACTCCATTTAGGGATTTCCCTCCTCCTCAAGATAATTATTGTGGAGTTGGAGATACAACTGGTGCTGATCAACTTATTACCATACCGGAAAAACTCACCCAGGTTATGAATAATAACCTTACTCGTATGGAGCATCCTGATCCGCAACATGGAGGATCAATGTTAGACCACTTCATGAGGCAACAACCGCCAACATTTAATGGGGGTACAAATCCATTAGTAGCTGAGCAATGGATAAACTCCTTAGAGAAAATATTCCATGCCTTGGGGAGTAGTGAAAGGGAGAAGGTTATCATGGCAGTTTACCGCCTCACTGGAGATGCCAATCAACGGTGGTCATTGTTTCAAAATACAAAGGAAGATGAAGAAGTATCAAGTATGGAATGGAGAGAGAGTTCAATGATCTTTTCTTAGAAAAATACTTTCCACATTACCATCGAGCAGATATGGAAAGGCAATTTCTGAGTCTAAGACAAAAGGAGGATGAAAATGTCGCAAAGTATGAGGCTATCTTTAGAAGGTTAGCGAGGCATGAAGTAGATTATATACGTAACCCAAGAAGTAAGTTTGATTGTTTCTTTGATGTGTTAAAACCATTTCTCCATCGAGCTTTAGTATCACAATATTTCTCAACATACGAGGATATAGTCTCGGGTGCTATCAAGATAGAAAAGAAATTCTCTAAGTCTTATGACAACAAAGTAAAGCAAGAGAAGAAGACAACGGTGGAACAAGAGACAGATAAAGGGAAAAAGGGAAAGAAGGATTTTTCCATTATGTGATAATTGTGGGAAGAATCACCATGGAACTTGCCTAAAAGGAATGGGAGTTTGTTACAAATATGGAGAAAAAGGTCACCAGACTCGTGATTGTAAGGGAAAGAAAGAGGCTATCAATATTGAATGCTACAATTGTAGGGAAATGGGTCATTATGCAAATGAATGTCCTAAGCATCAGGGAAACTTACCTCAGAAAAGGCCATGGGATCAAGGACAATATTATGCTGTTACTACAGTTGAAGCTGAATAATTAATGTATTGGTGCTTTTGGACTCATGGATTATATTCTGGTTATTGGAATAATGTCATATATATATATAAGGATTGTACTACAGTACTTGTTGATTTTATTAAGGTTTTAATATGATGAAGGTAATCATATTTTTAGCATGTGACAATAAGATAAACATTACTTTGTTTGGGGAATCTGATGTTACAATTGATTTTGGAATTTAGAGACCTTTTAGAAAAAGTCTGGACAGAGGTATTTTGGATAACTATATAGGTTGGAATGGATGAAGGTGAACCTTGGATAGTATTGTTTAAGGTTAAAACATTTATGAAGATTATTTTTGGAATATTAAAATACTATAGTTTTAGGAAAAGGACAACCTGCAGGGTGGGGCATAACCCCTCGCGTCGGACAAAGCTACAGGAATCTAACCCACAACCATAGTGCGACAGGACTTTATTACCTACCACTAGCCTACAAGAAGTCCATGGTTATTGCAAAATATATTTACTAATCTAAATGGTATGTGTTAATATTTGGAACCTTATACAATTAGGATAAATAGAATATTTTTGAGTTCTATTACCTTTTAGAGTGAAAGAAGGGTTTGTGGTAAAAAAACAATATTATGAATGAAAGTCTACATGAAAAGTATGTATATTCCCTTACGTTCTTAGTAAATCTCCTAAATAAACACTCAACTTTATCAAAGTTAACTTAAAACAAATACGTTGTCGGTTAACGTTTCCAACTGGGGATTCAATGATCGTTTAACAAATCACAAGTTTGTGATTTTCTTGTGGTTACCTTTCTCCTAATCCAGTTTTCTACAACTCTCCATCAGACATTGATGGTTTGTTTTTCTTCCATATCTATATTTTCATAGAATCCTAGTATGGGCTATCTCAGTGACGTTTGTACTTATCTTTCTTTCTTTTAATGTTATATTTTTATTAACCTTATTTCGGATGTGGGTTTTCCACAAAGGTATTTTCTATTTTCAACCTTTTATTTTCAAAGAAAAATTTCAAATTGTGAGGATGCAATTTATTAAAGGAGGGGAGAATGTAACACCCCGAGCATTCACGATACGCCTCTCTTTCAATAATGCAATAGCTTGTATTTTACGCAAGTTCGAGTTCTAACACACCACGATTAATCAAAATAGCCATTATGAATAGTAATACCCACTTTTTAAAATTATATATATTTTATATTTCAAAATGGACTTCATTTTTGGATTCTTAATGTCGAAATTAGCCTATGTTGAATTTTTTATAATTTTCTGAGAACTTCCAAATTTTTATGAATAGTGAAAAATACTTAAAACAACTTTTTTAATGAAAATAATTTATAGTGATAAGTTATACTATTGAGTGTTTTTAATGTATAATTATAATATATTTTTACCATTTTATCCAATGGTGTTCATTATAACTAATTTCACTTTGAAATTAGACATAAACAATTGTCAATCTTTTGATATATATTGTTTCTTAAAAACACGCTATTTGTTGTCACAGCGGGAATTAATCATAAAATTAATTAATTAAACTTATATGTTTGTAATTTTGTAAAATAGACATCATTTTTGGATTCGGAATAACAATTATAGCTTAGGGTGAAATTTTGGCATTGTTTTGAAAAACTTCAATTTTTGATGAATAGTGAAACCACTAAGTGGTAGTTAAAAAACTGATTTTTCGTTTAAATGGAACATTACCACTTCTGTGATTTGATTTCCAAAAATCTGACATACATGGTTTTCATTAGGAAGTAAAATTTGGTTCATTGGGATTAAAATAATTTTTGGTGAATAGTTACTTTTAAGTTTAAATAATCGCGATTAAAGGTAATTAGTGAAATTTATGGTAAAAATAGTATTATAAAAATTTGGAATGACCTTTACACTTATCCAAACACTATTGGATGTGTCATGGCTTAGAAAGACAATCCATGGGTCAACTTGGGGATCCCATGGAGCCACTTTGGTAGGAAAAGGACATAAATAACTTTTTGTTTAATATTAAAATAAAAAGGTCACAAACAAGGGTTTTTTTACTAAAATAATTTTTAAATGGGGTTATACAAGTCATATTATTTACTATAAATATTCATTAGAAAGATACAAAGATTTCCTACATCATCATACTTTTTTTTATAATTTTTAGACATTAAATAAATTAAATTATTTATGACACCATGAAGATACAACGATTACCTAATTAACTAACGATTTAATTAAAATGAAAAGATAATGTAAAATCCAAGGCATAAACTTGTCAAAAGCCTATTGGATGGGTATATTTCCAACAATTATCACCATATCCTAGACTTATTGATGTTTGGGACCTTTATAATCCTAAAAGCATTGTATAATAAAGTAATATTTCATTACTTTCCAAGAGTGCCCCTCCTCTCCACTTATAAAAGGCCCCCCACCACTACCACCTTACTCAAACTTTCAAAGCCTTTTGGATCGGCCAAACTCTTCCCAAATACTCTCCCAACATCCCTACCATACTCCTAGAAGCCTCACATTGGGCAGAATTCTTCCCAAGGAAGCCTTTGGCTCAAATCAAAAGAGTTACCCGATTTTAAGGTAATGTCTTCTCTTGTGTTCTTTTATTTTATTTTTCTTCTCCAACCCACTAAACTCTTTTTATTCTTTTCTTTTGTAACAAAAAACATATCCTCAATATACTAGGATGTTGTTATAAGAAGGATTCTAGCTACACATACACACACCTACATCTAATGGTTAAAGAACATACTGTTTCTGTGGATGGTGAATTTCTGCCTCATGAAATGATGAATGTTCAACACTCATATAACACCTTCAAAGGTGGACATTAAGATGTCACTATATTTATATATGATATATAATATGTTTATGTTTTAATTAAGCTTATTTATTTTTCATTTATGGCATACCTTTATGATTTCCATTATGGGTAAACGCGATATTTTCATTTTAGGAAGTGCGGACTACCGCCCCCTCAAAGTGATTTGAATCGTTAATACCATACGTGGGATGTATTAAGGATGGAGTAAATGGTATTATAAACTATATTTTACTGGAATTATATTATAACTTTATATAATTATGATTTCATTCCATTAAATATGAAATATAAATGAATGTAGCATTCATGCGTACGTACGGCTTACTGTCTCCATGAACGGTGCATTTCATTTATTACCTCTAAACGTTATGGAATATTATAAATGTATGTATATACTGGATATATATGAGATATATGATATCTATATCATGAATATAATTCTGGATATAATGGATATTTGACCACATGAACAACTTGTAATTGTAAGAAGTTTATTTTTTACTCAAGTACCAAAGATCGACAAAATGACCGTTATTAGCTTAAATAATTACATAATGTTCATAACATGGTAATAAGTGATATTAAAGGAATATTAAACTTTAAAAGGTTCTTAAGAAACTATAAATTAACTCTAGTTTATTATTCAGGATATTAAAGAATGATCGAGTCAAGTCGGACATGAGGTAAGGGAACTTCTTAACCCAATTTCCATTCTTTTGGTTAATCTCCTACTTTAAAATTATGTCATGATAATATTATGTCCTATCTTGTATTTATACTTTATTTATGTGTACATATAGTGAATACACATAATAGATATATTTTATTTAAAAATTATCTTTTAAGGTATTTCGTCTCAATCTCCATTCATTGAGGCATATTTTGTTTTATACACAAATTTATTTTATACGGTGTATAAACCCTTTTGACTTTTACATTTATTCAAAAGGAATCTTTTTATATGAAGCATTTATTAAATGACAAAAGGGAATGTTTTTTTCATACGTATACGGTGACAATGACTTCTCCGCCGCTGTGACCATAATTTGAGTTTCGGCTTACTCTACAAGCCATAACTTTTTTTAAAAGAAAAATAAATACCATGTTTTACCTTTCTTTTATTTTGCTATTGAAAATGGTTTTGAATTTTTTTTATTATATCAATGTTTTGTATTGATATATTGTGATTGAAATGTGGAAATGTTATGTTTCCTTTATGAATGTTTTATGTGATAGGATTATGTTATGGTTTATGATATGTTTAAACCTATTCATATGAGGAATGAATTGGACATAATAAGTGACAGGTGGAGCCCGCTATAGCTCCTAGATGCATCGGCAGGTCTCATGAGACAAACTAGTGTCTTGGAACGAGGCCTTGACAAAATCTTATTTGTGGTCTTGGCACGAGGCCTTGGCTATGTGGTTTTGATAGTCTGGCATTATGCATTCCATCATTATGAAAGTGGTTATTAATATTGCATGTGATTATTCGACCAGTAGAATATCCATGTGAAGAAGTAAATGGCATTATCTCATTTTACTTTTTCCATATTATGTTGAAGTTTAAGTTCAAAAGGATTTTGTTTTAGTTATACATTGCCTTAAATGTTTATGTTTATTGATGAAAGCTTTCTCTATATTGTTATCCTTACTGAGCATCTGATCTCACCCCTTCCAATGTTTTAATATTTTCCAGAATGTGAAGAAGTATTTTATGAATGACCTGCAGGGATAGTCAGAAGAGGATATGAGTTTGGACTATGAAGACTTTGTTATTATTTTTTCACTTTATGATGTAATGTAACATTTATGAATGTATCTAGTGTGTCCAAGGCTACTAAACTAATCAGTCTTTCGAGACTTGATCTTTTGTGATCATGCCAATGTTATGAAGTAATGCACCGACACTGGGTAGCTGGGGTCAGGGCGTTACACTTTATATGCGTTACATTTCCTAGGATGAGAAGAAGTATTTTATGACTGACCTATAGGGATAGTCTGAGGGGATATGAGTCTGGTATATAGAAATAATGTTGTTGTAGTTTTTCATTTTATGATGTAATGTAAACTATATGAATGTATCTAGTACTTACAAGGCTACTAAACTAATCGGTCTTTCGATACATGATCTATTGGTATCATGTCAATTTTATGTAATAATGCATTGACTCTGGGTAACTAGGGTTAGGGAGATGCAGTTGGTATCATAGGGAGGTTTGTACAAACCTTGGAAACTAGATTTAGATAAATTCTGATTCGAGCACATTACCCTAAGATATTCTTATAGGATTAGTATAGATGAAATTCCTAGAATTTTGGTATTGTATATATTTTGTGAGTTTTCCATTAAATACATCCCTTTCTAGATACGAGTAGGTAGAGGTGGATCTGGAAAATATGTACCTAGGGGTAAAACTAGAAAACACTGCTTTGAGCTAGACTCAAACGGGAAAAGGTCCACGACAACGGGACTTGCTGCACTCTTGGTTATGACACTACTAAGGGTTTTACATACGATAATTCTCAATTTCTTTACAAACCACTATGAATGGTGAATGATTATATACATCCTCAAAAAAATATTTTTTATGATTATGGATTATATCTATAAACTGTTCAATTTAGGTTAAGTGTTTTACAAGATTGGATTTATGTATTGTGATTCATAAACTAATCTAGTTTATGCCATTTTTTTTACAAATGGCGCCTAGTGGAAGGAATGGAAATCATATCAATTCACCCACTCCACTTATGGATTACCATTCTGCTCAAGATAATTTTAGTGGAGATGTAGATACAACTGGTGCTGATCAGCTAATCACCATACTGGGACTACTAACTAAGGTTATGAATAATAACCTTACCCATATAAAGCACCCTGATTCACATTGTGGAGGATCAATGTTAGATCTCTTCATGAGGACAAAAACCAACATTCAATGCGGGTAAAAATCCATTAGTATCTGAGCAATGGATAAATTCCATAGAGAAAATATTATATGCCTTGGGGTGTAGTGAAAGGGAAAAGTTTTAATGGCATTTTACCGCCTCACTGGAGATGCTGATCAATGGTGATCATTGATTCAAAACACAAAGGAAGATGATGAAGTATCAAATATGAAATGGAGGGATTTTAAAGAGATTTTCATAGAAAAATACTTTCCACGTTACTATTGAGCAGATATAGAAAGGAATTTTCTGAGTCTGAGGCAAAAAGAAAATGAGAATTTCGCAAAGTATGAGGATTCCTTTACATAGTTAGTGCGGAATGCTGTAGATTATATACATAACCCAAGAAGTAATATTGATTGTTTCTTTGATGGGTTAAAACCATTTCTTTGTCGATCATTACTCTCAAAATCCTTATCATCATACAATGATATTGTCTCATGTGCTATCAAGAGGGAAAAGGAATTCTCTATATCTTTTGAATTTAAACAAAGAAAGAGACGAAGAGATCTTCTGAACACTCTGGAAATGGAAATAAGGGGAAGAAGGGAAAAGGTGAATATCCGTTCTGTAGTAAATGTAGGAAGAAACAACCTGGTACATTTTTGAATGGAATGGGAGTCTCTTATAATTATGGTGAAAAAGGCCACCAAGATTGTGATTGCAAGGGGAAGAAAGAGGATGTCGATGTTGAATTCCACAATTGTAGTGAAAGGGGGAATTATGTGAATGAATGTTCTAATATTCAGGGGAACGTACCTTAGAAAATGCCAAGGGATCAAGTCCAAACTTTTTCTATCGCTACTTCTGAGGTTGATGCTACGAAAGAAGTGGTGGCAGGTAATTTAGTGGTTTCCTAAAGGTTAGGAAATGCTTTATTTGATTCTGGATTATCGTATTTTTTCACATCTTCTCAGTTTTTTATGAAAAATAGATATTTCAAATTTGATTTAACAATGGAGTTTTCAGTCAAAAATCTTAAGAGAAGTATCATCTCAAAATAGTTTTGTGAATTTGTCTTCATTAGAGCATATAAATGTTCTTTATCTGCTGATCTCATCGTCATACCCATGATTAAATTTGATATAATCCTTGGTATAGATTGGCTTTCAGTCCATGATGCAAACATATAATGTAAGAATAAGTAGCTTACTATTTTTTATGACAATGATAGAGAACACCTTATCTTTAGACCCGAATATTCACCACCTAAATCTTATCTAGATCCAAACCCAGTAGCTCAAATAAATTCAATTTTTGGGGATGAAGTGAATGGAATAACTATGGGTGAGGAAATGAATGTTCAAATAGAGGATGCACCTATTTTTAATTAATATTTTGATGTGTTTCCAGAATATTTACCTGGACATCCTCCAATATGATAAATAGAGTTTTCCATTGATTTAATTCCTGGTTCAAGGCCCATATCAAAGACCCCTTATTAAATGGCCATTGTAGAATTAGTGGAACTAAAGAAACAACTAGAGGAATTGAGTAATAAGGTATTTATTATCCCTAGTGTTTCTCAATGGGGATCCCCTGTCCTTTTTGTTAAGAAGAATGATGGATCTATGAGGTTGGGCATTGACTACATGGAGATCAATGCTATAAAAATAAAGAAAAAGTATCCCCTACCTCACATTGATAACATATTCGACCAAATTAATGGATCTTAATAATTTTCAAATATTGACCTATGATCTGGATATCATATGTTGTGTGTGAAGAAGGAAGATATTCTGAAAACCGCATTTCAAACTAGGTACTGGAATTACGAGTTTATAGTAACACATTTTGTATTGACTAATGCTCCCTCTGTCTTCCTGGATCTAATGAATAGAGTTTTCAAGGAATGTCATGATGACTTTTTAGTGGTATTTATTAATGATATCTTGGTGTACTTTACATGATACTAAGATCATGAAAATCACTTGCGCATTATCCGAAAGACTCTTTGAAGACATGAATTATATGGGAAGTTTAGCAAGTGTGAATTCTGGCTTTAGAAGATTTCTTTTCCTAGCCATATTGTCTCTAAGTATGGAATTTGTGTTGATCCTTTAACGACCAAGGCAATCCAAGAATGGCCAGCACCAATGAGTATTACTGAGTTACACAATTTTATTGGTTTAGAAGGTTATTATCGGTATTTCGTCCAGAATTTTTCCCGATTGGATAACCCATTAACTTAGATGATACTTAAAGGGTTGAAATTTGTTTGGAAAAAAGAATTTGAATAATGTTTTGAAGAATTGAACTGAAGATTAGTCAATTCTCCTATCTTGACTCTACCATCGGGGAATGATGGGTTTGTTATTTATAGTGATACATTGATGAAAGGACATGGTTGTGTCGTTATGCAGAATGATATAGTTATTTCCTATGCATCATGACAACTGAAAATTCATGAGAAAAACTACCGTACTCATGATTTTGAGTTATCAATTGTAATCTTTTCATTGACGATATGGAGACATTATCACTATGGTGGAAAATGAGAGATTTATACTGATTATAAGAGTTTGAAGCATATTTTCTCACAAAAAGAACTCAACATGAGGGAAAGGGGATGGCTTGAACTACTCAAGTATTATTATTCCACGATACACAACCACCCGAGGAAGGCAAACAAGGTGGAAGATGCTTTGAGAAAAAATGATCATGGAGTTTTGGACAAGATGAGAGTTGAAAAGGATTCTATATACATGGATATAGTAATGATGGTTATGGGAATAACCAAGAAGGTGAAACATCAAAACCTTTTCAAATGGTTTCCAAACCATCTTTACTATAAAGGCTAATGAGTTATCAGACTAATGATGAAGAGTTTCAAAAGAAGATTAAAGCTGTGAATGATGGGAGATTGAGTAACTTTGTGTATGAAGATGGAATTTTGAAATTTGGGAAGAGACTTTGTGTTACTGATATACATAATATAACAAGTGAATTGTTGAATGATTCTCATAGTGCCAATTTCTCTATACACCATGGGAGCAACAAATTATATAGAGTTTTGAAGGACCATTTTTGGTGGGACAACATAAAGAGGGAGATTGCTGATTTTGTGTCAAGATGTGTAGTTTTTCAACAAGTGAAAGCTGGAAGGAAACAAACTGGAGGAGTCATGTAACCTATTCCCATACCTGAGTGGAAATTGGATAATATTACGATGGACTTTTTCACGGGACAACCAAAGACTCCGAGAAGGAACGATGCAATATGGGTCATTGTTGATCATCTTACCTAGTCTGCACATTTTCTTCTATAAGAGAAGATCTACCACATGCACTTCTAGAAATAATATATATTAATGAAGTTGTGAGACTTTATGGAGTACCAATATCGATTTTTTCTAATTGTGATCCTTGTTTTACATCAAGATTCTAGAAATTTATTCTGAAAGAAATGGATACTGAACTTCATTTGAGCACTGCCTACCACCCCCAAACTGATAGACAATCAGAACAGACTATTCAAAAGTTAGAAGACATGTTGAGATCATGCTCACTTGACATTCAATGTATGTGGGATCAATATTTACCTCCAGTAGAATTTTCATATAACAATTGTTTCCATTCAAGTATTTAGATGGCACCATATGAAGTGTTATATGGAAAGAGATATCGCACACTAACCTGTTGGGATGATGTTCGTGAAAGAAAACTTGTAGGCCCAGAACTTGTTGAGGAAACAATGGAAAATGTTAAGGTAATTCAAACCCACATCAAAGCAGCTCAATGTAGGAAGATGAGCTATGCAGATAACTGAAGGAAGGATTTGGAATTTCTGTTTGGAGATCATGTTTTCATGGAGGTATCTCCATAGAAGGGTGTTATATGTTTTGGTAAGAAGGGTAAATTCAGTCCCAGGTATATCAGAACTTTCAAAAATCTAGAACGAATTGGGGCTATAGCTTACTGTTTGGCAATGCCGCCAAGTCTCTCCAAAGTCCATGATGTGGTCCACATTTCACTGTTGAGAAAATAAATGCAAGACCCAATGCATGTACTCACCTCTGAGGAATTAGAACTAGAACCTGATCTGTCTTATTGCGAATATCTTTTCAAGGTTCTTGATAAAGGATTACAAGTGATAAAAACCAAATTACTCATCTAATAAAAGTTCTATAGAGAAACCATAAGATAGATGAGGCAACGTGGGATCCCGAGGAAATTATGATGAAGAACCACCTGATTATTTTTATTGCGGTAACACTTTAGAAATTTCAAGGACAAAATTATTTGAAGGTGTAGAGAATGTAACACCCCAAGATTCCATTGTATGCTTTTCTTTGAATAATACAATACCGTGTGTTGTATGCAACTTTGAGTTCTAACACAACCCAACCAATCAAACTAGCCGTTATGAATTGTAATACCAAAATTTTGAAATTTAATAAATTTTATCTTTCAAAATGGACTTCATTTTTTGGATTTGGAATATCGAAATTAGCCTAGGGTGAATTTTTAGTATTTTTCTGAAAACATTCAGTTTTTGATGAATAGTGAAAAATAGGAAGTTATTTTTTAAAACCGAATTTTTATTTAAATAAATATTTATTTTATTTGAATTTATTTTAGTTTAAAATAGATATATAATACCTATATAATTTCACAAAAATTCATTGGAGTAAGTTTATGATAAATTTAGATATATAATAATTTTATTGAACATTTCACCGTCTTTTACCCATCTCCTAGGAAGATTTGAAAATTCACATAAAAAGTAATATTGACTCTTATATGAGTGGAATTTCAAAAATCTAAGAGACACAGTTGTTATCATTATGTAATATTTTGTTCAATAAAATCAAATAATTTTTGGTGAATAGTAACTTTTTTACTTTTATTTATAACGGTTAAAAGTAAATAGGGTAATTAAGGGTAAAAATGATATTAATATTACCCTAACACATGTCGTAATTCTATTAGATATATATAATTCGGAACAAAAAACTTTGGAATACAATATGATCCTCTCTGATCTGATGGTATTAGATTAGGACACTTATAATTATTTTATTTAAATAAGAGTTAAATGAGTTAAAATCAATGTTTAATAAATAAAACATTTTTGATATAATATTATACATAAGATAAATTAGACTATAAATATTCATTAGAATGATAGAATGATTTTCTACATAATAGTATTTTATTTATATTTTTTTGACATTAAATAATGTAATTTATTTATGACACAATGATGATGAAGTAATTACCTAATTAATAAAATATTAAAATAATTGACATTATAAATATCTAAATTAATGTAATTTGGGACTTTTCATTAATTACACTAATATTCCCTATTAATATGAAATGTTTGAGTTGGTTGGATGAATTTTTTTCTATGTAATAATGCTATTGTAAATTTTGAAAAAACCAAATACCGATTAGTGTCAACATTGACATAAAATTGTATTTAAAAATGTTATATTATTAATTGATATTCTATTTCTAAAAATCTATGTTTCAGAAAAAGGGCATATATAATGATAGGTGTATCATTAATGATCTAATTGGGTTTCTATTGGAAGCATATAGTATGTTTATTAACCATATAATATAATAATACAAAGAGACATGGTAAATATCAAACTATTTAACTATGAGTTAAATCTAAAAGTTAAGGTTAATATATTGACCCAAACCTATCTAAAACCTATTGGTTGAGTGGTTTTACACCCATAACCACCTTTTAAATTAAATAATCTATTTTAGAGCCATTAGAAACCAAAAATTAGTTTATTATAAAATAATATTTCTAGCATTTCCTAAGGTTCCCCTCACACCTCTTATAAAAGGGAACTCCCCATTCCCACTAATTCACTCTTTTAAAGCCATTTGGATTATCCATCCTCTGCCAAAATACCCTCTAAACTATACTCAATTCATCCTAGAGCCCTTCCTTTAGCCAGAAAGAAAACCTAAGTATCCCTTTTGATCACATCCAAAGGAAGAACTCGGAGAAGAGGTAAATATTTCATCACCTCTTTCAAGTTTCGTTCTTCTTCCACTTCCTTTTTCATTGTTTTATCCATTCTAAAAAATTAAATATAGTATATTCTATGTACTGTGATGTTATTATAGATTTGGTACAAATAAATTCATTATCCTATCCATCCTTTGAATGTCATGTCACCGTACATTCCTACGTATAGCTTTTCGTATCCATGTCGTGATGTAAATGTTATTCAATACATTATTATTTATATGGGTATAATAATGATGTGTAATTGATGAAAATAATAAATATAACATGATGATGATTCTGTATATTGTATATAACATCCTATTATATATTATTTTAATATCAAAATAATGATATTGTCACACATGTGTACTTACGGATTACCGTCTCCACGAACGCGATGGGATTCATTCCCCATCATATCAATTCAAGACTAATATTCATTAAATGATTATAAATATTGTTTAAATACGTGATATCATTCTAGATATGAATATGATACATCCCATCCATAACAAATATGACTCACATAATAAAGAATATAAAGTAAAATGAGTCCGTTAACACCCAAAACAACGATATTACTAAGATATTATTTACAAAGAAATGCTAAAAGATCATATATGATATCATATTAATGTATATGATTCTTGTATAATTTAATAAAAATTATTTCACCATTACAAATGAGATTAAATTACCCACAACCAAGGAAAATTACAAGGTAAAGGTTAATTCTACAACCTCTTCATTATTCAAGGTTGTTTATATGTAATTATCTATTGGGACCTCTTTATCATCCATATCTCTGTTTTCCTAAAAATGTATTCCAAAACATTTTTACTACTTACTAGACTATGGGTTAAAGTCATTTATAACCTTGTTCGACTATTATAAGATTCTTATAAAGGAATCTTTCTATCGTTTTCCAAACAAGGTCCTTTTTAACATTTTTTACAAAATTAAGGTAATAATTCCTTTTTTTCACTTATACGATGGGTGCGACTATATTCTGCCAATATAAAATCATCAAAGCTTCCCTTACAATATAATAAGAATATTTTCAAATTAAATTATTTATTTTATAGTTTTGTGACTTTTAAATTATTTAAAAAAAAGATATATTTCTCTCAAATAGTTTTGATTTCATATATATCAACATCCTTTGATGGATTTTATGCTTATTTGAATTTTATTTATTATGATACAAAACATCTATATTGTATTGAAGGATTTGTGATATGTTTGACTGTGGATGTGATATTTTTATACCATTCATTGTAAATGAAGAAAGTATTGACATTTCGTATGTCATTTTTAATATGAATGTTTATGTTATGTTTAAACCTTTTCATATAAAGAATGAATTGGACATAGTAAGTGACGGGTGGAGCCCACTATAGCTCCTCAATGCATCGGTAGGTCTCATGAGACAAACTACAGGCTTGCCATAAGGCCTTGAAAAAATATTATTTGTAGTCTTGGCACAATTCCTTGACTATGTGGTTACGAAAGTATGGAATTATCCATTTCATCATTATGAAAGTGGCTATTAATATTTCATGTGATGAATCGACTAGAATAATATCCTTGTTAGTAAGTAAATGGGATTATTTGATTTTATCTTTACCATATTATTTTGAAGTTAATTTTTAAAAGGCTTTTGTTTTAGTCTTATAAATTGCCTTAACTGTTTATGAATATTTATGAATGTTTCTACTATATTGTTATCCTTACAGAGCACTTGAGCTCACCCCTTTCTATTTTTTATTTTTCCCAGGATGTGAAAAAGTATTTTATGACTGACCATCAGGGATAGTCTGAGGGGATATGAGTGTGGTATATGGAAATAATGTTGTTGTAGTTTTTCATTTTATGATGCAATGTAAACCTTATTAATGTATCTATTACTTCCAAGGCTACTAAACTAATAGGTATTTCAAGACGTGATCTTTTGGGATTATGCCAATGTTATGTAATAATGCACCGACAATAGGTAACTAGGGTCAGGGTGTTACAACTCGGTCCTCTCTTAATTTTAGTATACATCATGTCCCTATTGGTATATGATGTCTCTCTCAATACCTTTCACTTCCCATGGATCACACTCACACAACTTTCATTTGAACGGGTACACAATGTGTCCAGAGACTGTACATGGAATGTATGTGTTGATCTAGAAATATGATTTCAATATTCTGATACATTTTTGCATTGTGTAATTATTGTGTAAATGGTTACTTCTAAATACATGATTCTTCATTTGTACTTAGGCATACCTATGTACTTCCCTAGTACATTACATGTATGAATACATAAGTACATGGGGCTTGTACCCCCATGTAAACAAAATTTTATTGGTTATGGGATATATAGTGTTGTAAATAATTTATGTTATCTGTGAAACTAATCAATACCTAGAAACCCAAGTGCCTCATAGAGGGGACTACACGTCCGGTGTTCTTCAAGAATACACAATGTATTTTATGAGTTTTCCCAAAACCCATGATACATTCCACATGTCATTTCAAAAACCTCCTAGTGTCCTTAGTTATTCATCTAAAAACGATAAATATAATGTATATTGACCTTACATAGAACATCCTCAATTTCAAGGTGGATTCTATCTATCCATTCCACTCAGAAAATGACTAACATCACACTATTGTTTTGCCACAATCTACACATGAATTTAGGGTCCCTTACATGACAAGGATTTCTTATCGTCATCTAGAACCATGATTCCTTAAACTATAATGAAAATGGATGTTTTTAATTAATGCTTTAATTCCTTGATTTAATTTTAATCAATTGCATTTTGTGTATTCATCAAACCACTGGCTAAAATAATTTTCAAGGATTATCATTGATAGAAATGGTACAGAAAATTAGGAAACATACGAATTGGGAATGAATCCTAATCAAGTTAATTTTTTCTATGATACATTATCATTATATCAATGATCTAATGTGAAATAATAAATAATATATTAATCATTATCCAACATATCACAGATAAATAAACCCATACATTTTATATGATCAATCTAAAGATCAATTCTTTAGTTTATTGATTCACATTGGGTGATTGATAGTAAAATAATTAAAAATAATATTGTGAATCAACATTGATAGATTTGGATAAATCCCTACCAGAGAAATAATCTATATCAATTTCATTGTCTATATCATGAAATTTAATTGGAACACCATTCTCTAACGACCGATCTGTCAATGTTCTTCCACTAAGGATATTCCATCGGCTCCACTCCCAATCACTACAAATACGAGGAAAACCCTAAAAGTTATTTAAAAAAGGAATACACTTTATTTTTTATGTATCTTCATAATAATATAAGAATAAATTAACATATGGATTAAATTTTGATTTATTCCCTTTGTGACATTTTTTATACTCTTGATACTAAAAAAATCGTTCGCATCAAGTGTAAACCCCAAATTCTGAGTTCATTGGTGGACTCATTTTTTTAAAGAATCCATTTGATATTTATTAATTTCTCTCATGAGAAAAATAGTCATGTGATATTAAAATATTTAATAATTTTTAATATATAAATTCTGGGATTACTGAGGCAATAATATTGTGTCGTCTCACCACATGGATCTAGAAATAATTTTTGAAATATTCTAAAGTCATGAATAGAAAAAACATAGTAACGAATGAATTTATTCCCTAAAAACACAATAATATAATGGTTTGTGATAAAAAACTATAAAATGTGTCTCCTAGTCCCATAATATTCAATAATTATTTTATATTCTTCCAAAAAACACGTAATGAAGGAAAACCAATTCACAATAAGGGTATATAACTAACAGTTGTAAATTTTTATGGATAATTGAAAAGGGGACACAACCCTCACAATAAATATTTCCCAATAAGATATTTCTCAATAATTTATGCAAATAAGACCTCGTAATATGATACATGAAAGGAATAAAGATACCAATAATTATGTGGTGACATGGTTATCAGTTCCAAAAACTCACAACTGTAAAATAGAACAGGGTTAAATAAATGAGAATATAAACCCCAAAGATAGTATACAACCTTTTATATCACTCTACATCTATCAAAATCTAAATTCATTTATCATTGGACGATAAATAAAATCTATTGTTTCTATGTTTTCATCATCCTTCCATGGATGAACTTCTCCCTTAAAACCATATCTAGCCCTATAAATTGGATATGAGTATTGTCACACACATTTATAAATAGTATCTTAGAGACAAAAAATGTCCCACAAACAGGTCCTGAAAATGGAACTACACTATTTTTATATGACCGCCCCATATTTGGACAAAAACCGACATGAAAACATAAATCATGTTCACCCAAAACTAAATTGTCCACTTTACCAAGATAGATAATTAGTGTAATACACTGTTATCAAATACAATATATTCTATAGGAACTTCCCTAATTTTATCTCTAATTAGACATAGAAATAAATATAAAATTATGATCATATCTTAAAGGTAATTTCACAAGAATTGAATACAAAATTCAGACCCAAGTGTCTCAAAATCTTTATAAATATCTTCTAGAAATCATACTTTGATGGGATACACAAAAATAATATACATTGAAAACATTCTACAACACCCTTGGCCTTATAAATGATATACATAGATCATGTTACATCCATACTTCAACCAGATGTACAAAAATGGTAAAATAACCTTCTTCCACATCAAAAATTGTGTCATCATCCATCCACAACAATTGATTATGAATTATCCACCATTAAGAAATCCAACATGAAAAAATCTAGTGGATATCATGTCATGAGTCATCTAACAATAAATATCATGATGTTTAACCATTTTAGATCGCTAATGATGTTGTGGGGGAAACATCCGTTCGAAGTAAACTACCCAATCCAATTACTTATTATGTTATCCTATAGAGTTGTTGACCACACATGGATGTCATCAATGCATATTTTCATAGTTATCCCATGGCTGGTTTTGATTTTGTCCTACATGTCACTGGTTTATTCTATGGTGTCCAATATAAATAATGGTATCACAATTCAATAAAATAATCCATAGTGGTTTTGATAACCACTACTAGTATATCCTAATCATAAAATTGAGGAAGTGTTAATATTTTTTAAAGTAAAACAATGTGAACCAAATTTCCCAAAATTCACTAGTTTATGAAAATAATGAATCATGATAGTGGTTACTCTTCCACATGTTACAAGTTCCATGTGAAACTAATTCACACCCAACCTCATGTACCAACATTATTATCATGAAAAAAGCATTAGGACTCACTTGTGAATACATTGTGTCATACAAAACCCATTTATATTCAAACATCCAAACAAAAAATTATCAAAAAAATTTCAATGTGTTACATATGTTGTGTTTTCCCAAAAATAAATTTGTATAACCCCTAGCGTCTATTATTGATGAATCCATACTCCTTGTGTGGAGATAAACCTAGAAAATATGTAAAAAAATCCTCAAATGGTACCACCACAATAGATAAAAAATCAGATAATCCACTTCTACATGTGTATGATAAGAAAAATGATTAACAAGTAGGTTGTAGCTTCTTAAAAATTATCTCATCAGACACTCCATTAGATCACTCCTTATAAAAGGAGAAAAACCACATTCCAAAAAAAAATGAAGCACATATACCCTCTATTGTAGGTACAAACTAAGTTAGGATTGCAGTAAAATAGTCCAAAATTGGTAAAAATATATTATGATAATATCTATACTATGAATAAATTACACATGAGTCTCTCTCTCTCTTCAGGTAGATTCAGGTGAGACATATCATAGATTTGATTGATCATTAATACTCTATGAATGAGACTCAAAAAAATTTAGGAAAAAAGGATCCATTGGCATCATAAGTTCTGAAATATGTGATTCACTAGTGGATTTTTTGATCATGACTCCTTGTAGATGATATGGTTAGAGATTTGAAAATACATGTCGTAACAAGAACCATATTTGATGCCTCTAAGATATTCTTCATTGCGGAACCCATTGAGTCTTTTTACCTACTATTGATTAAAACTGGTGTAATATTTGACACCTTATCAATTCATAAAACATTTATCACACAAGTGATGTGAAATCATCTACCAAACCTCAAAATAATTTTCCTTTGAATGTCACTGCCTTTTCACACAGCTTTTGAATCATATCACAAGAACTCATCTCAATGGGGGAATTTTACCTCTTTCACACATGTAAAATTTCATGGAATCTTTACGATAACATGAACCTAATGATTATGTATGTATCATATGAAAATAATTTACTAATTAAATAAAATATGTAGATTTTACCTATGTATATTAGTATCTTAAATATAGTATATACTACATTAAATGTAAACTGAATCACTCATAGTGCCTTTATCTAAAATGAGTCCAGTGCCTATGGATATATGACATATTAACAATAATATTCCCAATCTAGGAGGGATTCATATATGGTTGGAGGTTTTAGATTAAAAAAGATCCATCCTACTCCTACTACTCCCCTCACTCTTCAATTACACCCTCCACCATACAGACCTCTTAGCACTAGCATCCACGTCTATATAAGTGGCTCATTGACTGTATCATAGGCTGAAGAATGATGGATATGAAAATAATATGAGATATCTCCAATCCAAAAATGATCCCAACAAAAATAATATTCATAAGGATTAAATTTCAAGGATAAATCTCATGAATACTCATGTTTCATGAATTGTGTTATATGCCCATTATCCATAGGACTTTCAGACATTGCATCCCCAATGTTCCCTACCTATGAACCTCATGATATGTTCTAAAACCCAATAAATAATCACCCATCCCCAAAATATCCTTTCATGAATAAATTTTGAATGTTGGGTCAACATAAACTAGTAGAGGTAGATTTATAAATAGATCAATGAGATAAAGGAAAACTTGCTGACCTTCTAGTAGGCATTCTACCATGTGAAAACCCCCTTAGTTGATGCCTTATCACAGATAATTTATGAATATAGACATGGATACAGAATACTCTCTGGCAGTCACTATCAAAATATATTTCATAGAATGCACAATATATCATGATCATTGATTAAATTTTCAATTTATCTCAAAAATTACATGGAAACCAAAACTCATTAATATATGACGAATGTACTTTGTATTACTTACAATCTGTTCCTACAAGTACCAAGTAATAATGATGGAAATAAAAGTCATTGGGATTGTATAAATTGCAATACACACCGATATTAGATTCCCTGGCCTAAAAGAATGACTAGAAGCATTTTATCACTATTTCCATAAATCTCAATCATGTCCACATCATGGGTTTAACTCCAAAAACCATCCCGAGGATGAACCACCACTAATCTATCCAAATGAATACATAAACCAATTATTATTTATCCATAAATAACCCAATTTCACCTCAAATATACTAGAGTTTGACAACTATCACTGTGCATGCATATCACACACATGGGAGGTATTTTCCGAATGTACCTATAAAAACACATCATATCTCCCAGCCCATATTAGGATAATATGTAAAACAAAATGTAATAATTAATTCATAAAAATATAATTCCACCATTTGAGTATGACATTATGTACTCAAAAAAATAGATAGTGTCCAAATAAAATCCTATATGAATCTTGAAAATAAACTCTATCCTTCTTCGTAGGAGGGAAATGTTGTGGCATGCAAAACAAGTATACACCTTTGTCTATCTCGAACACACTGTTCTCTACGAACACTAGGTCCTCAATGGAATTTTTAAATTTTTTCATAATCTATATCACTCATGACATGTTTGGAGAGAACCAGAAGGAGTGATCATAATAATTTCCAAAAGGAAACTATAAAATCAATAAAAAAAGCCATCAAGAGTAATCAGGTCATCATAGAAAGGTATGTTAATCATGATATGAGAGATAAAAATAGAATAGTATATTCCATATATAATCATAAAAAAACATGATTCTAAAAAGGGTTCATCAATAAAAATCCATGGATCACCCATGGAGATTCATAGAATCACTCAACTTGAAGGTATAACACTATAAGACTTTTCATACACTATGGATCTCAACCAAGATATATCACTCATCAAGTATTGGTAATATGAGGGAACATCCCAATAAAAATACAAATCAGGATGTTAATATAGGAAATGCTCCATGAGATACACATCCACTAACTAAACTCACCCCAATGGTCAACTACTTCAGGTCAATCGATGAATAAGCACATAAGAAACTGAGAGGGTTCATCATATATACACACTACATATGATTAATGACCCATAATAAACATCTCATATCTATACAAAAATAGGGGTGAAACACATATGGATCACTGGGGGGAATCTGAACACACTGGAAACATCATCCTAGATAGTAGGTCGACACCCATATAAATATTTATCATTCCAATTATAGAAACCCTCTCTTAAGAAACAAATATGGAAATAAAGATCACTCCATGGATCATTTATGGACACATTCTCTAATCCACTAAGGTGTACAGTTCATTTAGACTATGAATACTCAATCAATAATAAGATAAATCACCCATAATACACTAATAAAAAAGAAATATGTGTAGGGTTACCCTCTATGATGATAATGGGTTGCTACGATGGACCCTAATTTTAAAGGTACGTGTAACATATAAATATGAATTTAAATTATCAAATACAAGAAGGGGTTTATTTTAAGATTAAAAAATTTAATTTCAATCCTTATGGAAAAATATTTTTAAAAAATTTAAACAGGGTAAATTCATAAGACCTCTTTTATTTCTAAAAACATTTAGGTTCCAGAAATGTTATTCTAGAAATGAATCTTAAGTAACATTTACATGAAAAAGATTATATCTTAAATAATATAGAATCATACTTATAAAAGTATATAAAATTACAAGAATGATTAAGTAGGTTGTAAATTCTTACATTATCATAAAGCATCAGAAATAAACATTAAATAAAATGAGTAACAAGTATGAAATATTTTAACCCAAAGAGTAGGGTATCCAACAACATTGGAAAAAGGTCCCTTTATTTATACATTAAATAATGTTTGTCTTAACAACACATGGGTAATTCCTCGATATGAATGTCAGAATCTGCCTTGTTATCCCTGTAGGCCCTCGAACGTTATAGTAGTCAGAACCTCTGTATTCTTAGCCACGAAGGTCCTAGAACATTAAGGTAGTCAACATATATTTATTCATATCCTAGTAAGTCCTTTATTGTACACAGAAACAATTGGAGTCACATGAATCAAGCTGAACAAGATGTTCAGTATGCATAAGGAATGAGAATCTCTGTCTCCAGAAATCACTTCAGCAGCATGCAATCTCAAGAGTGATGGGACATATTTTTAGCTCATTCAAATGAGTTAATGTTTATAGGCTCATCTCCAAATGTCAGCTCCCTCCTCCAACGATCATATATGTTCATGAATTTTAGAGGGACCTATACATGTGCCACTCAAACAACAGTTAATTAGAAACATAATGTACGACACAGTTTCATAACTATAACAAGATTAAGAAAAATAATGCTTCTTAACCAAATCTAATGTTTGGAGTCTAAGGAAAAAAATAATGTTCAGAGTTTTAAAAAATAATTATTGGAGAATATAAATAATGGATAATAATATTCTATTTTCTGAATAATTAGGAACCATAATTCTATAAATTTCAGAATATGAATTATAATGATTATAGAGTCGGAATTTTTAGGAATTCTGAGTCAGAATGCTGATGAATATAGTGTCTAAATTATTAGGAATTCACAGACCGAATTATGAGGGATTCAGAGTCCAAATTATGAGGAACTCAGAATATGAATTTTATAGAATTCAGAGTCTAAATTTTAGGGAATTCAGAGATTGAATTTCAGAGAGTTAAGATTATAAATTTCTGATAATTCGGAGTCTGAATTTCAAAGAATTCAAAGTCTGAATTTCAGTAAATTAAGACCCTTAATTTCATAGAATTCAAATTATGAATTTCATAAAATTCAGAATCTGAGTTCCAAACCTAAAATCAAAATCTTAAAATAGAATACTCTATAACTAAGGATTTATAGGATTCAGAGGTTTTATATGTGAAACCAAAGTTTACCATTAAGAATAAAAAGAGTTAGCTTAAAAAAATATATAATTAACAATTAAAACATATATTAGGTTAAAATAAACCTGGGAAAGGAAATTTTTTCTTAATAAGATATTTCATAGGGAAAATAATAATTTTCCTAAATATAGAGTGTTTGTGATTTTCAAAACATAAAAAAATGGAAATGTCATAATTAAACAGTATTGACTCAACAATCTATGCATTTTTTAAAGAAAAAAAATCCTTTCAAAAATGAATATAGGGACATCTATAAATTCATTATAAACATAAAAAGAACTTATCTCATTTTATTTATCAATCATAGTTAATATGACTAACTCACACATTGGTTTTAAAATCCATATGGATCGTATTTTGGACATCCTTAAAATGTTTTGGCATTCTCATGCATATAAAAATATTCATTGATAAGAACTCACCTTAGATAAAATCCCACTAACATAAGGAAAATTCTTCTTTACTTAGTATTCATTTTATTTTTCATTTCTCCCATTCTGTGATTTTCAAAAAGGAATAAAGAGAATGGAAGAAAATATGGTACCTGAAAAATTAGCAGTAATCAACAATATATATTAATAACAAAAAAAATCCATTTTTATTGGATAAATTGTTAGAAAGGAAAAAATACAACAAAAGATCATAATGGGGTAGAATTATCCTTCTTTCTCTTTTAGTATTATCTTATTTACAACAATTTTCCTCTTCTTTGTCACATTGTGGTATTCTTCCATAAGCACAAATAGCTGATCTTGATCATCATTTTTCTTCTTTAAAGATTTTACCTTTTATTTCCGAGCCTTAAGAATATCTTCCTGAGCCATCAAGACATTTTATTCCTTATAAATATTTTCTTTGAACTCTATTCTGGGATCCGTTTCTCTCTTCCAATTCATAGCCACTGAATTAAGCTTCCCATTCGAGACCTTGACATCATGTTTCTGTGTTGTGTGTTTGAGAGTCAGATTTTCCATAAATCTATTAGTATGGTCATTAAAATTCCCATTTTTGGTGTCAAAGGAATTCTTCACAATTTCATGAAATTCATCAAAGACTCTCAGGTCTTTAGTTGTCTTCTTTTAAAAATATGTAGTTTTCATTCATGATTTTTTATGAGCATCATATTCAATGAATAATGATTTGAAATCAGTGTCATGCTTGACAAAATTATCCATAAGCATTGTGACTAAATATTCTTTCTGATTAAATTAGTATTGAAGAATATGGAACCTCAAGTATATACTTCAAAATAATAGATTGATATCAACCAACTTATTCAATGATGGCACAAAAAAATCATTTCCAAAAGAATATGATTCTGAATCAATGTGTTTGGTTAGTGATTATTCTGTTTCTATCTCATCAGATATCCTCTTCATCAAAGCACAAACATCATTTTTTTCACCATATATTTCTTTTGTTTATCAGTCAACATATTACTTCCCTTATCAGATCTCGGAATGATCTCTTCGGACTTGGGAGATTGATGCTCACTATCTAATAACTACAAAATATTGTCCTCCTCAAGATTTTATTTATCATCACCTACCACAAAATCTTCTGGATGACTAAATTCATGGAGGATTATTTATTCTTTAGATAGTTTATTCACTTCATCCTGACCATGTCCTTATTTTCTTAGTATATCATGTTTTTATGCTTCTTCTTCAGAAGATTGTATTGACAGTCTCCCATAAGGACTCTCATTCTCATGAAAATAATCTAATTCCTTATCATGTATTCAATGTCACCACATAATTATTCTTATTATTCTTCTTCCACACAATCCTCTTGTAATATTTTTTCTTCTTGTTCTGGTTCCAGAATCACTACCTTTTTTCCAGAGTCATAGGAGGTGAATCATGAAAAAACAATTCTGGTAACTGAATTTGTTCAGAGGCTTTCTTAGCAGCCTTGAGAAGGGATTAAACTATCTCAGTTTTAGAAATATTTTTATTGTACTTGTTTTATTTTTCTTAACTATGAAGATCTTAATAAACCTCCATCTTCAATTATTTTATGGTCCAAGAAAAATTTAGGCTTCCATTATTTCCTGTTATTTTATTCCTCCCTCCAATTATCCACCACTTCATCAGGGTGAGACTTTTCCTTTATCAGTTTTAGAGGTGGAGATTTTGTTTCCGTGGATAAATGAATTATTTATTTCACTTTTAGTTCATTAAAATTCCTCATTCTTCCACCATTCGTGGATGTTTTATCCACATCCAGTTTCTTTGAAAGAGATATGATTTCAGATTCAGAAAAATCATAGAAATCTCCAGGTTTACAATTGAATCCAACCTTCATCCTTCTGAGAGTATCATCACTAAGCAACATTAATTTCAAATTCCATGGCATTAAAATGTAGGAGATTTTATGTGATTCTAAAAAGAAAACTATAATTTTGGATATAATGGATGGATACGTAATTATTTGGGACTAAAAATCTTCATTCTTGATATTCTTAATTATTACCATGATTTACTTGACCATGTTTATCTTCCTGAGGTTTACAATGAAATCTAGAATATAAATATCACTTTTTTTTTCAGGGTATTTGTATCCCCATTTATCATAATGATAAAACCTTGAACCCGTAATAAAAGAATCAAGAGTTTTGTATAGGAATGAAAAATCATTGGACTCCACATCGCTAAATTACCAAGATATTCTATAGATTTCCCTTTATCAAAAGATCTGTCTAGAACAGTTAGTTTCTAGTACCGAATTATCTTTCTTCCTCAAATTGAATTCAAATCTAGCATACAGGCTTAGTGTATTAAAGAGAGTAGGAATTTATATAGAACATGGAGGAAAACTTGTCTCTCCCTACTTCAATAATGAAACATACTGATTCGTAGAATTCAATAAAAAAACTCTAGGTAAAATGGATTCGACCCATTCAGTTATGATATAGATAGGCTCTCCCAGCCATTCAAAAAGATATTCTTTAAGAGGATAGAATCATATATTGTGAATAATTTCAATCGACTAACCTCTCTTTGTATATATTTCATTCAGAGATTTCCATTACAGAAAAAATTTCATTCAAAGGAGAAGCTTTCAAAGAAATTCAGAATTAAGAAAACCCTAAATTTTTATAACGTCCTTAAGTAGAGAAGCATGGATTTAGTAGACCAGAGCATTGAAGATTGATGTGGGACAAAAATCCGGTGGGGGGGGGGGGGTCTTTATATAATGTTCGAGGTGACAGTTCAATTTCCTTGATTGATCCAACAATTGAAATACTTTTGATCAGATCTAACAGTTGAGATAATATCCAAAGTAGAAATTTGGTAGGTACCAATCAGTTGAGATTTTTAAGATAAAAATATGACATTATGGTAAAGTGAATTCGAAAAAATATTAAACAAAAGGAAATTACCAATATGTAAAAAGATTATTAAAAAAATATAATAAAGGAACCATGCCATCTAGATTTCCAAAAAAATTATTCGAAATAAGGAAAATACTTGTTAATGAACTTTATATTCCAAATAAAATTTGTTATGAGAAATTTTATTAAGAAAATTTTTATTTCAAAAATTATGATTACCAAAATTTGGATTACATAAATTTTGATTATGAAATTTTTGATTATGAAAATTTGATTACAAAATTTTTGATTATAATAAAATTAATATACCTCCACTATGAAAAAAAGTTTCTTAGTGTAAAGAGATAGGTTTCAAAAAGACTTAATATAGATTATTACATTACGGTTGTCATTTCTAACTTCTGTTTAATTTATTGAAATCTATGGGAGGGTAAAGATTTTGTAAAAATATTTTCAATTTGTTCTTGCATTCTGATAAATTAGAGAATGATATCTTCTTTTTTTGTGTCACCCCTAAGTAGGTGACGCTTAATATCTATGTGTTTTTCACATGAGTGATATGCATGTTTTTTATATAAGGCAATGACACTAGTATTATTAAACAATATTTTTTTCTAGTAAATCTCATTCAATAGTCTATTTTTGTGTGTTTCTTCCATAATACTTGATCAAAAAACATCAGGATGCTACATATTCAGCTTCAGTAGTGGAAAGTGCTACTGAGGGTTAATTTTTTGCATTACCATAAAACTAATGAATCATTTAAGAAATAAAAAGTTCTATCTGTACATTTTCTATCCATTATACATCCAACAAAGTCAGAATATAGATAAAATTTTGAAACAAAATCATTTCCAAATGTATAAAACAGTAATAAATCCATGGTTCCCTTTATGTAGTGAAAAATTATTTCCACTTCATTTAAATGAGATTCCGTAGGATTGGATTGATATCATGTACATAAGAATACTAAAAACATTAAGTCTAGATGACTAGTTGTCATGTATAGTTGACTACCTATCATACCTCTAAATGATGTTTGATATACTCGTTTCGCATCTTTATCAAGATCATGTAAATTTAAGGTACCGATGGGAGTAGCTACACTCTTAGTGTTGTTATATCCATACTTTTTAAGATGATATTTAATATACTTATATTGAGATATATATGATCCTTATGGTTATTGATTTATTTTAAAACCAAGGAAAATGTAAACTCATCCATCATACTCATTTCGAACTCAGATTTCATTAAATTTGCAAACAAATCAGGTAATGATTGTTGAGTTGAACCAAATATAATTTCATCCGCATAAATTATAACTTTCAAAATAAATATATTATCATTATTTATTAATAGGGTTAGAGCATAATTTCCCTTAACATAAATTTTTTATATAAAAAATCTTGTAAGTTTATCATACTGGCTTTTAGGGGATTGTTTAAGTCCATATATGGAATTGGACTATTTGAAAACATGTTCAGGAAGTTTTGGGTCTTCAAAACAAGGAGGTTGTTCATCAAAAAACATCTTTTTGAACATAACCATTATGGAAAGAAAATTTAACATCCATTTAAAAATTTATGAAATTAAATAATGGTACAAAGTAAAGTAAAATATGAATAGATTCAAGTCTAGCTACTGGAGCATAGGTTTCTTGACAGAATATTCCTTCTTGTAGATTATAGATTTTTGCATCTAATATATCCTTATTTCATGCCATGACTCCATTTTCATCAAAAATATTTCTAAAAACCCACTTTACTCTAATAATAGAGGATTCTGTAGGTCTTATATCCATTTTCCAGATGTAATTCTTTTTTAATTCATTTAGCTCATCATGTTTGAATTTTATCCAATCATTATCACCTAAACCCTTATCAGTGGGTTTTGGTTCTTATTGGGAGTGGAATTCTAGATGTCTTACTTCATTTCTTAATTAACATCTATTCCTTATAGGTTGATTTACATCACCAATTAAACTATCACTGGTATGATTCTTATGAAAAAACTAATTTGGGTTTTGTAAAACCTGTTAATCAACATATAGTGGGAAATATTCATGGGAATATGATTTAGAAGCATTTTCGTGAACATTTTCCTTATCAGAAGGATCTTCTATCAAGGGTTGATAATCATTTTTTTAAACACATCATAATATATATGCTTTGGTTGTTTAAAAACAAAATGACAAATTTCATCAAATTTAACATGTACTGTTTCATCAATATTACATGTATTTTTATTAAAATATCTATTAGCGTTAGATATTGTAGAGTAGCCTAAGAAATTTCCTTCATCATAATTGGGAGTACATTTATGTAAATTATAATTAGTATTCAAAATAAATACATTGATACCAAATATTTTGAAGAAGTAAAGTCTAGGTTTTTGACCATTCCACAATTTATAGGGGGTTTATTAAGAAACGTTCTAATCAAAACATGATTTATATTATAAAAATCAGTAATTACAGCTTCAGCCCAAAAAGGTTTAGCTATCGAATATTCACTCAACATGGTTATAGTTATCTTTGAAGAATTCAATTTCTTCTTTCAACAACACCATTCAATTGAGTAGTTCTTGGTGATGAGATGTTTTGAGTATTGCCTTTTCAACTACAAAAAGTTTCAAAATCAGAATATTGAAATTCTCTTCCATGATAAATATGAATATTTATCCTTGGATAATTTTTCTCATTTATAACATTGGATCTAAAAATTTGGAAATAAGAAAAAGATTCAGGATTCGTTACTAGAAAATAGACCCATGAAAATCTAGTATAGTCATCATCTAAGAAAAATACATAATATTTCCCTTCACTACTTCTTGATTATGTTAGACCAAAAACATAATTTCCCCCCAAATGTAATGTATCAGTAGTTGAGACTTCACCGATAGATTTAAAACAAAATTTGTGCTGCATTTTATATTGATAAGGATCACAATCTTTTGAAGAATCATATCTTATATCTGGTAGTTCCAAAGAAAGCCTTCTCATAGACTGCTTTCACATGTTCTTAAAGATACAATATCCAAACATTCTATGCCATAACCATGATATTTCATCCATTACACTAAGAAAATTATTGTATTGTCTCAAAAGGACACTTAAGATTAGTGTGTATACATTATCTTACCTATGGGTAGAAATAATAAGATTTTCCTTGGAATTATTTACTAATGATTTATAATTCTGAAAATTCCCAAGGTAACTATAATCACATAATTGAATTATGCTAATGAAGTTTTCTTTAAGTCCTGTACCAAATAAAACATTTGAAATTAATGCTTTTCTAAGAAGAAAAATGTTACCAATACCAATAATTTTTCCCTGAGCATTATATCTAAATGTCACATTTCCTCATTTTATCTTGATAATATTTTTAAAGATGTTTTTGTTACCAGTCATGTGCTAGGAACATCCACTATCCATGGAACATTTATTTCTTTTGGTACATTAATTATTTTTCTAGAAATATGAGTGTTAGAATTTCCAAAAACAAACATTCTTGGATCAAAAAAGTTTAGAAATCAATATTTTAGGAATCCACGTTTTCAAAGAAAATTAAGATTTATGAAAACCTAAAGACTGAGTTTTGTTTAACGAACAATTTTTTGGCCAATTTACACCACACTAACATTTGTTGTAGAATGGATCAATTTGAGGAACAATATAGTTATTACATAAAATTTGTTCAGAGTGAGTAAAACCAAATCTAGAAGTATTGTATAGAGGTAGAATTTGAGAATGCATCTTTTTAATGTTTTCCATACCAGAGGTAATGATTAAAAACACTTCCTCATGGAAAATATTTCTATATTTATTTTAATTAACAAGTTTTTATTCTAGAAAATTTGTTTTAGAACTAGAGTTTGTATCTAAAATATTTTTCGTTGAAATTCGATTTTCAACAAACCATAAAAAGTTTATCCTTCTCAAATTAGTTTCCTTAACAATTTTTGAAATACATTCAAAATAATAAATTTGATTATCATGATCTTTATAATTATAAGATACTTCTTTATTTAAAATAGAAAATTGAGAATGTTCCTTATCAAGCTTTTACTTGAGTTTAGAATTATCATTCTTAATATGTTTAGAAATCATAGAAACTTCTTCATAAGTTGGTAATATATTATCTTCATCAGAACTGGATTATATATCTATTGACTTCTTGTATTTATCATCAGTATAATTTTCATTCAAGGATACATTTTTGATAGATTCATCAATGGGTACCATGGCCATTAAACTATGATTTTCAATGGGTAATTTGGCTTGTAGACGATGATTATTATGATAAAAAGATTCATTCTCTAAGGATTCATCAGAAGAGTAACCACCACTGTAACACCTGGTGTCATTGGAGTTCAAAACATTATTAGCTTTAAACATGTAATACATCATTATATTCCTCTCAGAATGATTTTCCATTATATCTTTTTTTATAAGCCTAGGACAGTCTGGCCTAATTTTCCTTAGACCATTGCATTCAAAACATGTGACTTCTGAGTCTTTCATGACTTTTCATTTTTTCTTATTAAATTTATATTAAAATTATTTCTTCCCAATAACTTTTTCATCATTAGAGAAATATTGTCCAGTTCATTCCCACTATTATCACCTTCTCTAGATTCATATACAACTGTGACTTTCTTTGGCGTGGGTCTTGTAACCCTCTCAAGAGACTTGGCTTTAGTAGCATTAAATTCTAAAAATCCATTTACATTCTTCTTCTTATTCATATCAGTATCTCTTTTCATTCTTGTCTCATTATGAAGAAGAGTTACAAAAATACCATCAACAGTTATTGGAGATACTTACCTATTCTTATCAATAGTTGTTCTCTTAGATTTCCACTAATTAGGCATGATATATATAATCATGTCCAGAAGAGCCTCATCATCTACAACATTATCACCCATATATTGTAGATTGTTGACAAATGTAATAAACCATTGTTGCACCTTTCATACCAGTTCTCTATAAGGTAATAGAAATCCATGAAATTCTGTTTTAAGCATATGTCTTCTAGTTTATAATTCACTGGATGTACTAAAATGAGTAACCTCCAATTTTGTCCATATACAATTAGCATCTTCAAAAGAATAAATCTGACAATATATATTTCTGGTCATGGAATAGAACAATGTATTGTGTACCTTGTAGTTTAGTTGATATTCTGCCTTTTCTTGATTGGTGAAGTTTCTCAATTCCTTATCAAGAATCTTCTAATCTCTAGTAATCAAAACAATTTTGTCCACTCTAGTATCAATAACAAATGACTTCATATGATCTATTAAATTTTCATAATCATTCCAATCAAATATAGGTGGTATAGTAGAATTAAGATTGTAAATCTATCTATCATTCATTATTGTAATATAAATTAAAAATACATTCCACAAAACAAATTAATAGTAAAAATTTGTAAACAAGGATAAAAATTCCTCAGTATAGAAAATATTTAGAATAATGAAAACATGACTAGGAAAACTAATTTGTGAATATATGTGTGTCAGATTCATGCTCTGATACAAATTTCGGGATCAGAATATGAATATAGTCACTCCAATACAAGAGGGGGTGAATTGTATGATTAATAGCATGTTTTTAACCGTGAGGGAAAAATGTTTAACAATGTTATATAGGATAAATTCACAAGACTACTTTTAGTTATACAAACATGCTAGGTTCTGAAAATATGGTTTTGGAAATAAATATTAAGAAATTTTTACCAGAAAATGATTATTCCTTATAGAATAGATAATCATACTAATCAGAGAAACCAAAATTACAATAATGTATAAAAATAATATAAATTCTTAAATTAATAAAATGACGTGAAAATAAACATGAAACAAAACGAGTAACAAGAATGTAATCTTTTAAGCCAAAGAAAAGGTTACCTAACAAACTTGTATAAAGGTTCCTTAATTAATACATTCATGAAATTCGGTCCTACCCAAACCATGAAAAGACCTAGATTAGAATATTGGAATCTATATTACTATCCTCAAAAGCCCTCAAACATTAAGGTTATCGGAACGTCAAACTTCTATCTACATAAGTCCTTGAACATTAAGGTTGCCTGCTCCTCTGTCTTCAAATCCATGGAATTCATCATTGCACACAATCACAATCAGAGTAACATGAATCAAGATGAACAAGATGTTATGTACACACAAGGCATGAGAGTCTCTCTCTCAATAAATCACTAATGCAGCCTAAAATCTCTAGTGTGATGGGATGGATTTCTAAGACCATTCAAATGAGTTCTTATTTATAGAAACTTCTCCAACGGTTAGATCCTTTCTCTAACAATCATATTTTTATTTGAATTTTGGAGAGACCTATACATATTTCACTCAAAAAAATTCAATTAGAAAAATAATTTATCACATCATTTCATAACCATAACATGTTTAAGAATTACATGGTTTCTTTACCAAATCTCATTTTCAGCGTCTAAGGAAAAAAATAATGCACGGTGTCTCATTAAATAATAATTTTAAGACTATAAATATAGGATATTCAGATTCTTCTTTCCAAATAATTCAGAACCTAAATTCTATAGATTTCGGATTGAGAATTCCAATGAATTCAAAGTCTGAAATCATTGGAATTTAGAGTCTGAATTTTGAGAAATTCAAAGTCTTAATCATTAGGAATTTAGAGTCCTAATTTCGTGGTATTTGGAGTTGAAATTATGAGGTATTTGGAATCATAATTTCAGAGAATTCAGAGTCAGAATTTTAGTGAATTTAGAATCATAATTTCAGAGACTTTGGAATCTGAATTTTATTGAATTGGGAGATTGAATTTCAGAGGATTTTGAATTTGAATATCAGAGAATTCCAAATCTGAATTTCAAAGAATTCAGTTTCAGAATAACAAAGAATTTAAATTCTGTATTTAGAATAAGAAATCAGAACCTGAAAACAAAATACTCTATAACTATGTATTTATAGTATTCTGAGGTTTTATAAGTGAAACCAAATTTTACTCTTTGGAAAAAAAAGATTTAGATTTAGAGAAAATATAAAATAAAAAATTAAAACATTGGTGAGGATACAATTTCATTGGGGAAGGAAAATTTTCTTTATTAAGATAATTCTTAGTGAAAAATTAATTTACCTTACGATTGAGTGTTTCTGATTATCAAAACATATAGGAATGTAAAAGTAATAATGAATCCTTATTGACTAATAAGTACATGTGAAAACACTTCACTAATATTGGTTCTTGTAATCTCACACAATAACATGAAAAATCATAATAAATGTAAATAATGAATCTGACCACTCGTTGAAGTTGTACATGACGTGTCCCTATAAATATATAGTGTCACACATTCTATCAAGAAATTTTATTATCAATAATTCATACATCATGCATTTAAAATAGTACATAGAACGACTACAAAAGGAACATAATGTGTATTTATTAATCTGTAACTCATGATGGCATCATCTTATGCATGTCTAATCATGTCAGGCCATTGAACATAGAATATACCATGTACACAAGCACAAATTGTTGTGAACAAGCATGGGAATAAGGTACACTGAGTTCCAGATAAACACAAACACACTATGTACCTTAAATCCACACATTTTGTACTATTTAAAATGAATACCTAATGAATAAAATACACATATTGGTTGATGCTTATAGAGTGATATCAGTTACCAATATGGTCATTTTTTTCACTACATTTTTAAAGGATGATAGTCTTCTTTATTCTAAATTTAAATTATTTGTGAGCTTCTATGATATTCCTTGGATTAATGTAGGTTGAGTGTGTTCTCAAGGTCCATTTGAATTAGGTTTCTGGGCATCACTCTTTTCCTGTCATATTGGGTTACCCCACTAAATCATCCAATTTATTAGTAAAATTTGTACAAGTTTCCTTATAAAATAGTGGATTCTCATGACCTACATCAAATATCACCCTCAACAACATGGATCACGTGTATCTGTGAGATTCCATGAACAATAATCACATCCGTCATTTTATCCATATACAGGGTTTATGGAATTGGTGTGACCAATATTTTCACATGCATTAGTCCTATTCATGAACCAGCCTTGGAACCCTCGTAACCTAATAATCGATCCATCCCAGACATAGCTCGAAAGAAATTCCAAATCCCCATGGGTCAGTGACATTCACCCTAAATTATACAATGTGCAAGTGGGAATTTTTTTCAAAAGACATAGAAAAATAAAGACAAGAAATAAAATATTCATAAAAAATAAAATCCACTGGGACTATAGTACCCGAATTCAACAAGAAATAGAAGATCAAAGTAAAAAAACCCAATTACTAGAAAATGAAAAACAACCTTTATGCCCCTAAGGACACAACTCACCATGTCCAATCTCAAAAATCGGATCTTCCCCCAAGAGATCTCATCCCTTTGCTCGAACCTTAAAATGGATTGTCTACAAACACCCAATGGAAAATGATGGGTCTGAGCCTAAGCCTAGTAAGATACCAACATAGATTCCATAACAGATTCCAAAAATAGATTATACAATTAAAATATTTCAATTTTCAAAATAAATAGGTTTGGGATTTAAAGGGAATATTTAATCAAGAATTTATATAATGTCTCAAAATGATAGAGAATAATTTTAAAGAATAGGTTAGAAATTACAAGAGATGAAATATTTATAAAATAATGGATTAAATAAAACATTTACATAAATTATTTATGTCAATCTAGAAAATTCATGTAAGTTAGTTTTATAACATTGGAATAAATTAATATCTCATATATAAATAAACAAGAGAGAAAAATGGTCATATTTCAAAGGGTATGATAGTATGAAAAAGATATATGATTACAAACTCTAGAAATGATATTATAAATATGAGTATACTCATGCCCCTATACTATCCATAGGTGACTCATAAACCTCTCATGAGGGATTTTACCCTTCACAAATATGTTTTATAACATTGTAATATCCTATAGTGTGTCTAAATTACACACCAACTACCTAAGGATTGAACGTGAACTTACATTAGGGTTACTTATTTGAAGACTGTTTAAAATAAAATTAAATCCCATTATTCCATTTAAAAATTCCCATTTCTTCCATTTAAAACAAAAATGGGTTTTAATAAAAAAACATACCCATTTTTACAATATTAAACCATTGGTTTTCTATCTATTCATTTTAATGTAATTTTCACAGGTATGGAATCCATTAAAAACAAATTCCATCTTTTTCCAATTCATTTCTACAATTAAATTAAATTTTTTTTTTGAATAAATATCTATCAAATCAACTATTTAAATCATTCAATTTCCATAAACATTCCCAAATTCAATAGAATTGTGGTTTTCTAAATTTATGGTCCACAACTGTTTAAAATATCATAGTTCACCTAATCAAGATTTGTAAATTTTATTGAAAAAAACATGACCAATTTAATTTAAATCAACAAGTGAAATAAATAATGAAATTTATTATTAATAAATTTTAAAATATGGGAAAAAACTTCATACCATTTCTCAAAACAATAGTTGAAACCACACCCGTCAATGAGAATCGAGGAATAAAAGATCTAAAAACTCAACCTAGAAGTGAGATCTAATACCATAAAGAATGGATCCATCAATTCCAATATGATCCATTGAATACAATGTATAAGAGAAAAAGATAAACACAAATAATGATGATGAACTCTTACCCAGATATCACACTGTAATGAAATGATGATCAAATACCAAAGGGATTGATCCAATAAATTTTAAAGGCTACATATTCACATGGGGAATGATTTTGATCAAGGGAGAGGAAACTGGAGAAGTATATGAGAGAAAGGACAGGTGTGTTGATGCTTTTATTTGTAGTTGTCAATGTGTTACACGACATGTTATCCATTTACACGTTGTGAAAAATTTAATTTCCATAATTGAGAGGACATATAGAATCTGTAATGTCCCTTAAATTTCAGGGTATTATATGGTGAGTAATTCCAAAACATGAAGTGTAGTACATATATTTTGTAACAATGAAAATGTGTACCTTTTTACATTAAAAACTGATCACTAACTATATCACGACATGTAATGACAACCCATGTTGTGTACCCATCATGGTGTGAAATAGTGTATGATATTCCTGAAGAACCAATACAAGACATGCAGTACCATTAAACAACATGTATTTCCCAGGAAGTATTTATAAAGACTTGTTAAAGTTGTAAATCCAAAAATCCTCTTACTTAAACATTATTAGTATCCTCTTAATTTAAACTCAACTCTTTCCAAAATGATGAAAAAAAACCACATCATTATTTGAGGACTACCTATTAGAACATTTACATGATATTAAGTTCTCTAAAAATAAAAATATTATATCCCTAGAAATCTAAATAATAATATTTCATGATAAAGAGATGAGGCCACTGATCTCTCATTAGGGACACATGTTCCGACATATCTTGAATTTTCAAACCATTCTACCATATCACATAAACCAAAGGTATCTTTACCCCATGATGTAACTTGGTCTCAGAATCTACTATCCTGATAGGCCAGATAGTCAATGATAAATCAGGGTCAATCTCAAGATCACTCCAACTGAATATGTGAGATAGATCTAATATATTCTTTCGTAGATAGGATTCATGGAACACATTATGTATCGATGTTAGCTATGGTGGTAGTGATAAATATTAATAAACTTTTCCTACCGGACCAACAACCTCAAATGGTCCCACAAAAAGGGGACTAAGCCTCACTTACCTCCCAAGATGTCGATGACTTGATTGGGGTGAAACAATCAAGAATACATGGTCACCAACATAAAACTCAAATAGTATGTGGCATAGATCACATAATGACTTATATCAGCTCTATGATGTAAACATTATTTGATGAATTAGCATTATCTTAGTTTTTCTCCTATACGATGTTCGTTCAAACCAAGGAACATTTACCAATGTCCAACGAGCACAACATAGATTTAAAATGCTTCTAATACATGAATTTAAAAGGATACATTCTAAATGTAGAATAGTAAATATTGATATAAGAGGACTCATATTGTCCTAAGTGATCATCTTAATCCCCATCAATGTAAAAAAAACAAGCGCGAAGCATATCCTTAAGAATATGAATACTTCCTTATATTTTTGCATCCGACTTTGGATGGTAGGCTCTTCTAAAACGAACCTAATATCCATGGGCCTCGTAAAGACTCTTAAAATGTAAGAATTAAACTGAGGGTCTCTATCATAGATTATTGATGATTGAACCCATGAAAATGGAAAATCTATTTCTCAAAGAGACTCCCCAACTCCTCAAAATTGGTTGTATCTCGAATGGGTATAATGTGAGCTGACATGGGCAACCTATTAATCACAACCCAAATTTAATTATTATATATCTTAGTATGATGCAACACAATAACGAACTGTATTGAAATATCATCCCATTTCCATGTAGGTGCTATAAGTAGTTCATTAAAACCTCAAGCCTTTTGATGGTTGAAGTTCACCTATTGACACATATAGAAATGGGAAACAAACTCAGTAATTCCATACCGCATCGATGGAAACAAGAACTATCTTCACATATTAGAGAATATTTTTTTGGATTTGAGGTGCACTACTCAATAGGAATTATGAGAATACCTCATCACATCCATCCTTTCCCTGAAAGGCACAACAATGCGATTTTGATATCCTAGAACACCTTCTTTGGAGAATAAAAATTGGGCTTCCAACTACTCAACATAGAGAGAGTGTATAATTATAAATAATTTATCATCATGCTCTTAGTGCTGATTAAATTTCATGAGAAGAGATGATTTTAAAAATACACTGGCTATGAAAATTCATCCCCATTCTCCTAAACTTCAATATGAAAATATGCAATAATTTCCATCAAATCCCAATATTTTGAAGATTACATCACTATCTGGTTTGGATGTTTCTTTCTCAACATATCTACAACCACATTATATTTCTCTTGGGTATATGAAATTTCAATGTCGAACCATTGTATGTACTCCACCCAATGCCTCTGGCGGAGGATTAAATCCTTTGATAGAAGATATATCTCATGATTTTGTGAAACAAAAACATGAGAAACATTTCTCTATAATGATAATGCCACCACCTCATTATAGCATGTATCACCGCTATGACATATATGTCATCTATAGGATAAATATTCTCTTATGGAATAAGATAATGAGATCCACAGGAAACAACATGATTAGCTTACATAGAGAAATAACCCAAACCTGAAACAGATGCATCACGAAAGACCACATAGCCTTTACATGCATCAGAAATATTTAACACCAGTATATAAGTTAAATGGTGTTTCTAGTCAACAAATGAACTATGAAATTTATCTTCCCAAAAAAACATAACCCATACTATGTTAAATCTCCCATAAAAAAAATTCAACTATGAGAAGTCCTTAATGAGCCTTTGGTATTAACCAGATTGCACGACGTACTATGAATCTTGAATAAATTTTTTGGTTTCTAACAAGTCATAACAACCTTCATCTTTTTAGGATCAACTGATATACCCTTTTCAGACACCCCATGCCCCAATAAAATCCATTCCCAAATCCAGAAATAAATCATTGAATGATTTTCATAAAGTCAGTGTTTTCTTTGTATAATTTGAAAAATTATCATATGTTGCACATGTTCCAACTCATATTTACAATAAATGAGGATCTTATAAACAAAGACTACCAAAAATGCGTCATGATACTCATGGAAAATATAATTCATTAAATCCAAGAAATCTAAATGATCATTTTTCAGAACAAAGTGGTAATGTATGTACTCAAAATGGTCATGAATAGTCCAAATGAAATTTTCTTGAATGTTATATTCCATTATCCATAACTAAGGGTAACCAAATCGATGTTCGATCTTTGAAAACCACTTCTAACCTTTTAACTGATCAAAAAAATCATCAATCCATTGAAATAGATATATTTTAAATATTGTAGCATGATTAAGAATTCCATAGTCATCACATATGTGTAGGAACCATAATCCATCAATTCAAAGAGAATTGGTGTGGCCTAAGGTGTCACACAAGGGCATGTAAATCCTTTCAAAATAAGATCATCTAACTGGGACTCCATATCTTTTGGTTCAACTGGAGTCATTCAGCAACAGGGAATTGAAACATGTTGTGTATCAGGAATTAAATAAATATAATACTTAACCTCTCAATATGGTCATAGAGTATAGAAATTAAAAGTAAACATGTTGTGAATCTCTATGTTAACTGAAAGAGGATCCCCACACTCTAAATCCTACTATAGATAAAAATAAACCACTGAAATCTCATTTCCCATCCCTGGATATGAGTGTGTAACTCTAACTAACCTTGAGTCCCAATCACCTTTAATGATAAGATCTGCACCACTTGGTGTTGTAAAGTAGACCCATAGAAAAAAACAATCAATATGGTATTTATTAAAAATGATAAAATCCACCCCATATATGATGTTATTAGGTTTCAAGTTAAGAACTAGAAAACACTAAGCATAATTGTCTTCTGAAAGAGAGAAGATGCAAGAAAAACTACAAAGACCATTCTCTCCCTTCGTACCAAGGGGTGTATTAATATACAATTCTGAAGATAAAAGCTTAATATGAAGATTAAAAATATTAAGAACATGGGTTGGACTTATTTAATGAGATGCATGAGTATCAAATGGATCAGTCACTAATGATGATGTTTTAGTAATGGTACCTCTCTTGTTCACTAGACCCATGTGTGCTTCCTCTAGATATTCATCCAATACATGAAGAATCAATATTCCTGATGAATGTGGGTGGATCCCTTTTCTATGTTAAGTATTTTATTTCCACACATTTTTAATAGGATATGATGATTTATTTCCACAATGTGGAGTGAATAAGCTATAGAAAAATTTATATATGTTTCATGAATGTTCATAAGAGCTATAATTCTAGGCTGTAGCAGTGAAACCCCTCTTGGAATTTTTGGGCTTGCCACACTGCTAGAAAACCAAAAACATCCTTCTAGTACAATAGAATGTCTGGAATGACTTTTCCATCGAGAGCTATCATGATAATCATCACGATTCCATTTTCTTTGGAAGGATCCAATGATTCCATTATGATAAAAAGAAACTCCTAATAATCTTAACCTGCTAATGATGTCGATATCAAACTTAATTTCATTATCTAGGACATCCGTATAAGTAGGAATATTCAATAGGAAAACCTAAAAACAAACAACTTATTGAAGAAACACATTAAATTGCCGAGACTTTATCCTCTCATTAGATAAAATATTAGAATCATATTGCACCATATTAGGGAAGCAATTTGAATACTCAATCACGATTTTTTCGGCTTGATTAAGCTTGAAAAACTCTATAGCCTTGGCCAACACTATTGAATATGGATAGAACTAGTTGGTGAAATGAATCATAAAGTCAATCCACTCTAAAACCCCTTGTTTTTCTTCCTTCACCATCTTATCCCACAATATTAATATTGATCTTTCCAGCAAGAAGGAGGTGCACATCACCTAGATCACATATAGTATGTCCAAAAATTATAACATACATTATATCTTTCCCATCATTTCATCAGAATGTTCAGGATCTGTGGATCCCTAGAAAACTGGTGGATTCTAGAGAAATAACTCTTGAGAATGATTTTGAATAACAACCCCTTGAGGGTACATTGTTAAAGCCTTAATGGGATCTGGAGGTGTTGCACGTCCCAGATCATGGATATTGCGCATGATCACATCAACTATATTTTGTTCTACAGGAGGATTCACTTGATATTATTCAAAAACATTCTCAAGGATCTTATTTGCATTTCTTCTCAGAGGAATGATGATTCCCAACATTAATAGACAACAATGAATAAATATTGGTAGTGTCCGAACATGGAAATGTGGGAAATTAATCTAAACAGATAGAATAACAAGATTTGGATTCCAATTTTTCCAAATAAATATATGGAAATAACTAGAATAAATCCACATGATTCTATTCCCTTACCACGCCTGGAGACATAAGGTTCATTGTGGTGATAACTGACTAGGAAAAAATTGAAACTAACTCCTATTTCCTGAGAAGAATTCAATAATCTATACACACAATAAGAAAAAATCTCAACAACCTCTCTTTGATACCACTTAGTCACAAACCATCCTAGATACCCTAGACACCCAATAACTAAACCGATCCCAGCATAGACTAAAGGGAATTCCAAATCTCCATGAGTCATAGACTATAACCTACATCATACAATGTTCAAGTGGGAATGATTTTATCATAAGACATAACATAATAATGACAAGAAAGTTAATATTAATACAAAAAAATCCTTAGGGAGTAAAGTACAAAAATTCTATAAGTCATAAAATTTCACTGTACAACAACCGAAGTACCAAAAATAGGAAAAACATCCATGAAGACCCTTAGGAAAAAACACCCCATGTCAATTTTTAAAAGATGGATCTACCACCACAGGATATCTACAATATTCTCTAACCTATATAGAAAATGTAAATAATCACCTGAAGGCATATGTATGCTATCTGACTAAGACTAGTAGGATACCACCAAAAATTCCATAAAAGGTTCCAAAAAAAGATTTCTAATGAAAATAATTCAATTTTCAAAATAAATATGATATAAAATTCCAAAGAATACATAAACAAAAGATTCTATATATTTTCAAAATGATTGCAAATATTTTTAAAAAATATGATTTACATTACAAGATATGTGAATATTTATAAAATAATGGAATCAATAACGAGTGACATAAAACATGTTATATAAATCTAGAAAATTAATGTAAAGAAGTTTTACAACATTGATATTCAATTATATATTTTTTATAAATTAATAAGAAAGATACATTATCATCATACAAAAGGTATGATAGCATTAACTAGGTATTGGATTCCAAAATTTGTAAAAAATCTGAACAAATTTATTATACTCACATCCCACTTACACTATCCATATGTGACTTATCAACCTCCCATTAGGTATGTGACCCACTAAAGTTATGTTTTAGAAATTTGTAATAGCATAGAGTGTATTCAAATAACACACAAACTACCAAAGTCTTGCATGTTCTCTTACATGATTGAAAATTCATATTAAGACTGAATAAAATACAATTAAATCACATAAATCTATTTTAAAATGAATATGTATTCAATTTAAAACCAAAACAGGTTTTATTAAAAAATAACTCATTTTCATAAGATAATCCCACAAGGTTTCTATGAAATCATTTTTATATCATTTTCATATGTTTGAATTATAATCAATACCAATTCCATATTTTTAACAATTAATTTCCATAATTAAATTAATAAATTTAATAGAAAACATTTCCATCAAATCCAAAATTTAAATTCAATAATTTTAATTGACCAATTTCTATAAACACGCCCCATTTCAGTGCAATTGGGGGTTTTCCAAATTATCATGCCAAAAACATTTCAAATCACATGGTTTACAGGAAACCAGTTTTTTATTAATTTATATGAAATTAAATTTGATACATTAAATTTATAACAACTATTTAAGTAAATTAGGTAATTTAAGAAAACGTAATTTGGCAATTTAGGATAGAACCAACTAACTTTTTATCAAACCTGACAGTCACAACAACATCAATCAATAGGAACATTGTTTTGGATGAACTAATAACTCAACCAAGAAGAAAGATCCAACACCTGAAAAAATAGATCAATCAATTACAAGACGAACCATTGAAAATCCTAGAGTTGGCAAAGAAAGAAACACAAGGAACAATGAAGAAAAGTTACCTATATATCACTCTCCAAATAAATGATGATTTAATTCCAAATAAATGAATTTGATAAAGATGGAAGGCTCCAAAATCATTTGGGGTAGGCTTTGGGTCCAGGGAATGGAAAATAGAGAATAAGATGAGAGAAAATCCAATGGCATTGAGGCTTTTATAGGATGTTTTCTAGGAGTTACATAGAGTGTGATCTAGTTACACACAATTCCATACATAATTTCTATTAAAATGATGCTGAATCGAATCGGTAATCCCTATTCAATGTTGGGGTGTTAAACGACCTATATGACCAATACATGAAATATAATACATATGTTTTGTAACCTTTGAAATGTGTCTTATTTTACATTAAAAACTGATGCTTCATGTTAAAAAACAATAATTCACTCCACCACAGTGTGTAATGTGAACTCATAATGTATACCCTTTGTGGCATGAAATAGTTCATGACATGCATGCAGAACCATCACACATCGTGTAATAACGTTACATGATATTTAATGCCCTGGAAGTATGTAGAACAACATGTTAATGATGTAAATTCAACAATCCTCTGAATTCACCATTATATGTATCACCTTAATTCATACCCAACCCTTTACCAAACAATGAAAAGGAATACCATGAAAATATTCACGGCACTCCTTTTAGAATATTAACAACATATTACAGTCCCAAATATAGGAATATGATTAAAATACATTGTGGGTTTCCCCATTATGCCATATGCATTTTCCATATAGTTTGGTATTAATATCTAATCTTCCCAATTGTGGTATTAATCTAATGGAGTGTGTTTCTTATATTAACCATATATATTTATTATATGATTCTTCATCATGTACCTAATGAACATGTCTAATGTGTTGAGTTTTATTAGAGGAAGTATGGCTCTCCGAGTGGTTCTTACATAGACTACTATTACCTGCCTGATGGAAGGAATGTTCCATCTTCTTAGTGATACCTAATGTGTGATAAATATATTTTTGTGACCCATTAGGGATCATAGCGCTCAAAGAGTGATATATCGTGGATTATTGTTACCTCGAATTGTTGTGGAGGATCTATCAATATTAGTGGTTTTGATATTTTTAGGCTCAGAGTCATTGATGTGAATATATTATAAATGCATTCTTATTCCTCTATCTTATATTTTATTTACAATACCAATGATTGATGAGATAAGTAATTTTGGATTTTTATGATTGAGGATTTGGGGGGGGGGTCCAATTATGAATTCATATACTCACATAAGTATAGGATATTCCCGCACATGTTGGGCCTTATATAGACAATGACCATTTTCCATAATACATGGAGGACTATAAAAATGAAGTTATTAGTATGGGATTATAATATATATATGTAAACATATGTTTTATTTGGTAGTAGTCCGCTCAGACTTCTCATGTCAAACAATATTCTATAGTTTTGGAAGGGCCTATATTTCACCCATTTTTATGTTTTATATGAATTTTTATCATACAATAATTGTGATCATACATATATATTAATTAGTTGTTATCATTTTCTTTGTATTTCAACTATTTATAGAAATTGAGATACTAGTCCTACCCATTTACACTTTAAGTACTCGATATCTGTGGACACATGGCCTCACAGGTGTGTACAACCTATACACATAGAGCTAGTCAGATAATGGTAAAATAGATTGTGAAATGTCAGAGAACATTTGATACATAATATTCTATGGAGACCATAGAATCAAAAAATGGATACTACATCGTTTGTTTTCTTTCAAATTATGCATTATGTACTCAGTGTTTTACAAAAACTGAAGAAATTTTCCAATTTTTTCCCTAAAAACATTCAATTATATTGGATATTGAAGAAAATAACCTAATAGAATATATTCTAATATACCTAAGTAAATATATCATTTTATTAGATTATTCCATTCTCACCTTTGGTAACTGGTTTTATTCACACATTTCCTCCACTACACAACATAATTAAAACAAATGTTTTTAATCTGACCGCAATTTCCCTCTATCACCATAAACTGTGATCTTAGAACCAATAATAAAACTATATCTACAGAAATGATTTGTTTCACTAAATAATAAATGTGTAAATATTTATTTCTATGTATTTATAAAACCACCATTCAAAAGTAATACGAATGATGAACATGTGTAGAAAAAAGTATAAAACCATTAAACAAAAGAATTTTGAATGAATCCCAGTCATGTTTATATTGGAAACAATCATCCTCCATTAGAACAATGATATATTATAAAATATTAAACATGAGAATTAAAATTTTCCGAAATCCTTAATAAAATTAACAACACATTTAATAAAATTAGTCCAATAATAAATTCACTAGTTTATTAAATCTCATTCATTATAGGATAAAATTTCTGGGATTAATCAAAAAAATCATACATAAATATGGATAATTCGATCGAGAAGAATGAATCAAAATAAATTTTCTTTTCAATATCCTTGAAATAGGTTTTAACACTGTTCCTCGAAGCTCAATCAATAGAAGTTCATCAATTGAGGGTCCATTATCGGCAACTCCCATAAACATAATTTTTTAGTACAAACTTCATATTTGGATACAAATATGTATATATATATGTTTACTGGGTCGTTTCATCATAAAATAAAAATATTTATTTTATTAATTTAATATATAATTTATGATCATTAAGAATTATTTAAATAATCTTCACATAGAGTAGAATTATGTCATATACAAGATTGACACCACATTTTGAACATAATATTTGTAATATAAATCCAATATGAGACACATTTGTTATGTATTTTCACTTTCTCATGAATAAAATTCCAACATGATAATAATATACTTAATATAATAAAAATATAAATTTCTTGATCACCAGGGTTCAGAATCTCACAATATCATATTAATTGGATGTAGAATTCTTTCTGGAAATATTCCAATTAGAAAATATACATTATTAATAAAATTTACAATAATCGAAGACATATTTACTTTCTGCATATTTTCATAAATTAAACGTTAATATAAATGTGTTCTCAATATGTAGTGATACATCAAAAATGGGATTGGGAAGAATTATCAGGTCAAATTTAATGGATATAGATTATGCCTTAAGACAATTAAACATTAATATATAAAATTATCAAACCCATTATTTGATGTATGCCATAATAATTTTTTGTAAATAATATGTAGGCATTATTTTCAGGGGGAAAGGTTTGATATGAACAATTATCATAGAATATTAAAGTATAATTTTTTTAAAATGAATTGAATATTTATTGGGGAATGTGGTTGGATGTGATTAATGAATTCAAATCTTTAATAACATACCACCATTGTAATTTGAATAGAGTGGAAGATGTTTTTATTTTAAAATGTTGAATCTAGAATATTTATTTTATAATCCCAAAATTTGTAAAATTAATGGATTTGGAATATACTGGTGAAAAAAAATATATGGACAAGGGGAAATATTATCTTTCCCAAATGATATTCTTACCAAATATATATGGGAAGATGTATGGGTATATTCATATGATGTACTGTTTTAGAAGAAGTTTAGATTTTTTCACGTGGATAAACATAATTGTAATGGACTGATAATGTTAAGGAATCATGTATGTGTTCTATCAAAAATATATTTGAATAAGAGTTGTTATATTATGCTCATAATTATTTATACACAATATACACTATATGTAAAATATTTTATAGTGGTCCGAAAACTATTTCTGGTGGAATGGAATAAAGATAAAAAAATTATGGTTCTTTCCTCGGTGAATGGTATGTTAGAAAGTTATTATTTATTGAGAAACGTCATAGTTGATATTAAATCCCATACATATAGAAAATTTGAAATGGGAAGACCTCATTGTTGATTTTTTAGTTATACTCACTAGAACATAAAAAGAATATAATAATATTTTTTAGGACCGAAAGGGGCCTAGATACCCTGAGAGGGTGGGTGAAACAAGGTAGGGATATTCATTATCAAAATTCTTCCTGCCCCACTAGATCTTGACCTCTTTGTTATTAGGGTCACTTTGTTTTCTCTTGTGTGCTTATGTTGGTCACTTATTGTTATCTTCATCTTATGGCGGTGCTTAATATACAATTCAGGGATGCAACCAAGCAGACATAGATTTTTTTACTTGGTTCACCCCCATTGGGCTACATCCAACGAGCATACAAGGATGATGTGACACTATACCATATCCATTATAGAAAAATGCCAATATCGTTTGGGTTAGATCACTTATATACCCTGGATCTATGCCTTTATAATGTTTAGTGTGAGCTCACTACTTTCCCAAGGGTCACTCCCTGTTTCTCTCTCTCTGGATCACTCCCGGTAGAGAGAATAACCTTCTTTCCTCTTCATTTACTGACTGCACTTGGAAGGGATCCACTCACAGTTTATGGACCTGTAGGTCTCTTCCTTTGCATGAATACATGAATCCTCAACTGTTGATAGATGACTTTTTGAAGTCCAACATTCATCCACAGATGAATACCACTTGTCTTCTGAACACTAGGAAATTCCTTTGGAAATACCTTAAAAAATCACACTACTTTGCAAGGATCCGAATTTCTTGAAGCGCAAATATGCCTACGTAAAGCTACTACCTTTTCACCAAGATCATGAATTCGTAGAGATTATGCCATCGCGGAGCTCAAGTCATCCCAGAGCGAATTCACTCACAAATCTCACTGAGTCAACATAGAGCTTCCAATATTCTTGGAGCTAGAATAGCTTCCATGAAGCTCCTTCCTTTCACGAACCACACTGCCTTCGCGATCTACCTTCGCTAGGTGAGAAAAAAATATTTTATTTGAAAAGCCCATAATTCTATTTAGGGGGTCGAAGGAATACTTATAAGTGATTACACAAACCCTCTATCCTTCTACGCGAAGTCAGTTCCACGTCATCACAAATCATGAAGCTCTGAAATTTCTACTGAAATTATCTCAATATCGCGAAGCCCCATGACAATTTTCTTATCGCAGAGCTTGTCGTAATCATGAAGCGTTCCATTAATTACTTCTCTCCTTCACCACAAAGATCCACTCTCGATTCCCTTATCCATCTTAATTCTCTTCAATGCTTCCGTTCATGAATCTTGTCTTAATCACGTAGAATCAACATCCACATTCTTCTGGTCATCGTGAAATCCAATCCATGATGCCTATCTTCGCAAAACTCATGCCTTTCCATTATTTAAATTATATCTTCAAGGAAATCATATTTTCTCGATGCTCCCCAAACAAATTCCTTTTCCATATTTCTTTGTCAACATATATTGTCAAAAAAATCTTTGAAACTCGATAATTCACCATGGAAACCTGCAATGTCAATAGACACAACCAACACAAAAATGGGGCAATGTTACCTTAATGGATTTTTGTCAAATAATATTTCAGTTTAGTCGAACTCTATATAATTTTATCTCACATAATTTATAATATATATTATTTATATATTCATAAATTCCATTTGATATACATTTTGGAAGTGGGATGGAATCCTATAGTAATTGATTCAACCATATATTATTCAGATCTTTGGTATACCCCGATGTTTAAGTAATCTATTTAGCAGAATCTGAATACATTGTAGAGTTTCAATAATATGAATCATACATAGATAGATAGTCAGTCTATGATAATCATTGAACCCCATGTAATATTTTAAGATCATGTCCTAAAAATTTCTTCGGTTGTTGTTATAAACAAAATCTCTAGTAGATTTTTTGTAATATAATGTATTTATCATGAGCATTATGATGTATTCAAATGAATCCCTTTATGAAATAAATTGTATAACTATATCGTGTAAAGATATATTATAGAATAAATGATAATGATTCTTAATATAGTTGAAGAAATGGTAAAAATGATAGATCATTTTCTCCAAACATAACAGAACATTAGAATCGACAGAAAATATATGTTGGAAAAAATCCATTTAATCATAAATATGATGATAATGAAAAGTTATTTTAATTAATTTCTTGATTTATTGAGTTATTTTGTTTCAAATAAAATTGAATGACGATTCTTATGAATCCTGTACCTTCATTGATAATGGATTGAGTATGGATGGTAGAATCTTGAATGGCACTCCAACCAAACCTCCCTCGAGTTCACGACATGTTCCATATATATCTATTTAATATGACTATATTTGATAATTAACATATAATGAACTCATTTCTCAATCCACTATTTCATAAAATTTATTATGAGGAATAATTTATATACATTTTTTACTAGTGAGTGAACGTGAACCCAAAAAATAACAATCAAATGGTCATTGTTTTTAGATAAACCAATAATTTATTAAAGTAACCTAGTAACATATGGATATGATGTGGTAGATTTATCCTATTATTTTTATATCATTGAAATGGAATTTTGATGGATAAATTCATTTTAATGGGGTTATATTTTAAATCCCAAATATTATACGAATTGTTTTATGAAAATTTAATTTATTTATTATTTCTCTTTAAAGGAAACACAAATATTTAATTAACAATATTATAGTATATAGTTATAATGGAAAATTAAATTTTTTTGTGAATTAAAAGTAATAAATAAATTATAAAAATAATATTATTATAATATGTATAAATTAAATTAATTTTTTATCGATTTATTATAAATTAAAATAAAAAACATTTCAAAGTAAAAGAAATATTTTCTTAAAAAAACTATTTTCTTATACATGATGTGTTCATATCATGATAAATTTTATTAATTTATTTTTTTTAATAATATTATGTAAATATATATATTATATATTAAATAAAACATTATTTCACTTATATGAATATTTTCAATATTTGGGATTAGAGGAAATTCTATTTTTGTTGAAAATGAATTTTTATTAAAAAAAATTTCAATGCTTCTCTATACATTAATGAAATTATTTTAAAAAATATATAAAATTTACATGAAAATATTAATTGAATTTTGAAATAAATTTTTAAAAATTATATAAATAATTTTTTATACGATTCTTGAAATGATTAAATTTTTCACTAATTAGTGAATTATTCTTATTTTTATTAGAAACATCCTTTTGGATTAAAGCTTTTGAAACATTAATTTTTGTTTTAATTTTTTTTAAACATATCTAATATATCAATAGTATTATATTTAATAAAATTTAAGATATTTTAATCAAATTTTTATATTTTATATAAAAACTTTTTTGTTTGAAATTCCCTTCTTCCTCGAGACTGTGGCTTTTATTTTAAAATTAAAATATCTATATTTATAAATTTAATTTATAAAATATAAGAAATAATATTACAATTAAAATATTGTATTTTGAAATAATTTGATAACATTATTTCGTGTTTTCTTGGGGATTTAAAAAAAGATGAGGGAATGGTTTCAAAATAAACATTTATTAATCATGTTACCTAGTAATACTTTGTCATTATATTATTAAATCATCAACAATATATACATTGGGAATAATTTTTACTGTGAATTTCTTTATCGTTATTTATTCCCTTATTAAATTTCCATGTGGGCCCTGCCGGCTTATAAAGTCGATCTCTTATCCTCTAAAATTAAATATTGATGATTTTTTCAAATCTAAAAATATGTGTCCTAGACATATATAACATAACATATCCCAGATTCATATTTTTGATTAGTATACCCTCCTATAAATTCTTTCATTATTATCCTGATGTAGTTTTCATTGAATAATTACCATTATTAACCGATAAACTTACTTTTTTAAATTTACAACTCCATAAAAAGTCATAAAAAATATTGATATAATTAAAATATTATATACCATATAATTATATTTAATTATAGAAATTTTATGGGTTATTCCATTTCTTTTTCCATTGAATGGGAAACCGAACTGTTGATCATCTTTACCGAGGATTATCGCCACACGAACCGATATAATTCATTTTCCATCACATCAACTCATATATAGAAATAATTATGTATTTAAATTATATACTTATATATAATATTTATAAAATCATTATTCTAATGGAATTATAATATCAAAACTTCCTTCTTTCCTTTAAATCTGTTAGAATATGACAAAAATGTTCTTGCTTATATGTGGGAAAATGAATGGATGATGCAATTAGATTCATTTTTATTTTATTTTATCATATATGTTAATAAATATATATTTTATATCAATTTAATATATATGATATGGAAATGATTATTTAATTTTTATATATTATTTTTAATTCTTCTGTTTTATCATTTTTTAAATGGAAAATGTGTTCACATGTTAGTATGTACAACCATCTCTAGAAGAAGTATAATGAATTTATTTATAGATTAATTTTATATATAACAGTAAATATTGTAATTATTAATGAATATGATATTTATATCATGAATTTAAATCGTCATAATGTGGATAAATAATCAATGTAAATGGAACAAAAATAAAAAACCATAATACAAATGAAAAATAATGAATCTATCACACATAATTGGGATTTTATTAAAGAATAATTACTAAATATGCAATAATAGGTTATTAATAAATCTTATATAGAATAATATATATAAATATGAATCTGTAATAAATTTATAACAATCTTATAAATAATATACAAGAGGTTTGATAATAAATAATGAATTTCAATACATTGGGAGAGGGATTTTCAACTCACAATTGTTTTCATGGGACATATGCCATATGAACTAATTTTTTATTTTTTTGGAATATATAAGAACCTTTATTATTATTTTTAATTATTTTCATGAAAATTATGATATATAAATATCAATACATGGTTCATTTTTTCATTGTAATTTCATTACAAAAGTCAATATAGTTTTATGGTTTTATTGTTAGTGTCTTATTGTTTAATGTGATTTCTTATCAGTATTCATTCAATGAAAAAATCCAATGAATTATTTCTCAAAAAGAAAAAATTATAATATAATATAGTTATTTATATAGATTATAATTTTCAATTCATTTACTCCCATTAATTACTCAAGAAAAATTTAATTATTTTAGGGAAAATAGAGATTATTTCTTAAATTGGTAAAACCCCATTTCGTCCATATTCTTGATTTAAATAAAATTATTTAATATCTATATTTAATAATATTATACTAATTTTTATAGAAATGTTAAAATATTTATATTTTAAATAATTTTAAAAAGGAATATTCTTATTTGATTCTGATTGAAGACATTTATATTTTTACCAATATTGTAAATAGATTCTTTATTTTAACATACAAATCAAGAATATATTTTTATGCTATATTGAACACTTAATATTTTTAAGGTGACAATAAAATTTTTCAGTATTATATTCAACTATAATTATTTTTTTATTATTCTATTCATTTTTAAATTTTAAATAATTTATTTAGTTTTTAAATGTATATCTTCCCCAAGATCATTTTTAGGATCTTATGATTCTATTTTGTTCATCAACAAGAAAGATACATGATACGGATCAATATATAATAGTTATATTATTTAATTATACCATACATATTCATTCTAAATGTGTTTTATAATTATGTTAAAAATATGTTTATGAAACACAAATCATTTAAACATGTTATTCAATAATGAATATAAGAATTGTCTTTGAATTTGATTTCTTTACCTTGTATGAAAATATGAGGTAATAAATATAAATCCAATTTCATATTAAATATTTATTATATGTGAATTTTTTTTATTATATATAACAAATATTAATGAATTGTATTATATTATGGTTTTTCCTATAATTATATATCCATCCAATGAGTTAGGAAAAAATAGATATCCCATGTGATATAATGTTTTCAAATAGGTAGTGATCATTTTTCAGTATGTGACTTATTCCACTATGACTCTCATTAACATGGATCATGAATACTATCATGGTTTAGGGAGTGAACACATACTTTTTTTAGTTTTTAAAATGTTACAATAATACTAAAAAATTGGTTTTCTATGATTGTGTGTATGCCTCATATTTTTTTAGAAATTTTTTTTATCCTCTCATGAAATATTCTAATTGATTATATCATAATTCATATATAATGAACATAAATTTTTTATCAAATGATGTATGGATGTTATTGAATCTCCAATGATCAAATAACAACTAAGAAGGGGTGGGGGTTGTATCATGTTTTCATTTTTTTATAATTTTCAAAACCTCTAGAAACATAACACATAATACTTATAAGAATTTATATCCTTATAGACATTTAGTAATAATTTATACTTGAAATAGTATGAAATAAATCCATACAAGAAATATTTTCCAGGATTGGACTCAGTATGAGAACATATGTCTTTTACATAGCCACACCTATGGGTCTATATAAAAAAAATTATGGATAACATAGTATAAATTGTACCTACACTAGTTAGAAAGCTTATATATTCTGATAGGGGATATTATACTAACTACTATTATTTTAAAAAGTTTTATTATTAAACTATTATGCAGAAAAAATAATAACTTTTCTAAATCATCTCCAAAAAACTCTTGATCTGAATCCCCAATCTAATTTGGTTGAGACTGATATTCTTAGTACGATAATGATGGTTTGGATTTTTATCTACTCAAAAACTCAGTAGAAATATTCATCAATCTAATGGAAATGTTTTATTTCAAAATTCACAACACTCTACCTTTTTTGTGTATATAAAAACTTAAAATCAACAGTTAATATGAGAAAATATTTATAAGAAACTCAACAAACCAAACATGGGAAACATGAATTCGTTTTGATTTCTTAAATCACAAAATATTAGAAAATAATTTGAAATTAATGTTGAAACATTGACATATAATTACCTCCATATATATTTCTATGATATATGGAAAATTGATATTGATGGTTGGATTCTACAACACTTTTTATCATTCTATGTATGATAGTGCTAGATCATGGTTCATATTTTATGAGTATGATAAAGCTAGATCTTGTTTCATATTTTCTCAGAAAAATATTTCTGATTTGATCATAATAATGGATTTGATTGTCTCAAAATAATTTTTAATATTTTATCAGAAATATAGTTATTATTTTTTCAGAATCTTGGTCCTCATATTCATAGAAAATTAGTTCTAATTTTTTCATAAACATGGTTTGGATTTACTCAGAAAGATGGTTCCAATTTTCATAGAAAATCCTGGATCCAATTTTCAACAAAAACTATTTTCAAATTACTCAGAATCTTGTTCTTGATTTTCTAAAAATAATAGTACCAATTTTCACAAGAAAACTTGTTTCTATTCCAAATTAATCTTTGTTCAGATTGGATTAAAAACCTGTTCCAATTTTCAAAGAAACCTATTTCTTATTTTCTCAAAAAAAATTCTTTATTTCATTAGATTTTTGGTTCTGATTTATCTAAAAACTGGATCAGATTTACACATAATCTTGCATGATATTTTCTTAAAAACCCGGCACGCAAATTCTCTGAAATTTTATTCTGATTTACTCATAATATTGGTTCTTATTTTCCCAAAAAACATTATTCAAATTTCTCAAAAAACTGGTATTGATTTTCATAGAATCATAGTTCTAATTTCCTCATATAGCAGGTTATAATATTCTCAGAAAACATTTTCAAATTTTATCAGAATCATTGTTCTATTTTTTATAGAAATATTGTTCTAATTTTCATAACAGTAATTTTATATCCAATTTTGTGAATATTTTTTGTGATTCTTATTTCTTCACAAATCTCCACTATTTATTCAAAATAAATTATCAATAAATTTTTCAAAAATTGTTAGAACATCTCGATCAAAAATTCATCACCTTATTTTGATTAGTTAATATTAAAAAAATTCTACCATCAGACTTCTTAATCGTCATCAATATCATCTATCAAAACTCTTTAATAACAAAAAAGTCTTATTCATTCACGAACATATATTTTAGTAAAATTATTTTTTTCTAACTCTGAAACATCATTCATCCTTGTTTAAAATGAAATCATAATGAAAAAAGGATTAGTTGTCAACAAATACAAAAACACTGTTAAAACAATTTATCACATATGTACTTCAGTTATCTATGATATGAAGGGTATAGTTTTCATGTGTTATTATAATTTTTTATACTATTATGATCATATTATTTTTTTATATTTATTTTTTACCCTTAATGAGAATCTGATCTCACCCTCTATTTTTTTCCATTACATAGGTCTCAAATAAGGGAATGATATATGATATGTGTAAGAAGTGTTTTATTAATGAATAACAGAGGTGTAGATTTTGTAGTTAAGTTATGAACTATTTTCTTATGATTTAAATATTTTGAATAAATAATTACCAATATTATTCTATTGATGATTTCTATGTTATGTGATTAATTTTCATAAAATAATATGTAATACTTATGTATGAAAATTATGGTTCATTATACACATTCTTAAAGGCTAAAAGGAAAATCGCTACTCTATGAATTCTTGCACTAGTCCATTCGTCTATACCATATCCTACCTATTTCAATTGGTTATATATTGAAACTATAGAAAATTTATTAACATATGTTTTCATTTTATTTAACTAATAACACTAATGAAACATTTTTCCAATAGAATAAGATTACAATCATCAACTTATTCATTTAAATTCTATCAAATTTTATCCATCAAAAAATGGTCAAGAATTGCCCTTATATTTTTTTCGGTAAATGATTTTCAACAAATTTAACACATAATTTTAAATAAAATTTCATTCACCCAAAATGGTGAGTCCATATATATGATTTAATATATAGAATGAATAAAACCTTGAGTCTTAAAAAAGGGCATCAACCTAAAAAAAAAATACATTTTTCACTTCAAAATAAATCTCTCAAACAAAAAAATGATCATATTCGTCTGATAAGCCACCAACATTCAACATGATTCTCTAAAATATAGAAGAGAAAAAATGATAAATTATAAAAAATATAATAAGATATTAATAGTATATAAACAATTAATGATAAATTAATGACATTATTCATCTAATCACAATTCAATAATATTTCTCTTAGTTATCCCTAAAAAAAAGCAAAACTAACTTTAACCAATTAACCATGACATAACTTTGACCACATTCTTTGAAAAATATCTATAAAAGTATTACAATCCATCCACTGTAAACTTATATAATTATCAAAAAATAAAATATTCTATAGAAATCAATAATGATTATGGGAAAAAAATTAAAGAAATTAAAAAATATCCCCATTTTCACTTTAAATTGAAACAACATCCATACATAATTTAGGGGACCAGAATAATAGTGGGAGTGGGTGGTATATCCATTATAGGATCCCCATATACCCCTTTTTGATCATATACTAAATAGGTGATTAGACTGAACTTATACATCATCTACTTGCTAAATGTCATTCTTATTTCAATATGTAGACATGTAGTTTACACATTAATATACTTAGTTTATATAATAATATCTGAACCCATACAAAATTTAATAACGTAAACACATAATGTTAAATATATTCATGTTTTGAAAAACTTGTTATACCTTAAACAACATATAGATGTATTTTTTTTATCTTTTTGTCCTCCTAAAATTTCTCCTAAATCATCTTTAGAACCTATGATATATAAAGGGAATCATTAATTTTATAAAACCATTATATAAAGAAATTTATAATCTATGTAATTAAATAATAAAATTAGTTCTATAAAATCACCCACAATACAAAATGATATTAAAATTCATTTATAATTTCAAAAATAAAATGGGGTTATTTTGTTTTTTATCTTTAATACTATCATAATTATCATACCTAGGAAGTATCATCAACTGTTAAATCACAAGACCAAAGTATATAGGTTGTTATTTTACACTTAATTCACTACATAATGCTGTTGAAGGCTAAATGATCTTCCTCTAAACATATCAAAAAACAAAGAACAACAATCATAATAAAATTTTCCACCTAGAAATGTCACAAATGATTCATTGAGAGAACACATATGTATATATATCTTAACCAAGAAATTATAATGTTTACTATCAAATTATTTTTATGATTATAGCTCTCTAGACCATAAGGCTCAAAACATAGAGGCACAATTTATATATATTCTTCTTATATCCAAGTAAAATTCCCACTAAAGTGTATTTCCTGTAATCCAATGACCGTATTAAATTTTTATAAATTCCAACACACTAAATCTTATATATGAAAACAGTATTCAAAACACCATAGCCATAAAATCCCACACAGGACCTAAACTGTACCAAAAAAATATAATTTTATTAACATTAACATAGTTTCATAACACTATATAATTCTCAACATCATCCAACATCCTCACAAATGTTTCAAAAAAAATTAGGTCTTATTTGGTGGAAGAGTCCATTTCCAACCGAACCTAATATCATTTTATCGGATAATAAAGGAATTCCATAATTCAAATGACACTAAAAATGAATTCTTATTATCCCAAACCTAATTTAAATTCATTGATCCTATTCAATACAACATCTAAAATCTAAATATTGTATTTTTATATATAACAAAATAAATTAGATTTTTATTTTTACTTGAATTAAAAACCCACCTCAAATATCAAAAGAAAAATTTGTATCTAACCAATGACCCAACTGACATGAGAGATATACCTGATTTGAAGAATATAATTGTTTCTCAACATTGAGAACCAATACTAAACATCAGTTTCCCCTATTCTTAGACTAAAGTAGAAACATCATCAAAATCAATATAAATTTTAATTATAAATAGTCTTTCACTATCAAACAACCTATGGTGGAATCCCAACCAAATATCATACCTTATATTTAGCCATGAGTGTGAACTCAACATGTCCAAACATATTTAACATCTCACTATTATTTTTCCTTGTTATTCAAATCCTATTAAAACTATCAAGTATCATCACAAATCGACCGTTACAGCACACATAATTTATTTTTGATCCATCCTATACTAACTGTGTGAATTTATATTTAAATAAAGATTACAATAAATATTTCCAACATGTTTTGTTAAAACCATCATCCCTTTCCTCACATTCATCGTCTATTATATTGTAATTTTCACAAGTGATGTGCATAACTGTCTCATAATAATTTGGAGATATTGAACTATAATAGAAAATTACACCATACAACACAATTTCATTCCCAATATATTCTTTAATGAGTTACCCACCACTAAAACTATTTCTACAAAGATGATTCCCAAACCACAGTAACTTATAAAACAATATCCTCTAAATAAAATCATAAATTACACATCCCACAGAAATTACCTATTTTATGTAATCTAATGAGTATAAAATGTTATCCTTTCATTATTGATAAAATTATAACTACAAACACATTCTTTATCCTTATGTTCACTTATATGTGAATCTAAAAAAACATGATCAGGAACTAAATAGGGTATACCCTCATAAGAAACCTCAATATGTAATGCCCCAATACATGATGTACTATAATAAAAAATACAAGGCATAAAAATTATTATATCAAAGACCAAGTAGCACAACACATCATATAATTTGAAAACTTATAGATTCTATTAATGATTCTAATATTTATGATAATAAAAATCCATTGACAACCACCAATCAAGTTACATGATTATAATATGGCTTATTTCATCCATATTACATTTCTCACCAATTCTATTTCAATATCGCTTGCCATTATACATTCCCAACTACCCCATAGATAAAATATGACACAAATCGCAACTCATGAAGATGTATTTTGGATCCTATCTCAAATATCACATGACACCCAACATTCTAATCGCCCATTATATTTTTAAATCAACAATTATCCATATATGACATCAAATTAAAACTCATATTCTACTTGGGTGATGCCTCTCTTTGACAATCAACTTACTAAACTACCCATTAAGAATCAATAATCACATATTGATCCAAACCAGTATTATATATATATTATTCTCTTTATGAAGATATGATTCCAATATATTACCAAATACATATATAAAAACATCGATCAACATTGATCTTGTTTATGAATATGATATTATCTTATTTTAATTTATATGAAGTCCACAACGATGACATATAAAAAAAAACTATATTTGCTTAATATGAATCATTAAATAATAGAACCAATTTTTTCAATCACAATATAGACTTCTATGACATGGTATTATATAAAATAAGCAACCTTCATTTGGAAAACACATATCCCCAAGTAAAATGATTTCACAGTTTTCATAATTGAACCTCTCACTATATATCTTCAAGACCTATAATTAGAAGATCATTATGTTTTGGTCTAGTTGAATAGAATTATTTTAAAAACATAATGAGAAAACACTATATATTTTCTTCACTTTAATGTGTTGAAAATTGATTTCATTAATATAAGTCACTCTCATAGAAGTGAATATATTGGAGATATTGTGTTTCAATAATGATGAATTAAAATAAATCTTTATCATTAGGAAAGGATACGAATAAAAAATAACCTTGTAATTATATTCATAAAACCTGTGTATTTAATGATATGTAAAACTAATCCTACTATAATTTTAAAACACATGTATAGAAATTATATACCCATAATGATGTGGTGTAATTTTCATAAATTGATTTATCACTAATCAAATATGTCGTACAACATAAGAAATGAAAAATTCTAGTATACCCTCTTTAAAATTTCATAAAATAGTAAGAAAAAAACTCAGATACATTTCATGATGTTATAAAATTACTATATCATGCCACATTCAATCATCCTCCTCTTGTAAATATCAACTACATTGTGTCAAAATTGGAGGATTTTCTAAACGACCTCCATGTTCCTTAATTTATGCTTGAAACATATGACTGGAAATGGGGGTATATGGTTGTACCCTAAGTAGAATATACCCAGATGACAGTTTCAACAATAATATAATAACCATAAAACCATATCCATTAAATTTAAATGTCATATTATTCATAATTAATAAAAAAAATTAATATCAATAAATGTATTAAAATTAGAAATCATAAAAAAACATAGTCTGTATGTAAAATAAGATTTATCTTCCATCTTGATAATAACATTTAATTGAATTAATAATAGTTTAAATACACTAAATATTTTCTATTACACATGATCTCCATCTCTTGTTTGACCATGATAGCATATGATGTATCACAGATGACCAGTCTAATCTAAGGCACACATAACCTATACAAATGGGATGTGATGTCTTCAAGGGTACCCAATATACAAAGAACATTGAGAAGGCTATGTGTACAACTTAGTTGGGTTTGACCATAACATTCCAAAAGCTAACACGTAAATATAGATTATACATGTGGTATGATCTGCAGAAATAATTAAATAATTTATAAAAGTATAAATAACTAATTAATATAGTACCCTAGGATATACAATGTAAAACCAATTGACCCAAACAATCAATTAAAATTTATATGGAATCTACTATAACAACAAATTATTTTCCAAAAAAATAAAACAATGAGAATAAAAATCATATAATGTTACCTTCTGTAGTTGTACATAGAAATAGATTTTAATAAAATATCTACGGTTTATCCCAATGAACTACATTAATAGAACCACATACTAACATCGAAACCAATTTGATGATCATAGATGATAAAATAATCATCATACTTATTAAAACCAATATAATTGATTTAATTATAATTCCTTAGTAAAAAAGTATAAATGATGAACCCCATAAAGTTATTTTAGGTATTCCATTGTCATCAGGTAAAACCATATAAAAACATTTTGAGAGATGGAATATTTCATAGTAAATAGATTCAACCACCAGATAATAAGAGAAAATGGAGAGATATACAACATCATCATGTGGTAATTTAGATAATAAAGAGGTTATTATAGTTTTTCAATAAATTATAGGACCCATATATAATTATTTTGGGGAATACAATAAAAAATCATTGTATCATTTTCAATTGATTATTTCTAGGAGCTGGACCATGGAATAATAAACTAATAACTCTGTGTTGATGCCTATAAGATAACCATATGAAATCAGTATTTTAATGATAACAACATCAAATAAGGATAATTCCCAAATAATATTTTAGTATTTGGAATAAATACATATTTTTTAGGAAGAACCAACATTTTCAAATTTTCCTCTATAGAATCCATGTGTATTTTGAAAAAAATTCTATTTCTATGGTGGATAAATAAGGGAAATAATGTTGATGAAGGACCCAAAAAAAATCAAAGGAGATAATAAATGTTATTCAAATAATAGAAGCCTCATCTCTAACTCATTTTCTATAATGAAAACATAATACAATAGTTACCATTTACAAGGATCCATAACCATGGTCAAGATATAACTATGGAACACGTTTACATAACATATTGAACATTAACATTAAAAAAAACTAATAGGTTCATTGATCACATTCCCATAACATTTGTCCCTTACTCTAAATGTAGTTTAATACATCTATCACCATTATAATTTATATCATATGGAATAAATATCCTAATAAAGAATGACTCATTTTCTTTTTATGAAATTTTTCTAAAATAACCTATTTTATTTCCCACGTCATCTATAGTTTAGTCCTCACACCATACCAATCAATAAAACACTACATGGTCTACCTAAAAATGGGATTTAATTATAGAGTGAGAGTAACATTATCAACATTGAATTATCACTAGCCTAATGCATCTATGGTATCTCATTTTTCTATGAAGGATAATAGGAGATAATTCATGTCAATCAATTCTAACCTCTATAATAACGTCATGAAGGTAACATATACTTGAGGATAATTATTCTCCATCATATAAGTTTATTAAATTTAATAACCAAAATGTCTATGTGTTTTTTGGATTAAAATTATAATCACATACTTCACCATTTATGAATTACAAAATTCAATATAGAGGATAATAATTAATTACTTCCCTTTTTCATTATATAAATCCCTAAATATATTTAATTAAATAAATTTTTTTAAGAAAATGTTGATTCACTAAGTTCTAAGACCACATATACAATTATATTTCTAAAATACATAATACTTTGTGGTATGTATTAGGGGTCACTAATCATAAATAATGAAATTTCCTTTTTTAAGACACTTGTTATGATAGTCCAAAACGATCATGCCACCACCTACCACTGTGATTCCCAATTAAAAGAAAAAGAATCCAAAAAATTATTAAAAACATTGAATAACTAATAATTAAATTTTTTAAATTTTTCTAACAGACATAATTTTTTATATGTTTAGTTATAATTCCAATTATATCATGTTGTTCTCCTTCATCATCAAAACTGCATCTAACACATCCCAATATCCTAGAACATACATTTGACTAATTCTATGAAAAATAAATATTGAAAAATCATTTCCATGAAATTATTAATTTATTTTGGAATGAAACACCTGTATAAAAATTATCAGCAGCATTATTAAACAAAATTCAATTTAAACAATACCTAGACATTATCTTAGAATTCCCACTATAGATATTGAACAATAGATCAGCCAAAATTAGTTAACAAAACAATGAACTAATAGAATCAGTTATAAAACCAAAAAATAATTACATTAATATGAAAACATGTGGTAAAAAATATATATTAATCATGTAGAAAACAAACAAAAAATCATTGTCAAAATACTCCAAAATCCAACAACATTCTGTTGGATTATGAGATCTGAAGGAGGGGGAGGGTTTTAGACAATATATGTTTCACCAAACTGTTGATATGGGATAAACCTAAATATATGGATATTAACTTTACCAAATTAACCACACATACATGTTTTTAGGAATGAAAATCATGTAAGAACCTTAATATTCACTTGAAATTTAAAACAACTAACTCTCAACTCCAGTTGATTCATTAAACACACCCCATGAGTTCAATTCAATTTTTGAACCACCTATCATGTATTTTAGGGCATATAAAATCTATTTTAAAATATTAACACCACCAATTCATTATGGAAAAATATGTACATCATCCATAACACCTATAGTTCCTAAAAACAATTCTGAAAACCAATTATTATATGTTAAAAGTCTCATTATTTTTTACGAGCACTTGTCACCTGAAAGACAATTCAATTGGTATTAAAATTAAAATTTCTTATGAATATCATTAAGTGAAATGTGTATAGGGTTTTATAAAAAAATTCATAATTATATATCTAATTATATTAAATAATTTAAATACATTTAATCATAAAATATAAATTTTTAAATTATGGCCATCTAATATTTTATTTGAACCATTAGTTATTGAGGTAATAATATAATCCATGTAAATAAGGGTAAAATGTGGAAACATAATGGGGATTAAATTTTGATAATTGAGCATTAATAATATACCATAATTTTTTTTTGTAGGTTTTAATTTTATATAAATATATAAATTAATCTAATATACACTTAATAATCATAAATCACATGTGACTAAGTCATTACCCCTCACATAACATTAATTTCCATACATATGTTCCTTTTATCATATAAATGGAGATTACTTCGAACCTAATAATGTTGAACCTCTACAAATGAATTCATATGATTAACTAAAAAATATTACAATCCAACTTCCTTATTTAAAATTTGAAACACATCATCCTAATAAAAATAAAAAAATACTTAAATTATATGAAATCCTTCAAGAGTTTCTTCATGCCCTCAATGCAGTAGTAACCCCACACTTTCAAATTATTCTATACCATTATATACCAAAAATTTATAAAAAAGTAATATAAATAAATTAGTGTCATTTAAAATATTTTTTTTTAATTATTATAGGATCAACATTTTTCATTAAACCAAACAGATAGTCTAAAAGTGAAAACCCTGCACATATTTCATATAGATAACTACCATCCTGAATGAAAATTTTAGTTTTCCATAAAATTATCTCATAAATCATTATAAAAATATATATAAGAAAAAAAATATAATCTTTATTTTATTATTCATTTTTCGAATTATAAATTGGATATTATTTGGTGAATATTAACCATAAATGATCAGGGTTAATTTAACCACCTAAAACAATGACACTAACAAAAAAAAGATGTTTTAGTAAAAAATTTCATCAAAAGACACATCTATCAAACAATAATAATATATTCATAATTACCCCCTAAAAATTTATATATAATTTTATTATAATTCTGAAAATATGAATTATAATAAACTCGTTTTTCTACCCATTTATTTGTATTAATATAATGACCTATTTGATGGTTTACCTATTCTTATAAATGATGATATAAATTAGTTTCATTTATTGTTATAGATTTTATGTATGTGATGACAAGTGATATTAATTCCCTTATAATGTTTTTGTGGTGTCTTAATATAAATATCTGTATGTATCCTATAATTATAACACTAATATTAATTTTTAAATAGTTTTTAAAAAGTTATTTTTTTTTGATTTAATCTGTTTGAATCATAAATAAAGCTGTCATGGAATGTAATTTGAATTTTATAAGTCAAAATAGAAACAATATTATAATACCACAAATAATAAGTGAATGAAGAACATTGTATTTATATATGGGTGTCAATATCTATTTGAATATTTAAAAAAATAAAATAATAGTAACATACATTTTCAAAAATAAATAATTGCCAAAAAAATATGATGATAGATTATAATAAAATTTTTTAAATTTTAATAGAGTATAATATTCTTACGAAATAAGTTACTCTTTATTTATTGTTGTTATACATTATGTAAATGTTATTATGTATAATTAAATGATAATGGAAATATTGAGACCAAATATTTTGAAACACATACACTATATACTTTTAGATGAAAATTCATTCAATTAAAACAACACATGCTTGATGATGATGAATTTATAGTTCTTTTAGAAAAAAATAAAGATAAGAAACATGTTCATATGTGAATTACATCATTATTGACCAAAGATTTTTTAATTTTTAACCTTTTTATCATTCCAATACATAATAAATATATTTCAAAACATTTTGAATGGAAACATAATAAATGATTAGATTAAATGACCAATACAGGTAAATAAAGATATATTTAATCACGACATGAGAAAAATTTTGAGGGAACTGGGGTATAAGAGTTGAAAAGAATAACATTCATATCAATGATCATAATAATCAATTATCGAATATTGATTTGTTTTTCCAATGATATGAATCATATCAAGATCATTGAACATGATCTATGAGGGCATGAAATTGAAAATTCTAAATGGATTAGTGTGCAAAAATAAAGACATAAAGTAATTTAGATTTTTTTCAGGTCTCATATAAAATCTTATCATATTAAGATGATTTTTCTACCAATATAGTCATATTCTTATATTTTCACTCCCATTTATATCAGTGTGAAAAAATACCGAATTATGTTCATATCCCATTTCATTATTATTTATATCATAATATATCAATCATTAACTGATCAATTAGATGGAGAAACATGTAACACATGTCTGATAATAAATAATTCATATTTTATTTCCAAAAGACCACATATCAATAATCACATAAGATTCCATGAAAATAAATGGTTATCAAGAAAATTTATTCATATCCATTCACATGAATATAAATGGGTGTAATAAAACATAAACCATATTATAACCTATAAATAGAAATGGGTTTCAAAAATAATTCATCAAAGTAAAATCATTCAAAAATAAACGGGTTGCATAACCAACATGTCATGGTAAACATAATTCATCTATAGAGTTAATAATAATGATTTTATTATATCATATTACATATAAATATTATGTGACACCATAGTCTGACATCTGTAATGACATGTATTTTCACGAAGGTATTGATCATTGTTTTTTTTCAGTTTGAATCATATTCTTAATCATGGTGAATGTGTAATAGATCCTAATGCAGGTCCTTGGAGTGTCTAGGGCTTGTTTGGCTCCTATAGTTGAGGGAAATGAGATAAATATTTGGTTTCATGATTAGAATAAACTGGGAAGAGCTGGTTAAAATGATAGATTAAACCATGTGGTTGAAAATAATGTTTCACTTGGAGTCAGAAGGTTTTTTTCAACCATGTGACTCAAGGAGAACATCCATGTGGAAAACCTGATGTTTTTTATTGTGGTTTATCAAATTAATTTTTAATGGTTTAAAATGGTGTGCAAAAACTATACAGCCCCTATTTTTTTTGTGAATTCAATATTTCATCCCTCATGTAAACTTCAACATTATTATTTAATTACTTTTATTCATCCAATATAAAAAACTATTTTTATTCCCCAGTGAACATAAAAAACACCCCACTAGGCATTTTTGTATCTCACCCATTTGAAGTGCAATACCCAATCCTCTAGAAGTCATGAAATATCCTTTGTAAAATCTTCTAGTCTTTCTTTTCCAATTTTAGTTTTCATTCAAATCCATCATGTTATTCAGGTGCTAGCACATTTTCCTTATTTTTAGGGTATTGGATCGTATCTCATATCTCTTCCATCCTACACATAATTTGAGACTGATATTAAGGTAGGAGTTTTCTACAACCTTAAGGTTAGTTTTATTTTTTTCCTTAGAGTTTTGTTTAAATATATCCATGCCATTGTGCCACAGTCATGATTTTTCTGATCATATCCTTTTATTGGCTTCCATAATATCAATGTGAGAATCACACCTGGTCACATATTTAATATTCCATTTTAATATGTTTATTGTATTTTTATTAAATATATAGATATTATATGAATATTAAAAGTCATGATTCCCATTAATTATCAATTACATAATGTCTCATAACCCTTAAATAACATTATTTTTTTCTTCAAATTAAATTTCCCCTAAGACATGAAATTTAATTGTATCAAAAAAACCTATTAGGCATTTGGATCTCTTAATGTTAGAATTTTAGATGTAGGAAATGACCGTGTTGGCCATATCACCTTTAAGGTGACCCTAGATCCCTTTGAATTCATTTCTATATATTATATAATAAAATGTTCAAATAAAAGGTAGTGGATAATGAATTATGGTCACCCATAATTAAATGAGATGTTTCAATTTTTGAAATGGTTTATAAAGTATTGATATTCCATGACACTAATTATAATTTTTATGAATTTTAATGTTTTCAATTGAATTGAACTTGAATATAGGAAGATATGAGAGGTATTCCCTCATGTGATAATTTTTAAACATGAACATGCATTAAATATATTTATATTATTTTATAATCTAGTAATATGGGATTTATATTTCTAGGTTTAATATTATAATTATGAATAAAACGTTATTTAGGCTATAGTAAAATTTTATGAGAGAATTTTTCTATGACAATGTCTAAATACATTACATTAGGTTTAGAGCATGAGGTCTCCCAACATTGAAACTGGTCCGGCAATGGGATTGATGCACAATGTCCTTGTTTGAGTGATAAAATGATGGCTCACTCACAATCCTGAGTGTCATGCATGAAATCCCACACTTCTTGGGGTGAAGGGAATTTACACTATTTTTTGAGATTATAGTCTCATATAACTGGTCATGTATGTGTGAGTTACACCCCAATCTGGATGACAATTAGTACATCAGTTATATGGAAACTTATGTCCAAACATACATGGTTCATATAGGTGGATGAAATATATAATTAAAATATATATTAATATATTATATTTATATATATAGTAATGGATCAGAGATTCCTTCTTGCAATGACCTGAAGTAGGTCATCTCACAAAGAGCCCCATAAGATCACAAATATGATGGTTATTTATTTTATTATTAATCTCTAATTATATGTATAACTACAAACTTATCAGTTATGATTGCCACTTACATTAAACATAGACACCAATGGGGGTAGACTACATAGATTGTTTCCTCACACACAACTTATGTTGCCTTTTGTATACGTTTTGTATGCAGGTATTCATGAGTTTAAGCTCCTTCTATAGGTTGTAGATATGGTTTTCCTTATAAATAAAGACTTAGGAGTAGAGTAAAAGGTATTATCTTGAGATTATAGTAAAAATGTTTTTTTTTCTTTTGGTTGTCTATCATTTGTGTATCTAGAGGACCCTTATTAACCATTTATTATAAACATTACATGAAACAATGTATTAGATACCACCTAGTGACATTTGATATTAATATATTTTTTTCATTTATATTTACACTCTTCTGGTGCTTTATCATTCATTTTTTTCATTTATGTTTGTAGAGACCCGAAGCCTGACGTACATTGACATTACATTAAATTTGCGGAATACTTAGTACATAACAAAAAACACACACACAAGAACCATAATATTTTAGTGTCTTTGGAAACTCGGAATATAATCTTCTAATCGTGGTGAAAGATCTTCAAAATCTCCCATAAAGATCTTACTTTTTTTTAACCCTAAAACCTTTCTTTATATCCTGGGGAAAAGAAAACATAAAAGGGTGAGCTCAGATGCTCAGTAAGGGTAAACAAAAGAAATATCAATCACATCATATACATAAGCACATCACTTTTGGAAATCTTAACCTGCAAAAGAGATCATAATTTCATAACATGGGGTAAATCATGGCAGTGAAATGTAATCACAATAATCATAACATAAAACATGAATCGTTGTGGCATTCACACATAATCATAGAGAATCATTTCTTGTTAGTCAAGACTCATTGCCAAGACTACCTTAGTGGACAAAGTCCCTTTCTGAACTGAGTCACCCTCGTTTCAGTCCTGTTTCACTGAACCGGTATAACCTACCGTTCCAGCCATGTCTATCTCATGAGATATAAAATCTTTACCCAATGCATTGGAGGTAGATATAGGTCCCACCCATCTCATAATGATACCATTTTTATGTGTGCCACAAAATCATAAATCATACATCATTGCATAACCCATGTAATACAAATGGGAATCTTAAACATCATGACATCATAAAAATAATTCATACAAGACAAAGTAATTCATAAAAATAATTCAATCACAACATGATCAAATCAATGTAATAATAGGGATAAAAACAGAACCCTTTATTATCTTAGATGGAAAATAATTTTGATAAAACACTTGAACTCTAGTCTTGAGGAAAATATCCTTTCTTCTTCAAAAAACATTTTTCCTTTCATAACATTTCATACGACTTTAAAATAAAAGAAGTTGAGTAAAAATAAACATGAAAACTTGTGAAGGAAGCTTCTTGGAAATAATGTTTTAAAAATCCATTCATGTCGTATAAGTTAAAAAAAACATTCTTCTTACTTTTGTCGAAAAAGTCAAAAAGTACCTCGTTTGAAAAACGAAAAAAGATTCCTTTCATATATTTTTCTAAAAACTCACCGAAGGGTAAAATTGGATATAAACTATTGTATAAGGATATAAATATTACTTATTGAGGAAACATGGATGTGGATGATAAAATACACCCCAGTAAATTTCAAAGTATAAACACTCTCGGATAAAAATGAGATTGTGATATTTCCCTTACCTTAGGTCCGATTTGCTTCGTAAGTGTCCGAACCTCCTGTATAATGATTTAAATAATGTCATTGACTTATTACAGAATCATATTCATTGTTATGATATCATATATGGTTCACTTATGGCATTATATTACCCGTTCTTTTGTAAATTCCATGTTAAAGAGCGTTTTGGGTAAAATTGTTTCATTTGTCGTCTGTGTTTTGACTTGCAATTATTCATATGATTACTTAGATCATGATTACTTAATTCCATAATATAAAACATTATTTAATTATATATATATTTATAATATACATATATATAATAAATCAGTAAACGGAAATAAATACACCATTCATGGAGACGGTAGTCCGTACGTACGCATGAATGCTGTTTTCGTTTCCTTATTGAATTGAATGGAATTAAGTAGATGACATACATATAAATATAAATAAATCCAGTATCATTATTATGTCATATATTTCATTAGTACTTATTATATATACTTTATAATCAATCATTAATGGTTAATCATTGAGAATGAATCTCATCGCGTCGTGGAGACGGTAGTCCGTACGTACGCACGAGCGATGATATCGTTCCCATGGTTGTGGAATTGTGTTGAAGTGTTTGTATACTATTTCAGTATCAATATCACTTTTTAATAATCAAATATACTTACTTATTACACCATTATACCCATCCAATTAAGGTGGTGGCGTAAAATAGATTACACCACGGCGTGGAGACGAAATTCCGTACGTACGCACGCGCGGTGATTTCCTTTTTCCGTCGGATGGATAGAAGGTTAACTAGATTTGTTTCATATTTATAATAACATATCAGTATATAAGAAATACTGATGTTATTACTTTATCATGAAACAACTAAAGAAGAAGAAGTTTAAGAAGAAAGAAGTTGAAAAGATCGGTAATGGATATTACCTCTTCTTTGGAACACCTCATTGAATCCTCCACTTAGGAAACTAAGATTGGTCTTTGAAGAAGACCAGGACCTCTAGGATTATTCTAGTGAAGAGGAGAAGGGATTTTTTCAGGGGTTGGCCGAGCCTGAGTGCACAAATTGGTGTGAGGAGGAGGGGAAGGAGGTGCCCTTTTATATGGGAGGAGAGGGGCACCTTAGGAATATCTCAAAATATTATTTTATATTAAAGTCAAAATCGGTTTATAATGGTTCCAAAGGGTCTTATTTATAATCTAAAGTAGGTATGGGTCGAAATCCTATCAACCAATAGGATTTAGACAAGTTTAGGTTATTATTTTAACCTTATCAATTAGATTTAACTCTAAATTAAATAATTTAACTTTTACCGTGTCTTTTTGTTTTCATACAATATATGGTTAATACACTTACTATAACATGCCAAACGAACCCCAAATTGTTTATTATTAATATATATATCCTTAGCTAAGTCATTTGGCCGAACCTAAGATTTTTAGGAATAAAAGAACAATTAATAATATAATATTTGATTTAAAAACTATTTTGTGTCAATTTTGACACTATTTGATATATGATTTTTGTGAAAGTCATAACAGAATTATATGTTCGAAAAAAGTTGATTAAATCAACACTAATATATCATAGTAACCTATAAAATTAGTGGTATTCATAAAAAGTCTCAAATTACTTTTATTTTGGTGTTTATAACATCAATTATGTCAATATTTCATTAATAAAAATAATTACTGCATCATTATTGTGTCATAAATAAATTAAATTATTTAATGTCTAAAAATTATAAATAAAATACCATTATGTAGGAAATCTTTTTATCTTTCTAATGAATATTTATAGTAGAATTTATCTTATGTATAACCCCATATTAAAAATGATTTAATTATTAAACTTTGATTTTAACTATTTTAACCCTTCTTTAAATAAATTAATAATAAATGTCCTAATCTAATCCAAGTGGGCCTAAATGATAATATTAAACACTTAAGGTTGTTTTTGATCGAGATACACTTGTCCAATAGGATTAGTACATGTTTTAGGATAATATCAATATCATTTTTACCCTTGACTACCCTATTTACTTTTAGCCGTGGTAAATAAAAGTAAAAAAGTTACTATTCACCAAAAATTATTTTCATCTCATTGAACCACATTTTACTTACTGAAATCAACCGTGTCTCTCGGATTTTTGAAATTCCATTCACAGAAGCGGTAAAATTAAGATTTATGAAAAAATTAATTATTTTAACTACCACTTAGTAGTTTCACTATTCATTAAAAATTGAAGTTTTTCAAAAAAATGCCAAAATTTCACCCTAAGCTATAATTGATATTCCGAATTCAAAAATGATTTCTATTTTACAAAATTCCCAACATATAATTTGAATTAATTAATTTTATAATTAATTTCCGCTGTCACAGCAAATAGCGTGTTTTTAAGAGATAATAACTATCAAAAGATTAACACTTGTTTATGTCTGGTGTAAATGTGAAATTACATCCAATGACCAACATTGTATTGAATTGTAAAAATATATTCTAAATATACTTTAGAACCACTCAAATTAATAATTTATCACTATAAATTTTTTCGATTAAAAAAGTTGTTTTTAATTAAAATTTAGTAATTTTCACTATTCATCAGAAAATAAAAGTTATCCGAAAAGTACCACAATTTCACCCTAAGCTAATTTTGATATTATGAATCCAAAAATGAATTCCATTTTGAAAAATAAAATTACAAAATTTCAAAAAGTGGTTATTACTATTCATAACTGCTAGTTTTAATAATATTTTAATAGCGTATTGTTGTTTAGTGAAACTCGTTATTGCGTACTACACACGCTATCGAGGAAGGTCGTGATTGCGTGTAATGAAAGGCAAATCAAGGATGCGTGTTGTGTAAGATCCTTTTGGTGTAGCGTACAACACAAGAAATTAGTGAAATTAAAAAGAATATTTTTCATAAAATCTTGGGGTGTTACATTCTACCCCCCTTAAAATGAACTTCGCCCTCGAAATTCGTCTTGGTTATAAATGGTTTACTATTCGAAAGTTTCTTTAATAGAAACCCACATCGTAAAAAGGAATACCAAAACCAATATTTAAAAACGAAAGTATGAAACGTAACGGTTACCCAAATAAACTAATCGCTGGGTTTCCACATAGGTAAAAATATGGATATGGAAGAGAAATCTAACCATCATGTTCTGATGGAGAGTGGTAGAGAACATGGCTATGGAAAAGCCAGAAATCACAAAGCCATAAATTTGTGACGATCTAGGGTACCTTCTGATTCATCAGATATAAGGGAACTAGGACAACATTTTTGGTTTTCAATATTGTTTCCCTAAAGGTGAAGAGTTTGAATTAGAATAAATACTTACTTTATTTTGGTACAATCTCACTGTTGTTCGTGCCTTGAACAATTTCTACTTCATCACTTAAATAAATGAAGTTGAATTTGTTATTCGTGAAGTGTTAGTAGATCATGTGATAGAATGACGGGTCATTACATCTATCTCAAAAGGTTAGCAAAATTTATATACATAAGTCGATCTATAGTGAGATTAATCATATATGGTTCCTAAAATGGACTTATACTTCATATATCATACTGCTTAATATAATAAAACTAGTTTCTACTAAACAGGGACTTCCTGTAGGCCAGTGGTAGGCGATAATGGCCAGTCGCACTTCGGTTGTGGGTTCGATTCCCACAGCCTTGTCCGAAGCGATGGGCTGTCGCCTGTCCTGCAGGTTGTCCTTTTTCTAAAACTACATTACTATAACATCCCATCAATAATATCGAAAAAAAACTTCTATCCTTAAACAATACTCACTTATGTCCAACTTAATCCATTTCAATCTTTAGTCTTATCCATAATACTGCAGTCCACTCTCATAACATAGTGAAAATGATTACCAGAGATTTAATACCATCGTTGATCCCCATATATCATAAGATATGTTTTGTTGGTCACATTAGAAACATTCAAAGGCCTTAATAATGTATTCTCTTGAATACCCATTGAACCATAGTGAAAACATGAATGCTGTCAAAAGTTAACTCTTTCCACATACCAAAATCCAAAAATTCTATATACTCAAACCCTGATATAACCTTCTCCTTATATCAGTCATGAGCTCATTAATACTATCAAACATTTAATTTTTTCCTTATCCCTTCATTATGGGCATATCATCTACATTCCCAAAATATCTGAAAAACCTTTCATGGATACTGGTAACATTAATCATACACTTTCAAAACTCAAGGAAAGACAACAGTGTAACAATCCATAGATATCTCTTTATTCCATAGTAGCATGAGATTACTATACAACATTACACATGATAAACATGTAATCATTCCACTACATTCTTAAACCATTGACCGAGCTTCAACAATTCTTTCATCTCACATATCATTTGTAGTCTCTTCATCATCATCCACATAAATACTACCCATACGACCATACTGATTATCTTCATGAGACTTTCCCTTAGGGAATTGGTTTGCATAATTCCCCTACATTCCACATTTAAAACATTTAACCATTGTTGATGTCGTAGAAATACCATTATCCTCATCCCTGGTGTTAACTGAACCTTTTCCTTTGCACTTACTGGCTTTGTGTCCTTCTTTTCCACACCCAAAGCATCTTCCATTTCCTTTGAAACATTCTCCTTGATGCCTCTTCCCACATGATTTACATAGGAGAAATTGAACTTTCTTTCCTCTATGATCATCATGAAACTCCATCTTTCTCTTATTAGACGAGTCAGGAAACTTACCAAATTTTACTTTATTGATCATATTATGAGATTGCTGATTCGGCATAATAATGATGTTTGGACTTCCAAATCCCATTTCATTTGGTTGCTCATGAAGAATATCATTCCATTGTCCATCATATCCCCCATTATCGTGAATCATCTTGTTTCCAGCCACTTTCTAAAACCCAAAAAGAATAGTGTGAGAGGCAAAAATCATAATAAAGGGGGAGTAACTTCAATATCTATCATCTTTGGTCTAATCTGATATCGTTACCATAGTTCTAGGACTATATTCTATACGTATACTTATCCTTAGGAACATCCCTAGACATACCTTAGAAATATCTCTAGGGATCTCACTAACGTTTTCGCATCCTAGTTTCCAAAGGTTGACTAAACATTTCCTCTAATACCAACTGTAGAGACCCGAAGCCTGACATACATTGACATTACATTAAATTTGCAGAATACTTAGTACATAACAAAAAACACACACACAAGGACCGTAATAGTTTAGTGTCTTTGGAAACTCAAAATATAATCTTCTAATCGTGGTGAAAGATCATCAAAATCTCCCATAAAGATCTTCCTTCTTTTTAAACCTAAAACTTTTCTTTATATCCTGGGGAAAAGAAAACATAAAAGGGTGAGCTCAGATGCTCATTAAGGGTAAACTAAAGAAATATCAATCACATCATATACATAAGCACATCACTTTTGGAAATCTTAACCTGCAAACGAGATCATAATTTCATAACTTGGGGTAAATCATGGCAGTGAAATGTAATCACAATAATCATAACTTAAAACATGAATCTTTGTGGCATTCACACATAATCATAGAGAATCATTTCTTGTTAGTAAAGACTCATTGCCAAGACTATCTTAGTGGACAAAGTCCCTTTCTGAACCGAGTCACCCTCATTTCAGTCCTCTTTCACTGAACCGGTATAACCTACCGTTCCAGCCATGTCTATCTCATGAGATATAAAATCTTTACCCAATGCATTGGAGGGAGATATAGGTCCCACCCATCTCATAATGATACCATTCTTATGTGTGCCACAAAATCATAAATCATACATCATTGCATAACCCATGTAATACAAATGGTAATCTTAAACATCATGACATCATAAAACAATTCATACAAGATAAAGGAATTCATAAAAATAATTCAATCACAACATGATCAAATCAATGTAATAATAGGGATAAAAACAGAACCCTTTATTATCTTATATGGAAAATAATTTTGATAAAAGACATGAACTACAGTCTTGAGGAAAATATCCTTTCTTCTTCAAAAAATATTTTTCCTTTCATAACATTTCATACGACTTTAAAATAAAAAAAGTTTAGTAAAACTAAAATTGAAAACTTGTAAAGGAAGCTTCTTGGAAATAATGTTTTAAAAATCCATTCATGTCGTATAAGTTAAAAAAAACATTCTTCGTACTTTTGTCGGAAAAGTCAAAAAGTACCTCGTTTGAAAAACGACAAAAGATTCCTTTCATATCTTTTACTAAAAACTCACCGAAGGGTAAAATTGGATATAAACTATTGTATAAGGATATAAATATTACTTATTGAGGAAACATGGATGTGGATGATAAAATACACCCCAGTAAATTTCAATGTATAAACAATCTCGGATAAAAATGAGATTGTGATATTTCCCTTACCTTAGGTCCGATTTGCTTCGTAAGTGTCCAAACCTCCTGTATAATGATTTAAATAATGTCATTGACTTATTACAGAATCATATTCATTGTTATGATATCATATATGGTTCACTTATGACATTATATTACCCGTTCTTTTGTAAATTCCATGTTAAAGAGCGTTTTGGGTAAAATTGTTTCATTTGTCGTCCGTGTTTTGACTTGTAATTATTCATTTGATTACTTAGATCATGATTACTTAATTCCAGAATATAAAACATTATTTAATTATATATATATTCATAATATACCTATATATAATAAATCAGTAAATGGAAAGAAATACACCGTTCATGGAGACGGTAGTCCGTACGTACGCATGAACGCTGTTTTCGTTTCCTTATTGAATTGAATGGAATTAAGTAGATGACATACATATAAATATAAATAAATCCAGTATCATTATTATGTCATATATTTCATTAGTACTTATTATATATACTTTATAATCAATCATGAATGGTTAATCATTGAGAATGAATCTCATCGCGTCGTGGAGACGGTAGTCCGTACGTACGAACGAGCGATGATATCGTTCCCATGGTTGTGGAATTGTGTTGAAGTGTTTTTATACTATTTCAGTATCAATATCACTTTTTAATAATCAAATATAGTTACTTATTACACCATTATACCCATCCAATTAAGGTGGTGGCGGAAAATAGATTACACCACGGCATGGAGACGGTATTCCGTACGTACGCACGCGCGGTGATTTCCTTTTTCCATCGGATGGATAAAAGGTTAACTAGAGTTGTTTCATATTTATAATAACATATCAGTATATAAGAAATACTGATGTTATTACTTTATCATGAAACAACTAATGAAGAATAAGTTGAAGAAGAAAGAAGTTGAAAAGATCGGTAATGGATATTACCTCTTCTTTGGAACGCCTCTTTGAATCCTCCACTTAGGAAACTAAGATTGGTCTTTGAAGAAGACCAGGACCTCTAGGATTATTCTAGGGAAGTGGAGAAGGGATTTTGGCAGGGGTTGGCCGATCTTGAGTGCTCAAATTGGTGTGAGGAGGAGGGGAAGGAGGTGCACTTTTATAAGGGAGGAGAGGGGCACCTTAGGAATATCTCAAAATATTATTTTATATTAAAGTCAAAATCGGTTTATAATGGTTCCAAAGGGTCTTATTTAGAAGATAAAGTAGGAATGGGTCGAAATCCTATCAACCAATAGGATTTAGACAAGTTTAGGTTATTATTTTAACCTTATCAATTAGATTTAACTCTAAGTTAAATAATTTAACTTTTACCGTGTCTTTTTGTTTTCTTACACTATATGGTTAATACACTTATTATAACATGCCAAACGAACCCCAAATTGTTTATTATTAATATATATATCCTTATCTAAGTTATTTGGCCGAACCTTAGATTTTGAGGAATAAAATAACAATTAATAATATAATATTTGATTTAAAAACTATTTTCTGTCAATTTTGACACTATTTGATATATGATTTTTGTGAAAGTCATAACAAAATTATATGTTCGAAACAAGATGATTACATCAACACTAATATATCATAGTAACCTAGAAAATTAGTGGGATTCATAAAAAGTCTCAAATTACATTTAGTTTGGTGTTTATAACATCAATTATGTCAATATTTCATTAATAAAAATAATTACTGCATCATCATTGTGTCATAAATAAATTAAATTATTTAATGTCTAAAAATTATAAATAAAATACCATTATGTAGGAAATCTTTTTATCTTTCTAATGAATATTTATAGTCTAATTTATCGTATGTATAACCCCATATTAAAAATTATTTACTTATTAAACATTGATTTTAACTATTTTAACCCTTCTTTAAATATATTAATAATAAATGTCCTAATCTAATCCAAGTGGGCCTAAATGATAATATTTTACACTTAAGGTTGTTTTTGGTTGAGATAAACTTGTCCAAAAGGATTAGGACATGTGTTAGGGTAATATCAATATCATTTTTACCCTTAACTACCCTATTTACTTTTAGCCGTGGTAAATAAAAGTAAAAAAGTTACTATTCACCAAAAATTATTTTCATCTAATTGAACCACATTTTACTTACTGACATCAACCGTGTCTCTCGGATTTTTGAAATTCCATTCACAGAAGTGGTAAAATTAAGATTTATGAAAAAATTAATTTTTTTAACTACCACTTAGTAGTTTCACTATTCATTAAAAATTGAAGTTTTTCAGAAAAATGCCAAAATTTCACCCTAAGCTATAATTGATATTCCGAATTCAAAAATGATTTCTATTTTAAAAAATTCACAACCTATAATTTGAATTAATTAATTTTATAATTAATTTCCGCTGTCACAACAAATAGCGTGTTTTTAAGAGATAATAACTACCAAAAGATTAACACTTGTTTATGTCTGGTGTAAATGTGAAATTACATCCAATGACCAACATTGTATTGAATTGTAAAAATATATTCTAAATATAATTTAAAACCACTCAAATTAATAATTTATAACTATTAATTTTTTCAATTAAAAAAGTTGTTTTTAATTAAAATTTAGTAATTTTCACTATTCATCCGAAAATAAAAGTTATCCGAAAAGTACCAAAATTTCACCATAAGATAATTTTGATATTATGAATCCAAAAATGAATTCCATTTTAAAAAATAAAATTAAAAAATTTTAAAAAGTGGTTATTACTATTCATAACGGCTAGTTTTAATAATATTTTAATAGCGTATTGTTGTTTAGTGAAACTCGTTATTGCGTACTACACACGCTATCGAGGAAGGTCGTGATTGCGTGTAATGCAAGGAAAATCAAGGATGCGTGTTGTGCAAGCTCCTTTTGGTGTAGCGTACAACACAAGACATTAGTGAAAATAAAAAGAATATTTTTTATAAAATCTCGGGGTGTTACAATGTTTCCATGGATGTTGTGTGTTTTTTTTGTACCCAATGTTTCACTATAATTATAGAGTATAGTGTCTCAACCATTCCTCTTAAACATAATTACTTATAGTCGGTAGTCTATGGAATATTGGGAGGTGTGGGTGAGTAAATAGGTCCCACTGGCTCAGGGAACACATTAAGGGGACCCTACCTAGGGATGTTATAAAGTGGTATCATAGGAGTAGTTTTATATTGTCTAACTATATGGGTATTATAAATGAGACTATGAGTTAGAAATTAGGAATTTACTCTACATCTAGATGTATCTAACCCACATATAGGGGGAACCAAAATTACATTGTATAGTTAATTACAATTGATATTATGCTATTTATTGTATACATGCCTTCATCATTGGGTCAAAAATTTGATTTATGATGTAATTAAATTCGAATTATAGAATTTATTATTTATTCACTATGTATAAATCAAATAAGATATCTTCATTAGTACATGCATCATCATAGGAAAATCATGACATCACTGGTATGATCTTTGTCATTTCGAGTCCATTTTAGCATGAAAATCCCTACTTAATATTGATTTTCCCTTGATTATGTATTAACATGTGAGGAAAATTATTTTAGAGACTATAAAACATAATTGATACATAAAATGATTGGAATGACCTCAATATGATACCATAAATATGTTAAGGTGTATTCCTTAATTATTCAATTATAGAACATTGATCCATGGTCTATTGGTGTGATGGGTTGGAACATGTTATAGTATAAGTTAAGTGAACTTCATGTCATTGTTTATATTGTGAATGGGACCACATAGCCCTTAAAATGTTAAACCATCTCATTCATCCATTTTATATGGATTAAATATGTGAACAATAAGTAATTAAAAATGAATAAGAATTATATAATAATGGAATCAATATTATAAAAATCAATCATTAATTAATGAAATGATCCCTACCATAGTATTCAGTCCTGGGTATCTCTCATATTCCGATGGCATGTTGTGGTCATTCTCTATAATTTAGAAAAAGCATGTTTGGGGGGAAAAGAGGTGTGATATTTCTTATAGGAATGATATATAAATATATTATTTTTTATATAAAAACCATTCATTTCCCAAAATATCTTTTTTGAAGTGTGCTTGGAAATGTATCGTTTCTATTCTGTGACGTCCCTCAGTCGCATGCCTTGTAGGTCATGATGGCCATGTACCTATAGTTGTGGGATGCCATATATCTATGGATTATTATATAATTACACATTTGGAGCCTCTTCCTATTCATTATATGGTAACTAATATCCAATTATGTTAGGGTTTTCTATGTATTCATTAGTATATGAAAGGGTTTGTTTTCCCTTCCCAGTTTGTGGAAGAGTTTACATGGTAATTTGAGCAACTGCATCTTTCCTCATTTTCTGGGGATTTTGGACCACATTTTGTTAATTCTTTTCTAAAAAAGATCTTCTATATTGTGTCATCTTAAGACTCCTCATTAGTGTAGGGTCTAGCTAGTAGCCTATAAGCTACATGGTTCTTACATGTAGTGGAAGGATGTGGTCACACAAGTTGATCAATAGTGTGATTTGTTATGGGATTATTTTCATTTAATATTCTATGACTATATTGTTACCCAAATATTTATGGCTGACATATACAAGGATTTCATGAACCTACAATAGGGGATCATGTTAGTTAGGGAATAATCTGCATCTGTCACATAACTACAGGCGAAGGATCGTAATCTAATGCTGGTTATCTTACCTCTACAAGGTGATTGGTAGATGAGATTATATATGATATATGAATATAAGTTGATCTGTTTAGGTTGAATACAATATTATAAATCATCAATTATGCCTTTATTATAGAGTAGAACTTGAGGGGAGTGGATTTTAGGTGTTAGGGATATTTGACACATAGACCTATATGTGCATCTTCTTCTAAGAGTAAAATGGTATTTAAGGCTACATGTGGAGGTATAAGTAACTTTACTCCATTTTATGAATGTATATTTATTTGTAACTTGTGTATGAATAAAGGTTACAAAAAACCTTAGTGCTTACATGATCTAATTCGGTGTAGAGTATACGGTCAGATGGTCCATATTCAGTGTTTCAGCATGAATCTACCTATATTTCTTTGAAAGAATGTATATTAAACTACTCCAGAATTGAGAGTAGGGATAGTAAGATCATGACAGTAAGATGTTTGTAATACCACTCTTCAATCCCGTGAAGGATGTGATTGAGGAATAAGAGACAAGGATTATGATTCTTAGTGCCTATAGATTGGTCATGTTCATGACAGTAAGATAGTGACTCAACGCCATAGTACGTGCTAGTAACATGAAATTCAGACTATACCATAATTATATAATTCCAAAACTTCTACTATATCTTGAATTATTCTTCTAGACCTCACATTTGTGTTTACTTTATTTGACACATTTGTGTATGACAATTTTATTTCTTGTGAAATCACTGAGATTCATTGAATTGAGAATGATAGCAACTGTGGTGTTATGATGATATACCCCTTGTTTGTTACCTATTTCGAAGGAGTTTACCATTGTAGGTACTATCCCCCTAAGACAATTGGATACAATTTCATGTAGAATACGTTTATCATCAACATGATAGTCTTTGATATAATCATCAAGATGGATTGTTCATTTCCCTATCGAGCCCACATTCTATACAATAATCATATTATTTTTTTATATATCTAAATATTATTTGGAATGCGAATAAGGGATAATGGAATATCTGTATGATACAAGACTTATCCAAGATGAAAAGAAATTGTAGTGTTATATCTTATATCTTTAGGATATAGTTATTGTTTTCCCTTCAATTATCCTTGGTATTCACTGGCCCTTTAACAAACAAGAAGACTAGTAAAATCAATATAATAATTGATTAGTTTCATCTAAATCATCTCACAATAAATAAATTGTATCAACTTCCATAATAGACCACCACTAATGAAAGATATATTGAGAAATATGTTTTCAATGATTGATATGAGGATAAGATATTATCATGTTGATGTCATAAATTTAGACTTACCCCATACATCTTTCAATAGCTAGTATGGTATATACATGTAAATGGTTATATTGTTCTATTTCACTAATTCACTTGCTATCTTTATAGATCAAATGAATATGGTTCTACAACCATATCTAGATTCATTTCTAATAGTCATTATTAATGAAATCTTGATCTATTCATAGTTGATACATGAAAATTAAACCCCTCATAAGATCGTTCTTAATAAACTAAGGAATAATTATCTCCCTAATATGCTTACTAAATTCATCTTTTGGATATCTAATGTCCACTTGTTGTGTTATATTATATTGGAGTATGAACATTCATTGGAACCAAATAATGTGAGAGAATTATTTTCCAAGGAAAATCCAAAAAATGACTTGTAAATTTAGATTATCATGTGATATATAGATATTACACAAACTTAATCAATGATTTCTCAAATCATGTAGTAACAATTATGGTCTTCATAAAGACTGGTGTGAAATTATTATTGTTAAAAGCTTCTGTAGAAGACTTCCATGAGTATAAGTATTGTTTGAATTCAACACAAACACTAATTAATCTAAGACCTGTAAGAATCTATAATAAATATGTTGAAAAATCATCTATTGGGCATGTAGATATTTTGGTAGAGGAAAAGTATGTCATTGTATATGGGTCTCATCATTTGAGGCCTCAGGAGCTGAGTTACTAGATGTATGTCATTGATATCACAGATTATGTGCATTCCATAAGCAATTTGAGACAATATTTACATGGAGAGATTTTGTTGTTGTTAACTGATCAAAAAATACTATAGAACACATTTAAAAAACGAGGTCTAAATATCAAGTAACACATGTGGGTTGAGTATATACATTTTTTTGATTTCTATCATTCCCACATGCCCTTTAATGATTATTATATGGTTGATGCATTGATATAGAAGACTAAAACAGTGCTGGTTCAGGAATCTCGAAGGGAATTGATTTATAAGGAATTATTCTCTCAGATTACCAATGAATTTTTGGAGGATAGTGATCATAATTATCTCGCAACCATAGTTGTGACTACTAATCTTCTAGAATAGGAAATAATGAGATAGTTATCTGATCCTAAAGGTCTTGTCATTAAGGAACCGAATCACATATGATGATACATCTGCACATCTGTATATGGATGGGGATATTACCTCATTGTTCATTAAGAATGAATGAAACCTAGAATACATAGATAACACATGAATTTCATGCTTCAATTTGGATGGCTCACCCATGTTTCACAAAAACGTTCCCAGATCTATTATGATAATATTGGAGTCCATGTCTGGAACAAAATATTACTAGCTCCACCACTCAATGTTCTACCTCTCAATAGGCGAAGTCATATCATCAGCATCTGGAATAGTATTTTACAATAATTTTCCATTCTTGAGTATTAATTGGATAATGTTTTTGACTGATTTTGTGTGTAGTAAACCAATATCACATTGTGGAAATTATTTAGTCTGGGTTATCATTGACCATTAGAAGAAGGTTTAAAAACCATACCTATGAGAGAGACCTTCATAGTAGATGATCTAGGAAGGTTGTACTTCCAAGGGGATTTACATCTTCATGGATCTCCACTTTCTATCATTTATGACTATGACCATCATATTATGTCATGGTTCTGGATGTGATTATAAAAGGCCTCGGGTATATTGGTAGTTATGAGTATGTCCTATCATGAATTTAACAAGGTACATAAAGATACTATAATCCATGTTCTAAATGGTATTCTACATGAATGTTTCCTTAATAGTTGGGGTTTTTTTGTATAAAAAAGTTCTTTTTTGTTGAGTTATCTTTTAGTATACCCGATAAATTTCTTCTTATGATGCCTTATATGTTAGTCCATATACTAACCTTTGTTATAGATAGAGGTGATGAGTTCAAACTATATTTGGACCTTGTCTTGTGTAGTAGAATGCAATGTGAGTCCCACAGATCAAGATGTGAAAGAAAATTTCTCAGTCACGAAAACTTTCATAATCCAACACATGGTAGAAACCTATTGAGTTTGAGGTTAGATACAAGGTATTCTTATATTTATTTCTTATGTTGGGTCATATATGTATTAGAAAGTATTTCATTCTCTAATTGAGATTCATTGGACCACTTGAGGTTGTGATATTGATTAGACCCATGGCTTACTAGTTGTCATGTCCTTAGGGATATTGATAAATGGATAACATATTTAATGTATCTCAACTTCACTAATAATATCTAGACCCTACACATGTATTTCCCCCTATTGAGGTCAAATTTGATATAGATTATTCCTTCATGTAGTATCCGGTGTGTATTATTGATCAATGCATTAAGACACTATGAGGTAGGTTGGTTCCTTTGGTATGGGTGCTATAGAAGTTTTGGTAGGTTCCAGATGATTCATGGTAGTATGAAGCTGATATATATTCATAGTGGCTGGATATATTTAATGATGATACATATTCATCCTCATAAAAAACAAAGGGATTATTTTATTGAAGGTGGGATAGTTGTAGTGACCCATCATTTCATGATTGTATGGATTTATTGTGTTATCCATTTGAATACTTGTTCTTAAACATTTTAAACAAGTACAAAGACCTAAGGATGGTCCCAGGAGCACTTGAGGATGGGTCCTAGCCTAGAGTTATAAAAAATTGGATAATAAACATTGTTAAAAGGTAATAATAAAAAAATGAATCTCATTTCACATGGTAATTTTTAACCATGCAATGTAAAATAGATGCGTAGTAAGAGATGTTGAGTTATTCTATAATCAAGGAAATCTAAGTGTATGGTCATCCATCCAATATAAAATTTTTTATAGTGGGTTATCAAATGAATTTCATAAGGTTATTAAATTATGTTCATAAACCATGTACCCTTTTATATTGGGGTGAAATAATTATTTTTATCCTCACATAAAATTAAATATATTTATTTATTTCCCTTTCTTCTTTCACCATAACAGTCTATTTTTCATCTCATAATGGCTTCAAAAACCTCAAAATATTCGAATAGAGGTATCTCATATGTACGATGCCAGATTCAAGATCTGTACGAAGCATTGAACTAATATAGGAAAGGAAATGCATCATTTCCTTTTATATTCTCTTTTTTCACCAAACACATCACACTATTTAGGTTAGAGATCATTTTTTTATTTTCATGTTGTTCGATCATTTTTTGATGTCTTCCAAACTACTCTGAATCTTATGATGATATCAAAAGAGGAGTATTATATGACTTTGAGGTGGGTGGTAATAAAATTTTACCATTTTTTAGATTATTCACAACCATTCCATTCTGATAAGGGCCTCATTTTGAAGAGTTTCCCATTTTATTGAGTTCCTGTATATAAAATTCAAGAGCACACATCGTTACATATTTCCTGATCTATTTTAATATTTTAGAGTTTCTTATTTTCATAAATGGGAATCCCAAGGTTGTGAAAAGCCATGTTTACCATTTACGGTGAATTGTTTTGTCACATGAAACCACTAATAAGCTTCAATATTATCTTTTAAATGAATTTTCCATTAATACATCAATATTATATAGACCCCAAAGCACCTATTAAGTGTTTGAACCTATTATTGTTGTAAAAAACCATATAAGGAACTACCTTGTAGCCCATGTCACCATTTTGGTTACCACGTGAGTTATACTATTTGATTTACTTTTATAATGAAATTATAAGGTTTAATCAATATGAGTGGTTATGGCATGATTGTTAACCTTCATTAATTGAACGGATTTAGTTAAAAGAAATTTTATGAACTATGGTGATCCCATTCAATTAATTATTCTTATTATGAATTGTAATGTTTTTATTGGAATTGATTGTGAATAATTTAACATATGAAGAGTTTTTCCTCATGTGGAGTATTTTAATTTTTAATATTACTTAAATAATTTTATGTCTTTTTAAATATGTTACATGATAGGTATTTCAAAAATTATAGTTTTATTTTTATAAATTATATTTCATAGTGGATATGGTAGGATGATAAGGGATCGATTGAGCCAGGCGATATCATGATCTTTTACATCAGGTATTGAGAATGACTTCTCACACCATTGACACTAGTTAGAAATTTTTCATAACACACACTGTCCCTACATGATTGGTGACATGATGAATCACTCACCATCTCGATGTTGGTTCAGGTTGTGTCAGACTCTTATTGGGATGTAGGGCATAAACCCCATTTCATGATCTTATAGACTCACTATAATGATCATGTAAATTTAAGATATTCCCCAATCACACTAACAACTAGTATTCTAGGTATATAGCCACATATGACCACACATACTTGGTTTATATATGAGGGTGAAAAATATATTTAAACTCTATATATTATTACAATTAATAAATATATATTAACTATATAGTGATTTCCTTTGGAAATGATATTAAGTAGGTAGACCTTCCTAGGGTCCCATATGAACTGGAGAGATCTATTTTTTATTATATAATTTTTTTCTTATTCTACTTTCACTTTCACAATGTATAGTTATGATCACTTTGTATATTACTCATAAACATAGTTTCTAGTTGCCTAATGGGATTTTTATCTAACAATATATCCTCTATACCTTTGGAACCCCACAAGAATATATTAATGCATTTATAAAGAAGGCCTAGAGTTCTTTTACATGTTATTGATATAATTTTGTTATATATTGATATTAAAATGATAGTACAGAAAATTAGGATGAGATTGTAGTGGAGTAGTTTTTTTTAGTTTTTTCAGCAAGGGTGTAACTTCTTAACTGATTTTTTCACTTTTACTATTAGTATGGAATGAATCCTCATATCAAATAATGAATAGTGTGTTTTGATATTATTATCCATTGATCGGTATTATTAAAATACATCATCTACTTTTCCATTAAAATTTTCAATTTATACATCAACATTTGTTGAATGCTTCTTGTAGTTTCTATGGTGCAACTCTAATGAGGGGGTATTATATCCCCATCATTCTACATGTACACCCTCTCTTCTAGTCGGTATCCTCATGTGTATGAGGAGAATTTCAAAAGGACATGTGACCCACTAGATTGGTGCGCATATTATGTGGACCTCATGTGAGGATGTTAAATCAATTTAAATGAAAAAAATGAATTTTAAAGAATGTCACATGGAAAAATTATTTATGAAAATAATATTTCATTGGAAATCACATTAATGAAATAAATTATTATAATAATTTGGAATTCATATTCATTGAAAAAATATATTGAAATATTATAGTAAATGATTTAATAAAATAATTGTTCACAATGATTGAAATGTTGTTCATTCTATACCCATTAAAATGAATATTTCATTCTAGTTTTCTATAAAATACATATGAACCATTTTCAGAAAGACATAAATTATATATTTATAAAATATTAAATAGTTAATATAATTCTCTTACCTTAAACATAACACATTCTAGATTTTTTGAACCACATTCCAATATATTTTATATTTTGAGATTTAGATAATTATTCCATTACTCATACATAACAACTAAAATATTACAAAGTAGAAACTTCTACTCAATATACATTTTTTTCAAAATAAACTTTTAATAAGAATCATTTTTTCATTTAATTTTGTATCTTCATAACGTTTCATCGATACAATAATTGACATTCATGAATATTAAATATTGAGAAAAAGCATCTTAAAACATTGGAAGAAAAAAAAAATCTCTTTAATGGATTCACAAATATGTAAAACTGATAGTGATTTAAAAACATGTAAACCATGAATAGGTAATCATAATGTAATACTTTTTACCTCTAAGAAGTATCAAATACAGTTCAATGAATATAAGATCATTACATACTTTTTTTATAATCAAAAGATTACCATATAACCCATATAAATCACATTTAATATATAAAAAATCATGGGATATAATAATACTTAAATAGAATAAGCATAATATTTTATTTGACACATATCACTCACACAAATGGAATTGTCATACGACTGAATTTTATACCCAAGGAACTAGGGGATATAATCTAACCACCCAACATTGGTTTGTCATGAAACCACCTATCTTGGGTTTAAAATGTTACAATAAATAATTGGTTTCTCATGTAACCACCATTACATTTCTAAATATCATTATAAAATCATAACATATAAAACATTACAATTATCACCACTTCACTTATAAAATTATATTTGTAATTACAAGAAGCAAATTCAAGATATAGAAGAAAAAATCCATTATCAAAATAATATTCAATATAAAAATAATCATAAAATGGAATATACGATTTCTTTTTTATTATATAACATTTAGTATTTTAGAGGATAAAAATATAAAATAATTATTATGGCAATAGAAAAGTCATTTCCACCTCATAAGTTTAAAAACATTTCTTTTTTCTCTTTTTAGAAAAATTTAAACGCAAATATAAAATTTTAAAGTTTTCAACTGTTTATCGAAATTAAATGATAGACCAAAAAATTTAATTTATAGTTATTTTTTCTCCATATAAATAAATATGTAAATTAATACCATGATGAAATTAGTTTATAATTAAAATTTTTAATGTTTAAGGTTTCCCAAACACTTTGAACATTTAAATATTGATATCCATGAATTAATACACATTCCAATATATTAAATAAAATTATTATAAGAACAATATGAATATTAAATTTCATAGTTTCTGTATATACACATACTAAATGAATAAATGAGTATATTATCAACAAATTCATCAACGAAATAATATTGTGATGATGTCCCTTACATTGAGTTTGATTTGTCACGTATAATCCTTATTCATCCTAAATAAAAATCATTGGATAATTTTAGTTGATTCAAAACATGTTGTTATTTATAATTCCAATTTTATCATTAATTACAATGTCATAATATTTAGTTAATATATGAGTTCATGTTGGACATTTTATCTATATTTGGTACTTAATTTGAACATGAACATGTTATAATGTCACTAATCCATCTGTTCATAAGTCCATCATATCTAGAATAATAGGCATGACATCATAATAAATTTTATATGTCAATTATACATTTAAAGGCATTCATTATATATGGATATGAAAAATTTAACAATATTTGAATCAATGAGATGGTAAGTCGTACATACACATGAGTAACATTTTCACTTTTTCTTAAATCATTGTGTAAATAAGAAAATTATAATTTTATATCTACATTATAATAATAACATCATTAATATAAAATTAATCATTTAAATATTCCTATATATTTTATCCTAGTGTTTTGGTTATTAAAAAGGAATCACATTGCTTCGTCAAAGTGATAGTTCACATGTACACACAAAATACATTATCATTTCTATGGACATGAAATATAAGAATTTTTTTGATATATTATTATTTTTAATTATAAATATTTCATGAATATCACATATGATCATCAATTCAATAATAATAAATAGCCTTGATAGATGGTAATGAAAATGAACTACATCAGTTCGCGAGACAGTAGTCCACCTTACACACGAATGAAAAGTTAATTTCACATTTGATGAAATTGGAGAGGGATTTTGGTGATGATAATATCATAAAAAAATCTAAGTATATTTATAATATTTAATACATTATTTCATCATGATTGGAGGATATTTTAAGGAAGTTGAAATAGAAGTAAAATAGAAATTCATAAAGAAATAGACAAATGTTCTTTGGTAGATCACCTTGAATGAACACATTAACACCTTCACAAGGAGTTTTCATCCCAAAATAAGGCTTCAGAAATGTGAGGAGGTATAATAAGAAGGTATTTTGGAAGAAAATGGAGGAGTAAAATGGTTTCATAATTATTTTTAATGGTGATGAATGAGTTCTATTTTATAGGGGAAACGAGGGGCACCGTTGGAGTTATTAGAAGTATTAAATTAATATAAATTATTAAAAGATTGAAAATTGGTCCATGATCAATTAGATATAATATAGAATGATTATTTATCGATATATAATTATTAAATGAAAATCAAAAGGCTGATATTATTACTTTTAATCATTAACCCTTTTTTCACCCCTTTTTACTCTTACCATTTTATCAAGTACTGTGCACATAGAGGTTTAAAATAATTATCATTTCAAGACAAACGTCAACTAAATGAGTTATTAGTGAAATTTTTAGAGTTATATCAACATTGGGAATAATATTATATTTTTATAAATTTTACATCATTTAATTAAATATTATATAGTTTAAAATATAAATTATGTAAATTTTGACACTATTTATTACTAGACCATTGTGAAATAAATCATAGAAACATGATTTCTTGAAGAAAAATTGACTCAATCCAATAAATTAATAGTAATCAATAAAATTCATCTATGTCATAAAATATTTCAAATTACATTTATTTTAATATTATTAATATAAATTATTTTATTTTTTTAAAAAAAATATACTACTAAATTATCATTATGTCATAAATAAATGTAATTATTTAATTAAAAAAATTTAATTGAATTACAAAGATGTTTTTAATCTACCTATATTTATAAGGACTATACATATTATATGATATCAAACAAATAAACCCGTATTAAATTTTTTTTATTAGTAATAGACATATTTATGACTTCTTTTCATTTTCATTATATTAAATGTTATAAATTTCATAATAACACCCAAGTGGATCCCAAATTCATAATTAGGACCAAGGATGGTCATGGAAGATAATAAAACATGAAGTAATATTTTTACAATATTTTGGGTAATTTTATAGTATTATGATATTTATTTAACCTTTAATTACCTTATTGACCTATAACTGTGGTAAATAAAATACTAAAGTTAGTGCTGAAAAAAAAATTATTTTTATCTTTTTGGAAGAAAATTTACTAATGATTATAACCATGTTTATTGTTTTTTGAAATTTCAATTCACATATGTGGTTAAATAATGATTATCACTAATACCATTGACAGATCGTGAAAATGCATTTTTCAATAGAATCATTCAAAAGTTCACATAGTTTTTCTATGTAATTTAAATTTGATATTTCATTCAATAAACTACATTGGATTAACTGATAAAAACATCATCTAATCATACCAATCCCAATATCATTTCCCCATCCACTAAATGTTCATTTTTACTTAAGTTTCCCAATTTGTAAAAAGGTTTTCTTAATCTCCTAATATCAATCATAAATATTAATGATGCTTCGATACTCATCAATCAGAATTTGATCTCTCAATTCATGAATTAAAGGCATTCAGTGGAAGCTTTTGGTTTGATAGTTTTTGGCTCATGGGATTTTCTTGAATGGGCTACTGTGGGGTTACTCAAGAGTATGAACATCATGGTATGGTTCACTTTAGAAGAGGATTATATAAAATCATGGGTTATACTCCTCATAGCTACAATCAGTCCCACTTATTCAACTTCTAATGGACCGATGAATTTCACATGAAATGTGATTATACCTCAGTCCTGACTGGGTATGATTTCCTAATATCACTTTACCATTTCATAATATCGCAATCCTTAGGATTCTAGTGAACTATGTTTGTTGAGTCTTCTGATCTCATATATGTACCATGTCTTTTTTCCATCTGGTTAATCCGAGTACCTCTGTGGATATTTGTAAATAAAAAAAAATCTTGATTTTTTATAATAGTATTAGAAGAGTTTAATTTTTATTAGTATATTGTTTATGAATCTTAGGTTTATTTATATTCATTGTGTATGAGAATAGGTCATTATTCAATGGATTATAGGTGAGTTTATAGATATATAGGTTTGCACATTAGCATATATATGGTTGGTAGTGACATGGATCATGCGACCTGTGTGGTTGTAGGATCTTCTAGTCAGGGGAATTTGGATGCGAGTACCATTGAAAAAAAATCCCAATGAAAAAATCAGGGAATAAATCTCCTGGTTAGTGACATATTCAGTCATTTGAAGATAGACATAGATGATCCACACCCTTTTAATGTAGATTTTGAGGAACAAAGTTATCTGAAGGTGGGAAGGAGGCTAATTCTGTCGTTCCTCAACTGGTGATGCTAGTGATTCCAATGATCCATGGGCGAAAAAAATGTAGAGGGGGTTTTTAGAGGGAGATATATCAGTGGTAGAGTATAGGAAGAAGAATCTAATTAATATAGGCTCGTTAATATGATGTTTAATAATGCCTTGATGAAATATATAGGGGTATATAATTGATTAAGTTATGCCCAAGTAGGGATGAGGCATCCATCACGTTGGCTAATCACTTTGACTGGTTGTTGGTTCACTTACCAGTTTTGGTGATTGAGGATGACCTATTAAGGCACTCCTCAGATGGGAATAAGGAATACACAATTGATTCTAGAAAAAGTGAATTCATAGAGTTGGGTCAGGGAGATAGGTCTCATACCCTAAAAAGAATCCTTTTCGGAAAATAATTTGTAAACAGAGTAAGGATTTCTAGTTATTTCCACTTCCAATGGAGACTCTATCAACACTATATTTCTAATTCAATAAATTATAACTTGAAGCTTCTCATTATCATAGGAATTTAGGCTATGGTTTTGGGAAATACATGGAATTGATTATGATCTTGGAAGAAGATTTTGTTGAACTTGTTTTGTCTCTCAAGGCTCTTGAAGTGGAAGCTTCTTGAATTATGGGGAGTCTTTTGAGGGTGACTCAAGATGAGGATAAATATAATGTGATAAACCGAACGTATTTGATTTTGGTTGGGGGATTCGATAATGGGAATATCAACCTTGAAATTTTTATCAACTTTTTGAACAAGTTAGTTTTTTTTATGAAGATCTCTTAACAGATGTACTATCCACATAGGTAACCAATATTTCATGGAAACTATTTAGGAAGAATATATCAAGTAGGCTTATATTTTTCATTACTGGATATTTTACCTCTATTTTTTTGTTGAACATATGGTTTTCACATTTTCCTTAATGTTTTGAAAATGATGAAAATTTATTTTTCAGTCCGTATTTTTTTTAATAATTTCAAAAATATAAATTTAATATAAAAAATAAAAAAATTATACAATGTAATATATTTTCCCTCTTTTGAGGATGAAGTTTATTTCATCAAATAATATTTATAACACTGACAAACAGTAGAATTAATATGGGTTCACAATCAAAATGTGGAAGAAATTTCATTTTTGAAAAATACTCAGTTTATGTGAAAAAATGAATTTGATCTTATGATATGTGTAGTAAAAATTTCTCTGGAATTGAAATAAAATAATATATTTATATTTCATTAATATTATCTTAAATGAGTTATTTTATTATTTTATTAAAACAAATTTGCACACTTAAATTGTTTTTTCAAAAAACACATCATTTATATTCAATTGTTTTTTATTTTCATTACTAATTATTTTTCCCACCAATGATTCATTTTTTAATCATTTGTAAACGAAATTTTTATAATTCATTTAATAATATTCATTCCATCAAATCTAATTGATACATTATAATGGAAACATTTAAATAATAATATTTATTTTTTTCATTTAAACATGATGTGGTGTATCATGTACTCTATAGAACACCCTGTTTCATTTTAAAATATCAGGGTGTCACATTCTCCCCCGTTGAAATTGTGTCATCACAATTTGAATTTGAGTTCAATAACTAGGTTAATAATTTTTTAAATTCCTTTATTTCAATCATACATTGTAAATATATTAATGAAATTTTCGATTTAAAAGAGAAAAGGGTATGTATGAAAGTTATCATAAACATCCCATATTTAAGTTACATGTAGAGAAACATGTATATTTTAGAAAAAATAAGTATCAATTTATAATGTAGAGTGATATAAATCATCATTAAGATAGTTTTAACAATAATAAAACCACAAATTCCTAATAAGATAAATAGTATTTCATTTCATAGTAAGAAAAGTAAAAGGAAATCATTTTTGTTTTAAGTTATTTTCATAGATATAAGGCATTCGTTTACTACCAACACTAATATAATAATGAAAAATACAAACATGACATGTAGGGATTCACCCATTAATCTATATTCACAACAAAATCATCTTTATCTCTAATCTATGAGTATTTAAGATGAAATTTTCACACTTGAGTAACTATAATCAATTTCTATAGAGTTACATAATCCACAAACAGTTAACTATATATTTAACTTATCCTTGAAAATTATCCAAAATAAATTTTTTTAATACAATACAAGGAATTTATAAAAAAATAATATACCATTGGATGATGAAAAACACCTTTTCATCTCTAAAATTAAATAGGAATATCCAATGTATAGAAAAAAATATCAGACACATAATTTTTTATAAAATTTTTAAGAACCCGGATCTTCGTTTCAGGTATGTTTTTTCCTTTTTGGTCATTTTATAGAAAAAAAGGAAATTCTGTAAATTTTCAAAGTATGTGCTATGTACATTATATGTACATGCCGTGAACATTGTTTCCATGCTAGGCCATGTGCTGGCTAGGTCCAGGTCACACACATTGCGTGTATGGGCGATGTGGAGGCCGCTTAAAGCTGAGTACAGAAAGGCCAAGTGCACGCCGTGTACACCAGAGGAACACCCCATGTACTTTATTTTTTTCATTAAACAGACCAGGGTCGCGCTTAATCGACAAAAACATCTTCTTCTCAAGGTTCTTTGAATGGGATCATCTATATGATCGCGAACATCCTCTGAGCCCCCAAGCCTCCATCTGTTTTCTGAATCGACCATCATTGACTGCGTTGGAACAGCAGCCGTGTGCTCTTCCTTCTTCTCGAGTTTCATTCCTTGATTTTCCCTCTTTCTCTAGATATTGTGGGTTGACCTTTTTGTGCATTTTCATAGATCAGCGTTGTTTTAAAGAGACTCTAGCCTCATTGTTCAAGTATATTGATCTCCTAGAATCAAGGTAGGTGGTTTTTGACTTACCATTCGACTTCATTGAGTTTTATGTTAAAATATCCACTAATACCGGCGAATAGGGTATTGTGTGTTTACCTTGTTACCCCTATTGTTTTCCGGCCTTGCTAGTATGCTTGTGTAGAAGTAATTTGATCATGTTTGAGGATAATTTCTATGTTGGATGTTTTTCTCATGACTTGTTCTTGTTATGACCTTTGGGTTTTGTTTTCCTTTGGCCATTATACCTATTTTCCATGCCTTGTGACCGTATGATGGAATGATAATCTCGACATGCTTGTTGTTTTGTAGAATGGTTAGCCAAGAAGCTCAATAGGTGTACTTGGGCCTTATAGAATTATTATGCACTGACTGACACAAGACTGTTAAAACCTGGTGCTCAAGACTATAAGGGATAGACCGAGTGAGCTTCCCAGAGAGTCTTGGATATCATAGACTACATGAGGGTAGACCGAGTGATCTTCCTCATAGAGACTTGTTTATTGTAGACTACAGGGGATATACCGATTGAGATTCCCATAGATTCTTGGATATTATAGACTCTAGGAGGGTAGACTGATTGAGCTTCCTCAGAGAGTCTCTACATGATTGAATATCCTTAAAGAATTTAGGCTATAGGATGAATAGAACAAGCAAGATTCATTAGAGAGTCTGTGATAGACCTAAGACTATAGAAGGAATTGACCGAGTGAGCTTCCTCATAGAGTTTCTAGACCTTGGAGCTATAATATGGTAAGACTGTGTGATCTTCCTCTGAGAGTCCCTGAATACCCAAGACTATAAGGGGAATTGACCGAGCGAGCTTACCTAGAGAGTCTTATAATTTTGTATGACCAAACCAGAGGGGTTAGACTTATTGCACTACCCAGAGGTTTGTTGGTACTTCTTGGATAGGACTAGAGGGGTTCCCTGTGAGTACGACCCAGAGGGGTTCTTGTTGTGGTTAGCTATTTTATTCAATACTGCTAGTTGTTCTGTCGATTTATTACTATTTTATTTCATCCTGTTACTACTTCCTGATTACTGCCTGCTATTTACTGTTACTGTTTATTGCTTACTATAATTTTACCTGCCATATGCTCACTGACTATAAGGCACAGATCTTGGGGTGGTTGCCTACTGAGATTTGGTCTCACACCCTATTTGGGTTAGGCTTTTGGGCCCAAACAGACCATGTTGTTGTAGGTATAGACAAGGGGAAGCGCCCTTCGACTTCTAGTACTTGATTGCTTTGGAGTATGAGAGCATGGGACCAATCATAGGCCTGCAATGCTGAGGAGTTGTCTATCTTTTCTTCTGTACTTTTTTGGTATTGTTTGAATTTACAGCATTGTGACCTGTTTGGCTGTTTTCCTAGATATGTAGCATGCATCATTTTATCTATACATGTGTGCTCCAGTGGTTTATTGTTTTAGTTTTCTTATATTTACATGTGCAATGTTGTTGGATATAAACTACTTTCACTATTACATGTTTTGTTTACATCCGCTGTGTACTCTGCCAATGAGGGCATAGTTTCCCCACTATCACACACAAGGCACTCATTGCTAGTCAGCAACCTCTGGCATTTGGGGAAATGTTCTGTAGGCCATGTGATGAACTGGTTAAGGGGCACCTCTGGGTGGCTTTCGGAACATAGATGTTACAATGTGGAATCAAAGGAAATTCATTTCTCTTGATTTACTGTTTGTAGCCTTTAGCAAGGGATAGAACAGATTTATTACTTGGAAATAAGTTTTTCCTGAGGGTAGCTAACTCGTATATAGGGAAAATCCAATCTACCTCGTTATTGAAGTTTTCTGGGTTGAGATTTTATTGTTGATATGATTTCACCTAGATTGATTCACATGCCTTGTGTTGTTATTGTTGTGCTAGTGCAGTTCTATTTGTATGGAACCTGATGAGATGAGGGTATGCTATATCATGCATCATATAGGCACTTGTTAGAAATCACATGTCATGCATTCTTTCCATTCCATCTAGATTTCATTAGCGATTTCATGTTGTTGTGATATACATTTTGTAGATTATTCATGTTGTTGTGATAAATACTTTGATAGATTCCGAGCAGTTTTATAAAGGTAGTGTTTGTATAGTGCCTTGCTTAAATGAACACCAAATTTTGGTTCTTGAGGTGTTATGGGCCCTCATTAATCAGAACATGGTGGATCATTGACTTGTTTCCCTTGTATATGATATGTATGAGATGCCAAGCCTTGGTCCGTAGGGAGTATGGGCCCTCACAGATCAGAATTTGCAACCTTCATGTTTGTTTTTCAGTGTTTTTTGGGCTTCGGTGCAGTTTCTGAGCTACTTACCGAAAAAACCCAGAATATAGGGTGTTTACTTGATTACACGCCGTGTAGTTTTTGTAGCACCTCAATCTTCCACGATACTCTTTCCTTTAAATAATACAGTAGCATGTGGTGTACGCAACTTCGAGTTCTAACATGCACACACACCACAACCAATCATACTAGCCATTATGAATAGTAATACCCACTTTTTGAAAATTTATTAATTTTAACATTCAAATTGGACTTCATTTTTGGATTCGAAATATTGAAATTATCCAAGCCTTAAAATTTTTTATTTTCTGAAAACCTTCAATTTTTGATGAATAGTGAAAAAAACACTGAGTTATAGTTTAAAAACAAAATTTTTAGTTAAATAATTATTTATTCTATTTAAATTTAATTAAGGTCAAAATAGATACATAATACCTATATAGGTTTAATGTAATTCATTGGAGTTAGTTTAGAATAATTTTAGATATTAAAATATTTTATTAAACTTTTCACCGTCTTTTACCCACCTCTTAGGAGAATTTGGAAATTCACATAAAACATAATTTTACCACTTCTGTGAGTGGAATTTCAAAAATACGAGAGAAACAGTTAATATCAAGGAGTAAAATGTGGTTCAATAAGATGAAAGTAATTTTTGGTGAATAATAACTTTTTACTTTTATTTACCACAGTTAAAAGTAAGTAGGGTAATTAAGGGTAAAAATGATATTAATGTTACCCTAAAACATGTCCTAATTCTATTGGACAAGTTTTTCTAGACCAAAAACAACCTTGGGAATAAAATATTATCATTTATGTCAACATGTATTAGATTAGAACATTTATTATTATTTAATTCAAAGAAGAGTTAAAAGAGTTAAAATCAATGTTTATTTACTAAAACATTTTTAATATAGGTTTATACATAAGATAAATTCGATTGTAAATATTCATTAGAATGATAAAAATATTTCATACATAATGTTATTTTATCTATAATTTTTAGACATTAAATAATTTAATTTATTTATGACACAATTGTGATGCAGTAATTACCTAATTAATCAAATATTAAAATAATTGATAATATAAATATCAAAATAAATGTAATTTGAGACTTTTTATGAATTCCACTAATTTTATAGGTTAATATGACATATTAGGATTGATTATATAAATTTTTTTCGAAGTAATAATGCTGTTATAAATTTATCAAAAACAAAATACCCAATAGTGTCAAAATTGACATAAAAGATTTTTTTAAAAAAATATTATATTATTAATTTATATTCAATTCATAAAAGTCTAAGGTTCGGCCAATGGACTTATATCATGATAGGTGTATCATTAATGGACCACTTGGGGATCTCTTGGAGGTATATAGTTTGTTTATTAACTATATAATATAAAAATACAAAGTGACATGGTAAGTGTCAAACCAATTAACTAAGAGATAAAACTAAAAGACAAGGTTAATATAATGACCCAAACCTGTCTAAATTCTATTGGTTGAGTGGTTTTAGACCCATCCCCACCTTAACCTTTAAATAATCTTCTTTTTAGCCATTAGAGACCGAATATGAATTTATTATAAAATAGTATTTCTAGATTTTCCAAAGGTGCCCCTCACCCCTCTTATAAAAGGGAACTCCCCCTTCTAACTAATTCACACATTCAAAGCCTTTTGGATCAGCCAAAACCTTCCCGAATACTCTCTAAACTTCCCTAATTTCAACCTAGATGCCTTATTTCGATCATAAATCCATCCTATGAAGCCCTTTTGATCAAATCAAAAGAAAGAACCCGAAGATGAGGTAATGTTTTCACCACCCTCTTTCAAGTTCCTTTCTTCTTCAACTTCTTCTTTCTTTGTTATTACCATTCGTAAATAACAACTACAGTATCTTTTATATACTGTGATGTTATTATAAATATGTTTCAACCATATTCAGTATTCTATCAATCCTTTGAAATACATTTCACCATACATGCGTATGTACGGCTTACCGTCTCCACGTCGTGGTGTAATTGTTATTCAATAAATTATTATTTGGATGGGTACAATAATGATGTGTAATTCAAGTAAATAATAAATATAATATGATAATTATTCTGTATATATGATATACCATCCAATTATATATTATTTTAATTTCAAAAGAATGATATCATCGCTCGTGCTTACGTACGGACTACCATCTCCACAAATGCGATGAGATTCATTCTCCATCGTATCAATTCAAATATAATTATCATTTGATGATTTAAAAATAATGTTTAAGGACTTTATATCATTTTGGATATGAATATGATACAACCTATCCGTGAAAAACATGGCTTACATAACAAAACATATAAAAGAAAATGAGTATGTTAACACCCGAAACGACGATAATACTAAGATATTATTAAAAAAGCAATGTTAAAAGAACATATATGATATCATATTAATGTATATGATTCTTGTATAATTTAATAACAATTATTTCACTATTATAAAGAATCTTATCCTACCCCAAACCAAGGAAATTTAGAAGGTAAGGGTTTATTTCACAATCTCTTAATAATTCGAGGTTGTTTATATGTAATTATCTACTAGGACCTCTTTATAATCTGCATCCATGATTCTTAAAAATGTATTACAAATCATTATTACTATTTTAAAGACTATGGGATAAATAAATTTATACCCTTGTTGAATTTTTATAAGATGTTTATTAAGGAATATTTCTGTCATTTTCCAAACAAGGTCCTTTTTATCCTTTTCGACAGAATTAAGGTAAGAATGTTTTTTTTACTTATACGGTGAGTGCGGCTATTTTCTACTGTTATAATGTTGTCAAAGCATCCCTTACAATCTTATAAGAATATTTTCAAAGAAAATGTTTTATTTTATAAATATATGACTCTTAAATGATTTCAAAATAGAAAGAGATATTTCTCTAAAAAGAGTTTTGATTTCATCTATGTCAACATCCTTTGATGGAATTTACGTTTATTTGGAGTTGATTTATTACGATACAAATAATCGATATTGTATTGATGTTTTTGTGATATGTTTGACTGTGGATGTGTTATTTTTATTCCATTCATGGTTTATGTAGAAAGTATTGACATTTCATATGCTAGTTTTAATACGAATGTTTATATTATGTTTAAACCTGTTCATATGAGGAATGCATTGGAATTAATAAGTGACGGGTGGAGACCGCTATAGATCCTCGATTCATCGGTAGGTCTCATGAGACAAACTAGTGTCTTGGCATAGGGCCTTGACAAAATGTTATTTGTAGTCTTGGCACAAGGCCTTGGCTATGTGGTTATGATACTCTGGAATTATGTATTCCATCATTATGAAAGTGGATATTGATATTTCATGTGATTATTTGACTAGTAGAATAACCATGTGAATAATTATATGGCATTATTTCATTTTATTTCTGCCATATTATGATTAAGTTCATATTTTTAAAAGATTTTGTTTTAGTTATACACTGCCTTAAATATTTATGCTTATTTATGAAAGTTTCCGCTATATTTTGATCCTTAATGGGAATTTAGGATCACCCATTTCTATGTTTTATTTATCCCAGGATTTGAAGAAGTATTTTATGAATGACCTAGAGGGATAATATAAGGGGATAATTGTGTGGAATATGGAGACTATATTGTTGTAGTTTTTCATTTTATGATGTAATGTAATGTTTATGAATGTATCTTTTTATTCAAAGGCTACTAAAATAATTGGTCTTTCAAGACTTGATCTTTCTTGTGATCATTCCAATGTTATGTAATAATGCACCAACTCTGGGTAACTGGGTTAGGGGTGTTACAGTTGGTATCAGAGGAAGTTTAGTACAAACCTTGGAAGCTATATTTAGAAAAACTCTGATTAGAGCACATAGATTTAAGATGGCTTTTGAGGATTAGTATAGAAGAACTTCCTAAAAAAATTTAGTGTAGAGATTTTTTGAGTTTTCCAAGAAATACATCCCTTTATGGATAGGAGAAGGTAGAGGCGGATCTGGCACAGATGTACCTAGGGGTAAAACCCAAAAACACCACTTCGAGCTTGACTTGAACTGGAACTGGTGCACGACAACGGGCCTTGTTGCACTCTTGGTTACGACACTCCCGGAGGATATACATAGGATAAATCCCATTTTCTTTATAAATAATTATGAAGTGTTTATGAGTATATACATACTCAAAGAAATTTTTTTAATGAATATGGATTATATCCATAAATAGTTCAATTTATGTTAAGTATTTTATAAGTATGGAATTATGTATTTTGATTCATAAACTGATCTTGTTTATGAAATTGTTTAGAAATGGCACCTAGTGGAAGAAATGGAAACCGTATCAATGCGTGCACTCCATGTAGGGATTTCCCTCCAGCTCATGGTAATTATAGTGGAGCTGGTGATGCAAATGGTGCTGATCAACTAATCACCATACTAGGAAAACTCACTTAGGTTATGAATAATAACCTTACCCTTATGGAGCACCCTGATCCACAACGTGGAGGGTCAAAGTTAGATCACTTCATGAGGTAGAAACCACCAACATTCAATGGTATTACAAATCCATTAGTAGCTTAGCAATGGGTATGTTCCCTAGAGAAAATATTTCAGGCTTTGGGAGTAGTGAAAGGGAAAAAGTTATCATGGCAGTTTATCGCCTCACTGGAGATGATGATCAATGGTGTTCATTGATTCAAAACATGAAGGAAGATGATTAAGTATCAAATATGGAATGTAGGGAGTTTAATGATATGTTTTTAGAAAAATACATTCCACATGACCATCATGCAGATATAGAAAGGCAATTTCTGAGTCTGAGACAAAAGGAGGATGAGAATGTCGTATAGTATGAGGCTAACTTTATGAGGATTGAAAGGTATGTTGGAGATTATATACGTTACCCAAGAAGTAATATTGATTGTTTCGTTGATGGGTTAGAACCATTTCTCCATCGATCATTTGTCTCACAATACTTCTCGTCGTACGAAGACATTGTCTCATGTGCTATCAAGATAGAAAAGGAATTATCTAAGTCATATGAATTCAAATCAAAGCAAGAGAAGAAGAGATCTGCTAATCAATATGGAAATTGAAATAATGGGAAAAGGGAAATGTTGACTAACCATCCTGCAGTAAATGTGGGAAGAAACACCATGGTAATTTCTTAAAAGGAACGAGAGTCTATTATAAGTGTGGTGAAAAAGGCCACCAAGCTCATGATTGTAAGGGGAATAAGGAAGCTACCGATGTCCAATGCTACAATTGCAGGGAGATGAGACATTATTCAAATGAATTTCCTAAGGGTCAGGGGATCTTACCTTAGAAATCGCCAAGGGATCAAGGCCAAGATTATTCTATCACTACTACTGTGGTAGAAGCTCTGAAAGATGTGATGGCAGGTAATTTAATGGTTTCCTCATGTTTAGAAAATGCATTATTTGATTCTGGATCATTGTATTGTTTCATATCTTCCTAGTTTTATAAGAAAATTAGATATTTAAAATTTTATTTAACAATGGAGTTGTCAGTTAAAACTCCTAAGGGAAGTATCATTGCAACAATGTTTTGTGAACCGGTCCCCATTAGAGCACATAAATGTTCCTTATCCACTGATCTCATCATCATACCTATGATTGAGATTGATATAATCCTCGGTATGGATTGGATTTCAGACCATGATGAGAAGATGTATTGTAAGAAGATGGAGGTTACGATTTTTGAGGATGATGATAAGGAACACTTTATCTTTAAAACAGAATCGTCACCACCTAATTCTTATCTAGATCCACCACCAGTAGCTAAACTAAATTCAATTATTGGGGAGGAAGACAATGAAATGACTGTGGTTGAGGAAAGGAATGTTCAAATAGAGGATGTACCTATTGTGAAATAATATATAGATGTGTTTCCAAAAGATTTACCTGAACATCCTCTATAATGAGAATTTGAGTTTTCCATTGATTTAATTCCTGGATCAAGGCCTATATTGAAGAACCCTTATAGAATGTCCCCTGTGGAATTAGTTGAACTAAAGAAACAACTAGAGGAATTGAGTAATAAGTGATTTATTCACCCTAGTGTTTCTCCATGGGGAGCCCTTATTCATTTTGATAAAAAGAAAGATGGATCTATGAGGTTATGTATCGATTACAGGGAGATCAATGCTACAACAATAAAGAAAAAAGTATCCCCTACCTCGCATTGTTGATTTATTCGACCAACTGCATGGAGCTCAATAACTTTCAACTATTGACCTTCGATCTAGATACCATCAGTTGTTGGTGAAGAAGGAAGACATTCTTAAGACAGTATTTCGAACAAGGTACGGGCATTACGAGTTTACGATAATGCCTTTTGGGATGACTAATGAACCCTCCGTATTCATGGATCTAAGGAATAGAGTTTTCAAGGAATATCTCGATGATTTTGTGGTGGTATTTATTGATGATATCTTGGTATAATCCAAAATCTACGAAGATTATGAAAATCACATGCGCATTATCCTAAAGACTCCAAGAAGACATGAATTATATGAAAAGTTTAGCAAGTGTGAATTCTAGATTCAGGAGATTTCTTTTCTTGGCCATATTCTCTCTAAAGATGGAATCTCTGTTGATCCTTATAAGACCAAGGAAATCCAAGAATGGCCATAACCTACGAGTATAACTGAGGTGCTCAGTATTATTGGTTTAGGAGGTTATTATCAATGTTTCATCCATAATTTTGCCCGATTGGATAACCCATTAACAAATATCACACGTAAGGGGGTTAAATTTTAATGGAAAAAAGAGTGTGAAGAATGTTTCAAAGAACTGAATAGAATATTATTCAATGATCCTATATTGACTCTACCATCGGGTAATGATGGGTTCGTTATTTATAGTGATGCATCAAAGAAAGGACTTGGTTGTGTCCAAATGCAGAATGATAGTGTTATTGCCTATGCATCACAACAGTTGAAAATTCCTGAGCAAAACTATTCTACTCTTGATCTTGAGTTAGAAGCTGTGATATTTTCTTTGAAGATATGGAGGCACTACCTCTTTGGTGAAAAATGAGAGATTTATACTGATCCCAAGAGTTTGAATTATATTTTCTCACAAAAATAACTCAACATGAGGAAAAGGAGATGGATTGAATTACTCAAGGATTATGATTGTACGATACACTACCACATGGGGAAGGAAAATATGGTGGAAGATGCTTTGAGCAGAAATGATCATTGAGTTTTGAACAATATGATAATTGAAAGGGATCCAATTTTCATGGATCTAGTGAATATGGAAATGGGAATAACCATGGAAGGTGAAACATTAGTGATTTTTCAAATGGCTTCCAAACCATCTTTACTAGAAAGGATTAAGAGTTCTTATACCAATGATGAAGAATTTCAAAAGAAGATTAATGTTCTGAATGATGGGAGATTGAATGAATTTGGGTATGAAGATAGAATTTGGAAATTTGGGAAGAGAATTTGTGTTCCCAATATACCTAATCTAAAAAGAGAATTGTTGGACGATGATCATAGTTCTAATTTCTCTATACACCCTGGGAGCACTAAAAATTATAGAGACTTGAAGGAACATTTTAGGTGGGACACCATGAAGAGTGAGATTTCTGATTTTGTGTCGAGATGTATGGTTTCTCAACAAGTGAAAGCTGGAAGGTAACAACATGGAAGAGACATGAAAACTCTTCCAATACCAGAGTGGACATGGGACAATATTACAATGGACTTTGTCATGGGGCTACCAAAGACTCCGAGGAGGAACGATGCAATATGGGTTATTGTTGATCATCTTACCATGTCAGCACATTTTCTTGCTATAAGAGACGATCTACCACTTGAATGTCTAGCAAGACTATATATTAATGAAGTGGTGAGACTTCATGGAGTACCCCTATCGATTGTTTCTGATCTTGATCCCCATTTTACTTCATGATTTTGGAAGAGTCTTCAGAAATCCCTGGATACTGAACTTCAATTGAGCACTGCCTACCACCCTCAAATAGATGGACAATTAGAATGGACTATTCAAACCATAGAAGACATGTTGAGATCATGCTCGCTTGACTTTCAGGGTATGTGTGATCAATATTTACCTCTGGTAAAATTTTCATATAATAATATCTTCCATTCAAGTATTCAGATGGCACCATATGAAGAGTTTTACAGAAAGAGATGTCGCACATCAACCTGTTGGGGTGACGTTAGTGAATGAAAACTTGTAGGCCCAGAACTGGTGGAAAAGGTAAAGGTAATCCAAAACCACATCAAAGCAGCTCAAAGTAGGCAGAAGAGCTATGTCGATAACTGAAGGAAGGATTTGTATTTTCAGGGAGGAGATCTTGTTTTCTAGAAGGTATCTCCATGGAAAGGAGTTATAAATTTCAGTAAGAAGGCTAAATTGAGTCCTGGGTACATCTTACCTTTTGAAATTCTAAAATGAATTGGGGCTGTAACTTACCATTTGGCAATGCCTCCAAGTCTCTCCTATGTTCATGATGTGTTCCACGTATCACTGTTGAGGAAATACATGCCTGACCAAACACATGTACTCACCTATGAGGAATTAGAACTAGAGCCCGATATGTCTTATTGAAAAGAGCCCGTCATGATTCTTTATATGAGAGAACAAGTACTGAGAAACTGGATGACTTGTCTGGTAAACGTTTTGTGGAGAAACCATAAGATGGAAGAGGCAACGTGGGAACCTGGGGAACTTATGATGAAGAACCACCCGAGTCTTTTCATGCGGTATTATTCTAGAAATATCAAGGATTAAATTATTTGAAGGAGTGGAGAATGCAACACCCCAAGCATCCATGGTACGCCCTTTGAATAATACAGTAGCGTGTGTTGTACGCAACTTCGAGTTCTAACACACACACCACAACCAATCAAACTAGCTGTTATGAATAGTAATACCCAAATTTTGAAATTTTATAAATTTTATCTTTCAAAATAGAGCTCATTTTTGGATTCAGAATATTGAAATTATCCTAGGGTGAAATTTTGGTATTTTTCTGAAAGCTTTCAATTTTTGATGAATAGTGAAAAAAACTGAGTTATAGTTTAAAAACTAATTGTTTTTAAAATAATTATTTATTTTATATAAATTTAACTAAGGTCAAAATAGATACATAATACCTATATAAGTTCAATGCAATTCATTGGAGTTAGTTTAGAATAATTTTAGATATATAAAAATTTTATTAGACTTTTCACAGTCTTTTACCCACCTCCTAGGAGAATATGGATATTCATATAAAACATAATTTTACCGCTTCGGTGAGAGGAATTTCAAAAATCTGAGAGACACAGTTAATATCAAGGTGTAAAATTTGGCTCAATGAGATGAAAATAATTTTTGGTGAATAATAACTTTTTTCTTTTATTTACCACGATAAAAATTAAATAGGGCAATTAAGGGTAAAAATGATATTAATATTACCCTACCCCATGTCATAATTATATTGGACAAGTGTATATCGACCAAAAACAACCTTAGGAATAAAATATTATCATTTAGGTCCACTTCGATTATATTAGGACATTTATTATTATTTAATTCAAAGAAGAGTTAAAAGAGTTAAAATCAATGTTTATTTACTAAAAAAAATTTAGTAATGGGTTATACATAATATAAATTCAATTGTAAATATTACATAGAAATCTAAAAACATTTCATACATAATGGTATTTTATTTTTAATTTATAGACATTATATAATTTAATTTATTTATGACACAATGGTGATGCAATAATTTATAATTAATGAAATATTAAAATAATTGATAATATAAATATCAAAATAAATATAATTTGAGACTTTTTATGAATTCCAATCATTTACTAGGTTAATATGAAATATTAGAATTTATTATATAAATTTTTTTCGAAGTAATAATGATGTTATGAATTTATCAAAAACAAAATACAAAATAGAGTCAAAATTGACATAAAAGAGTTTTTAAAACAAATATTATATTATTAATTTAGATTAAATTCCTAAAAATATAAGGTTCAGCCAAGAGATTTATAAAATTATAGGTGTATCATTAATGGACAACTTGGGGGTCTCATGGAGGTATATAGTATGTTTATTAACTATATAATATAAAAATACAAAGTGACATGGTAAGTGTCAAACTAATTAACTAAGAGTTAAAACTAAAAGAGAAGGTTAATATAATGACCCAAACCTGTCTAAATTCTATTAGTTGAGTGGTTTTCGAAACATCCCCACATTAAACATTAAATAATCTACTTTTATCCATTATAAACCGAATATGAATTTAATATAAAATAATATTTCTAGCTTTTCCAAAGGTGCCCCTCACCCCTCTTATAAAAGGGCACTCCACCTTCTCTCTAATTAACACATTCAAAGCCTTTTGGATCGGCCAAACCCTACCCAAATACTCTCTAAACTTCCATCACTTCAACATAGAGGCCTTATTTTGATCAAAAAGTGAAACTATGGAGCCCTTTTGATCAAATCAAAAGGAAGAACACGAAGAAGAGGTAATGTTTTCACCAACCTCTTTCAAGTTCTTTTCTTATTCATTTTTTTATTTCTTTTTTATTCCCATGATAAAATAATAACTATAGTATATTGTATATACTATTATGTTATTATAAATATGGTACAACCATATTCACTATTCTATCCATCCTTTGAATGACATGTCACCATACGTGGGAACATACGGCTTACCGTCTCCACGTCGTGGTGTAATTGTTATTCAATAAATTATAATTTGGATGGGTATAATAATGATGTTTAATTCATGTAAATAATAAATATAACATGATAATGATTCTTTATATATGATATACCATCCAATTATATATTATTTTAATATCAAAAGAATGATATTGTCGCTCGTGCGTATGTACGGACTACCGTCTCCACGAACGCGATGAGATTCATTCTCCATCGTATCCATTCAAGTGTAATTATCATTTGATGATTTAAAAATAATGATTAAGTACTTGATATCATTCTGGATATGAAAATTATACTACCTATCCATGACAATCATGACTTACGTAACAAAACATATAAAAGAAAATGAGTAAGTTAACACCCGAGACGACGATAATTCTAAGATATTATTAACAAAGCATTGTTAAAAGATAATATATGATATCATATTAATGTATATGATTTTTGTATAATTTAATAATAATTATTTCACCATTATACAGGAGGTTAACCTACCCCCAACCAAGTAAAAGTACAAGGTAAGGGTTTATTTCACAATCTCTTCATTATCCGAGGTTGTTTATACGTAATTATCTACTGGGACCTCTTTATCATCCACATCCATGTTTCTTAAAAATGTATTAAAAATCATTCTTACTATTTTAAAGACTGTGGGATAAATTCATTTATACCATTTTTGACATTTTATAAGATGTTTAGTAAGGAAAATTTCTGTCATTTTCCAAACAAGGTCATTTTTAACCATTTCGACAGAATTAAGGTAAAAATGTTTTTTTAACTTATACGGCGGGTGCGGCTATTTTCAGCCGGTTATAAAATCGTCGAAGCTTCCCGTACAATATTATAAGAATATTTTCAAAAAAGAATGATTTATTTTATTAATATTTGACTCTTAAATGATTTCAAAATAGAAAGAGATATTTCTCTAGAAAGAGTTTTGATTTCATCTATGTCAACACCCTTCGATTGATTTTAAGTTTATTTGGAGTTGATTTATTATGATAAAAAACTTCCATATTGTATTGATGATTTTTTTGATATGTTTGACTGTGGATGTGTTATTTTTATACCATTCATGGTTTATGTATAATGTATTGACATTTAATATGTTAGTTTTAAAATAAATGTTTATGTTATGTTTAAACCTGTTCATATGAGGAATCCATTGGACTTAATAAATGACGGGTGGAGCCCACTATAGCTCCTCGATGCATCGGTAGGTCTAATTAGACAAACTAGTGTCTTGGAACAAGGCCTAGACAAAATTTAATTTGTTGTCTTGGCATGAGGCCTTGGCTATTTGGTTATGATAGTCTGGAATTATGCATTCCATCATTATAAAAGTGGTTATTGATTTTGTATGTGATTATTCGAATAGTAGAATGTCCATGTGAATAAGTATATAGAATTATTTTATTTTATTTCTGCCATATTATTCTGAAGTTCATGTTTTAAAAGACTTTTGTTTTAGTTATACATTGACTTAAATATTTATTCTTTTTTATGAATGTTTCTGCTATATTGTTATCCTTACTAGGCATTTGAGCTCACCCCTTTCTATGTTTTGTTTTTCCCAGGATGTGAAGAAGTATTTTATGAATGACCTTCTGGGATAGTATGAGGGGATAATAGTGTGGACTATGGAGAATATATTGTTGTAGTTTTTCATTTTATGATGTAATGTAACCTTTATTAATGTATCTAGTTATTACAAGGCTACTAAACTAGTCGGGCTTTCGGGACTTGATCTTTCTTGAGATCATGCCAATGTTATGTAATAATGAACCGACTCTGGGTAACAAGGTTCGGGTAATTATACTTTTAATCCTTGTCACTGATTGTGTGAGCAGAAACATGGGGTGGTGAAAAAGTTTTCAGAAACAAGACGTGTACCCGGCTGTGTCACTAACAACAAGGGTTGGGGAAGCTCATGTAGTACAGACCGTGTTGGGTATGAACATGACTTGTTGTCTTGTTCTAGGCTCCAAGACATGTCACGAACAACACAGGACTATGTTATCTCTCCTCTACACGCCGTTTTCTGTTCAGAACACGCCGTGTTTGGGCCATCCGTGTAGCCAGCCGTGTAACTAACAACATGGGTCGCTGAAACATTGTCTAGTACATGACATGTCTTTTTTGAACACATCGTGCAGTCATGGGATAAGTGGACCATGTGATTTAGTCGTGTAAAGAGGCTCAGGTAGGGGAATGGAGATGAAGTACACGCCGTGTGTGGCGACAACACGCCGTGTAGTCTGGGGTGTTACACGACCAAAGGTGGCAGGAGTACATGCCCATGTCAATGGCCTTAAAGAGCATGCCTTGTAGTTTTTATATACACCATTTTGTCGTGTTTAGTGAAACTTGAGTGTTTCTTCCTACAGTTCCAGTTGTGTACTCTTGTGTTCTCTGTTCCAGATAATCTTGATCTAAGGTGTGCTTTTGATCATTTAGAGCTATGCCTCCGAGACATCCTCTTGTGGTACGTCAGCTACCATACATTGATTAAACACTGGATATGGCAGATCGGGGACCACCTGCAGATCCTCCTGATATTCTAGCCTTGGAACCAGAAGTTATACCCATTGCAGGCGTCGATGCGCAGTTCAGGGAGGACTTATTAATGATGATGCAGACCTTTCAGGGAGCGCCGCCTCCTGCCCCGTCGATGGCTGTGTTTATGCGGGTTTTACAATAGTAGCATCCTTCTACTTTCTCAGGGGATGGAGGACCCCAGGCTATAAAGTCATTTCTAGGGGCCACGCTGATGATCTTCGAGCATCTATAGATACCTCTAGAGAAGAGGGTGAATCTTGCTACTTATATTCTCCGAGACCCTACCAGGAGGTGGTGGGAGGTGATTTTACAGTCAGGGTTCCAGGAGAGTATGACATGGGATTAGTTATGGTGCATCTTCTATGATTAAATCTATCCAGATACATTGAGGGAAGACCGAGCTCGAGAGATTATGAGTCTCGAGCAGGGTACTCTTTCTGTTATGAACTACTCATCTCGTTTTACCGAGCTGTAGCGCTTCACGCCAATTCTAGTAGGTGATGAGTTGTTCTTTTCTAGGATGTTTGAGGATGGTCTAAGTTAGGAGATCCTTTACCAGGTGAATATCTTCAGGTTGAATTTTATATCCTCTATCATCAACCAGATGCTGATAAATGAGCGCAATCAGAGGGATTCGGGATAGTGATCCAGGGCTGTTCGACATCCAGAGTCAATTTTCCCCCTACTAATAGCAGGAAGTGCCTCCAAGAGTCTTCTCAAGGAGACCAGAGAAGGTGTAATGTATCTTCGTGAAGCCAGGTAGTATGATACCAATGAGAGAGGAGCGATCATACTAGTCCTCAGTGTTAGTGACACCTAATGGAATGCCTATATTTTGGCAATATGGGTCATCATTAGCATTTTTGTCATATATTCTCACCTAAAGCTGGTGGTAGGGGTTCTTCTATGACCCCGCATACAGGAGATGTATCGCCAGTTTCTCACTAGTATGGGAACTGGAGTTCTTTCGAGCATTCAGGCTGAGGTGGAGGTCACAGTCATGGTGTTCAATCACCAGGTTACCAGCGACAGCAGAGTGGATCAGATCAGAGTGGTCAGCCAGGGGTGCAGGGTCATGGTACAGGCCAAACTTTCGCCGTGGAGCAGAACTATTAGGATTCGGATCCCGGACCTTCAACAGTTAGAGGTACGATCTTATTACCCTCAGTTTTATCTTCATCCCATTTCGATATTGGTGCTTCGCATAGCTTTATCTTGGTTACTGTTGTGGAGAGACTTGGGAGCTTTATCTTTTCATCTGCCGAAATGTTGACTCTTGATACACCGTTGGGAACTAGTACATCATGAATACGTCAGTGCAGAGAGTTCCCTCTTGAGGATTCAGGGTGTCACTTCTTATGGGACCTCTATGTCCTAGAGATGACAGGCTATTATTTCATTCTTAGTATGAACTGGTTAGTTCTCTTTCAGGCAGTCGTCAATTGCTATCACCGCATGGTGAGTTACGTAACACCAGAGGGCAGATAATCTCTCCATAGAGGCGAGTGGGATGTCCATGCAGGTAGAGATGCACTAGAGCATCATGATATAAGAGGATTTACAACCCAGATTTCCATTCATTATCTGGATGACTAGGGGACTTCACAGTTAGCCTTTCCTCCAGTGGTGGATTATTTCAGGGATGTCTTTCTATAGGACTTTTTATTTTTGATTTTGGAGCATGAGATAGAATTTTCAACTGTGCTCATGCCAGGAGTGGCAACGGTATCTATTCCTCCTTATAGGATGGCTACACCTGAGTTGCAGGAGCTCAAGAAGCAGTTGGAGGAGTTGTAGGCAAAGGGTTTCATCTGACCCAGTACTTCTCCTTGGGGTTCACCTATAATTTTTTGCGAAGAAGGAAGATGATACCCTTAGGATTTTTGTGGATTATCATAAATTGAACCTGTTGACGGTCAAGAACCGATATCCCTTGTCGAGGATCCATGACCTCTTTGATCAGCTTCGAGGAGCCCGAGTGTTCTCAAAGATTGATTTGAGGTCCGGTTATGATCAGTTGCATGTTAGACCATCCGATATACCTCTTACAGCCTTTAGGAGGATGTATGATCTATACAAATATACATTCGTTCGATTCAGCCTCACGAACGTGCCATCAGTAATTATGGTACTGATGAACTGAGTGTTCCATCCACACTTGGACTCTTTCATGGTTGTCTTCGTGGATGATATCTTGGTGTACTCTCAATCTCGACACAACCAATCTACCAATCTTGAGGTCATTTTGAGTACACTGAGAGATAATATTATTTATGCTTAACTCTCGAAATGCCTTTTTGATGGATCAACTTCACTTCTTGGATCATGTTATCTCAGAGACAGGATTATCAGTAGACCCAGAAAATGTGATAGATTTAGATTCCTAGGAGAAGCTGATGATTTTATTTGAGGTGTGGAGTTCCCTAGGGATGGCTGGATACTACAGTCATTTCATACTGGACTTTTCATGCCTTGCAGCACCACTGACAGACCGGACCAAGAAAGGTGTGAAGTTCATATGGTTAGATTATAGTGAGACACCCTTTCAAGAGATGAAAGGGAGGTTGACATCAGAACTGATACTATTCTTACCAGAGATGGGAAAGAGCTATACAGTCTACTGTGATGCTTCAGGTGTCAGACTGGGGGTTGTGCTTATGCAGGGAGATGGGGTAGTTGCTTACGGGTCTCGGCAGGTGAGACCACACGATAGGAACTACCCGATGCACAATCTGGAGTTGGCGGCTGTTGTTCATGCCTTATGCTGTTAGAGACACTATCTTATGGGAGATAACATTGTGGTTTTCACAGACCATAAGAGTCTCAAACACATCTTCATTCAGCATGATCTAAATCTGAGAAAGCATAGGTGGGTCAAGTATCTTCAGTCCTTCGACATTGATCTTTCCTATACACGATGAAAGGGAAACATAGTGGATGATGTGTTGTGTAGAAGAACTCAGATTCAGGAATTTCAAAAGGCTAGAAGTGAGTGGAAGATTGTGGATATGTTCTCTAAAATGTATTTGGAGGTGCATGACAAACAAGGGCATGAATTTCTATCTTCTGTAGCTGTTACCTCTAAACTTCTTGACCGGGTACGGATGAGGAAACTATCAGACTTGGAAGGCCTAGTCCTGTGAGAGAGTGTGTCGGGAGAGGACCCTCTTCCAGGATAGACAATTGGCGAGTATTAGATCATGTTTTCCAGGGATGCATATGGGTGCCATCAGATACATGTGAGGAGCTGATGCAGGAATTTAATTCCTCAGTGTGGGCAGTTCATCCTGGAATCACCAAGATGTATAGTGATCTACACCACTAGTACTAGTGTCCAAGAATTAAGAGAGATGTTGTTGGGTTCATCATGAAATTTCCTACTTGTATGTAGGTGAAAGAGGAGCATCAGAGACTAGCATGTCTTTTTCAATAGTTACACTTTACCAATTAGAAGTTGAACGATGTCGTGATGGAAATCGTGACTGGGTTACTGAGTTCGCCTCAAGGGAGTGATGTTGTTTGGGGTGTCATCGATAGGCTTGCGAAGGTTGACGATTTATTTTCAATCAAGGAGACCATCTGTGTTGATGAGCTAGGATGGTTGTACATATGATAGATTGTATGTCTACATGGTGGTCCACACTCCATTGTTTCAGACCGGGATGATTGTTTTACTTCTCGGTTCTTGTAGGGGATTCAGAAGGCTTTGGGTACAAATGTACTTTTGATTACAACATACCATCCAGAGAAAAATGTCATGTCCGATCATACGATCTAGGTGCTTGAGGATATGCTCCCGGATTTTATTCTTGATTCTGATCGTAATGGGGGAATAATATTCCATTTATAGAGTTCACCTACAACAATATTTTTCAGGTGACTATTCATATGGTACCTTACAATGATTTGTACGGTAACCTTTACCGATCACCTTTGTACTAGCTGGAGGCAGGAGAGGTAGCTTTTCTGGGACCTTGTCTTGTTCAGGAGACCTTAGAGAAGATAGCATTCATTTGTAAGAGGATGTGTACAGTATAGTGTCGACAGATTTCGTATGCTGATCAGCAGAGACGACCTCTGGAGTTCGATTTCGGGGATCAGGTTTTCAGGTGTGTCGCATTGAGGATGGGATACAAGAGTATTCAGAGACAGGGATAGACTTCACCGTTGTATGTCGGGCCATTTTAGGTGTTGGAGAGAGTTGGACTCGTTTCCTATTAGTTTCAGTTACCTTATAGGTATCGGTCTATGCATGATGTCTTCCACGTTTCTCAGCTCATACTTTACTTTTCATACCCGTCTTAGGTCTTTCAACCCGAGGAGGCTGAGCTCGATGTAGATGTATCATTTGAGGATCATTCTATCCGGGCTATTGATCACATTATGAAGGTTCTCCATGGCTAGTATGTTCATCTAGTATGGGTGCTATGGTAGCATGAGCGAGTACAGGACGAGACCAGGGAGAGGGAGGCCGATGTACGATCGCAGTGGCCGGAGCTATTCAGGGTTTCTTCTTCTACACGTCATTATGGAAATTTGGTGACCAATTTCATTAAGGGGGAAAGTTTGTATGAACCCGGATCTTCGTTTCAGGTATGTTTTTCTTTTTCTGGTCGTTTTTGAGAAAAAGAGGAAAATCTGGAAATTTTCAAAGTACATGCTGTGTACTTTATAAGTACACGCCGTGTACCTTATTTCTATGGAAGGCCATGTTCTGGCCATGTCCGGGCCACACCCACGGTGTGTAGGGGAGATGTGGAGGCTGCATAATGTAGAGTGTAGAATGTCCATGTACACACAGTATACCCAAAAAGTACAAGCTGTGTACTTTATTTTTTCCATTAAACAGACCAGGGTCGCTCCTAATCGACAGAAACATCTTCTCCTCAAGATTCATTAGCTGGGAGAATCCATACATCCACGAACATCCTCTGATCCCCTGAACCTATATCTGTTTACCAAATTGACCATCGTCGACTGCGTTGGAACCACAACGATGAGCTCTTCCTTATTCTTGAGTTTCATTCGTTGATTTTTCCTCTTTCTCGAGATATCGTGGGTTTCATGTTTTTTGCATTCTCGTAGATCTTCGCCATTATAAAGAGAATCAATTCTTGTTGTTCAAGTATATTTATCTCCTAGAATCAAGGTAAGTGGTTTGTGCCTTACCTTTCGATGTCTTTGAGTTTTATGTGCAAATTTCCACCAATACCTGTGAATGGGGTATTGCGTCTTTACGGTTTTCCCCTGCTGATTTGCTACCTTGCTTGTATGCTTGTGTAGAGGTAATTTTATCATGTTTGAGGATAATTTCTATACTTGGATAATTTTCCCATTCCTTGTTCTTGTTATGACCTTTCAGTTTTGTTTTCCTTTGGCTGTTATACCTGTTTTCCATGCCTTGTAACTGTAGGATGGAATGGTAATCTCCACATGCTTGTTGTTATATAGAATGGTTATCCATGTAACTATATAGGTGTAATTGGGCCTTAAAGCATTATTATGCATTGACTGGCACGAGACTATGACAACCTTGTGCTCCAGACTATAAGGGATAGACTGAGGGAGCTTCCCAGAGAGTATTGGATATCATAGACTACAAGATGGTTGACAGAGTTAGCTTCCACAGAGAGTCTTGGTTAATGTAGACTACAGGGGATAGACTGAGTGAGCCTCCCAGAGAGTCTTGGATATTATAGACCACAGGAGGGTAGACTGAGTGATCTTCCTCTGAGATCCATTACTTGTTTAAATTTATTTAAACCATTCTAGGCTAGAGGAGGAATTGAGCGAGAGAGATTCCTCAGAGAGTCTGTGATAGACCTGAGACTATAGGAGGAATTGACTGAGTGAGCTTCCTCAGAGAGTTTCTACACCTTGGGGTTATATGAGGGTTAGACCGAGTGATCTTCATTAGAGATTCCCTAAATAACCTAGACTATAAGGGGAATTTACCGAGAATGCTTCCCCAGAGAGTCTTATAATTTACTATGACAAAACTAGAGGGGTTAGGCTGAGTGCACTACCCAGAGGGTTGTTGGTACTTCTTAGATAGGACCAGAGGGTTTGGCTATGAGTACTCTCTAGATGGGTTCCTGTTGTGGTTAGCTGTTTTCTTCACTGATATTTATTATTATGTGGATTGATTACTGTTGTATATCATCATGTTACTACTTGCTGACTACTGCCTGCTATTTACCGATATAGTTTACTTCTTACTATACTTTTACCTGCCATATGGTCACTTAATGTAAGGCATAGATCTCTGGGTGGTTGCCTTACGGGATTTAGACTCACACCATATTTGGGTCATGATTTTGGGCCCAAACAGACTATGTTGTTTCAGGTGTTGACAAGGGAAATCTCTCTTCAACACCTAGTACATGATTGCTTTGGAGCAGGAAAGCATGGGACCTAGCATAGACATCCGATGTTGAGGAGCTGTTTATCTTTTCTTTTGTACTTGTTTGGTACTGTTTGTATTTCCAGCATTGTGACAAGTTTGGTAGTTTTCCTAGATATGTATCATGCATAATTTTATATATACATGTGTGATGCAGTGGTTTATTGTTTTAGTTTTCCGCTGTTTACTTGTGCATTTTTGTTGGATATTTACTTCTTCCGCTTTTGCATGTTATGTTTACTTCCACTGTGTACTCTGCCAATGAGGGCATAGTTTCCCCACTATCACACCCAAGGCCCTCACTGCTAGTCAGCATCCTCTGGAATTTGTGGAAATGCGCTTGAGGCCATGTGACCTACCGATTACGGGGCGCCTCTGGCTGGATTCCAGAACTGGGACGTTACAAAATTCATAAAAAAGATGAAATCAATGATTGAAACCCAAAATATAGAAGTATTTGATCACACAGCATTCCATAAGAAATTTTAATACATATCTCTAAATAATATCATCCTATAATATATTCCAATACCAAAAATGTAATTTCCAACATCAAATTTTATCTAACATAGGTTAATCATATACATAAATATTCAAAATCACCATAAGACTGCAATAAAATCATAGATTGTTATAAAATAAAATTCAAACATTACTCATCAAATAAAAAACCAAAGTATTCTATTTACAAAAGTCATATAGGGTTCACACAAATAATGAACATCTTGTAAAATAACATTTATTACATAATCACCAAATCATTTTCCAATACCTCAGTTGTACATTTGATAAAACATAAGTTACCAAAATCAACTTATTTGAATTCCATATTGTAGTTTGACAAATAATTGTCATACTAACTTGGGAATTCATATAGTCCAGTGGTAGGTGATTCACCCATGTCTTCCTTCTATTGTGGTTTTGATTCCTAAGATATTTTGTAATGTTACATGATATCACCCTATATTCGGGTGGCCCTTTTTCTAAAACAATATAATTCTTATAACATTCCCATAATGAGATAAATACCACAAAAATATACATAAAATATTTTTACCTTAAATTTTATCCGAATCAATTAATTTTTTATCCAAAAATAGAATACCCCATAATTACCTCGAAATAAAAGATCCAATAACCCATAATACAATTATAATTATGTACACACAATTAATGTTAATTATTCCTTGAATATCATTTTAATATAACATTCATTAGGTTATACAGACTAGAAAAAGGCTTCCCAAGTAATCCAGCATCCAAATATCATTAATAATATTAAACAATTCATCATCTTACAATCTACCATAAATCATAAATTAATAAAATGTAGACATCATAATATTTCAACTTTTAGCATAATCTATTAACTATGAATTTCCACCATATCTCATAATACAATTTTACTAGAAATAATATATATGGATTCTAACCAGATGATTCATAAATATTAATCATATCATATTTCATACATTTTGGATAAAGAGATTATGCATACATTGAATCTAGATTTTAGGATCTTCTTGATGTTCCTTTTCACTTTTATCATGTTTTCATACAATTAAAACTAAACGTTCACACCCCTTTTGAAATTAAACATTTTAAAATTATAGGACATGTTGAGATATTGAAATCAAATAAAAAAGATACCCTGACCATAAAATTTTATTTGATATGAGTAGGTGTTGGATAAGTGAACTAATTTCTTGAATGTGGTTTTAATTCTTAATAAGCTATCATAATCATTTTAGTAGGCTTTTATGAAATTAGTGATGATAAAATCATTGTTTACATATAGTAATGTGGTACACGATCACTATAATAACATATTTAAAAATGATCCTAAATATTCTAAAAGGAATCATCACTTAAAAATGAATTCAATTATTTAAATAATAATTTGATATATGGTAAATATGACATAGAAAGAAAATTTGTAATACATTAATCCATCAACTCATTTATATCTCATTTTTTTATTTTTTTTATCGAATCCAAATAATTTACCATAGTACTACTAAATTATTCATATGATAAAAACATTTTTAGTTATATGGTATAATTGAACTACACTGAAATAATATCCTATCATTTTAATTTTTCTTAAACTCATCACTAATTCAAACTATAAGACTCCATCCTCAAACATAACTTATTCTAGATTTTTTTGAACTAGAAATCATGTTCTAGGGTCATTTATTTTTATAACATTAGAAATTAGGACATAACTCATACATAAAAACTAAAATATTATAAAGGGAACACTTTTAATAACTTTCAATTTTTTCTAAAATAAAATATTTAAAAATAAAGAAGGTTTTTTTTCATGCTTAGTCCTCATAATTTCTTCTTGACCCTATATTTAACACTATTATACTATAATGCGGGTGAAATTTTTTTCATAACATGGGATGAGCATAAGTGTCTTAGTAAGGGATACATAATGAAAGAAAATGGTTAGTCTTCCACAAACGTGTAAACCATTAATTAATTATGATAATGTAATACTTTCAACCACTAAGAATTCGGAAATACACTTCACTAAACATATAATAATAGCATAATTCTTCTTATAATAAATGGATTTTGACAAATCCCAATAAATAAAAAATAAAATATAAATGTAAATTTTTGTATGACAATATATATATGGAATTACCATATGGTTGACATTAATAAATATTACTTTTACAAAAGGAATATCCATATATCAAACTTCCATTCCCAATGAATTTATGGTTATAACGTAACCACCCATCATTTATTTATCATAGAACCACCCATAATTGTATAATATACCATCCTCCCTTATTTGGTTTATCTTGTAACCACCCTCCTAATGACTATGTACCATTATATAATAATATTTCATAAAAGATTCTAGTTATCAAAATTTTGCTCAAAAAATTCCACTTGCAAATCACAAGAAACCATATCAAGATATTGGAAAAATAAATGCATTATAAAATCCATATTCAATATCTAAATAAAAAAAATGGGAGTAAGTCATTTTTTTCATTTAAAGACACTAATCATTGTAGACTAATGAAAATATTAAATAATGCTTATGGAAGAAGAGAGGTCTTCATCGCCCTGTACATTAAAAAATATTCCTTTGTCCATTTTTAATGAAAGTTTAATGCTTCATTTAAAATGAATTTTTAATACCTTTTTGAAATTAAAATATAGGTAATAAATTTAATTTATAATACCTTCATATCAAGATATATAATTAAGAAAATTAATATCATGAAGAAAACATTTGATTATTAAATTGTCAAATGGTCAGGGTGTCCAATACAAAATTGAACATTTAAACCCTAATATTCATTAGTTAATATATTTACCAAAACATTATATTACATTATTATATAGAGAAAATAAATATGAAATTTCATAGTTATTTTATATTCACATAATTAAATAATATGTGTTCATATTATAAATAAATACCTGAATAATAGAATATTGAGATGAAGCCACTTATCTTGAGTTTGATTTGTCATATATGCTTGTTATTCTTCCTAAATAATAAAATTTGGTTAATTTATAATTTAAAAAAAAACATGTTATTGTTATTATTATTATTAATTTTATATCATTAATTACCATGATATAATAATTTGTTAATTATTTGAGATCATATCAGGTGTTTTGTCGATATTCTGTACATGAGTTAAAAATGAACATGGTATGGTGTCAGTAGTCAATGTGGTCATATGTGCCTAAAATATAGAATATTATTTTTTAAATAATATAATATTTTTTATATCAATTATAATTATAAATCCATTTATTAAATATGGATTTGAAAAATTGTATAACATAACAATCATAGAGATGGTAGTCGTAAAAACACATGAGTATCAATTTCCATTTTTTGTTAACCATTATGGAATTAAGGTATGTATTATTATTTCATTCAGAAATTATCATAAAATCATTAATATCATATTAATAATTTAAATATTATAATATGTATTATACAATATATGTGGGGATTGAAAACGAATCACTTCACTATGTGGAGATAATTGTTCACACATATGCCTGAAAGATGTAATCATTTAAATGTTCCTAAAAAGTAATAACTTAATTGATATATTATTATATTATATTGATAATTTGTTTATGAATATCACATATAATAATTAATTCCATCATTAAATCCAGTATTGATATATAGTAATTAAAATTGATCTATATTAGTTCGTGAGGTGGTAATCCGTTGTACACATGAACAAAAGGTTCATTTCCCATTTTATAAAAAAGGAGATTGATTTATGTGATGATATTAACATAATTAAACAAAATTATATTGAAAATACTGGATTTATTATCTCATCATTAATGAATGAAATTTGATGGATTTAGAAGAAAAAAATAGAAATACATAACGAAAACGATACCCCTTCTTTGCTTGATCATCATTAAAACACTTTAACACCACTAAAGAGTGTTTTATGCCTAAAATAATGTTCAGGAAATTAGGTAAGGTATATATGGAAATTTTTTGTCATAGTGGGAGAAAAAAATGATTTCAATGATTAATTAATAGAGTATAATGTGGGGAATTTTATAAGAGACGGGAGAGGCACCCATGAAATTATTAAAATCATTAAATTTATATCAATCATTTTTTATTCCAAATGTGCCCAAAAGTTTTTAGTTCCAAGATAGGAAGCGTACCGATCAAAAAATAATATCTCAGTTAATATTATAAAATTTTTAGTATTTTTTGAATCAGTATCTTTTTTATTTCACCGCTCTTAACACCGACCATTTATCATGTAATTTACACATATAAGGTTAAAATAATTACCAAATCATGCCAATCATAAAAAAAATTGTTTTTTAATGACATTAGTAGATTTATCTCAACATTTTAGAAAGATATTATATTTTTTAAAAATTTATATCAATTAGTTAAATATTTTATGTTGTATAATTTAAATTTTGTCAATTTTTACATTATTCATTACTTGATGTTTTGAAAAAAATAAAAATAACCTTATTATTTCAATAAAAATACAATAACTAAATCATGACATGTCATATTAATCCTAAAATATTTTTATATCATAAAGTAGTTCTAATTATATTCATTTTAATATTTTTAATATAATTTTTTAATTTATACTTTAATAAATCTATTACCGCATCATCTTTGTGTCAGAATTGATTTTAATTTTTTTATTACTTAAAATTCTAAATAAATTACCAAGTTGCAGTAAATCATTTTATATTCATAATTACTATTAATTTTCTAATATATCATTTACATATCCCCATATTAAAATTATTTTTGTAATAAGACCCATATTTATGACATATTTTCCATTTCATTAAACTAAATGTTATAAATGTCATAATCACACTCGTGGGTATTTAAAAGTTCTCATTCATCGCATGTATGGTCATGGTTAATAATAAATCTTCCAATAATATTTTTACAAGTTATATGGTATATTTTTTATATAAAAATATTAATTTTATCTTTTGGTACCCTTTTTACCTTTAATTATGGTAAGTTAAATATCAAAGTAATTATTCACCAAAAATAACATTGATCCATTTGAACCGCATTTTTCATGATGATTACAACCATTATTTTATTTTTTAAAAAATTAAATTCATATAATAAATTAAATTAGGTTTAACACTAATTTCATTGATGGGTCGAGGAATCGTGTTTTTGAAGTAAAATGTTCAAATGATCACAATGTTTTATTTTTTGTCTTTATTTGAAATCGATTCTAATAAACTAACATGGATGTAGTGGTAAAAATTAATCTAACTATACATTAATATCATGTATTATTTAAATCTATTAATATAAATAAATTAGGAGAAAAAAATTTTTGAATTAAAAATTAGTATTATTCATTATTCCTTAAAATTTGAATTTAATAAAAAAATTCAAAAGTAATATTTAATGCACATATTCCAAGGAATATGTTTATTATATCAAATATAATTAATAAAAATTACAAATACAGTAATTGAAATTGTTAATCCATCAAAAGACGGTAAAATTACTATTTTGAAAAAACAATCTATTTTATGTGTCAAATTGAATTGATTCTTATATCATGTATATAAATAATATAAGATGAATTTTAAAAATTATACTATATTTATATATTATTTATATAATACAAAATAGAATAATTTTATTGTTTAATAAACACAATTTTTCACACTAGAATAGTTTTTCAATAAAACACAACATTTATATTCAATTTATTTTTATTTTTAGTAATAATAATGTTTTTTCCAATGCAAAATTATAGAATCATGTGTAACCACTATTCTTCATAATTAATTTAATAAAATTCATTCCATCAAATCTAATTGATATGATATAAGAGAAACATTTAAATAATAACATTTAGTTGTTAATTAAAACAGGATGTTGTTTATCATGTACATTATTGAACGTAGTGTTTTTCTTCCAAAAACTCGAGATTTTGTAGTTAAATACAATCATAATTTTTATTATTGAAGTATTTGGACAATGTTAAAAAAAAATTTAAAAAAATGAAAGGGAGAGAAATATTGTATTCTATCAATGAAGGAAATGATGATGAATTATATGAAAAGTATGATGTTGAACTATTGAGTGATAAAAGAGAAAAAATGACAGTGAATTTTTTTCTTCTTAAATAACTAGAGTGGAACTAAATGAACTATTTCCAATATATATATCAAAATAATTCATTATCAGATAGTTAATGATAAACCATTCTAATAAATGATGAGGTTGTATCATAAAAACCTTACAACATTGTTAAAATTGAACCATATTCCCATTGAAAAATATTTATAGAACCACAAAATGTTATTATAATAATAATATTCATGATATTATATGTCAAATTGTTTATATAAATCTTATAACTGATGATATGAGCATAACATATCATATGTCATAACAAAATAAAATTGAGCTAAAATCCAATTCTTTATGTCTTGATTCCCATAATACACATTAGAACCTTCCACATAAATAACATATTTATTTTATAAATATATTATATAATATTACTTATATACATATTACCTTAAATTGTTTACTTTGAACTATTTATTTCCCATTTATTAAAAAATATTTGTTAAAATCATTTTCTGGTTAATTACTGCTTTGTTGTACTTGTATTTTATAGGCTATTTTGGAAATTTCATTTTGATCATGGTTCTATAATATCATTAATTTTAAACATTACATAAATATAATAAATATTTTTTATAAAATTAGTTATAGTAAAAAATTATTAATAGTAAAAATTAAATTCCTCGTTCAGGGACATGGTAGGTTGTGTATATGCATGAATGCAGATTTCATTTCCCTGACAGAAAAAAGTGTTTTAATAAACAAATATACATTCAAGAGTAATTATTATTTCATATTTATAATATATAATCATAAATTTTATTCTTATTATATTTCATGAAATTTTTCATAAAGAACAATGCACATCACTTTTTGAGGTTGTAGTCTGCCACACACATGAGCTTCGTTATTGTGTCTCTCATGTAATAGAATTAAAGAAGGTATATATGATATTATTATTAAAATAAAATAACTATATCATATATATAATGTATATACATTAAATAATATAAATTCTTTATTTTATCATGTCATGATTAGGGTGATAGAAAATTAATTACATCCGTTTTCGAGATAGTAGTCCACCATGTTGTTAAACGATAGATTCATTTCCCATTTGAATGAAGATGAGTTAGATATATATAATTACATTATAATAATAAAATATATATTTATTTTATATAATTTTTATATTATATCATAATAGTTGAATATTATTTAAACTATTTTTAAGAATAAACAAAACAAAAATGAATGATGTTGAATTTTAGCACTTTTTTAGTGAGGCTATTTAGAATTATAACTAATTCCATACAAGTTGTGATTAATGAAAAAAATAATTAATCTATAATGTGATCATTTAAGAATATAATATTTTTTGTTATGTCATGAATGGTCTATGGAGTTTCATATGTTTGCATAATAGACTATATGTTGTGGATTTATATTAGAGAATGAGAGGAGAATATATTATTTTTGAAAATAATGGAGTGTAACCCCAGTTTTAAAATGTGGAAAATTCTATGAATGGGAATTAAAAAAACATATATGTTATTTGGATGATATATTTCCATTCAATTGGTTTTGGATATTTAATTTTTCATTTTACCCATTATCTTTATTGTTTACCCTCCTAGTGACCTCATTTTATCCTTTACCACATTATTTAATTTTGACGGGTATTCATGATCATGTGTTCTTAAGATAAAACATCCTAAATATAGTATTTCTTAGATAAAAATATCGATGAGAGGAATTAAAAGTTCAATACATTTTGCATGTAATTATTATATTTGAATAGAAAGGAACAAATAATGGAATGAGGGATTGTTTTCCATAAAAAACTGACACTTGTTTAAAAAACATGGAGTATTTTTATTGACCAATATTGGTATATCATGGATGGTATTAAATGAATATATCTCAGTTACAGCATGGGAAAAATATTTCTTCTCCCCAGTCCACCTAATGAACAATGTAAACGGTGGATATTCATGTATCCCCCAACATCATTTTAAAAACATAGGATAAAGGCTCCTTTATCACATTTAGTACGTGCAGTTTTAGAATATATCATGATTCTATGAGATCAATAATACTTTGTATCAATTTATTCTTTAGGAGGGAAGATTATCTTCCAGATTGAGCAATAGTTATTATTCAATTTCTTGTTCTTTTTTGACAAAACAACATTGAACTCATATTAGTGGAAACTGACTACAATACCGTGGGACAATAATCCATCAAGGTATCATTGCATCATTTAGGGGTTGGTTTTTTTGTTGACAATAAGGGTTTAAATTGTGAATTTTAGAGTACTAGAGATGTTTTTGGAAATTCACGTTTACAAAGAACCACATAAATAGAATGGACAATATGGAAAGGGAATGAATTTTGCGAAGATAATCTTCATGGATTGTATTTCATAAATACATTAAAAATGTTGATAGTGATTCTTCACGATTACAATGAGCTTCGTGAATGGAATCATTGAAGAGCATTGCGGTGACAAAGGGCATTGTGAGTGGAGCATCTAGTCAAATGCACAAAGGTATTGACAGAATTATCCACAATTACGTTGAGCTCCGTGATCTGAAAATTTCCGTGGTGCTTCCGGATATTGAGGGAATATCGGTAGGAATTTCAGAGCTTCATGATTTTTGATGATGTGGTGCTGACATCACATGGATGGTTTGAGGGTCGGTGGAATTGCCAATAAGTAGGTCTCGACCCCCTAGAGATATGTAGAGAGTTTTCGAAGAAAATGTTTTTCTCTCGAATTGCGATGGTGGTTCACAAAGGAGTTGTGATTTTCAAATGGATGGTGCTTCATGAAAGACAATTTAGCTATGCAAAACACGCATGCTCCACATTATCTCAGTGAGATTCATGAAGTATGTCACTCTGTGATGACTTGAGCTCCACGACAGCCTGATCATTGTGAAGGTGTGAGCTTCGCGAACAGGGAGAAGATTTCCTAAGGCTTGTTTGAGCTTTGCTAAATTGGTAGCTTCAAAATGTGGGGTGATTTGCGAAGGTACTTCAAAAATGTTATTTCACCGTGGTTAGGGGAAAAGGGTATTCATCTATGGATGAAATTTGGACTTCAATAGAGAATCTAAATATAGTGGAGGAAGCATTTATTAGTGATAATTAAGATACCGCCAGGTATATAATCTATGAGTGGATCTTCAGATGAAGAAGTAAGCTCAGTTTAGTTGACAGAGAAGTGAGATCTCACATTGTGAGTGGTTGTAAACTAGGAGGGACATTGCGTCCTCTTAGAACTTGTAAACAGCAGTGCACTAATTGTGGAATTGGTACATCGGCACACTGCCAGTGTGTTCTCCTTGGACACAGCCTAATGAGGGTGAACCAAGTAAACAATTTTGTATCCTATGAATTATTTAAGGTTTATTCATACTTTGTAATAGGAAGGAGTGAGAAAAGTGTTTTGTCTAATAGCAAAACAATATCAAACAGGGCTGTTGATTTAAAATGTGATACCCTAATTCACCCCACCACTCAGGTTATCTAGCATAGTGGACCTAACAAAAACAAACCACAAAATTTTATATTTTATTATCCGTACCAAATGGATTGTCTCATTTCATACCTAAAGAATAATATGATTCATAAAAATTTATAAATAAATTCTCCACACATATCATAGGAAAATAATGTCTTTAACATTTTTTATTATAAGGTTACTCATGACATTTTCATTTCATTCTTCTCTGTTATGTCCCCTCATAACCTATTTGTTGTTAATATGCTTTGAGTTTATATTGTAAGTCATAATTATTTTACTCCATAATTATCAGTATGTCATTAAAATATTCCTTATTAAAAAATTCATATATTTACTTAGATGGGCAGAGGGAAAATTTTTAAAGGATAAAAATATCTTTATAAAAAAATAAAATATTAAATTTATTCTATTTACCTAAATTTGATTAATTAATATCCCAATAAATTATTTTTAAATATCAAATAGTTTTAAAATAAATTTATCTTTTAAATTCATTGAATGAATATAATCATTTTTTTAAAAAAAATTATTTTTTAATATTTACAAAATGTTTAATATTTAAAGAAAATTATAAAAATATCAAGAAATGAAAATTTTATTATTTTGAATAAAATATGATTTTTATTTATAATATTTCTTTTTGATAAGTAAAATATTTTTATTTTAAAATATTCGATAAAAGAAGACAATTTTTTTAAGAAAACTGTTTTTATATTTGAAAAATAGTATTTATTCTTATATAGATATTAATTACTAATAATATATATGAAAAACATTTTAATGAATTTTTTATGTTTAAATTTTATTCAAATCATTGAAAAAATGTAATTTGATTAACTAATTTATTTAAAATGAGTTTTTGTGCATCGAAACTCTTAAAAATGAGTTCATTTATTCTGAAAAGTATTATAATTTCATTTCTAGTTAATATGACACCAATGAAATTATTTGATATACATTTGTGCACAATAATTTTTTACTATTGTTAATCTTATTCATACTCACCATTTTAATAGTAAGGAGATAACTTTAATATTAATTAATTGTATTTTAATTGTATTTTTCTATTCATTAAAACTATATATTTCCGGTAATGCAACTAATAAAAAATATAATATTTTTTTAAAAAAACTATTTTATTAAAACTTGATTTGTTAAATTTTTCACCAATTAAAAAATAGTTATCCATAAAAATTCCCTCACAATGTTAAAATAAATTGAATATATTTATTCCTCAATGAAAACTCAGGTTCCCGTGTTGATTATTTTGGATCGAACATTGTATAATTGATACAGGAAGGGGGATAATTTTAGTGTAAAACTGTAAACTAATTAGAATACAAAACCTATTAATTATAGATATATGGTAATTATTCATCAGATGATTATTAGAGTAACAATATCAGACTCATATAGAATCCATTACATTTTTGTTTGGTAATGGTCAATAATATAAAAATTCTACATTTAATGCATAACATAATTTTAATAACATAAAGAAACATGTAAATGTAAAGAATTCAATAAAATAAATAATGAAATAAACAATCATTGATAGTGTTATAATACTCTTTATCTTTATGAGTCATGAATGTCAAAAACACAGGCATAAGATATCCCATGTTTTTGACCAAATCATAATGTATGTATTTCTTAAGAACGAAATACCTTGATCAAAAACAATATATTCATCTTTATCTTCATATCCCCTTAATCCCTCAATCACCTAGATTAGAACCAACATGAGAATTATTCACCTAGGTCCCCAATCTAAACCCATATCACACATGGGGAATACATATTTAAAAATGTTATGTGGAATTTGAAATCCTCAATAAGATTCAAGTGAACAAAAAATCTCTCTAATTTTAAAAGTAATAAGTAATGAGAGGCTAGAAAAATAGAAAACAATAGACATATTTAAGTCACAAGATACTTATCTCCCAACCCATCTAATTCATTTATATATATATGCACTCATCCAATAGTCATATTCCAAGATTCATATATTTGGATTCAACAACATTGGAAGAGATACATCTTGACATCGTAGCATGAACATGTTCATATGCAGTCATCTTGATGGCAATATTATAGTAATATATTATATTCCATCAATTATAGTAATACTTGTTGAATTTTTAGGGTAATATTTATTTATCTGATATAATAAAAATAATCTTATAATAGTTTTTATAATACTTTTCTTAATGATTACGTCAACCTTTATCAATTATATTTTTACCCATTAATATATATAATCATTTTCTAGTGGATATCAGTAAATAGTTATATTGTGAACATTAGCAAAAACATTCTACGATGATATTTTAAAATTTTCATCTTTGTTAAAATTATTTTTATATCTGATCATATGAATTATATGTGTTCATTTATAATTTTTTATTAGAGTGTCAATGTATAAATGTAGTGTCGTTTGATTACAAAATTATTGTTTAATTAATAAAAGTATGTTCTTGTTAATAATGTGTTCAACAACCTGGTAAATGTATATTTTTTTTCTACAAACTAATTCCAAAAACATTTGAAAAATATAAGTTTAGTACATCATGCTATTTATTATTGTTTTGTGATTCTAACAAATATAGATAAAAATCATATCAATATAGTTTTGATACAAAAATATCAAGGTCATTAAAAATCACAATGTACAAAAATTAGGGAAAAAATAACATTTAAAAATATACAAGCCCGTTATTCATTTATGAATACTACTCCCCTATCATTTTTATCTTCCCCATTATCTATAAAACTCTTATTATTATACAAATTTTTCATGAGGAAAAGATAATATTTAAACCTATTAAAAAACTTCCCCTAATAAAAGATTATCCAATAAATTCTCCCCCAATATCTTCACAATATTTATGATATTTAAAATGAAATTAGAATTATAATATACCAGAAATTCTAGTGAAATAATTACATGGAATAAATTTTAAATGATTAATATTCATCCAAAAAATATATAATGATCATTCATCCAGCCGTAATAGGAATAATTAAATCACGTATATATATAGTAAAACATCCAATGTGAAAAATTCATTAAAATAATTTAAATGTTAGAAAATCAATATGCATTCTATGAAATTAAATCATTAATTCATCAATGAATACTGTAATACGACTTTTTTCCTCAAAAATATTTCTTACATCTTTTTTGTCTATTGTTTTTTCACTCCATCATGAATGAAATTTTTTCATGAAATTTATAGATTAGAAACTCATATTTTAATATGTCAAATTCATTATAAAGATATTGAATATTATTATTTTCATCAATTATCATTTCCACTTTTTCATTGATAATTATATTATGTTAATTCAATTCTGATATTTCATTATACTGAGATTCCCATAATATTTTGAACGAGTTAATTAGTTTAAGTTTCTTAGAATCTTTTGGGGAAAATTTTGAAATGAAAATTAAATATCTTATAATAACTTATTAAAAATTTAAATGTGTTCATCATGTTATTTAATGTATCATTAAAAGTCATTCAACCATGATAATATTATATTTAATCATTTCATATATTCCTTAGAATTAATTTGGAATTGATTGTATTTGGATTCATTATAAACAACAATTTTAGATAACGTATTTATGTAGTTTTTTCCTAAAACACTTATCCCTAATTAAATGTGCTTGAAACATGAATCAAAAATAGGAGGAAACATTATAAAATCAGAATGCTACCTAAAATATTAATTAATATTTTTTATTATAATTCTGTCATCTAATCTGATTGGCTAGCTGTGAAATCGGATAAATATGACGAGACATCAAAAAATTATATTCTATGATGATTGAAATTATGTTCTATTATTGTTATTTTTATTTCAAAGAAAATGTACATTCAAAAATATTATCACTTTTATTTGTTATATATTTTTCCGATAACATTTTATAGGACTACTTATTTCCAATTTATTTGTCAGATAATTTTCCCTAATTTATAAACTCTAACTACTCCAAATTCTCTATATGAGAACCGAAATATGTGTATTTTGATGAAAAAAATCATCATCATTATCTCGATCATCATTAAAAGATTATTTGGACTCTTCCTCTAATTAACTCTCATACATCCATTAGAACACCTCATCATTTCTATAATCAGTTTGTCTAGGTTATTTACCAACTTCTACATGATATGATATATGTTTTTATACCTTAAAAACTTTTCCTTTACCATTTTCAAAAATTTAAACATATTTTGGAGTTATTCAATTTTTTAAATCACATGAATTTAGTGGAACAATCAAGAGACTGTTTTCAAGAACTCATTTAACACTAAATAATGGTGAAAAAAAATAAAATGTTTTTTTTAGGAAATTGGATATCTTCATTTAAACATTTGACTAGTTTTATCGAACATTCAATAACTATTTATTTATCAATAATTATATTTTTTTACATATATTATTCTAAATTAAAATTTTTATATTTATATTTTATTAATGACAAGGACTCTACCTTATGAAGTGAAAATTAAATATCATTATGTATCATTTAAGCCTTATTAGTCGTCCAATATTAGTATTCATTAAAAAACATAGATTTCATCTATCTCTTTAGACTTGGAATTAATGAATCATATTTATCATTTTATAAAAACAATTTTATAATCATGGTACTTTAGTATCATATTTTAATTGTTTTAATACTTGAAAAATATTTTTAATTCTGACATAGAAACCAATTTCAATCTAAAAATTGTTTCATTATATACCAGTGATATTCCTTCCATCATTTCAACTTATTGATTCTTGAATTTCATTACTATCATAATATTTATAGACATAATGTGAATAAAACAGGAAAATAGAATAATCATTAACTTATTTGAACTTTTCCTCACTGAATTTACTATAAAGAAAATGATTATCTATTAATTAAATATTCACATATCCATTAAGAATTCCATAACAATGGTATCAAATACCTACAAAAAATCCATATCTCATTTTCTAATAATTAGGTATTCATGCATCCATATTGCTATAACTCTTTCACTTTTATTAGATAATGAAATTTTATTACATTCAAAATGGAATGAAAAAAATGATCATTTTACCATTTAATTCTAAAATTAATTATGATTTTTGGTAGACAATGAGTTTTTAAAAAGGAATATCCCCCATCAAATAAACTACTAAATATGAAACTTGTTAAATAGCACACTTATAATTATCCTTAAAATGATTAAACATTATTATGTCAAAATTTCATTTATTAAAAACTATAATTTTTTTGTTTATTGATGTTAATATCGATGGATAATGAAAAATGAAATCTAATATCTCAATCCATTATTTCTCTGAGTATTGAAATCTGATAAAATAATCATAGAGATATAATATTATCAATGAACTGTTTTTGAGTGCATTTATCCTCACAAAATTACTTCTTGAAATATCTATGGATGGATAAATTTTTATAATATCTTATGAGATTTGTGATTAGATGAAGAAATACTAGTTAGATGAACAGTAAAAAATTGACAGCTAGAGAATATGATAGATGAGAGTTTTCTACAGTCTTAATGTTTAATGTGAGATTTCATAACCCACTATTATATTTATAATAATTTAGAGAGTTATCAAATTCAAAATATATAATGTCTTGTATGAAATACATTATTTTATCTACTCATAAATAACAAGACTCATATTATGTAAATAGATATTATGAACTATAAATCATTTTTGATAGAAATATTTTTGGATGAACATGTTTTAGTGGGAAAATGATTTTTAATAAATAATTATAAAAATTAATGTTGTCAATAAAAAATATGAAATAGTTGAAATTAAAAGGTGATTAAGAAGTACCAGTTAAGTGTAAAATTGAAAATTTCTGTTTTAATATTTTAGTAGTAAATATATTTCATTGATTTTAAATTATGATATTTTTTTAAAAATATAAAATATTTAAAAAAATGATGAAATTTATAAATTAAATTATTTTTTTATGAAAACCAATAGATTTTATAAATACTAGTATTTTAAGGAAAAAATTAGGAAATCGATATTTTATTGAAATATTAGATATTTACAAATCTAATATTTATATAAAAACAAAAAGACTTCTTAAGACCAATTTTTTAGTAAAAAATAAATGATTTATATAGTATGGTTTTATTTTAAAGAAATATTTATAAATCAGTAAAAATATTTATTTGAAAAATGTTATTTTCTATAAAAAATGGATTCTTAAAATACTAATGAGTGTAAAAAAATAAATGTTTTACAAATATATATATATATATATATATATTTTAAAATTAATGATTTTAAAAAACACAATATATGTTATTCCCATTAGAGAATATTTTCATTTAATTAAATATATTAGTAAACCAAACATATATATGAATGATCATTTATTATTGAAATAACTATTTTCTGCATAATATATTCAAATATGTTGGAATTATTGGAATAATAAGGATTTCCATGAGTTTATATTATGATATGATGAATTTTAAAATAATTAAAAAAAATAGACGATGATATTAATGTAATTGGTGAACAATATGTATGTGTTTTTCTCATTACTAATGTTTTGGGTTTTTACAAATGGAAATGTCACTTGTGTTATAACAAAAAAAATAATTTTTCAAATATTTAATCCATAATTATTGGTTTTCAATTTAATCCATATAACATGAAAATTAAAAATTCTAGACAAAAAGTATTTGGATTCTATTGTGGAAATTAGTAATGATTTTTCTTTATAATGATAACATGAAAAAATATTTTTCTATGATACATCAATTTTTACCTGTAATATTTTTTTTCATTTTATATTCACTAAAAAAGTAATATGAAAAAAACATTTAGTTCAAGATAATTTTGAAAATAAATAAATAATATTACATATATGTTTTTATTAATATAATTATAAATACATCTTATTGAATTTTTATGGGATTATTTATTATTATCTTGATATCAATCACAAAATGAATAACGAAAACCTAAAATTTGGATGAATAAATCTTATGTATAGTAAACAACACATAATTACTCTACAAATAATTTGATCTACTAGTTTAACAAATTGATCAATTGTAGTTCCCCAACCCCAATAATCCCAAAATTAGTGTCTATTAAAACTAAATATTCATGATTACATATACAAATATCCATAAGGATAGAATATTTTAGTTGTCTTGGTAAACAAAATACATACACGTGTATTTTATTTTGATCAAAATATTTTAATTACTACATAGTTTTTTTGATAATTAAATTATTCCCACATATAATATCGTTGAATATATTTCTTATTACACTTATTGGATTCTCGAAAAGAGGAAACTATAAAAGGGAAAGATAAAATTTTAGTAAGGTGAAAGTATAGACGAATAAATAACAAATCATTTAGCATTATCTATTTTGAAAAGGTAAAAATTGAAAAAAAATAGTTCATATAACCAATAAACTAAGTGGGAAGTTCATAAACATTATAGAAATTTAAATTAAATAACAACAATTCCATCTAAAATAACTGGATAATGAAAAATTATAATGTAATGGTAAATATTTGAGCACACATTTCATGTATTCAATAAACATATTACCAAAACTAATCCATTACTAAAAACAATGTAACAATATGGTAGAAAATAATAATATATGAATTCTAAATAAATGAAATGATAAAATATTTGAATTCATGTTTTTCATCAACTTGATACGTTTATCCTAATGATCCACCCTCTAAACCATTTAAAATATACTGGGTTAAAACCATACTCAAAAGCTAGAAAATTCCATTATCTAATGTCAATAACAATGAATCATGGGGGATCACTAACCAATCTTCAACCATAATGGATTTATCACCGTGAATAATTAACTTATTTCAATTTTATATCTAATTTTTAACAATTTTAAATTTTATTATTATTTTTTATTTAACATATTAATTTTTTTGTATATATCTACAAAATAAATAGTGTTCATATTGAGTGTTTTGAAAAAGTTTTTTAGATGACTCAAAAAAGTATTTGGTAGGTTGATTATGGTCAAAGGGGTAATTAAAAAAATATAAATAATAATAATCAAGATATAATTTTCATATTTATTTATCAATTATAAATTCAAAAGCAATAATAAAATATTGTTATGAAAAAAAAACCGGTATTACATAATGGGAGATGGTAGGACTTACATATACAAGAGTGTCGTTCCTATTTTTTATGATAACAAAGAGAAGAAAAAAGTAATCATTATCATTATAGAATAATAATTATACAATACATACTATATTATGTAATTATATATACTTATTTATATAATTCAGGAAATTTAAATTGATTCTCATCTATTTGAGGAAGTTGTAGTCAACACGTCCACCAACGACATCATCATTTTTTAGTGTGTGAAAATGTAATAAAGAAAATGTTATATTATATTTGATGAACGGAAATTATTTCATGAATATATTATATATGTATTTTACCTAAAAAAATTTAAATTAAATTCATCCTTAATACATTAGATATAATACGTGAACGCATCACATCTCTTTTAGGAGGTCATAGTCTACAGGTCAACAAAAAATGTTATCATATTTTGAAAAAATGTAAAAAATAACGGTATTTTTTATATAAAAAATAGAGATGAATTTATACAATATAAATATCACATATATCACATATAAATAATTTTCTCATTAAAATTTTCAACCATGATATGTGGTAAGGGAAATAATGAATGACATCCTTTTGTAATGTGGATGTTCTCCATAAACACGAACAATATATTTGTTTCCAATTCAATGTAAGTGTGGGAAGGTTTAGGTCCATTAAACAATAGAAAAACATAATAATTTTTTTTAGAATATAGATATCACTTTAATTACATGATTTAAATTTTAATCAAGGGAGTGTTGAATGAAATAATCTAAAATTCATGTGGATGAATGTTACATATTATTTGGGAAACTAATTTTTATTTACACTAAACGAATACTTGAATGGATTTATTCCCAAAGTGACACCTCTATTTCGAAAGGGGATGTATTTTTGGAGATTATATTCATAGGTATTTGACGATATAGATTGATTTATATGTGTAAATTTGTGGTTGGGGTGAGTTCCTTTTTATTTTAGAGAATGAGTGGTATTCTTGTAAAATTATGGGAGAAGGATTTCCAACGACATTTTTTAAAGTTATATAGATCAATTAATGAATTGAATTTAGTTAAAGGGATGATATGGTCAAATTGATGACTAAAAATATATTTAGGACAATATTATATGTCATATTGGACCTTAAGAATAACATTTAATCTCATATAAAACTATTTTCTTCTTCAATCAATGATATAAATTTTAATTTCATTCACAATTCATTTTGAAAAAACAAATATGTTGAAATTATTATAAATTATAAATTACTATGATTAGAAATTTTTAATCCATTTATATAATTTCTAGTCATAGATGATGGAAAATATTAATTTGAATTTCTTCTAAATGACGAGATGAGAAAATTATGTTGTATTGTAAAACATTATAGATGAGTATAATATTGTAATTTAATATTTAAAGGTGAAATTGATACCAATGACATAAATTTTATTAAATAATTTTTATTTTATCCTATTTGATATTAAGAAAATAAAAATAATTTAATTATATAAATAAATTTTTAGAAAAAAAAGTTTTGAATTAAATTTTATTATTCTGAAAATTCATTATATACCTGAAAGGTCTGAGGAATATTATAAATCCCTATTAAAACTATTATGTTCTGATTTAAAAATTTGAGTTTAATTTTTCATATTTATTTTATAAATATGTGAAAATTATAGCTTTAAAATATGTTTCCCAATAAAAGTGGTGAAAATATACTTTTTAGAAAAACAAAACATTTAATTGTAAAACTGTATATATTAACATTCCTGTCAAAAAATTAGTTCTGTTTCATATGATCTTAAAGATAGTGGTCTTCATTTTTTTCTTTTTTGTCAAATAATACAGCTTGAATATAGGATGTCACCTCACATCTCATTTATAAATATTGGATCATGTATTGGGGAAAAGGAAAAATCGGAACCTGGGATACATGAATGAAGAACTGGAATATAATTTTTAGAGGAAACATAGTTTTTTTTCAGAAGAAACAATGTCTGTTTTTCAATGAAAATGGAATTTGAATTTCATTAAGAATAGAGTCTTGTTTTAATAAGAAATGGAGTCTGACTTTCATATGAAGTGGAGCATGATTTTTAGAAGAAACATAGTCTATATTTTAAAAGAATGAGAGCCTGTTTTTTGAGTGAATCAGACTAGAAGTCTTGGATGTAGTAATGATTAATTAGAGTAAATATAAATATGATATTTTAAATATGATTATGATTTTATTATTTTTAATTCTTAGAAATCATCATCTAAGGTAATTAACCATGATGCGAGATTGATTGGAGAAAAGACTAATGAAATAATCATTACGATGTTGAAAGGTGGTACCGATAAGGTGAAGTGTTACATAGATGTTGTAGGATGATGGTTTTTGAAGACAAGAAAAACATTGATGATGATAAAGCACACAATAATGTATATTTGTTCTGATGAAGTTGGAAAATATTGAAGCAGATGAATAGTTGAGCTAATCAGGGCAGAATCAAGAAGAGAGGAGTTGAGAAGTATTATTTTTCTATGCAATGAAATTCTAGTGATTGTGAAAGCATAGACATGAATAGAGATTTTGATGGCCACTGAAAAATAGTTATCAGTGGAAGACACAGTACCTATGGTAAAGTGGTTCCATGAATTATAATGTTGTGCTGATGGTAAGTGACGCCAATATAAATGTTGTCCAACATCAGGATGATCATACCCAAGACGATAGGAACCTAAGATGATTGTATCCATAATGACTCTTTCTCTAGTTGGGGTAACTATTACTTCATCTAGTGCGTCATGAAAAGAGAGAAATTATGTATTACATGTGGGCAAGAGAAGATAAAAACCATGGTGTTTCCCAAGTGGGTAAAGTGATATAAAGAAGAATCAGTCTATTTTCTAAGTAGATCAAGAGAACTGAAGAAATAGTATATTGTCACAAGTATGAAAAGTAATAAGAAAAGTGTTAGAGGTTATTAAATGACTTTTTGAGGGGGAGTTAAACCTATCTTATAGGATTTTGGTTCAAAATTGTTTTGAAGAATTGGATTCTGAAAAAAAACATGGGGGATTCATAACATAATGCTTGGTTCCCTATGGTTCATCCAAACATAATTTTTCTCAACAATAAAATCCTAAGCAAGGGGATGTAAAATAGATAGATGCTTCAAGAAGAATTGAGAAGCATTGAAAAGGTACATTTTTTCACAAAATTTTAGAGGGAAAAAAATTTGTGGTTGAGAAAACATTATTAAAATTCCTGACTAACCATTTTTGTGTCACCAATAATAAGAGAGAGAAAGTATCACGTACAAGTGGTGGTCAGACATGGAGTATTGTTCATCAAAAATAGAGGGATACTCAGACTTCTTAGAGAGGGAATTAAATTCCCGCTGTCTTAGTATCAATAAATTATATTAGGAAGACCGTTGAGATTAGTTGTTTGTGGTATAGGGAAAATGTAAATAGAATCTTATTATTATACTGGTGTATACTAATATAAATGGGAATTGCATACTATTTTTCATTGTACATGGATTATCAGACTAAAGACGATTCAGAAAGGAGTTATCATACTAGTTTTCACTGTTCTAAGATATTTATTACTGAAGAAGAACTTATTAGTGTTCTATCATACTTATGGTTTTTTGTGGAGCTGATATAGTTGTATCAGGTGAATTAGATTCAAGAGGAGTGGAAAAATAAATCAGACTGTATCTTTATTAACATGAGTACATGATGTTCTTATCTTTCATTAAGGTAATACATTGATGATTTTTGTTACAATTTTATAAACTTGTGTTATTAAAAGATGCACGAGTAACATGAGTTGTTGAAAAAGAACTTTATGTTTACCAATTGTACTAAGAGGGTGAAGATGCACTAGTGGGAATGTTTCATTATGCTACACGAGTGTAAGGGTAAATCCTACTCATTGTAATCCATGGATTGTTTTATAGTGGACTTTATGGTATTGGATAACATCCCGCCATACCGAGTACAAAGATATTCTTATTGAGTAGTGAATTTTTTCAATACCATTATTCTTGTAGATGTATGTTTTATTCTATTTTCATCAGTAAATTGAATCTTTAACAGGAGGTGATGCTTGTTTCATCTTAAAGGAATCATAAAAGAAAATGATTAGCACTAATTTTCCCCTCCCCCTCTTGGTTATTCGTAACATTGATTGGGCACTTTCAATCCGTACGAGAGCCGAGGTTCCCTTCATTTTTCATGATGATGGAGAACATGAACTATTTAATCAATAAGGTTACTCCAGTCTTTGAGGGAACTAATTATCATATATAGAAAGATAACATGTTTCCAAATATTATTTCTATTAGTTTGGATGTTCTTGAGGCTGAAATAATTAGTTTTTCACATATTAAAGATAATGCTCAAAATTAATATATTAACAAGAAGTATCTTGAGAATGATGGAAAGGCCAGGAATTCAATATTATAATCATTTTCTGAAAGTGAATTCTATTGAATGAAATTTTTTTCAACATCAAATGTTATATGAGAAAAATTGAAGAAAAAATATAAAGGTAATAAAAATGTAAAGAATGAAATTATTCAACTATTGAGGTTAATGAATGATGACATGAAAATATGTGAACATGAATCTCTGGGGGATATATTTACCAGGGTGAATGATATTTTAATTACTATCAGATTTCTTGGTGAAAACTAAGATAATAGAAAAATTATGTAAAATATCATTAGAATCATTCATGAAAAATTGGATACAAAAGTTTCACCATAAGAATACATATATCATGAATAATAATCTCATGATTACTTACATAGAACATTTTTATCATTTTAAATGATCAGAGAGATATCTATAAATAGAAATAGACAAATTGATATAGAAATGTCATTGAAGTATGATAAGAAGGAGAAAATAATGAATATTCTTATCAGATTAGAATATAAAAATTCTAACTCTGAAAATGAGGTATGAAAAAATAATATTGATATCTTATCCATGTTTTACATGAATTTGAAAAGATTTATAGAGAAATACAACTGGAATGTTACATTGAAGTTTTTTGAATGTGGAATCGTTGGTCAATTTGTGGAAAACTATCCTCAAAGAATGAATATTGATGATACTGTTGAAGAAGAAAGAATTCCATGAAGATCGTGGAAAAATTATTGGTGGTAAAAGAATTTATAAGAATGAAATCAAATTATCCAAATCAATATTATGATGTTTCAAATCGATAGATGAATAATAATAACAAAGTGATGATAATACCAAAAAACAAGTCATGTATGAAATTGAAAATAACTCCACTGCAACATTGAATGATGAATAATAAGGATTTACCTGTTTTAAAGAAGAATATGAAACTCAAATTAGAATACATTTGAAAGAAGAGTTGATGGAATTTCTAAGATAAATCAAAAGTTTTGAAAAGAAAAACAAGAAATTGGATTATGAATATTCTATAGTGTTAAATCAAGAAGGTATTTCCATGGCAAAAGATAATATTTTGAAAGTGATTCATGGTCTGTAGAAGTATCTTGAAGATGAAAAGAACTGAATTGAGCATCTTGAAGTTAAGAGGAAGTAAAAAAGAAGAATATTTAGGGATTGTTGATCAAAAACACTCCAAAGTCAAATTGAGAAACACAATCATTTAAAAATATATCACCGAGGATAGTGAGAGTTCTCAAAAAGATAATCTAATGAAAATTCATCAAAATAAATTATTATGGCGTAGAATTAAATGGAATGAAAATGGTTGAGAAACATATTTATAATCAGTACAAGGGTTTTAGATGAATATGCAATTTCAAAGGGAATTGTTGGTATTATAGAGGATTCAGGCATACAACAAGTATGTGTTAGATTATCCAACAACATTTCTTTCATCACATTAGTTTTAGAAGGCATATCTTAATGGGAATTCAATCTCATAAATGAAATTAGAAAGAAAGGGTTTATGAAAAGTAGCGTGATAAGAATGAAATAATGATGGAAAATAGATTATAGCCCCTATAAACTATTTAGGAGAGATGTCAACAACCTATCATCTTGCGAAAAGGATGTCTTGTTTTTCTACTAGCTCAATAAAAGATTCTAAATTATCAAAATAAATATGTGAAGAAAGAAATGAAATATGAAAAAGCTCTTGTTGTGGAAATTTCATTAAAGGCTAATTATGGAAAACAACCCTAGATACTTGATTGCAGGTATTCTTCACATATGATAGGAATCTTATTAATTTTTAAGGATGTAAAATATCTAAAATAAGGCACTATAACTTTTATAAATTATGAATAATGGAAAATCAATGTTTTTGGGTTTTCCATCATTGGGAATGAAAATTTTAAATTTAAGAAAACATTTTATGTTGATGGGCTGAAGAACAATCTTCTAAATTTTATAACAATATTTTGTTTAGGGTAATGAATTTGGATTTAAAAAATGATGGGTATTTTTGTAATTGGTAATGAATTTGGGAAGATTTTTATAATTTTCCTATGTTCAGAATAAAATTTATTTCTTATTGGTCATACACAAAACCTGTGTTACATTGTCAAAGTTGAAGAGAATATGTTGTGGAATAAAATTATTGGACACATGTGTCAGAGAAACATGAGAATGAAATATTACAGAGAAATTGTTCAAGATATCCCTATATTTTCCATAAGAAGAGATTGGTGTGGAACTATCTTCCAGAAAGGTACGATTACAAATCATGTGCATAATAATTTTGAGATTTTTTTAAGAAACCCCTAGAGCTGATATGTTCTGATATATGCGGGTCAAAGAGAAAAAATCAAAAAATGAAGATAATTATTTCATTACATTCATTTATGACTTCACTCGCATTACTTATTTCATGTTTGTAGAACACAAATTAGATTCATTGAAAATGTTTAAATGTTTTGGAAAAAAATTTAAAAAAATGGGAGTCTCTTCTGAATAAATTAATAATTGATAATATTGAAGAATATAGAAGTGATGAGTTGAAGAATGGCTGGAGAAGAATAGAATTCAGCAGGAGTATAGTTTCGCATATACACACCAAAAAAATGGGTTTTCCGAATGAAAGAAAAAAATCTTGGTTTAAATGGGAAGAACCATGTTACTTGAACATGTTCTTTCTTGTTACTTTTAGATTCAATCCATGAGTACTACTGTGTATATTCCAAACTAGGGTTTCTTCAAATATAAATGAGATAAGACTCCATTGGAATTTAATTATGATAAAATTTCAAGAAAATATCATGTTAGTGTATTTAAGAGTGTAGGAATTATAAAAAGGCATGGTGGAAAATATGGTATGTTTTGTAAGAAAGGTGAAGATATAATATTTCAGGGTAATTATAAACAAGAAATAGGTTTTAAGTGATTCAATAAAGTAACAAATAATATTTTTGGTTCTACTAATATGAATGTTATCAAATGTTGATGGAAAAAAATGGGCAAAAGAAAAAAAGGTGAACTGAGGAAGTTGAAGAAAACAATTGTAAGAAAAAGAAAAATTAATATATAAATTCTGAAGAATATGTATCGAACTCAAATATTTCTAGTGATGCGGAATATAATCAGAAATTATATCCTAAACTAGGGAAATATGTGGAACATAATAATATAATTGGTGATTAACATCAAAAGGTTCAAACTAGAATACAAAAATGTATTAAATACACTTCTTTATATTCAAATGTAGAACCAAAGTATGAGAAATATTCTATTAGTAATTAGAAATAGGTCTAATACATTAATGAATTGTTGTATCAAAATTTAAGGGAAAATACATTGGAACTCATTCTCAAACCATAAAACGAAATTATTATTAGCACAAAATGGACTTTCTGAAACAAGCTAAATGAAGTTGGTGAAGTAATCAGAAACAAATCATGATTGGTATGCAAAGGAATTTCACTGATTGAAGGAACTGAAATCAATTAAACCATTTCTCTGATGGATATATTAGAAAATATAAGAATCATTCATGCAATATCTTCAAAATGAGGCTATAAGATCCTTAAAATGAATATTAATTCTACATTATAGAATAGTGATCTTAAAGAAGTGTTTTATAATGAACAACCTTGTGACATTGTTATTAATAAAGATGAAGCTTATGCATGGAGATTTAAGAAGACATTCTATGGTCTAAAAGAAGTCCCATGGGCATGGTATTCTTAATTGGATACTTGCTTTAGGAATATGGACTTCATGAAAGGAACAGTTGATTGAAATCTATATTTTAGACAAAGTAAATAGTATTCTCTCAAAGTGATTGTCTTTATAGATAATATTATCTTTGATGGGAATGATAAATAAATTTTGGAATGGTTTTTTAGTATATGAATAAGGCTTTTTAAATGTCTATATTGGGAGAAATTGAATACATTCTTCGGTTACAAATCATGAAAATGATAGAAAATATTTTTATTTGCTAGGAAATGTATGCTAAAAAAATTCTCAATAATTTCGACATGGAAAAAACAAAACATGTTCCCATACCCCTTTTAGTTGGAACTTATTTATTTAAATAAGGTAAAGGAAACGAATATTATCAAAAATAGTATCAGAAGTATATTGGATGATTTTTTGTTTTCAACTTCCTCAAGACCGGACATTGTTTATGATATAACATTATGTGAATGACTTTTATGGGATCCTAAGGAATAAAATATTATTACTAGGAAAATAATCCTCAAATAAATCAAAGGAATGTATGAATTTTTAATCAGGTATTACAGATCAGATAATATTTACATGTTTGGGTATTAAAATGCATATTGGGAATGAAATATTGATGATGTATGATCCACATATGGTGGGGGGTTCATTATGAGAAAAAATATTGTTAGCTATAATTAAAAGAAAATAAATTCAGTAACTCTAAGTACATCCAAAGCTGAGTATGTTGCTACCACTCAAGCTTCTACTCATCTAATGTAGATGATAAATTAGCTTGATAATTGACTTCTTGATGTGAAGTTACCCTTCCTATTAGGGTTTTATAGTCAATGGAAAATAAATATCCCCATGATCATGTTCAATATTCTTGATTAAATCAAATTGATATCAAATATCTTTTCATCAAAAAGAATATATAGAAGAATTAATTGAATCATTAATATGTTACAACATTAGAAAATGATTTTGAAATTTTTACCAAACCCTTTTCGAAGTAATCATTACCAAAATTTAGGTTGAACATGGGTGTCTAACCACATTATGGTATGACATTCCATCCCATCTGCATTCTTACCATTGGATTGTTTTGTGAAGGGGGAGAATTGTAGTGTTTCATTAATCTATTATTTAAAATAATGAATTTGTTGGAAGTATGTGAATTTATAAATGGGTTGTGTGTGAACAATTCTAGCTGTTTTTTGGTGTGGTTTTAGATAAAATATTGTTTGTATTACATGATGGTTGAAGAATATGTGTGTTAAAGAAAATGTTGTCATAATTAATACTTTTGGATAGCATGGTTTTTATGCAATGATATCTATTTCCTATAATGATTTACCTCACACATACAAAGAATTTTTGATAAATAATCCAATATTTGAGGTTTCGATGTTTGGTTATTTATAAAAATATGGTTGACAAAGAAATCACAAGGGGGTATTGTTACGTCCAAGCTAAAGTTAAATATTGTAGTCTTCCAATGTTGTTTTTTATTGTTAAAGAATATGGCATGAAGAAAGGAAGTCACATCGCTTTTCAATTAGGAAGATTAGATTATGATATGTGAGAAAGGAAGAAATTGAACCTGTTCTAAAAGTAAGAATAAAGAGAGTTTGATTTTCGGAGGAAAAATATTCTTATTTTTAAAGGAAATGTAGTCTAATTTTTTGATAAAATAGTGTAAACTTTTCTGAAAAACAGATTTTAGTTTTTAAAAGAAACATAGACTGATTTTTAGAGGAAACATAGCCAATTTTTTAGAAGAAATGGAGTCATTTTTAAAGGAATCGGTCGTTGTTTTTTAGAGAAATGGAGTGTAAGGCTTGGTTGTTGTAATGGTGAATTAGAGTCACTATTAAAAGAATGTTTTAAATATGATGATGCATTTATAATCCCTAATTCTTATAAATTGGGATATAAGGTAATAAAAAATTATGTATGCTTGATTGAAAAAGGAGGAATATTAGAATATCTACCATTGAGAGAGGTGGAAACATTAAGATGAAGTTAGAAATCGATGTTGTTGGAAGAACGAATCTGGTGACACGACAATCAGTGATGATGGTAAAGCATGAAATCATACATAGTGGTGCTGAGGAAGTTCGAATTTATTTAAGAAATGGATGAGCTAATCTAAGAAGGGAAGAATCAAGTGGGGATTATTCAAGAAGTATGATAATGATAAGCACTAAAAATTTTATACTTATGAATGTAGAGTCAATTCGAGTGATGTGGATGGCCACTGAAAAAGAGATATCTGTGAAAGAAGTGGCAACTTAGGGAATGTGGTTCCAAGAAGTATGAATTTGTGCCTATGGAATGTGATGCCATAGAATTGATGTACAACATCAACATGAGCATACCCTGGATGGTCAGAACCTAATATAACTGTTTCAATAATGAATCAAGCTCTATTTTTTCAAGAATTTCCTTCATATAGTGGCTCAATAAAAAAGAATATGTATTGATTAAATGTGGGTAATGATAAGATAATAACCAAGGTTATTCTCAAGATGGTCATGTCAAATAAAGAAGAATCTTGATCATTGCCAAGTGGATTAGGAGATTTAAATAAAGAGTATGTTGTATCACATAATACATGTATGAAAACAATTGTTGGAGGTTTCTGAATGAATTTTTGAGGGGGAGTTGAACCTATATCTAATGATTCTGGTTCAAATCTATTATGAAGTGTCATATTTAGAAAATGGAATGGAGATTCAGATCCTAATGTTCGGAACCTTCTGGTTCTACAAAACGCAATCAGTATCAAAAATTGGTGTTTGTGGAAGAGGAAGTAAATTTTTCATATGCTTCAAGATAAATCGAGAAGCGTTGATAAATCTAGTGTAGACTCGAAATATTAAAAGTAAATAAAATTTTTGGGTGGGTGGGAAAACATATTTTTAATTCCAAAATAACATTTTTTGGTCACCATTAAAAGGCGAGGGAAAGTACACTATACGTGTGGAGGTATGACATATAATATTTTTTAACGTAGAAGAGATTGGTGCCTTAACTGTTATGTAACACCCGAGACTTTTATGTGAAATATTTTGTTTTTATGTTACATAAATAATAAAAGGAATCTTTCACCAACACTGGCTTGGCTTTCTTTACACGCAACCGCGGCCTTCCTTGATAGCTGGCGTCATACACAATACTGAGTTTTACTAAACAATGATATTCTATTAAAATATTATTAAAACTAGCCGTTATGAATAGTAATAACTAAATTTATAATTTTATAACATTATTATTCATCTTATACATTTTCTAGAATGTGTTAAGAGAACAAAATAAATTTTTCGGTTAAAATAAGTATTTTTAAAAAAATGCAGTTGTATCGCATTTTGATGGCGCACCCACATTAAATATAGTTTTTAAAATGTTTATAAGTTCAATTTGAAAAAATAAAATTCTTCTTTAGAATCAAGATATAAAAATTTACTTTGGATAAATTTTTGATATTATTCTGAAAACTTTCATATTTTAATGAATAGTAAAAACACGCTATATTTTAATTAAAAACAACTTTTTTCATCGTAATAAATTATGTGGTTAAATAAAATTATAGAATGGTTTCAAAGTATAAATAGAATATATTTTTACCATTTAATATATTCTATGTCATTATCCTTGATTTTACATTGAATTCGTAGGTTAAATAAATTCAATCTTTGGCAATGTTTTAACTTTTAAAACCTGTTTGCTTAAACAACCAGATTAATTTTAAATTAATTACTGCAACTTATGTTTTATGAATTTTTAAAAATGGATTCCATTTTTGGAATCATTGGGTCCAAATTATGTTAATAGGTTACTTTTAATTTTTTGATATTATGAATAGTAACTACGGTAATTTGTTTTTATTTACTACGGTTAAAGGTAAATAGGGTAATTCAAGGTTAAAAGAATATTATAATAATTCCAAATTACCTTGAAACTTGTCCTAACCTTATTGGATGTGTAGTGGCCAACCATGGGCATCCTTGGATCGATTTTGGGACCCCATGAAGCCACTTATGAAAGACAATGACACCTTAGATTAATTAATTTAATGTAAGGACAAAATTGACTTTAACAAAACTATTTTAGTAATTAATTTTTATAAGGGGTTATATAAGTAATATTATCGACTATAAATATTATTTGGAAAGCTAAAGATATTACCCACATCATGATATTTTTTTCATAATTGTTAGACATCAAATAAATTAAATTATATATGACACAATAATGATGTAGTGTTTAACTAATTAAAAAATGATTTAAATAAATAAGATTAAAATGATTAAAATATCATCCAAAACCTGTCCAATTCCTATTGGATGATTTTATTTCGAATATGAGTCATCGTATCTTCGGTATTAATGTTTTTTGGCCTTCTTGAAACCGAAGATAAGTTTATAATAAAATAATGTTTTCACACATTCCTATGGAGCCCCTCCACTCCCTTATAAAAGGAGACCACTTCTATGTAATTACTCACACCTCTGAAGCCTTTTGGCTCGTCCAAACTCTGCCCAAATAAGCTCCCTACATCCCTCTCCCCCCCCCTTGAAGCATTACATTAGGCAGAAGAGTCTCCAAGAAGTTTTTTTGGTTCAAACCAAAGAAAGTTACCAAAATTAAAGGTAACAATTTCTCTTAAGTTGTTTTCTTTTATTCTACTTCTCCAACCCCTAAACTCTTTTTAATCATTTCTTTTGTAACAAAACCAATATCCTAAATATAATAGTATGTTGTTATGTGAAGGATTCAAACTAAACTTACACACACCTCCATCTAATGGATAAAGAACATAATGTTTCTGTGATGGAAAACTAACGCCTCACGAAAGGATGATTGTTCGATATTCTCCTACCGCCTCTCATGGTGGACATTATGATGGAACTGTATTTATATATAATATATATTATGTTTATGATTTAATTATTCTTATTTACTACCTAATTTTATCAATCCTTTACAGTTTCCATTGTCGGTAAATATGATAATCTCATTTGAGGAAGTGCGGACTACCGCCCCCTCAAAGTGATGGGATTCGTTAATACCTTATGTGGGATGTATAAAGGATGTGGTTAATGATATTATATATGATATTATACTGGAATTATAATATACCTATGTATCATTATGTTTTAATTCCATTAAAATAAGAAATAGAAATTAAAGTAGCGTTCATGCATACGTACTACTTACCGTCTCCATGAACGGTGCATTTCATTTCTTACCTCCATATGTTATGTACTATTATAAATGATTGTATATTCTGGATATATAATGAATTTATTTGATATATAAATCAAGATTTAAATTTTTTAGGTATGTAAATCATGATATAAGTAATAATAACATCATGAACAACAAGTCCAAACACGTATGATAAACAAGATTATTTTACCCAAAACCCTACTTTAAAATTAATTTACATAAGAATGGGTAATATAAAGTCATAAGTGAACCATATATTATATCATAACAATGAATATGATTCTTTAATAAGTCAATGACATTATTTGAATCATTATACAGGAGGTTCAGACACTTACGAATCAAATTTGACCTAAGGTAATGGAAATATCACAATCTCATTTTTATCCGAGATTGTTTGTACTTTGGTATTTACTGGGGTATATTTTATCATCCACATCCATGTTTCCTCAATATGTAATATTATTTCCATCTATCTACAATTGTTTAAATCAAATTTTACCCTTCAGTGAGTTTTTAGTAAATGATATGAAAGGAATCTTTTGTCGTTTTCCGTACGAGGTACTTTTTGACTTTACCAATAAAAGTACGAGAAGAATGTTTTTTTAACTTATATGGCATGAATGGATTTTTAAAACATTATTTCCAAGAAGCTTCCTTTACATGTTTTCACGATTATTTTTAATCAACTTCTTTTAATTTAGAATCGTATGACATGTTAAGAAAGGAAATGTGTTTTTGAAGTAGAAAGGATATTTTCCTCAATAATTGAGTTCAAGTGTTTTATCAAAATTATTTTCCATCTAAGATAATATAGAGTTCTATTTCTATCCCTATTATTACATTTATTTCATTATGTTGTGATGGAATTATTTTTATCTTATATGAATTGTTTTATGATGTCACGATGTTTAAGAATCCCTTTTTTTACATGGGTTATGCTATGATATATGTTATATGATTTTGTGGAACACATAAGAATGGTATCATTATGAGATGGGTGGGACCTATATCTCCCTCCAATGCATTGGGTAATGATTTTATATCTCATGAGATAGATATGGCTAGAACAGTAGGTTATACCGGTTCAGTGAAACAGGACTGAAACGAGGAATGAACTCGGTTCAAAAATGGACTTTATCCACTAAGATAGTATTGGAAATGAGTCTTGACTAACAAGAAATGATTCTCTATGATTATGTGTGTATGCCACCAAGTTTCATGTTTTATGTTATGATTACTGGGATTCCATTTCACTACTATGATTTATCCCAGGTTATGAAATTATGCTCTATTTTGCAGGTTAAGATTTCCAAACGTTTTGTCCTTATGAATATGATGTGATTGATATTTCATTTGATTACCCTTACTGAGCATTTGAGCTCACCCTTTTGTATGTTTTATTTCCCCAGGTCAGGAAGAAGGTTATTAAGTAAGATATTCCAAAAGGGACTATAGATATAATGAAATAAATGGGAGGCAAAGTAGATGCTTTATGAACCAGTTGTTTAGGTTTCCCAGTTTCTAAAGACACTATACCTATACGGTCCTTTCCTAGTTTTGTTATATGTTGTAATAAGTGTTCTTAAATTCTGATGTAATAATAATGTATGTAATGTATGGGTCGTTATAGTTGGTATCAGAGGAAAGGTATAGTCAACCTTTAGAAACTAGGATGTGAAATCCTTAGTAAGAACCCTAAGGATAAGTCTATGCATAGAACACAGTCATAGTGTTTTAGAAATGGCCATGAAAAACCTATGATAAGACCATAAGTGTGAATTTTTATTATTTTCCTATTATAATTAGTGTTGCTCACACTATTTTTCTTGGTTTTAGTCAATGGCTGGAACTCGAAGGAACCGTGTTAATGCGGAATGTGACCGACAATGCAATGATTGTCCACTTGGGCAACCAAACGTTATGGGAGCCGGAATGCAAAATCTTATAGCCATGCTCACACAACTTTATCAAGCTATGAATAATGCAGGACTTCCAAACGAGCAAAGGAAGGAGAAACATTCTGTTGAATCCTTCATGAGACAACGTCCACCTTCATTCAGCGTGTATACTGATCCATTAGTTGCTGAACAATGTATTAGTACTACTGAAAAGATATTTTCTGTTCTTCAATGTTCTGAGCATGATAAAGTCATCTTAGCAGTTTATCGTTTGGAAGGTGATGCTGATCAATGGTGGAATCTTATTAAGAATACGAGGCAAAGGGATGAAATTGAGTCCATGGAATGGGACGAGTTCAAGAACTTATTTTTCAATAAGTACTTCCCTCATATTCTCTGAACAAAGATGTAGATAGAGTTTCTTGAACTAAAGAAAAAGGATGATGAATCTGTTGGTACCTATGAAGCAAATTCTACAAGACTTGCAAGGTATGATTCTGGTATTATTATCCAACCTGAGATTAATATAGATCAATTCTTTAGTGGCTTAAAACCAAGTCTTCGAATGGCCTTAGCCATAAGGGACTTCAATAGAAATGAGGAAATCGTTCGATGTGCTCTCAAAGTCGAGATGGAGATTGGAGTAACCCATCAGTCATATGGGTTTGATAAGAAAAGGAAAATGGAATTCAAAGGAAAATCTAAATAGCACACTGAAAAGATAATGAGCTTTCCCTTATTCTCAAAGTGTGGAATGAAACATGGAGGGAGTTGTCTTAAAGGGACAAGTAAATGTTTCAAATGTGGAAAGGAAGGTCATAGGGAATTTGAATGCCGTAATGATGGGAAGAAGATATCTAATGATGCAAACAAAGGAAGGGATACACAGAATGAACCTACTACACTTTAATGTTTCAAGTGCAAGGAGATGGGACATTATGCCAATAAATGACCTAATCCAAGGGTAGATGATGATGGTCGACGTCATCAAACTCTTAAGGCTATAGACAAAGGAAAGTCACATGCAATTTCTATCAGCGATGTGGAGTACGATAACGATGTGGTGAAAGGTACACTTACCATACACTCTAAAGTAGAAAATGTTTTATTTGATTCTGGATCCACCTACTCTTTTATTTCTGAAGAATTTTTTAAGGACATCACCATATCACCTCAACAATTGGATGTTGAGTTAGCTGTGACAACCCCTAATGGAACAACAGTAACATCAACAGTTTATAATTCTTCTCCGATTGAAGTTTGTGGGAAAGTGCTTCCTGCAAATATTGTGATCCTTCCTATACTGGAATTTGATGTGATTCTTGGCTTGGATTGGCTTTCTCTACATGGATCTCATATCAATTTCCAAAGAATGGAAGTCACATTTCATATTCCAGATCAATTTATGATCATCTATCGATGCAAGGATGAACATAACCTTCCAGTGGAATTTTCTTCTATTTTATGGGTATTAATTCCACTAAATGAAGGTTATTTATCTCAAATGGTTGGTGAGAAACTCACTATTAAGAATATGCCCTTTTTACGGGAGTTTGATGATGTCTTTCTAGAGGAATTACCGGGTCTTCCACCGAATCATGAAGTTGAGTTTTCAATAGAACTCGTACCAGGTGATTTGCCTATTTCAAAGACACCTTATAGAATGACCCTAATTGAGTTGCAGGAATTGAAGAAGCAACTCCAAGAGAATCTTGATAAGGGATTCATAAGCCGTAGTGCGTCACCTTGGGGAGCACCTGTTCTATTTGTTAAGAAGAAAGATGGATCAATGAGACCCTGCATTGATTATCGAGAACTTAACAAGATCACTATCAAGAACAAATATCCTCTCCCACACATTGATGACTTATTTGACCAACAACTTGGAGCTCAATACTTTTCCAAGATTGATCTTCGTTCAGGGTATCATCAATTAAGGGTCAAAAGGGAGGATATACCAAAGATGACTTTCCATATAAGGTATGGACAATATGAATTTATAGTGATGCCATTTGGTCTTACTAATGCCCCTGCTATCCACATGGATCGGATGAATAGAGTCTTTAGTGACTATCTTGATCAGTTTGTGGTAGTATTTATAGACGATATTCTTGTCTATTCAAAGAGCAAGGAAGAACATGAAGATCACTTGAGAATTATATTGATGACCCTGACAAAAGAGATTCTTTATGCCAAATTTACCAAGTGTGAATTTTGGCTTCAAGAAGTTTCATTTTTGGGTCACATAATCTCAAAAGAGGGGATATCTATGGATCCAGCAAAAACAGAGGTTATCAAACGATGGTCGAGACCAACAACAGTGACTAAGATCCGAAGTTTTCTTGGTCTGGCTGGATATTATCGACGTTTTGTGAAATATTTTTCACGATTATCTAATCCACTCACCAAGTTGACTCGGAAAGGATTTAAGTTTGTTTGGACGGAAGAATGTGAAGAGAATTTCAAGGAGTTGAAAAGAAGGTTATCCAGTGCACCTGTGCTCACACTTCCTTGTAGTGGAGAAAGGTTTGTGATCTATAGTGATGCATCCAAGAAGGTATTGTGGTGTGTTCTTATGAAAAATTATATGGTGATAGCTTATGCCTCACGACAGTTGAAAATACATGAGAAAAATTACCCATCTCATGATTTGGAGTTAGCTGCGGTAATCTTTGCATTAAAGATTTGGAGGCATTATCTTTATGGAGAAAGGTGTGACATTTATACTGATCATAAATGTTTAAAGTATATTTTCACACAAAATGAGCTGAATATGTGTCAAAGAAGATGGTTGGGGATGATTAAGGATTATGACTGATCAATCCATTACCACCCTGGGAAAGCAAACAAGGTGGAAGATTCATTAAGTCGACAATACCATGCCAGTTTATCCATGATGAGGATCACAAAAAATCCAATATTTATGGATTTAAAAAGGATGGATCTTGGAATTATAATGGAAGGGGAAAATCTAATCTTTCTCAAATGAATGTTCAACCATCTATACATGTGATGATTAAAGAGGCACAAAAAGAAGATGTCGAGTTACAAAAGATGGTGAGAAATGTTCTTGAATTCAACCTTGATTATGATGGGATAATAATGTTCAGGAATCGGGTTTGTGTTCCTCCCATCCCAGAATTAAAGAAGGAGCTGCTCAATGAGGCTCATTGTTCTTCATTCTCTATTCATCCTGGAAGCACGAAGATGAATAGGGACCTGAAAGAGTACTTCTAGTTCGATGGCATGAAAAGAGATATTGCTGAATATGTCTCTCGATGCTTAGATTGTCAGAAAGTTAAAGCTGAGAGACAGAAGTCTAAGGGGATGTTACAACCACTACCCATACCCGAATGGAAATGGGAAAACATTACTATGGACTTTGTCACAGGACTTCCTAAAACATCCAAAGGCAATAATGCTATCTGGGTCATAGTTGATCGTCTTACCAAGTCTGCACACTTCATTGCTATTAGAGAGGATTTCTCTCTTGATCAGCTTGCCAGGATATATGTAAAGTTAGTGGTAAGATTGCATGGAGTACCACTTTCTATTATATCTGATCGTGATACGAGGTTTACCTCAATGTTCTGGCGAAGTCTTCAGCATACTCTGGATACAGAGTTGAGTTTCAGCACTGCTTATCATCCTCAGACCGACGGTCAGTCTGAGAGAACAATTAAAACTCTATAAGCTATGTTGAGATCTTGCTCTATGGATTTCAATGGTGGTTGGGATCAACACCTACCTTTGTTGGAATTTTCAAATAATAATAGCTTTCACTCCAGTATTCAGATGGCTCCTTATGAAGATCTCTATGGAAATAAATGCCGGACTCCAACTTGCTGGGATGAAGTTGGGGAAAGGAAGCTATTAGGACCTGATCTCATTGATAAAATGGTAGAAAAGGGCAGATCTATTCAACAACACATAAGAGTAGCTCAGAGGCGACAAAAAAGTTATGCCGACAACCGAAGAAAAGACCTAGAGTTTGAAGTGGGTGATAAAGTGTTCTTACGAATATCTCCCTGGAAGAAGGTCATGAGATTTGGAAAGAAGGGAAAGTTGAGCCCTAGATATATCGGTCCTTTTGAAATTCTGGATCGTGTTGGGAAGGTAGCTTACCGATTGGCACTTCCACTGAATCTCTCTCAAGTTCACGATGTGTTCCATGTATCTCTCCTGAGAAAGTACATACCTGATCCTTCACATGTACTTAGCTCAGAATTTGTACCGATGGAGAAAGATCTTTCTTATGAAAAACAACCGATAGAGATTCTGGATCGTAGCGAAAAAGTACTAGGAAAAAAGACCACTCGATTGGTGAATGTTTTATGGGGGAACCACCAATTAGAAGAAGCTACATGGGAGCTTGAGGATATGATGAGGGAGAGGTATCCTCATCTGTTTGTTACCAAGTGAAGAATTTCGAGGGCGAAATTCATTTTAAGGGGGGTAGAATGTAACACCAGAGACTTTTATGTGATGTATTTTGTTTTTATGTTATATAAATCATCAATTTAATCTTTCACCAACACTGTCTTGGCTTGCTTTACACGCAACCGCGGCCTTCCTTGATAGCTTGCGTCGTACGCAATATCGAGTTTCACTATACAAATACATGCTATTAAAATATTATTAAAACTAGCTATTATTAATATTATTAAATAAATTTTGAACTTTATAACATTATTATTCATCTTATACATTTTCTAGAACATGTTAAGGGAACAAAATAATTTTTCGGGTAAAATATGTATTTTTCAAAAAATGCAGTTTTACCACCTTTTGATGGAGCACCCACATTAAATATAGTTTTTGACATTTTTATAAGTTCAATTTGACAGAAAAATAATTTTATTTATAATCAAGATATAAAAATTTACTTTGGATAATTTTTTCATATTATTCTGATAACTTTCATATTTTAATGAATAGTAAAAACACGCTATATTTTAATTAAAAAAAACTTTTTTCATCGTAATAAATTATGTGGTTAAATAATAATACTGAATGGTTTAAAAGTATAAATAGAATATATTTTTACCATTCAATATAATGTATGTCATTAGCCTTTATTTTACATTGAATTCATAGGTTAAATAAATTCAATCTTTGGCAATGTTTTAACTTTTAAAACCTGTTTGCTTAAACAACGTGATTAATTTTAAATTAATTACTGCATCTTCTGTGTTTTGAATTTTGAAAAATGGATTCCATATTTGGAATAAGTGGGTCTAAATTATGTTAATAGGTTACTTTTATTTTTTTGATATTATGAATAGTAACTACGGTATTTTTTTTTTACTACAGTTAAAGGTAAATAGGGTAATTCAAGGTTAAAAGAATATTATAATAATTCAAAATTACCTTGACACTTGTCCTAACCTTATTGGTTGAGTAGTGGCCGACCATGGGCATCCTTGGGTCGAATTTGGGACCCCATGGAGCCACTTATGAAAGACAATGACACATTAGATTAATTAATTTAATGTAAAGACAAAATGGACTTTAACAAAACTATTTTAGTTATTAGTTTTATATGGGGTTATATAAGTAATATTTTCAACTATAATTATTATTTGGAAATATAAAATTATTCCCTACATCATGGTATTTTTTTCATAACTTTTAGACATCAAATGAATTAAATTATTTATGACACAATAATGATGTAGTGTTTAACTCATTAATAAATGCTTTAAATAAATAAGATTAAAATGATAAAAATATCATCCAAAACCCGTCCAATTCCTATTAGATGATTTTATTTCGAATATGAGTCATCTTATCATAGTCATTAATGTGTTTTGGACCTCTTGAAACCGATGATAAGTTTATAATAAAATAATGTTTCCACACTTTCCTAAAGAGCCCCTCCACTCCCTTATAAAAGGAGACCACATCTATGCAATTCCTCACACCTCTCAAGCCTTTTGGCTCTTCCAAACTCTGCCCAACTAAGCTCCATACGTCCTTATACTCCCCCATTAAGCCTTAAATTATGCATAAGACTCTCCAAGAAGTCCTTTTGGTTCAAACCAAAGGAAGTTACCAAAATTAAAGGTAACCGTTTTTCTTAAGTTGTTTTCTTTTATTCTACTTCTCCAACCCAGAAACTCTTTTTAATCCGTTCTTTTGTAACAACACCAATATCCTAAATATACTATGATGTTTTTATGAGAAGTATTAAAACTAAAATTACACACACCTCCATCTAATGGATGAAGAACATAATGTTTCTGTGATGGCAAACTAACGCCTCACGAAACAATGATTGTTCGATTTTCTCCTGCCGCCTCTCATGGTGGCCATTATGATTGCACTGTATTTATATATAATATTTATTTTGTTTTATTATTTAATTTTCTTATTTATTACCTAATTATATAAATCCTTTATAGTTTCTATAGTCGGTAAATACGATAATCTCATTTGAGGAAGTGCGGACTACCGCCCCCTCAAAGTGATGTGATTCGTTAATACCTTATGTGGGATGTATAAAAGATGTGGTTAATGATATTATATATGATATTATACTAGAATTATAATATATCTATGTATCATTATGTTTTATTTCCATTAAAATAAGAATTAGAAATGAAAGTAGCATTCATGCGTACGTACGGCTTACCATCTCCATGAATGGTGCGTTTCATTTCTTACCTCCATATGTTATGTACTATTATAAATGATTGTATATTCTGGATATATAATGAATTTATTTGATATACAAATCATGATTTACATTTTTGAGGTATGTAAATCATGATATAAGTAATAATAATATCAATAACAACAAGTACAAACATGTACGATAAATAAGATTATTTTTCCCAAAACCCTAAATTAACATTAATTTACATAAGAATGGGTAATATAAAGTCATAAGTGAACCATATATGATATCATACAATGAATACAATTCTTTAATAAGTCAATTACATTAGTTAAATCATTATACTAGAGTTTCGGACACTTACGAAGAAAATTGGACCTAAGGAAAGGGAAATATCACAATCTCATTTTTATCCGAGATTATTATATATACTTTGGTATTTACTGCGGTATATTTTATCATCCACATCCATGTTTCCTCAATATGTAATATTACTTCCATCCACCTACAATTTTTTAAATCCAATTTTACCCTTCAGTGAGTTTTTAGTAAAATATATGAAAGGAATCTTTTATCATTTTCCGTACGAGGTACATTTTGACTTTACCGACAAAAGTACGAGAAGAATGTTTTTTTAACTTATATGGCATGAATGGATTTTTTAAAAATCATTTCCAAGAAACTTCCTTTACAAGTTTTCTAGTTTAATTTTAATCAGATTATTTTAATTTAGAATCGTATGACATGTTAAGAAAGGAAAAGTGTTTATGAAGTAGAATGTATATTTATCTCAAGAATGGAGTTCAAGTGTTTTATCAAAATTATTTTCCATCTAAGATAATATAGCGTTCTGTTTCTATCCCTATTATTAAATTGATTTTATTATGTTGTGATGGAATTATTTTTATCTTATACGAATTGTTTTATGATGTCACGATGTTTAAGAATCCCATTTTTTTACATGGGTTATGCTATGATATATGGTATATGATTTTGTGGCACACATAAGAATGGTATCATTATGAGATGGGTGGGACCTATATCTCCCTCCAATGCATTGGGTAAAGATTTTATATCTCATGAGATAGACATGGCTGGAACGGCAGGTTATACCGGATCCGTGAAATAGGACTGAAATGAGGAATGAACTCAGTTCAGAAAAGGACTTTTTCCACTAAGATAGTCTTGGCAACGAGTCTTGACTAACAAGAAATGATTCTCTATGATTATGTGTGTATGCCACCAAGTTTCATGTCTTATGTTATGATTACTGGGATTCCATTTCACTACTATGATTTATCCCATGTTATGAAATTATGCTATCTTTTGCAGGTTATGATTTCCAAAAGTTATGTTCTTATGAATATGATGTGATTGATATTTCTTTTGTTTACCCTTACTGAGCATTTGAGATCTCCCTTTTGTATGTTTTATTTCCCCAGGTCAAGAAGAAGGTTATTAAGTAAGATATGCCAAAAGGGACTATAGATATGATGAAATAAATGAGAGGCAAAGTAGATGCTTTATGAACCAGTTGTTTATGTTTCCCAGTTTCTAAAGACACTATACCTATATGGTACTTTCCTTGTTTTGTTATATGTTGTAATAAGTGTGCTTCAATTCTGAAGTAATAACAATGTATGTAAAGTATGGGTCGTTATATGTTAAGGGATTGAAATTGATTTTATATATCTTAAATTGAATACATTAATTCGGGAATATTGTTGTCTTCAACTATTTGTGCAATATGGATAATCTAAATTAAATATGTTTATCATACATGGTTGAGCTAATAGGGAAGATACTTACATACTTGTATTCACTATACTAGGTTTCTAAGACTATGAAAGAATCAGAATTAGGTTTTCTTAATAAATTTCATCATACTAATAATTTCCAGATTGAAGAAGAACTAATCTGAGTTTTAGGGTACTCAGGGTTTTCATTGGATCTGATTCAGTTGTATTTGGAGAATTAGATTCCAGAGGAATGAATTAGAAAATGAAACTCTATGATTCTTATTATATGTCCAGGAAGTTTATATCATTCTTCTGGTGATGAAATTAATTTTTTTTTCTACACTTGTAAATACTTTCTTAATTTAAAATAAGTGTATGTAACATGAGTTATTTTAAAGGAATTTGATGTTAAAATATTATGCTAAGAGGGTGTAAATTAATTAGTGAGACTATTTAATATGGATAAACGAGTGTAAGTTTATATATTACCCATTTTAATCCAAGGATTGTTTTCTTGTGGATTGTATGGAATTGGATTACTTCTTACCATACCAATGACATAGTAATTCTTCTTCAATAGTGAACCTTACAAATACTTGTATTCATATGGATGTGTGTTTTCATTTGTTTTAGGTAGGAAGTTTCATCGTAATCAATTGGTGAAGGTTATTTCTATCTAATGGGAACTTGAATGAAAAATATTATCACTGATTCACCCCTCCCACTCTCAGTGATACATATCATTGACGAGGCACCTTCCAATTTCATTATTCATTTTTTCTTCACCAACATAACATTGATATATTGAATTTCATGGGATAAATTTATAATAAATTTCCCATAAAAATATATATTATATATCATGGAGATTTTTATTTATAGCTATATAATATTTATCCATATTGTGTCCTACATTAACTATCATTTGATCTTCTGAGGAAATATTGATAAATTTCTTCTCATTACTCATCAAAGATTTTTTTTAAAAGGAAAAAAGTTCATTAATTTAATATATTATTTAATATATGTGTAAATATTGTTATATGTATTTATGGGTAGGTGAGGAAGTTATATAGACCATCATTTCATCGGTAGTCTCTAGAGACAAATCATTTATGTAGAATTGAATGCTTTTTAGCTATAATTTTAAACAGCTTATAAGAAGAGTTGTCATAATCCATGAGTTCATGGTTTTCATTTGTGAATAATATATATCATTTATGTTTCTTTATAATACATGGTATTTTTGCAATTATATAATTTATATATTCATTTCATTTCTAATTACTCATTAAAGAGAATTAGTGTTTAGTTTCTTACTATTCCATACTGGTTTTTCATTATGTATTAATGATGGTAAATTAAATTATTATATATAATGGGTGATCATTTATTTTACCTGATATTTTGATTAATACTTATCTATTTATGATAGTCATGTTAATGATTATATTGAATATTAGTGAAGTTTTTTATCATTACATGTTGGTTATTTATTATCTAATCAATATAGTCAAATTAGTTAAATGGAATTAATCATTCCATGTTCAATATTTTTATTCATTCATTTTAGAATCCCCTCTACAAAACACTTAATGATAATTTTAGATCCCCATTATTTGGTTTTCGTTCCAAGGAATCAGGGATGTGTACTAAGAATAATGTGAGAGGTTATCCAATTGTGAATAATTAAATTCTAGTAAAAACTTTTGTGGGTAATTTTTAATAAATTTTATTATGGTATTATTTTATTATACAGTTGATAAAGAGTACTAAAAATATCATTCATTTGGGATTAAAACACATTAATCATGTGCTAATGTAATAAAGTAAATACTCGCTCTATGGTAATAGTTCTCGGGTCATTACAATTAATTCGAATCACCAAAATTCGATTAATAATTATATTATACAACTATTATTACTTAAAAATATATATTAAAATAAAACATATCATGTAAAGTCTTTGAATGAAAAGTTATCTTCTACTAAAAAATTATTTTCTACTATTCAATACAAAATACCACTTTTTTAATGAAAATTGATAAATTAGGTGTAATATAGAATTGATACGATGAATTAATAAAGTAAGACAGGATATTAAAATAAATTTAATAAAATCAGTCACAAATAAATTTATATTATTTTTGAAGTGTATGAATTTTTTTTTGAAATGTTAATTTATTATGTGTAAAATTTTATTTAGACTTATCACGTGAATAGAGAACTTGTAAGATGAATTCAAACCATATTATTGAATATATATTATATAAAATTGATTAATATTATTCAAGAAATTTGAGTTCATTAATTGATAATGTCAAAAATAATTCTCATAAAAATCGTTCATTATGAAAACATTTCTTTATTTTACAAATGGATTTTATTTTCCTTTTTATTTAATTTATATGTAAATAATAATATAGTAATTTATATGTAAACTATATATTTTAATTATTCTGTTAATCATGTTCATATGTTCCATTCCACCAGATATGAGTATGAATATCATGTTATATAATAATAATTTAATAATATGTCACCATTTATTTATAGGTGATGATTTAATTAACATAATATTATAAATAAACTCAAATTATTAAAAAATAAATATTTCATAAATACTAATGATTTTATAGGTAATGTTTTTCATCTCAAAATTTTATTTTCAAAACATATTCAATATGACCCTTTTTTTATATTTACTACTCTTTATACTAACTTATTGTGATCTACATCATATATATCATGGAATTTAGGGGATTTATAAATATTTACCATGTTATATGATTATGGTAATTTTGATTAAAAATATTCTAATGATACAATGTTTTATATCAAATATTCTATACAATAAGGAATGTAAAAAAATATACAGATTATAATCTTATATATTTAGTACATACTACATTATTCTATATTTTATAAATTTTCACTAATTGAATTTTGAATTATACTTGAGTATAGATCCAATATATAATTTTGGATCAATTCTTCAATATTATTATTGATTATGATAAATTAACCCCATTTTTATAGAGGTATGTTTTTAACCCCTGTCCATGAGCTTCAATGTTTACTATATTATTCTATCTAATTAATTGTTAGTGTAATTTTTTTCTCTATCTATGGAATTTCCATTCTTATCATGGAATTGTCATTATTTATGGTTTGAATTCATGAAAAATATTTGACATGGATAATTATATCTCAAATAATATTAAATTATGGTTTATCATATATGTCTATATTATTTATTTTTTCAAATTATTTCCATCACTATTTATAAACCCAAAAATGAATTATATCAACTGAAATTTATATTTCACATCAAATCATTTTTAATAAATTTTTTTTCATAATTAAATTTTGTGTGTTTTAATAAATATTTTTTAAAATTATAAAAATTGATTTCTATTATATATCATATGTTTTATTATCCATTTAAATGTTACTTATATAAAATAAATTTATTTTTATATATTAAATTTTGGGATTTATTTTAATGTTGTATTGTAAAAATAAATTCCTTATTGCCTTTTCAGAAATTATATTTGCATGTAATTCATAACTAAGTCATTTCATTAATGATTTAAAATATTTTAAGCAATCTATTCCCATGATTTCACTTTCATGTTATTAGTAATATCATATCGTGTTTTCTATAATTGATATGTTTTTCATTAATCACCCTCTAAATTCATTTATTGAATACTAATTTTTAGGTTTTTGAATTTTTATGTCCACGAAAATAATTATTTAATATGCCCCAAATTTTTTCAATAAATTGACCAATGAACCGCTATTTGGTGGTTATTTAATATATATTCCTCACCTTCTATTTTATATTTTCTTGTTATTATAGTTGTTTAATTATTCCTTGTTAATATATTTTTTCCCAGAAGGTCATATTTTTATATTATTCATGTAAAATTATCCTATATTGATCATTTATAATATATTAAATTTACCAAATATTATTATATTTTATATTTTTGATAATATGGTATTAAATATCATTATATATTGAATTACGTAAAAAAATTTCCTCTTTTACGAAAAATTAAAAATATTTTTCGGAAATTACCGTGGTTTATCACATGAATGTATTTTTATAAATTTAAAAAAATTATAATTTTCAATTAATTTCTATTTGATATCACTAATTATTATATTTCTAGTACTTATTAAATAAATATGTGTATCATATGATAAATTTCTATATGTATTTAATCTGTGGATTGTATTTTTCAGAAATGGTGATGATATATTTCGAAATTAGATCATGTAGCTAACATAAAATATTAAAAACCATTAAATTTTTTGTTTATAAGATTATATGTTATATTTAAATATCATGTTAAATAAATACATGTATAAATATCTTATGTTTTATCCTATGGAATTATTTTTAGTATGAAACATTTGTGATTTTAGCACCAGACACTGTTGTGTGGGTTTCTAAAATCTATTATATAAAGAAATATTTATAGGGTATCATCTGCATTTTTAAATACTAAAATAAACTAATATTAAAATATAGACATTGTTTTTAAAATTTAAAAAATATTATATATTAATTAAATCATTAGAATTTTTAGTATTGACAGTCAATTTATTTCATATAACCTAAAAATTAATCCATTGACCGTTTCAACTCTTTATAATGTAATAAAACGATGAATTATTAATCAAGATAACTAGTAGGGAAATATGTATTGTATCTTCTATGATATCATATAGCATGGATGATATTTTACAACAACACATTATAGTGACTTTGAAAACACTATTGATAATCATATCACAGAATGATAGATTGTCTTTTTATTTTTTCAATGTCTTATAATTAGAATATATCTCCATTTTGAACCAAAAGTTATATAAATTTATAAGATATAAAATTTTTTTGGTTATAATAAAAAGATATTTCTGGACACTTCATAGTGTAAAGAAACATTGGAAACATATTATTTTCCATTTAAAATATTTTCTATGATTTATTTAAATATTAATTTATAAATAAATAAAAAATGATAATTTTTTATAATTAACCATTGACTATTATGATATGATATTATGATACCCTTTCTTATATGAAATTTCTTTTGACATATTTCATAATAATTACACAAGGTTATTACACCTGTTTCATGTTGTAAACCATATATAACAGGCTTGGTCAAGGCACACGCTAAATATATCACATATAAGGATATGCTAAGAGATTATATAATTTATATATAGCGGGTTTGGCCTAGTCTCATGATTAATGGATTCTATAAAGGTATATGATTAATTATTCTAAATTTATCATATATAGTGATATTCATAGTGATGTTGAAATTCTCTTATAGAGGGCTCGGCCCAGTGCCTGAAAATTATATATCAACAGCACTAACTTTTGATGATCTATTTTTAATAGTAATTTTCTAGAAATATTTTCAATCCACGAAATGTTGATATGGATTTCAAGCGGGTGATGCATGATTAATGTTATTTTAGCATGTTTCTAATGTATTGTGACTGCTATATTGCATTAATTGATTGCAAGAGTAATTTTTTTGAAATTTTAAAGGGACCTTGTGGTTGATTATGATTTATTGATGGGTTTTAGCAGGGAGACAGTACATATGTGGGGTTTGGTACCAGGATCTTTCTATTTTATTATGATAGATTTTTTTATTACATATTAATTGATATTAGATAAATTTTAGTCTCTAATTTAATTTATTTTTATTTTAATTAATGGTTCTTAGAATTCTTCATGATATATGACGAATTGTTTCTATTATTTCCATTAAAATAATATTTATATTGGTTATGTTTTTTAAGAATTATGATTATATTCCAGTGGGTAACATCTCTCTACTATATTTTTCACACCCCCATTACTAGTTATTTTCCAACTGCATACTGGGAGGTGGGATTCAGTACTAGTTTCCTACCTGATTTAAAAACAAGATATAATGCTAGATCAAGGAAGTTAAAAAGTCATAATAATGGTTTGGGGTTTAAGCATTTATTTTTTATTATTTAGGAAGTTAGAAATTTTACTAGGCTATATCATCACATTTTAAGGAGTTTTTTAAAGCGGTATCTAACACATTTATTTGAACAAATATCATTTCCTAGGGATGGGATTAATTCTATAATTGTTTACCTATTATTATTGATCTTATTTCACAAGGGGTGATTCAATTATTATGAGATGTTATCATTTTATAATCTTTATACTCATGTCCTAGTATGGCCCATCCTGAGTATTTATTATTCATGATTTGAATAATGGTGAATATCTCAACCCTAATCATTTAGGATTTTTACATATTTATTTAATGTGTTGTATTGTAATGTAAGAACTATTATATCAGATAATATTTGTATCTGATAAACCAAATGGAAAATATATATTTTAATGACAAAATACATGTAAATATTAATTTGATATACCATGATCTAGTGGTTATCGATTTTTTCACCTTCTGAGGTCAACCATGGTTTTACCCCATGATCTATGGAGTGAGTGTTTTGGGTAGATAAAATACATCTACGTCAACATTGAGTTGATTTCTATGAGATTTTAAATCAAGAAAATACTAATGTAGTTATGTAAGATATTACAATAGATTATTTGGACCATACAATTTTTCTACATTGATACAGATTCCCAAGATTCATGTGATCTATATAACAGGGTAATTTTTACAAATTACTTTTACGTTTGAGCTGACTAGTGAATTCCAATTACAGTATCAACCTATTTTTATTTTGGATTTTTTCACAAATCGTCTATGTTAGTATTTTAGATTGTAAATATGATCATAAATAAATTATAAATACCGATGGGTATAAGGTTAAATCTTTCTGGATATATTATTCATTGACATTCCATGTGTCGGGGGGATATTCTTGTGCCAACTGGTTTAAAATTGATGTTATATTGGAGGTAATTTTAGGTTTTGTTATTGATCCACTTGTATCCAAATAATTATTGGGATGATAATGATTAGGATTTAAGGAATATTACATTAGAGATAATTTCATTTATGTAAAATGCTATAAAATTATCCAACTTGCACTAATTTTTTCTAGTTTGTAAATTGATGTGATCTCCTTGGTGAGGAATTTTTAGAATTGGATTTCATAAGATAATAAGTTACAAGTATTATAATTATTTTTTACTATATATTTAGTTTTTTTTTAATTTGGAAGTCATCAAAAAATAGAATAAGTTAGAGGCCTCAAAAATTGGATATGTTTTTTAATAAAGGAAATCTACGAGATCTTCTTACAGTGTAATGAATTGTCGCTCTGATTTATAATTGCAGGTAAATTCTGAGATGACAATTCAATGTAGTGTGTATCCATATCAGAACAATTTTATATTATAGTGCTATCTATGTTGGATTTTTCTCTATAAGAATCCTTAGTTTATTAACCATTTATTAAATTTTCCTGATTATGATTGGTTGGTTTACCATTAGATGTTTTTAAGAACTTATGGTAGTAGATATTTTTTGTGGATCATGATAGTTACCCGAGAATAAGGAAAAATAAACCACACCTTAATATCAAGTTAGTAGTAGTTCTACAGGATGTTCAAGCTAAGCTAATGGAAATGGAATCCCATTATAGGAATAGTGTAATGAGGAAATGTGAAGAGTTTAAGGGGTTCAGGATAGAGCCTAGTGTAGATAAACTAGTTTGTTTCGTGATATAAAATCTAATCAATGTAGAAAATATGTAGCAACTTATAACATCATTAGTAAGATTCTTGTATCTTCTAACCTTTTATGAGTTTTTTTATATAGTATCATTTCATTACATTTCATTCACTATTTTTTGAAAACAATTTGGAATTGGTTATGAAAATCATGGATTGTGTTTAACCATTTTAAAAAAATTATTTTATCATATTGTTTAAAAGACATCAATGAATTTTGTTTAAATATATATGATTATTTTTTCATTGGGTGGACATTTTTTTTGAAAATTATTGGTTTAAAATTTTTCAATTTTTGTATTAGATAATTTTATACAAGGATCATATTGATTTTCACTAATGTAGTGTTTCCTTTTTTATCTTGATAAGGGTGATTATATTGTCACATGGGTGAGTAGGTTCGTCAGTTTAGTTATGAAGGTCCATTTCAATGAATATTATATCGTCTCAATTCCAAGGTAGCAATATTATTTTTAGATGATTAAGGAATGGATAATTATGCTTCTCAGATAGTAGTAAAACATTTTTGGGATGTCATTTCCAATTAGTTTTATAGAATACCTCCCATGTGGATGAAGGTTTTCACATTCAAGTTAGTGTATGAAGAAGAGAAAGATTTTTTCCGCATTATATGATGGAACTTGTAGAACCATGGGGGTGAAAGATCAGTTTCAATAACTAAAATATATCAGATTCATATGTCCTAATACATATCAATATGGGTCTTCAGTTATCTTCCTAAGGGATATAGATAGTTCTTTTTTTCTTATGCACATATTATCAAAGATTGGACTGGATTATAGTGAATAACTAATATACACATCTACACATTAATGATATCATTAATCATTTGAGAGGTTATATGATATTTTCTAAGATTTATTTTATAACTTGATACCATCAGATTGTGATGATACAATTAGACATATATCAAACATCATTTAAGAGATTCCATGGATTTTAAGAGATCATGTTGATGTCGTTTGGGTTGATCAATACAGAAAAAGTATTTATTACATTGATAAAGTGGATATTTTATTATTTTCTAGAATAGTTTTTAGTGTTTTATTAAATGAAATCATAGTGTAACAATAGTCGATAGAAAATCATGAAAAACATATTGAAAACATCACGAGTATATTGATATATTATCACATTATATGAAACTATCGCAATGATGTTTCTAGATTGATAAAGGCCACCTCATTAGCCTTGTCATCTTTGAACAATGATTGTCAGCGAATACATGGAATGATTTATCTATGGTATATTATAAATGAAACAATATTATCATTTAGAGTTGGATAATACATGTTTTATATGGTTATTATTATAGATTAATCTTGGACTTCTCCCATCTAGCAGCATCAATTTATAACCTGACCATGAAGGGGGAGAACTTTTTGATGTCAAAATCTCATGATAGTGTATTTGAAGGAAAATAAGGGAGGATGACCCCAACACCATTACTCACATTACTTGTGCCTGGAAAAGCATATTCAACATATTGTGACACATCTTCTGTTAGAAGAAGAGTAGCTTGATGAAATAATATCTAGTGGTTCCATTTGGATCCAAAGACCAGAGACCTTATAGATGAATTATCCTAATTATGCTATATATTTAGCTATGGTGGTATATTTTATACGATGGTGGAGATATTAATTTTTAGGTGGCATGATTATGGATTTAACAGAAAACAGGATCCTTGAGTAAATATTTTCTATGAGGTACATTTGTGTTTGGCATAATATGTAGGTTGAGTATCTATAGTATTTTGACATTGAGTTGTTTTACAAAATAGTTGTGGGATATATAATTTCATATCCCTTTAGTTTCAATATGAGGATAGAGGTTCTGTGGGAGTTGTGCATTGAGTAGTAGATGATGATGATAATTATATTCATGCATCTCTATGTTCATAAGTCTTAAGACCGAGTTACTCTAAATTTTACATAGGTTATACCAATGAATCTAAACTGGATCATTATTGAACAAATATTTGATCTGAATGGATTATTTATAGAAGACATTATATGATTTGTGGATTCTCCATCAAGATGGTCCCTTTTTAGCAATAATTCATTTCTTATCTATGGTCGAGTATGGGTTCTTGTGGGATTTCACTAGGAGATGAATATATACTTTTGTAATTTTATATTGGAGGTACATCTTTGTTTACAGAAAATGTGTCATGATATCAAATGAATTTCATATTGGTACATAATGAATAAGGAGGTATTGGGATGTTTTGAGAGATGTTTCTCTATTCATTATGTGAATGACATGAAACAGAATCCAACTAATCTATTATAGGATCATCTCATTCTGGAATAGAAATGGGATTATGTCCCTATTTATTTTGTGAAAGTATTAAAGAGTAATCCTTTTATTAATAATGATTTATGGGTGATCATAGACGAACATTCAATATTATCCCACTTCTTACCTTATTTGGAGACCATGATTTTGAAAGATTGGGGTAGTCTTTATGTGTGTGAGATATTTCTCTATCATAGTGTCCCAATATTCTTAACAAGGATTTTAATACATTGATATTATAAATTTTTATATTGTTATGCATTACATTTCATAAAACAATTCCCAATATACATAATAATTTATTTCCCTTAGAATCATGGAAAACATTCCTCTAAATTGGTGAAATAACATCAACATCTCTTATAAATATATTCCCCTTTAATAAGCATATTCTAACCAATTATTTATAACCTGAGGAATTTTAACATAATAATTGGTGACCTCATATTCTCTATAAGGGTAAACATGGAAAATATATAAAAATAAAATGAGAATATGGATATTATTTCATTAAATGAATATTCGATAATCATATTTAGTGTATCAGAGATCAATATTGTGATTCATTGAACTAAATAATGAAATTTCAAAAGACATGTATTATAATTTTTTAAAAAACATAATTCATAAGAGTATAACTATGTCATAAGATAAGTATTTTGTGGAATATAAATGAAAAAAACTTTAATGTCACAGATACAAACAAATAAATACATAGCATGTTACTTTTGGGTTATTAATCAGTGTATTTTATTTGGGCTTTGTATTACATTCTTTACACCCACTAAATTCAGGAGTAGGATGACCTCTCATATACAATCTTTTCTCAGGAACTGAATGACCACCTGTGTACCTCATTATCATGGGAATGGAGAATAAACCCTCATACCATTTGATTTCAAAACATATTTATCAATACCCAATTAATTTGAGGTTTCTATAGGTCCCACACAACAAATAATTTAAACCATTTAATTTCATCACTCATAGAAATAAATAGATTTCATAATCATTTTTTATAAAATAAATCATGGAAAAGAAAATGAATTCATAAACATCATGAAATCATTACCATAAATCATTCTGAGAAATTATATTAGTTTAGTCCTTGGATAAAATCCCAACTATGGAATGTGTAAGACCAATACATACTATCTTATAGGGAAAATGGTTTGGAAATATATTTCTGAAATCGTTCTTGATGAAAATAACCTTTCCTCTTTGAAAATGAATTTTAAATCTGTAAAGACCGGTGAATTTCATGGGAAATTTTTTTCTTAATTTTCTTTGAGATTTTACGAGTACGCAGTTTCTGATGGCACCTGATTCCAAGGCCCAGTGTTCCCAGAATCAATTTCCGAAGTTTATCTTGGGTACGTTTAGTGAACGAACGAGCGAGTTTTCCTAACTTTTGAACCGGTGCTCGGAATCAAAATCTGAGGGCACCGATGAAACCGCAGCTCCGGTAATTGCATTGGAACACCTTTTCCGGAGTTGCGTTTACTTGGGTGAGGTTATTAAATAAATGGGTTAACTAAAGAATAAAATAAAATCATGTGCTACAAATTTTATTTTTAGTAGATTAAACCTACGTATGGAAGTTGAGGTGCGACCCACTAAATCCTAACCCTTCTTGATAGGATATTAGTGAGGTGGGCCCCACACAATCCCCACCTATTCAACTTCCTCAAACCTCCCATTAAGTTGGAAAACACCCATTAGTTTTTTGTGTAACACACCCACACCCCTTTTTAAATGCTAAGTCAACTCTCGCGTTTAATTGGATTATTAATCTCATCTTTAATTTTTCAACGTAGGTTAATTAAATCATGATTTAATTTTGAATTTCCAAAGGGGATGGCATGAGTAATAAAATAAGGCAAAGCCTTATTTTATTGTTGTTGATGTGGTGTTCGAGGAGATTTGGTGAGAAATTACTCTAGTCTTGAAGAACGTTCTTCCTCATTGAAGAATGTGAAGAACAGTGAAGAACGCCGGCCTCCGACGAAAGATGACGAAGAACACAAGTTCCTCAGAGATCGATGAGACGACGCCGTGTACCGCGACATAAACGATCCTCTTATCCGCGAAGCCGTGTACCGCGACGCCCGCAATCCTCTTTCGCGACGTCTTTTCCCACGTCGATCCTCATTCGACAACTTCATCGTGGTAGGGGGTTTTGGTTTAATTTACATTATTTGTTTTATATCCTCAACATTTGTTTAAATTTTTGGACGTCGTTTGAACCACTAACGCAGTGGGTGAGGACCAACGAACAAGTCTAAACCCACCAGGTCTCTATTCATGATGCGCGGTTCATTGGGTGATGATGAAACAAGACCATTTAGCAATTGGAGGTCGTCGCAGTAATCTACTGGTCCCGAGACGACCCGAGGCGCAAACACGAGCAAGAACGGACCACTGGAGCGGCTCCGATGACTCGCGGACTTCACCGGCCGGCCGCCCGAAGGCGACGGCGTCCCGGCGTGCCACGAGGAAGAACCACCGCGATTGAAGCTACGACGGCTGGTGAACAGGATCCCACGGCTGTGCGAGATCCTGAGGAGGACGCAACACCCGCCGCGTCCGCAGAGCGCGAAGGGAGGGGGGACCACATCCCCCCATGATCGGCCGCTGGCCGAGCCAGCGTGCCACCCAACCAGGCCGGACCAGGTTGTGCGGACCGGTCCGGGCCGTGCCCCAATGGGCCTGACCCGGACCCGGGTTGGGTCGAGCCGGTTCGGGCCAACCCAGGGGGGTTGGGCCGGGTCGGACCGGAACCAGACCCCCCACTTATGGACCACTTTTGGTCTGTTGCCCATAACACGAGATATGGACCTCCGATCGACACATCTTCAGTTTCATAGCGATCCTTGGAACAAGATAGTCGTTTCAGTATATTACACTCAAGGATTAGAAGAACTTCAGGTATGACTGGGTTGGTTTGAACACGAAACTTACCGGGCCCTCGGAGCGGAAACACTTATAACTTATGCTCTAGATGTCCGATTGACGTACCATAAACTTTGTTGGATTCCTCCTAGTGAGACGGACCTTTTGTATTACTCAGCTTGAGGTTTGGATGCAGTTGGAGTGCGGTCGGGTTGGTTTTGACTTAAAAACCAACCGGGCCCCTGGAAAGAAAAAACCAATAACTCTCAGACCGGGCGTTCGATTGACGCGTCGTCTGTCACATTGAGTTCCTCATGTCGAGACAGAAGTTTGGGATACATCAACTCCAGACTACGTGTCAGTTGATGTATCGACCCCCTTGGCTTGTGGAGCGGACCCTCCCAGAATCGAGCATGCTATGTGCGGGAACCCGAGAGCTGGCTGTGACTACGACGATGAAGATGACTGCACTGAAATCCTCTGTGGGTTCAACAGCGATGAAGACTGGACTAAAATCCTTAGTGGGTTCGACGGTGATGAAGACTGCACTGAAATCCTCCGTGGGTTTGGCAGTGATGAAGACTGCACTAAAATCCTCCGTGGGTTTGGCAGCGATGAAGACTACACTGAAATCTTTCTTGGGTTCGATAGTGATGAAGACCATACAGAAATCCTCCGTGGGTTCGACAGCGATGAAGACAGCACTGAAATCCTCCATGGGTTCAGCAGTGATGAAGACCATACTGAAATCCTCCGTTGGTTCGACAACGATGACTACTCTTCTTGTATCCTACGTGGGTCCGGCACTGTTTGACTCTGTTCTTGTATCCTATGTTGGTCTAGCAGAGTAGCTGGTTTTTGTATCCTACATGGGTCCCAACATAGATGAATTAGTGGCTACATCTGATCATCTCTATCACCTTAAGAAGAAGTATACCAGTGTCAGCTGAGTCTTGACTTTCAATCATAATTTTTGATATGATTGACTTGATTTCCTATGTGGATTGTGTTGTGCGTTCCTGTGTGGATTGGGTTGTACTATCCTATGTGGATCTGGTCAAACATGGGTTCGGATGTTAGAGTCGAACTGGAATTGATGACTTAGGTAAATTTATGGGCATATACTTAAGTAGTGTTGGATGTTACTTCATGATTGTATCTTTCCTTGTGGAATATCATTTTTGGATTCTGGGAGACCTTCGGGGTCCCGGGGTCCCTACTGAGTAGAGTATACTCACCCCTGCACGGGCTACGCCTGCAATACATTGTGTTGGATGCAGAAGACGGACAACGCTGATCGTGGTTCAGGCTTGTGGAGCAGTCGGTACCTGGAGGTGGACCACTAGGTGGGACTTATACGGAGTGGAAACCTGGACCCGAGGAGCTGAGGAGGCTATATGTACCCACCCTTCAGGTGGGACTTCCAATGGATGGATCGACGTTGCTGCTTTACTTTTAGTTGCTATACTTTCTTTCCAGTTGTACTTTACTTCCTGTTTGGGTTTGTATGCTGGCCCATTTACTTTCCGCACTTACTGTTGTACCCAGTTTTACTTAGTGTTACTTCTGCTGGCATACTCTGTGGTGTTTGTTTTCTTTATAAAGGCAATGTCTTCCCCTTTTTCGGGATTTACGCCTTTGGTGCTAGTCTCCAGCCCCTGGCCTATGAGAGGCTGGCTTGGGGTAGTCATGACACGGGCCCCGAGGACGGGCCATGACAAATTGGTATCAGGGGAGTTCATTTCTACTGTAGAACATAGGACTCTGATCTTTCTTCTTTGTGAAGAAATAATGTTAAGGGTATTGAGTGTGGATATCAGTCCAGGGAGTCCAGTGTTGGTGTGACGGATGATGTATCCGTATACCAGGACCATGACTTCTGATTTCCGACTCAATGCACGAAAACATTGATTACATGTGTGTTTCAAAAGTTTTCTTTGTGATTACTTTGTGTCAGATCACCACGTATACTGTTTTGACCATGGTGCACCTGTTTATTTTCAGGATGGCCCCACGATGGCAGCCATCTAGAGTTCTGAGCTTTATGCGAGACGACAGCCCACCGAGTGATAGGGCCTTGGTGCATGGCCCTTTTTCAGCAGAGGAACCGACGGTACCACTACCCGCCGAGCCACAGATGCCACCAGCCCTAGCCGCTGAGAGTACACATCTCCTTAGTGCACTACATGAGTTTTAGCATTAGAGAACACCCAGGTTCCAGAGGGAGACGGACCCTCAGGCAGCCGAGGATTGGATGGTGACGGTTGATCGAGTTTTCAGGTTAGTGGGGTCACCAGCTGACCTCATGGTGATCCATGAAGCGATCCTCTTGCATGCGGCAGCAGGCAGATGGTGGAGCATGATGCTCCAAGTGCACGACGAGACATATCTCCTCTGGATGGACTTTGAGAGCCTCTTCCACTTGGAGTTCTTCCCAGCCACCCTTCGTGCGGTGCACATCCAGGAGCTACTACAACTACGGCAGGGCCGCATGACGGTCACCCAGTACTCGGCGAGATTTAATGATCTCTCACACTATTCAACGGACATGGTACGAGACCCATTCTTCTGGGCCCGGACCATCGAGCAGGGACTGAGGCATGAGATCAGGGTATCGATGATCTCACTCACCATTCTGAAACTAGCAGGAGTGCTCGAGCGATCCCTTCTCGTAGGGAACTTTCTTACTGAGCCTACACCAGCAGCAAGACCTACCGCAGGGCGGCATGTAGCAGAGTTGTCTACAGCTGGTAGTCGACGGATGTCACAAGGGTCTAGGTGGACCAGACCATCAGGCGGACGCCCTCAAGACACTGGCTCAGAGATGCGGGGCACATGGCGCAAAGCGAGACTTCCGAGTACCAGACAGTGCTACACATGCGGCGGGCAGGGCCACATGGCTCGTGACTGCCTGACCCACCATACAGAGGAGTATCAGACAGTTGAGGGGCCACCTAGGAAGAGGTAGAGGGTCGACTGTGGGGGTACACAGAGAGAAGGCGGACGAGGAAGAGGAGATGGCTGAGCAGCAGGTGGTGGGAGACACTTTGAGGCTTTACCACCACCACCACCTGGAGGTCCACTCTGACCATAGGGAGCTGGCGGGCAGAGAGAGGCTCAGCTTTAGGTAGCGGAGTCCTATGACCACGGCACGCCAGAGATGATTCGAGGTACTATCTGTGTCTACTCCACCATTTCTGTAGTTCTTATAGACACAGGAGCAAGTCATTCTTTCATTTCCACTAACCTTGTTCGGAGCGTAGAGATTCCAACGGAGCCTTTGGCTTCCTTACGGCTAGAGACTCCTATGGGAGAAGACTCGACGATTACGTACTGGTTCCGACAGTGTGATCTTACTCTAGAAAGAGAGAGCTTCGGCTAGGATCTTCTTGTAGCGGCGCCGAGGCCTTACGACATCATCTTGGGCATGGATTGGTTATCTACAGTCCATACACAGATTTCTTGTAATAGGCACATGGAGCGATGTGTTCGCACTGATGGGAGTAGGTTCATCTTCACCAGCGAGAAGGGAACCTTAGCAGCGCAGGATGGACTCACGCAGAGGAGAGGACAACCGATCACTCATCAGTTGTCTAGCGTCATCCTAGTAGCAGTTGACATGCAGAGCCCTAGTTTTCCTACAGTGGTGGATCAGTATGCAGACGTTTTTCCAAATGACGTTCTAGGATGACCTCATCGCAGATAGGTAGACTTTTATATTGACATGTACCCCGGGATGACCCTAATATCCACCCCAACATATCGGATGGCTCTCACTAAGCTTCGAGAGCTGTGGGTAGAGCTGGAGGACTTTCATGGAAAGGGATTTATCTGACCTAGTGTTTCACCCTGGGCCTCCCCGATATTGTTCTCCAAGAAGGCAGACAAGAGCTTGCGACTATGTGTCGATTATCATCACCTGAACTGGGTGGCCATGAGGAACAAGTATCCTCTACCGAGGATTGATGACCTCTTCGATCATCTCAAGGGAGCACGGTGGTTCTCGAAGAGAGACCTCAGATAAGGCTATCATCAGCTCAGAGTTTGGGATGAGGACTTACAGAAGATGGACTTCAGATTTCGGTATGACCACTATGAGTTCTTGGTTATGCCTTTCGGCATAACCAATTCTCCAGGAGTTTTCATGGGTCTCATAAACATGATATTTCAGCCATACCTCGATCGATTTGTTGTGGACTTCATCGACGATATTTTGATATACTAGACCACTGAGGAGGAGAATGCCTACCACTTGCAGGTTGTACTGGACACACTCCGAGAGCACCAGATTTATGGTAAGCACTCGAAATGTCAGTTCTAGTTACATGTTCCACTTTTTAGGAAACATCATCTCTGAGGAGGGATTTGTAGTGGACCCTGCAATGATCGAGGCAGTGATAGCTTGGGATCCACCCAAGAGTGTGACGGAGGTGCGAAGTTTCTTGGGTCTAGCTGGGTACTACCAGAGATTTGTTCCAGACTTCTCTAGAGTTGCGGCACTGCTCTCAGCTTTGATGAAGAAGGGGAAACCCATTGCGTGGTCAGATAGATGTTAGAAGATCTTCCAGAAGCCGAGACAGAGGTTAACCAGCACACCTATGTTGAGGCTACCAGAGGAGGGAGTAGAGTACATAGTCTACTGCGATCCATCAGAGATCGGGCTCGGATGTGTCCTGATACAGGAGTGAGCAGTGATCGCCTATGCATTATGATAGTTGATGAAGCATGAGCAAAACTATGCTACCCATGACCTAGAGTTGGAAGTAGTGGTCTTCAATCTGAAGATGTGGCGGCACTATCTGATGGGAGAGCTCTTTACAGTCTACTCTGACCACTAGAGTCTCACGTACATCTTCTCGTAGAAGGACCTGAACCTGAGACAGTTGCGACGGCTCGAGTTCCTCCAGGACTATGACTTTGAGATAGTCTATACTCATGGAAAGGGGAACGTAGTATCTGATGCTGTCAGCAGGAGGACGTGAATTCAACTAATTGGAGAGGCGACAGAGCATCTTTCCGCTTTACAGATATCCTTCATGGATAGAGATGGGGGATCCTTTCTACATTCACTAACAGTCACTCCTCCACTACTACAGTGGGTCATAGAGGCATAGCGTGGGGACATTGACTGTGAGATGCGGCGTGCACATATATCCTTAGGACATGCACCTGATGGATTCTCTATAGGTGGAGAGCACGATGACCTTTTCATGGGATGTACCATGGTACCAGCTACTTTACGAGAGGAGGTGCTGAGGGAGTTTCACACTTCCCCTTTAGTGGTACATCCCAAAGTAGCGAAGATGTACCAGGATCTCAGACGTCAACCCTGGTGGCTGGGTATGAAGAAGGTTGTGGCAGAGTTAATTTCTCGAGGCCTCACCTGTTAGCAGGTGAAGGTGGAGCACCAGGTACCAACAGGCTCAATACAACCCTTGGAGGTCTTGGAGTGGATGTGGGACGGGATATCTATGGATTTCATGACTGGATATCCATGTACTTTCAGAGTTAATGACTCCATTTGGGTGATTGTCGACCGAATCACCATGTCGGCCCACTTCTTACCCATAAGAGAGAAGGGCTCAATAGAGAGTTTGGGACGTCTCTATGTTCAGGAGATTGTACGGATTAATGGTGTTCCATCATCTATTGTCTTTGATCGAGATGCTCGCTTTACTTCCCGGTTTTGTAAGGGGTTTTAGGAGGCATTCGGGACACAGCTATGTCTGAGAACAGCCTTTCAAACTCAGAAAAATGGTCAGACAGAGAGGACCATTCAGACTCTCGAGGACATGCTCCATGCAAGTGTCCTGGACTTTCGTCACAGATGGGAGGACCACCTACCCTTGGTGGAGTTTGCGTACAGCAACAGCTACCACTCCACCATCGGGATGGCACCATACGAGGCATTGTACGACCGACTTTGAAGATCACCTCTGTTCTGGGAAGACCCCGAGGAGTCAGCACTTCTGGGACTGGAGATGGTCCAGTCCACGACAAAAAAGGTCCAGGTAATCCAGGAGCAAATGAGGACAACTCAGTGCCGATAGAAGTCTTATGCTGACAGGAGGCGGATACCACTAGAGTTCAAGGATGGTGACCACGTCTTCCTGCGGGTCTCTCCTCGACGTGGATTACAGAGATTTAGTCGGGGTGGAAAGTTATATCCGCGCTTCATCGGACCATTCCAGGTTCTTTGTAGGATAGGCAAGGTGGCTTATCACCTGGCTCTACCACCTCAGTTGCACCGCATGGATGAAGTCTTCCACGTATCTTAGCTGAGGAGATACATGCATGACTCGACACATATAATTGACCATGAGGAGCTGGACATTGACGATGGGGCGAATTTTACGGAGGTCCCAGTGGAGATCGAGGATCGATAGGAGCGGGTCCTACGTGGGCGGTCGATTCCTCTAGTGTGCATCAGATGTCATCACGAGAACCTCCAGGAGAGCACTTGGGAGCGGGAGGCTTAGATGCGTGCACAATACCCACATTTGTTCCCCTAGTTTATGATGTATCTTTACAGGGATGTAAAGTCCTGAGGTGGGAATAATGTAAAGATCTGTAAATTTCAAGGGAATTTTTTTTCTAAATTTTCTTTGGTTTTTACGAGTATGCAGTTTCTAACGGAACCTGATTTTGAGGCCCGTTGTGCCCGAAATCAATTTTCTATGTTTAGCTCGGGTAAGTTCAGTGAACGAACGAGTGGATTTTCCTAACTTTTGAACTGGTGCTCAGAATTGAAATCCGAGTGCACCGATGAACTGCAACCCCAGTAATTGCTTAGGAACACCTTTTTCGGAGTTGTGTTCGCTCGAGTGAGGTTATTAAATAAATGGATAACTAAAGAATAAAATAAAATTTTGTGCTACAAATTTTATTTTTAGTAGTTTAAACCTACGTATGGAAGTTGAGGGGGGCCCACTAAATCCTAACCCCTCTTGATAGGATATTAGTGAGGTTGGACCCACACAATCCCCACCTATTCAACTTCCTCAAACCTCCCATTAAGTTGGAAAACCGCCATTTATTTTTTGTGTAACACACCCGCACCCCTTTTTAAATGCCAAGTCAACTATCGTGTTTAATTGGATTACTAAACGACTCTTTAATTGGTCAATGCATGTTAATTAAATCATGATTTATTTTAGAATTTGAAAATGGGATGGCATGAGTAATAAAATAAGGCGAAGCCTTATTTTATTATTGTTGATGTGTTGTGCAAGAAGATTTGGGGAGAAATTACTCTAGTCGTGAAGAATGTTCTTCCTCGTTGAAGAACGCGAAGAACGACGAAGAACACCGGCCTCCGAAGAAAGACGACGAAGAATGCCGACCTCTGATGAAAGACGACGAAGAACGCAAGTTCCTAAGAGATCAACGACACGACACCGTGCACCGTGATGCCAATGATTCTCTTCTTCGCGACGCCGCGTACCGTGACGCCCACGATCCTCTTCCGCGATGTGGTCTTCCACGACATCTTTTCCCATGACGATCCTAGTTCGACAAATTCTTAAAGGTAGGGGGTTTTGGTTTAATTTAATTTATGTGGTTTATATCCTCGACATGTGTTTTAATTATTGGTAGTTGTTTGAACCACTAACGCGGTGGGTGCGGACCAACGAACAAATCTGAACCCAACGATTCTATTTTCTTGATGCGCGGAACATTGAGTGATGATGAAATGTGACTGTTGAACGATTGGAGGCCGTCGTAAAAACCTACAGGTCCCGAGACGACCCCAGGCGCAGACGAGAGCAAGAACGGACCACCGGAGCAGCTCTGGTGACCTGCGGACTTTACCGGGGGCAACGGCCAGCCGCCCGGAGGCGGTGGCGTCCTGGAGCACTACCAGGAGGAACCGCCCCGGTGGTAGGAGACAGGAATCCCATGATCATGCGGGATCCGGAGGAGGACGTGTCACCCACCGCGTCCATGGAGTGCGAAGGCAGGGGGGACCGCATCCCCCCATGCTCGGCCGCTGCCCGTGCCAGCGTGCCACCCCGACGGGCCAGGCCGGGTTGCGTGGACCGGACCAGGCTGCGCCCACCCGTGCCGGGCCGTGCCCCAATGGGCCGAACCCAGACCCGGGTCGGGTCGACCCAGTTCGGGCCGACCCAGGGGGGGTCAGGCCGGGTCGGACCGGGCCCGACCCCCCACTTTAGGACCACTTTCCGTCTTTTTCCCATATCTTGGGATACATACCTCAGATCTACGCACCGTCAGTTGTGTATAAATCCTTGGAATGAGATGGGAATTTCGGTATATTACACTCAATGTTTCGGAAAACATTGGGTAGTGCCGGGTTGGTTCGAACACGAAACCAACCTGGCCCTCGGAGCAGAAACGCTTATAACTTTAGCTCTGGACGTCCGATTGACGTGCCGTCAACTTTGTTGGATTTCTCTTAGTGAGATGGACCATTTGGTTTACTCCGCTTGAGGTTTGGATGCATTTGGAGTGTGGTCAGGTTGGTTTTCACTTAAAAACCAACCAGGCCCCTCGAACGAAAAAGACAATAACTCTCAAACTGGGCATCCGATTGACGCGCCGTCTGTCACGTTGAGTTCTTCTTATCGCGACGGAACTTTAAGATACATCAACTCCAGACTATGTGTCAGTCGATGTATCGACCACCCTTAGCCCGTGAAGTTGTCCCTCCAAAAATCGAGCATGTTGTGTGTGGGAACCCTAGAGCTGGCTGCGACTGCGATGACGAAGATGACTGCACTGAAATCCTCCATGGGTTCGGCAGCGATGAAGACTCTACTAAAATCCTGTGTGGGTTCAATGACGATAAATACTGCACTGAAATTCTTCGTGGGTTCGGCAGCAATGAATACTACACTGAAAACCTCCGTGGGTTTGGTAGCAATGAGACTGCACTGACATCCTCCGTGGGTTCAGCAGCGATGAAAACTGTACCGAAATCCTCCTTGGGTTCGACCGCGATGAAGACTGCACTGAAATCCTCTTTGGGTTCAACAGTGATGAAGACCGTACTGAAATCCTCAGTGGGTTCGACGATGATGACTACTGTTCTTGTATCCTACGTGGGTCTAGCAGTGTTTTACTCTGTTATTGTATCCTACGTGGGTCTGGTAGAGTAGCTGGTTTTTGTATACTATGTGGGTCCCAGCTTAGATGAATCAGTGGATACATCTGATCATCTCTATCATCTTATGAAGAAGTATACCTGTGTGAGATGAGTCTTGACTTTCAATCATTATCTTTGATATGATTGACTTGCTTTCCTATGTGGATTGTGTTGTGCGTTCCTATGTGGATTGGGTTGTACTATCCTGTGTGGACGTGATCGATCTTGGGCTCGGATATTAGAGCCGAACTGGAATTGATGACTTAGGTATATGTATGGGAATATACCTAAGTAGTGTTGGATATTACTTTGTGATTGTATCTTTCAGTGTGGATTATCCTTTGTGCATTCTGGGAGACCTTCGAGGTCTTGGGGTCCACACTAAGTAGCGTATACTCACCATACACAGTCTATGTACACATTACATTATGTTGGATGCAGATGACAGATAGTGCTGATCGTGGTTGCGGCTTGTGGAGCAGTCGGTACCTAGAGGTGGACCACTGGGCGGGACGTACACGGAGTGGACGCCTATACATGAGGATTTGAGGAGGCTATCTGTACCCACCCATCAGGTGGGAATTCCAGTGGATAGCTCGATGTTGCTGCTTTACTTTCAGTTATTGTACTTTCTTTCCAGTTGTACTTTACATCCAGTTTGGGTTTGTATTCTGGCCCATTTACTTTACGCACTTACTGTTGTACCCAGTTTTACTTAGATTTACTTCTGCTGGCATACTCTGTGGTGTTTGTTTTCTTTATAAAGGCAATGTACTCCCCTTTGTCGGGATATACGCCTTTGGTGCTAGTTGCCAGCCCCTGGACTATGGGAGGCGGGCTTGGGGTAGTCACGGCACGGGCCCAGAGGATGGGTCCTGACAAAATCATAATAAAATTATAAAACCTATTTCATTGAAAATGTCCTCAAAACATACAAATGAATCCTTAAAACCCAATTTAAACTTATTTGAACTCCTTTCATTTAAAATGTCATAAATCTTTTCTAAAAGCCTTTTCGAGAGCATTTATAAAAAACATTGTTTTGTATAGAAAAAAATTTTGACTAAAGAGATAATCAATTTAAGTAAAAATATATTTTCATAAAAATGTATATTTCTGATAGAAATTTTCAATTTGATGTATATACACCTCTAAAAATAAATATTGGTGTATTGCATATCATGTGTCACAAAGGAAAAAAAATTGAGAGAAAGTTCACTTACTGATTTGGAATCATTTGATCTCTAAACCCATTGAAAGAGGGATCATGAAATAAATATGTAAATAACCATTTATTTATGGATTAGAATAGGATATTAAATTAATTTTCTGTATTGTCACCCCTGAAATGATATTTTTTGAGAATATGGAACATATCATAAAAAATAATGTGATACTAGAAGTACCCATACAACAAGTATTGGATTCTTTTGTAACCAACAAAAACTCATTTATAATAAATATATTATTTTTCTAAATATACCAAAGAACGATATTCAAATATATAATACCATATTATATTTTTTAGTGACTTTAATTAACCATCCAATATTAATCTTATTTTTGGATTAATAAATGCTTTGTTTTCATACATGTTTTGACATGTTATTCATTGTCCTATTATATATATTATGATTTATTAATATCTATGATAAGAATAATAATTATATTTATAACATAAATATTCCTTATATATATATATATATTTATGTTAATTTATTAAATATATAGGTAGACAATAAAATACATCATTAATTTAGATGATAGGTCATACATACGCATGATTTCTATTTTTATTCTCATGTCCGATTAAATGAATAGAAAATAAATCATACATTATCATCAAAGACTAATTTTTAATTAATATATTTCAACAAAATATTTTTAAAACCGTCATTATTTCATTTCATGTAATGTGTGAAAAAATCACATCACTTCGTGAGGCGTTAGTCTCCTATAGACATGAATGATTAAATCATATTCTATAAAAATTTTAAATCATGATGTTATGTGTCATATAAAAAGTTATTAATCACAAAAACATAGTAAATATATATATATATATTATATATATATAATATAAATTCGTCATTATTACCCACATTCTATTCTATTAATGGATTATCAAATGACAATGGTTCAGGAGTTGGTAGTCTACTGTACACATAGACGGTGTTTCCATATCTCATTTGATGGTAGTGTGTGATGTTATACATGGTATTCTTAACACAAAAAAGTATCTATATCTTTAATATTTCTAGGATATTATATAAACATGATTTATATTAATTTTTTGGGTTTATGGTATTAAAAAAACTTTTGTCGGTGAACGTTAACTCTTCTTCATGTATCACTTTTTGGTTTTCACCAAATGACACATTGGTTGGAGTTATTCCAAAATAAATGATTTTATGTTAAATGTATGGAAAATTGGAGTGTATTTTGATAGGGTTTTTCATAAAAAATATGATTTTAATTATTAAGAAAAAATAACAAGGTGTTCCCTTTTATAAGATAGGGGAGGAGTACTTTTGTATTTTACAAAATATTAAATTCAAATAAATTTTGTTTCAACTAAAACGACTAAAAATTGATTTTTTTCGAATATAGGATATGCATGGTTCAAATTAAATTCATTCAAGGGAAATTAAAATATATTTTTACTGATATTTAATCCTCATATTTTGGTTATATCCTTTATTTAATCACTTTAATTATTACCATAAAAACTTGGGTTTTTAGTCTTTAAGACTCATTATTTTTACAATATAATGATATAATATCCATAAAATATTCACTGATGTCATTATAAAAAATATCCTAATCATTTTCCAGAAATTTTTTTTTTTAAAAAAAATTATCGTTTAATAAAATATTTTTCATTTTAAAATATCATTAATGTCAATTTTGACACTATTCATTAATCTAACTTTTACAAAAACAAATACAATATGATATATTCAGACCAAATTTTATACTAAATCACTATTATTACAATTTAATATTTAATTTTTTTATGAAACTATTTATCCAAAATTAATTATATCATAACAATTCTAAAATAATTTATTTTATTTTTCAATCAATCTAATTATTACTATATCATCATTGTGGAATCCTGTAATATAGTTATATAATCCAAAATATTTACAAAAATCATGGATCAAGTTTATTATATTATATTTAAAATTCATATTTATGGTCGAAAATATCTTTCTACGAATATATATTAATGAATTTATACTTATTAAAAACATTAATGTGACAAGATTAATATTTCATAAAATAGAATACTATAATGTTCTTAGAATCATCCATGTGGTATAAAGTGTAAATAAATTAGAATTAAGTATGATTTTGGATGAAAATAACTATTCAAATAAAATTTTGATTAGTGTTTGGGTAATTTTATAATCTACATAATAATTATTTCTACCTTTAATTACCACATTAATCATTAACTGTGGTAATAAAAATTAAAAAGATTACTATTCATATTTTACTAAAATAAAAGAAACCTATTTAATAAATTGTGAACTTTAGATTTCAATTATTTGAGAATTTATTCAAAATAAAAGAAGAATAAGTGAATAATGTTAATTTAAAATTAATCCCATAGATTGGGATGACAAATAATGTTTTAAAATTTGAAATGATCAAATGATTAAAATAGTTTGTATGTAAATTCAATATGAAAAAAATATAACATTACCTAAATTGGATTGATAGATGTAAAAAATATTTAATTATACATTAAATTAAATTTAAATTAAAACTTAAAAATATCAATTTTTACATGAATAATATATTTTCAACTAAAATACAATGTTTTAAAGAATTAATAAAAAAAGAATCATATCAAAAAATAAGTAAAATCTTTCAAAAGGAAATCATTTTATTCCTTCTCTAATATTAAATTGTATTATTTCAATTAATATTCCAAAAATATTTAATTCATTGTTTAAAAATATCTGTACCATCAAAATAAGGCTTAATGGCATTACAAAAATACATCTTTTTATGGGAAAACACGATTTATTTTTATATCTTCTCTATAAGATTCATAAGATGAGTTTTAATAATTTTTTAATATATTACATGTATTTATATATCATAATCCAATATGATTTATTTGTTTATATTGTCATCATAAAACAATATTATTCTCATTTAATATGTTTTTTCAAAATAGATTTACTTTTAGGTGCAAAATTTTTTATTTTAATTTATAAATAACAGGTCACTAGAAAATTCAATATATATATTTATATATTTTTAAAACATACATTTTTAATTTAGTTAATCATGTTAATAAAATTCATTTTATTTGCTATATAATCATTTTGTTATTTTAATAATTATAGTTATGAAATAATTCTTCTCAAAAACTCATTCTTGCATGTAACACACAACATCAATGTAACCAAATTATTTAAAATCTATATTCATAAATATAACAATGTGTTTTGTTCTACCCAACATAAAATAAATTTCATTCTAGAAATTATTCCATGACATTATTTATTTAATAAATTAATATTTCATTCATTAAAATAGATATCATAAAAATTAATACTATAACTTCATTGAGAAAAATAAAAATTGGAAACATAATGGTCAGACAAAGTAAATTATTATTATGTTTCCACATTTGAAAAAATGGGTGTCATGTGAAACAATGTGCATATAATAGAAAAATAAAAACATGTTTTTGTTGAGAGTGATAGTGAATATAGACATTATTTTGATAACCATCACAAAATAATAATTTTTAGATGTTCTAAGGAAACATTTTATTCATTAAAAACAGAAGAAGTAGGATAAACTTTTTATTTCTAGAAAAATATCCTAAAATGAATAATTTTGAAAATGATTATTCTAACATTATTTTTTTATATTTTAATATAAGAAGTTAATCTTTTGGTTTTGTTATTATCAATTTTCAAAATATCTCATATTCAATGAAATAAAAATTATTTTTTGTCTCTGAAGTACTAATTGATCCTATAATGACATGTTATTCCATCTATCATTACTTATCACCAAACACAAATTGGTTACCATATTTTATCCAATATGATTATATATTCTTATTGTGAATCAATAATCTTAAATAACTCATTCAATGATAAACATTATTTTTTTCCTAAATTATTCACCTTTTAAAATTTCATAAAGATGAAATTCTAAAATTTATAAAAAACAATCACTAAATTTCTCAAAACCATCTTAACAATACTCACACATTTATTATAAAGTACCTGTAATTTTTCACGTACCTATAATTGGAATACCTTATTCATGTTTTCAAATTAAATATGGTAATAAACACAATTACAAAAAATCATTATTGAATTGATTTGTGTCACTTCACTCGTTATAATGATTATTTGACATATTACTTAAATAAAAATGATATAAACTAAATCCATGATAGCATAAAATACATTTTCAATTATTTCATTATCATTTAAGTGTGGATTAATACTATCCAATTTAATTTATTATTATCCAACATTTGTTCATCCATGAAAATCCTCATTTCCACTATATTGTTACCATTCTTAGTTTCTGTTCTTATAATATTGTTTCCCCCCCAAAATATGTCAATTACATAAAATTACATTCCTAGGTCATCAGTACCATTAAATATATTCATTCAAGCCCATAATGAAAACCTCATACAAAAAATTACATATATTTATATATATCAAAATTAAAATTCAAGAATCCAAATACATAAATTATACTTTTTCCCCACATAAATGTCTAATAATTAGCTATGTTTGATAGTCTTATTCATTAAAATTTTATTCCATTACAATTTAATTTTTCACTCCACATCAATAAATATTTATAAATTACTGATAAAACTAATATATTTTTCATCACATGATTTCCCCATAAGACATTGATTTTCATAATTCTAATTAATTATACATTTCATACATTAATCCATTAATTATAACTTAGGGTGAAAAATATATTAATCTAGTTTTTTAAATAAAGTTTTCCTATATAATTGGGAGTTGCTTTGTGTTCTTATTTTCCAAAGTGAAAACATATTCACGTTCCACTAAGTCATAATCATTGGTGTTTCTTTATACATTCTAGACCAATAAGAAATTTAATCTTCTTTAATAAGTATTCTCCACTACAAAAACCCATAAAGACCCTTTCCATCCTTATTTAGTTATTTTGAGTGTTGATTATGGTAGACATTACTAATCATGTTATGTGAAATCTGACTAGGAATAATCACAACATCATTTACTCCATTTTTTATATCATTTGACTATATATATAAAAATTATATATCATATTAACCATTAACCCAATTCATTATGGTTACCAAAACTGAAAAAATGAAAATTCATTGTGTGTCCAACACATATCATTGAATTAAACCAAATAATAATGAAAAATAATTTATATGACTTTTCAATCACCACTCATTCAATATTATATGACACCATATGTTTATCCTAGGTAATTAATATTTAATATATATTTAATTTCTTTTGGATAGTTTGTAAAGAGATTATGAATTTAAAAAGTGTACTTTTCAAGAGTGTAAAACTAGGCCTGTAGAAAGACCCATTATGATGAACCCGTTTCAGATATAGTCTATCATAATATGGTATTTTTTGGGTTTTTAAAATATGGTATAGAGATGATAGAGCCACATCCACTTAAAGTATCCAAAAAGGGATCTGTTTCTTGGAAATCACTTGATCAGTCATTTAGAAAAAATCTTGGAAATATATTTATTTTATAACAATTACTTAGAATTTCCATAAAGACATCCATTCAGTTATACTTATATATATCCTTATAAATATTTTTTAAAATAACTCTAGGGTTTTCATGACATTTTTTCAATCCATATTTATAATGGTTGAATAAACCAATACTTTAAAACCAACTATAATGACCCCTTATTATCCAACCTAGATATTGTATAATTTTAAATTAATTTTATTTAAATTGCACACAAAATTTAGAAAGGACAAGAATAGTTTATGTCCTTCTGAAATGTGGGTATAATTATAATAATTTGGATAATGATCATAAAAAAATATTATAATGGCCCATCCATTTATTACTCTAATTCAAAAAAATATTAATTACCATGGTCAAGGAAACATAAGAAAGGGTGAGATCAGATGCTCAGTAAGGCTAAACATGGGAGAGAGATATAGGCTTAACATGAGAATAAGGGTATTAGGACATGATAATAATATTTTAAAATCATACCCGACATATTAAAGATTATAATAATGAATCATTGAATTAAATATTGGTATTTGATATGATATTAGTCATAAGATTATAAATGAATATGTGCCATTATAGTATAAAAATTCCCCAAGACATTAATATTATATCATACACATATGATAATAAATTCTAATTTAAATGATACCTACCAATACATGCATAATTTGTTATGATTGGGATATTCACCCATGTAACAACTTTTAGATTTTCATTACCTCCTTTATACCCAATACTTTCCTTGTTCGGATAAGATCCTATGTGCACTCTTATTGTGGGCTTGGGATAATAACCCATGTTCCCTTTCATTATGGTAATGGGATGACCAACCATGTACCATTTGTTATCGTATATAATTTATCATTAACAAAATAATTAGATCGATATATAGGTACTTCCTATTATATAATTAAAATCAAATATATGTATTTCTCATAAATATACATCGCTCATCATATCCGAACCCATAAAATGAAACAGATTTCCCAAACATGTCCTCATTTAAAAACTCATGAAAAAAATAATTTATAAACATCACATCATCATATTGATAAACAATTTAGATAAATAATTAGATTTGTATCCATCGATCATATCCCATTTTTTTCTTGGGAAACACCAGAAGATATCATATTTGATGAAAAATAAGTTTTAATGGTATTTTAAAAGAATCATTTTACGAAAATATAATATCTTATATGATAAAAGATTTTTAAATCAGAAAGTATTTATAAAAAGAATAAAAAATAAAATAAAATTTAAAAAATATAAATGATTCTTTCAAAATCACATTTCACAATATTTAAATCCTTTTCTCTAAAAATTCTTAAATTAAAATTTACAAATTTATTTGAAAACATGTATAAAAAACATGGTTGTTGTATAAAACCAATATTAAAACAAATAGGGATTATAATTATGTGAACCTTATTATATAATTAAAATAATTATAGTAGTTATAAAACATGTCATAGGTTATTATTTAAACCTCATAATAGAATTTTTTTCACAACATAACATATGTCTGAAAGAATAAAAATTTAGAAAAACATTACCATAACGATTTGGTTACCTCAAAATGGAAAACGACATAAAAGATAAATAATAATTTGTATGTACAAATTACAGTAAATTTAAGGATACTAATCTTATAGTAAATTCATTTTAAAATATGAACTTGAGAAAATAAAGTATTGATGAATGTGTTGTATGTCTCGCCTAAATTAATGTTATACTAGAAATATGATTACCTTACCTCTTGACTTCCGTTGTAAATGTTCATAGAACATGAATTATATATATAAGTGTATTATACATATAAAATATAAAAATATTCTTATGAATATTTCCATATGTTATTCACTTAGGAAAATATATTACTCACTTATTAACAATTCAATGTAAATGTTATGTTTCATATAACATCCAATTTGTTTTTAGTAAATGTTTTTACCTTATATTCATGTTCCTCTAAAAATTATAATGATTAAATCATATAAATAATTAAATGCATGATAAAAAAATCATATATAATACAACTTTCTATATTTATGGTGACTTCTAAAAGATAGAGATAAAAATAAATTACATGATTCATGGTGAATATAAGTTGTACATACACATAGAACAATATTTTCATTATTTTTCATATTGAAATAAAAATTTATATATTATATTTAATAATTAAATAATCATTAATGAATCAAATATTTAACATAATAATTTTAAATCCATCCTAAATACATTCCATGAATATTGTGTGCAATTTACATCACTTCGTGAGCCGTTAGTCTGTCGTACCCAGGAACGCCACTATCCGTTACCCACAAAATGGAAAGCAGGAAGGTATTTTCCATATAATATTTCCATCATCATAATAATATCATAACAATATTATATATCATATATAAACTAAAAACATGTCATTATTACCCAACATTAATGTTTATAAATGATGTACAAATTAAATCAATTCCCAAAGAGGTGATATTCTATACACATGAACAATGATCAAATATCTCATTTGATATAAGTGTGTGAAGTTGTAGGTCATTTCAAAAAGATAAAATAATATAAATATATTTTAGATACTGAGGTTATCTTATAAACATGATATAAAAATAATTGAATGTGGATAATTAATAAATAAGAAAAAAAATATAAAGTAATGAACATTACATAATAATTGGAAATATTATTTTATCATAAAAGGACATCCTTGGAGGGATTAATGACTAATTATTTATTATAATACGAAGGTTGTTATGTTTTTTTGGTGATTTTGATGGTTTTTGAGAGAACCTAAATGTTATTATCTGTGAAAAACCAAAAGTAGGTGTTCCATATTATGAGAGAGGAGAGGGTAACACATAAATCTGAAAAAATATTAGATTAATATAAATTAATAATATATTCTGAAGGGATCCAAACTAATTTATTTAGAATAATGGATGATTTAGGTCCCTGATAAATTAATATAATGAAAATTAAACATATTATGACAAATTTTTAGGCATTATTTATTTGTTTTCACACATATTTGACAAGATTAACTATTATCATGAAAAAATTTACTTTCCAAAACAATGGTACAATATTGATTATATGAAATGACCAAATAATCATAAACTAATTAGGGATGAATTTTAAAACCTTATCCTAATATGTTGGCCAAATATTATATTCTTCATAATTTTAAAATACATAAAAATATTATTTATTTTGATGTATCATTAATTTCTATTTTTATAGTATTCATTACATTGACTTTTATAAATATAAATAATATAAATAATATAAAAAATTCATTTCATATATCCCTTATCTGTCAAGTTCATCATGGAAATTCTTGTATAAAAATAATTTTCAATTTTTTTTTTATTTTAATAGTTTTAATAACATTTATTTTATTTTTAACATTAATTTAATTATTGCCAAAACATCATTTTGAAACCCATTGAGGTTGTTATTTATTCCATGAAATTTAGGAAAAAATTACCATGATTTATATAAATATATTATCTTTTGAAATAGTTTTTATAGTAAAAAAATTATATTGTATGACCATAAATAAAAATGATATAATTATATAAAATAACATTATTTATTCACGTATTACTTTTCAGAATGAAAATGTCTATAATTAGATTAAATTTATCCATGTGGGGGAAAGGGGAAATAAATTTGACCGAGTTATTATTTTCTAACAATAAATTATTCAATAAAATTATTACATGTGTTAGTTTAATTTTATAATCATTATCATCATTATTTGTACCCATAATTAACCAAATCGGTAACATCCCGAGTAAATGAAGGATAATTGATTTTCATATTTATTAATATTTTTGAATTAGATATTAATTTTACTTTAAAATGGTTTCTATGTTCGATAGCGTACCCAATACGCAACAACGGGTTTCTTTGAAATCTTACGTTGCACCCTAATAATATAATATTATTATTTTAAATGGTAGTTAACTCCTAGTTGTTTTATTGGCGGGAATGAACAAAAATAACTACAATATGATTATACATGTTTTTTAAATGTATTTACTTTCATCCAATAAATTTTAGAGGCTTAAATTATGAATGCGTCAAATTTTAAGCATAATTTACATTAAACGGTCGATTTACCGACTTTTAATGGTGAAACCTCTTTAAATCTAGTTTTGGTAATTTTTACATGTTCTATATGACTAAATAAAATTCTTCTTTAGATTTGGGACATCAACTTTCACTTTGGGTAATTTTTCAATATTTTCAGATAAAGTTCACTTTTTAATGAATAGTGGAAAATATTATTTTTTAATTCAGAAGTGTCTTTTAATATAATTTATTTATATGGTTGGATTTTCTTTTTAATTCGTTTTAAAGTGTAATTAAAAGATATTTTTACCATTTAATCCAATATTGGTCATTGGAAATTATTTCACATTGAAATTGGACATGAACAATTGTCAATCATTTGATATTTATTGTTTCTTAAAAAACTCCATTTGTTTTAACAACAGTAATTAGATTTCAATAATTAATGCCACATCAATGTTTTAAATTTGGAAAAATATATATCGGTTTTTAATTTGGAATACCAAATAAATCTTAGGCTGGTTTTTTGGTATTTTCTTAAAAAACATCAATTTTTGATGAATAGTGAAACCACTTAGAAGTAGTTAAAAACATACTTTTAAATTTAAAAGAAATTGAAATACTTCTATGAATTGAATTTCAAAATTATGACATATATAGTTGTTATCTAGAAGTAAAATTTAGTTGAATAAGATGAAAATATTTTTTGGTGAATTGTAACTATTTACTTATATTTACCACAGTTAAAGGTAAATAGGGTAATTCATGGTTAAAACAATATTATAATAATTCAATATTTACCTCAACACCTAATCTAACATTATTGGATGAGTAATGGCTGACCATATAAACCTTTGGGTCTATTTTGTGACCCCATGGATCCACTTATGAAAGATAATGACACTTTAGATTAATTAAATTAATGCAATGGAAAAGATGACATAAACAAAAAATTATTAGTAAATTAATTTTTATATGGTGTTATTTATATTATATTTTAGACTATAAATATTAATTGGAAAGATGGAAATATTTCGTAAATAATGGTATTTTTTTATATTTTTTAGACAACAAAAAAATAAATTTATTTATGACATAATAATGATGCAATGTTTACCTCATTATTACAAGATGTAAATAAATAAGATTATAAATACTAAAATGACATTAAAAACCTATCCAATTCCTATTGGATGATATTATTTAGACTATGATTCATATTATCTTAGACTTTAATTATTTTTGGTACTTTAGAAACTGAATATCATTATAAAATAAAAAAATATTATCACACATTCCTGAAGAGCCCCTCCCCCCTTATAAAAAGAGACCACTTCTAACCAATTAATCACACCTCTCAAGCCTTTTGAATCGTCAAAAATATTCCCAATTAAGCTCCCAAAGTCCCTATCATCCTTATAGTATTCTTACCATAGGGAGTAGGCACTTTAAGAAGTCCTTTGGTTAAAACCAAAGGAAGTTTCCCAATTTAATTGTAACAGTTTCCTTTAACTTCTTTTCTTTTATTTTACTTCTACAACCCTTATACACTTTTTATTACCTTATTTTAAAACAGCACCAGTATCCTCAATATATTAGGATGTTGTTATGAGAAATATTTTAACTACACTTACACACACCTCCATCTAATGGGTGAAAAACATAATGTTTCTGTGGATGGAAAACCAACACCCCACGAAATGATGATTGTTCGATTTTCTACTACTTCCTATCATGGTGGCCATTATGATGGCACGTTATTTATATATTAGATATATTATTTTTATGTTTTATTTATTCTTCTGTAATTTCCATTTATATCAAACCTTTATGGTGTCCATTATGGGTAAACACGATAATTTAATTTGAGGAAGTGCGGACTATCGCCCCCTCAAAGTGACATGACTGATTCATACCATATGTGGTATGTATAAAGGGTAGAGTTAATGATATTTTATATGATATTATAATGTAATTATAATATACCTATGTATAATTTTGTTTTAATTCCATTATAATAAGATATAGAAATGAAAGTAGCGTTCATGCGTACGAACGACTTACCGTCTCAATGACCAGTGCATTTCATTTCATACCTCTAAATGTTATGTAATATTATAAATACATGTATATTGTAGATATATATGATATATATTATATCCAAATCATGAATATAATTCTGGATATAATGAAACTTTGACCACATGAACAACATGAAATTATAAGAAGTCCATTTTTGACTCAAATACCAAATATAAAAAAAATGATCATTATTAACTTAAATGATTACATAATGTTTATAAAATTGTAATAAGTGACATAAAAAGAATAATAAACATGAAAAAGATTATTAAGAAAGTATAAATTTACTTTAGTTTATTATTGTGGATATTTAATAACGATCGATTCAAGTCGGACACGAGGTATGGGACTTCGTCTCAATATCCTTTCATTGAGGAATATTTTGTATTAATACACGAATTTATTTTATAAGCTGTATAAACACATTTTACTTTTAAAAGGGAATATTTTTCTATGAAGTATTTTACTAATCAAAAAAAGGAATGTTTTTTTAACATAAGTGGTGACAACAACCTTTTCTGTTGTCGTGAGTACTATTTGATCTTTGGCTTCCACAACAAGTAGTAATGTTTTAAAAGAAAATAAATACGATATACACTTTTATGTATATTGGTATTGAAAATGGTTTTTAATTTTTTTATGTCAATATATCTATGTGAAATATTGTGATTGAAATGTGGAAATGTAATCTTTAATTTATATTTTTTTTATGCCTTATGAGTTTATAATGGTTATTGGACATTTGACGGGTGGTTGTTTGATAAACCAAATGACAGGTGGTGCTGTGAATACCAAGACAGGTGGTTATGTTATAACCTCCAATGCATTGGGTATGGAATTCGGCTATATGGTTATTCCAATTAGTGATATGTGTGGAAGTCGACAGTATTATTATTACATTTAAGTATGATTTTGTGACAAGTATCCTTTATATGTTATGTATTATTTATATGGGTTTTATAGTAATATTTTGGTTTTAAAAGGGTAAGTATTGATATTTTATTCAGTGATGATTATTTACTACATCCTAAAGTGAAACGTATAAATTATGATAAAGTATTCATGGTATACTTAATGCTTTTAAAAACTAACTATTTTCCATGTTTATGTATCCCTTATTAATATTTTTATGCTCAACCCATGTTTTTGAAATGTTTTTCTCAGGACATAATGTTGAATAGGGTCAAGTATGGGATCAAGGAAAATTCATGCCATCTAAAACAAGGAACTAGACCTGACTATTTTTTTATAGAGTTTTTATTTTATGAAAAAAATGGAAACTGATTAGAAGTGTCTACTTTGTAATATTTTGAAATGTAATTGTTATGGCCTAACTCTCTAAAACTCTAAACATGAAAATACACTCAATGTGAATTATTAATTTAATTCAATATAATGGAATTTTTTAAGGCCGGGTCCTTATAGTTGGTATCATAGGTCAGTTTAGATAACTTTACGAGTCAGGGTATTTTTATATAAATGTCCATAAATTAATTGATGGTAATATTGAAGTGATATAGTATTTACAGATTTCCATGTTTCTTCACCTAAGATATTTCTCTGTATAGAATGGTTTTTCGTAGAGGAAATAGGGAAGCTGTGATGGGAAGGCATACAGATGTAAATGAAATTCCAAATCAGTATACATAGATGGTTATAATTAGAATTGAACATTTTACTACAGTGATGGCTAAGATGACACATGTGATAAATGGTGGTTGTGTTTATTTATGATATTTTGGATTATTCTAAGGGTAATGAGGAGCATGAAATACTTTTAAGGGTTTTCTTGAATACAAAAAAGAAAATAATCTTTATGGGAAATTCAAAAAGTGTGAGTTTTGGTTACAAAAAATTTCTTTCATTGTTCACATTGTTTCAAAAAATGGCAGAACTGTTGATCCTGCTAAAATAAATGTTGTTGAAGAATGGCCAAGACCAACAAATATAACAGAGATTCATAGTTTTCATGGTTTTTCAGGTTATTAAAGGAGGTTTGTTGAAACTTTTGCATGTTTATCTATTATAATGACTAAGTTAACTAGAAAAGGTGTTCAGATTATATGGACAAAAGAATGTGATGATTGTTTTTAGGAATTGAAAAGAAGAATGGTGAATGCTTCAGTTTTGGCATTACCTCCCAGAAATGGTGAGTTTAATATTTACAGTGATTCTTTGTTGAAAGGACTTAGATGTGTCCTTATACATAATTATTAGGTAATTGCTTATGTCTCACGTCAATTGAATCCTCATGATTTAAATTACCCTACACATGATTTGGAATTATTTTCTGTTGTTTTTTCTTTTAAAATTTGGAGGCATCATTTGAATTGAGTAAAATGTGGAATATATACTGTCCACAAAATTTTAAAGTATATATTCATGAAAAAATAATTAAACATGAGATAGAGGAATTGAATGAAATTAATCAAGTATTATGATTTCACGATCCATTACCATCCAAAAAAGGTAAATAAAGTAGATGATGTTTTGAGTCAAAAAAGTTTCAGTGAAATCATCTCTATCAGAATGAATAATGCAAGCACAGAAAGAAGAATGTGAGTTGCAAAAAAAGGTGGAGTTGGTTCAGAAGTGTTTATTGCTTGATTTTAAGGATGATAATGATTGTGTTTTGAGGTTTGGGAATATATTATGTGTTCCTTATGATTCATTGTTGTAGAATGAGTTATTATGTGATGCTCCTAGTTCTCCGTTTTTAGTTCATCCTTGTAGTACTAAGATGTACAGATATTTTCGAGAGTATTACTAGTGGGATGGAATGAAAATAGATATTGCTGATTTTATTATGATGTGTTTGACTTGTCTGCTGGTTAAAGCAGAGCAGTAGTTACCAAAAGGAATGCTTCAGCCTTTACCAGTGCCTAAGTGGAAATGGGAAAATATATCCATGGACTTTGTTGTGGGATTACCGAAGACATCTCGAGTTAATAATGCAATCTGGTTTATTGATGATCGATTGACTAAATATGCTAATTTCCTACCTATTCGAGATACATTGTCTCTAGATAAACATTCTTGATTGTATGTTAAAGAGATAGTCATGCTGTGTGGAGTTCTCCTCTCCATTGTATCTGATCGTGATCCCATGTTTACTTCTAACTTTTGGAAAGGCCTTTAGAAGCTGTTGGGTACTAAATAAAATTTTAGTACATATTATTATCCATAATTAGATAGGTAGTCAGAACGAACAATTCAGACCATGGAGGTTATGCTACGTGGTTGTTCACTAGATTAACACAGATGTTGGGACCAACATCTTATTTTGGTTTAATTTTCATATAATAATAGTTTTCATTACAGTATACAGATGTCTTCATTTGAGGCATTATATGGAAAGTGTTGTCTAACTCCAGCTTTTTGGGATGAAGTATGTGAAAGGAAGCTGATGGGACCAAAATTAGCAGACGAGATGGCAGAGAAAGTTTATTTTATTCAGAAGCACATAAAAACAGCTCAGTGCAGATAGAAAAGTAATGGATATTACTAGAGGAAGGATCTTTCTTTTGAGGTAGGTGATCTTGTCTTTCACAATTTTTCTCTATGGAAAAGTGTGATGCATTTTGGTAATAAGGGAAAGTTGAGTCTGAGGTTCATTGGACCTTATGAAATTCTAGAGATATTTGGATCAGTTCCATACAGAGTGGCTTTACCTCTATGTTTATCCCATGTACACAATGTTTTTCATGTTTCGATGTTGAGATTGTATATAAAAGATCCATCTCATTTATTAAGACCATAGGTAGTTAAGTTGGAAGTGAATCTATCCAATGAGGAACAACCAGTTCAGATTCTTGATCGAAGAGAGCAACTGTTGTGGAATAAGTTTATTTACCAGGTAATTATTTTGTAGAAAACTATATGATTGAAGAGGCAATGTGAGAATCTGAAAATGCTATGATTGAAAAATACCCCCACTTATTTTGATAAGTGAATAAAAATTCTGGGGATGTAATTTCCCAATGGGAGGAAGGATGTAACATCCCAGGTAAATGAAGAATAAGAGATTTTCATATTTATTAATATTTGTGAATTAGATATTAATTTTACTTTAAAAGGGATTCTATGTTCGATGGCGTACCTGATACGCAACAATAGGTTTCCTTGAAATCTTACATTGCACACTGATAATATAATAATATTATTATAAATTGTAGTTAACTCCTAGCCAGTGTATTGGTGGGAATGAAAAAATCTAACATCAATATGATTATACATGTTTGTTAAATATATTTTCTTTTTTCCAATAAAAGTTAGAGGCTTAAAATAGGAATGAATCTAATTTTAAGCATAATTTACATTAAAAGGATTATTTAACGCCTTTTAAAGGTGAAACCTCTTTAAATCTAGTTTTGGCAAATATTACATGTTCTATTTGACCAAATAAAATTTTTATTTATATTTTGGACATCAAATTTTACTTTGGGTAATTTTTTGGTATTTTTCAGATAAAGTTCATTTTGTAATGAATAGTGGAAAATATTGTATTTTAATTCAAATGTTCCTTTTAATTTAATTTTTTTATATGGTTAGATTATCTTTTAAATTGTTTTTAAAATGTAATTAGAATATATTTTTACCATTTAATCCAATTTTGGTCATTATAATTAATTTCACTTTGAAATTGGATATAAAGAAGTGTCAATCATTTGATAGTTATTGTTTCATAAAAACAAACTATTTGTTTTAACAACGGAAATTAATTTTAATGTTATTAATGCCAATTATATGATTTTAATTTAGAAAATTAGACATTATTTTTGATTTAGGAATATAAAATAAATCTTAGGATGAATTTTTGGAATTTTTCTGAAAAACATCAATTTTTGATGAATAGTGAAAGCACTTAGTAATAGTTAAAAAACTAAATTTTTCATTTAAATGAAATTTTACCACTTCTGTGAATTGAATTTCTAAAATACAACATATATGGTTATTATAAAGAAGCAAAATATTTTTTAATAAGATGAAAATTATTTTGGCGAATAGTATCTTTTGACTTTTATTTACCGCAGCTAAAGGTAAATAGGGTAATTGATGGTTAAACGAATATTATAATAATTAAAAATATACCTCAACAATTGTCCTAAAATTATTGGATGAGTAATTTCTGACAATGGTCATCTTTGGGTCTTTTTTGGGACCCCATGGATCCACTTATGAAAGATAATTACATTTTAGATTAATTAATTTAATGTAAAGGCAAAAATGACATAAACAAAAATCTTTTAGTAAATTTATTTTCATATGGTGCTATATAAATTATATTTTAGACTATATATATTCATAGTAAATATAATAATATTTCCAAAATAATGGGAATTTTTTATGATTTTTAGACAATAAATAAATTGAATTACTTATGACATAATAATGATGCAGTGTTTATGTCATTAATAAAAGAATTAAATAAATAAGATTATAAATATTATGGTAATGTCCAAAACTGGTATAATTTCTATTATATGATATTATTTAGACTATGAGTCATATTATCATCGACTTTAATGATTTTTTTCCCTTTAGAAACAGAATATCATTATATAATAAATTAATATTATCACACTTTCCTAAAGAGCCCCTCCTCCCCCTTACAAAAAGAGACCACATATATACAATTCCACACACCTATAAAGCCCTTTTTCTCAACCAAAAATTTCCCAATTAAGTTCCATACATCCCTATTATCCTCTTAGAAGCCTTACCATAGGCATTAGTAACTTTCAGAAGTCATTTTGGTTCAAACCCAAGAAAGTTACCCAATTTAATAGTAACAGTTTCTCTTAAATTATTTTCTTTTATTTTACTTCTCCAACCCTTATACTCTTTTTATTACTTTATTTTATAACAACACTAGTATCCCCAATATACTAGGATGTTTTTATGTGAATTAATCAAACATCACTTACAAACACCTCTATCTAATGGGTGAAAAACATAATGTTTCTGTGGATGGAAAACTAACGCCTCACAAAATGATGATTGTTTGATTATCTCCTACCACCTCTCATTGTGGCCATTATGAAGGATCTATATTTATATATGATATATAGTATTTTTTTGTTTTGTTTATACTTCTTTAATTTCCATTTATAGCATACCTTTATGGTTTCCATTATGGGTAAAGGTGATAATTTCATTTGAGGAAGTGCGGACTACCACCCCCTCAATGTGACGTGACTCGTTCATACCATATGTGGTATATATAAAGGGTAGAGTTAATGATATTATATATGATATTATATAGGAATTATAATATAAATATGTATCATTATGTTTTAATTCCATTAAAATAAGAAATATAAATGAATGTAGCGTTTATGCGTACATACGACTTACCGTCTCCAGGAACAGTGCTTTTCATATTTTACCTCTAAATGTTATGTACTATTATAAATACATGTATATTCTAGATATATATTATATATATGATATCCAAATAACGATTATAATTCTGGATATCATTAACCATTGACCACATGAACAACATGTAATTATAAGAAGTCCATTTTTTACTTAAGTACCAAATATCAACAAAACGATCATTATTAACATAAATGATTACATAATGATAATAACATGGTAATAAGTGATATAAAAGGAATAGTAAAGTATAAAATAGTTCTTAATAAGGTCTAAATTAACTTTATTTTATTTTTCTGGTTATTAAAGAACGATCGAGTCAAGTCGGACATGAGGTAAGGGACTTCATCTCAATCTCCTTACATTGTGGCATATTTTGTATTAATAAATGACATTATTTTATACATTGTATAAACACACTTGAATTTTCAAAGGGAGTCATTTTCTATGAAGCATTTTAATAAACAATAAAAATGAATGTTTGTTTTAAAATAAGTAGTGAAAACGACTATTTCCACCGCCGCGAGTACTATTTGATCATTGGATTCCACAACAAGCCGTAAAGTTTTTAAAAGAAAATAAATACCATATATTCTTTTAGGTTTTTTGGTTTTTAAAATGGATTTGAAAATGGATTTTTATGTAAATATATTTAAGTTCTATATTGTGATTGAAATGTGGAAATGTTTTCTTTCAATTATATTTTATTTTTTTCTTATGATTTTATAATGGTACATGGACATTTGACGGGTGGTTACATGATAAACCAAATGACGGGTGGTTCCATGAATACCCGGACGGGTGGTTACGTTAGAAACTCCAATGAATTGGGTATGGAAGTCATCCGTATGGCTATTTCATTTAGTTATATATCTGGATGTCGACCTTATGGTTATTCCATTTTAGTATGTTTATGTCCCAAGTTACCTTTATATGTTATATGTTCTTTATATAGGTTTTATGGTAATATTTTGGTTTCAAAAGGTTCATTAATGATCTTTTATTCAGTGGATAGTATTTACTACTCCATAAAGATAAAAATAATTACTTATGATAATGTATTCATGGTTTACCCAATGTATTGAAAAACTATCAGTTTCCTTCTTTGTGTATCTTTTATTGACATTTTTATGCTCATCCCATATTTGTGAAATGTTTTTCATAAGAAATAATGTAGAATAGGGTCAAGGATGGGATGATGGAAAAGTAATTCCATCTAAAACATGGAACTAGACATAACACTTTTTTAAATAGGTTTTATGTTATGAAAAAAATGGAAACTGAGTAGTAGTGACTACTTTGTAATATTTTTCAATGTAATAGTTATGGCATAACTCTCTAAAACACTAATGCTAAAAAGTTCTTTAACTTGAATTATTCATTTACTTATGTATTATGTAATGTTTTAAGGCTAGGTCCTTTTAAATTCAACCATAATGGTTGTAATCAAGAAATAATTTTACTACTATTCATATTGTGAAAAGTAAAAGGGATAAATTTAATAAATTCAGCAGAATAAAAACCACATATGTGGAAATTTTTTTTAATAATAATCCATAAACGGTGTGAGAATTGATGTTTTTAATGATTTTTTCAAAATATTGAAATGTTGTTATAACCAAATTAACAATTTAGTGGATTGAAATGAAATGAATTGGTCTAATAGATGTATAATTTATCAAATATTACATAAAAACAATCTTATAATATTCTTCATCATTGATTTTTTTTTCATTTAAAGATATCCCTCTATTAAAATTTATTAATATTTATTATTCTTCAATAAAATGAAACATTTCATTAAATAAATTCAAGAACAATAAATTCTTATTTTACACCTAAAAAAATTGATGTTATTTTTGTTAAAATAAAGTAATCATTTTAAAATTTTTTTGTTTTAAAATTTGTGCACTATCAGAAAGTCAAAAAAAACCCATATAAAAATTCTTATTTTTATGTGTAAAATGAATTTAATTTTATATTATTTAGTGAATAAACATGGATGAATATTAAAAAGTATTTTTAGTATTTTATATATTTTTCCTAAATATAATTCTAGAAGAGTTATTTGTTTATTTAATTGGTATAAAACACATATGTCCTCATGTGACTAGTTTTTCAAAAAAAAATCCCTTTTATTTTCTAATGTGTTTGATTTTAATTTATAATTAATTGTTCAGCCAGAAAATATTTAAATATTCATGTGTAAAATATATTTTTATAATTCATTTAAACAAGTTCATACTCTAAATTATAATATTAATTTTATAAATTTGTTATTTAAATATTTAAAAAATGAAATACATTTTTTTAGAAATAAATTCTTGCATGTAACACACGAAATCAATAGAAGAAAATTATTTCATTAAATCTATTTCATGAAAATATCAAAGTGTTACATTAATAGTTTAGATTTTCTAATAGTGGTTGTCATTTTATATATCTCTTCTATATGTTCCCTATGATGGATTTAGAATTTAATTTTATTCATAGTATGACTTTCACCCTATGAATGATATTCAATCTGAAAGGACTACATAAATTCTATATGGAAAATTATAATCATTTGTTTTGGATTTCTGCTATTCATGAGAGAGTCATATGTCTATCATGTAGTTTTCATTCAAATTACACTTCCATATATTAATAAAAATGGAATTTTTTATGATTTATATGGTATGATATGTTGTACGCCTCTTTTTTTGATGGATGTAGGTAAGATAGTTATCGTTGGACCCAGTATCATGTATTTGTTTTCTGAGTAGATTAGTTAATCAAGAATAATTTAGTGACCACACCTCTCTAGTTGAATGTTTATGAGGATCACTAATGATGAACATGATGGCTTGAGTTTTTTCATCATATATTTCTTTTAGGTGTATCCTTTGTTAGTTCAATGATACATATAGAAACATACATTAATAGAACCTAGGTTTTTCAATACATTTTAGTTAATGGAAATTGTCTTTTATTGGCATACATATTATACCTTCCACAATTCTATAATTCCATACACGATGTGATTCATGCTTCTTTGTTTCATTTATATAATACTAATCCTTCTCATGTGGAATACATTGATTATACCAATATTTGTGTAGATTCTTCTTTTGAGGAGGATCAGATATGTATATAGGACCAGTTAGAGATATCACTCTATAGTATGACAGTACCTCATGTTTGAGTGTAGTGGATGGATGTGCGTCTTCCAGAGTAGAAAAGATAGATGAAAAATGATATTTATGAATATATTCCATACGTTTTTAGTGATACCAAATAGATATTCTTGAATTTATTCAAAGAATAGACTTTATATGGAGGAGATGCTGTAAGATACACCTTCTTCTAAGAAATACCCTCTTTTTTATTTTTTGAATTTTTTGTACTCATTAAATTTTTTTAAATTAGGGTGGTCATGTATCATCCAATGTTAGATAAATAATTCTTCCAAAAATGACCTTTTGTCAGGGGATAAATATTTATTGAATTAATGGAGTCTATATATAAAGATAAAATAGGGTATTGTTAGGTTTTCTCATGAGTTAGAAAGGATTCAGATGTTTTTCTGCCTCTTCTATAGAAGTTGATATAAAGGATGTATGCAAGACATTTACATATTCTATAAATGTATTAAAAAATAGGTAACTATCTCTTAGAATATTGCTTGAATGGAATACAACCCAGGAACTAGTTCATGTTGGGAACTATTTACATTCCCGGATTCTACATTACATGATGTGTAATGTTTAATCATGTAGAATTCATTCGAGGTAACCTGAATTTTAGTTTACCTTATTAATTAAGAATCACATGTCATGTTGTTAATTTACACAAATTTTACTTCTCAATATTATCATTTTGAAATCATTCCACTCACTTATATGTTTATTCCTTCTACACTCAACCTTTATCTCTCGGTATTAGTTGATTTTCATGTGATTTTACACCCTCATTTGTTTTTCTCCATCATTATGGTGTAATATTATTGATCACATTTGTGTTGGGTTTTTATCTTAAAATTTTGTGAACTAGGTTATTATGGTGATGATATATACCTTTGTTCACCAGGTGGTTTTCCATTATAATCATTGTGTTGATATATGGATAAAGGTATGCATTATATAAAATAATACTATCATATTTTTTTATTATATTATAGTCTCAATATGATTATTTTACTGATACAACAAGCATGATAAATTAAATGATTATCTGATTATACTAGATAATGTGTTGGATTATTCATTGGATCCCTTTTGATTCAATGGTGTTGTGAACAGACTTATGGCTACCTGTTGAGTCAGTGATTCCTTGAATAATAATGAATTGGTAAGTGGATTTTTGGGAATTTTTCATGAAAATATATTTTATCTGATTTTTAGTATATAATCACGCTGTTAATAGATTATTTTATATTGAAAATAGTGGTGACACTTTAATAAAATAATTAATGATCCATTAAAATATTGGTAATTATTAAATTTAATAATTGCAGATTATGATAAGATATTTCAACATTTATTAATCAATGACTTCATTTTTAAAATGTGTTATTGTTCTTTATATAAAGTGATTGGACTAGATTAATTCTATAAATATTAAATAAAAGGACATTTCCGGTCTCATTATGTAATACACAAGTATATAGGGCTGTGTTGAGTGATAATTTAATCCTTAGATACCGGGAAAAAAATATAACCATCCAAAAATTCATATATATATATATATATATATATATATATATGTATATGCCTATTCATGATGATTCATAAATTTTAATATATAAGATTATCCATATTTTGATGAAATTCATATATATGGGGCTTGTCTTATATAATAAAAGGATAATATATGGGGAACTTCATGATGATTTTAAGTTCCTTATATGTATTTTTGTGGCTTTTTTAATTTCCATGGTCATGTGGTTATAGTTGTAATGGATATGATAAATGCTGAAAGATATTTTGGCACGGTTCCAAAGAATATGGATTATTATATTGTATTAATTTAATATTTAACATACATTTTATCAGTTTATTTCATTCATTTTATACAAAGCTATTATTATTTAGTCATGGTGGTTTCTAGATACTATGTTTTACTCATACCCTATCATTTCAAAGATTTTGTAGTTTAGAAGATTACATGGATTCCTATTTCGATGATGGAATGATACATTATTGTTTATTGTGCTTGCTGAAAAGGGTGTAGATTGGATATTGGACCATCCAGTGTTTTTGCACTCAAGTTTTATGATTTTATTATGTTGTGATATTCCTTTTTTCTATAACCAGCATATTGAAATTAGATACATTTTATTGTGGTTTTAATATATTTTCATTTTTATCATTTCTTCTTCCATTCCATCTAGAGAATGATTTAAAATATTCTATGATCCTATTAATATGATTTTAATGAATTTTTTTCCATTTCATTATGATTATGTAACATGGGGTATCATCTCCCAAGTATATTCATCACACATACACTACAATTAACAAGACTATGTCTTATGGGTAAGAGCCTGAGGTCATGAAACACAAATGATTTGGTAATTTGAGATACTTTGAGATTGGGATAATCTATATGAACCTAATGTTTATAACATTTAGTGGCACATTAGAGGTTTTGATAATCCATTAATAGGTTATGTAGTTGTACCACTTGTTTAGGGATGTTTTATTATGAAAATACTTATATTTTTGTAGATAAATGTATTGGTGTTATGAATTATAATTTCATTTGTATTTATTATCTAAATGTTATTTTAATTATTTATGGATTTGAAAAACTATATTACAATATTATTTCTCAATATAATAAATATTTTTGTGTCACCACTAGTTTATACATTACATCTTAATGTTTTTTTGATATTTTATTTGATAAAGTATTTATATATAAACATGTGTTAATCATGGATTCCATTTTATTTTTTAATTAATTTAGATATATTTTTATTATGGTAGTAATGAATATTTCATTATAATTTTTCATTATTTAATATAAATCGATAAGATAATGATACATTTATGGAATATTTGTGGGGTCTAATTTTTATTTGTGTCCAATAAAGGTGGGTTATGTACCACATAGTGATGGGTCATTTGATGGGGGGAAACATAGTATTGTGTTCTTATTTTTTTTGTTTCTTGAGCCCCATACTCATATTATTATAGTCAATCTAAAAAAATATAACACCAAAATCTAATATAGATTTATAGTTAATTTTTTTATTAGACATATAATACATTATCATAAATGATAAACAACATCATCTGTGCAAAAAAATCAATAATTTTCTAAAAAATCATAATGATATAAAATAAATACAGCTGATACCCCATGTAAATAAATAAAATAAAATGGAGAGATAAAAATTTAATTATATGAGTACTAATAATATATAACATATGATTTAACTAGAATAACATGATATCAATTATAGGAGTGATAATATGTAATCAAAGTAAATAATGGAATAACTAACTGGTTATATTAATAAAAATAAGAACCCCCTAGAGTGAAATCTTGATCACACATAAACATATAAGTAAAACATGAATGAATTTTCAAAATCATGAAGAAAAATAACTTATAAATATACATGTGAAAAATATCTATCCATTGTTTATCTAATGATCCAACCCCTAGATTGACTATGATTTATGATCATATACCACCCCATATATATATATGGGAAACAAAAACTGATATTTTCATAAAATATTCTATTTATTTTTTCCATGTGACCAATAGTATATTTGAAAGAAATGTGATATTATGAATAATTATATGAATGATGAATATAGAATGTAGCTCAAGATATATGTGTCTCCAACTACTGAACTATTAATTAAACATTTCAATAACTAAAAATCCACTCATGTCCTCATAATTGATATTCATCAAATAGCCCATGTAATTTATTTAGATTGTTTATCCTTTAGAATTCCTACCACTTCTTGAAGTATTTCTATTTCCTTTTTAAATGATAAATAAGATGATCATTATCAATATTGTAATTGGTGACTTAAAATAATGGATAAAAACAACTAAACTTCATAAAAAATCTCGATTTCTAATGCTACCAAATAAAGAGACATCCCCAATGGAGTTATCATCAATAATATTCCTCGTCAATTCATCCAATTTTTTGGAGAAAAATATAAAATTCAATTTCATCTTTAGTCTAATATCTTATTTGTCATTCTTAATATCATTTTTTATGAATATAAAGAACAAAAAATCACTAATAGTACCCATAAAAGGACAAATGATAATTTCTAAACAATATAGGTTGTCATTATGATTGAAAATAATATGGATATTACTTCAAAAAATTTTGTAATATTCAAAGATGTATGTAAAAATAATAAAACTTTTCCATGAATAATTTAAATTTTGATAATATATAATCAAAGTATTCTACAAAATTCTTATAAGTTATCCACATAAAATAAAGAATATAATATTTATTTAATTATTGAATAATATGTTCAAAACAATTAGTATGATAATATCCAATGTACAATATACCTAAATGGGGTGTTTTGTTTTCTTATAAAATATTAATACCCATTTTTCCCAGAAGTCACCATCAATGTGTATTGGAATATTAGTTTTTATTTCATATATTCAATATTTTTTTATTCCCAAAAAAACGTATTCCCTCCTAGGAATGAACTGGTCTCAAATAATGACACGATTGAGAGGTGAAATAAGACTCTATAAAGTAATATTTATCAATCCACTTATGATTAACTAATACTCCAAAATATGATCTATTAAAATATTTACAATTGTTGAGAAATAAAATTATCACCAAATTCACTAATATTAGAATAATTTAATCCATCTTTCTACAACACATCTCATTAACTAATAAAAAAAAATAAAGGAAATATGTTTGATAAAATTTAATTTATTTTCTAATAATAAATCATATTCAAAAATCCTTATATTATATTTTAGTTTACATTTAATCCTTAGTTTATAAGACTCTATACAAATTACCCATGCTATGAATTAGTGAAATAATCATTTCTATTGATGAAAAATCATCTATCCTTCAAAGGTTTATTAGATCAGACCGCTCCTATCCATTTCTTTGTCTGAATATAGTGTTTGAGGTTTTCTGGGAGATAAAATAGACTCTCTCCAACAATTTTTAAATTTCAAGTCTCTTACTATATTCAAATGTTCTCTCACAAGAAACAGTATGTCACTGAGGTGATGTCACAGATGTGGTGTCACACTTGAGGTTTCTCACTGGAGTACTCTCACCCAATAGTTCCTTGATGAACTGTGACTCGTTGAATTGTGTCTAGCCTAATGGGATCTCACGAATGGTGACTCACAAGCAGTTCCATGCCATGTTGTGCCTCTCCATATGGTGACTCACTGAATAGTGACTCATTTAATGTTTTATTTTTAAATGGTACATAGCAAATGTTGACTCGTGACAGGTGATTCATGCAATAGTTTCCCACCAAAAAGTGTCTAACCTAGTAGTGTCTTGTGAATAATGGTTCACATTACAGGTTTCACCTTTTTGATGTCTTCTTTGATGTAAAATGAAAATACTAAAATATTTGAAAGACATTGAGGAGAGTTCAAATACCATATATTATATAATAAATTACCTATGAGTGAGAAGGATTTTAATTATTCAAGATTTATAGTTTTATCCGATCTACATTAATTTAAATTCTAAGCTATTTTAATAACTTTATTTCTGGATCAAATCATTAAATTTTGGATACCTACCCTTAGTTAATTACATTTCTATTCTATTTTTATGGTAGTTTTAAAATCATTATTCCAAGAGATATTGTGTAACCTGGTTGATGTGGATGGATCGTGTTTCCTTGGATATTTTCCACATGTCTGCACTAACTATTTTAGTGCAATCATCTTGGAACAATGGGTATGTTGATCATATTTCTTACTAATAAGTTTTTCCTTTTTTTCAATTTTTGTTTATCCTATTATATGGGTTTATTATTTTCCTTTTTTTAATGTGGTTCCATCTAAATTAAAATAAATAATTCAATTTGTATAAATAATATATAAAGTGATGTAAATGTGATGTATGATCCTACTATACTATTGATATTTTGATCAAGGTTGTGAATAATATTGGATAAATTCCCCTTAAAAATTATATTCATTATTTATAATATGTTATCAACATGTTTATGGGCTTTAAAATACATATGGGTTAGGTATAAATTGACTAATATTTCTATATAATTGGTTAAACATGTACATTTTGTTTAAATAAACAGATGACCCAAGATTATATGGTTTCTGTTATTACACCCAGAATTAAGTGAAATTGAATATGGTATATTCTACTAAATATGAAAGAACATTTTTCTTCGTTATTAGTTGTAACATGTTTGTAGAAATGATTGTATTCAGTGGGTTGGCTACAATGATATAAATGATGGAATATGACTATGTTGTGATATCTGTGGGGTCAGTGGATGATATGTTGTTGTGATGTGGGTTTTTTATTATTGTAATGGTATATTATTACACTGGTGTTGTAATGATGGTTATGGTTGGAATGTGCATCAATGATTAAAATGGGGTATGGTTTTAAATTGGTGATGATGCGTGATTATTAGTAAGAGAAAAATGGGTTGTTCAATGCTTTTAATTACAATTATTATATTGTGTGAATTAATTATAGTTTAATTGGAACTTTGGAATCATTCTTGGGACTAATATATAAAATTAATTGTTTGAAATTGAATGTGGAATATATACAACTAATTAATTAACTATATAATTATTTAATTTAATGGAAATGTGTTATGTTAATATGGTATTATTTGACAATTCTGATATTTATTAGTAGCTAAGTGTGTAATAATAGTATAATGTGGCAGATGACTTATGTTCTTCTTTTATGGTGTTGTGCATATGCTGTGTGGTTGGTTCTATTCTATCTACCCAAATAATAATGAAATTAATACTATATGTCATAAATTTCAAATGGAAATGTTTAATGAAAAAAATTATAATGGTTTGCATTTATAAATTAGTTCATGTTTATATATAAACAAATATATTGGAAATATGAAATTAGGTGATATAGGTTTCCTAAAAATGATTATTTCACAAATAAAGTTGCTGATAAAGATAAAATTATTGATAAAATGAATACTTTAGAATATGGATAAAATATTAAAAATGAATTTTGTTTTTTTTATTTTCTATTTTTTTATTAATTTAGTTATAGTAGAGATTGTGTTAATTCTATGAGAGTGTTAGTTCTTGTTTTAAAACAATTGGATTTGATTGTGTGTTATTACTCAATATATATATATATATTCATTATATGTTTTATTGATTTCTCTATACACCCCACCATAGTTTATAACTATTTGTCGAATTCCTCCATTATCATGGGGACTATGTCTTTCAAAAATATCTCAGTAGTATGATGGATAGATGGACACCCACTCTTCCTCAATCACTTTTCCATATAGTGATATCCAATGATTATTTTGGCAGGTTGTGCTTTTTGATTCCAATGTGTGTGCGGGAGAGTATTTTGTTCCCAATTATCTTCGTGATGCATTGTTATGTTCATTCCCATGTGTCGTTAGGATAAGATGTGTTGTGGTTTAAAAGGTGTCTTTAAGATGAGGTTTGGTTTGTGTTCCATGTGTTTGTGGGAAGGATTTAATTTGTTTTGATCCACACTTGTGTGTTTTTTCGAGGGGTTTTCTGGCCTATGTGTGTGAAGGATGGATATGTTGTAAGGATCAGGTGTGTGTGCGTGGGGTGTGTTGTGAGGCCCCGGTGAATGTTGGAGGGATGTGATATGGTATATTTGGAGGAGGTGGGAGCACCATGATGATTACCATTATTGTGTGAGAGAATCTAATCCGTGGGAATGTGGTGTGGGGTACCCTATCATCATTTTTTATACATTATATTGTTTTACATAGTTTTCTTTATCTGGTGGGAATATGTTTCTGGGATTCGGATGGGTAGTATACCTTTATAGTTGTTATTTGGATCTATTATTTTCTCATGGGATCAATTTTATGCTCTTTTCCCAGGACCATGAGAGAATTCGGTTTTACATACTAATTATATATGTATTCTCACCAGACATATATAATTTTTTTTCTGGTTTCTAGGAAGACATTGTGATGTATGCTATACTTTTTATGTTTAATCTAATAGATTTTTTATTATGTCACTACATTAGATTTTCTATTTATTATCATTTATTTGGAGACATTTATATGTCTCAGTTTTGATTTATATGTTAATTTTGGGATGGTTTAAATTTTCTTATAATATGTCATGTAGTTGATTATGGTCGATACATCTTATCACCAAATATTGTTTCCTTATAAAGGGTAATGCCTCCCATATTGTGAGTTCTATACACCCTTGGTTCTAGATGCCACCCAAGAGCCTACAAGAGAAGGGGATCTGGGGTAATTGTCTCCCATTCATCATTGCCAACCAATGAGCATTTTCCTTGAAGGGTGTGGGAAGTGAAAAAATGGTATTAGAGGTGAAAATTGAGATATATAGTGGTGTTCGGAGTTAAGAACAGTGTGTAATGCATGGGTTGGTATGGTAGTAGTGTCATTTGACATTGGTATAAGACATAGGCTTAGGATATAGGAGATTACATGGAATTTTAACCCCCAGGATCTAGTATATATAATTTCATTCTATTGAATGACCATTTATGGTAGAACAACATGAAGCATAGAGACCTAGGAGATGTACATTCATCATGATGAGTTTTGTTCTTATTTGGAATTGATTGATTTTATTAATATAAAATTATATAAATTTATAATGATGGATTATGCATGTTTGTCTGACATTTTACAATAATTTATAGCTAATTAAATTCATTAATTGTTTACTCAATTGTTCATATTCCCAAGAGGAAAAAGTATTTTGATGGGTAGCTAGCTTGAAATATTTTTTTGAAATATTCTTTAGGTTTGAGTATGATGTTTCTGTTCATGTTATAATTTGATTCTTTATAAATTGAACTTTTCATCATTTGTTATAAATGTATAACATGAATTTTTGATTTTCTAATGTTTGAAATTGTTAGAGAAAAAGGCTTATTGATTTATTTTAATATCAATTTGGTAATCATCAAACCCTTTATAAATCATGTAACCTCAAAGTGGATTTCACAGTAGCATGATATAAATGATCTCTAAAAACATTCTGATAAATATTATATTTTTAAAGTGAGGTAAATATCTTGTGTTTCTTCCTATCTGTTGTTTATCATAATCATGTTTTTCCAACTAATTTATTTAGATATTACTGAAAATGACTCTCTCGATTAATTATAATTATTTTGAATTTGGAATCCTTAAAAATAATGACTAGATTCTTATTTTTTTCCCTAATTATAGTTATACAGTGTAACACCACAAGATTTTATGAAAAATATTCTTTTTAATTTTATCAATGTCTTGTGTTGTACACTACACCAAAAGGATCTTGGACAACATGCATCCCTGACATGTCTTGCATTACACGCAAGCGCGACCTTCCACGATAGAGTGTGTTGTACACAATACCGAGTTTCGCTAAACAACGATATGCTATTAAAATATTATTAAAACTAGCTGTTATGAAGAGTAATACCGAATTTTTGAAATTTTATAAATTTTATTTTTGATAATGGACTTCATTTTTGGATTTGGAATATCGAAATTAGAATAGGGTGAAATTTTGGTATTTTTCTGAAAACATTCAATTTTTGATGAATAGTGAACACACTAGGTTACTATTTAAAAAACGAATTTTTATTTAAATAATTTTTTATTTTCTTTATATTTATTTTAGTTTAAAATTTATACATAATACCTATATAAGTTCAATGTAATTCATTGGAGTCATTTTATAATAATTTTAGATATATAATTTTTTTTTGAACTTTTTACCGTCTTTTACCCACCTCCTAGGAGAATTTGAAAATGTATATAAAACATAATTTTACCGCGTCTATGAGGTGGATTTGAAAACTCTGAGAGAAATGGTTTATGTCAGTAAGTAAAATGTGGTTCAATGAGATAAAAATAATTTTTGGTGAATAGTAACTTTTTACTTTTTTTACCACGGTTAAAAGTAAATAGGGTAATAAAGTGTACAAATGATATTATTATTACCATAACACATGTCCTAATTCTATTGGATAAGTGTAATTCGGCCAAAAACAACCTTAGGAATAAAATATGACCATTTAGGCCCACTTGGATTAGATTAGGACATTTATTATTAATATATTTAAAGAAGGGTTAAAATAGTTAAAATCAATGTTTTATAAGTAAAACATTTTAAATATAGGGATATACATAAGATAAATTAGACTATAAATATTCATTAGAAATCCAAAATGATTTACTAAATAATGGTATTTTATTTATTATTTTTAGACATTATATAATTTAATTTATGTATGACACAATGATGATGCAATAATTATATTATTAATGAAAGTTTGACAAAAATGATGTTATAAATACCCAAATAAATGTAATTTGAGACTTTTTATGAATTCCAATAATTTTATATGTTAATATGACATGTTATTATTTATTTAATTAACTTTTTTTCACTAATTTTTCTTTTATAATTATCACAAAAATAAATTACCAAATAGTGTCAAAATTGACATATAATAGTTTTTAAAATAAATATTCAATTATTAATTGTTATTTTATTCCTAAAAATCTAAGGTTCGGGAAAATGACTTAGATAAGGTTATATATATTAAAAATAAAAAACTTTGGGTTCGTTTGGCTTGTTAGGGTATGTTTGTTAACCTTATAGTGTAAGAAAACAAAAAGACACGGTAAAAGTAAATTTATCTAACTTAAAGGTAATTCTAAATGATAAGGTTAAAATAGTAACCTAAACTTGTCAAAATTATATTGGATGAGATTATTTCGACTTATACCCACCTTATCTTATAAATAAATCAATTTGGAGCTATTTAAAACCGAATATGACTTTATAATAAAATAATATTTTGTGTTTTTCCAAAGGTGCCCCTCTCCTCCCTAATAAAAGGGCACCTCCTCCCTCTCTTCCTCACACCACATTGAGCCTTCAAGATCGGCCAAACCCTAAAACATTCTCTTTCCACTTCCACAGAGACATCCTAGAGGTCCCGTTCTTCTTCAAAGACCGATTTTAGTGCCCTAAGAGGAGGTCTCAAAGAGGCGATTCAAAGAGGAGGTAATGTTCATTACCGATTCTTTCAACTTTATTTCTTCTTCTACTTCTTCTTGTTTAGTTGTTTCATTATGAAGTAATAACATCGGTATAAATAATATACTTATATGTTATTATATGTATGAAAAAACCCTATTTCACCATCTATCCAACCAACGGAAAACGAAATCACCGCGCATGCGTACGTACGGAATACCATCTCCACGCCGTGGTGAAATCTGTTTTTTCCACCAATACCTTACATGGATGGGTACAATGGTGTAAAGAATTACTATATATGGTTATTATAACATCATACTAATTCTTATATTTTATACCATCCACTACAATTCTATTCAATAATTATGGTAATGATATCATCGCTCGTGTGTACGTACGGACTACCGTCTCCACGACGAGATGAGATTCATTCTCCATGTTAACCATACATGAATGATCATAAAGTTTTTTTTAATGAATAATAATGAAATATATGAAATAATAATTCTACTGGATTTATGTATATATATATATATATCATCTATTTAGTTTCATTCAATTCAATAAGGAAACGAAAACAGCGTTCATGCGTACGTACGGCCTACCGTCTCCATGAACGGTGTATTTCATTCCTTTTATCGATATATAATATATATATATGTATATAATGAATATATATTATATATAAATCATTTTTTTACATTCTATAATTATTTAAATCAGGATATAAGTAATAATATCAAGAACGACAAGTCGAAACACATACGATAAATGAAATTATTTTCCCCAAAATGCTACTTTAGCATGGAATTTACAAAAGAACGGGTAATATAAAGTCATAAGTCAAACATATATGATATCATAACAAAGAATATGATTCTGTAATAAGTCAATGACATTATTTAAATCATTATATAGGAGGTTCGGAATGTACGAAGCATATCGGACCTAAGGTAAGGGATAAATTTTCAATCTCATTTTTTATCCGAGATTGCTTATACGTAAGTATTTACTGGGGTTACGTTTATCATCCATGACCATGTTTTTTAAAAATGTTTTCATAAAATTTTTACCATTCTTCTATGAATTTTTAAAGTCATTTTTACACTTTATTGACTTTTTACCACATTATATGAATGAAATCATTCCTTTGGTTACCATATAAGGTACTTTTTGATTTTCTGACAAAAGTACGAGGAGAATGTTATTTTTAACTTATACGGCGTGAACGGATTTTTAAAGTTTCATAACGCCTCATTTTCAAGAAGCTTCCTCTACAATATTACATGATTATTTTCAACAAAACCCTTATATTTTAAAATTTCATGAAATTTTGTGAAAAGAAAACGATTTTAAAGAAGAAAGGATATTTACGTCAAGAATTCATTTGAAGTTTTTTGTCAAAACTATTTTCTATCTAAGATGACATTATTTCAAATGTGTATGTTTCAAGTAAAATGTCTCTATGATTTAAATGGTTTCAATTTTATTATGAGGAAATGATATCAATTGTTTATGGATTATGTTATGATGGTATGATGTTTAAGAATCCAATTTTATTACATGGGTTATGCTATGATGTATGATTTATGATTTTGTGGCACATGAAAGAATGATTTAATTATGAGATGGGTGGGACCTATATCTCAAACCAATGCATTGGGTAAATATTTGTATCTAATGAGATAGAAATGGATAGAATGTTAAGTTAATCTGGTTCAGTGTTATAGGACTGAAACGAGGAGTGAACTCAATTCAGAAAGGACTTTGTCCACTAAGATGGTCTTGGCAGCAATGCCTTGGATACTATGGAAATCATAACAAGTTATGAATGGTTTCCACAATTACATGTTTTATTCAAATGATATTTTATCCTTTTTAATGTTTCTTTATGATCTATTCCTTACGTACTTCCATGTTTTATGTCATTTCTCAAGCTTTTGATGTTTAAACATTATGTTCATATTTTTAAGTTCAAATATATATGGTATGTTTTATTTTATCCATGTATACCATTTCTGAGCATTTGAGCTCCCCATTTTTATGTTTTCTTTTCCTTAGGATATAAAGAAAAGTTTTAGGTAATAAAAAAGGGGATGATCATTATGGGAGATTTTGAAGATCTTTCACCACGATTAGAAGATTACGTTCCAAGTTTCAAAGACACTAAACTATTACGGTCCTTGTGTGAGTGTTTTTGTAATGTACTAAGTATTCCACTAAAGTAATGTAATGCCCATGTACATCAAGCTTTGGGTCTCTACATACAGTAAGGATATTTCCATATCTTGTAAGCATGCTCATGTATTGAAATCCATTTGATAAATTTATTTCTAAATTAATGAAAATGAAAAGTGTGCTTTGTGGTAGCATTTTGTTAAATACAATTCCATAAGTGATTAAACATATTATTTTATTATTGAAAATAATTTTTTTGTAATGAAATATCCTTACCTCAAATGTTAGGTTATGAGTATTTCTTATAAAAATCATGCATAATGTAAAAATCATATGTATTGAAAGTATGTACATTCTAATATGAGAGACATGTACATGTAACATGTTTAATACGATACATTTAAATATATAATTATAATAATTTTGTACAAATTTTAGAATATAGTCATGTTTTATAAAGATATTAAATGTTTTAATAATGTTTATCTTCATCATGGTAAATAATATAAAAAATAGTATTAAAACATGTGTATTTTTCATATACTTTTCAAAAATAATTATTTTCTAACCTATTAAATGACTAAATAATAATCATTATTATAATGATAAATCATGAATTATAGTAATAAAACATCTATATTTTATTCTAATTATCATAAATCATGTTTTACATTGATAATTATTGTGGGATGTTGTTTATAAAAGTTAGTTTATGAACTGAACATAATAACATAGCATGTATAATTTTTCAAATGAATTAGGAAGTGTATATCCTTGGTAATAATATTAACCTATAATGTCTGGTTTAACAATATTAAACATGGTGTATGATTTATCATGTGTGTTGTTTTGTATTTATCTCGGATACATGTTAAAGCTATTCAAAAGAAAGAAATCATGTTTTTATATAAATAATAAGGAAAATTGTAGTGATTTTTATTTTTGAATTATTGTCACTACATTGGTGGTTTTATATTCCTCAATGAATTTAGGAATCATTGGAAGACATGTTTCATTGTGATTGTTGTGGATAATGAAACCCTTTATTGGAATTATTTTTTAAACTCACCATGTATTAAAAGGATAATCACTGATATATGGGTAATTAAATGATTCCCCATAAATTTGTTATAATTTTCTAAATTTAGCCATGCTAAATAATGAGATGATTTAATATATTCACATCAATAGTTATGGAATATTATATGTGTTATTTCTATGTGTGATTGTTTTGTTGTTCTTTTTTGTGTAATATGTGATTAAAATGGTAAATCACATAATGAAGAGAAAACCTGATTCCTAATAAAAATTCTTTTTACATTCAATCAGTTTAAACTGTATGGGTGAGTCGATGACAGAAAAAGTGGATAATATCAAAACATAGGAAAGGGTATTCCTTGATTTCCATGTTTGGGGATATATGTGTTATGATGGACATGATATTTTTTGGGAGAATGTTTAGTATCAGATGGGGGAGGTGGCATTATAAAAAGGGTTATTTTTTGTGGATGGTAAAGCGGCGTGGTGTTATGATTTTGTGAAATGTCTAGTGGATGTTTTCATTAGATGGTATGTATGGATAGTGGTTGTGTTGTCCAATGGTAGTGATGTATGGTGGTAGTGTTGTGTTGTATCTGTTGTAAGAAGGGTTGTGATGGGTTTTGATATATTTTTATTGAGAGAATGCCTCACCTCTAATTAAAATTGAAATCACATAAATGTGATAATAAAATTAACTATTCCCATTGGAAATCTTGAATTCAATAATCCTGGTCTTCCCTACGATTACTAAATATTTATTAAGTGTTAAGAATGTTTGAGTACCACTATGCTGGTGGGTTTTTCTATATTTGATATTATATTGATGTCACATGTTACAACCTCAAACATATGATGAGAGGGGAATTCATTCCCCTGCTCACGACACCTTATATTATGGCATTTTTTAAAATCCTATTGGCGAGTCAGTGCCACCACAGGTAGAAAATTTCCTGGTGTGATGGATATGTTCTTTAAATTTTTATTCTTCTATTATCTCTATTTTTATTAATATATGTTTTCATATTAGAAGAGGAATTATATTTTTACACCTTTATGTAATTAAATGCACTAATGAAAAATAAAAATTTGAAATGTTGAACCCATTATTGTATCTCTATAATAATGATCCTCGTAATTTATGTTTTGATGAAAACATAGAAAATTATAAACATTGATAAGCTCCTACATTTAAAACACGTGTAATAATTGTGATTGATTCTATTTTTCAATTCATGTCATTAAATTTTATGTTAAATTGTATTAATATTAAATTGGTAAAGGGCATGATAAGAATCTATTAATAAAATACCATAATTTTTTCAAATGTATGATACCTTTGAAATGATTTAAGTGGTCACTGGAAACATATTCAAGAAAATTCGTTTAAAAAAAATTAATGTTATTTCATGATGATTATTTTTGAAAAATACTATTCTATCAGATGTATTCAAAAATAAGTTTTAAATCAAATTAATATTCTTATTTGACTGAATTTTATTTAATAAAACTCTTTTGTGGGAATGTTTTGACAATCATGTTTTTTTAACATAGAATGTTCCAAAAAAAATTTGAGATTCATTTCGAAAAAGTAATCCATCATTTAAAGATTCATTCATAGATTTTAACCCTTTCACTAATATGGTTCTATAATGTGTCATAAATATCTTGTCTATGTTTTTTATGAATTTTTACTCTAGCATGATAATTATTTTCATCATTATTTTTTATTCATGATATGTTTTAAATGTCATGAATTTAATTTTTTATATATTATAAAATGAGGGAAATTCCTGCATAGTTATTAATTCAATGGCCTATCTAAGTGATGCTATTCACAGAAAATGTATAACAATGTATTCCCTTATTTTAAATTTAGTTCTTATTTGAAAATAAATGTTCTAAAATAGTTATCAAATGTCATCCCTTTTTTGATATTAATATATTCATTTATTTTAGTATAATATATATTGGCCTTATAATACCTAATAATTTAGTTGTGTCTTCGTTTGATAGGTATCCACCCCAGCAACTGGTTTTACAGTGGGTTGTGTGTCCCAAACATGTCAAAATCTTTTAGAGGTATCTCAAGGGGTGCTTGTTTAGTCCATAAAGATATTTACATCTATGTTATTATTTTTTCTGTAGGAGACATATTTTTTAGAGTTATTTTATGTTAAGGTGTTTATAATTATTGAAACATCCATATTATTATGGGTTGTTCTTATTGATTCCTATGTTCAAGGAAATTATGTTTTATTAAAATTTTTTGGAGTTTGGGATAATATACTCAGTTGATGCTGATGTTTTAGGTGTAATTACATCTTTTAGAGTTATATTCTGGATGGGTAGGATTAGATGTCCCAAGGTAAAGAATAGTTTTATGGGTATCTGATGTAATGTCAGGTACCTCTCCAGTCCATTTCTCTGTGTGTATATGGTGTTTGATATTTTCAAGGATATTAAGGTGACTTTTTCAAACACGTTTCAAAATTCCAGGTTTTTCATGTTTTCCAATGGTGTCTCGTGCCAATGCTGTGTCACCATGGTGGTGTCAGCCTATAAGTGTTACCCTGGTTGTGTCAACCGAGCAAGGTCACCCTAGTAGTCTCTTTTTTGAAGTCGATCACACTGCTGTGCCATGCTAAATGGTGACATTCAGAACAGTTACTCTCTAAATGTGGAAATGTCGAACAATGTCTCACTAAATGATATCTAGCATAAAGTGTCTTGAGATAGGTACCTTTTAAAGTAGTGCCATAAATAATAGTGACTCGTTGAAAAGTGACTTGTCTAATTGTGTATTGACTAAGGATAACTCAAGAATGTTGCTTCATGAGTGGTGCCTCTTCCAGCGGTGTCTCACCCAATGATTTCACAACCAACGGTGTCTCCTAGACAGTATTTCTAGTTCCCATTTTGTCCCATTTGACATCTACATTGACTTAAAATGTCTTCAATACTAATTGTTTTTAGGATTTTAAGACTTTTAAAATCCCATAAATCATATCTTATATTTTATAAGTGTGAGGGGGAATTAAATTTGTTAGACCGCATGGTTTAATGTGATACAAATAAATGGAAATTATAATATGTTTTAAATATCATGAGTTCCATATATAATAGGTCAAAGTCAGAGACCATATCTTAGATCATTTATTCTCTTTTCTCTTGATAAGGGAGGTTACAAATCCTTCTTCCAATAAAAGTTGTGTTACATTGATGGTGTGGATGGTTCATATTTTTCTTGGAAGATTTCTCATGTATGTACTCCCATTTTTAGTGTAGGAAGCTTAGTAAAAAGGATATATTGATGATATTTCTTCCATTTAGTATCTTTCCTTCATTGCTCTTTATATGTATCAAGAGATATGGGTTTATTACATTATCCTCTTGTGAATATGGTAACATCTGAGTTAATATAGATAATTGAATTGGTTTTAAAACTCAATAAATGGGATGGGGAATGTGACGTATGCTCTAAATTTTTTATTGATATTTTGATCAATTTTTATAATTCCATAGGTTAAAATCCCAACAGAAATCGTCGCAAATGGTGTCTTTATTTGTGCACTAGTTTATGGGTAATGTAATACATATATGTTAGGTGGTTTCTGATATCCCTTATTATATAATTTTTAAACTGTGTACATTATCATAAAATAACTAGATGCCTTAGGATTATATGTTTTCTTTGATAACACTCTAAAAAGATTGAAATTGAATCAAGGATGCCATTATAAATATGAAAGAATGTTTTTCTCTATTATGTTCATTAACATGTTTTTGGACATGATTGTGTGGTGTGGGTTAGATCCCGTGATATAATGAATAGAATATCATAGTTTTTTGAAGTGTGTTGGGGATGTGGATGAGATCTATTTGGGATGTAGTGTTGTTTTTATTTTAAGGATATAGTGGTACAACAGTGTTATAATGATGTTTTTTGGTGTGTATATGAAGTTATGATGAAAAGGGGAATAGTTGTAAGTTGCTGAAGATATGGTATTATTGGTACGAGGGAAATGGGTTGTTGTGTAGTGATACATTCAATGTTCTGTTTATTTTTATGTGTGTATTAATTCTAGTTTCAAGGGTACTATTTAACTAAAAAATAATATCCATTCTTTCAAAGAATCATGAATAATGGTTTTTCTGAAATAGAATTCCTAATGTGAATAGAAAATTAATTATTTATATTAGGGTAAAATTTAATTAACCAATTTGATGTTAGTATTGGATTATTTGATATTTGTGATATATGATAAGAAGCTAAGTGTGGACTAAAACTACAATTTGACTTATGGATTTTGTTTTGCTTACATGGTGTTGTTCTTATGCTACGTCGTTGGTACTATCATATCTACCCATGTATAAGTGGAATTAATATTGAATGTTAATAATGTAAAATGGGATTGTTTAATGAGGAAAATGATAATGGGTTATGTTGATATATTAGTTAATATTTATATATTCACAAATGGATTTGAAATATGAAATAAGATGAGATTTTTTTTCATACAAAATTTAATTTCACAAATATTGGTTGACGATAAAGATGAAATTATAGATTAAACTGACACTATGAAATATGGCTTAATGATTTAAAAACATTTTTTGTTAATATTAGTTTTATATGATTTTATGCATTTATAGGTGGTATATAATATGTGGATTCTATGAGATAGATAGTTATTATAAAAAACCCATAAGATGAGGTTGTGTGATATAACATTATATATATATATATATACATTTTACATTATCTAGATTTCTTTAGGTACCCAGCCTAGAACATAAATACATTTTGAACACCCCTATCTACTTGGGGGAGGGTGGCATCCCCAAACATCACAGTTGGTGGATGGATAGTTGACCACCTACTCTTCCATACTCTCTCTTATAAGATGTGATGTACCATGACTCATTTGGAATGTTGTGGTATGTGAGGGCCTTTTGTGTATGGAAAAGTTGATCTTTTCCAAGTGTCTTCATGATATGATTTGTTGTGCTTTGCCAAGGTTTATAGAGATGAGATGTTTTTTTCTCTCCCATGTGTTTCAGGATGAGATGTGTTGTGCTTTCTAAGTTATATTCTTATTGAGTTTTAGATTGTGGAAAAATTTTGTACTGTTAGAATTTTCTTTGTTGTGAGACCAAGGTGTGTGCGGGATAGATTTTTTGTGATGCCTAGCTGTGTGCATGTGGGATGTGTTGCGCGGCCAAGGGGTGTTCTTCCAGGATGTGATGTGGTATATTCGAAAGAGGTGGGATCACCATGATGTTTTCCGTTAGGGTGTGAGAGAGTATAATCAATGGGAAAGAGATTTGGAATACCTTATCATAGATTTGGTTTATTAAATATTATATTACATTTTATTTTAATTTCGGTTTAAATTCCTTCCAGAAGCTGGGAAGTTTAGTATACATTTATAGGTGTTGTGTTATTCTTCTGTTTTCTCATTAGTGCATCAGTATGATCGTTTCACATGTGCACGAGAGACACTGGTTTTTCCAATTGAATATATCTATACTCTCACCCAAGGGGTATAAAAATTATTTTATGGTTTGATTGAGGACATTTTAGAACATTAATGTCATTTACGGTTAGTAGCATTGTAGCTTTTTTAATGTAGCATCCTTATATTTTCTTCATTTTTTCCATCAATTGGAGATTCTATATGTATAATTTTTTCTTTATACATGAATTTTTGTATAGTTTGGCTTCATTTTATAATATTTAATAGAGATTATATGGTTGAAACGTCCTATATCTCGATGTTGCTTCCTTAAAAAGGTTAATGCCTCCCATATTGTGAGATTTGTACTCCCTTGGTTCTAGCTCCAACGATGGCTTACTAGAGGTGGGGCTTTAGCAGTCATTATATCCATTTCTTCATTATTATCCAAGGAGGGGTATTAATGGAGGAAGGGGTCATGAGAAAAGGTTAATAATATATTATCCATTTAGAAATAGTATCAATCATTTCCAAAGAACTCATCCATTTAAGAATATCAAAATTATATGATATAAATATTTAATCAATGATATAAGTCATACTAAGGAACAAATTGTGAAATAATTCAGGAATGAAATTATATTAACAAGGCAAAAACCACATTAAGAGAATGATACATACCATACATGGAGATGAGTTAATTTCTATTATATTATAAATATACCTGATGTATATTACCCTTGGAATGTACAAAAACATGGGTCCCCTCAAATAATTTAATGGAAATATACCATCCCTAATTACCAGTATTCTTTAATACACATGATTAGTTAAGAAATAAATATTTAAATTTGAAAAATAAACATCCATCAAAGATAATATACTGATTATACCTCATTTAATATTATTAAAAAAACTACTTGAGTTTTCCATAAATTTATAGGGATCTATAAGAAAAATATCTCATTATAGCAGTTTATATGACATTTTTTAGGGCTTTGGTACTCATGTAGGTTTCATTAAGCCAATCATACATTTATTATATAATTATATGACATACCTTATCGTATAATAATTATAAATAATTAAAATAATCAAAAATAGTGGATCCCATTACCAAATATCCTTGGGTCTCATGAAAATTCCATTAGAAAAAACATTAATGAAGAATAATATTACAATAGATTAGAATAAACTAAAAAACAAATTAGTTAACACATTTCGGAGAATAAATATACATATGATATCAATCAAAAAATCATAGTTCATGTTATTTTTAGGCTAACTATAATATATTTTTGTTGATAATAAAATATTTAGTCCAATAATTTTTAATAGATTAATATATTATATTGAAATTAAATTATACTCATAAATTCACCTCCAATGATAAAATTAATACCTGGTAGAAACAAATTCTTTATTGATTATATTAGAGATCATTTTAGTAAATTTTTATAATCATAACCTAGTAATATTGGTTACTAATATCATAGTTCTAAATAGATTTATTAAATCCTTATAATTCATTATTTTTTCAGAGAACCCAAAAAATCAATTTTGTGTAGGGGGAAAAATTTAGAGTTGGTAAACTCTTACATGATAACTATCATGAAAAATATAGTGATAATTTTTAATATATCTCCATGAACAAAATATCTATATTTCAGGAAAACGTTAATAGAAAATCAATTAGGTATAGGTCACAACCATCTAGTGAGTAGAAATATTTAACTTGTAACCTCTATAAGTCTTATAATCCATTTTATCATTCAATTATTAGATCCATTCACATTTTTTTGAATGAAATTATCCATATACATAATATTAGCTTTTAAGAAACTTTAAAATTTGTCATTAATGATATCAGTATGTAATTCCATAATTTTCATCAAATGATATATAAAATAAATTTCTTTATTACAATAATTAATTTTATATTAATTGTTTATTATACCATTCTATATCTTATAGAATTTAGTTTTTATATAATAATCTCTAATCTATGTAGCCAAGATGTTTTCAATTAAAATGAATTCCATTTTATTTATCACCCTAATAAGTGTATTATATGTTTATATAAATATAACAGATGGAGATAATAATGTTCCAGACATGGAATCAATGACTCTATTCATCATTCCCTTATATACCAATAATTCCCCTATCAATTAACGAAAATATTCATTTAATACATTCTCAAAATGACAATTTTTTTTTACACATTAAATCACATGTACAAAGAACACCGGGATGTTATTTATTAACAATGTACTCTTTAGAAATTCTATTATATTTTCAATACATTACAACATAAGTAGTGGATAAAATATTTAAGGGACACTAATATTTTCAAATAGTCAATGTAATTATATGGTGATTTTATCAGTTAATGTTCAACACAGTTTTTCCCATAATTTAATTTATTATTACTATCTATTTATATATAGAGATATGAACAATAGTATTTTATTATATATTGATTACTTTATTTCAGAACTATAATTTACAAGAGAAATATATTCACTAATTTTATGTATTGTAGTAGATAAATTAAAATAATATGTATCCTTTTAGAGACCATGAATATTCGTATTGCGATTTATAACATATTCCTGTATTATTAATATACCTTTTTGAGTAATTAGATAATATATTTATGAATTATATAGGGAGATGTTATTTTTTGTAAAAATGATGTTCATCATTAGTCGGCTATTATGAAACATTTTGTAGATGTTATATGTTTTCGATACCAAGACCAAAATGATTTCCATCACATTTAATTTATAATGAAGATAAAAAACTCATTAAATTATTAAATACTTTTAATAACAATTATTAATCTATAAAACACTCTGTGATCAATTGTGTTAACAAGAAGAAAACGATCATTTAAAATAATATAATTAATAATTTTGTTTATTCATATTTATCCAAAACAAAAAAATATAAAATTAAAAATTAAATTTTACATTTTTTGGTTTCTAATTCATTATATTTGAGTCTGTATTCATTTAATATGTGGGGTAATATTCCATCATTTCTTGAATGATCTCTTTATATGTAGAATCTCCTTTTTAGGTAAATCTATTGATTGAATTATGGTATTATAACCATTATGTCTTGTTTTTTATAATATAGATAATAGTCACACACCATATCATCTTGAAATCACATGCAAAGCTATGAGAATCCTTCTTCTACGAGGGAGAAATTATCATTATAATTCAGATCAATCCCATTTCGTGAAGGTTAAAGAAGACCCCCCTTAGATCTTACCCTTTCTAATTATAGATTTAATGGGATTAGAAATTTCTCATTCTATTATACTAAAGTTTCCTTGGGGTTAAACATCCTTTTATATAGGACCCTCTAAATTTTATGTTTCTCTATGATTTGTACAATTTTAATTTTATTCTATTTCTCTACTTGCAATTTCTAATGATCCATTGACATGAAATTAGTTTTAGACACCATTGACTAATGGAATTATTCTCAAACCAGCTTATCTCTCTACTTTAATAAGGCCATTATTTCATTCATATAGGGAACCAAATCTAGTCACGCATACCCTTTCCCTATAAATTTGTTCAGGATGTTGGTAGTCCATTAGTGTTTGAAGTAGGAAAAAATATATTCATCTATGGTTCAATGTTTTTATAATTTTATAAACATATAAGTCATTTAAAGAGTAATATATTTTGTGACCCAATTTTTCTATCCATTCATAGTGGTTCATTGTGGATTCATTTTATACTCCATATGAGATATATTTTAGTTTTTTAATTTTACCTTCTAATAATTTTATTAAATTAAAAATCCATACCGTATTGTAACAACCTGAGAATCTAGAATATTATTTTATAATTTTTTATTATTTTATAAATTTATCCACTTAAATAATTTTAATAATAATGGAACTTAAATTATTACTTTTTTGAATATAAGATAATAATAAATACCTTTGTAAATAATTTTTTTAATCCATTTGAAAATAAAATACAACATTTATATATTTAAATAATTTTTTAAATAAATAATTATAATCAATATGATAACATTTTAACGCCCCGACCCCAGTTACCCAGAGTTGGTGCATTATTACATAACATTGGCATGATCACAAAAGATCAAGTATCAAATGACCAATTTGTTTAGTAACCTAGGAATCACTAGAAACAATCATAAAGTTTGCATTACATCATAACATGAAAACTTCAACAACATAATCTCCATATTCCACACTAATTTCCCCTTATACTATTCATGTAGGTCATTCATAAAATACATTTTTACATCCTGAGAAAAATAAAACATAGAAAGGGGTGGGCTCAAATGCCCAGTAAGGATAACAAAATAGCAGAAACTTTCATAAATAAACACAAAAATTTAAGGGTATGTATAACTGAAACAAAAGCCTTTTAAACTTGAACTTCATCATAATATGGAAAATATAAAATGAAATAATGCCATTTAATTATTCACATGGATATTTTACTTGTCGAATAATCACATGTAATATCAATAAAAACTTTCATAATGATGAAATGCATGATGCCAGACTATCATAACCACATAGTCAAGGCCTTGTGCCAAGACTACAAGTAATATTTTTTCAAGGCCTTGTTCCTGGACACTATTTTGTCTCATTTGTCCTACCGATGCATCAAGGACCTATAGTGGGCTCCACCCGTTACTTTTTAAGTCCAATGCATTCCTCATATGAACATGTTTGAACATAACATAAACATTTGTATTAAATATAGCATACGAAATGTCAATACTTTATCCATAAACCATGAATGGTATAAAAATAACACATCCACAGTCAAACATATCACAAAACCTTCAATCAAATATGGAATTTTTGTATCATAATAAATCACATTCAAATAAGTTTAAAATCCATCAAAGGATGTTGATATAGATGAAATCAAAACCATTTGAGAGAAATATCTCTTTTTTTAAAATCATTAAAAAGTCACATAATTATAAAATAAAACATTTACTTTGAAAATATTCTTATAAGATTTTAAGGTATGCTTAAAAGATTTTATAATGGCGGAAAATAGCCGCACCAGCCGTATAAGTTAAAAAAAGACATTCTTACATTAATTTGGTCGAAAAGGTTAAAAAGGGCCATGTTTGGAAAGTGACAGAATGATTCCTTTGTATACATCATATAAAAATTCAACAAGGGTATAAATGACTTTAACACATTGTCTATAAATTAGTATTAATTATTTGAAATAAATTTGTATGAAACATGGATGTGGATGATAAAGAGATCCCAGTAGATAATTACGTATAAACAAACTCGGATAATGAAGAGATTGTGAAATAAACCCTTACCTTTTACTTTTCCTTGGTTGAGGGTAGGTTAACATCCTATATAATGGTGAAATAATTGTTATTAAATTATACAAGAATCATATACATTAATATGATATCATATATGATCTTTTAACATTAATTTGTTAATAATATCTTAGTATTATCGTCATTTCATATGTTAACATATTCATTTTCGTTTATATTATTTCATTTTTGTTATGGATGGGATTTATATTATTCATATACAGAATTATATCATGTCCATAAAAATTATTTTCAATTATCAAATGAAATTTATTCTTTAATGTATACGATGGGGAATGAATCTCATCGCCTTCGTGGAGACGGTAGTCCATACGTATGCACGAGCAACAATATCATTTTTTCGATATTAAAATAATAAATAAATGGATGTTATATCATATATAAAGAATAATTATCATGTTTTATTTATAATTTACATCAATTACACAAAATTATCATACCGATCAAAATAATAATGTTTTGAATAACAGTTACATCACGATGTGGAGATGGTAAGACGTACATACGCACGTATGGTGACATGTCAATAAAAGGATGGATAGAATAATGAATATTGATGTACCATATTTATAATAAAATCATATTATATATAAGATACTGGAGTTATTATTTTATAATGGAAATAACAAAGAAATAAGAAGTTGAAGAAGAAGGGAACTTGAAAGAGGGTGTTGAAAATATTACCTCTTCTTTGGATTCTTCCATTTGATTTGATCAAAAGGGCTTCTTAGGATGGATTTATGATCAAAATAAGGACTCTATGTTGAATTGAGGTATTTTTAGAGAATATTTGGTCAGGGTTTGCCTGTTCCAAATGGATTTGAATGTGTAAATTATTGAGAGGGGGCAGTGCCATTTTATAAGAGGGGTGAGGGGCACCTTTGGAAAACCTATAAATATTATTTTAGAGTAAATTCATATTCATCTTCTAATGGCTCCAAAGTAGGTTATTTAAGAGTTACGGTGGGGATGGGTATAAATCCCTTCATCCAATAGATTTTATACAGGTTTGGGTCACTATATTAACCTTATAATTTATATTTAACTCTTAGTTAAATAGTTTTATATTTACCACGTCACTTTGTATTTTTTATGTTATATGGTTAATAAAAATACTATATACTTCCAAGATACCCAAAAGTGGTCCATTATTGATACACCTATAATTATCTAAGTCCTTTGGCCGAACCTTATATTTTTAGGAATAGAATTTGAGTTAATAATATAATATTTGTTTTAAAAACTCTTTTATGTCAATTTTGACACAATTTAATAATTCATTTTTGATAAAGTCTTAAAAAATTTATTAATTCAAATAAAATTAATTTAAGAAATCCTAACATGTCATATTAATTAATAAAATTCGTGGATGTAATCAAAATTTTCAAATTATATTTATCTTAATATTTATAATACCAATTTTTTTATTCTTTCAATAATTAGGAAAATACTGCATCATTATTGTGTCATAAATAAATTTAATTATTCAATGTTTATAAATTATAAATAAAATATCATTGTGTAGGAAATATTTTTAGATTTGTAATTAATATTTATAGTCGAAATTATAACATATATAACCCTATATGAAAATTGTTTTTCTAAAAGATATATGCTTGTGTCATTTTTATATTTACTTTAACATAATTAATATAAAGTGTCATTATCACTTACAAGAGGATACATGGGCTCCACAAATCTACCCAAAGATGCCCAGGGACGGAAATGTATCAAAAAATAGTGTTAGGACACATTTTAGGGTAATTTATTATTATTATAATATTACTTTTTTAGCCTTATTTACCGAATTTACCCTTTAACCACAATAAATAAAATATTTACCGAAGTAATTATTCAAAATGTCTAAAGATAAAAGTTATCTATTTACACAATTTTGAACTCTTGATTATAAATATGTAACCCATTTTAAAAAATTCAAATCATAGAACTGGAAATAAATAATTTAAAATTAATTACCGTTGTTAAAACAAAATCGTGTTTTTAAGAGATAATAACTATCAAACGATAGTCACTTGTCTATGTCGAATTTAAATGTGAATTTACATCCAATGACCAACATTGGATTTAAATGGTAAAAATATAATCTATTTATACTCTAAAATCACTCAAAATCATAATTTATCACTATTAATTAATTCGATTAAAAAAGTTGTTTTTAATTAAAATTTAGTAATTTTCACTATTCATCAAAATATGAAAGTTATTAGAAAAGTACCAAAATGTCACCCTAAGCTAATTTCAATATTACAAATCCAATAATGAAGTCCATTTTGAATGATAAATGTATAAAATTTCAAAAAGTGTGTATTACTATTCATAACTTCTAGTTTGATTGGTTGTGGTGTGTGTTAGAACTCAAAGTTGTGTACAACAAATGCTACTGTATTTTTCAAAGAGAAGCATACCGTGGAAGATTGGGGTGTTACATTCTCCCCTCCTTAAAATAATTTTTTCCTCAATATTTATAGAATACTACCGCATGAGAAGACTCGGGTGGTTTTTCATCATAAGTTCCTCATGTTCCCACATTACCTCTTCCATCTTATAGTTTCAGCATAGAACTTTTACCAAAAGAGTCATCCGGTTTCTCAGAACTTGTTCTCCTGTATCCAGAATCCTGATGGGATCTTCTCAATAAGATAGATTGGGTTCCAGTTCTAATTCCTCGTAAGTGAGTACATGCATTGGGTCAGGCATGTATTTTCTCAACAATGATACGTGGAACACATCATGAACATTTGAGAGACTTGGTGGCATTGTTAAATAGTAAGGTACATCCCCATTTCATTCTAGAATTTCAAAAGGTCTGATGTACCTGGGACTGAATGTACCCTTGTTACCGAAATTTATAACTACCTTCCATGGAGATACCTTCAAGAAAACATGATCTCCTACCTTAAATTCAAAATCATTCCTTCGGTTATCGACATAGCTCTTCTTCCTACTCTAAGCTGCTTTATTGTTGTTTTGGATTACCTTTACCTTTTCCGTTTTTTCCTCCACCAATTCTATGACTACAAGTTTTCTTTCACAAACTTCATCCCAACATGTTGGTGTGCGACATCTCTTTTTGTACAATGCTTCATATGGTGCAATCCGAATACTTGAATCGAAGCTATTGTTATAGGAAAATTACACCAGGGGTAAATATTGATCCCACGTACCCTAAAAGTCATGTGATCATGATCTCAACATGTCTTATAAGGGTTGAATAGTCTGTTTTGATTATCCATCAGTTTGGGGGTGGTAGGAAATACTCAAATGATGTTCAGTATCCAGGAATTTCTGATGACATTTTCAGAATCTTGACGTAAAACCTGGATCATGATCAGAAAAAATATATATGGGTACTCCTTGAAGTCTCACAACATCATTAATATATAGTCTTGCTAGACGTTCAAGTTGTAAATCTTCCCTTATAGCCAGAAAATTTGATGACTTGGTAAGATGATCTGCAATTAACCATATTTCATCATTTATTCTAGGAGTCTTTGGTAGTCCCATGACAAAGTCCATATTGATATTATCCCATTTCTACTCAGGTATGGGAAGAGGTTTCATGACTCCTCTAGGTTTTTCCTTCCAGCTTTTACTTGTTGACAAACCATAAATCGTGACACAAAATCAGCAATCTCCCTCTTCAAGTTGTCGCACAAAAAATTTTCCTTCAAATATTTATACATTTTGGTGCTCTCAAGGTGTATAAAGAAATTGGAACTATGAGAATCATCCAATAATTCCCTTTTTAGATAATGTATATTGGGAACACAAAGTCTCTTCTGAAATTTCAAAATTCCATCTTCATAGACAAAGTCACTAAATCTCCCATCATTGACATCTTTATTCTTTATTTGAAACTCTTCATCATCAGTTTGAGAACTCCTTATCCTTTTTAGTAAAGATGGTTTGGAAAAAATTTGAAAAAGCATTGATATTTCACCTTCCATGGTGATTCCCATATCCATCTTTACTATATCCACGTATATAGAATCCATTTCAACTCTCATCTTGTTCAAAACTCCATTATATTTTCTACTCAAAGTATATTCCACCTTATTTTCCTTCCCCAGGTGGTAGTGTATCGTGCAATAATAATCCTTTAGTAGTTCAATCCATCTCCTTTGCCTCATGTTGAGTTCTTTCTATGAGAAAATATACTTGAAACTCTTTTGATCAGTATAAATCTCACATTTTTCACCTTAGAGACAATGTCTCCATATCTTCAAAGCAAATATTACAGCAGCTAACTCAAGATCATGAGTAGGATTATTTTTCTCATTAATTTTAACTGTCGTGATTCATAGGAAATAATTCTCTCATTCTACATAAGGACACAACCATGTCATTTCTTCGGTGCATCGCTATAAATAACGAACCCATCATTCCCCATTGGTAGAGTCAGTGTAAGAGCATTGACTAATCTTCTCTTAAGTTCTTTAAAAACATTCTTCACACACTTTTTTCCAAAAAAAATTAACCCCTTTATATGTGGGCTTCGTTATTGGGTTAGAAAATCGGGAAAAATTCTGGATGCAACGTCGATAATTACATGCTAAATCAATAAAACTGCATAACTTGGTTATACTCATTGGTGCTGGCCATTATTAGATTTCCTGGGTCTTAGAAGGATCAATAGATATTCCATCCTAATAGAAAATATGGCCAAGAAAAGAGATCTCCTGAAGCTAGAATTCACACTTGCTAAACATCCCATATAATTCATGTCCTCTATGAGTCCTCCAGATAATGTGCTAGTGATTTTCATGGTCTTCGTAGATTTTGAAATATATCAAGGTATCATCAATAAATACCACTACGAAATCATTGAGATATTTCTTAAAAACATTGTTTATTAAATCCATGAAAACAGAGGGTGCATTAGTCATCCCAAAAGGCATTACTGTAAACTAGTAATGCCCGTACCTGGTTTGAAATGATGTCTTAGGATTGTCTTCCTTCTTCACACACAACTAATGGTATCCAGATTAAAGGTCAAGCTTTGAAAATTATTGAGCTCCATGAATTTGGTCAAATAAATTAACAATTTGAGGTAGTGGATACTTGTTCTTTATTGTTATAACTTTGATTTCCCTGCAGTCGATACATAACCTCATAGATCCATCTTTCTTCATAACAAAAAGTACATGGGCTCCCAATGAAGAAACACTAGGTTGAATAAATCACTTATTACCCAATCCATCTAGCTATTTCTTAAGTTCAACTAATTACATAGTGGCCATTATAGAAGGGGTCTTTGATATGTGCCTTCTTCCAGGAATTAAATCAATGGAAAAATCAATTTCTCATTCTGGAGGATGTCCAGGTAAATCTTCAGGAAACTCTTCAACATATTAACTCATAATACGTACATCCTCTATTAGAAGATTCCTTTCCTTACCCACATTTAATTAATTCTCTTCCTCCCCAATAATTGTATTTAGTTGAGCTACTGGGGGTGGATCTATGTAAGAATCAAGTGGTGACAATTCTTCTCTAAAGATAAGGTGTTCTTTATCATCATCATAAAAAATTGTATTCTCCTTATTTATATAATAATTCTTCGCATAATGGTCTGAAATCCAATCCATATCGAGGATTATATTAATCCCAATCATAGGTATGATGATGAGATCAACAGATAAAGAACATTTATATTCCCTAATGGGAACAGATCCACAGAATGTTGTAGCAATGATACTTCACTTAGGAGTTTTAACTAACAACTCCCTTATCAAATAAAATTGAAAATATCTAATTTTCATAGAAAACTAGGAAGATATGAAACATTGCGATGATTCAGAATCAAATAATTCATTTTTTAAACATGAGGAAACCATTAAATTACCTACCACCACTTATTTCGAAGCTTCTACCTCAACAGTAGTGATATCATAAGCTTGGAGTTGATCCCTTGGAATTTTTTGAGGTAAGTCCCCCTGACTCTTAGGATATTCATTTGCATAACGTCCCATATCCTTGTAGTTATAGCATTGAATATCAGTAGCTTATTTCTTCCCCTTACAATCACGATCTTGGTGGCTTTTTTCACCACACTTGTAACAGACTCTCATTCCTTTCAAACAAGTGCTGGGGTGTTTCATCACATATTTAATACAGGATGAATACTCAAATTTTCCCTTCTTCTCATTTATTTCCATTTCTAGAGTGATCATCAGATCTCTTCTTCTCTTTCTTTGCTTTAATGTTATAAGACATAGAGAATTCTTTTTCAGTCTTGATTGCACATGAGACAATATCTTCGTACGACGAGAAGGATTGTGAAACTAATGGTCGATGAAGAAATGGTTTTAACCCATCAATGAAATGATCAATCTTACTTCTTGGGTTACGTATATAATCTCAATAATACCTTGCTAACCTTTTCATGTTAGCCTCATACATTGCGACATTCTCATCCTCCTTTTGTCTCAGACTCAGAAATTTTGTTTCCATATCTTCTTGATGGCCATGAGAAATTTATTTTTCTAAGAAAATATCTTTGAACTCCCTCCATTCCATATTTGATAGTTTATCATCTTCCTTTTTGTTTTGTATCAATGACCACCATTGATTAGTACCTCCAGTGAGATGATAAACTTTCATGATTACTTTTTCCCTTTCAGTACTCCCCATAGCCTGAAATATTTTCTCTAGGGAACTTATCCATTGCTCAGCTACCAATTGATTTGTACTCCCATTAAGTGTAGGTGGTTGTTTCCTAATGAAGTGATCTAATATTTATCCTCTATGTTGCTGATTATTTTTTTCTATACAGGTAAGGTTATTATTCATAACGTGAGTGATTTTTCCCAATATTGTGATTAGCTAATCCGCACCAGTTGCATCACCAGATCCACTGTAATTATTTTTAGTAGGAGGGAAATCCCTACATGGAGTGCATGCATTGATATGGTTTTAATTTTTCTTCCACTATGCGCAACTTCTAAACGATGTCATACACTAGATTAGTTTATGAATCGCAATACATAAATACAAACTTGTAAAACACTTCACATAAATTGAACAGTTTATGGATATAATCCATAATCATTAAAAAAAATCATGGAGAAGTATATTCTCATAAACCCCTCAGAATGATTTTTTAATGAAAATGAGAATTATCCAAAGTAAATCCCTCAGGAGTGTCGTATCCAAGAGTGCAGCAAGGCCCATTTTGGTGCACCATTTCCTGTTCGAGTCCAGCTCAATGTGGTGTTTTTGGGTAATACCCATAGGTGCATCTATGCCAGAGCTGCCTCTACCTTCTCGTATCTAGACAGGGATTTATTTCTCGGAAAACTCACAAAATCTCTACAATACCAAAATTCTAGGATGATCTTCTATACTAATATTCAAAATTTATCTTAGGGCTATGTGCTCTAATAAATGTATATCTAAATCTAGATTTTAAGTATTGTACTAAAATTCCTCTGATACCAACTATAACGCCCTGACCCTAGTTAACCAGAGTTCGTGCATTATTAAATAACATTGGCATGATCACAAAAGATAAAGTATTGAAGGACCGATTAGTTTAGTATCCTCGGAATCACTAGATACATTCATATAGTTTAAATTACATCATAAAATGAAAACTACAACAATATAGTCTCCATAGTTCACACTCATATCCCCTCATACTATCTCTGCAGGTCATTCATAAAATACTTCTTCACATCCTAGTAAAAAAATATAGAAAGGGGTGAGCTCAAATTCCTAGTAAGGATAACAAAAGAGAAAAAACTTTCAAAAATAAGAGTAGTTATTTAAGGCAATGTATAACTAAAAACAATCCTTTTAAACATGAACTTCAGCATAATATGGAAAAGATAAAATAAAATAAGTCCATTTACTTATTCACATGTATATTATACTAGTAGAATAATCACATGTAATATCAATAACCACTTTTATAATGATGGAATGCATAATGCCATACAATCATAACCACATAGTCAAGGCCTTGTGCCAAGACTACAAAAAAGATTTTGTCAAGGCCTTATTCTAGGACACTAGTTTGTCTCATGAGACCTACTGATGCATCGAGGTGCTATAGCCGGCTCCACCCGTCACTTATTAATTCCAATGCTTTCCTTATATGAACAGGTTTAAACATAACATAAACATTCGTATTACAACTAGCATAAGAAATGTCAATAATTTATCCATAAACCATGAATGGTATAAAAATAACACATCCATAGTCAAACATATTCAAAAACTAAATACAATATGGAAGTTTTGTATCATAATAAATCACATTCAAATAAGCTTAAAATCTATCAGAAGATGTTGACATAGATGAAAACAAAAGTATATGAGAGAAATATCTCCCTTTTTTGAATCATTTAAAAGTCACATAATTATAAAATAAAACATTTACTTTGAAATATTCTTATAATAGTGTAAGGTAATCTTAGAAGATTTTATAATGGTAGAAAATAGCCGCACCCGCTTTATAAGTTAAAAAATTACATATTTACCTTAATTTTTCTGAAAAGGATAAAAAGGACCTTGTTTGGAAAGAGACACAAAGATTCCTTTATAAACATCTTATAAAAAGTCAAATAGGGGATAAATGACTTTATCCCATAGTCTATAAAATAGAAAGAATGATTTCAAATACATTTTTAAGAATTATAGATGTGGATGACAAAGAGGTCCTAGTAGAAAATTAAGTGTTAACAACCATAGATAATGAAGAGATTGTGAAATAAACCCTTAAATTGTACTTTTACTTGGTTGAGGGTAGGTTAACCACCTGAATAATTGTAAAATAATTGTTATGAAATTATAAAATAATCATATAAATTAATATGATATCATATACGATCTTTTAAAATTGTTTTGTTAGTAATATCTTAGTATTATCGTCGTTTCAGGTGTTAACAGATTCGTTTTCCTTTATATTCATTGATATTTTTTATGGATGGGATGTATATTATTCATATCCAGAATTATATCATGTCTCTAAAAATTATATTTAATCATCAAATGAAATTTATTCTTGAATGGATACGATGGGGAATGAATCGCATCACGTTTGTGGAGACGGTAGTCCGTACGTACGCACAAGCGACAATATCATTATTTTGATATTAAAATAATATATAAAAGGATGATATATCATATATAAAGAATAATTGTCATGTTATATTTATTATTTACATCAATTACACATCATTATGATACCCATAAAAATAACAATGTTTTGAATAACAATTACACCACAACGTGGAGACGGTAAGCTGTACGTACGCACGTATGGTGACATGTAATTTAAAGAATGGATAGAATAATGAATATGGATTTACCATATTTATAATAACATCATAGTATATATAATATATTGGAGTTATTATTTTAGAATGTAAATAACAAATAAAGAAGAAGTTGAAGAAGAAAGGAACTTGAAAAAGGGTTGTGAAAACATTACCTCTTCTTCGGGTTCTTCATTTTGATTTGATCAAAACGGATCTTTAGGATGGATTTCTGATCAAACTAAGGCATCTAGTTTAAAATTATGGATTTTGGGAGAATATTTGGGCAGGGTTTGGCAGAGCCAAAAGGATTTCATGGTGTAAATTAGAGATAAGGGGGGGTTCCCTTTTATAAGAGGGGTGAGTGGCACCTTGGAAAAAACTAGAAATATTATTTTATAATAAATTCATATCGTGTTTATAATGGATCCAGAGTGGATTATTTATAGTTTAAGGTGGGTATGGGTCGATATAATTTCATCCAATATATTTTAGATAGGTTTGGATCAATATATTAACCTTATCATTTATATTTAACTCTTAGTTAAATGGTATGACATTTAACATGTCACTTTGTATTTTTATATTATATGTTTAATAAACATACTATATACCTCAAAGAGACCCCAAGTGGGCTATTAATTATATACCTATAATTATATAATTCATTTTTCCTATTCTTAGATTATTTTGAATAGAATATGAATTAATAATAAAATATTTTTTTAAAAACTCTTTTTTGTAAATTTTGACACTATTTAATAATTGATATTATTTAAAGTCATAAAAACTTTATTAATTCGAAATACATTCATTTAAAAAATACTAGCATGTCATATTAATCAATAAAATTCGTTTATGGCATAAAAACTTTCAAATTATATTTATTTTAATATTTATAATATCAATTATTTGATTCTTTCATTAATAAGGAAAATAATGGATGATTATTATGTCATAAATAAATTTAATTATTCAATGCTTAAAAATTATAAATAAAATACCATTATGTAGGAAATATTTTTATCATTATAATGATTATTTATAGTTGAAAATATAACATATATAACCTTGTGTAAAAATTGTTTTTCTAAAAGATATATGCTTATGTCATTTTTGTATTTACTTTATCTTAATTAATATAATGTGTCATTATCACTTACAAGTGGATCCATGGGGTCCCAAAATAGACTCAAATATTCCCATGGTCGGACATGTATCATCCAATAGGCTTAGGACACTTTTTAGGGTAATTTATTATTATTATAATATTATTTTGTTACGCTTATTTACCGGATTTACCCTTTAAGCACGATAAATAAAATATTTACCGAATTAATTATTCAAAATGATAAAAATAAGTAAACTATTTACACAATTTGGACCTCCAGATTATAAATATGGAATCCATTTTTTTAAAATTAAAACACATATGTGGCAGTAAATAATTTAAAATTAATTCTCGTTGTTAAAAAAATCGTGTTTTTAAGAGATAATAACTATCAAAAGATTGGCACATGCTTTTGTCCAATTTAAATGTGAATTTATATCCAATAACCAAAATTAGATTTAAATTGTAAAAATATAATCTAATTATACTCTAAAATCACTCAAATTCATAATTTATCACTATTAATTATTTCGATTAAAAAAGTTGTTTTTAATTAAAATTTATTAAATTTCACTATTCATCAAAATATGAAAGTTATCACAAAGTACCAAAAAATCACCCTAAGATAATTTTGATATTAAGAATCCAAAAATGAATTCTATTTTGAAATATAAAATGTATAAAATATCAATAATTAGGTAGTACTATTTATAACGGCTAGTTTGATTGGTTGTGGTGTGTGTTAGAACACGAAGTGGCATACAACACATGCTACTATATTATTCAAAGAGACGCATACCATGGAAGCTTGGGGTATTAAAAACATCATTATATATATAAATATATTTTTATCTTATAATAATAATATTATATATTATAATTTTGAATTTTGGAATGAACATCATTATTGAATTTAGAAAATAATAATTCTTATATGATGAATTATTTATATTTTTTAGAGTAATATTTTTTTATTTGAACAATAATTTTTTTTTTCAATTTGATAAGAACATATATTTTATAATAATATCATATTACAATAACGAGATATAGTAAATAAAAACAAATAATATATAAAAATATATATATTTGAATAAAAAAATTACTAAAAATTATAGTGTTGAATTTATTAAAAACATTAATAATGAACATAACCGTTATTTAATATTTTACTCTAATTTTTTTATCTTCTATTTAAATTTGATAATAAACCCCTTCAAAATTTTCCCCTTCCAATTAATTTCTCCCTGAAACTATATAATTTTTATCCCCCATGAAACCTATTTCATAATCATAATCATTATATTTCACTTAGAAATTTATGACTAATATTTCACATGATACATTCAAGATAATGTTTGTAGACCCAAAGTAACTATTACATAATACTTGTAACATTATTTAAAAAATTATCTTGATAAAATAATATATATATATATATATATATAAATAATATAACAACCATAGTATCATTAATATATATACAATTATTCATATATGTGAAATAAAAATTATTTTTTCCATTTAATAATTTTAATAAAATAACCCATTTCATGAATTTTTTATAACAACCACCACAACCAAATGAAATCATTAATTTTTTCAATAACTCTATGTTAAACATGGAAAAATGTATAATAAATTCAACATATATAAAATTATTATGTTGAAAAAGTGATAAATTTTATTAATCCTTCAATCATTATCTTTAATGTTCAAATGAATATGTTAATTATGGATTTGATATACTAGAATCTCTAGGAAGAAACATTTATTATTATTTTTCTCTAACATAATTATTTATACAAACCAGATAAAATATTATTAACAACATTTTAAAAAAATATAAAAATATAATATATTTATTATATTTATATTATAAAGTTCCATAACTATACAATGTCTTGGAGATTGAGCATGTTCATTTTTAGGTTATTTAACAATTTATTTGAAATATTCTATAAAATATATTCATTAACTATAGGTATATAAGTAATAGTATTGTAATATGTTAATAAAAATTTCATTATATGTTTATATTTCTATGAAAATTAAATATATATTTTCACTTATTAATTTTATAACATCATAGAAGAAAAAAATTACTATGTGTTTAAGGAAATGATTTCACTTTAACAAGAAAATATGGAAAATATATTAATTATATGAATAGAACATGATAATAAATTTAAGGTCTCGGTCCTTATTTATGTCATAATTTAATTATTATATAATAATTTTTTTATTTGATGTCTATGATGTTATCTAGATTAGAGAATCAGATAATTATGCCAAATATTATATGTAACAAAGCCATTGATTACATGGAGGAAACTTCCACTCAATATCCATGATATTTTAAATTCATTCATATATATTAAAATATTATATTCAAGTATTTTGTAACTATAATTATAAATATCACCAAACATATTTAATTAATAATTATTTATTGAATGTATACTTGTGAAATGTGATAAAAATGGAAATTCATTAAAAGAAGATTTAATCATCACATAAAAAAATTATCCATAACATAATTATTTATAACTAAAAAGTTAGTGCATATAGAATAATGAATCAGGAATAAACATTGAATTAAATGATAAAAATATTAATTCATGTTTTGAAGAAACTATTCATGATATTAAAATCATCATCAATTCCTGAAAAAAGAAGCATCACACTAGAAATATATATTATGAAAAATGATCCATTCCTCATAGTGTGATGCTCCCTTTTTATTTCATGGTATCTATACAATTTGTCTTGTATGTGAAATATAAATGACAAAATCATTCCATTAGGATGGACATAATGTGTCATGTTTTAAAACATATTGTCATATATTGATATCCTATAACAATAAATTATGCATTTTATTTCTACCAATTTAATGAATGGACCATACACTATTTGACCCAGATCCCTTATGAATCATTTATTGACTCCAAAAGAATATAACAACTACACGTATCGAGAATAAAAATCGAAAACTATCATTTAGGATTATAATTAATGTGTTTAAACTACTACAAAATGAATAATCACTAAATCAAATATTTTACCATAGGGATACATCTTCCACTTCTATAGATTACTTCACCAGTTAAGCCCCACTATTTAAATTATAGATTTATTTTCTCTTGTCCAATAAAAAAATAATTACTATATTGTAGTGGTAAATAAAAAAAATTTATAGGTGTTTTTTATGGTTGTTACGCTGTTGTAACTTTTTTTCAATTTTTTTAATGTTCGGGGTTTTCAATAAGAATTTGTTTCGATTTCATTCCTTTTCTATAAAAATAGCCTTGGGTTTAGAATTAAGAAACTATTTTTAACATTATCAAATAATTTAATTTAGTTAAGTTTAACCATTTTTTTGGGGAAATTATGACTATAAATAGTATTAAAAGAACATAATTAATTAATAGAATGATTTAAATGATGATAATAAATTGTGTTTTTTAAATAAAGATAAGAAACAAAGGCTAATGATATTTGTCAACATGACTCAAAAAATAATCAATAAAAATAAATTGAATATATCAATTTATGTTCTCCTAATAATGGATTCTAAAAAACTGTATAATGATTCCTCAAATTGATATCTTAACTACAAATGAATTCTTTATTTCGTTTCTCCAATAAAAATCAATAAATCATTTTAAAATTTATAAAATTATTTTATCATCATGTTGTGGGATCAATGTCAATCCAAAAAATTTCTAAATTTAATTATCTGGTCAAAAAAATATTAATTTATCAATTATTTATTATATATATCCCAATAATATTTAATGACACACTTCGGGGTTTATCAATCCATGTTTTCCATAATAAAATACATTAAAAATAAATTTCATTTTAGGAAATATTATAATGATTTTTAATATGATTTTATATTACTTTTTTCATCTACAATCAAAAAAGAAACTATTTATAAATTTTTTTTGATCTTGAAAATATTTATATGGGAAATTAAAATTTTCAATTATCTCATTAGTCTAATTTAAAATAATGAGATCATATAAAAGTGAATTATATTAAAACAAGATTAATTAAATTAAAAAATTATATTAATTAAACAAATTATAATTATTAAATAAATATTATCTTTAATTATATTCTGTGATTACATAAATTTAAAAAACTAATAAAGAGGGTTCCCTTAAAAACATATTAACCTATGAATTTGTTTTCAAAAACATTAATTTAAATTATTATGAGTATAATCATTATGTTAAAATGAAATATCATTAAAGTATCTTATATAATAAAAATATTTACATGAAATATATTTATAAATCATATAAATTATATATAGGTACATAATGATGTTATATTACCACAACACATACAAGAATTATTTTATGAACTATTTCCAATGGTATAAACTAAAATTTTAATTTCAACATAATTACACCGAGAACAGAATAATTTCCTAATTAATTAGAGATATCAATAAATAACACCATTCACCATATATAATTTACTATGATAAAATAATATATTGAATGTATTAATTATTTCATTTCAACCATCAATACCATAAAAAATACATTTTAACCCAGTAATAAATTTTTTTTAGTATAGATATATATATTTCTCTTAACTTCCATTTAAATAAATAAAAAAGACCTGATTAAATAGAAGGTGGATTTGTTTTGAAGAAAATATGAAATATTTTATTGTAATCAAAAAATAAAAAAATAGAGTAAATTTTGTGAAAATAATTTGACATTTTATGAATTAAAATTGAACAGTACTTTTTACTTTTAAAAACATGTTTCGTATAAAATATAAAAAATATAACTTTTAAAATTTTTTAATGAAAATAAAATGTAAAAATAAATTAATTTTTAAATAATTTAGGTCAATATAAAAAAATTTATAAAAAATTTTGAATATGAACATAGATGAAAATTATTTGTAAATTTAATGTCAAATAATATGTTGTTTTTGGTAAAGTCCCCTTTACCAAAAAATACACTTATTAGATAAATTATACATAATCATTAATAAAAAATATAATAATAATTGTTTCCCTTATTAGTTAAAAATTTCATGTTTTTTATTCACATAATTTCAATTATATACATGTTATAAATAATTATGTAATTGGTTATGTTTACTTCCAATTTTTTTAATGTTGTTTTGTTCCTAATTCTAAAATTACATCTGTATAATGACTATAGTAACAAGGATAATTAGTTCATTATTTCTATAATATTAAAATTATTAAATTAGTAATAAATAAAAATTATTTATACATTTATACTCAACTATAAAATTATTTTTAATAATTGAACTTATTTAAAATCATTGAGCTGTTCATCAATACGTACTCATTAGTAATGCTCTCAATTGTAAAATAATATTAATGAAAGAAATCAATTAATTTTTTTTCAGTTTATGATTATAAAAATAGAATTAATATCATATTATTTTTTTAAATCTACTTCAATATTAAATCCATTTTAGTGTTTGGATGAAATATAAAAAAACATTCATAAGAAGGTAATTCGCACATACACTGGAGTAGTGTTTTTATTTATCATTAGACGGTAATGAAATAATTGTAGTAGTAAAAATTTTATAAAATTAAATTTATTTCATAAATATAAATATATTAATCATATTTATCTATCATTATTACCATCTATCTGATTTGGTGAAGAAATATTAAAATCATCATCTCATAAGGTAGTAATCTACATGTAAGTAACAGTGATATTATTAATTTATGTTAGATAGATATAAAGAATAAAAAGGGTAATATAATAAATAAACTAAAATTTAATATTATATAATAGTATAATGTTTTTATTATATCATGGATAAAAAATATTTTAATGAGGTATAAAAATATATAATGTGAAAATAATCAGTTTAGAACTGTATATCTTCTTAAAAAATATCATTATGTTTATAAAAACAATATTTCTATTGATAATATTAAGATAAATATAAATCATATATGAGGTTTTTAAAGAATTTTTATGATATTGGGATAGGTATTTTTTCATTATCATGATCTTTATGTGTAGACAAACATAGGGAGTTTCATTTCATAAGTGGGGGGAGGACTTAATTGGAATTTTTCAGATGATTAAAATATATTGTTATCTTACCTAAGATTAAATTGATAGAAATGTAATTTTATTTCAATAAAGAAGTAACATATTATAAAATTATGTCTATAAAAAAATATTTACATAGTTTTTAGGTCATTATACAATTATCATTTTAGTTTGAACCTTATTGTCATGTTTTTAATCATACTATATTAACTGATTTTTTTAACAATATTCTAATAATAATTTCTAAAAATGATGGTGCAATTATAAAAAACTAGAAACACAAATTATATATATGTATAATATTTTATCAAATTATATTTTTATAATTGGAATAAATTACATTTCATATAACTCGACAAAATATGAAAATAAAGGTTCTCTATAACGATTTATTTTTAATAAATATGGGTTTTTACCAAATTATTGTATAATTTCTATTCCATAAAAATTTATTTTAATATATTAATTAACCAATTACATTTCTGAAAAAAATAAAAAACAATGTAAATATTTGAATAGATAATTTCATTTTCTATAAAATTTATATTTTTCACTATTCAAAAGAAAATAACTATTTTTAGAAAAATACAAATATTTCTGTTAAATATAATTTTTGTTTGATTAGTTAAAAATTGATATAATTTTTAAAATAAGAAATTATTATGATTAGACAAGATTAATAAAAATAACTACATTTAAAAGGAAATATGTACAATTTAAAAAATTGATTTTTAAGTAATAAACCAAATATATTGTAATTCAATTCACAATAACCACAATTAAATTATTTTTAACCTATTCAATTGAATATATAATTTACCTATTTCATATAATAATTTATTTTATTATGAAATTGATAACAAAAAAAATTAATCGACACACACATATGTGCCCAAATATACACATCACACCACCCTTAAAAGTATATCCCACTTTATAGAATACTCAAAACACTTATTGGACCAAAGAACCATTGAATAAATGTACATTTCGTGTGTTGGTATCCCTACTATGTCATTCGTACATCTCCTCCTTGTATCACATCCTACATGCATATGTACATACATCATAACCTATATCATAAATTACACAAATGTGGAAATCATAATTTGATTCAATATCTCTTGGACTAGGATGATTGATGTGACTGCAATAGGACCACAACTCTATCCATAATCATTGATCAATAATGATATAATTAATAAATTATGATTAAATTAAAATTGTCCCATAAAAACTATTTTATGGGAAAAAAATTTCTTCCATCATAATAGAATATCTTTATTTGTAATTAATTTATTATCAAGGAATAATTTATTATTTATTTAATTTATAAAAAAAATCAAAAAACCATTTTATAGTTATTATAATTTATAACCACAAAACCAATGAATATATCAATACAATCACATTTTTTAATAGTATATTATATTTTACATAAGTTTGATGTTCTATATACCAAAATCAATCAAACATATTTTTATAAAGGCAACTTATAAAATTATACTGTGATATAGTTTAACAATTATAATGATGTTTAATCCAAAAAAATATCCCATTCCTAGTAGAAAGGGTATTAAATATTTTCAAATTCTATTACATGGTAATAATGAGAAAAAATATTTTCATAAATCAAAACCCAGTTTAATTTTTTCAATTATTTTTTTGAAATCTCAAATAAATATAAGAGATAGAAAGAAAACATTTTGAAAAGTATAGAAGATATATATGATGGTCACCAAAAATAACACTTTAATAGGTTCATAAATTATGTGGTGGTTAACATGAAGAAAAAATATATACATGTGGGAGAAAATAGATTACATGTAATTAGAGAGAGTTAAATAAACGGGGTAATAATAATTTCAATGAATAAAAAACAATAAATTAATATGGTAAAGAGTTGGTAATAAATTAATAAAAATAAATTATTAAAAAATATGATGATTCTTTTCCTAGAGTTATTATATTCTTTTACCGTAAGGATAGTTAATATAATAAAATATACCTACATGATTTATTTTCATTCCATTAGTAAAATTTAATCATTTCATTTTTGTTTTTTGAAATGTTTACATTAATATCTTCTCTATATCCTTAAAAATGATTTTTTTGATGAATTTGTACTGTATAAATAACTAAATAAACATTTAATAAACCATATAATACACAACATGATCTATTGGTATATAGAATGATTGAATATTCTAATAAAATAAAATAAATTATTAGAATAACATATGATTATGTCATTATATATAAACCTTCATTGAAATAAATATTATTATACAATGACATAAAAAATACATAGATTTTTTTATAAACTATTAATTCAATATATGACTATAAAATTCTACGAAACATTCTTGGACAACATATAATGAATAAATGTAATTAGATATAATTATATATTTTTATTGATGAATATAAAATTAATCTCCAAATTACTCATAAATTAGAAAAGTATCACACAACAATCTGATTCTAGAAAATATATATTCCCTGATCATATTATTGAAAACATATGTTTAGAGATTATATTAATAAAATTAATCACTATTACAAAAATATATAATTTATATAGGACAATAATACAATTCATACATTTTTACTATAGTTAAAAAAATTTTGTACAAAATAATTTCACTTTACCTTAATTAGATAATATTCTCAAAAGATTAGCCTCCATGAAAATTTAAATTGACCTCTTAGTCACTAAATAAGATCACAATAGTTGGTTTTCTATATGATAAATCATACTTAATAAATAAATTATATCCATTTTTTCAATTAATGATAGTCACCACAATACTCATTGAATTCAATTAGTATATTGGGAATAATATTTCTCTTTGTTATCATGTTACATAAACTCTTTATTTTTGATTGAATATTATCACACTTTTCCATAAATTACCAAATACCAATCATCAACATGTTCATTTAGAACATTTCCTTAGGTTTTTAAAAACACATTCACAACCCATATTCCATGAATATATTAGCCATCAAGATATTTATCATATATATTTAAATATAACAACATTTTTTACAAATTTTGTATCTAATAAAATAAAAATATGTTCCATTATCAATCATTTTGTCTTATTTTAGGTTTATAATAACAAAAAATTTATAAAACTGCTGAAATAATATTAGTTATCTCAATTATTCAACCAACTCATTTTTATACATATAATCTATATATTTGGTTCCTTCAGGTTCTGGAAGTATTCTATATAATTATTACTGTTAGTATCATTAATGTCCTTAAATATATGTCTTGTCATATTACCAAATATCTTATAATTGTGGTATCTAGTGAATGTATAGTTATTGTTTTGAGTCATGTGATATTTTACCTTGGTGAGACATTTCAAATGGATATACATTCCTAAATAATATAAATTTACAATGGTGAAACATTTACAATGGAGAAAAATCACTAATGGTGAGACATTTCAATAGTTATACGATTTTCGGAAATTTTCTTGTTTTCCAATAAATGGAGGAATTTCCAATTTTAAGTATTTTATGATGAAAAATGGGTTTAAATTCATTAATTGTGTGTGTTATAGTTTTTAAAATATATAATATTTATATACAAATTTTCTTGGAAATTCAAGGACCATTTAAATTTTTAAATAATGCTAATTGATGGTATCCACCATTAATGGTCAATTACTGCTATTTTTATTACCCCGAATATCAATTTTATATCATTCAAAATAGTTTAACCTTCATTATTTACATAGTTTTTACATTATTTTGATATAGGAGGACCCAAATCCTTTTCCAATGGGAGTTTTAAAACAAATTGGTTTAGTTATATTGACGTCTCCCTAAAGAGGGTCGTCCTTACACATGCCCCTTATTTTGTTGCCGTGAGTTTGGGAAAAAAATCATTAATACCAGTTTGTTTATCAATTATTTATTCAAAAATAAATCAGGATGTTTAGATTTATTATATTTATATCTTACTAAAATTTTTTCATCTATATTAAAAATGAAAATTAATTGGTTTTAGTTGACCACGACAGGGCAGGGGAATGTGATGTATGATATTACATATTTTTATATGTTCAATTTTATTTGTTTTAATATAATGTTTATATTGGACGTATTCCTTGATGAAAATCATGTATATTGGTGCATAAATTATTCTGTGATGAATTTCATTGAAACCTCTATTTTAGGTATCATTTGGTATAATTATAAATTTCTAGATAACCATGTATATTCAGTTAACATAATGATTTCTCATGGATTTAATGGATTTTGTGAGAAAACCATTACTCAATATAGTGAAATGTTATTAGATTTACATTACACAATATTTTGAGATGTAGTGATATGGTATGTTATTTTATATAGTTGGTGAAGTGGATGAGATAAGGTTGTGTAGTAGGGTTGTGATTGTTGTATCAACATGGTAGTGTGTTGGGGATATGATGGAAGGTATAAGAATATGTTGCTGTTAGGCTATTTTTGTGATTATTTTTCTGTGTTATAGAGTTCTAGTATCCCAATTAGTAATAGATTTTGAAATGAGTAATTTGGTTATTTTTTAATGAATTAATATTATGTTTCTTGTTGTGTACTATTCAAATGAGTATGTTAAACAAGAACCGGTTTGTAACATACAATCCAGAAAATTGATTAATGATAATAAAAGATTTAAATATGTACTATGTATTTTGTTTCACTTATGGTGTGTTGTTCCTTTTTCTACAATTGAAAAAGTGGATTATTCGGTTAAATGTATTATATCGTGGTTCTGAACAATAAGGATGGTGTTTTTGTGTTTTTTAACTATATGTATTTATCCAGCATATTTTTATGATTTCTAAATTAACCCCACCATCATCAAAAACTATGTGAAGAACCCCACAAATAAATTATGGGGTTTTTCGCAACAACCATGTGTAATGATGGATTCATAGGTACCCCCAATACCTTTCTCCCCCTTTTATGAGATGATAAAGACATGAAAATGCTTTGATTTGCAAAATTCAGAAGTGAGATTGTCGAGTTGTGATGGAACAGGTGTGTTTAGGCACTAAATTTCATGGTTTCCTAGGTGTGTTTGGGTGGGATGTGATGGGTTGTGATGTTATTTTGAATAGGTTAGAGTGCCAAGATGTACGACATTGGAGAGTGAGACTACAAAATTAGTGGGAAAGCAGTGTGGGGTACCATATAATTGAGTTTATAGATATATTTTATAGTTTTATTCAATGTTATATTTGTTGAGAAAGTATTTTTGGGGTTAGGGTTTTTGTTATTATACTTATTTAGGTGATGTTTGGTTACATTACTTTCACATAGGTGCATTAGTTTTCTATTTTCACATTTTCATCAGAGAATTCAGTTTTCCAACTTATAATACTTTCATGCTAACCCTATGTATATAATATTTCATTAAGGATTCCAATAAGACATCACATACCATTCTAGAAATTATTATAAAATTCCTTTGGTCAATTTTTTGGTCACTCCTCTAGTTTTTATTTTGGGTATTTACATGGGGGAGTTTTTTTCAATGTTAATTTTGTTTTCACATGCATTGTGGGGTGGTTTTTAGTTTTATTATATAAATTTCATAGTGTTGATTTTGGTTTATACAAATTATCTACAAATTTAATTTGAAAAATATCTGATAATTACTTCTATAAATGATAATATTATACCCTTAGTATTGCTAATAATCGTGGGTCATTATAAAGGTGGGACTTAGTGTGGTCATTATCATTCTCCCCTACTTCTGGTATCTCTAGAGGGATGGGGTAATGATTGTGATTATCCACTAAAATATGGAAATACTAATCTATTATATTTTATTATTTATGTGTTTTAATGTCTATAAACAACAATTTTTTTTTATTTTATAAATTTAACTTCATTTCTCATTGCATGGGAAATTAGTGATTAAATTGAGAAATATGGACCAATAAATCATTTATTTTGGAAAACATTGTATTAATTATTGGAATTTAATTTTTTTTCATATTATTTAAAAATATTTTAGAAACATTTTTATTTTAGGATTAATTCATTAAAAATAAAAGAATATGAACAAATTTCTATAAAAATAGAAAATATTATAGACAATGAATATTGGTGCTTAGATCCATCAAATAAAATTAGAGCTCACAAATCAAGCCCAATGAAGTAAAAATTTAAAATTATAGAAATCGAAATTATTTTTATAATTTATTAAAATGTTAACAGATCTAATTTTTAACTTTGCATTGATATATAGGGTGCCCATGTTAACATTTAATTTGTCAACCATATTTGGATGCCAATAAAAACAACACACTATTTCAATATTAACAACTAAAGTGATGATAATATTTTCGTTAAGGTTTTCAATTTATTATGGGATGTATATATAATATACCATCAAATATTATTCCAAATTCAATAATTTATTTTCATTTAATTAAGGGGTAAGAATCTTGTCATACTTTTTGGATTAATGATGAAAATACTAATTTCATTTTATTTTTATCCCAAATTTTACTATCCTAATTAAATTGTATGGAATTGATTATTGGTAGGATTACCTAAGAGTATAATATTTTCTATTTATTGATCTTCAGGTAAAGGGCTTTTGGAAATCATGCAATTCTTTCAATTTCAATCATTCACTCTCATTCTGTAATTACCTGTTCGTTTTTTCCAATTTTATTTTATTAATCACATTGTTTCTTAAAAAATTATTTTCTTGATCATATTATTTAGGTTGTTAATTCAATTTTCATTCCATTTTGATACAACTGAATCATGTTTTAAAGTTAATAACACTAGTTGTTGTGAAATTCCTCACACTATTATGGACTGTTTATTTTCTTTTCTACCATCCTACCTATATAAGTATAATTCCATCTTACATTAATATAATTTCATCAATTTATGGTTAAAATGGTTGTGATTTGATTATATGGGGTTTCTTGGTATTGTATTGGATTTTAATTCATTTTCTTAAATTCTAAAATTTTTTATATGGTTTTGGAGTTCCATTCTTTGACTTGCTGTACTCTTTATCATTATTGACACTATGGATGAATCATTTTGAGTTATTGTATCATATAATTCCTTAGAATGATAACTAAATTTTCCCTATATATGAATTTGTGTTTTCCGATGAAATTTTTAATGACTAAATCTGATAATGATACCGTGAAATCATATAATTGATTAAATATCTCTTATACTATAGAATGGGAAATGGAAATAAAAAAATTACAACCATTCAATATCTTAAAATAAAATTTCCTCAACCCATATCCAGTAATTATTTCCATTAAAATAATTTTTTGATTCAATCATACATTTAAAAAAATTATTGTTTAAACATTATTATTTTGGTTTCACAATTAAAAACAATATAATAGTTGGAAACATCATATCCAATACTCCCTAAAATATAAATATCTCTATGATTTTGTCTTAAGTCCATGTGGTTTTGATCCCAAATATTACATAAATTACTTATTCTACTAGTACGGTAAATTTGGGTACAATCAAATTTTAGTGCCATTTCTAGGGATCCAAGTATGTTATCATAGAAAACAAGATCCTTTTCTCACCAGAAATTATTTTTTATCACCAAAATTTCTCTTATCATTACCCGTTATGTTTTCAAGTGTCTGAAGAATTTTTAATCTACATTTACAAAAACATTCAATAGTGTATAGTCAAAAATATCCCATTATAAACTCTAGATGGCATCAAATATTATACCCACATTCTGGAAACCCTCACATGTGGAATTTCAATGATCGAACCATTATTGATTAATGAATATGTTTTGATATTTATAAGCAATGGGATATTTTTAAAGACGAATTTACAAACCTCTCAATGGTGGTTTAAGGTGTTAAACATAATGAATTCCATGATGATCATCATCCTACCCATTTCATTCCTTGGAAATTGATTGAAAAAATGAGTAATAAAATGATATAATTAATTATTATCTTCCATTTTTGAAGTTACAACAAATAAATATTAAAACCTTAGAGTCACTGATCCCTACAATGAATATAACCTCCATAACCATATGTGGAGTGCACAGTTTCCCAAAAACCACTAATAAATTTACTATAGATCCCACATTAGAATATTTGAACAAAGAGTTGGATAACAATGTTAATTGGTTAGGGATTATTAAATGTTAACTTGATAAATATAAGGGTACTATTAATGGGTGTTTAAATCCTGAAGAAATTTATTTCTTATTAAAAATAACAAAATTTGACATCATAGATTAATTTTCATGAATAAATATCCACTAATGGTTTTTTTGAATCACCAATCACTAAGCCATTGGGATAAATCGCAAATTTTGGGACCATACCCACTCATAAAACTGATCTATCCAATTTTATTGATTAAAAATTAACTCCAATGGAACAAATTCTGTTAATAAATTTGGAAAATGAGAGTGAACCCCACTCATATTCCTCACCTATTTCTAAAAGTGTTATGTAACCTGAGCTTCAATACAATGTCTATAAATCCTATCTCCACTCATTAATAATAATGGATAATCAAAAGAATTATTTCATCATTTAATCCTATCTAGAAAGTGATGATGTAAAACTTATCTATGAAGACACATATATTATTAGGAAATAATCTCAATCGAACTATTTTTATATTCATGTGATTACCTCATTCACTAGGACCTATATGAATGTTCATGAATAAAATTCAATATCATATTTCAAACCCAATTGGAGATGTAATCTCAATCATTATTATGTTATGAAAAAATAATCCTTAAAATTTTGAATGATGTTGTTGGATAAGATGTGTGGTCTAATTGCTGCAAATGACTTCAAACTAATCACTTCCTAGGACGAAACTTAGATTTGGTGTTTATTATTTTTTAAATGAAACCCTCTATGGGTTTCCATTGTATTATAATGTCTATTCTATGTGAAATTTATCATATGATGCATATTAAAATTCCTAAATGAAACACTTGACTTCAAAATTCAATCCTACCTTTATCCAACCCCGAGGAGTACACTTGTTGCATGAAGCCATATCGATTTTTTTCTTATTTATTGTAAATTGAATTCAAACTATGTGATTTTTCTATTAATACATTTCAAATAACAATCTCCCCATATTTCATCCTAATTTTTTAACACTCTTCTCTTCTATTTCAAAACCTTGGGTAGTGTTATTCTATATTAGTGGGAGTGAAAATATGAGATTTTATTATGAGAAAAACATTCCATTTTCCATAAATGAATTAATGTACATTTTAAAACATGAATTATTAATTTCAAATTATTTTGAATTACTTTAATATGATTCTATTGTATGATTTTGTACAAGATCATGGATTTTGGAATGTTTGGTTTTCTTATATGATATTTCAACATTTAAAGTTCCATCCTCTTACTAAAAATTCCAAAAAAACATTCATTTTATTTTGTGTTTAGTTTTTATTTTTTGGGCCCAATTCAACAAGGCATAGGTTTAGTCTCCACTTTGCATTAATTTGAGTATTAAAAAAACTAAAAATAGAAGACCACATAGAGAAAATTTTTGTACAAATGTGTTCCATAATAGCTGTGTCGAATGTGAATCCAATGTTTTATATCCAATGTTTTATATATTCACCTCTATTTTAGATAAATGAAAATAAATATATAAAAAAAATAAAAAAATTGAAAAATGGAAAACTAAAAAATTGTATACTCGTATTTTAGTTTCATGTGATTCCAACCTAGTGCTTCCCTTTTTCCCCATGAAAAAGAAAATGGGACACATTTATTTTTCGATTCACAACATATCATTAGGATTAATTCTAATTATATGATATGTGGCAATGAATTGGGATAGAGGAATGGTATTGGTCTTGGGATATTCTAGTAAACCTAGAATTTTTAAATTCTTCTTATAGGTATTATGTTTTTTTTCAAATAATGCCTTTTCATGATCCTTATATTAAAAAATAGTTTTGGAAAAAGGAATTGATTTTCATATTTTTATGATACTTTTTTCTCAGGATAATAAAATATAATGTTAGGTGTGTCAATCAAATTTTAGTGGAACATATTAATTGAATATATTTTAATTTTGATGTCTCTAATATCCCATATGCACCAATTTTAAGGCACTATATAAATTGAAATTTTTCTCATCGCATGTGTCATTCAGGTTTAAAGTAAAAATGAGGGAATAAAAAATTATACATATGTGGAAAAAATTGTACTCATTATTTAAACTTGATATTTTTAAATATTATTTATCACTTTTTTGGAAGATTTTTTATAATAAATGGAAGATGGTCATTGTTTACAATGAATGTAAAAATTTCTAGAAATAGAAAAATGGGCATGATCCCATCAAAATAAAAATAATCCCCCAAATACAATACCAATAAAGATAAAATATTAATTTTATAATGAGAAAACTAAGTGTATAGTATTATTCTACTATTTAAATAGAAAATTTATTATTTTTTAGGATATCTGTAGATCCCAATTGAAAATTAAAATAGTGGGCTAGATTTCAAGCCCCATAAAATTTACCCCTCATTTTTATTATAACTTCTTAATGAATGATCTAATTGGATAGAACTATTGATATATATTTTACAACCCTAGGAAGAATATATTTAACTTATATAATATTCAATAATTCTCTTTTTTTCAGTTACATATTCTCATTCCAAGAGGGGGATGAGGCTGGTCATATTTTAATAGTCAACGTTGAAAAGTACGATTTCATTTGATTTATCTACTATATTTTAATATCTTAATTAAAGAATATGGAATTAATTATTTGAGTATCAACATAAATATCTAATATTTTCTAGTTATAGATCTCTGAATGATGGAATTTGGGATCAAATTTCATTCATTCAATTGTAATTTGTTTCTCTCATATTTTATTTTCGGGTTTATTTTTCACATGTATGTTCATTCAATCATATTATTTCTTAATAAACGTTTTGTAATTCTAATTTTTCATCATTTTTTAAATTCAATTTACATACAATATTTTTACCATTTAATAAAAGTGTGATTTTATTCATACAAAATATTTCAAAATTCCTCACAGAACAGTGGAGTGTTATTGTTTTACATTTCTTCAATCCTATATTTCTACATCAACTTACAATGTCTATTGAGATCCTTTCATAAATAAAAGGATATCCATTTTTGGTATAATTATATGGATTTTCATATAATTATAATGATAGAACATTAATATTCATAAATTCTTAAATTAGATCTGTACTATGAGTGATCTATTGTTTGACTTATTTTCATTTTTATCTTCACCATATTCAACGATAAATCATTTTGAGTGCTAGTCTGATAATATTACTTAGCGTGATCATCATCGTGTTCCTCTATATAAATATTTTATTATCCCTGGAATTTGTGAAGGATTAAAACCAATAATTATATGGTGGAATTATCTCACAGATTGAATATCTCTTAAAATAGTCAAAGGAAAATTTGAAGAAAAATAATTAAATCTATTCTAACTTAAATAAAAACATAGGATCAACTCATCATCATTAATTATTTACATTAAAATAATCATGTGATTTGTTCATAAATATAATTCCATAATCTTATGAACACTATTATTTTAGTTTTTAATTACAAAAGACACCATAGAGTGAAAATTCATATCCAATACTCCATCAAATCTAAGTGTCTCTATGTTTCTTCATCGATCCTTTTGGATTTAATCAGTAATATTACTTCATCGAACACTTCTACCTGTATTGAAATTTCTCCAGAACTAGACAATATCTCAATAAAATAATAATAAACCATCATATGTGGTTGATAAACACAAATTCATCTTTAACCATGTCCTTTTTTATTTGAATAAATCAATTAATCCAAAATACAAATTATTGTCCAAAAATACAATAATTTTACTGAAATATTTTGTTTAAATTATACTAATAATAAAATTCAAATATTTTATGGCATGGAAACCTGTGTTCAGTTACAAAATATAATTAACCAATCCTTATTCAAATCATAGTTTTATTTTGTAAAAATTATTCATTTAACATTATAAATATTGATTATTTTAAATTCATATTTTTTTTTGTGATTTTCTCTATAAATCATACAGATTCATGCTAGTCTATTTACATCCCATGAATACAGGACTTTAACTTTTTACATAAAAAACTGTGAGCTCAACTAATCTACAATTTAAACATCAAATCAGTATTAATGACCAATTCTTTCATTACTCACATAATCATTAAACATTAATTCAAAATCATAGTCATCATGGTTTTATATATTATTTGAGATCCCATAATAACATTATAAAATACATTACTATTTTTTCATAAATAAATTAATCACTCCTTTTATCAATATATCGTTAGTGTAACTTTTGAAATTTATATTTTCCAAGAAATATGTTATACAAGAAATGAAATTTAAATTATATTACTTGGGAAATGTTCTCTATAAAATCCATTAAATAACCCATATAAGTGACCTTACCAATTAAATAACTTACTTTGATAAATAAGAAATTATTATATAATGTTATCTATACCCAATTCATTATATAGTTATATAATGATCAACATTCATTATAAATAATATCCATGACCTTTGAAATTTATTATACATATAAAATATTATATTTTCATCATGGTGCTCATAAAAAACATCAGAACCCATTAGATGTTTTTGGGATATTGATATATATATATATATTACATTAACTTTACAATAATAAAAAATAAGAACAAAAAAATGTTAATGAGTTCTTTTCTTTTAAATAAAATATGAAATTTTGTATTTTAATAAAATCATAAAATTATTTTTGTGGTGACATTAAAATCCATTGATATCTTAAAAATTGAAATATAAAATTTCTTTTACCTTTTGTTTATTACTTTCACATAAAATGCATAAAAAATTCTTTTTTAAATATTTTTAAATAAAATTAAAATAATTATAAAATTTAATTTATCATTCATTAAATATAAATATTTTCAATAAATATTTTTAATCATATGTAACTTGAAAACATTTTATATATAATAATTCTTTGAAACATTTCAAATGAGGTTTTGATGTATAGAATCCCTTGACTCAAGTTTGACATTTCATATATGTTCATTATCATTAGAAATAGTAATATTATGATAATTATATTATTTTAAAATAAATATTATTGTTTTTATTATTCCTATTATATCTCTTATAATTATGTTTTAATCAATAACATCATTGGAAATGTTTAATTCAATCATTTTGTGGTTATTTGTTAAAATTTCTTAAAATTACTACATTAATTGAATATTTTCAAAAATATCATGATTTTATAAATTATATAATGATTATAATGTCAAAATTAACATTTTAAAATATTAATAATTCCATTTTAATCAAATAGATATGATTCTTTAGTGAAATTTATTTTATTATAATCATGGAGTATGTTGGGCGTATGCATGAATGAGTATTGGTTCTATTTTACAATAAACATTGCCAAAGATGGTAAGTATGATATTATCTATCTATAATTATTATTATATAAATAATATAATAATATTTAATTATATTAAAATATATAAGGCATGGGTTGAAATGATTAAAAATGAAATAAATCTATTTATGAGGATGTCATCTCCACATACAAACAGACAATGTTCTAATTTTTCATTTGATATTATTTAAAAATGGAGATTATTTTTTACTAATAAATAAATAAATTTCAATTCATATTTTCATATTTTGATATTTTGAAATTTTTATTAATAATTTATTCCAAATTTATGATTTGGTGATGAAAAATGATATCAACAGTCTTTTAAGCTGGTAGTCTACACATACACATAAATGATAGTGTTATTTTTTTAATATATGGATTTTTTAATGTATAATAGTTACACACTAAACATTATAAACATTAATTATATATAATATACTATATTTACAATTTTATAATGATTGATGAAAATTCTTCGTAGGTAGAATAAAAAATAAGTGGCCTATTAAACAATGTATAAAATTTTTTATTGACTGAGATATTTTAATGTCTTACTCACTAAATGGGCACAAAAATTACATGTATTCTTATAATAGATAATATACTATAAACATATGTCCATTATATTATATATATATGTGTTGTTATATTATAATAACAGTTATCATTTGACATGTAACCCATTAAACATGTTTTAAATCATAACGATATAACTAACATTTTTTAACAATGAATGTATTCATTATGAACTAATAATAAAAGGGCCTCAATTAAAAATAATAGAATTTGGATAAAAAAACAAATTACATTTTATCGAATTAAATTTCAATTAGTAAAATAATTATATTTAAAATATAAAATTTATATTTAATGCAAAATGTTTTCTAGAAAAATTGTGTTTTATAATGAAAAACTTTATACCATATTCAATTAATAATATGATAATTTTGGAATATATATTATTTTATTTAATAACATTTTACTAAATGTATAATAATTCAATTCCAAAATATTTATATTCTTTCTAAAAACATAAAAATAAAAAAATTAAATAATATTGGTATATTTTTAGTATTCAATGAAAAAATCATAATAAGTATGAAACTTAATGTTAAATTAATATGGTTCTGATTATTAGAAAATTATTTTCATTGATGATATAAAATATAGAAAACATTCATAAATTAAATATATTATTTGCAGAAAAAATAAAATAAAAATATATTTTCAATAAAAGATATTTTTAATGAATAATACGATGAATTTCTAGGAACTGTAGTAGTATTGTAGCAGGTACTATTGCAACGACAGCAGTATAGCATCGGTGGCATTATAGCCGCGGAGAGACTGTAACAGGAACCGTTGCGGCTGCGATACTGTAGCAGTAACTGTAGCAACAAGGGTACTATAGTAACACTTTTCACCGAGGTGGTCCTTTGGGCCAAAAAATGGGCTTTCAAACCTTATATTCAGTCTACATGGCCTTGGGCCATCAGGCTATGTAATGGGATTCCCTCTACCTAGTATAAAAGAATTCATTGCTCTAAATAATAAATTGAGTCTTCGCCCCCAACCTTTTAAAAATTATAATAAATTATTCATTATATATAATGAAAATAATTCTTCAAATATTTAAAAATATATTATAACAATTTATAACAATGAAACTATCTGTTAGGAAAACAATTTCATATTAAAATAATTTTTTATCATGTTTTGTTTATCCATTATGTTGAATATAAAAAATGTAAAGAAAAAAATCTATAATGTTTTCATTCTATATAAATTGATAACATTAAATTAAATATAGAATAATATGTTATATATTAATATATCTAATAATCTTAATATTATTATTCAGGATGATAAGGGAATTCATGTAGGGAATCAGGATCATTATAAGGGTTTCTTGTCTCAATTTGTAACAGATTAGATAAAATTTTAATTAAAAACGATATTGTCTTTTGAATTTTGTAGTTGAGGATCCTATTATTTCTTATATTACTATTCCATTATATTTTATTATGTCCAGTAATATATTCCTTCCCTCTCTCTCTTTGTATTTTAACTAAATATTTATGAAATATATAATGGTTTATATTTTTAAAACTTTTAACTCCATGAGACATGACATATATTTCGCATAATTAAATCTTTAATATGTTGTTATATAACCATATATCCTTCAATAATAATTAATATTATTCATGTCATGATATTTGAATTCATATTTAACTGTTACTCTCTCATGTTATTTTGATCTATTTCTTATCATTTCCTTTAGGGTATTGGTAAAGTCAAATCACTTCATTGAGTTAAAATTCTTCTGAACAAACATCATTACTCCATGATTTCTTTTACAAAATAAAATGATTTATATAATTTTAATTTATATTCATATATCATTTAAAATGTATTTTTAATTCAATTTTTTACCTACATGAAATTTTCATTCTCGTATATATATATATATATATTAATTTAGAACGTCTTTATCTTTACTGTTCACATCATGTACATATTTTCCATAGAATGTTTTTTCATTCTATCTAGAATCCAAATTATTTGATATCTCATGCCACATTAACATATCCCTCATACATATTTCCAAATTATATTTTATAACACATCTTATGGTGATTATTTTCAAAAATGGTCATTCAAAATATTTAAAATGGATTTCCATTAATTCAAGATCAAATTTTCAATGTTCTACGTGACATTGAATATATATTCAAATAAATAATTTCTTTATAAAAGTATTATATGTGTTTTAATAAAATTAAATGTTTTAAAATATAATTTTTTCCTTTTGTATATTTTTGAAAGAAGAATTTCATCAGAAAGTGATTATTTTTGTCTTATATATTCTTTATAACATTGTAAAAGAATGTAATTTATGAAAAAAATTCATAATTTTATATTTTCCATAATTTTGAATCATATATAACTTGATCAATAGTTTTACAATTTAAAAAAAAAATCAATTTCTTTGATATATTTATTTAAATGTTTTTCTTGTGAAAATGATTATTTTCTTCACATTTCTCAATGTGAAAATCGACTATTTGTCTAAATTTATTCTTCATCTATCTGTTGTTTCATTTGAATTTTTCAAAATGGAGAAATATTCTATTTATAAATGATATATTCTATCACTACCTTTTTCTTTGCTAATAATCATTCACATATGACCATGATTTCCAATAAAACACACTCACTCTCTGTGTACACAAGTTTTCATTCTAGTAATTGTTGTGTGTTTATCTATAATATTTAAATCTATTGATTTAAGAAATTATTGTAACAATTTTATAGCCCCTATATTATATGGTAAAAAATTAATATTCACTGTTATAATGATTTAATGAAATTTTCCAATAATTTTATTAAATTAATTTTGAACTGTTTTATTTTATATGCTTATAAGTTGATATGATAATTGATGGAATTATTATTATTTCCCAAATGTGATTACATTTTACGAGTATTTGAAACATATTTTAATTCACTATTTACTATATGATTTGGTCATGCCTATATTATTCAACATGTTGCGTCATAATGAGTTGTTAAAAATTTTTATTGGATACAATGTGATCTCTAAAATAGTAATGTGAATAATTATTTTTCTCAAAGGGGAAATATTTTAATATTTATATTTTTATTTTTCACATTATATTATATTTTTTAATTTTATGAAATAATTCTATTCTTATTCATATTCCAATGTTACTCACTCTCTATTAATGTTTATCAACATTTATTTTCACACATATTTGAATCATTTCTTATATTAGCACATGAATTATACCATGTATCATGAAACTTTATATACTCTTTATTTGGTATGATATTCTTATATACTTTTATTATAATCCTTTATCAACATATTATCACTTATGATTGTTGTAGTTATTAATTGTGTTTACCATTGATAATCATCTGAGCACCCCCTTTATTAATTTTCCATTCACTTTATATTGAATATTTTTGTAACCTTTGATATTCTTATATTGGAAACCAATATGGTTCAATTATGGATAAAAAATTTGAATATTTTTAAAATAACATTCGTTTATAACTGGTCAAAAATAACACTAAAACTAGTATAGAGAGTAATTTGAAATTATTATTAAATTTAATAAAATTGTGAAATATTTTAGTGATTATATCATAATATCTAAACTAGTATCAATGTTTATGTGTTAAATAATGTGTTTTTAGAATCATACATGGTAGTGTGATTCCTAGACATCTTATATGGTATCAAATCTGTGATTAGCTATTTTTTAGATTATTTTCCTTATTATTTTTAATAATATATGAGAATAATATTTCAAAACCATAATGATATATTTTAGGGATAATTTCTACGTAGAGGATAAAATATTGATATTTTTTCAATATAGTGATTGGGAGATTTTAATAGAATCATTATCCCATTCTTGTTATTGGTATGTTGATGTGACTCTGGAACATATGAACCACAACATAATCACTATTCAAATTAATGTATTAGTATTAGCTAAATATTTACTCTAAATTGTGATGATTATGCCTATAATTGTACACCAGGTTTGATAATCATGGGGGATATTCATTTGCATATAAAATTCTCTTCATGATCTTTTAAATTGATCTTAAATTTGTTGTTTATAAATCGAATAGGGAATGAAAATCAATAACATAAATTATAATGTATATATTCATTTGTGTTGGTACATATTGATTAAAATATTCATTTATGTATATAAGTTATTTAAAATATTGAGATAATAAATTTAATGAATTTTTATTTTTAGAATATTATAAAAATGTTAATGGTAATTTTGGGAAGGTTAATTTTTGGATATATTTGATATCATTGAGAAAATATATGGCAATAAATTTTATATTTAACTGAATATATCCACAGATGAATTGTTTTTAATATATATGAAAAATTATGACCGATTTTCATACTTATTTTATCATTTAGGTTAATTATATTTGCAAACATTTTATTTTAGTATCATTTAGAAACTAGATCACATAAACAAATCTAGTAAACACCTTAACTATAACTAACTATACCATATAATAGAATATGAGAGAATACTTAAATTTTTGAGAATTTTATAATGTTTCTATTATTTTAGGGATGTTATTTTTTCATGTGTATCAGCGGTATATTTTATTAGAATTTTTATCTTAATATGCATATAATTTTTCAGTAGTGACTACCCATTATCCGTGATATTCTATTATATTCAAATAATTTATAAGTATTATTTTAAACATAAATGTATATTTTCTTAATTAGATTTTAATCAATTTTTTGTACGAATATTTTTAATGGTATTAATATCCATGAAAATTAATGTAATAAATAGTGTATAATTTTGGGATAAATACTTTAGAACCCATTATGGAGTTATAATAAAATATAGGGAAAATATATGCATTATGTTGAAATAGAAAATTGATGACTTATTTTTAGAAAAGTGATTTAGATAGTGTTAATGGTATTATAATTTTGTATTGATTAAATTAAAGTGTGATTCATTGATTTTTTTGGAGATTATCGAATTTTTTCAATGATAAAATACATTAACCAGTGTGTGGAACTATGAACTATTAGTTAATGAATTTTTTGGTAATGAAATATGTAATGATTTTTGGAATATATTAATTCTATATGGATTTATGTATTTTGGATTAAAATGGGTTTTTAAATTGTAAGTTATAAAGAATATATGACTGGGTTTTATATATGCCGGGAGTACAATATTATTTGAATGAATAAGATTTGAACAAAAATATTAGTTACATGATAATGACTAAGAGAGTAATGTAGATTTAAATTTAAGAGTTATATCCAAAATTATTAATATCTAAAGAATGACCTAAAATTGTTTCATTAGTTTTTAGTAGATAAAATAATTATTTAATAGTTTATTTAAGTGAGTTTAATGTAATAACTCAAAACATGTGGAATATAATTTTCTAAACTATTTTTAGGTTTTTATAAATCTACAAATGAGACACCGAACAAAAAAAATATCATTTAACATTTATTGTTAATAATATTTGAAGAGGATAAAATATCCACTGAATAAATAATAATGTAATCATTTGAATAATTATTACAACATAAAATAAATATAATTTAATGTTTTTAAAAGGGAAGTTAAATAAATCAAAATTACATTTAAATAATTTTATTATAATTTAAAACCTAAATAAACTAAATTTTTGATTATAAACATAAAAAATGAATTATATTTTTGAATTTAACTAATCCAAATTATTTAAATCAATTATGTTGGGATTTTTAAAAATAAATTATATTTTGTTAATAGTAAAAAATACAGATTATCTAATGATGTCACTTTTATAAAATAATAATAATAAATATATGACATAAACATTTTCAGATTCATTTCTATGCAGAAATTAATATTTATAAATTAAAAAATCTTTTAAAAATAAATTTTTTCATTTATTCAATTTTTTTTATAAATTCAAATCTATAAGTAATATTTTACTATAATTTATTTATTTGTATATATAAATATGATTTTTTATCAAATTATAAAATTAATCCTATGATAAATGATTCAATTTGTTAATAAATGTATTCATATATTGTATCATATAAAATTAACTTCATTCTATGAAAACAATGACTATTAATATATTATTGTAAAGACCTTGATAGTGGTTAATGGACTATTTAAATAGAATAAATTTTTTAATTTTGATTTATTTCAATATAAAAAATTAAATTGATATATTTTATATAATTACTCTAGAATGATGAATTCTATACACTATAAACATAAAATAATTCAGTTAATGTGGTGATTAGTTTTATATATTATTAAGAATAATTAATGATGATGTTTTTCCAAAAACTTTTTATTTCAATATATTTAATTTTTTAATATTATTGTATATTTTTTGATACATTTGAATAAAATTATAAATTATGGTGAAATGTTATGAGTTTTGAAAATAGTGTTTTTTTATAATGGTTACATAATATTTTTAATAAATTTTAAAGTAGATTCATAAATAATGGTTTTGATTTTGAAAACAAAAATTAAAAATGTTAAAAAACCGTGGGTAAAATTAAAGGAAACAATTATCAGATATGTCTTAAAATAAGTGGGGATTCTTTATCCACCTAATATCATCCACACTAAACATTTTCAAATTTATTTACTGTTTATTGGTGAATAGTTTCATTCCATTCTAGGAAACTATTGATTATTTCCAATAGATCACAGTAATTTACATATAACAAGGGACACTTCAACCCCTCAGTGACTCACCCATTATTTCAAATTTCATTCTCACACTCTTTCATATTTCACCTATAGGCATATACTATGATAATCATAACAATCTTATTTTTTTTACTTATACGAAATCCTTTATTTCGATGGATTATTTCATTAAAATGTCAATGAACTTAAAGTGAGTATAACATAATCCTTATAAATTTATTATTAATAATTATATTATAATCCCACCTTATAATTTAAAAATAAGGAAATATTATTATAATATTTCTATAGTCTTATTAATTATTTGGAAGAAAAATTATTTTCCATTCCATCATCATAGTGAAACAAAATAAAATTGATATAGAGAGTGGGATACATGGATTTTCAATTTGATGGTGGTGTTTTTTTAAATTCCTTACTTTGTTAATGAATTATTAAATGGAATCATCGAATCCTATATATGAAATCTCATTTAAGGATTATATTCCCTCTTCTCAAGGTCATATCACTAAATTAGACTCTCATAATCATTTGGTTTAGAGGTAGAAGTCTGTTTCATTCATTGATCTTCTTTCTAGTTTTATAGAAACTTTCAAGGGAGATATTCTAGATCCTCCAACATAATCATAATTTAAAATTTCAGCTGTGGATGAATTTTATTCCTTGAAAAAAAGGATCAATCTATACATGATTGTAATATTGGGATGTATAATATATTCAAAGGTAGATAAACCTGGGTCTTATACTGACCATAAGAACAATGATTATCATTGTTTTCTATCTGTTATAGTAGGATAATAACTATTATGAGAGGGATTTTTTATATCATATTTCATTGCAAGGAAGCACTAAATTCTTCCTTAAGTCTCTACAACCTTCATCTTAATCATGTACTATTCTGATTATCTAAATGGGATTCTAATTTTAATCTATTCTGTAACACCCCAACCCCATTTACCCAGAGTCGGTGCATTATTACATAACATTGGCATGATCACAAGAAATTTAAAATCTCGAAAGATTGATTAGTTTAGTAGCCTTGGAAACACTAGATATATTCACAAGTCTTACACTACAGCATAAAATTGAAAACTAGAACAACATATTTTCTTCATAGTCCACACTAATATCCCCACATAATATCCCTGCAAGTCATTCATAAATTACTTCTTCGCATCATGGGAAAAATAAACCATTGAAAGGGGTGAGCTCAAATGCCCAGTAAGGATAACAATATAGCGCAAACATTCATAAATAAGAATAAACATTTAAGGAAATGTATACTAAAAGAAAAGCCCTTTAAACTTGAACTTCAAAATATTATGGAAACAATAAAATTAAATAATGCCATTTACTTATTCACATGCATATTCTACTAATCGAATAATCACATGAAATATCAATAACCACTTTCATAATGATGGAATGCATAATGCCAGACTATCATAATCACATATCCAAGGCCTCGTGCCAAGACTACAAATATTATTTTTCCAAGGCCTTGTGCCAAGACACTAGTTTGTCTAATAAGACCTACTATTGCATCGAGGAGCTATAGCAAGCTCCACACATCACTTACTAAGTCCAATGCATTCCACATATGAATAGGTCTAAACATAACATAAACATTTGTACTAAAAGTAGCATATGAAATGTCAATTATTTATCCATAAACCATGAATGGTATAAAAATAACATATCCACAGTCAAATATATCACAAAACCTTCAATGGAAGTTTTATACAATAAATCAACTTCAAATAAGCTTAAAATCCATCAAAGTATGTTGACATAGATGAAAATGATGAGTAAAAATGTTTGAGAGAAATATCCTCTTTGTAAAATCATTTAAAAGTCACACATTTATAAATGAAGTAAATTAAAAGACATTTTTGAATCAAAGTGTCCCATACCACTTTGAAACTTTTGAAAAGAATTATCATTTCAAAACATTCATGTCCACATAAATAAATCCTTAAAATCATTTTGAAAACATGGACATTAATTAAAAATATTTAGAAAGATAAATATTTCAAACATTTGAAATTATGATCATGATAAATAGTACCTTTCAAAATCTTTAAAATCTTCATTTTGAAATCATTTTTATGAAATATGTACATGGATGATAAAAATTTCCCAGTAAATACTTATACAGAAACAATCTCGGATAATAATGAGATTGAGGAATTAACCCGTACAAATTTGGTAACTTACAAAACATAAAACCCATGAAAGAGGTATCGTACAATGAATATGTAAATACACATAAATTAATGTGTATTACACAAAGAATACAATTATGGGCAGTACATACACCACACAAAAGGTAATAGTGGAAATATAGCATGAATCTCACTAGAATAAAGAGTGAGATGAAAATCCCTTACCTCATTGTAATCAATCGAGTCATATGAACAATAGTCAATAAACACAAAATTAATCATATAATATCATGAATATAAAGAGTATCATGATAATATATATCAAATAGAAGTACACAATACACCACATGCAATAAATAAGTGGTGAACAATGGAAATCTCGTAGAATTACAAGTGAGATAAGAAACCCCTTACCTTGTACATTTCCTTGGATGGGGGTAGGTTAACCTCCTATATAATGGTGAAATAATTGTTATTAAATTATAAAAGAAGCAGATACATTAATATGATATCATATATGATCTTTTAATATTTCTTTGTTAATAATATCTTAGTATTATCGTCGTTTTGGGTGGTAACTTACTCGTTTTCTTTTATATGTTTTGTTATGTAAGTCATCGTTTTCATGGATTGGTTATATATTATTCATATCCAAAATTATATCATGTTAGTAAAAATTATTTTTAAATCACAAATGATAATTATTCTTGAATGGATACGATGGTGAATGAATCTCATCGCGTTCGTGGAGACGTTAGTCCGTACGTACATACGAGCGCCAAAATCATTATTTTGATACTAAAATAATATATAATTGGATGGTATATCATATATACAGAATCATTATAATGTTATATTTATTATTTACATGAATTATAAACCATTATTATACCCATCCAAATAATAATATATTGAATAACAATTACACCACGACGTGGAGACGGTAAGCCGTACGTACGCACGTATGGTGACATGTCATTCAAAAGATGAATAGAATACAGAATATGGTTGTACCATATTTGTAATAATATTAAAGTATATAATAGATACTGGATTTATTATTTTATAATGGGAATAAGAATGAAAGAAGAGGTTGATGAAGAAACAAATTTGAAAAAAGGTGGTGAAAACATTACCTCTTCTTCGGGTTCTTTCTTTTGATTTGATCGAAAGGGCTCCATAGGTTGGATTTATGTTCAAACTAAGGCCTCTAGGTTGTAGTGAGGGAAGTTGAGAGAGTATTTGGGAAGGGGTTGGTTGATCCAAAAGTCTTTGAATGTGTGAATTAGTGAGAATGGTGAGTGCCCTTTTATAGGAGGGGTGAGGCGCACCTTTGGAAAATCTAGAAGTATTATTTTATAATAAATTCATATTCGGTTTCTAATGGCTCAAATGTGGATTATTTAAAGTTTAAGGTGGTGATAGGTCTAAAACCACTCAAACAATAGGATTTAGACAGGTTTGGGTTACTATATTGACCTTTTATTTAAGTATTAACTTTTAGTTAAAAAGTTTGACACTTACCATGTCACTTTGTATATTTTTATTGTATAGTTAATAAACTTACTATATTCATCCAAGCGACCCCAAAGTGGTCCATTAATGATACACCTATCATGATATAAGTCTATTTTCCAATCCTTAGATTTTTAGAAATTTAATATTAATTAATAATATAAAATTTGTTTTAAAAACACTTTTATGTCAATTTTGACACTATTCAATAATTGACTTTTGTAAAAATCATAACAGAATGATTACTTCAAAAAAAGTTAATTAAATCAATACTAATATGTCATATTATCCTAGAAAATTAGTTTAATTCATTAAAAGGCTAAAAATTTTATTTATTTGGGTATTTATAATATCAATTATTTTAAATTTTCACTATTATGGTAATTATTGCATCATCATTGTGTCATAAATAAATTAAATTATATAATATCAAAAAATTATAAATAAAATATCATTATTTATGAAATCTTTTTATATATCTAATGAATATTTATAGTCCAAAATTAATCATATATAACCCTATGTAAAAATTGTTTTTCTAAAAGATATATGCTTATGTCATTTTTGTATTTATTTTAACTTAATTAAAATTAAGTGTCCCTATCACTTACAAGTGGCTCCATGGGGTCCCCAAATCGACCCAAAGATGGCCATGGTCGGAAAAATATCAACCAATAATGTTAGGACACGTTTTATGGTAATTGTTTATTATTATAATATTATTTTTAACCCTTTTTCATCGGATTTACCCTTTAACCATGGTAAATAAAATAGTTACCGAAATAATTATTCAAAATGTCTAAAAATAATATTTACCTATTTAATCAATTTGAACATCCTGATTCCTAATATGGAATCCATTTTTCCAAATTCAAAACACATAAGTGGCAGAAATTAATTTAAAATTAATTCCTGTTGTTAAAACAAAACAGCGTGTTTTTAAGAGATAATAACTATAAAATGATTGACACCTATTTATATTTGGTTTAATTGTGAAGTTTTGAACAATGAACAACATTGTATTAAATGGTAAAAATACATTCTAAATATACTTTAAAACCACTCAAATTCATAATTTATCACAACTAATTCTTATGATTAAAAAAGTTGTTTTTAATTAAAATTTAGTAATTTTCACTATTCATCAAAATATAAAAGTTATCCAAAAACTACCAAAATTTTACCCTAGGATAAATTAGATATTCCGAATCCAAAAATGTAGTCCATTTTGAGAGATAAAATTTATAAAATTTAAAAAAGTAGGTATTACTATTCATAACGGCTAGTTGATTGGTTGTGGTGTGTGTTAGAACTCGAAGTTGCGTACAACACATGCTACTGTATTATTCAAAGAAAAGTGTACAGTGGAATCTTGGGATGTTTCATTGTAAATTTTTGATTTCCCCATTTAGTCAAATTGAGTTTAATATATTGGATTTAAAAAGGGTTCACTATTAAAATTTGGTAAAAGTGCAATACTGAAAATGAATTTGTTCAAACATTATGTCTAAGAAACTCATATTATGGATTCTAAAATTATAAAGATTATATAAAGTTTAAAATTTAGTTAATACTATTCATAACCACTTTTGAAGGGCTTGTTTGGTATGTCATGGTGCACTTTAACTCGGTGTTGCATGTAGTGCAAGTTATTGAATTATTTTGAATAAATAACACACTATGAAATCTTGGGGTGTTACATTCTCCCCTCTTCAATAAATTGCATCCTTGCAATTTGAAATTATTCTTCAAAAATAAAATGTTGAATATAGAAAATATATTTGTGGGAAAACCCACATCAGAAATTTGGTTAATAAAATTTAGTTTTAATAAGAGGAAAGGAGAAAAGAAAGGGTCACCACCAAATTATGATCTCTATTCGGAGAACATTTGTGGAAATTAGAGACGTATAATTGTAGAAAAAACACGAATATTTATATGTAGTTATTGAGGTCATCAATCACAAAAAAGTATAAAATTGAGGGCGTTAAATTCTTCAATCTATGATGATATAAAATTCCATCAGTTCAGAAAAACATATGGTATTAGGATAACATATTTTTTTGTTTTAGGAACCCTTCACTAAAGTATAAGAATTAATTTCTTCATTCATTAAGAGAAGAAGAAAAATATATACTTGAAAAGTAGAGTCTCATCCCATAACTATGTTCTACCACAAACTCATCTTTCACTCTAAAAGATAATAGAACTTAAAAATAATATTCTATTTATCCTATCTGTATAGGGTTAAAAAATGAATTTATAATTCATCTAGTAGAACCATTGAAAAACGACATTATTCAATCCAGGACATCACGCGGGTCGGTGGTAGGTGATACACCCTTGTCACCCTTAGGTTCTGGGTTCATGTCATGCGGCCTTGCCGGACGCGACGGGTTGCCGCTCGACCTCCTGGTTGTCCTTATATGGTAATCCAAAATAATCCAAACAAGAACTATCCAACATACTTCAGTCCAAAATTTATAAGGATGGTAAACACAATTAAGATTCTTTTTTCCACGTAATAACATGTGATCACCTTCATGATGTATTGTTTTAAAACACTACAACACCCTGAATTACCATAAAACCTTGTTGATTACATTCATGATCCCTTATTCCTTAATGAATAATAGATATACACTTTCAATAAAAAAATGTTTTAAACCCCAACAATGATGGAATATACAAATCATTAATCAGTTTCAAGTTAGTCAAGAATATCCAATATAATTTATCCATATCAATCATGTATTATTCTAAAATCACTACCTCGGTATCAGAACCATATTTTGGTTTATCTTTCTCTCAACCATATATTTTCCAAAAATATAACCTGTTATTGAGTCACTTTTCATTGTTCCACACAATCTCAAGTCCTTAATGAAATATTACTGTAGTATAATCCCTATGTACTCCATAATTATTATAAGAATTAAATTGTTGATACAACACTCAAATGACATAATCAACATAAGAACTCTAATCATTCCACTTCATCTGTGGTAGTATCATAACTTGATTATTATCCAATAGCATCATTTGAGGCATAGTCTGACAACAGGGACATAGGTTCGCGTAGTGTCCAAACTCCTTGCAAATAAAGCATTTTGCATTTGAAACCATTTTCTTACCCTTACAGACACGTACTTTGTTCCCTTTTCCTCTACACTTATAAAAAACTCCCATTCCTTTTAGGCATGTTCCAGGGTGTTTCTTCCCACAGCTATCACATATAGGAAAATTCTTATTTTCCCTCTTCCCTTTATCCATCTTCCTCTCTTCCATCCTTTTATTCTCTTGCTTCACTTAAAAGCCATAAGACTCAATAAACTCTTTACTTATCTTATCAACACATGATATTATTTCTTCATATAATGATAATACATGGGAGACTATTTCATTTATAAATTCTGGCTTAAGACCATGAAAGATATGATCCTTCTTTTTCTTTGGATCATGTGCATTGCTGGAGTTCTCATTCCTTCTACTAGGATCCATTTCCTAATAATGGAATACACTAGATTAGTTTATGAATAACAATACATAATCATAAAATTGTAAAACACATAACATAAATAAAATAGTTTATTAATATAATCCATAATAATAAATATGTCTCCTTTGATGAAGTGTATACTCTTAAACCCTTTATAATGGTTTGTAAAGAAAATGAGAATTATCCTAAGCATATCTCCCGGGAGTGTTGTAACCAAGAGTGCAGCAAGGCCCGTTGTCGTGCAACAGTTCCCGTTCGAGTCCAGCTCAAAGAGGTGTCTTCGGGTTTTACCCCTAGGTACATTTGTGCCAGAGCCGCCTCTACCTGCTCGTATCCAGACAGGGTTGTATTTCTTGGAAAACTAAAAAAATCTCTACAATACCAAAATTCTAGGAAGTTCTTCTATACTAATCCTCAAAGTCTATCTTAATTATATGTTCTCTATTCAGAGTTTATCTAAATCTAGCTTCCAAGGTTTGTACTAAACATCCTCTGATACCAACTATAACACCCCGAACCCAGTCTCCCAGAGTCGGTGCATTAATAAATAACATTGGTATGATCACAAGAAAGATCAAATCTCGAAGGACCGATTGGTTTAGTAGCCTTGGAAACACTAGATATATTCATAAGTCTTACATTACATCATAAAAATGAAAACTACAACAACCTATTTTCTTCATAGTCCACGCTCATATCCACACATACTATACCTTTACGTCATTCATAAATTAATTCATCACATCCTAGGAAAAATAAAACATTGAAAGGGGTGAGCTCAAATGCCCAGAAAGGATAACAATATAGATGAAACTTTCATAAATAAGAATAAACATTTAAGGAAATGTATAACTAAAAAAAAGCCTTTTAAACTTGAACATCAACATAGTATGGAAAAAATAAAATGAAATAAATCCATTTACTTATTAACATGGATATTCTACGAATTGAATAATCACATGAAATATTAATAACCACTTTCAAAATGATGGAATGCATAATATCAAACTATCATAACCACATATCCAAGGCCTCGTGCCAAGACAAAAAATAAGATTTTTCCAAGGCCTTGTGCCAATACACTAATTTGTCTCAAGACACCTACCGATGCATCGAGGAGCTATAGCAGGCTCCACCAGTCACTTACTAAGTCCAATGTATTCCTCATATGAATAGGTTTAAACATAATATAAACATTCGTATTAAAACTTGCATATGAAATGTCAATACTTTCTCCATAAACCATGAAAGGTATAAAAATAACACATCCACAATAAAAAATATCACAAAACCTTCAATGGAAGTTTTGTAGAATAAATCAACTTCAAATAAGCTTCAAATCCATCAACGGATGTTGACATAGATGAAAATGGTGAGTAAAACTTTTTGAGAGAAATAACCTTTTTGTAAAATCATTTAAAAGTCACACATTTATAAATGAAGTAATTTAAAAGTGATTTTTAATCAAAGTGTCCCATACCACTTTGAAACTTTTGAAAATAATTATCATTTCAAAACATTCATGTCCATATAAATAAATCCTTAAAATCATTTTGAAAACATGGACATTAATTAAAAAGATTTAGATAGATAAATCATTAAAACATTTGAAATTATGATATTGATAAATAGTACCTTTCAAAATCCTTGAAATCTTCATTTGGAAATCATTTTTGTGAGAAATGTACATGTATGATAAAAATTTCACAGTAAATACTTACACATAAACAATCTCAGATAATAATGAGATTAAAGAATTAACCCTTACCAATTTCGTAACATACGAAACATACATCCCATGAAAGAGGTATCATACAATGAATATGTAAATACACATAAATTAATGTGTATTACACAAAGAATACAATTATGGGCAGTACATATACCACACAAAAGGTAATAGTGGCAATATAGCATGAATCTCACGGGAATAAGGAGTGAGATGAAAACCACTTACCTTGTTGTAATCAATCGAGTTGTATGAACAATAGTCAATAACCACAAAATGAATCATATAATATCATGAATATATAGAGTATCATGATAATACATTTCAAATGGAAGTACACAATACACCACATGCAATAAATAAGTGGTGAACAATGTAAATCTCACAGAATTAAAAGTGAGATAAGAAACCCCTTACATTGTACTTTTCCTTGGATGGGGGTAGGTTAACCTCCTGTATAATGGTGAAATAATTTTTATTAAATTATACAAGAATCATATATATTAATATGATATCATATATTATCTTTTAACATTTCTTTGTTAATAATATCTTAGTATTATCGTCATTTCAGGTGTTAACTTACTCGTTTTCATTTATATGTTTTGTTACATAAGATGTGGTTCTCATGGATAGGTCATATGTTATTCATATCCATAATGATATCAAGTCCTTGAAAATTATTTTTAAATCATCAAATGATAATTATACTTGAATGGCTATGATGGAGAATGAATCCCATCACGTTCGTGGAGATGGTAGTCCTTACATACGTACGAGCGACAATATCATTCTATTGATATTAAAATAATATATAATTGGATGGTATATCATATATAAATAATCCTTACCATGTTATATTTATTATTTAAATAAATTATAAACCATTATTATATCCATCCAAATAATAATATATTGAATAACAATTACACCACGACGTGGAGACAGTAAGCCATACGTACGCACGTATGGTGACATGTCATTCAAAGGATCGACAGAATACTGAATATGGTTGTACCATATTTATAATAATATTAAAATATATAGGAGATACTTTATTCATTATTTTAGAATGGTAATATCATTGAAAGAAGAAGTTGAAGAAGAAACGAATTTGAAAAAGGGTGGTAAAAACATTACCTCTTCTTCAGGTTCTTCCTTTGGAGTTGATCAAAAGGGCTCCTTAGGATGGCTCTCTAATCAAAATAATGCATCTAGGTTGTTGTTAAGGATGTTTAGAGAGTATTTTTTCAGGGTTTTTCTAAGCCAAAAGGATTTGAATGTGTGAATTATTGAGAAGGGGGAGTGCCCTTTTATAAGAGGGGTGAGGGGCACCTTTGGAAAAGCTAGAAATATTATTTTATAATAAATTCATATTCGGTTTATAATGGCTCAAAAGTGGATTATTTAAAGTTTAGGGTGGTTATAGGTAGAAAAACACCCAACCAATAGGATTTAGATAGGTTTGGGTTACTATATTAACCTTATCTTTAAGTATTAACTCTTAGTTAATTAGTTTGACACTTACCATGTCGCTTTGTATTTTTATATTATATAGATTATAAACATACTATATACATAAAATAGACCCCCAAGTGATCCATAAATCATATAACTATCATGATATAAGTCTCGTGGCCATTCCTTAGATTTTTACGAATTTAATATCAATTAATAATATAATATTTGTTTTAAAAACTCTTTTATGTCAATTTTGATACTATTCAATAATTGACTGTTGTAAAAATCATACCAGAATTATTACTTCGAAAAAAGTTAGTTAAATCGATCCTCATATGTTATAGTATCCTAGAATGTTATTTTAATTCATTAAAAGTCCCAAATTAAATTTATTTGGGTATTTATAATATATATTATTTTAATTTTTTACTATTATGGTAATTACTGCATCATCATTGTGTCAAAAATAAAATAAATTATATAATGTATAAAAATTATAAATAAAATATAATTATGTAGGAAATCATTTTTGATTTCTAATTAATATTTATAGTCGAAAATCCATCATATATAACCATATGTAAAAATTGTTTTTTTAAAAGATATATGCTTATGACATTTTCGTATTTATTTTAACTTAATTAAAATAAAGTGTCCCTATCACTTATAAGTGGCTCCATGGGGTCCCTACATCGACCCAAAGATGCCTATTGTCGGACATGTGTCATCCAATAAGGTTAGGACACATTTTATTGTAATTTTATATTATTATAATATTATTTTTAACCCTTATTTACCGGATTTACTATTTAACCATGGTAAATAAAATATTTACCGACGTAATTATTCAAAATGTCTAAATATAAAAGTTACATATTTACACAATATTAACATCCTGATTCCTAATATGGAATTCAATTTTCCAAATTCAAAACATAGAAGTGGCAGAAATAAATTTAAAATTAATTACCGTTGTTAAAACAAAAAACGTGTTTTTAAGAGATAATAACTATCAAAAGATTGAAACCTGTTTATATCCGGTTTAATTTTGAAGTTTTTCCCAATGAAAAAAATTATATTAAATGGTAAAAATATATTCTAAATATACTTTAAAACCACGCAAATTCATAATTTATCACTACTAATTATTTTGATTAAAAAAGTTGTTTTAATTAAAAATTAGTAAATTTCAGAATTCATCAAAATATAAAAGTTATCCGAAAAGTACCAAAATTTTATCCTAGGATAAATTCGATATTCCAAATCCATAAATGAAGTCCATTTTGAGAGATAAAATTTATAAAATTTCAAAAATTAGGTATTACTATTTATAACAGCGAGTTTGATTGGTTGTGGTGTGTGTTAGAACTCGAAGTTGCGTACAACACACACTACTATATTATTCATAGGAAAGCGTAAAGTGGAACCTTGGGATGTTTAATTGTAAATTTTTTATGTCCCCATTTAGTCAAATTGAGTTTAAAATATTGGATTTAAAAAGGGTTCACTATTAAAAGTTGGTAAAAGTGCAATACTGAAAATGAATTTGTACTTACATTATGTCTATGAAACTCATAATATGGATTCTAAAATTAGAAGGATTATATAAAGTTTAAATTTTAGTTAATACTATTCATAACCTCTTTTGAAAGGCTTGTTTGGTATGTCACGGTGCTCTTGAACTCAGTGTTGCATGTAGTTCAAGTTATTGAATTATTTTGAAGAAATAACACACTATGAAATATTGGGGTGTTACACATTCAATGTGAAACAACAAAATTCTAAAACATTGGTCTGGTTACATGGATTGAATTAGGTTTAATAGAACCCCATGATATTTAATAATCTTAATTATTTCCTTGATACCCCTATTGGATGGAATGTAAAACACATTAAGGGGAACCTCTGTTTTTTTTAAAATTACGATGGATATTAATGTTGATGTCAAACGTCAAACTAACATCACTCTATTTTCCAATGATAAAAAAATCAATGAAAAAGTATAATATGAATATTTTCCTCATTTTTGAGATGTTTTAATGATCATGGATCACTGTATTTCTAAATTTAGGGTTTTTTGAAATAAATTCAGTGATTTACCAAAAGTAAAAGAGTGGAAGGAGGTTAAGAAGAATCGAAAGAGAAAAAATGTTTTTACTATGAAGGGGTAATAGAAATTATAGAATATCATTTCATTTTAGATAGTAATTTGAAAATTAAATTTGGATCATCTACATCAACAAAATATTTAAAGAATTACTTTATCTTGACAATGACATTGAATAAATCATAGGAAGGCATTGATGAAGATGAGGAAAAGAGAATTGATTCTCCTACCTTTCCCACCTCACCCACTAAGGTGGGTCCTAAGGGAATATTTATCACATGATTTCAACATAGAGATGGTCTTTAACTAATTATAGAGATACCAAATAACAAATTAGAGTTAGTTTTTTATCCTAGAAATTAAATATATGAATATTTCACATTTCATGGATTATATCAAGTTATAAGTGATATGGTTGTGTCACTCTATAAAGGTTTGGTAAACTCTTGTGATATATCTGAAGACCCTTTTTTAGACATTTCATACTTCATATATATATTATTTTAGTAAAACATGTTATAATTTACTTTTTGATTCTTCAATAATAATAAATTACATCGATATAGGGAATTCAGGCAACCCATCAATGTAGTTGGCTTTAAAGAATTATGTTCCCTTATCAGTTCATTCTGCCATCGCTAACCCCAGATATCCAACAATAACTCGTACTCTTGAAAAGTATATCAACCCAAATTATCATATTACAAATGAGATAACTCACAATCCTATAATAGAGTTTCATTATCTTGATACTTCCAGCAATTTAGCCCTATCTATCAAAGTGTGTATGTATTAAAATGATATAACGTGATGAAATAAAAAAATAAAAAAATTTCAATTAGAATTATTGGAATGAGATTTATAGAAAGATATGAATTCTATTTATGGAATGGGATTCCTGAAATATATGACATTAATGACATTTTCAAATCAGTCCTACTCCAATTCCTAATAAAAACAATTGTAGAACCCCTTAATATGGATATAGAATGCAAGAGATATAATGAATTGGATTCTAACCCCTATTTCTGATTTAAATGATGTTTCTATTTTGGTATTTCAAAAGAGTATAAAATTATGATACTACTTGTCACAATATGTTTTTCATTCAGAATCACGAATCCATTATTATATTCTTATATGAACATAAAAAATCACGTCCTCTAGAATTTATAATATGGAGAAACTGTGATTCTTTTTTATTGACACCTATAATTTATTGACATTTGTAAATAGCCCATGGGTTTTATCTCATGCCTTATAAATTGATACAACCATGACCATATCAAGTGACCAATATGTTACTTGATCATTAAATTACCATGGTGACCGTCATCATTCACCTTCATCTATGCTCACTTCGTATACTAGAATCACAGGAATCTATGGATGGACATTGGTTCCCCTAAATTTATTATCAATAATCTATTGATCATTCCTAGGGATTTAATTCCATTTTGAACTCTGACTAAATGATTTTTCTGGTTAAAAATCCAAATTCAACCATGATATTTTTGAACTTTTATTCATCAAAACGATCTGATGGAAGTTAATCTTGTTGGTTCAAGGTATACTTGGTATATAAGGAATTTGAATAGATTTATCTCAATAAAACATGATATTGAATTTTTCAATGAGGATTCCCTAGATACCTAGGACTCAAAATCATACCCATCTTTTTTAACACTCAATTCCTATCACCATCCAATTTTGTTTTATCATGTATGGAGGACTCCAATCCTCCATTCCCATTTATATTTAATAAGGCTTGGGTTACCCACCTAGATTTTTTAGTAATTGTTCATAATACTTTGAAATATCTAGGATGTTGGAGAGATCCCTTTCCATGGGTTATCAAACAAAAAATACTCACAAATTATCATACAATCAATAGAAATGATCAGTTTAGTTTTATTGACAATAAAATATATAATCATATGACCTATATTAATCATTTTCAATAGAATAACACATGTAATAATTTTTCTAATGGAGTTTTGGTTAAATCTAGAAGATCATACATAATAAAAATTTTCTTTATTTAATTGATTATTTTAAATGTATTCATTTAATGGGAATTCTTGGAACATTGGTGATAAAAATTCCAAAAAAAATATTTTTCTTATAAAAATAATAAAGGTATCTAGACCCCCTCCTCGATTAAAAAAGGGGATCATTCGTTAAAAATAGGAAATATGATTCAGAACATATGTCTCTCACTTTATAGATGTCATAATTTCGTCAAATCCTTCTACTAATTTTGTGAAGAGTGTTCTTCAAGGAATTGTGGATAAAGAGGAAATTTCATACTTATATATATTCCCTTGGAACTAGAGATTAAGGAGGCTATATTTATTAAGAAATCTTAATATTCCCCTACTCTAGATGGATGGTACAAATCATACTTCCAAATGTTTTCAAATATTATTCATGTTGTGGTTTTCAGGTTGTTTACTCATTTTCTAATGGAAGATATATTCCCTACAGGTATAATGCTTATTTTTACTCCACCATTCCAAAAGTGGAGAACACCAATGAGATTCAACGTTTTATGTTGGTTTCTCTATTTAACGATGTATATAAGATTATTTTTAAATGTATTTCTATTATTCTTTCTTCTATGGTAATAAATAATTTCTCTAGAAACCAGTTTAAATTTATCAGTGGAATATCTATTCATGATTTTCACATCACTACCTCAGAATGCGGTAATCTCCTAATGAATGCCTCTATGGGAGAAAATATTTCCGGAAATATTAATGATTGAAAAGTTTTGATATGATGGAAAGGGGAGCCATTAGAAAGGTTCTTAGCATGCATGGTTTTGGAATTATTTTCATTAACTTAATTAAGGTCATAGTAAGATTGTCACAACCCCCTCCACACAAAGTGTACCCCTCCTGGGCCGACAATGTGAAAAGGGAGATAATGACCCCCGAGTCCTACCTCCAGTAGGCCACGGGATGACGACTAGCATCGAGGGTATATTAAACACACAAATGGGAGGCATTACCCTATAAGACAACACATATGGAAGAGAGAGATAAGATAGACACCAACGGACTCCAACTCAGAACTAAAGTATAAACAAAATCCCAAGTTCATATGTAATGTCATGAAAAAGTACTACAACTAAAAGGGGAAAACTACAAGTACCCAAAAGATAGTAAAAACAGAAGCGACCACAAGCCCGAACAGCTCCTACAACCACAAGCTAGTAGTAACCAACCTGACCTCCAACCTGCTCCAAGTTACCTGAAAACAGTTTATATAAACGTAGGGTCAGTATAACAACATACTCAATAGGTTCCTCCTTGAATCCTCTCATGAAAAAGTAAGGAAAGCATGCTAAATCATAGTGAACAACATGAAACTAACTCATCACCTAACAGGTATACTAGGTTCCCAACCTCACCATGGCTACGCTCACCATGTAACACATATATGAATATATCATAAAATAAAGAATATCAAGGGTACCCTTCTATTACTTCTCCACTGGTTTGCCTCTTTACCCCAACGACATACATCCTGTGCATCTCTCTCCAAAGGCTTGCTCGTATAAACTTGGGCTAAGCCACACAATCTAGACCACGTGCATCACAAAGGTGTTCCCGCAGACACCTGGGCTAAGAACCACACCATCCTCCCAACCTAAAGTAACCAGGTATTTTCCAGGATCCACCACAACTTTCATAACGTGTATCATACGTCGGGTATTATAACTCAAGACATTACAACCAATACACCGAATAAGGATCTTCAAGCCATCACATCCCATACACGTTACACCTATAGTAGTCCATAGGACACTATATCCATAATATATGTGTGTGGAATAACAACAAGCCATTAAATCCCTCTATACACATATGTGGGGAAACTAACTATTTGTCCAGTGGCCCTAGTATCTACCATGTGAAGAGAGTGGGCCTAAAGGGGGTAGTCAGCCATTCATCCTCCCACAGGAATGTTGGGGAAAATACCCCCAAGGATCAGAATCCCCAGGGTGTCAGTTTCCCTTATTGAAAGGGTGGAGTAGCATATAGAAACAAAAAAAGTACCGAATATACTATAACCCACAACCACATTATGGTTATAACCTAGTCTTAGACACAATTACAGCTAATGTCTATCGGACTCCGGGCTGCCACTTCTATGACTAGGTATCCTATAAGCACACAACCAATTAAATATCTTCATAAGATTAAATAGTTAATTTTTTTCATCAATTCCACTTTACGTTAATTAAATATTTACACATTAATTAACCAAGAACAATTCCACATTAAGTTCCATAAACAACACATCCTGAAACTAGTGTCCCTTCAAAATTTCTCAACCACATCATTATGTTTAATCAAACTAAATCCCCATGTGTTATCATCATTTATTCAAACATTAATTACAGAATTACATTCCAATATTCACAGGATTTTTAGAAAATCCTCTTATGCTACTAAACACAAGCGTGTTCAACACGGTGAGTAGACATACTACCCGTCGAGTCTTTGCTGCCTATAGAAAGAGTGTAGACCCATTCTTCCTCAAGAGGCTAAACATGGAAAGCACATGGCATACCTTAAGTGTCTTTACCCCTTTCATAAGATGTGTAAGAAAAACTAGCAGCCTTGAGAAGTGGGGAAAAGTAAAATAGGTAAACAACCAAACAAAACACCAAGCATCCAATGACCACATCCATTGCATTCTATCATCCCCGGTGTCCTCCCCAACACCCACATGCATAAACTGATGCATCTCGCCACTCTAGGCATCATCCACTACCACAACCACAAGGCTTACCTGCCTCCATATATCACAACACCCCTTTAGGGTCACTTCACAACACAAGATATCACAATACCCATCCAGGGTCACTGCACAGCACCTGCAGCATGAAAACAAACATCACATGAAATTGGGATCTTGGACCTTTATCAAGGAATCTATCCTTTAAAAAATAAGAACCAACATTTTTCAGGTTTACCAACCAACTAAGTTAATCATGTACATCATCATCAACTTGATTAACATCAATTTGGAACAACATCCACAACAAAAAAAACCAGATTCATTTACATGCTTCTTTATCTTTATTCAATTAATTATCAATTAATTCCGGGTTTATGTTATTTATCAATTTCATCATGAGAAACATGCTAACAAGAAAGCATATATATCACACTATCTAGCAAATCAAGAGGCAAACCGTTATCACAGTACAAATAAATAACATTCGATCACCAATTCTTTTAATCAGATTCAAGTATTTAATTTGGTTAATTCCATTGTGATCTAGAGGAATAAATCATGCTAACTCTACGATTTCACAAAAACAATTAGAGAAGCAATGAATCCCCTACCTCAATTGTTTTTGAGGGAAACCACAACGGTCAATGAGATCCCACGAAACCGGGTTGATTCTCCACGAATCATCCTTATATATCCTCTTCTAACACAACCAAGACCAAAGATCATCATAAACGACATCCACACACTTAGATCTACACATAACGGGCATAGATCTAAGATCACGAGAGAAGAGGAGTAGATCTATGTATATCTAAGAACCCAAATAAAATGATCACATACCCTGACAAACCAGCTTCAATTCGCAAAGAGAAGCATCTGTATCACTTCCAAAATCCTTGGGAGAGGTTCTTCTACCTCTAAGAAAAGATAATCCTGAGTTATGGCTGATTAGGGTCTTGAACGAGGTGATTAGAGGAAAAATGAGTTAGATCCACAATTTTATGATCTAACATTAAGTGCCCACCGAGTTTAACAAAACGTGCTCTAACTGTGCCTTAGATTCTGCCTCGACAATCACTCCTCGCGTGGTTAGTCTTCACAGTTAGACAAACCAGGTGCTAACCGTGCATTAGCCACTGCCTCCAAGACTAGTCTTGCATGGTTTGCCCGTACGGTTTAGGAAAACCATGCGCCTCCTGTGTGAAGTCCATAACATTTTAGATTTCCTTAAAAGTCCACCCAAATGCACCCCTAAGTCACCTTGACCTATCATATTACCTCTAGCACCAAAATTTCCCAAAGGAATGGACCGAAGAGGTGCAGTACATTACATTATATACCTCTTAAAACATTCTCGTCCTTGAGAATCTAAAACCCACCTAAAGAGATAACAAATCAGGGTCTGAGAAACTACCCAACGAGATACATCTCAAAAGAGATCAAGCCACCAAAGCAAGAATGGATGCGATCTCATAAACATGAAATTTCCACAGCCACATAAGTTACAATGATACACGAAAAGAGCTAAACAACAAACAACTCTAGGTACTGAGCGTGTATCTGTGACTCACGTTCCCATATACTCTCTTCCAAGCCGCCTTGTCACCACAGGACACGAACTAAAGGGATCGATCTCCCATGCAAAACATTCTATTTGCGGTCTTGGATCTCCACAGGTTTCTCCACAAAGATTGCATCATCATCAATATCGATCTCTCTGAAATCGATTATGTGAGAGTCATCATAAAGATAACGACGTAGCTACGATACATGGAAAACATCATGTATCTGACTCAAGTATGACAGAAGTGCTACTCGATATGCCACAGCTCCAACATGAGGTAACATCTAGAAAGGCCCAACAAAGCAGGGACAAAGCTTACTCCCATGACCAAACCTTCACTGCCCACGATGGGGAGTCACCTTCAGAAACACATGATCCCAAACATTCACTGCCCAGGATGGGGAGTCACCTTCAGAAACACATGATCCCAAACATTAAACTCTATTGGTATCCTCCTTTGATCAACATATTATTTTTGATGATCTTGGGCTGTATTCATTCTCTCATGATTCACCTTAACCATCTTTGTTGTATTCAGATCTAGTTCTGGTCTGGGAATTGATGACTCTCTGATCCCAATCCAACATAATGGATAACGACAAGGCTAGCCATACAAGGCTTCAAATGGCGCCATACTGATGGTGGAGTGAAAACTGTTATTGTAGGAAAATTCCACCAAGGGTAATTTCCTCCTCCATGAACCTCCAAAATCAAGAATACAAGAGTGCAACATGTCTTAAATAGTTTGGATGGTTCACTCTAACTTGACATTCTTTTGAGGGTGAAAAGTAGTGCTAAGGAATAGCTGAGAACCAAAAGCATGTTGGAGACCCCTCCACACCATAGAGGTAAAATGAGGATATCAATCATAAATGATCATCCTTGAGACTCCATGAAGTTTCACCACCTCCTCCAGATACTGCCTCGACAAATCTTCTGCTGATCTCGACTCCTTGATTTCTATGAAGTGTGCCGATTTTGTTAAATGATCAACTACCACCCAAAAAGCATCATGTCCTCTAGGAGGTCGAGGACAACCTGTAACAAAGTCCATGGAGATGTCCTCCAACTTCCACTAATGAATCTCTAATGGTTGTAGAAGACCACCAGGAACACAGTGTTTGGCCTTCACCTTCTAGCAGACTAAACATCGAGATAGAATCTTAGCAACTGCACCCTTCAGCCTAGGCCACCAAAACTGACTCCTCAAGAATCGGTATATCATTTTCACAGCAGGATTCACCGATAAAGGAGAACTATGGAACTCTCTGAGGATCGTCTCGCGCATTGCCATGGGATCAAAAATCCTTCCATGATACAACACTCTGTTTTGTTTATCATCAGACCAACCATCAGGGGCCTCACCACAAAAACTAGGTCTCTCCAGACCTCCACCTCACGATCCCCCAACTGGGACTCTTCCACCATCTACATCAGGGATGACTGCACCGTCATCTGGAAAAGACAACCTCTACCTCCAACTTCTCCCATATCAAGATGTAATGCCGACAGTTCTTCCACTACCCTCCATGAATCACCAGATTCACGCACAGCATCACTACGTGACATTCGGCTCAGCACATCAGCTACGAAATTCCATTTTCCTGGTGTATAAGATATTTCAAAGTCGTATTCCTGTAGGAACTCCGTCCACCGATGCTGCCACATGTTCAAGTCACGCTGGGAGAAAACATACCTCAAACTATTATGATCAGTGAAAACCACAATGCGTTCACCAATGAGGTAATGTCTCCACCACATTAGAGCAATCACCACACCTGCCAACTCAAGATCATGGGTGGCATAGTTGCATTCATGGGGACACAACTGCCGATACCCACACGAAACAACTGACCTCTGATGCATGAGGAAAAATCTTAACCCAAGATGTGAAGCATCGTAGAAAACATCAAACTGAACTCCATCAGCTGGAAGACAAAGGACTTCAGCACATAATAACATCATTTTTATATACTCGAAAGCGGCCTAACACTAATCAGTCCATATGAAATCCTGATATTTAATGGTCAAAGCTATTAGAGGAGTTGCAACTCAAGAGAAGTTGGCTACGAACCTCATGTAGTAGCCTACGAGACCAAGGAAACTTCGCACCTCTGACACTGTCTTGAGGGCTGCCCAAGATAAAAAAGCTTCTATCATCGATGGATCCACAGCTACTCCTTGTTGGGATACAACATGCTCCAAGAAAAAGATTTCTCGAGCCCAAAACTCAATCTTCGACAACTTTTCGAATAGCTGATTTCTACAAAGAACTCCCAAAATGGCTCATAGATGCTCTCAATTCTCTTCTTCAGATGTGGATTATAGAAGGATGTCATCGATGAAAACTACAATGAAATTGTCCAAGAACTCATGTTACACAGCATTTATCAATCCCATGATTACAGCTAGAGCGTTCGTCACACCAAACGGCATTACAAAGAACTCATAATGCCCATGATGACAACAGAAAGCAGTTTTTGGGATATCTTCACCCTTTACACGCATCTGATGATATCCTGACCGCAATTAGATCTTGGAGAACCAACTTGCACCTTTTAGTTGATCGAATAAGTCATCGTTCTGCGGAAGAGGATAGTGGTTCTTTATTGTCACTTTGTTTAACAGACGATAATCGACACACAACCGCAAACTGACATCGGCCTTCTTCATGAACAGAACTGGTGCACCCCATGGTGACACACTTGGTCAAACAAAACCGCACTGTAGCAGACTATCAAGTTGTATACATAGATCTCGTAACTCATAAGTGGCCATCCTATACAGATACATAGATATAATAGACACTACTGGTTGTAGCTCGATCCCAAACTCGTTCTCTCATCGAGAGGGTAAGGCTACAACCTATTCTAGAAAAACCTCAGGGTACACCTCTATGAACCTAAGAAATGCCAACAGTCGAACCTCTAAATAACTCAGCATCATCTCAGCCACCATGGTTGATAAGGATGGAACCCTCCTGTGACCCATCCGAGGATCTCTATCACCAATAAACACCACATGATCTCCACCTGCATCAAAGAAAACGACCTTCTTCTTGTAGAAATCCACAATATCTTGCACCGAATACAACCAATACATGCCGAGGATGACAAAATATGGTTGTATTCATAAACATAGGAAATTCCCCCAAGAGAGGTGTTTCCCCAATACTAGATCATAATATCTACATACTTCAAACATGTCTGCTCAACCATCAACTAGTGTAGTTAATGCCAAGGGCACTGTAAGACGCTCTACCTCAAGTCCCAAGGCCTGGTAAAGGATAGGTGATATGAAGGAGTGCATCTCTCATGAATCAAACAAGGCATACATCAGGGTAGAAAATAAGAAAAGGGTACCTTGAACAACATTTGGCTCATCTGGAGCTGGCAATGCTAGAGCATGAAGTTGACCATGACCTCCTCCAAAGCCTCTCTGACCTTGATGACAACCACCACCACGGCTGGGATATGCTCTCTGAGGACAGGGAGCATCATGGGGTGTCCTCTACTTTCCCCATATCCTCTCTGCTGATCGAAAGCTGGTGAAACCTACTGCTACTGCCTCGGCTGGAACTGCCTCAATGGAGGAACCTGGAGTAGAGTTCCAGGTGCACGATGACCGCTCTGAAAGGTCAGGCACTCCCACCACTGATGACCATGACCACCACATTAAAAGCAAGCGAATGATCCCATGGCATAGTCCTCAGAGTTACTACCTCTATAGAAATGAGATGTGAAGGGTTGGGACCTACCCCCGGCTGAACGGAAAATCTTCTACCCTAAATACCGGGAAAAATGGACCGCAGCCTTGCTTCGTGAGGAATCATGACGATCCCCTTCTTGTGATGATTCGGTCCTGGACAAGGACCTCTCAACAACCTCTGCCCTCACCAACACCTCATGATATGTGTTTAACATAAATGGGGTGACCTGGAGTTGGATATCTGGATGCAAAGCCTCCTCAAAATTCCTTGCCCTGGCCTCCTCATCTGGTAATAGGTCCGAGGCATATAGTAAAATGTTCTTGAAACGGATTCCAAACTCTTAAATAGTGGAGCTCCACTATTGAAGGGTAAAAATCTCCTAGCGACTAGATGCCTTCACAGTTGAGGAAAGGAACTTGACTCTAAACTTGTCTCGGAACTCCTCCCATGAGATCGCTAACTCCCCCTGATCCTCGAGGAACAACAACCACCAATGCCCTGCTACTCCACATTGAATCGTCACAACCAAGGACACCCAGTGCTCATTCTGAGCACGGATCAAACTGAATCCTATCTCAACTTCCTCCAACCAGTCTTACATGAATGCATCTGAAACGGATCCCTCATACTTCTGCAGACTCTGGCATTGAAAATCTCGGAGTGTCTTACCCCAAGTGTCGTCGTCGTAAACCTCTACCCTACGACGACCTGCTAGAATAACCTGCTGAATGTCTTCTATGAAAACCTGACGAGGATGTGGACCATGAGATATACCTGAAAAATAACAAACAATTAGAGCTCCTAATCCTGGAATATGAAAGACTCAATATTAATTAATTATTTGTTTTCATTAATTTGTTTTAGGCTAACCTATCCCAGGGTCTACCCATTCAAACACAAGTACAAAGAATAATGATGCATGATCCTTTCCTAGGTCTCTACCATGCAACTAGTATCACCCTGTTTAGTAGCCATTGTGAACTTAAAGGTCCATACAACAGATCATAGGGGGTAATAAATTCCTATGTCTCAGTCGGTCTCCAGTGTTTACCTCACTTGCTAAACATGAATGACACTGTTGCCCTACCTACCCATGCAACCTCAACTGTGCCTAACTCCAAAATCCATCCTAAACCTATACCTGCCTTTGATACCACTCTTTCATGACCCCATCCCCACAAAGTGTACTCCTCCTGGTCTGGTAGTGTGAAAAGGGAGATAATGACCCCCGAGTCCTGCTTCGAGTAGGCCCTGGGTTTGTGACTAGAACTGAGGGTATAATAAAAACAAAAATAGGAGGCATTACCCTCTAAGAGAACACATGATGATGAGAGAGATAAGATAGACACCAACCAACTACAACTCAGAACTAAAGTATAAAAGAAAACTCATGTGCATATGTAATGTCATGCAAAAGTACTACAACTATAAGGGGAAAATTGCAAGTTCCCAAAAGAAAGTAAAAACACCAGCGACCACAAGCCCGAACAGCTCCTTCAACCACAAGCAAGTAGTAACTAGCCTGACCTCCAACCTACTCCAAGTGACCTGAAAAATAGGTTATATATACATAGGGTTAGTATAACAGCATACTCAGTAGGTTCCACCCTGAAGCATCTCGTGCAAAAGTAAGGAAAGTATGCTAAAGCACAGTGAACAACAATGAAACTAACTCATCACCTAACAGGTATACTATGTTCCCAACCTTAACATGGATACTCTCAACAAGTAACACATAAATGAATATATCATATAATAAAGAATATCAATGGTACCCTGCTACTACTTCCCTACTGGTTTGCCACTTTTCCCCAAAGACATACGTCTTGTGCGTCTCTATCCAAAGGCTTTCCCGTATAAACATGGGATAAGCTCCACAATAGGCACCATGTGCATCACAAAGGATTTCCCGCAGACACCTGGGCTAAGCACCACACAATACTCACAACCAAAAATAACCAGGTAGTTTCCGAGAGCCACCACAGCTCACATAATGTGTATCATACGTCAGGTGTTATACCTCAAGACAATACAGCCCATACAACGGGTAAGGATCCTCAAGCCATCACAGACCATACACATTACACCTATAGTAGTCCATAGGACACAATATCCAGAATATATGTGTGTGGAATAACCACAAGCCATTATATCCCTCTACACACATATATTGGGAAACTAACTGCTGTGCCAATGGAACTAGTATCTACCAAGAGAAGGGAGTGTAGCTAAAGGGGGTAGTCATCCATTCATCATCCCACAGGAATGTTGGGGAAAACACCCCCCAAGGCTCAAAATCCCCGGGGTGTTAGTTTCCCTTAATGAGATGGTGGATTAGTGTATAGAAACACTTAAAGTACAGAATATACTATAACTCAAAACCACACTATGGGAATAACCTAGTATTAGACACAACTTCTGCTAATGTCTCTCGGATTCCAGGCTTCCACTTCTAAGACTAGGTATTCTATAAGAACACAACCAATTAAAGAACACCATTAGATAACTTTATACCTTTTTTCATTAATTCCAATTTACGTTAATTAATTATTTAAACATTAATTAACCAAGAACAATTCCAGATTATGTTCCATTAACAACACATCCGGAACCCATTTTCCCTTCAAAAGCTCTCAACCTCATCATTAAGTTTCATCAAACTCCAACCCCATGGGTTAAAATCATTTATTAAAACATTCATTACAGAATTTCTTCCCCATATTCCCAGAAATTCAAGAAAAGAAACCTATTCTTCTAAACATAAGGGGGGCCAACACGGTGAGTAGACATACTACCCATTGACTCTTTTCCACCTATTGCAAGAGCATAGACTCATTCTCCATCAAGAGGCTAAACACGGAAAACACGTGGCATACCCCGCGTGTCTTTTCCCCTTTCAGAAGAAGGGTACGAAAAAGTAGCTTCCATGAGCAGAGGGGAAAAGTAAAACAAGAAAACAACCAAACAAAGCAGCAAGCATCCAACAACCACATCCATCCCATTCCATCATCCCCAGTGTCCTCCCCGACACCCAAATGCATAAAACGATGCATCTCACCAATCTAGGCATCATCCTCTACCACAACCACAAGGCCTCCCTGCCTCCACATATCACAACACCCCTCCAGGGTGACATCCCAACACAAGATATCACAACACCCCACTATGGTCACAACAAAACACAAGCTGCAGGAAAACAAAAATCACATCAAATTGGGATCTTGGACCATTAACAAGGCATCTATCCTTCTAACAACAAGCACCAACAGATTTCAGGTTTACCAACCAACTATGTTAATCACGTACATCAGTATCAATTTGTGTAACATCAATTTGGAACAACATCCACAACAACAACAACTAGATTCATTTACATATCTCTTTCTCTTCAGACAATTAATTATCAATTAATTCCATCTTTAATTTATTTATCAATTTCATCAAGAGCATCATGCTAACAAGAAAGGAATATATATCACACTATCAAGCAAATCAAGAGGGGAACTGTTATCACGGTACAAAGAAACAACATGCGATCACTAATTCTTTTAATCCAGTTCAAGTATTTAATTAGGTCAATTCAATAGTGATCCAGACGACTAAATCATGCTAACTCTACAATTTCACAAAAACAATTAGAGAATCCACGAATCACATGCCTCAATGGTTTTCGAGGGAATCCACAATGGTCGATGAGCGCCCATGAAACCCGGTCGATTCTCCACAAACCCTCCTATGATCTCCTCTCCTAACACAACCAATACCAATTATCATCATAAATGACATCCACACAATTAGATCTACCCATAATGGGCGTAGATCTAAGATCCCGAGAGAAGAGGAGGAGTAGATCTACATAGATCTAAGAACCCAAACAAAAGGATAACATAACTCAAGAAACCGGCTTCGATTTTCCAAGGGAAGCCTCCGGATCGCCTCCAAAATTCTTGGGAGAGGTTCTTCTACCTCCAAGGAAAGGTAATCCTGATTTATAGCCAAATAGGGGCTTAAACGAGGTGATTAAAAGAAAATAGAGTAAGATCCACAATTTTAGGATCTAACATTAAGTGCCCACATGGTTAGTCTACACGGTTTAACAAACAGTGTGCTAACCGTGTGTTAGCTTCTACCTCAACAATCACTCCTCGCACTGTTAGTCCGTATGGTTAGACAAACCATTCACTAACGAGGCGTTAGCCACTTCCTCCAAGACTATCCTTGCACAGTTTGGCCGCACGATTTAGGCAAACCGTGCGCCTCCCGTGCAAAGGCATAACCCATTAGAATTTCTTAAAAGTCCACCCAAAATCACCCACAAGTCACTGTGACCTCTCGAAACACCTCTAGCACCACATTTTTACAATGGAATGGAACAGATATTTCTGGGCCATTACAATGATTTTCTCATAATTAACTTCCCTTAATGGATCTCCTAAAGGTATATTTTACTAGTAATTTGTAGTCTATAACGGAAACCCTTTATTTATACTTATTTCTCTATTTCGGAGAATTATCATGAAAGTCTTATTTCTATAATAAGTGTTAATTGAAAAATGTTGTCCATTAATGATGGTATGTGTATTTTTCCTTCTTCCAATATTTTTTATATTGATCATAATATCCTCTTCACATAGGGCGATTATTAAATCATAAAAAATATTTAGAGGGGAGTTTTTTAGAATGAGAAACATTATGGTTAGGAGATTATCAAGATAAAATCATTTATATACTTTGTATGTAATATCTCTCCCAAAAAGAAATAAATAATTCTTAATGAGATGTGTATTCATGAGGGTGTTATTTTATTCATTTATAAGGGCTATTATGTTTTTGAGAAGATAGAAGGCTTATTAATCTTTTGTTATTATTAGAAAAACCAGATAAAAACTATCTTCCGAGAAGGATAATTCGTTATCCATGGTTGGTTTGGTACGTTTGGTAAAGTCTATTATAAATATCAAATTTGTTTCCACATTTAGGGTTTTAAAATGGATGATTAATCTTATCAATATCATCTATGTTTCAATTAATATCATCATATGGAGTGTAATCTTTTTCTATGGAGGCCACATATAGTTACATAAAATATTATTTTCAAACCGCATGATGTAGGGGGTTTGGGAAATAATAATTAATAAGGTATTAATGATTCATTACATGCCTAGTTAATTTGGTGGCTTATCAATAATAATTATAAGGCTCTTTTTTTATTCATTCTATATTCATTAATAGAATCTTGATTTGAATTTCAAACATAAGACCTCTTCGGTTAGGTCTTATTTCAAATCTATTTTTACATTAATTCATTCATAATCCTAGTTGAATGTTTCAAAAAACACATCTCTTTAGTTTTGGAAATGAAATTGGACTCTAAGACCATTAAATGATTCTCTCATGGATGAAAAGCTAAATATGGATATTGAAATTTCAATCAAATACCAAATAGTTAAAATTGATAATCTCTTTGATCATATCACCACTATTTATGATAATTATTTCTTATCTAATAGATATTATTTTTTGGTATGTGAGATTTTTAATGGTATTCTTATGTTCATAAATTTATTATAAACACACCATCTACACTAATTTCCAAATAATGTGGCCTAAAATTTTGTGTAGAAAATATATTTCACCCTCACGTTTCTTCTTGGTCAAGTAAATGGCACATAGGAACCTCACAACTATTTATTATCGATAATCTTGTGAAATGTCTTTATAAACTTCTATCTTTTATTTAAATGATCATGGTGAAGACATTGATCATATATTCCTCATTTGTGTGGCTACCTAAACAATTTGTAATGTTATCTAGATATTTTTTAGGTGAACCTCCCTCTGGTTGTCTTCATCAATGATTTTAGGAAACGATGGGGTGAAATAGATATATCCCCTTCAAATCTTCAATAACTTACAGGTTTATGCTAATGAACAATTTCCCTTCATTTGGATTTCCCATAAATAATTGATCCTTGAACATTCCACCTCCATTGTGGGAACTGTGTTGTCTTGTATCATTTCTCTTTCCCATGAAATATACACTCCAAAAAATATTATTTCATAAATTCAATTCATGACATAATATCCTTCAACCAGATTGACATTAAGGGTAACTTTAATCATCCCTATGTCATGATTCATGTTTTCGAGTAGGCCCCATTTTCAAGGTGGGTTATAATTAAATTTTATCAAAAATGAATAGGAAAACTATGGATCTATGGTAATAAAACAGTTTTAGGGATCATAATGGAAATATATTATATTTTATCATTGATTCAGTGGAATTATTTAATCACTTGAGGTATAAATGCTTAGTCACATATCAGTGGTTGATCAATAAAAAATGTTTTTTTTATAAATTATCTGGATTGAATGTGATTCCCCCATTATAGTTATTTTTATCTGGTATTAACCATTCATTTATTAGGGAACCTAACTAACTATAGGGATATTTTCATGGTTCATCTATCTTCCATGGATCGTATTATATCTCATAAACACAAGGAAACTAATTCACATGTTGATCAACATGAAAACCTAGGTGTTAATGGAATTGAATTTTTATGGGATGATTAGATTTAGGATGGTCTTTCCCCTCTTCTTTAGAGGGATCAATGTAAATCTCCAATTTCCTATACTTTTTAAATTTTTTCTATTTAATATTTAAAAATAATTTCACATATGGGAATAATCTTAACTTATAATTAGTAACTAAAAGCAACAGTCATCTCAAATTCATGGGGAATATCGCCTCCCTGAAGCGATTACTTTTCTCAACAATAGTTATTAAAACAAAGAACAATTTAGAATAAATGTGTTAAATATAATTGGAATATGATTTTTAAGATAAAACTAAAAGAAACATTCAATCCATATCATTCTATAACATACCAACATCAAAGCCACTATTATCGTTCCCTAACATGGTGCATTACATGGCCTGAAGTGGGCGACCCCATACGCCAGCGGCTATAGTATACAAATGAAGGAGTCAAGGGGGTATGTATGAGTAATATACCATACTTATGAGAGAAGAATAATGATATATATAAAATTAATCAAATATTTAAATAAATATTTTTAGTAGTATAATATTAATAAAAACTGAAAATGAGATAATAAATGATTGAGTAATCATTATTGAAATTTATATACTTTATAAAAAATAGACATGTAGAATGTAATACATAAATAATAATATAATTAAATGAAAACTAAGATGAATGTATCTAACATCAAAAGGATCTCGGGGAAAATTATCTACCACTAATCACATGATCGATTTCTAATTCTAGTACCTAATGAAACGAAATATAGAGTATAGTGTATATCTCATCCTCTATCCATGAGCACTATCTGGTACTAAATGTGATCCCAATAAGGGGTTGAGATAAAGACATTATATCACCACCAATTGTTTCTAATGCATATCTAGTTCACTAATTCATGATAATGTAGAGTTTTGTAATAATAATTTAGGGTAGTTGAGTATTCATCAAAATCATAAAACATATCAAGATATGGTTCCTCAATGACACGAATCTGATAAGACAAGATTCTTTCTATGATAGAATATCTAAGAAAATATAATAATATAATTATATACATATATTTATACATATATAGATAGAAGTATATGTATTATTAGATGAGGACCCATGCCATAGGGTCGTGTTATCCGTATATAATAATTTTGTTAATAATCAACATTGATTAAATATGGGTACAAGCCCAGAAAATTGTATAGGGGACACACATTACCTTGTGGTAAAATCCCAATCAATGATGTGAAATATCATATCTGAAATCATAATAATGGTAGTGAAGCATCATATCCCATAACCCAAAATAACATGAAGTGTCATGTCTAATATACATGAACAAGGGGGATGAGACATCATTTCCAATGACCTTAACCAAGGCAGATTAACAATAATCATGACTATAGTAAATACATGCCCCAATGATCCTTTAACCATTGTTTTCCATAATGAAGAATCAAATATTTCATATAGAATACAAAATTTCCTCAGACAAATGAACTTGTTCATGTAATTTCTATGTTTAAACCTGTTGATCTATAATTCCATAATATAATTCAACTATCATATGATCCCATCCAATTTATTCCAAATATAGAATCTCTAGTTCACTAAAGGTGTAATATAATTCTTCTATCATTTAATCTAACCAAAATATTTCTTATATCAAGATCATTGTATTATATAAGCCACAATTCAATTCAAATAAATTATATTAATTTTAACAATAAAATAATCATATATTAATGAATGATGTGAGTATGGTGACCTATCTATAAACATTTCAAAGCATACATGTAAAATGGTATTTTTAAAACAAAGGAATTATCATTACAAAAATAGATACTGTTCATTTTGACTATTTCATTTGGTAAATAAATTCATACTATTATGTTATTTATTTTATTACGTGTAATAAATTCCTCAAAATCATCCATGTAACTAAATTCTAATTCCTTATTTAGGTATGTCCATTTCAATAATCATGCATAAGTAATATTATCAAATCTCATAGGGTATTATCCATGATTTATGTTAGTTAATTTACATCAATTTATCAATTTATCTTACAATTGAAATGTTTCAATAATAACATCTAATAAAATAATGACAATATAGGTTAAACCCATTTCACAATGAATTCCCTAATTATATTATAGAATTCAACTAATAAGTGATATATAGAAATCACAAAAAATAGGTGGTTGGGTATAAAGGAAAACAACATACATTAGGATCATTTATCATAACTCCCCTTATGTGGTTGTTTAGGTTGATATTGTAAACCATGAACTATTTAAGAGGGATCAAATTTCCAGTTAAAGAATATGGAATAATTAATTTCAAATTTTTTATGTCACCCATTGATATTCCAATGTTCATCAAATGAGTTAAAGTTAAAAATCAAATATCTTTTATGTGAAAAAATATATATCACATAATTTATATAATGGAAACTCTACTCATAAAATTTAGATCTTTAATTTGATCTAGAATGATATCTATCAAAATAATAGAAATAAAAATAAAAATAGGGCATAAGTGGTTACATTTAAATAACATTAAATGTTGAATTATAAAAACAGAAATAATATAATGGAATTGTAGATAAAACAATATGAACCCAATTCACCTGAAAACACTATAGTTAGAGGGTGGGTAAAGGATAACCATCAATATCTAGTAATTTATACAAGGGATATATCTATTCTATTTTAGGAATGGGAAATTGAGGAAGGATTAATGAGTATGAAATGTTTATGGAGTTTTGGAAAACTATTAATTTCTCACTTTTAATGAGATTAATGGTGTGGACACAATGTTTAGAAAAAAAATTTCCAACCATGTGGTGATTCTATATGATTGGAAGCCCCCTCATAGGTCCAAGGACTAGATTTAAAAAATGATGATAACTCTATGCGATTTTATTAGCATTTTATTTTAGATAACTCTAATGGTTACGAAGCTTTTGGTGAATAGTATGATTTTTTTTCCCAATGTCACATGGATTCATTTTAATGGGTAAACAGTTTGATCTAACTTTGTTTTTACCTTGTATCACCAATTAAATTTTCTAAAAAACACGGTTATCATGGAATTACACTACTACAACTCAACCAAACACTGGAGAAAACTATATTGATTTTTCCCCCTTCAAAAAATACAACACATTCAGGTATTATAATGCTTATATTTAAATTAAGCAGCTCAGTTTTGGATTCTTATCTTAAAGAAAATTGAATTCTTAAATTCTAATTAAAATTTTTATAAACAAAATACCATTTTATTTGAATCAGTTATTATGAAATTTAAATGTTAATTGAGTCTTTGTGGACTACTTCCACCATGATGTATCATTTTTTTATATTGATTTTTATTTTTATTTATAAAACATATATTATATTATTTTTAAATAAAATCCTTATATATAATATTTTACTATATTTTGGTAACTATATTTTAAATTTCATTTTCCTTACACACCAATCTAAATATAGATTTTCAATATTGGGTTCGTTTAACTATCTAATTGAACACTGCTATAAAATTATATGAGGGATAACTTTTTGGATAAAATATTAATAATTTTATAGTTTAAAAATAATATAATAATATTTTTATAGAACTATAAATTATATATTATTTATTTATCATATTGATAAAATTTATTCTTCAATTATTAAAATTACTAAAACTAGCTCATTCGCTTTCAATTTTAACAAAAATCATTAAAAATATAATAAGTAAATATAATATGTTAATAAGTGTCCACAATTGATTAAATAATGAATACTATGTTTTCTAATATGGTATCTACTAAGCATAATTTCATTAATTGTGATTTTAGTTACATGAGTATTGTGAATCATGAGGAATGAAAGTATTTTATAACTTAATTGTCACCCATTGAGATAAAGTTTTTAATTATACAACATGTTTTCATTGAAAGGGTGTTTCTACTAACCATTTAATATTGTGTATCATTATTCAATTATATTTTATGATGTTTTAATTTATTATTATTATTTATTCCACTCATGTGTTTTCGGTAACAAATTTCAAATAATTTTAGGACTTTTTTATAATTTTTTTCATCTCCATGAGATATGTATGATATTATACAACAACATTTATTTTATATAGTGTATTCAAAGAAATATGTTTTTCATTTATAATTGTTATATTTCATATCATGATACATCAATTTAATGATTATAAAACTTTTCATTATCTTTCATCCCACTTATCTACTCCATTGTATTTTTAATCCTAATTATGTGTTCTCTCAAGTGACCATATAAATTTATTTTTTCAATTTCATATTTATTATCTCTTTATATGATATTTTATTCAAGAAAATTATTTCAAAATATTTAAAATGATTTTTAATCCATTAAAATTAATATTTTTAATCTTCCAATCTATGAGATATATATATAACCATTTTTATATGGTCTCCAATATTATAGATTTAATAAAAAAAAATATTTTATTGTATAACACATATTTTCCACCCAATTATTTTGAATATGAATTTATAAATAAAATATTCAAGATTACAAATTTCCAATTAAAGTTAAATTAAAAAATAAATGAATTATTAAAGTATTTCTGTAACATCCCAGGTAAATAAAGAATAAAGAATTTTCATATTTATTAATAATTACGTATTAAATATTATTTTTTAATTAAAAGGGGTTTCTACGTTCGATAGCGTACTCGGTACACAACGATGAGTTTCTTTGAAAACTTACGTTGTACACAAGTAATAAAATAATATTATTTTAAATGTTAGTTAAGGATTATCCATTGTAATAGCGGGAATGGATAGAAATAACTAAAATATGATTATATATGTTTTTAAATGTTTTTACATTAACCAATAAAAGATAAAGGCTTAAAATACGGAAAGAGTTCAATTTTAGGCATTTATACCCTAATTTTTCACTAAGGGTTCACTTATCACCTTTTGACGGTGAACCGTCATGAAATATAGTTTTGGTCAATCTTATAAATTCTATTGGACCAAAAATAACTCTTCTTTAGAATCGGGATTTCAAAATTTACTTTGTGTAAATTTTTGGTACCTTTCCGATAAAGTTCATTTTTTTAATGAATAGTGTAAAATGTTGTATTTTAATTCAAAACCTGTTTTTAATCTAATTTATTTATATGATTAGATTATATTTTTAATTGGTTTAAAATTGAAATTAGAAAATAGTTTTACCATTAAATCCAATATTGGTCGTTGGAATTAATTTCACTTTGAAATTGGACTTAAACTAGTGTCAATCTTTTGATACTTATTGTTTCATAAAAACACGCTATTTTCTCTGACAGCGGGAATTAATTATTAAATTAATTAATGTGACTTATATGTTTTGAATTTTTTAAAATAGACTTCATTTTTGAATTCTTAATATCAAATATATCTTAGGGTGAATTTTTGGTAATTTTATGAAAAACTTCAATTTTTGATGAATAGTGAAACCACTAAGTGGTACTTATAAAGACTGATTTTCCATTTAAATGAAATTTTTCCATCATTGTGTTATGAATTTAAAAAATCCGACATACATGGTTGTCATTAAGAAGAAAAATGTGGTTCAATGAGATTATAATAATTTTTTGGTGAATAGTAACTTATTAAGTACTTAATCGCGATTAGTGGTAATTAGTGTAGTTTAAGGTAAAAATAATGCTTTAATAAAATAAGATGAGCTTGACACATATCCTACCCTCATTGGTTGTTTCATGGCCGACCAAGACAAGCCATGGGTCAACTTGGGAACCCCATGGATCCACTTTGGTTGGGAAATGACATAAATAACTTTTTATTTAATGTAAAAGTAAAATGACACAAACATGATATGTTTTACTAAAACAATTTTTAAATGGGGATATACAAGTCATATTTTTGATTATAAATATTCATTGGAAATATTAAAATATTTCCTACATCATAGTAGTTTTTTTTTAATTTTTAGACTTTAAATAAATTAATTTATTTACGACATCATGATGATGCAGCGATGACCTCATTATTTAACGATTTAAATAAAATGGAAAGATAATGTAAACACTATGAACTACACATGTCCAAAACTTATTGGATGGGTGGATTTAGAACCCTTATCACCTTATCCATGACTTATATCAATGTGGGACCTTTTAAAACCGAAACACATTTTAAAATAAATTAATAATTCTTTACTTTCCAAAAGTGCCTCTTCTCTCCTCTTATAAAAGGACCCCACCTCTACCAACTTACACACACTCCTTAAGACTTTGGCTCGGCCAAACCCTGCCTATTTACTCTCTCCACATACCTCTACTCATCCTAGAGGATTCCCTTTGGGAAGAATCCTTTCAAAGGAAGCCTTTAGGCTCAAATCAAAAGGAGTTACACTTTTAAAGGTAATTCATTCTCTCTTGTTCATTTGTTTTATTTTGCTTCTCCAACCCTCTAAACTCTTTTAATTTACTTATTTTGTAACAACACCAGTATCTTCAATATACTAGGATGTTTTTATAAGATTTATTTGAGCTACACTCTCACACAACTACATCAAATGGTTAAAGAACATACGGTTTCCGTGGATGGCGAAATTTTGCCTCCCGAAACGATGATTGTTCAATACTCATTTAACACCTTCAAAGGTGGCCATTATGATATCACTATTTTTATATATGATATATAATATTTTTATGTTTTCTTTAAGCTTCCGTATTTTTCATTTTGGGCATATCTTTATGGTTTCCATTATGGGAAAACACGATATCTTCATTTAAGGAAGTGCAGACTACCGCCCCCTCAAAGTGATGTGATTCGTTAATGCCATATGTGGGACGTGTAAAGGATGGATTTAAAGTTATTATATATGATGTTATACTGGAATTATAATATAACTCTATATAATTATTATTTCTTTCCATTAAAGTATAAGATAGAAACGAAAGTAGCGTTCATGCGTACGTACGACTTACCGTCTCCATGAACGGTGCATTTCATTTCTTATCCCCAAATGTAATGTACTATTAAAAGTACATGTATATAAGGGATATATATAATGAATGATATATCTAAATGATGAATATAATTCTGGAATTAAAATATACATACCGCTCATTTAGTTTTAATTCCATTAATATGACAATGAAATGAAAGTAGCGTTCATGCGTACGTACGGCTTACCGTCTCCATGAACGGTGCATTTCATTTCTTACCTCTAAATGATTATGTAATATTATAAATGCATGTATATGTGGGATATATATGATATATATGATATCCAAATCAGGAATGTCATTTTGGATATAAAAAACCTTTGACCACACGAACAACATGTAATTGTAAGAAGTTCACTTTCGACTTAAGAACCAAATATTGACAAAACAAACATTATTAACTTAAATGGCTACATAATGTTTATAACATGGCAATAAGAGATATTAAAGGAATAATTAACTTTAAAAAGGTTCTTAATCAATTATAAATTAACTCAAGTTTATTATTCAGGACGTTAAAGAACGATCGAGTCAAGTCGGACCCGAGGTAAGGGACTTCGTCTCAATCTCCTTTCATTGAGGCATATTTCGTTTTGTACACAACTTTATTTTATAAGGTATATAAACCCCTTAGACTTTTACTTTTATACAAAAGGAATCATTTTCTACGAATCGTTTTACTAAATCACAAAAAGGAATGTTTTTTTAACGTACGCGGTGACAACAACCTTTTCCGCCGCCGCGAGTATTATTTTGTCTTTGGCTTTCTCAACAAGACGTAATGTTTTTAGAATAAAATAAATACCATATACTATTTTATGTATTTTGGGATTGAAAATGGTTTTGAAAAAGGATTCTATTATGTCAATATATTTATGATATACTGTGATTGAAATGTGGAAATGTTGTCATTCCTTTATATTGGTTTTATGTTTTATGATTTTATACTGGTACTTAGACATTTTAACAGGAGGTTACATTATAAACCATATGACGGGTGGTGCCATGAATACCAGGACGGGTGGTTATGTTATAACCTCCAATGCATTGGGTATGGAAGTCAGCCGTATGGCTATTCCATTAAGTATGTATGGAAATTGGCCGTATGGCTATTCCATTATGTGATATGTGTGGAAGTCGACCGTATGGTTATTCCACTTAAGTATGTTTATGTCCCAAGTTACCTTTATATATGTTTTGTGTTCTTTTTATGGATTTTATGGTAATCCTTAGGTTACAAAAAGGTAAGTAATGATACTTTATTCAGTGAAGAGTTTTTACAACTTCATGAAGGTGAAGGTATTACTTTGATAGAGTATATATGGATTATTTGATGTTTGAAAAACTAACAGTTTTCATTCTTTCTGTATCCCTTACTAAGCTTTTTATGCTCATCCCATGTTTTTTTGAAATGCTTTTCACAGGTCAAGGGAAAGGTACATGATATGATTATAGTGTCAAGGAAGTGTCAAGAAAGAATCCATGTTTATTTTAAATATGTTTCCATTGATGGGAATGAAGAATACTATCTTTATGTAACCACTTTGTTTATATGTGGAATGTAATGCATGTTTTATGATCTAATTCTCTAAGACTCTAAACCTGAAAAGATCCTCAACGTGTAATCTTGTGATAACTCAAGATTATGTAAGGTTTAAGGGAGGGGCCTTATAATTTCAGAAACAATAGATAAATAGACATTATTAATCCATACCACCATGATTCTTGGTTTGAAAAATAATATTATTTTTATCTTCCTCAATGTTTTTTATTTATATGGGTTTTCAAGGAAAATTGGATATTTTCATTATGATTTTCAACACACTATAAGATTATTCATCCCATAGTATTTATTATCTACAACATAATTCATTATATACGATTCAACAAATCAAAAAGACTAAGTCATTTTAATGAATATGATTATTCCAATATATTATAATTAAAAAATTGTGAATAACTCTACTAATTATTTAGACACATTTCCTTTTTATAAACTGTATTTTTTTGTTCATCATAAATGGTAATCACTCTGGTACCAGAAATGAATTGATTTGTTAAATTATTAATAATACATTATATTGATTACATAATGACGTAAATAAATCTTTTAGTACTATCTTGATTTAATCATACAATCTATAATTTCATTGAATTAACATAAATATTAATGTGATTTCCAAAAGTATATCATGAAATTATTATTGATTGAATTATGAATTATTTTTTTATGATTACTTTTGAATAATATATAAACAAAATTATATTAATGGTTTCTTTAAGATAATATTGTGACTTATATTATTTTGTTCACATGTATAAGAATGATAATGGGTGGATTTCTATATATCCATTCAATTCAATTTTTTTATTTATATCTCATTAGATAGTATGGAAAGTATATTTTGAGTTATTTCCCATGCTCAAGGAATTATTGACTTTTCTCACATATCCCAACATGGTCATAATGACTTCATCAAATTAATATGGTTATAATAAAATTATTCATATGTATTTCAAAATTAATGATTTTTCCATCATTCAAAAGTATCTATATGCGGAAAATAATTATTAAAAATAATATATTATTATTTTTATTCCAATGTCACTCTAAAATGGAATGTGATAGTTGAAATATGATTTATATCTATTTTGATTCAAGTTATAAATTATGTATTTATTTTAACATGAATCTTGATATTTGATCGACGATTTATTTTCTGTGATAATATTTTGTAAATAGATCATAATTGTTTTTTCAAATTTTGATATTTTATGATCATTAATAAATTTGACATTTGATAACCCATAATGTGAATATATGTTCAACAATATTTTCCCTTTTCTAAGGATATTATAATATCCCTTGAACCACACTCCATGATCTAATGGAAATAATTATAATCATTTATTTTCATGACTTCATACTAATACACTTTCCCCAATTTTATCCATTCATGATAGAAAAAATGATATCATAAGATTGTCCCACTTACATATAGATTTATATTATAGATTTGAATATCTATGATCTAGGAAATACTCTTACAATAAAAAAATTATGTCTTAAAGCATTAATTTTTACCATTATAACCATATATTATAGTTCCAACTTATTCCCTCATGACAAAACACATGGAAGCCTTCATTACATATGAAACATAACATATATTTTCATAATTTGGGGAAACAAAACATAATAATTATGATAAAAAAATATTTATTTATGGTTAGATTATAATATATGTATGATGATGGAATAAATATTCCTGATGATCACATAATAAAATTGATTCCCTGATAATCATGGATCCTAAATGTTTATAAAATTAAATCTGATTTAACATAACATATGCGTTTTATAAGGAAAAAAACAATAAACCCTAAAAAATAATTGGGGAATGCATATATTTGAACAAATAAAATGACCAAATAAAATGTGTTGTTATCAAGGAATATTATTTTAATCACCCAAATTCAATCATGTGATAAGTTATTGAACCTCAGTTTAAACATTAAAATAATAATGCCTAGTTAACTAACCATTATTTTGTTAATTGACATGTAACATTACCTAATGAGTTGGAGAATAATATATAGATCACTTATCAATGAAGATTAAAAAATGATCATCCATATTATAACATGAATTGGGATCACCCATAATAATCAATTTTTTATATGTACTAATTAGGAATATAACAAAACAATGCTTTTGTTTTTATCATGATAATTTTAACAACAACATGAATTCAAATATAGATTTATTTTCCTAAGGAGTAGAAATGTGTTTTATTATAATATATTTTTAAAATATTATCATAACCCATCAAAAAATTTATTAATAATGGTCTTATATAATCATATTCTATGTTATGTGCATTAATCATTAATGGATGTAAACATATATCAGAATACATTAAAAAGAACATTTAATTCAATACATTGATAATAATAGTATTTTTTTATTTTTTAATAGTTTATAAGAACATCAATAAGATTCTAAAATTATTTTCATTGAAAATAAAAATTTAATATTGTAATGGAATACTCAATGAAAATAAATATTATGTCAGATAGAGAATATCTTCATTTCATAAACATTAAAAATTATGAATCATTATAATGTTTTTTAAAGAGAGGTAAAAGTGAAACTAGGTGAAATCATAATGAAATTTATATTTATTTATTTTCAAATATGGTTATATATATTGGTAAACATCATTGTTATATAATTATTATTTATAAAAGTATGTTTTTAAAATATGACCTTAAACAACCAGGAAGTGTTTTGTTGAAACTATTTGATAACACAAAAACATCATATTTAATGAAAACCTAGTTTATGATATTTCAAATGAAAAATGAATTGGAAAAAAATATTATTTCATGGAACATAATATTCAGTGAGTATTAATATATGGATGATATTATATGTTATTATTATGTTTTCAAACTATCTGACTAAAATTCACTAAATCTATGAAAACAGATATAAAAAATTATATTTGATATAAGAAATGACATAGAATTTAAAATAATTTGAATGAAAAATATATTGATTGAATCAACATTACATGGCAGTTTACTACCAAAACATTTCAATGAAATTATATATTAATTCAAATTCGTGGGGATGTATGTACACAATATTTAATAAATCATCACCCATAAAAGGAATTATGTCTCAATGAATTTATATTGATACAACAAAAAGCTATAAAACATTAATAAGATTTTAATCAACACATAGTTATTGATATAACATAATAGGAACCTTATGCATCATAAAAAATGGTAATTTTTTATATGATGTAATAATATTAGTTAAGTACACCATATTGTAGTTTGTAAGTGCATAAAACAAGGAACATATAAAAGAAACAATATTGAGACAAAAAATCCAAAAAATATCATATCATTGTTGAAAGAAGAATATAATGATGTGGTTATGTGTTACAAATGGAAAAAAAGTTTAAATACATAGTAATACAATAATAGTTTGTTTCTAATAAATTATTATTATTTCATAGTAATTTTTGAAAATGTTTAACCTAATAAATTGAAATTTTGTTAAAAAAACCCCTACCTTGAGACATTATTTTCTATGTTTCAATTTTAACTAATATATAATAAAAATATAAATTATATTTACCTATCTAAAAATATTTTTTAATTTTATTAATATTCCATTAAATGATTGATTTTATTTATTTTAAAATAATCATTTAGAATATCAGTTAATTCTACCAATAATATTTTGAGGTATTTTTTTATCATCAATGAAATGGGTTTGTTAGGATTCTTTTTATGGTTTGGGTTGAGTCCCAGTTTGAATTTACTATTTTTTTTGAGATTTTGTTTGGAATTGTGGAATGTGCATTTCCTAGGTGCATAGTTTGTGAAACAGTAAAAAATTTCCCATGTTACGTTACGGGGTGTTTTTGGGTCCATGTGTTGTTCAGATGGGTTTCATAGTTTTTGGAAAGTTGTGTGTGAGGTACTGTTTATTTGGATAGTGGAGACTACATGGTTTGTGTATGGTTTTTAAAACTGTGAAACCAAACCGTTGAAGTTGCCAAGATTTTAAAATCCAGAAATCCCCAATATAACCTTCCCTATGTTTACCCAAAATTTATCCCCCTAAACCCATTGGTTTTTTTTCATCATGGTGTCCCAAAACATCCTCTTTTTATATATTCCTCCTCTAGTGACGTTCCTCCTTAGAACCTAAGCTTATTTTCATGTTTTATTTTCATTTTATTTTATTTATATTCCTTTATTGTGTTTTCTTATTATTTACTTGGTGGGGCATTTTTGGGATAAACTGTAGAATGTGTTTTTTTGTGTTTTTTTATTTAAATATAGGGAATTCATATTATTCCATCGGGCTTATACATTCATCTGTTTATGTTTCATTACATCTGCACTCAGTTAGTGAAATAATTCATTCCATTTATTTTATTATTCATTCCATTTGATGCTAGGGTGTTTTCAATTAATAAATATATTTGATTACCATGCTTTTGATAAACTTGGATATTATATTGTGGTTTTTTCATGTAGGAAAAATTTTTAAAATTGATTCCTAATGGTATTCATAAATTATGATTATAAATGTTTTCATATAACTTGTTTAATAAATTTAAAAATGTTTTTTAATGTGAAATAAGTGCACTTTTTGGTGGTGTTTTTACTTTTTTTATTAATGGTAGTGGATTTTGATTTCAATGTGTTTGGAAATAGTTGGAATCTATATTATGTTGCTTATGTGTCATTTTTTCATTGGTGGAAGTGTAAATGATGGATATTATCCAATGGATATGGTGACCTTTTTTGGTTTTTAACAAAAGATCCATTGGATTTAGTCACACCCATATGTGAATAGGTTCCACATATGTATAGAAAACAAATGATAATAGAATTTTATAATATAATTATATAGATTTGAAAACACTTATCCCTCCATATTCATTCATTCTTCAAAATATTGATGCTTTAATATTGGTATCTTGGTTCCCCAGGTGGGATGAATGGGGTTTTAAATGATATTTTCATGTAAGGATAGTATCTTGTTTTATAATATGGTTGGTTTCTAAATGGTATGAAATAACATTAGTTATCTTTTTGTATTTTTGGTTTTTTCCATAGTTTTGTAGTGGTATTGGATTTAGAACGTAAAATACTATTTGGATTTTTACAACTAAAAGTTGTGTTAGATGTTTTTTTAGAAAAATATATGATATATTTTTGTAATTTTTTTAATTTATAATTTTTATTTCCTGGTTTCCACTTTATAATGATTAGGAAATGAATCATTTATTTAATGTAAAAGATTATTGTTGGCATCTTAACATTTTTTGAGAAATTTTTTAAAATATTATGTGATTTGATGTCCCTACTGGAACTTTCTAAGAATATTGGCACACCTATGGATGATTTATCGATGTGGGTTATCACATGGATAATGATGTTGTTGTGGTAGGAATGTGCGGTGGTGGTAGGTAAGGTGAGTCACATGTGTGATTACCTCATCCATTCAACATATACTATTACCATGGGTTTCCTCAAGATTTTTTAGAAGCTCGAGTAATGGTTTCCTATCAAACCAGATTAGAAGGGATGGTGCCCCCATAGAAATTATAGGTATTTTTTGTATGTTCCACTATAATGAATGTTAGAACATTGAGTTGGTAATAATCATTAGAACTCTACCTTATACTGGATGATGGGTCGGACCTGAGTACATCCATGGATTGATCTATAAATGTTTAGAAAATTACCATGGTTACTACTTATATAAAATTGTTTATATTATGATTCACATTTTTTTCTATTTGTAGTGCTCATATACATTCATCATGACCTAGTATTATCTCATATGAATTTTTATGTGGAAATTAGATTTTCAAATGGTACATTCTTCTGAAAATGGAAATGTTGTGTGTGTTGTTTTGAAAAAGGGAATGTTTTTTTATTCTTAAATTTTAAAAACATTTTTTATATATGTATTAAAAACTACTGTTTGTAAACTATTTTTGAAGGGAAATTTGTTGAATTTAGTGGTGGTTTCCTACTAATATGTCATGGTCAAACCCCACATTTATCATTTGGTGTCGGTAGACCCAATCTATTTTGAGCGTTATGGTCTTTGTTTTGAGTTCTTAATTTTTGTAACAAGTTGGGATTGAGGTGGGTTTGTTTCTTTTATGATGGTGACCATGTGGTCACATGGAGATCACATTGGTGGAAATTTGATTTTTTTAGTTTCAACATTATTTAGTTATATTTTTATTTGTATTACATTGTGTATTTAATTTTCATCATTTTTAGTTATATTTGGATATTATGTTTATTTTACCATTTATTTGATCCTCATTTATTTGTAAAAAAATTGATCCTATAGTGATTAATTTGATTCCAGACACTAGTTTTCATCATGTTTGGATCTAGAATTCCCATTGAGCAATGCCACCCCCGGATGGGGTGTCAGGTTGGATGACATCTCATCATGTTTGTGACAAGGAGGACAATAGAAAAACACACTACATGTGTCATGACCCATCCCCTGGGGCCCACATCGTGACTAACCCAATCCCGCCTTCCATAGGCCAGGGGCTGGCGACTAGCACCAAAGGCGTAATTCTCTAGAACTGGGAATACATTTACTTTATAAAACATAAACAGACACAACCAGAGAACAAGCAGAAGAAAACGCTAAGTAAAAAATTAAAAAAAGTGTGCTGAAAGTACAAAGGGGCTGGAAATACAAGCCCAACAGAAACGTAGATCTACAACTGAATGAAACTATAACTGAAAAGGAAAACAGTTGAATGGTGAAACAACACCTTGATCGTCCTCCGGGTTCCTATATAAAGGGTAGGTACAAATATCCTCCTCATCACTCCACATCTATCGGTCCTCTCCATTAGCCGTTACGCCGAGTGTCCACCTCCGGGTACCGTCCAGTCCTCGTACACTCTACCTCGGTCAGCGATGTCTGTCGTCTGCATCCACTACAACGAGGTGCGGGCAAAGCTCATACAGGGGTGAGTATAACGATACTCAGTAGGGACCCCGAGACCATCAAGGTCCCACTAAATACAACAAGGATAAACCACAAAGAATGATCTCAATAGATAACCTTTACTTAGGTATATTCCCATACATATACCTAAGTAATAAAGTAACTTATCTCAATCATTAGAAAATCACAAAGGTCATTGACTCAGCTCACACCAAGATTTTCATTATAAAAACCATGGCTGATGGAGAACTCCTCCTATGTCGAGTACAGCGGCCATGTCGTGACTCCGAGGCATTGCTCATTAACCTTAGACTGCTGAGGTACTCCTCCTGTCGAGTACAGCGGGTCTGCTGCCAAACCCGGCGCTCCATCTGCTATGGGTCTGCCGCGAAACCAGGCACTCACCCTAATAGACGTCAGAGGTAATCCTCCTATCGAGTACCGCGAGTATGCTGCCAAACTAGGTGCTCCGGACGCCATGGGTCTACCTCCAAACTGGTCACTCCGTCCACTAAGCTAGTCGAATCACTATGAGTCGAATCGGTCAAGCAGTTATCAGGTCTACATCTACTAGGTCTACAAACATTGTTTGGTCGTCTCTAGGAGGATCCGCTCCACGAGCTACAGGTCAATACTCTATGTGTCATGAAATCACATATGGATGTATCTCAAAGGATTTCCACATCAACGGGGTCTCAACACAACAGACGACGCGTCAATCGGACGCTCAGTCTGGGAGTTATCTGCTTTTCTATTCCAAGAGCCCGGTTGGATTTCAGGTGCAATCTGACCTGAACATACTCAAAACTCATCTGAACCCTTTGTGGAGTATACCAAAAGGACCGTCTCATCATGAGGAATTCAACATAGTTCACGGCACGTCAATTGGATGTCCGGTCCTTAAGTAATAAGCGTTTCTGCCCTAAGGTCCCAGATGATTTTGAGTTCGAACCAACCTGGCAGTAGCCAAACATCGCCCAAAACTTGAGTGTAATAAATCAAAACTACTGTCTCGTTTGAAGTATTCTAATGCAACTGAATGTGCATCAATCAGAGGTACGTAGCTCACGTAATGGGCAAGTAACTGAAAACGGACCGAAGAGGGGGGGTCTGGGCCCGGTCCAACCCGGCCCAACCTACCCTAGGTCCGCCTGAACTGGGATGACCCGACATGGGTCTGGGTCTGGCCTGGTCAGGCACGACCCACCCCGGTTGGCGCGTCCCAGCTCATAGCTGGCGCGGCTCTGCTTGCGGGCGGCCACGACTCGTCCAGGCTGGCCGAGCAGGGGGTGGGCATTCTGCGAAACTGTGGCACCAGGATAGAGGCGCCCTATCCTCCCAGATTCTGCACAGTGTTGGATATACTCTATGCTGCCATTGCCAGTGCCGCATCGGTATTCCATCGGCAATGCGCTGGGGAGCCACCTCCTCCAGTTGTCGACGTCGTCGCGCCGCTGAGAGGTTCTGCAGGCCACATGAGTCATTCCGGTGGTCCGTTTTAGCTCCCGTCTAAACCTACATCCTTTTATAGTCCCTCTCTACACTGTGAGTTCCTCAAATCAACTTTTCCCTTATGTTCTTCCATCGGCAAGCATTTCACGCATTATAAAAAATTGGGCGGTGGGTCCGAACTTGTTCGTTAGCCCGTACCACCCGCGATAGTGGTTCAAATAATCACTCAACAGATAAGTGACCATGTTCGAGGGTATAATTCACATAACTGAAATTATACAAAATCCTCCTACCTCGATCAAGACCTTTTTGTCGTAGTCACAGAAAACGATGTTACTCTGTCAACGTTGGAGAAAGAACCATCGTTGTTGGCGACGTTCCCCATGGAAGTGTCTCCTCCCTTGATGTGGAGGAAGACGAAGGTCGGAGAAGTTACTTCATGTCCTTCATGTCGGGGAGCGTTCTTCACGTTCTTGTCCTAGTTGAAGAAGTGGAAGAACAAGTAGTTGCTTCTCGTTCTTCGAGATGTGGAGTGTTCTTCATCGTGGAAAAATATTCCACCAAGTGTTCATCCTCCAATCATCTCAAAGTTCCACCAACCCACAAAAATAATAGGCTCTCCAATTATATAATTGTTGATAAGCATTTTAAAATTCAAAATCTAGAATTAAATTAATTTAATATGTTCCATTCCTTGATTAGTGGGTTGGCATATTAAATGTGAGGTGGAAGGTGAGGAGTTAATAGGGGTTCCTGGGTGTTAAAGGGGAGAGTTGAAGAGGTTTGGGCTCTTGTGGGCCCCATCATACTAATTCCTCTCACAGGTGGTTATGTGGGTGTGGGACCCACCCCTAACTCCCCATTGTTGGAATTAACCACCATCTTTAAAAAAAATTGGGTACCATAATTTTATTTATTTTATTCTAAAACCCCAAAATTTAACTCTCATCCCACATAAAACGTATCTTCAAAAAAGGTCCCCTTAAGTGAATATCAGCACTGCGAGTTCATCGGTGTCCTCATATTTCAATTCCGAGCACCAGTCCAAAAGATAGAAAATCCCGCAGTTACGTTTAATGAATATACCCGAGCAAAAATTCAGAAATTGATTCCAGGCACATCTGGCCTCAGAATCAAGCGCCGTCAGAAACTGTGGACTTGTATAATTCCAATGAAATTAAAAAAAATTCATTGAAATTTCAATGTCATTAAATTACCCCCAGCTTAGGGATTTACATCCCCATAAAGCTACAACATACACTAGGGTAACAAAGGTGGGTTGTGTGCATGCATTTGGAGCCTCCGGCTCCCATGTGCTCTCTTGGAGGTTCCCGTGCTGCCAGAAAATTAACACCAGAGGAATAGACCATCAACGTAGGACCTGCTCTTTTCGATCCTCAATCTCCACTGGAACCTCCATGAAACTCACCCTGTCATCGATGTCCGACTCCCCATGTTTGATGATGTGGGATGGGTCATGCACGTGTCTCCTCGGGTGAGATTCTTCGAAGACGTCATGCACCAGATTCAACTGAGGTGGAAGGGTCATGCGGTCAGCCACCTTGCCTACTCTATTGATGAATTGGACAGGTCCGATAAAATGCGGAGATAACTTGCCACCCCGTCCAAATCTTTGTAGACCTCATTGAGATGAGACCCGTAAGAAAACATGGTTTCCATCCTCGAACTCCAATGGTATCTATCTCCTTTCAGCATAGGACTTCTGTTTGTTCAGTGCAGCATTCATCCGCTCCTGGATGATCTGCACCTTCTCCATTGTAGCCTACACCATCTTTGGTCCAATAAGATTTGCAAAGATTTCCACTTTGCTGAATAGTGAAATCTGGTCTCATCCCTTGGATAAACCACGTCCTTTACTTAATACAGTCAATTGTGACATGAACGATACTAATTCAGGCCATGGATGACGTCTTACCTCCTAGACACTACTACCAAGAGATCCAACCATTACTCTCGCCTCCAAGGGTTGAGTCACACTGTCGGCAACAGTGTGTGGTCACTAGGTCTCCTCCAGTATAAACTCCGAAAGTGAGGGTCAAGTCAATAGTTATAATCGGAACCTCTTAGTATTTACCACACAAAAAGTAAGGAATGAAAACGTCACAAGAGAAAGTGTCTTTGATTACTACAGCTCGAAGTACAAAGAAAAAAAGAAACCATAATAACGACATCAATGAAAATAGAGGCATCTTGAACAAAGGCCTCTATGCCTGGAAGTAGTCCAAATCCTGTCCACCTGCTTCCGGAACTCCATAGTCATATGCTTCAGCTGCCTGAAGCTGTGCACTCCCCTATCCACATGTTCCCTACGTGCAAGGTGGATCTCCTGGTGGTTTTGGTGGAATCACCTCGAAGCGTTGTCCACCACCAGCTGCACGGCCAGCTCCTTGCGGTCCATCATGGTCAAACCTATGCCTCTTCTTGGGAGGTCCTTCATCTATATGTTGATCATCTGTACGGCGGGTTGGACAGTCATGTACCGTGTGACCAAGCCCACCACAGGATTTACTCTGTCTATTCCTGCTATGTTTGGCTATGTCTCCAACATGGGTGCCCCGCACTACTGATCTTGAGTCGTGAGGTCAACCACATGTAGGTATGGTCCTCTTGGACCCCTGCATCATCTATCTACTTCCAACTGCAGAAGTCTCCACTGCATGTTGACTAGTGGTGTGTCCCACTTCTAGAGACTACTCATCATAGAAACTCTCTACAAGGTGGGCTCGCTCCAACACCCCCGTCTATGTCGGGATGTTGTAGGAGACAACTTACGAACTAATCTCTTTCCTGAGTCCCTGCTCAATGGTCTGGCCCCTAAAGAATGGGATCCATACCATATCAGTGGAGTAGCGTGAGAGGCCGGTAAACCTCTCTGAGTACTGCGCCACCGTCACGCAACCCTGCTGAAGATGCAGTTGCTCCTGTATACGCACCACTCGAAGGGTGGATTGTACAAACTATTCCCAGAATAGGCTCTCTAATTCTTCCCATACAAGGGTCACCTTGTCATGCATCTGGAGCATCAAGCTCTACCATCTGCCTGCTGCTGCCTGAAAGAAGGCTGGCAGCAAGGATCACCATAAAGTCTACTAGGGTCTCTACTAGCCTGAAGACTCCCACCACATCCTCCAGCCAATCCTCAGCCACATGCGGGTCCGTCTCTCCCCTGAACCTGTGTGACCTCTGGCGCTGGAACTCATGTAATGTGCTCAAGAGGCGTGAATCGCCTACTGCTGGGGCTGGTGGCATCGGTGGCCCAACAGGAAGTAGTACTGTTGGTGCCACCATTGGTTCCTCAACTGGAAGAGGGCCCTATACTGAGGCCTAGTCGCTCGGTAGCTTATCATTACGTACAACTTTTGGGGATCTAGCTAGTCATCCATGGGGAGGTATCCTGAAAGAAACATATGAGATACAGTCAAAGACTATACCTTGTAAGCTGACCTGGTTTGAGCTGACATTAAGAAATATTTTAAAACACACAGGCAATCAGTGTTTTCATGCACTGAGTCTAAAATCAGAATTCATGGTCCTGCTGTATTGATAGGTCAGTCTCCGCACCAATAATCGACTCCATGAACTGAAAACCACATACAGTACTCTTAACACTATTGATTCACAGAAAGAAAAAAAATCAGAGTCCTATGTTCTACGGTAGAACCAACTCTTCTGATACCAATTTGTCATCACCCATTCCCCGGGGCCCACATCGTGACTACCCCAAGCCCACCTTCAATAGGCCAGGGGCTGAAGACTATCAACAAAGGCATAATTCCCTATAACTATGAAGGCATTGCCTTTAGAAAATATAAACACACACAACCAGAGAACAAGAAGAAGAAAACAATAACTAAATAAGTATAACAAGTGTGCTGAAAGTACAAAGGCCTAGAAATACCAGCCCAACAAAAAGGTATAACTACAAATGTAAGAAAATACAACTAAAAAGAAAAACATTTGCATGGTGAAGCAGCTCCTATATCATTCTCCGGGTTCCTACCTGATGGGTAGGTACAGATGTCCTCCTCAGCACTCTGCATCTATCAGTATGCTCTATGTGTCGTTACGCCATGTGTCTACCTCCAAGTACCGTTCATTCTTCGTACACTCTACCTTGGTCAGAACTGTCCGTCGTCTGCATCCAACACAACGAGGTGCATGCATATCTCGTGCAGGGGTGAGTAAAACGATACTCAGTAGAGACCCCGAGACCCTAACGGTCTCTCTAAATTCAATAAGGATAAAACACAACGAATGACCAAAACAGATAACCTTTACATATGTATATATCCATACATATACCTAAGTTATCATGTAACCTATATCAATCATTAAGAAAACACAAAGGTCATTGACTCAGCTCAAACCTGGATGTTCATTATCGAAACCATGGCAGCTAGAGAACTCCTCCTCTATCGAGTACAGCGGCCCTGTCATGACTCTGTGGTGCTACTCAGTAACCTTAGACTGCTCAGGTACTCATCCTATCGAGTATCGCGGGTCTACTTCCAAACCGGGCGGTCCGTCCGCTGTGGGTCTACCGCTAAACCGGGCGCTCCCCCTAATAGCCGTCATAGGTACTCCTCCTGTCGTGTACCGTGGGACTGCTGCCAAACCTGGCACTCCGTCCACCATGGGTCTGCCACCAAACTGGGCGCTCCGTGCGCTGGGCGCTCCGTGCGCTGGGCTAGTCAAATCACTCCAAGTCGAATCCGTCAAGCAGTCGTAAGGTCTACAGCTACAAGGTCTCCACACTTTGTCTGCTCGTCTTCGAGAGGATCTGCTCCACAAGCTACTGTTTGATACACAATGTGTCACAAAATCGTAGATGGAAGTATCTCAATGGACCACCACGTCAAAGGGGCCTCAACGCAACAGACGGTGCATCAATCGGACGCCCGGTCTGTGAGTAATTAACTTTTCCATTCCATGGTCCCGGTTTGATTTTCGGTGCAATCCAAACTGACCATACTCCAAAATCATAATAACTCTATGTGTAGTATTCCAAAAGGACCGTATCATCAAAAGTAATCCAAAATTGTTAATGACATGTCAATCGGACGTCTGGTCCTAAAGTTCAATGTGTTTCTCCTCCGAGGGACCGGTTGGTTTCATGTTCAAACTAACCTGCATGTACCCAAAAATTGCCAAAACCATGACTGTAATATTTCAAAACGCCCGTCTTGTTTCAAGGATTACAACGCAACTGAAGGTGTGTCGATCGGAAGTCTGTAGCTCATATTTTGGGCATTTAACCGAAAATGGACTGAAGATGGGGGGTCTGGGCCCGGGCCGGCCCAACCCAACCTACCATGGGTCAGCCGAATGGGGGCGGGGGGGGGGGGGATAGTTTTTTGAAAAGTTGGTGCCAGGAAAGATCCACCCTATACTCTCAAATCCCGCGTGGCGTGAGAGAAACTCCATGCCGCCATAGCCGGTGTCGGGGCGGTCTTCCGCCGGCGGCGCACAGGGGCGCCATCGCCTCTGGTCGTCATCCCCACTACGCCAGCAACTCATGCCGCCACGATGTTCCACGGGCCACCAGAGTCATTCCGGTGGTCCATTTTTGTTCCCGTCGGCACCTACGGCCTCCTCAGGTCTCATTCTACACTGTGAGGGCCTCAAATCAATTTTTCCCTTCCGTTCATCCATCTCGAATCATTTTGCGTATCACGAACAAGTTGTCGGTGGGTCCATAATTGTTCGTTAGCTCGTACCCTCCATGTTAGTGGTTCAAATAATCACTCTACAGATAAACTCCAAAGGTCAAGGGTATAAATAAAATATATTAACTTATATAAAATACCCCTACCTCGATCAAGGCTTGTTCGTCGTAGTCACGAAAAACGATGTTGCTCTGTCAACGTCAGAGAAAGAACCGTTGTTGATGGGGATGTTACCCGCAGAGGTGTATCCTCCCTTGATGCGGAGGAAGAATATGGTTAGAGAAGTTACTTCACATCCTTCATGTTGGGGAGAGTTCTTAGCATTATTGTCATAGTTGAAGATATGGAAGAAGAAGAAGTTGCTTCTCGTTCTTCGATACATGGAGTGTTCTTCGTCATGGAAAAATATTCCACCAAGTGTTCTTCCCCCAATCCTCTCAAAGTTCCACCAACCCACTAAAATAATAGGCCCTCCAATTATTTAATTGTTGACAAGATTTTTAAAATTCAAAAGCTAGAATTAAAATAATTGAATATGTTCCATTGATTAATTAGTGGGTTGGAATATCAAATGTGAGTGGGATGGTGAGGAGTTAAATGGGGTTCATGGGTGTTAAAGGGGAGAGTAGAAGTGGATAGGGCTCTTGTAGGCCCCACCACACTAATTCATCTCATGGGAGGTTATGTTGGTGTGGGCCCCACCCCTAACTCCCTATTCTAGAAATTAACCACCATCTTTAAATAAAATTGTGTACCACAATTTTATTTATTTTATTCTAAAACCCCAAAATTTAACTCTAATCCCGCATAAAATGCAACTGCGGTAAAGGTCCCCTTAAGCGAATATAGGTGATGCAAGTTCATCAGTGTACTCATATTTCAATTCCAATCACCGGTTCAAAAGTTAGAAAAACCCGCATGTATTTTTACTGAATGTAACTGAACAAAACTTCAGAAATTGATTCCGGGAACACCAGGCCTCAGAATCAAACACTGTCAGAAACTACAGATTCATAAAATTCCAAATAAATTAAGAAAAAAATTTCCATGAAAATTCCATATCTTTAGTACATGGGAAATAACATATTAAAATAGTCCATAATTATGAAAGTGGGATCAAAAATTAGAATGAGATCCTATTTTAATGGATTTTTGAACACCACCAGAACCTATTTATTCTGGTGATTATTTCAAAAATTTATTATACTAAATATAAAAAAAATGATAATGATTTAAAAAAAATTATAATATATTTTTTATTTTTACACCCATACATCAATAAATGGGAAAACATATAATCATTGGGATCATTCCATGGTTATCCAACCATGTAAATGTTCCACAATTCCAAAAATTTATTGATTTTTCACACCCAAACATAGAGACCCACATAGTAAACTAATCTACATGAATATAATTTTTTTTTTATTTTCAATATTTTTTTATGTGTTCATAAATATTTAAAAATTTAATTTCTCATTTATCATTTTCATATAATATATTTAAAAAACTAAAAAAATAGGCCATACATATTTTCTATCTTCTAGAAACTATTTAAATATTATATTATATTTACATATATTACTGAGATAATGGAAATTTGGATCATATAAGGCACATATAACTACTATTTATAAAACATATTGTAATATGAATCAATATGCTACAATTATTAATATGTTTCATTGAAATGTCTCATTGTGAGGTCAATTACTATGAATTTTGTAATTAGGGACAAAAAGTAATTAGGAAACCAATAATTAATTTCTTTTATAAGCATACTCAAGAAGATATATTTTATTAGAAGAAAACAATACAAAATTTTCACTATATTTATCATGAATCATTCATTTAATATTTAAATTAAAATTTAAAAAAAATTATTCTAAAAAAATTATTATTTCTAATCATTTTTGGGCAATTTGAATTTATTTCATTAAGAATAGTTACATTCATGATCCACAAAATCAGAATATTTTTCTAAATCCTATAAAAATTAATAATAAATTTATATGAGTTGGAATTTATTTAATAAAGTAGAAATAATTTTCATTATTATAAGGGATTAGTCCCAATTACACCATATTTATTTATTATATACATGATTAAATCTACCTAATATCAACATCAAATTTTTTTAGATATAAATTACTGAATGACTAATATTTTAAATATAAATGATTTTATATGTAGTTATGTTTTACTAAACAAATTTCCCTTTATCCATTGGTAATTAATTTTGACATTATGAAGAATCCACCGTAAAATATATTTTTTATTTATAATATTAACTAAAATTTCAATTTAAACCCATTTATTCAATTAATAATGATGACCATTAAAGATAATCACGATCATAGAATCAATATATCTTTCATTAACATTATCAAATTCATTATAAAAGTAATCATTTGTATTAAAATATGGTGATAATTCTATAAGAGTGGTTGGACCTCAGATATCCATTACTGATTAAAATGAATATACAATTGCATTGAGTCGATGTGGAAGTTGATATATTACTATATTAAATCACCACTAGAAAAAAACTCATAATCCTTGAAATTATAAAATTAAGAAATCTATTCTATTATATAGATATATTTCACTACTTTTGACATTATATAAGAAAACATGTATCAACCCATCTTGATATTATAACCATCTATCCTTGAAATAGTATAGATGATTTTCTACTCTATGGAGCCTATGCTACCTAGGAATCAATCAATTTTTACTATTATTCAAGCATACATTATGTTTTGGTGTTTTCATATCTAATTATAATATTATATTATTATAAATAATGAATTGAATAATATTTTATTTATTAATATAATTTATATATATTGGATAAGGAATATAGTGATTTAATTATGATATTCTGGAATAAAATGATTTTTCATAATTAAGAATTATTTTAGAATTTATTCATGTCTTATATTTTAGGTTATGTATTTTTTCAAAATAAAAAAAGAAAAATAAATAAATTTAGATACATGACAAAGGGAATCCAAAAATAATTATATTTAGGCCTTTGATTTGTATTAAAATTTTGTTAAAACCTGTGAATTTTCTCATGTAATTATACAACATTCAAGATATAGTAATTATTTGATACATTCAACATTAATTTAATTTAAATTAATTATATAGAAATAACCTTTGAAACTTTTTTTATTGATTATATTTATATTTTATATATTTCAAATGTTTTTATATTATAAAATAGATAATAACATATGTATATTGTTGTTTTAAATAATTAAATTATAAAAATTAATTTCTTATGAGATTTTATTTTTTAAGAGTAATACAAAATAGAAAAATATATTTAACAATATAATTAATTTAGTGAGAATAATTTATATATTTTATTTCAATAAATTTTTAAATTTATTAATTTTATAATTTTGAGATTGACGTAATTGTTTCAAATTATAGTATATTTATTTTAAGAGAAATATATTTTAATTGTGGATTTTTTTGTATTATCATATAATTGTCCGTATCCATCAAATTATTATGAATTTGAACCACTGTGAAATGTAGTATTTTGATCAACAATTTCCTAATTTACCAATTTTTATTCTTTATTTCTGAAATTTTTTTTCATTCATAGATAGATGGAGTGGTGAGATTAATTATATTGTTTATAAATTGTCAATTCAAACTAAAAAAACATATTATGTAGATTAATGTGGGTATTACTAAAATAATTTCTTAATTAAAACAATTAGGCAATTTATATTGAATTTTTATAACTACAACTATTTTTCCAATTTATTTATTCATGTATCACATGGTTTTATATATAATTTAATTCCATGTAAATCAAATTATATGACAATTCATAAGTTTATGTTATTAATTATTATTAAATATAATTATTTTTCACACCATATATTGTAATATTTAATTATTCATCTTTTAAAATTATCACATTTATTTCAAAAGAGACAAATAATAAATGAATTCATGACTAAGAATGATAGTATTGTATAGAATATATAAATAATATAATGTTTTGATAAATTATTTTTTAAAAAAATATATCATCAATGTATCCATAATTTAATTAATGTGGGGTACAAAATATTTGTCATTTTTTTGAATGATTAATTTATTTTATCAACACCTATAGAGATAAAACATAACATATATATATATATATATACTGTGTCTCTCAAAGTGAATCTAATGGAAGTAGTATACAATTGAAAGAAAATTGATACTATAAATCTCATTTATAGTTCACATAGATTGTTTAGTACTTAAATTAGAGTAATCAAATTGGTTATAACATATATTAATTTTAAATAATGTTCATATATATATAATCTCTGCAATGGTCTATAAATCTACACATTTTGTCATAGATTTATGTTTCATCAATCCCTTATTTTATTATCCTTTTGTTAGGGTTTTTCTAATTTAAATAATCATTATATATTCCTTTAAAACAAAACTGAATTTTAATTAAAAAAATTGAAATTTATTGAACTATTTATCCTCTTAGAAATAGTAAAAAAATAAATTTCATCATTTTTTATCATTGTTTCATTATGATTTATATGATTAAAAAAATATAATTGTTACATTTTATATGTAAAAATAAATTGAATTATGTATTTTATATTATGCTTCCATTTTGATGTTATTATTATTTATTTTTCTAACATTTTCCAATTTTATATTAAATGATTGTTACCTCTATTTTCATTTTAGTGGTTCATGTAAATTGATAAATATATTAATTTCAAGGGATAAAATCAATTCATATTTCTGGATCGACACATTATTAGATATTTGAAATGTATTTATAAAATTATATATTTTTTAAAACTATAATGAGACTAATTTCATGTTATGATATCTATAATGTTACTATAGTTGTGGTAATTATGATGTTCTACTTATTTATAACTCTAATAAAATTTATATCTCTATTAATATATGGTTCATATATGGGATGTTAATATACCATTATGTATATCATAATGTATAATATGACATCATTTTATGGTAGCTTTACCTTTCTAAGATCAACTCAATGCCTTTAATAATATATCATGTGGGAATTGTGTGTATAAAAAAACATTATTTTAATGTAATTAATTATTAATGTAGTTTCATTGTATAATTTAATACTATATATAACGACAAATATTGTTTTTATTTCCTATCAAATATAATATCAACAATAGTTGTTGGACCTCAATGATTTGGTTTGGGTATTAAATCGATCAACTCATTACATTGGAAATAGTTGATCCCTCATAAAAATGGTTTTACATAAGAAAATTATATCAGTTAAATTATTATATACAATATTTGATGTAATTTTTTTCACTTTTTTCACTACAATAATCATGTTAATTTTATTACTAGTATTACAATAATGAATTATAAAATCAAATAAGTATAATTGTTAATTTTAACATACCTAGATTACGAGAATTACATATTATTTATAAAGTAACTTATTGGGTAATATGTATTTGTTGCAATACCCTTATTACATTTTTACACACCCTCATTCTAAGAAAATTGATTTCATAATTATTTTTTCAAAAAGATTATGGTGTAAATGACAAATTTTTTCGCAAAAAAGGTCATGATACTATTTTTATAGAAATATGAGTTTTCTATTCATAGAGTTTAATAAATTTTACTTTTTCATTTTCCTTGGTCTTTTAATGTGGTTACAATATCTATTACTTTTAAAAGTGTCACGAACCAACCTCGTTACCCGGGTATCGAAATAACTGATCCGAACCAAACATAGAACGAAGGTCATTCCCAATACCATAATTTCGGTGACTTGAACTTAAATCATAAAATTTAATGTCATAATGTTTTTTGACAATTATTTCAGAACTATAAATGTATAATTCAGTATGAATAATAAAGGAAAATACAGTCAAATTAATGTAAAAAAATAAAACACTACACAAAAATCCCAATGTACTATAAAAATGTTCCAAAATCGTGAAAAAATCATAACTCCCTAAAACCAAACTAACCATGTCCAATATTCAAAAATCGGATCCACATCAAGGAATCTTCCTCTCCCTTCGTCAATCTATCAAAGAGAAAGTTTTCAAACACCTAATGTATAATCGTGGGTGTCATTTAAAAATCCTAGTAGGTTTTTACCATGGATTCCATATAAGATTCGTAGAACAGAATTATCAAAGGAGTTATTTGAAATTTTAAAATAAACAGGCTTTCCATTTTCAATGTGGATTTAAAAAAAATCATGTTTTATAGTTCAAATGTTGTAAAAATGTGTTATATAAATTATTTATTAGTGATGGAATATTAATAAATCAATTACTTAAACAAAACAGTTTCTTAAAACTATTTATGTAAATTTAGAAGGTATGTAATGTAGTTAAAACAAAATTGAAAAACATTTATATATTAAATATAAATAACAATAAACCAACATGGTCATAAACGAAATATATAAGAAAGAATTTTTATCTATAGGAATCATTATTATTTAAGTGATCTTAGTATTATGCGTATACACACATCCCCCCAACACTTTCCAGAGGCGACCTTTCAACCTCCCAATGGGGATGTGACCCACTACATGTATGTTATCATACATTGTAATAACATAGAGTGTGTCCAAACAACAAGAAATCTACCAAATACTTCCATGCACTCATAAACATTCAATTTTGAAAAATTTATTATTATCATTATTAATATAAATTTAAATATAATTCTCCATTTTAAAATTATAATTTTCTATTTTAAACGAAATGAGTTTTTATAAAAAATACCTTCCCCTTTCACAAGATAAAACCATTGGGATTCTATCAAAACATCTAAATCAATTTTTACAAGTATGAAATCAATTAAAAATATATTTAATAATTTACAAAATTCATTTACACATTTAAATTCATCAACATAATGGAAAAATTTTCCATGAAATCTAAAATTTAAATTCTGCAATTTATATCCACCAATTTTCATAAACACATCTCAATTCAATAGAATTGGGGTTTTTCCCAATTTCTGTACAAAAATATGGTTGATCATATGTGTAAAACCATATATTGATGTCTTAAAAAACTATAGGTATGTTATTAAATAACATGACACATATTTAACAATTTCAGGTTGATCAATTGGAATCCCTAAGGGGGAAAAATCGAATGTGGAAGAATGTGAATAGATGATTACCCAAGAATCACACCACCAATAAAAATATGATAGACTGCTAAAATAATGGAACTAGAAGGGTTTCAGAGCTTTAAGATCTCCTTGGGAAGAACTTAGGTCGAGGGAGTTAAAATCTATGTGGATGAAAGAAAATAGCTCACTTATGCTACCCATTTTAAAAAACAAATATGGTGTATTTTACGACGTGTAATCCCAATAAATGTTATGAAATATTTAATTTTCTACAACTGTAAAATGAATTGTGTCATCCTAAAAGTTTTTTATTAAATACCACATGATTTTTAATGGTCATTCATTACGTGTATCCTTTAGAACATGTTTCATTTCACAATATGCATTTAGAAATCCTTACACACTGTGTAAACTAGTAAAATGACATGTAACCCTCATATATCCAAAATTAAATATTGGATAAAGATTAGAGTCTAAGAAATCACTAACTTATCCATTATATTTATCCTCTCAACTCACTCTCAATTCATCCCCATCATAGAAATGGAAAAAACACGACAATATTAAATCCATATCTTCTAGATCAGTAATAGGATGTTACAACCTCACCACTATAAAAATAATTTTCACCAGAAACACTATTAAGAAGATTCTATGAAAAAATGATGAGGAAACTAATATCTCATTGGTGCCTCATGATCACGTGTCTCGTGAATGAGAGTACCCTGATTCCATAGCACATAGAACAATTGTATCATCCTCTTATGAGGCACCTAGGTCTCCAAATCAAGTCTCCTGATAGGCTTCTCTATTAATGATATATCAGGTTGAATCTCAAGACCACTCCTACTCAAAATAAAATATAGATAAGAGAGATAAATTCTCCATATTAAAACATTTATCACATTATGTATCAATATCATATATGTTTTTAGTTCTCAATAGTAAGAAACATTCTCCATCTTCTCACTAATCATGAAAGGTCCCACCAAACGTGGATAAAGCTACCAATGCTTCAAAATATATCAATGACCCAACTGGGATGAAACATTAAACACAACCTTTTCACCATATAAAACATCAATGTTCTATGGAGATGATCATAATAAGACTGATATTGTCCTTGTTATGCCTAAAATCTCTAACTAATTAACTAAATATTTGATTTCAACCTGTGGTCCATGATTCTTTCCTCCACCGAACATGAACCAATATCTGACCAACATACAATATATTTATAAGGTTCACTATGAAATTCCTAGAAATAATCCATTCATTTTAGAGAATAGTACATTTTATTATAATAAAAATCAACTAAACCCAAATAATCATTCCAAAACCAACCAAATTTAAGAACACAAGCAAGAAGAAGATCATCGAGAGTTTTTATAGCTCTCTCTATCAATCCATATGACTGTGGATGTTAGACCATGCTCAAACGGACCTGATATCCCAATTCTACATGAAGGCCACTCCAAAAGAATGAAGTGAACCAATTATCTCTTATAGAAACAATTGGAAATTAAACTCTATGCAAATATAAACTTTTATTTACATATAGATTTCAAAACACTTTAACTATGGTTGTATCATGAATTTGTATGGGTTGACCTGACGTGGTTTGTTTATCCATCACAACACATCTCACATTATTCTTTCACAAGGTACATGGAAACCCAACCAAAAAACCCATAAATATTTCATCCATTAATCATGTTTAGACTGATAGTGTCTAAAATGAACATAAATTCTTCTAATTCTTGGAGTTCAACTTCATACTTTTATAACAATGAGAAACTACATAAAATATTACATATATCAACCCTAGACACCAAAATTGATACTGTTTGTTATAGAACATGTTAATGTTTTCTAGGTTCATAGGCCACTAGGAATAATGAAAATCTATCATCACAATCTTTATTGATGCTAAAGGAAAAACAAAGATATCTCAACAGTATAGAAAACCTTCTTTGGAGAATTACAACTAGGCTAGTGTCTCCCCACCAGAATGATAGTCTACAATGATACAGAATCTATCATCAACCACTTCATCTAGAAAAATAATCTCAAGAAATGTGGATTTCAACATAATGATGTCGAATGAAATAATATCCCCTTTCTCCTGAATTTCAATACTATACTGTGAAAAAATAACCATTAAATTACTCATCCTCAATGATTATTTCAATTCATAGAATTTTCGTGGTTGTGGGTAGGATAATTCTTCAAGTGTGTCCAAAGCTGCTGATATCCATTATCTACTACATAATCTCTTTAAATAATAACACATCTCAATCCTAATCCTGATGCATCATAAAAGACCACATAGCCCTACCTAGTCTCTGGGAGAGTTAACACCATCACAATATTCAAATTATGTTGTATCTTATCAAAATAATTATTTCACTAATCATTCAAAAAAAAATACACCTATCCATATCTGAGCAGTCATTAGAGAATCACACATTTAGAAGTCTTTCACGAACCGACGATAAAATCTGGCTAATCCCAAAAAGAAATAGATATATTTGATTATTCAAGGTTACTCATAAGTCATTAAAACCTTCAAAGTTTAAGGATTAAATGATCTACCATGTTCAGAAAAATATTTCCCAATAATTTTACTTCGAAAATAAATAAATCTCACTTGGAAATATTTTTCATAAAGTCGGTGACTTCTCAACAGACTTAGAACTATTCTTAGATGATCCACATGTGTCTCTTTAGACTTGGATTAAATGTTTATTTCGTCATTAAAAAAATCAGAAAGGTATAAATATTATAGAGAACCTTCACTTCTTACATTACTATTACATCATTTTATCAATAAAAATAATTAAGACATTTCACAACATGGATTTGAATGTTTATTTTCATGAAAAAATAAGACAATACAAAAATTTTATAATAAAATACATAAAAAAATTATTTAATTCTTTATTCTCTACATTCTTATTACCCCTTCTATTCTCCATTGTACAACTAGTCACCTACAAATATACATAAAAAGGGGTGAGATAAATACTTGGTAAGAGGATAGATAAGAACATGAAATAATATAACATGGGGTGAGGAATGTCTTTACTATATATTTACATTAGAATATGATATTAATCATGAGTGGAAGAATTAATAAAAATCATATAATATGTAAATTCATAAAAATAGAACATTATGCCTTTGTGATCATCTAACACCCACAGTTGTGAAACAATATAGCATCATGTTCATACATATTTCACATTAACACATGATAATCCTCATATTACACAATATGATGGAGAACTATATAATTCAGGGTGCACCCATCACTCACAACATTTACATTTTTCTATATAATTTTATGTGCACTCATAACATCATAACATCTACCAGAACCTGATGTTAAATTTTTTATTATCAAAAATATTTTAAGGAAAATTGATAAACCCCAAGTTCCACCAGGTACAACACTAATGTAAACCACATACTTGTTGAATGCTAACATTAGCCTGTTAGAGGCATTATTCCTACATTTATTCTAGGAAATAGATGGTACCTCTATGTATGTATCCTCTGTTATGAGATCTTCAATTTGGGTTTCTAGGTAATTCCAGGACTACAGGTACTCAACTATGTAGATCTTCCATTCACTAAAGCCTATGGTCAGTATAAGATCCTACTTTTCAATCCATTCTCCTTGCCCTCTATAAGTGTCCATGTTTGTCAATATTTCCATCATCCTCTCTAATTCATATTTTATGGAGTTATTCATAAGAACATTCCCTATTGAATACACTTATAAATGAATAAACATTTCCAATACATTATAATGTTTTATAGGAACCTCGCACTACTATCCATTTGAAATGACTATAGTATCTATAGCCTCCTCCTCCTACCAGATATCCTCATACTGTAGATGATTCCCCCAAGGAAGTTTCTCAACCTACTTCTCTTCTTCATTAACTTGTGAAACTGCCCAGGTTACTAGAAAAAAACATTTCCCTTTATAAAATCTTTGACTTCACCTATAGGACTAGGATTATTCTTACTACCCACCACTGCCTGGATCTCATACTTCTTGTTGTTGAAACCGTTTTTTATTGACTGAATATCCATTGGATCTGTAATTCCTGATTAGTCATTAAACCCCTTAGTTTTCTTCGTTTGTTTTCAATGCATCTCCCCAGATCCCTATTTTCCTTACATCCTCTCTTCCTCTTTTGGTTGTGAATACCCTTACCATAATATTTTATTGAATTTTCATTTGAGGTTTCCTTTCCTGACTCTGCCCCAGGGAGGCCAATACTGCTCCCCTATGCACAAACATCATCACCATGGTAGTAAAATCAATTATTCATGTTATGACAGGACAAGGGCATTATCAGATGGTGTACTTTTTTATCAGTCAACAAGATATCATGGTCATGTCTTCGTTCTACCTAGTCTTGGACATCCATATATATTTTGACCCTAGTTGGTCATGACAGTCCATAAGAATTTATACCACTTCCTACATGCATGTCTACTGTATATATTCCATAGATGGAAGTGACATCCATGCTAACCACACCACTTTCCACTGAGCTCGGGGGATCTTGCACAATAACCTAGGGGATCCCAAATCCTTCCTCAATTATATGAAAATATTTTCCACATTCAGGTTTTCCTCTATTCTTATATACTCAAACATCTCGGCCATAGGTTGGTCCTCTGAGACACCTTGTAACAATGTCACCCTTGGACATTTTCCAGATTGAGCAACCATGAAATCATCGATGCCTCTAGAACATGTATTTAACTGACTTTCACACCAACAAACTATCATATCATAACCCAATCTCTTACACATAGAGATATAATCAAAACCCAATTCAAAAGAAACTATTTTTTTATAATAGAATTACTCCCCAAATGTACGAAACACAAAATTGGTATGAATTCTAGACATGTCCACTTCCGCACACATTCTACGAGATACCAAAAGGAATACTTACCTATTTCAACTATCATAGCACAAATATATTAAAACCTTGTTACCTAACATATGAAATATCAAAATATTTTAAAATTTTAAAGCATATTTCGGTAGACTAACCAATATTGAAATTTTCTAGACATCGTGCTTCATATAAAGTTTAATGTACAACCTAAACAGAATGAAATGGTATATGTTTTATATGTGGGGAGTAGTGGACCATGCCTTGATCAAATCTAACTCTATTAAAACCGTGTCATGATATGTTTTTTTTCTAGTAAACCCATCGTCGCAAGATCCTATAAATCCCAGAATCCAAAAACATACACATTAAAGACATAAATCAAAGTACATCATCGATTGAACCATTCAATCAGATTTAGATTTAGAATAGAGGAAGCATCCTGATGCTCAGTGGAAGAGATGGGAAGATTAAATAATCCTTCAAATACATCAAGAACATTTGGGGTAAGCCAAAAATGGGGGAAGGGAGGAAGGAAATCATTGTTGGAGAATGTTGAAAAGGATCAGGATGGATGAACTAGGAGTGGCAAGTGTCCCACCCCTGTTGAAGGATAAGGGACCAACCCAACGACCAATCAAGTCTCAGTGAACCACACATCATAACATTTACATTATTATGCATTGAAAATATAAGATATATCAATATTAAATATATAAAAAACCATTAAAAGTAATGGGTTTCGTTTAATTATCATAAATTCATAATAATTTGGTTCCCAAATGAAAAAGGGAATAAATTACATGATAAGAAATTCATTAACCTTGAGTGAAGGGAACAATCATGAGAAGTAAAAGGTTTGTTTCTTTAAAGAACTATTCATTTGGAAAACATTTTCATTGTCATAAATTATATTATAAAAAAATTATATCCTATAAAATTTATTTTAATGTGGAATAAATTATTTTTAAGGAATAACCATACTGAAAATGGGGTATAAGAGGGATAATACCATGTAAAGAGAGTTAGCTTTATGAATTTCCCTTGCCTTGTTTTTGAATGATTTACATAGATTAATTTTTCTATATAACCACATTATATTAATTAATAAGAAACTCAAGAACATTTTATACATGAATCTAATTCATTATGGTCTTATTAATTTATCTTATGGTCAATTGGATGAGCAATAAAGTTTAATTTCATCTTCTGGAACTTTTTTTCACAGTTTTCATGATTAGTTCATTTTTATTCTTGAATAAAATTTTATTTAAAATGAGTAAAAATATCAAGATTTTTTATTTAATGTTATTAAGGATTCTCAATTATATTAATGGATCATAAAAGATAGTTGGATAATTTCAGTGAGGTTGGATGATTAGATATGATCTTTGTGAAAAATGTTTGGATTATTTTGGGTGATTTTGCTACAATAAATTTTATCTTTTTATTTAATTTTATGCGTCTCTAAGGAATATATAACCTTATATAAAATATGTTAAATGTATTATAATATATTTCAACCATAAAAAATGTTTCATGACTATAATTTAATATGATAATATAAATTAAAAAAAAATTCATAATTAACACACCTCAGACAGTTTTATCATTTTTAGTATAAATGGGGGGATAAAGATGTGATGAAGAATTTTTCCATTATATAAAAAAATAAATTATATTGATGTTTCCATAGTTTTCATACCATTTGGATAAGAGGAGGTTAGGATTGGAGAAGAAAATAATAGAACATGAATTAAAATAAATCAATCAGAAAGAGGAATTTACCTATTGAATTTATCCTCCTTGAGACACTCTTTTGGGAAGTGGTTTTGGCCTTTCAAAATACCAAGAGCTCATGGATGTGGGTAAGGGTATTGAGAGGATATATTATCAGAATTTATAGATGGATCAATGATTGAATTGTGTGAGGATAAGGGATTGTGAGGGGAGGAATTTATAGTGAGGGGAGGGGAGTTTTCTTATTCTTTTTATCATTAGATTATTACATTTCTCATGATAAGAAATAGTGAGTACTATTGTAACTAAAAATTGTAATTTGATCATGTGAGTTATAAAAAATGGTTCTTACATCATAGATGACTCAATTAATAGATATTTTAGATTATAATATATATATATATATTATAAATTACTATATTTTACTAATTACTAAAAATTCATGTATTTCAGAAAATATCAAAAATTCACCCTTACAATTTTTTGATGTGTTCAATTCAAAAGTGAACTCCATTTTATAAAAATTACTTTCTAAATTTGGATAATTTAATTTTTTATTAAAATCATTCTTTACGTGAAAAATATATATTTTAAAATTATAACTCATATTATGAATCTTTGAAAAATTACATTTGGTATTATAAAATAATCGTAAAATTCAAGTACTTTAAAATGATAATATTTGAATTTATATTATGAAAATTAAATTTCATTTAAATTATTATTTTTTAAATTTTTAATTATATAATTATGACTTACAAAAATACTAGTCACTTATTTAATAATTACAAAAATTACTCAGTCTATTATATCATTCTAATATTTTTAAGATGCATAATTTTATTTATACTTTCCTAGGTGAGGTTACTATTAATTTTAAAGGATTGATATTCATAAGAGTTATATTACTATTAATAAGGGTAACATCGCTATTCGTAAGGGTATGTTACTATTCACCGAAAATTATATTTGTCCTACCATAGTAAAAATATGATTCTAATCACAATAGTGTATATCATATTTTTCAAATTCAAATCTTAGAAGAAGAAACATAGTGTTTAACAGTGAGTCTATAATGGTATCATAGTATTTTGTATCATGAAGTGGAATTGTGCTTCCTAATGTGATTTTATATGACATAATTTTAAGATAAAATCAATTGATAAAACTTAGTATCATTACATTCTTCCCCCCTTTTAAAAAGTTTTACCACAGAATTTTATTTTACATAAACAGGTTAGGGTACTACTATTTCATCGCCTCATATGGTTCTCATGTTCCTTATTTATACTTATGGTTCCTCCTCAACCCATTGGAAATGTAGTTAGACTTGCTATATTGAACATTTTCTCTCTACGTTCAGAATATTTATTTGATTCTCTTAATAAGAGATATCATCTTCTAGTTGTACCACCTTGAATTTAGTACATGTTTAGGATGTGTTATGTACATCTTTAGGTGTGATACATAGAACATATACTAAAATCAAGAAATATTTGGTGTAAGATCAATTTGATAGGCCACAACTCACATGTGATCAAGGATCTAAAAGGATCAATGTACCTTTGGTAGACCATCCCTTTAATTCTAAATGGCATGACTATCTTCCATGGAGTTATATGAAGGAATAATTTATCTTAAACGTCGATCTCTAAGTAACTTTGATGGGTTTCGACCTCTCTCTTTTTTCGACTCTGAGAAACATTGATATGTTGTTGGATGGATTGAACCTTCCCATTCATCTCTTGCACTTGATCAGGTCCATCTAAATTTCATTCACCAACATTATACTAATAAGTTAAAGTACCACATATATTTCCATACAAAGCTTAATATAGAGCCAAATGAATAATCAAGTGTAATATAATGTTTTATGAGAACTCAACCTGTGTGAGATGTTAATCCCATCTTCCTTTGAATTATAAATAATGGCATCTTAAAATAAATTTGAGTGTCTAAATATTTCTAAATTATTGGTCGTCAACACGGGGGTTATTGGTCGTGCTGAAAATCAATTCAGTAATCAAGGCACGTTGAAGACTCCTCCATAATTTTGATATGAACATAGGGTCACGATCAAAGACAATATAGAATTAGACCCCATACAGTCTGACCACTTCTATTACATATATCATTGAAAGTTGTTCAATAGGGAGATCTTCCTGAATAGAGATAAATTAGGATGTCTTTGTGAGTTACTCCACCACAACCCCAATCACATTATTTCATTTGGATAATTTTTAGAGAACCCTGTCTATTTCTATAGAGACATTATCACATTTTTATATGGTTATATGCAATGGTTACATCAAACATTTAGACATATTTTGCTCAGATTTAACTTTCGGAAAAATCAAACATCTGGAGATATATTCGACACTCTCCTTATTTTTGTTGTCCCACCAGAAGTGTTATCGGAGAACACAGTAAATCATGGAGCTACCAGGATTGATATAGAATGTTGAGCTATGTGAATTATCCCATTGATACTTTTTATACTAATTTATTAAAAAAAAATCCTCATGCTAAACCGAATTACACCATCATCATCGATATGGACCATTTTCAGATTCCCTTCCATTACTGTGGTCACCATTTATGACAATTATGAATCATACCTTTGGAAAACCTTAATATTCTCTTTGATAGATGATTTGGAAATCATTTGGTATGGGTAGGATCTATTCCCTTCCATTTTGATTTCAAAATACATCCTTTTAATATCCATGATGATATGGTTTTTTTAAATCCGCAACATGGATAGTGTAGTAGGTTATTTTTTCTTAAATAATTAGTTGCATTTTTTTACCTTTCCAGGATGATAGTGAATAGAGAAATCATAGTTTCTAATTTTATCTAACCATATCCATTTATGCATGATGATATTATATTTTGTTAATATATAATTTAGTCTCTTTTTACTGGAATATATGTCACACTTCTCAGTATTGAGGTAGTGTCTCCATATTTTCATGGAAAAAATTGTAGCTCTTGTATACAGATCATACATCATGTACATGTGGTCAAGGATATTCAACATTCATGAGGTGTGGGCTATCACAATAACATTTTTCATGAGTATACAACCCAATCCATTCTTGGATGCATCACTATATATGAAAAAACATTATCCAATTTTTGGTAATGTGAGTTCATCTGTAGTGATAAGCCTTCTCTATAGCTTATTATATATTTCGTCACATTATTCCATCAAGATAGGTATTAACCCTTTAGTTATTCACATAGTTGGAGGGATTTAAAATCATTATAAATTTCTTATAAAACATTGATACTACCCTCTTAAACCAATATGAATATATATTTCGGTGACACTAGAGGGACTATTCCATTCCTCAATTATCTTTATCTTTGAAGGTTCTACAAAAATTCCCTCACTTTTGATCACATGTCCCAAGAATGTGACTTGTTTCATCCAAAAGTCCCTCATGTTGAACATGGTATACAACTTCTCCTTCCTCAATTTTGCTAACAAAAGTCTTATTTGTTCTTCATGTTCCTCCTTCCTCTTGAAGTACATGAGAATACAATCGATAAAACCAGCGAATATTTTTTTTAAATGTTTAAAGAATCTTTAATATATATCAATGATGATTTTAGGTTAATTAGTATGTCAGAAGGGCATCACAAAAAATACATAGTTCCCAAACCTTATATGGAATGTATTCATCTAAATATCTTCATTTTTCACCATTAGCTGATGATATCCAGAATAAAGATTCAAAATTGATAATTACTTAGCTCCACTAAAATGATAAAGCATGTCTTCAATCCTTTGAAAATGATACTTGTTCTTTATGGTGATCTTGTTGGGTTTCTAATATTTGATACATCATCTCATTGTTCCATCATTGTTCTTTACAAAATTTATTGTTTCACCCTATAGTGATTCAATAGAGCATATGAACCCTTTATCCAAATTCGCATGTAACTATTTCTTTAACTCCTCTAGTAAAATAGGATTCATCCTACATGAACTCTTTGAGATAAGATCTTCTCTATGTATGAGTTATATTGAGAATTCTACAACATTATTCATGTGTAGTCTAAATAACTATTCATGAAATATATCAGTTTATTCACATAAAACTGTAATTTCACCTAGGATGATATATTCCATTAATTCAACCATTTTAGTGAGGTGTTCTTCTTCACTGGGAATCAACACCCACATTTTTTAAGGATTTTTCTAAGGATATCCATGACCTTCCTTGCAATTATAGAAGATCATGGGATAATTTGAAATAATGAAAATATATTTTCATTTTCTTGGTAGTTTATATATGCTCTATATATTGGGTTCCAATCCATTAGCAATATAGTTTTGAATTTCCCAAGGGGTTGTATCATGATATTTTATAGAAGAATCATCCCACATATGTAAACTAGAGAATATTACACATATGGGTTTCAATTATTCCTCCCCTAGGTGTTTTTATATATATCTATACTTCATGGTTTCAGGGAATCAATTCTATATATCTAAAAAAACATCTGAGATATAAATGAATGTATAGAAAGAGAATAAAATAAGAAATTTTACATTTTTTATTGAATATGAAGTGTACCATTTCTGACTTAATTCTCTTGATAAACATTTCCATATTAATGGAATAAGACTTTACATTCTCATTTGGTTTGGGTGGCTGATGACGTTGATTACCCTTTAGGACTCGAGGTTTAGTGCAGTAGCTTACATAGTAACCTTTTATTCTACACTTGTTTCATTTGGCCATAGGTATTTCTCTCATTTCCTCGACAACATTGTCGTACATTTTCATGTGTTTTAGAAATTCATGATATTGGTGACCATCTGTCCCATACATGAAGCATTTCCATATCCATTTTATGAAGTTCCCATGTTGATTCTTCCCACATCAGTGGTATATAGGTTGTTAATTTTTTCATCCATCATTTTCATTAGATCCTCAATCTTGAAATATCATATTTCATTTCTTATCACCATAGCCATGGGAAAAATCCCTAAAATCCTTGTCCACTTTTAGAGAAAATCGAACAACTTCTTCAGAAATCCCAATATTTGAAATTGAATGAGCCTTTTGAATGTTTTCTTTAAGAAAAAATATATAAATGGTTTAATCATTGTTGACAAAACATCTCTAATAATACCATAGAAGCCATGTGAAATTTTCATCATAGGATATGACTGACTATCCATCCCTTTTCATTATCTATATGAATTATATCTCCATATTTGTATAAATAGTTTAATGGAAATAAATATTTTCAAAACATTATTAAAAAGTATTACCATTCCATCACTTCTACTTAATCCCTCAGCATGGTGTTATTAATCATATCCCACTATTGATCGGCCATTCCATCTAGATAATTAACATCCTGAGTCACCTTATCCATCTAAGAACAACATACCATAGAAATTATGTTCTCTATCAACATTAACAATAATTAAAAACTAGTGGATAGGATGATCCACTAAAATATGGAAGTGTTTTCCATATAAAACACTTGATATCAAGTTTCTCCCTTATTGGTAAAGGATGATGTTCTATATTATTTAGTTTATTGTTCAAAACCTGAAACAACAAGTTAATCATAAACATAAAATTTCAAACTCTAGAACCAAAAATACTGGGGATTTAATTCAGGAAATCACTACATTAGCCCTTATACTATTTGTTTTCATTGTTCCTCAGGGTTACCACAATTTTCTAAAATAGGAAATGATAGAACAAAACAGAAGTTAACAAGTCATGAATCTGTAATTTATTCTATTGTGCATTTATGTATAAAGGGACATCTTTTGGTATCCCTATATTTATCATTTTCGACAACATAGCTTCTTGAGTGATCACCTATAATAGGTTTCATACTAAGGGTTTCCCCTATAGTTCTCTAATCTAAATTACCAAGATAACTAAACAATCATCAGATACTTACTATAGAAACCATTACTAGATACATTAATATTTCACCATTTTTATTTTAATCAATGTAAAAACATTAAAAAATAAGGATCTAAAAGTTAATAGTATTGTAAAAATTAATACCCAAGATAACATTAAAAAAATAAAACATAAATTCTTTTAATTCTTTCTTTTCAGTATTCATATTTCCCCTTGTGATATGCTTAGTACAAGTTTTCACGAGAGGATATACAACAAAAATAGGTGAATTAAATCATTGTAATATTATAGATACGTGAATGAAACAATAAAATGTAGGGTGGTAATAATAATTATAATTATTATATGGTTATAGGATCATAATCAAGAGAAGAACCATTAAGAAAAAACTTCAAATGTAAAAATGAATAAAAATGAAATATCATGTCTTAATGGTCAACTACAACACACGGTTATGAAACAATGTAGCATCATTTTCACACATATTTCACATTAATCATGATATTAATCACATTAGACAATGAATTTGAGATCTATATAATTTCTAGTGAAGTGGTCACATCATATCATTAATATTGCACTATATAATTCTGGGTTCACCCGTCACATCATTAAATTTACATTATCATGAAGGAAACATTGATCATATATCACTAATGAACATATAATAACCAATGGAAAAGAATGTTTTTTTATTTCATAAGAAAACATTCATAAAAATTGTGTTCTGAAATGAAAAAGGGAATTTGAAACTTGATATTAGAATCAACAGCCTTGAGTGAAGGAAACAATCACGAGAAGTAAAAGGTGTACTTTTTTGAATGAAGAGTTCATTTGAAAAAAAAATTATTTTTAGTAAACTCAATTAAAAATAAATGGTAATATAATTACAAGAAAATTATTTTTTTGGAATAACTATTCTGAGAATGTGGTGAAAGGGGAGGAAACCCAAGGAATGAGTGTTGGGTTATAGAATTCACCTAACTTTGTGTCTGGATGCTTTCCTCGCATTAATGTCCATTATAGTGACATTTGATCCAACAATTAACTTATAAATGAACCTATTATACATTAATGTAAATAATTATTGTCTTATTAAGTCCTTTTATGTTCCATTGGATGAGTTAAAGAGTTTAATTTCATTTTTTGGGACTTTCTTTCATAGTTTTCATGATCGGTTCGTCTGAATTCTTGAATGAATGTTTTTTAAAATGATTTTGAATAACCAAAATTGTTATTTAATTTTATTAATGATCATTTGGAAACATAAATGATAATATATTTAATTTGGTTAATTTATCTGAGAATGAATCTATAGATAAGATCAAAGTGACAAGCATTTTGATTATTTTGGGATTTTTCACAACAAAGAATTTGTTTTGTTTTCTTATTTAAAATCATGTGTTTTTAAAGAATAAATATAATTAAATAATTTATGTTACACATATTATAATATAATTCAACCATAAAAATTAATCTAGGACACAAATCAAAGTCGTTGAATGAAATTGATAACTTGTCGTCCATGAATATGATAAATTGACACATCTCGAATGGTGTTTTCATTTTTAGTATAATGGATGGGAACGTTTTGTGATGAAGAATTATTCCATTCACAAAGAAACCATACAATATATTTAACATAATAGATATTTAATACCATTTATATGATAAGAGGTGGGGTGGTAAAAATAATAAAAAGGAAATATAAAGACAATTAATGAACAGGAAAGAGGAATTTACCTCTTGAATTTTTCCTCCAGGGTAGCCTCTTTAATGAAGAGGGTTTTCTCAATTCATGATAACAATATCTCCAAGAAGTGGGTAAGGGGCTTGGAAATATATTTTAGCATAATTTAGACAAAGATAAATTGTTGAGAGCTGTGAGGAGAAGATGTTGTGGGTAGTGGTATTTATATTGGAGGGGAGGAGTGTTCTGATATTATTTTAATCATTAGTTTATTATTTCTTCTCATGATAATAAATAGTGAAAATTGTTATGACTAAAAATAGTAATTTGATCACGTCATTTTGAACTAATGGTTCTTAAATCAGTAATGATACAATAAATAGTGATTTTTTTATAATGTATTTATACGGTAAATTACCATATTTTATTATTCACCCAAATGTCATGTATTTAAAAAAATATCAATAATTCACCCTAACAATTTTTTGATGTGTACAATTAAAAAATGAAATAAAATTATTTAAATAAAATTATAATAATATTAAATTTATTTTTTAATAAAAATCATCATTTACATAAAAAATACATATTTTAAAATTATAACTAATTTTATAAGACTTTGAAAAATTACATAATGTCTCATAAAATTATTATAAAATTAAAAGACATAAAAATGTAAATCTATAAATGTATTTTATGAAAATAAATTTTCTTTTAAATTTTAATTTTATAAATTTCACTTACAAAAATACCAATAACTAAATTAATATATTTAAAACCATTATTAACTTTTTATATAATACAATAAATTTATTTATAAGGTTCCAAAATATAATTTATATTTAATGGGTGAGGTTTACTATTAATAAGAGTCATATTATTTTTCATAAGGTTAACATTACTATTCATAAGGGTATGTTACTTTTCACCAAATACCATATTTGTCTTACTAGTATACAAATATATTAATTATAACAACCATGAATATCATAATTGAGAAATTTAAATAACAGAAGTTGAAAAATTAAAATTTTTAATGGCTAGTCTACAAAATTTCTATATAATTTAGTAACCTGATGTGGCATCGTGATTCCTAATATGCCCTTATTTTTCATAATTATAAAAAGGTAATTTCCATTGTTAAATCATTGGGTAGTTACAAAAATAATCACTGAATATCATGTTTATTGAAACCATGAAAACTAAAAGATCATTTGTCATACCAAAGGGCCTAACTAGGTAATCATAAGGGTCGTACATGTTCTTATAAGTGGTTTTATTATTGTTAGATTCATTTATTTTCCCAACTGATGGTAACCTTATCGACTGTAAAACACTGAAAAAACTTCCCACTTATATATAATAAAATTGATCATCATTCTAATGAAATATAGACTATTTGTTTATCGTAACACTATTATGCATTCAATAATCCACACATAATAGAAGAGAACCATCATCTTACTCGGAGAAGAGAACATACATCACTAAAGGTGATGTTCTCAAGAGTATAAATATTTTCTCAAGAAGATAGTACAACTGATACTTTGGCACATTAACTTGAGTAGTTTTCAGTTGGTAAGAGGGATATAAAACCGGTTGAGTAGAAGGTACAAAGAAAATAGAAAAATGAACTTCCCTTCCGGATGGAAGCCCAGAAAAATAAAAAGGAAACACATCAGAAAACATGGGAACAACTATAGGGAGATCACTCCTAAAATTTTACATATATATAATGAAAGAAAACATGGATATTGCATTCCCCAAATATGGATAAGAAGGTCTGGATCGACATGACCTTGTTTACAAATTCCATTGAATGGAAAGAGTTACACCACTAGCTATAGTGAGGTAGACCCCTCAAAGGTAACAATCAGTTTAGGATTATTTGAAATGAGCTAATGCATTTGAAAAATGATTTAAATGGGATTAATGTTGAGGAAATGAAAACACCATGACATCTTCGCATCATCCAAACAGAAAGTACAAGAGGGACTATAGGGACCCTTCGCTTTCTTTGATCCAAGGTGTGTAGTAATATCCACTTCACAAGATAAAATATCTATATGAAAATTGATTAAATTAACAAAAAAGGATGAAATAAATAAATGGCTTTAAATAGTATCAAATATAGTAGTCGCTAATGATGAACCTACAAAAATTTTACACCTCAATTTCACGTGAAATATGTTTTCTTCCTCTGGAGAGTCTTCCACTTCATGGAGTAGCTTTATTCTAGATACATGTTGCTGGAACCCATTTATACATCATCTCATTTCCCTACATTTTTTGGTGGATCTGATGACCATGTTTCACTGAAAATAGAATAAAAAATATGGTATAATCATTGCAAGTTTCCTAAAGGATCAGAAGATTTACAGATCTAGGGTAACGTGGTGCAAACTATCTTATAATTTCCTTGCATTCCACACCGATAGAAACCTAAAGGATTCCTTAGGGAGCTATAGGTGTTCTGGTATGACCCAATAGTCATGTACTACCACAAGAATCATCACACATCTGATTTACCTTGATAGAACATGAATTTCCACTTTGATAAAATGTATCTCATAATATAATTTAATATACATCTAGGGCCAACTCAACCATCAAATCCATATCTAAGACATCAGCATAAGTGGGACTAAATAGCAACTAAAACCTAAGAAATGCTATCTTATTGATGTCCGAAATCAAACTGAAAATCCTCCATCTTCTCATTAGATACAATATAGGGAGAAAAAAGTACTAGATTAGATATGTGATTTGAATACACATTCTTTGGTCTATTGGCCTTCTCATGTTTTAAAAAAATCAACTTCCTTAGCCTACACCATTTGCTTTTGATAGAAGTACATGGTGAAAATAACCATTAAATTTTTTCATTCCAAGTCCTCATGTTTCTTCATGATTACCATAATTTTCCACTATCTAATTCTGGGTCCTTCTTGCACATAGGTGGAACACTTCACCTTCATCATGTCGGGTGTCTCGAAGTACTCAAACAGACATTCTATAATGCTGAACTATTGATCTTCATTTTGTATATCAGTTGATCCTTTGAAAATTGGGGGCTCTAGTGAATGATATCTTATGAAATATTTCAATGAACATTTCCTTGAGGATCCAAATCTGGATCCTGAATGAGGAATATAGTTGGTGCCTTCCTATTAGTCTGGATTGTGTTCCCAATAACCTCATCTTGATTTGGGTCCACTGGCTAATTTACTTACAACGGCTCAGAAGAACCTTCTTATTGGATTCAATTTTCACATATTATCTAAGTAATGATTCTATAAAATATCATTAGATAAAAAATAAGACATCACACTAAAACTCAGACTGAGAAACATGGAAGAATTAATTGAAAAATATTGAACAATGAGATTTTAATTCCAACATATACAAATCATAATAGATAAAACACTATAACTAATAGACAAGACATATATTATTAACCACCCCTTGTACCAGATGGTTCATTGTAGTGAGAGATGTACATGCACTCAGTCTCAAATACCTCATAAGTCCCGCAAGATTCCAAATTCATAATACCATTAAAAAAATGCTCAATAGATTCCTATAATACCATTTTTCACAAACCATTCAAGGTTCCCTGGTAACCCGATAACCAATCGAGACATGAAATATCATCATTGGTATTCCCGATCATTATGGGTCAGTGACAATAACCTGATATCATAAAATTGAAAGTACGTAGAGTTTTTCAAAAACCATTGTCGAATTCAGAATGATCCAAGTCAGCATTCTAATAAAAATAACCTACACTGTGATTAAAGTACCATAATAACATAGGGAAAAAACAAGCCCATATTACAATAATTTATTTAAAAAACAGGGAAACCAACCTAAGTCCTTATGGAAACAACTCACCACATCCATGATTAAAATTTTTGACCCAGCTATACGAGATCATTTTCCCTTGATATATTCTAGATAGAGAATGTCTACAGACACTCGAAGGAAAAAGTATGGTGTGATCCAAAATATGAAATAGGGTTTCACCATATATTAAATAATATATTCCAACAATAGATTACCAAAGGAATGATATCAATTTTTAAAATAAAAAGATTGTTAATTTTTAAAGTATATTTATAAAAATTATTCAATATAGTTAATATTATTGAAAAAAAATTAAGCATCGACTTTACTGGTGATGCAATAATTTACAAACCTATTTCTTACAGAAAATTGTTACATAAATAGTTTATATAAATTTAGATGGAATATAATGTAGATAAAATTAAATTTGTGTACCTGAATATATAAAATTTAAATACCAAGCGAGAAACATGGTCATATTCCAAATATGTATGATAATATGTTTTATCTATAGGACATAGAACACTCAAGGTGATGTCAGTTAAATGTGTATACTATAAAGACCCAGGTATTAATTGAATAATATATTATCATATCTATTAACATTTATGAATAAATATTAATTCTTTTTTGAAGTGGAAACTTTGTCTAATAGTTTACTAAACACGTATCAACATGTTTCTTTAAAATCTTACGTTGCATACACCTTTGAGTTATACCGAAAAATTATATATAATTATTATTATTATTTAAAATGGTGTTTAATGCTTATCCATTGTATTGGAGAGACTGAACAAAGAGAACTAAAATATAATTACACATTTTTATTAGATCCTTTTACATTTATCAAATAAAATATAAATTCTTAATATGAGAATGAATCATATTTTTAGAATAAATACTATAATATATTTTAAGAGGGTGATTTACCGCCTTTTTATGTAGAATCCTTTTAAAATCTAGTTTTTGTCACTTTTATATGTTCCATTTGACAAAATAAACTACTTAATAAGGTTCGTGACATGAAAATTTAATTTGGGTAAATTTCTGTTATTTTTTAATTAACGTTCATTTTTTGATGAATAATGAAAAATATAGCATTATAAATCAAAACTTCCCTTTAATCAAATTTATTTATATGCGTACACTATCCTTTTAATTTGGTTTAATGTGTAATTAGATTATATTATTATCATTTAATCCATTTTTTTCATTGAAATTAATTTCATTTTTAAATTGTACATAAACACATGTCAATATTTTTGTATTTTTTACATCATAAAACACACTTTTTTGTTTTGACAAAATAAATTAATTTTAAATTATTTCTTGCCAATTCTGTGATTTGAATTTGGAAAAATATATTCCATATTTAAAATTAGTAGGTAAATTTTTTTCAAATATATAACTTCTTTTTTTAGAAATTATGAATAGTAACTTCAGTAAATATTTTATTTACCATGTTTAAAGTTTAAATCTGGAAAATAAGGGTAAAAATAATATTATAATAATATTAAATTACCCTGACACATGTGCTAACCCTATATTTTGATAAATTTCTAACCATGGGTATCTTTCTTTAAATTTTGATACCCCATGAAAACACTTGTATGTGAAAATGTCATTTTATAAAAATAAATTAATAGTTAATAAAAATGTCATATAAACATATCTGTTTTAGTAAAAAAATTATATGAGGTTATATATGTTATATATTCAACTATATGTTGTAACTAGAAAGGTAAAATGATTTTCTAAATCATGTAATTTTAATAATAATTTCTAGACATTAAATAAAAAAATTTAATTATGACACAATGGTGATACAATGAATGTTTCAATTAAAAAGGATTAAGATAAATTATATTAAATTTTTTTAAATAAATTTAATTTAGTTATATTTATTTAATACTCTAATTATATGGATTATTGTAAAATTTTATATTTTTATTAATGATTTAAATTCGAAATAATAATTTTTATGGCTTTTTTATTAGTCAAAATATGAATAGTATATAAATTGACATAAATTATTTTTAAAAAATGATTTTTTATTAAATGATATAATAGTCCTAAAAACCCAAAATTATTCCAAAAGACATAGATAACGTTGAAAATTTCATTATTGGACCACTGAGGTTCAATTGGAATTTTATAGTAAATATATTAACTATATAGTATGAGTATACAAGAATACATGGTAAAAGTTAAATAATTTAACAGAGGGTTGAATAAAATTAATAACGATTAAAATATATCCAAACCTCTCATATTAATATTGTATGATTTTATTTTGACTTATATTTATCCTATAATCTATTATTATTATTTTTGGGCCTTTTGAAACCGATAATCATTTTATAATACAATAATCTTTCCAGACATTACTAAAGATCCCTCCTCCCTCTTATAAGAGGCCACAACCTCTAACCCATTACACAAACTTCTCAAGCCTCATAAATCATCCAAAAACTTATACAAGAATCTATCAAAATTCCCATATTCATACTTAAATCATTATCATATGTAGAAGAAAATTCCAGATAGTTCTTTGGCACAAATAGAAAAGAGTTACACGTTTTAAAAGTATCTTTAGCTCTAAAATTGCTTTCCATTATTATACTTCTTCACTACCTAATATATTATATTTATTTGATTACAAAAAAATACAAATATACACAATTTAATTTGTTTTTTTATCAGAAGTATTAAAACTACACTTACACACACCTCCATCTAATCGGTATAGGACATATTGTTTTTGTGGATGGCGAACATCTGCCTCACGAAACAATGATTGTTCGATTTCCCTACCAATAGTTATGGGGGCCATTTTGATTGAATTGTAATTATATATCATATATATGATATTTATTTTTTCTTTATACTTCTTTAATTATCATCTATATCATACATTTTTCTTTCCATGTTGTATATATACCATAATTCCATTTAAGGTAATGTAGAGTTCTACTCCCTAAAAGTGATATGACTCGTTGACTCTATAAATAAAACGTTTAATGGATGTATTTAATGAACTTATGTAACATATATATTATATATATAATACTGGAATTATAATATACCTATGTATCATTTTTTTCATTCCATTAAAAATGATAAAAAATAAATGAATGTAGCTTTCAGGCTTTCGTACGACTTACCGCCTCTATGAATAATGCATTATATTTTCATAATCCAAGTGTTATTGACTATTATAAATTCATATTTAATAGATATAAATACATATATACTAGATATGAATACATAAATACTACATATATATAATATTTAAATAATTAATTAAAATCTGTATATAATGGAGATTTGACCACATGGACAATTAGTAATTATGACATGTTCATTTTTGACTCAAGATCCGAACATCAAAGAAATGTCTAATATGAACTCAAATAACTATCTAATTGTTATAGAATGGTGATAAATGATATAAAAGGAATTATAATCCTAAAAAGGCTCTAAATCAAGTATAAATTATCTTATTTATTATATTTAAGAAGAAAAATGAATGAGCAAGTCAAGTCGGACATAAGGTAAGGGAAATCTAAACTCAATCTCATTTCATTTAGTTAAATATCCATGTTATTAGTTTTGTTATTAAAAGAATATGTTTAAATAAACACTGATTGTTTTAGAGCTAATATCCATTTGTATATACTATATTTATATTTTCGACACAAAATGAGGTCATTAATTTATCCTTAAACAAAAGATATGATCCTTGTAAGCGAATTTCTTAACCAAATTTCGATTCATCGGATTGATCTTATAATTATTGTTTATATCAGGCTATGATTGGGAGAGAAATTAAATTGTTGTCATGTAATTTATTTATACATTCTTCTAGGGTACTTATAATTAATTTACATAATCAATCTATTTTATATACAAAATGATCTTTCAAAGGGAACCTTTCACCACCCCCTCCTTTTAGTCAAAGGCTACTTTAATGTAATGTCTTTCGATTTCCATTTTCATATATTTGGATATGTAATTCTGTGTCCTTATTGTCTTAAAATTTATGTCCAAGTTATGATAGACTATTTTCTCTCCCGTTAACTCATTTATTTAATTTTATTTTGACATTATTGGCTGCTTAATTTTCGTAAGCGACTATGTCTCAATCTCTTTTCATTGAGGCATATCTTGATATTGTGCACCTTAATTATTATATATGGTTTATATACTACCATTATGACTTTTTTATATCTTTAATTTCAATATTATCATGATATTTAATGTATTTTTATGTCATTCTATAAGTATTTTTATTTGTGTGTTTCCCAAGTGTTACGAGGCACTTTAACTAAAACATAAATTTGAATGTTTAAATGATTTATTCATATAAATCATTCCCATTAACGTCCATTATATAAAAATTTTATTGAGGATTTAATTATATGGACAATAATGTTTTAAAATGGAATTCCTTTAAAATTTTCAATGTCGTATGGGACACTTTTATTTAAAAATATTCTTTTTAAAATGTTTTAAATGGTTTTTTAAAGGAATTGAATGTGTCATTATACTGAACATATATCTTTTTATTGAAATTTGTAAATTTTATCGAGCCTTTATTCTTGTTTTATGGGTTATTATTTATGTTATGGTTCCTGGTAATTGTTTACATATATGGGTGATTCCATGATAAACCGAGGGCGGGTGAGCCCGAGATAGCAATCCTATGCATTGGGTAACATTATGGAGGTAAATGATAAATTTTCCCCTAATAGATATATAGAATATACTATGTTCGGTATTCTAAATGTAACTACTAATATAACTATAAAATCTATAATTTATGTATGATATGGATGCCACATGTTACATTTATGATTAATGATTTTTATGTGCTATTCATAAATCATATGATTTCATGAGGTATGTTAAAGAGCATATATTTTGAATGAATTTATGGAATAATGTTTTCATTCCATATTTTATATCCCATGATGATAATTTAATGCTCATCTCATTTTTTTAAAAAATTTTCACATGGTATAAGGAATGTAAGATAAAGGAAGAATTCAAAAAGATTTATATCAAGAAACGAAATCTTGTTTTATTTAAAGAGTTTATTTATTGTGAATGGAATTGGATAGAGTAGAAGTGACTATATTCTAATATACTGAGATGTAATATAATATTTACAGCCTAATTATCTAAAACTCTATACATGAAAATTTCCTCGATGTGAATTATTGAGTTAACTAAATATTATATAATGTTTAAGGCTGGGGACTTATAGTTTGTATCAGTGGATGGTTTAGATAACCTTAGAGGTTGGGGTTTTGTTTATGAAAATGTGAAAAAACCATAATGGCTAGCATATTAGAAAGAATAATAGTTATTAAATATATATTGACTGAGTATAAGATAACATGAATACGTATATCTTAGTGTTTAATTTTCTCAAAAGATTTTATTTGAGGATTTTTACGATATACCCACAATGACCTTTGTGGTTTTAGTAAATGGATGGATCTAGAATGAACTAATGTAACAATGGATGTGATGAAAACTATGATGGTATTCTGAATGACCAACCGAATGAAATTAGAGCTTAAATGAGAAATCATGTGGTTATTAATAACCAACTGCTTATAGAAATGTTTGACCACTTAAATATTGGTTATTTTTTTAAGGCATCATATATGAGTGAAACGAATCCCATCAAAAGTTATGGTAATAATAATAATGTTATTTTCACTACCCCACCGTACCCGGGCTAGAGCCGCAACTTCCCAAAGCCCGCCTCCCTAGGCCAGGGGCTGACGACTTGCGCCGAAGTCACAACAACGCGGGGAGGCCATTTCTTAAGTACCTGTACACACACATGCAGCACACTCATTGAAAAAGTGCAGAGCAATAGAAAGAAAAAGAAGAATAAATGGACAACTGACATATATATATAAACCACAGATGTGCATCAGCCTCTAAACAATACAAGCAAGTGCTGAGGTAAACTGAAAAGAAAATGGGAAAAACACGCGCCCAACCAGAAAAGTGCCACAACCCGGTAACAGGTAAATAGATGAAAAACAGGTGGAAGGGTCCCCCACCTGAAACCCTGACTCCGACCACCGCATGCGGTCCAAGATCCTGAACTCCTAAGCTCCACTGAAGTCATGACCAACATGTCCGTCGTTTTCAAGGGAACACCATGTTCGGGAAAATCCCAAGTAGGGGTGAGTATGAAAATACTCAGTAGGATACCCTGAAGGCTCGAGGGAGCAACAGAGGAGGTAACGAAGGGGTAGCAGTAGAGCGAACAGGAATGGAAAAGGAGTAAAACTGAAAGGGCAGTAATGAGAACAGTGAAGAGTCCAGCTCAACCCAACAAGAACAAAGAAGGTAGACTCGTCCAGACACAAGGAGATGGAAACGGTGAGAAGATGAACTTCCTATCGATTCCTCTCTACCTATAGTAGGAGAGTAGCCTCGTCAAACCATGAGAAGCTAGACACGGAATGAACATGGAATACCCCGTGCGTCTTTGCCTCTCCTGAAAGGAGAGTAACCAAACCCAAGAAGTGGGGTACTGGAACAAGGTATATGCAAATCCTTATGCTCAATCAAGAAGCCTGAACAACTTCATAAAGGGATATCTATCCTGTAGCTCATCCCAAGAAAAGTGACTCGCCAACAGTCCCAGAATTAACATCATCGATTCCCAGCATCCTGCACGTCTTCCCCGAACTACAAGTGAAGCGGCTCAAATCACCACACCTCGACACTATCCTCTTTTGGCGGCACTGACTCACCCACACGGTTTTAGATTGCGTCATAAGAACGCATCTCAGTGGGGAAAGCGCCCCTCATACTTGAGTGTTCTAGGGAAAGTCTAACCACAACTTGTCATTTCCCTATAGTCGAGAGGTCTTCTATAAATCAAGGTCCTTCCATCACTGACCCGTACGACCAAGGGTCCCACTCTGGTAATCACGGAGAAAAGCCATAGACTATCCTAGTAGAAAGGAATGAGTCTAGAAATAAATGGGTGTCCCACTGCACAGCCCTGCTGGAGGGTAATTCATAATATTGTATCAAGTGACCCACTGCCCTACCCTACTAGAGGGTAAACCATAATACATCATCAGGAGACCCACTGCCTAGCCTTTCTGGTGGGTAAAACTGGAATAATTCGCCATATGACCCACTACCTAGCCTTGCTCGAGGGTAGACCTGGAACAAGTCGATGTGTGACCCACTACCCAGCCCTGTTGGAGGGTAAACCCGGAACAAGACAATGAGCGACCCACTTCCCAGCTCTGCTGGAGGGTAGAACCTCAAGAGTTGTCGGGTGAGCCACTTCCTAGTCTCTGCTTGAGGGTAAACCCTGAACAAGTCGACAGGTGACCCACTGACTAGCCCTGCTAAAGGGTAGACCTGAAACAAGACGACGGGTGACCCATTGCCAAGCCCTACTGGAGGGTAGACCCTCAAGAGTCATCGGGTGACCCACTGCCTAGTCCTTACTGGAGGTTAAACCCTGAGAAGTCGATGAGTAACCCACTGCCCAGCCCCGCTAGAGGGTAAACCCAGAACTGCTCTGGTCATCTCTCATGGATGGTACAAAACTGGTCAACCGAACACGTAGTGGGTATCGCGCAACCATATGAATCCGAAGCAAGACCAGGGTAAACCACTCAACCCTGCTGATCTAAACCATCTAGCACAGAGCCGTGGAAAAAACTCAACCCCGCTAGTCAACAAACAAGAACAGAGGGACCCTCTATGTCGTGAGAGGTCAAAGGTATGCAAAGCAGAACACAACACACACATGGGGACCACACGATGTGTGTCCCTAAGTCAATCCGCAACCAAGCGCACAAACAGTCACTGGTACAAACCACACGTACCTCCAAGCGCTCCCGTATACTCCCAGAGTATACCTCATTTTCAGCCCAATGGCTATCGTGCACACTGCACCCAACATCAATGCGAAGGTGTGATGTAAAATCTCCAACATGCCACCTCAATGATTGGGGCACATCCAACCACATCTATTCAAGAATTACTTCACCCACACGGGAGTGCACACGATCACACGCCAAGGGTCCACTACAAACACAGTAGAAGAACCGCCCCCAGGGGCACCTTCACATTTCCAAATTTAATATGTTCTCGTATGAACCTCCATTTTCATGAACAGATTAAACCGTTGTAATCCCAACAGAAAAACACGCGAGGTAGCCTACTGACTCGCTCGAAATGGTCAACCGTTGAAAAAGTTACTATTCACAGTAACCAAACCCGTGTGGGGCCCACCACAAGATCCCGAAACTGAACAAATGAATCACGCCAACGAGATCCCCTTGGAAAAACACACGGGATTGAATTCTCAATAGCTCAAAATGGAAAACTAGTGAAAAGGTACTATTCACCGTAGCCGGGTCGGGTGGGACCCACACCACATCCCCAAAAAAGGTCGGGTGAACTGCGCCATCCCAATGCTCTTGGGAAAACCCGTCAAAATCAATACACACTTGAGAAGAATGGATATCCAGAGAAAATGATACGTTCCGGCTCCCAGTGCACGAGCGGTACCACACGGGACCCACACCCGGGTCCCGAAGCAGTGCCAACGAATCGCATCGTTACAATCCTCTCAAAAAAGCACACATGATGGACTATTCATTTGTCCAAAACGTTTGCCCGGTGATAGAGATGGAAAACCACCATCAACGCCCAATGGACCTCTTTGGGCCCACACCATTTTGCCGAATTAGAGATGGAAGATTGCGCCATTGCAATGCCCTCAGAAAAACACCCAAAAACAATTGCTTGCATGACCCGGAGGGAAGTCCGATGAAAAAGTCATGAAACATTGCACAACGCTCGAAAGACGGGCCATGGGGCCCACACCTCAACTTTGGCCTTAACGCCCGAAACCACCCTAGAAAGCTCTGCCTCGGTGCCAGGGTCCCAACGCCACCGATGGCTCTCAAAACGGACGTCAGACGCATCTGCGTCGTTCAAAACAAGAACTCCCGGGAATAACGTCAAACCACTTAATATCGTGTCATGCCCCGAGACCCTAGTTTCGGGATTTAAAAATTCCCAAAACTATCTCAAAAATCCCTCCTTGATGCAGGGTCCGCGCTGCCGCTGACGGCACGCAAAACGGACACCCGTAGCTAAAGATACGGGTGTCCGGAGATAGAAGGGGAGAACCCCTTGGGACGGACCGGCCCGGTCCAGCCGCTCCGCCCTGCTTGTGCCGGCCCGTTGACCCCGTGGCCCAAGCGCCGTGCGCGGACCACTGCCACCCGACTAGCCAGAATGGCCGGCCCCGTTGCCCCCATGCGAAGACCCGCGGTTTGCGGGTCTCAGTCCGCCGAGGTCACGCTGCGACCTAGGTCACCGCCCCGTACCGCTGAGCTCGGCCCGCCTCGCCGCCGTCGAGCCAGCTGCCTGCCCAGCCGAGGAGCCCGCTCGCGCCGAAGCCGGACGGCCGCTGCCAAAGCCGCCACGTACCATCAGATGAACCCGCTGCAGCCGCCTCGGGCCGGAGCCGCGCCGCCCTGGAAAGCTCACCGGACCGCCCCGAGTCGCCGGAAAACACCCAAAACCCCCAAATTTACACAACCTTCGGAAAACGATTGTGAACACATTGGAACTCGGATTTCAAATCCGAAACAAGAGTTTGAAAGCTAAAAATGTGTACTATGCAAAAATGGGATTTTATTGAAGAAATAGAAACAGTTAGACACTATATTGGGGGTTAAAAAGAGGCTCGAGAATTAAAAATGAAACAACAACCGCCTACCTCGCAGGGCGCAGCCCCATGCTTCTTGGTCGATCCGCGCTTCACCACCATTGCTTCCGCCTTGATTGGGAGGGATGGAGGAGGAAAAGAACTTGAAGGAGATGTGTGTTTCCGCCAGGGGAAGGAAATGGGGAAGGAGAGGGTGTTGGTTTAAATAAATAAAAAAATTAATTACAATTTAAGTAATTTAAAACACCCAAATTAACCCACATCCGAAACGCCCAACAGGGTCAAGGTTAAGCTTCCCGTAGGGTAAAAAAAACCTCCTGAGCACAAAGTCGATCTCAGAATTTGATTCTGAGCTTCCTTTTGAATGTTATAAAACTGAACGTACGAGTTTGCTAAATTACGAAAATGCCCTTGGAGCCATTTTTCACAAATGACCTGCGCCCACAGAACTTATACCCCTCCTAGGGTAAACGACATGTTCCAAACTCAACGGTGCCCTTGGTTTTCCAATCCTAGCCACCGTTTAATAGATACTTGAGTTTATCCATCAAATGCATTAATTAATTAATTATTTAATCCATTTAACGTTCCGAAAGGAGAGAGGGGTCCAAACATCCCGCACCAACATGTTTTATGTCGTTCCTAGGGTTAAAACCCCATTCTGGACCCATATGTACACTCAGATCTCTTATTTGAAGCACTGTTAATGAGTTATCCAATTTATTTGGAGTTTCTAGTGGAAACACACTGAAAATTTAATTCCGGCCACTCTGGGGCTCAGAATCGCACGTCGTCTGAATGCGCTGTTCTGGAATAAAATCAAGAATATTCCAAAGTCATTAGAAGAAAAAAAGGGTTCTTACATCATTCCCTAATTCAATATTTTCATCCCTGAAAAGAAAAACCAGGAACAACTCAGGGTAACAAGCCCACACCTGGCACTCCCGTACCTAGAAGACTCTCGCGCAGCTCTGCGCCACCGCACATAGACAGAATTATTTGATTTTTTCACGTGAGGTCTGCCCTTGCAGATGACATGCATAAGAGCACACAAAAATTTCTTCAAGTAAACCACGCAGGAGACATAGTGCACCCACTTCAGACTTTGGGGTTAGGAAAAGGCGGTATGGAACATCGCCATCCCTTCGCATGGTCTCAAACGGACTGAAGGATCTTGGGGGTAGCTCACATCCCCGACCGGACCTCCATGTCGCATGCCGCGACTGGAATCACCGCCCGCACCTGGAACAAGGCCCGATGATTCACTCCTTTAAAATATCTATATGGTGAAACACCCACGGATATCTGGCCACGCAAGATTTCACAGTTGATGTATCTCAACTAAGTCTCTATTACACCCTCGGAGAACGATGGAGTCATCACCATCGACTAAAGAAAAAGGTCCCACACATTTTATCATAACAACATAGGGTTACACCGACGCCCAACGCCACCCTGGTAACACCACATGCAAGGAGAAGGGAGGAAAGAATTCCACACACATAGTCTATCAATTCTACTGCAATAAGTAGAAGAGCTGTAGTGCATACCTCTTATCACTTCATTCTTTGTAGGATCGTAGACATCCAAAGCTCATGACTGTCCGTGGTCCCAACTATCAGCTGCTAGAGCCTGCCGTGGACCGCCTTGTGGTAATGGAATGACCTCGTAAGGTCATCCTCCACTACAAGCTCCTCTTGATCCTCTTCTATCACCACCACTCTGGCTACTACTCCGATCACGGTGCTGCCTCCATCGTGGTGGTGCACCTGCTACCTGCCCTATGCTCCCTGCATGACTGGTCGGGCAACCTCGTGCCAGGTGACCTCGCCCATCGCAAGCATATCACCGAGTCTCTTCGTGCCCCACTGGTGCCCTCCGGTGCCACTGTGGTGTATAACCACGCCCCTGAGCCTGGTTGTCAGAAAGCCACCTGCGTCGATTTTCTTCTTTCCAACGCCCACTAGTTGCGGCAGACGTCTCATCTCCGACGTGCCTGCTGCCACCACCAACCCTAGAACATGACAAGAAGCTCTCTGTCACCAGCGCCTACTCTAGAACCACAACATATGTGGAAATTCCCAAGGGTACTATGACAACACGAATCTTTCAGTGGAGACCCTGCTCAAACTTCTGTTCTTGGAAGTTGCCGTCATGAACCACGTCCGGGTAAAAGCATTCATGGTCTGCAAAACTTGTCGCGTACTCGGCCACCGTCTTCCCTCCCTGCTGAAACTGCAGGATCTCCTGAATCCGAACAGAACACAACCAGGAGGGTAAAAACTCCTCACGAAACAACAACTGAATTTCACCCCATTAAAGTGACGACTCTTCAAGAAACTGAGTCACCAGACTCCACCGACACCAAGCTGCTCCATGAAAAATGTTGGCTGCCAAAGCCACTTTTTGATCTGTCGGCATCTGCACAAGCCTGAAAAGGTGATCCACTGTCTCTAGCTAAACCTCTATGACCTGAGGGTCTAGCTCACCACTGAACCTCAGTGGTCTCTGCCACTGGAACTCCCAGAGCACCCTCAACCGACGCTCAAGCCCCGCTGAAGCATTCTTCTACTCAATAGGTGGGGGTGATGCTACCATCCCACCCAGAGAAAGGGGCTCACATGATGGATTCTGGACTGAGGCCTCATAGCTCACATGGTCGTCCTCACGAACCAAAGCTGGTATCTAGGATGGCTGTCTTTGTGGATATATCCTAAATATTATTAAGGAGTTCCATGGTCAGATGAGCATATATGTATATACCAATAATGATAATGGGGAGATGACTCAAGAAGGACAGTCAATGACTCAATCCTATGTGATGCACAAACCAATTTTCCCTACAACAAGTGTCTCAGCATGCCGAGTCAACAAGCGGGTTATCAGGGTCCTGGTGATTGGATACGTTGGTCGCCGCACCATCACTGGACTCCCTAGACTAAGAACCGCTCTGGAGACATATTAACATTGTTGCCCTAAATAACAACCAATTCCTCTTTTAGGGATGTCCGCACAACGTTCCAAGGAAAGAACCATCTCTGATACCACTTTGTCACAACCTAAACCTACCCGGGCTCAAGCCGCAACTACCCCAAGACCGCCTCTATAGGCCAGGGGCTGGAGAATAGCATCGAAGGCAGAACAACTCGGGGAGGCCTTTTCCTAGGAACCTGTACACACACACGCAGCACAGTCAATGAAAAAGTGTAGAGGAAAGGAATGAACAAGAAGAGTAAAAGGACAACTTCCATATATATATAAACCATAGATGTGCATTGACCTCTAAACAATACAAGAAACTACTGAGGTAAACTGAAAAGAAAAGGGGAAAAACACACGCCCAACCAGAAAAGTGCCACAACCCAGCAACAGGTAAACAAAAGAAAAATAGCTGGAAGGGTCCCCCACCTTGATCCCTGACTCTGACCACTGCACGCGGTCCATGCTCTCGATCTCATAAGCTCCACTGAAGTCAGAACCAACCAGGCTGTCATCTGAAAGGGCACACCAAGTACGGGAAAATACCAAGCAGGGGTGAGTAATAAAATACTCAGTATGATACCCCGAAGGATCGAGGGAGCATCAATGGAGGTACGGAAGGGTGAGCAGTAGGGCTAAGAGGAAAGGTAAATGAGTACAACCGAAAGGGAAGTGAAGAGAACAGTGAAGAGTCCAGCTCAACCCTATAAGAGGAAATAAGGAAGACTCATCCAGACACAAGGAGCTGAAAACTATGAGAATATGAACTTCCCATCGAGTCTATACTACCTATAGTAGGAGAGTATACTCATCCAACCACGAGAAGCTTGAAATGGAAAGAATGTGGCATACCTCGCGCATATTCACCTCTCCTGAAAGGAGAGTATCTAAACCCAAGAAGTGTGTACTGGAACAAGGTATATACATATCCTTATGCTCAATCAAGAATCCCGAACAACATCATAAGGGGATCTTTGTCCCGTAGCTCAGCCCAAGAAAAGTGAGTCGCCAACAGTTCCAGAAGTAACACCATTGATGCCCAGCATCCCGCATGTCTGCCCTAAACTACAAGTCAAGGGGCTCAAATCACCGCACCTCGACACTATCCGCTTTGGGCGGTACTGACTCGCCCGCACAGTGTTAGATCATGTCACAAGAACACGTCTTAGTGGGGAAAGCGCCCCTCGTACTTGAGAGTTCTAGGGAAAGTCTAAACACACCTCATCACTGACCTGCAGTTGAGAGGTCTTCTCAAAGCCAAGGTTGTTCCATCACTGACCTATATAACCAAGGCTCCAACTCTGGTAATCAGGGAGAAAAGCCATAGACTATCCTAGTAGAAAGGAATGTGTCTGGAATATTAACGGGTGTCCCACTGCCCAGCCCTGCTGAAGGGTAATTCATAATATGATATCGGGTGACCCACTACCCAGCAATGCTGGATGGTAAACCATAATACTTCATCAGGTGACCCACTACCCAGCCATGCTAGAGGGTAAACTTGGAATAAGCCGTCAGGTGACCCACTGCCCAGCCTTGCTGGAGGGTAGATTTGGAAGAAGTCGACGGGTGACCCACTGCCCAGCCCTGTTGGAGGGTAATCCCGGAACAAGACGACGGGTGACCCACTACCCAGCCCTGCTGGAGGGTAGACCCTCAAGAGTCTTCGGGTGACCCACTGTGTAGTCTCTGCTAGAGGGTAAACCCTAAACAAGTCGACAGGCGACCCACTGCCCAGCCCTGCTGGAGGATAGACCTGAAACAAGACGACGGGCGACCCACTGTCCAGACTTTCTGGAAGGTAGACCCTCAAGAGTCATCAGGTGACCCACTGTCTAGTCTCTACTAGAGGGTAAACCCTGAGAAGTCGATGAGTAACCCACTACCCAGCCCCGCTGGAGGGTAAACCCAGAACTTCTCTGGCCATATCTAATGGATTGTACAACACTGGTCAACCAAACACGGAGTGGGTGTCGCGAAACCGTCTAACTCTGGAAGAAGGCCAAGGGAAACCACTCATCCCTGCTGATCTAAACCATCGAGCACAGAGCCAGGGGAAAAACTCAACCCTTCTAGTCAACAAAAAAGAACCGAGGGACCCTCTACATCGCAAGAGGTCAAAGGTACGCAATGATGAACACATCACACACATGGGGCCGACACAATGTGTGTCCCCAAGTCAATCCCCAACCAAGCGCACAAACAGTCTCAGGATAAAACCACACGTACCTCTAAGCGTTCGCGTATACTCCCAGAGTATACCTCATTTTCAGCCCAAGGGCAATCGTGCACACGACAACCAACCTCAACATGAAGGCGTGACATAACTTCTACAACATTCCACCTCAATGAAAGAGGCATGACCAAACACATATATTCAAGCATTACATCACTCACACTGGAGTGCACGCAATCACACGGCAAGCGTTCGCTACAAACACAGTAGAGGAACCGCCCCCCCGGGGCATCTTCAGATTTCCACATTTAATTAGATCGCGTATGAGCCTTTGTTTTCCGGAACAGATTACAACGTTTTAATCCCAAAAAAAACACATGAGATAGACAACTCACTCTCCTGAAACTGTCAACCGGTGACAAATGTACTATTCATCGTAACCAAACTCGTGTGGGGCCCACCCCAAGATCTCGAAATGGAACAAATGGATCACGCCACTGTGATCCCCTTGTAAAAACACACAGGATTGAATACTCAATCACCCAAAATGGACACCCAGTGAAAAAGGTACTATTCACCATAGTGGGTCGGGTGGGACCCACACCACGTCCCCGAAAAAGGTCGGGCGAACTGCGCCATCGCAATGCTCTTGGAAAAACTCATAAAAATAAATACTCACTTGAGTGGAACAGATATCTAGAGAAAAAGATACGTTCCAGCTCCCCGTGCATGAGCGGTACAACGCGGGACCCACAGCCTGGTCCCAAAGCTCCGCCTACGGATCGCACCGTTGCGAGCCTCTCGAAAATGTACACAAGATGTTATATTCACTTGTCCAAAATGGTTTCTTGGTGATAGAGATGGGAAACTACCGTCAACGCCTAACAGCCCTCGTGGGGCCCGCACCATTGCGCCAAATTAGGGCGGGGAGATTGCGCCATTGCAATACCATCGGAAAAACACCCAAAAATGATTGCTCGCACGACCTGAACAGACGTCCGATGAAAACGTTGTGAAACGATGAAAAAAGCTCAAATTCAGGCCATGGGGCCCATGCCTCAACTTTGGCCTTAATGCCCGAAACTACCCTGGAATGCTCCGCCCCGACGCCAGGGTCCCAACACCACTGACGACTCTCAAAACAGACGTCGGACGCGTCCGTGCCGTTCAAAAGAAGAACTCCCATGGAAAACTTCAAACAACTTAACATCGTGTCGCACCTCGAGCCCCTCGTTTTGAGAATGTAAAATTCCCGAAACCATCTAAAAAATCTGGCCTTGATGCATGGTCTGCGCTGCCTCTGACGGCACGCAAAACGGACGCCCATAGCTAAAGATACGGGCGTCCGAAGATAGAATGAGAGAACCCCTTGGACCGGACCGGCACAGTCCGGCCGGTCCACCCTACTTGGGCCAGCCTGCACTGGCCGGCCCGCTGAGCCCATGGCCCAGGCGCCACGCGCGGCCTGCTGCCACCCGACTAGCCAGAATGGCCGGTCCCGCTACCCCTATGGGGAGACCCGCGGTTTGCGGGTCTCTACCCGCCGAGGTCACTTCGCGACCCAGGTCGTCACCCTGTACCAGCGAGCTCGGCCCACCGCGCCGCCGCGCTGAGGAGCAGCCACCGCCACCTCGGGCCGGAGCCGCTCCGTCTAGGAAAGCTCGCTGGACTGCCTCGGGTCACCGGAAAACACCCAAAAACCCCAAAATTTCTGCAACCTTTGGCAAATTATTGTGAACACATCGGAAATTGGATTTCAAATCTGAAACAAGCATTTGAAAGAACAAAATGTGCACTATGCAAACATGGTATTTTATCGAAGAAATAGCAACAATTAGACACTATAGTTGGGGTTCAAAGGAGGCTCGGGAATTAAAAATGAAACAACAACCGCCTACCTCACAGGGCGCAGGCCGAAGCTTCTCGGTCGATCCGTGCTTCGCCGCCGTTGCTTCTGCCTTTATTGGGAGGGATGGAGGAGGAGGAGAACTAGAAGGAGAGGTGAGTTTCTGCCAAGGGAAGGAAATGGGGAAGGATAGGGGGTTGGTTTAAATAAATAAAAAAATTAATTACAATTTAAGTAATTTAAAACCCCCATCTTAACCCACAACTGAAACGCCCAACGGGGTCGAGGATAAGCCTCTCATAGGGTAAACAACACCTCTCGAGCAAAACAGAGGTCTCGGAATTTTATTCTGAGCTTCTGTTTGAATGTTATAAAACTGAACATCCGAGGCTGCTAAACTAAAAAAATGCCCCTGGAGCCATTTTTCACAAATGGCCCGCGCCCGCAAAACTTTTCCACCTCCTAGGGTAAACGACATGTTCCAAACTCAACGGTGCCCTTGGTTATACAATCTGAGCCACCGTTTAATATATATTTGAGTTTAACCATCAAACACATAAATAAATAAATTAATTTATCCGTTTAACGTTTCAAAAGCGAGCGAGGGGTCCAAACATCCCGCACCAACATGTTATATGTCGTTCCTAGGGTAAACACCCGATTCCGGACCCATCCGTACACTTGGATCTCTGATCTGAATCACCGTTTAGGAGTTATCCAATTTATTTGGCATTTCTATTGTAAACACACTGAAAATTTAATTTCAGCCACTCCGGGGCTCAGAATCGCATGTCGTTTGAAGGCGCTTCTCTAGAATAATATCAATAATATTCCAAAGTCTTTCGTAGCCCAAAACATGGTTCTTACAGTTATCTATATTAAAAAAACAATGTGTCAAAAATGTAGAAAGAAACACCTTGGAAAATGAATCAAGGGGAATGTAAGATGATATCGATTTGGAAATGATGGTTATAAACTAGTATCCTTCCATGGAAAAAGGAAGCGTCCAGTTGAAACCAGGAAAAATAAAGAAGTTATTTCTGAAGGATATATTTAAGGTTTTAAATGTGTTTTGGATGGTCATTTTAAACACATATTTCTTATTAGGAAGCTTCAAGAATGGGATCTGTAGGACTGTAAAAATATATTTTTCCCAGTAGCTAATGAAATTTCATTTAAGGATTTGGAAACTGAAAATGACCAAGGAAATGTATGTATTATTTCTTGGATGATGTTTTGACATTATAAAATATTAGTATATGATTCATGATTTTGTTGGAAGGAATAGATTATTATAGAATATGTTGTTAAATAATGTTTAATGGATCATGGTGAATTTTTAATGATTAGGATGTATACATATAATGGATTCAAGATTGGTGGTTGATTTTTGGTTGATGAATTGTATAAAAGTATTAATGGTCTTTCGAAGGTGGGATTACATTGGATGAATTATTCATGTTTGTGTAAACCTGATGTTTGATATGTGTAAATGTTATTTAATGAATAATTATATTTTCTTTTGTGGATATAGTTGTAATGAACCATTTTGGTTTTTATGATCCTTGAATTTGAGGCAAATACATGTTATTACTTGTTGGGATGAAAATTCGAGGTATGAGATAACATTTGTGGATAATATAACTTATGGTTATTTTTTGGAATTTATCGCATTTTTTGGAATGTTATAAAATTATATAATTTTTTAAAAAGGAAAACTTGAAGTCCGTGTGACAAACCGTCACGTCGGATAAAGATGTGGAAATTGAACCCCCAACCGAAGTACGATTGAGATTTGTCTCTTACCACTGGAATACATGATGTTTGTGGTTAGTATGAATTATTATTTTTTAGTTAAATGATTTTATAGATAATTAATAAATTGATTTAGGTAACTTATGATTTATAAAATGGATTTCCTTAGTATTGGAAAATTATTTGGTGATTACATGATAATGGTTCTGCTAGAAGACCTTATATCTTTTTTGGAATCACTTTATACCATAGGAAAATAGAATACTATGGGATTTTATTCATACAGTAATGTTTGAAAATTTATTTTTTTAGAATCTATGCTATTATTATGGAGATATATTGATTTTGTTAATTCTTTGAAATGATTAACCTATCATAAATAATATTTTAGTTGGTATATTAAACATAATTATGAGAATTTAAGAGTAGTTGATGTTATTTGGGGATAAATGGTAAGATTTATTGTGAGTGGCTATGTGATTAAAGCCTTATGAGTTTTGGATTTTAATATTTGAGTGGAAAACATTGAATAATTTTATGAATAGTTGTTATATTTTGGAATTTGTTTAAAATTGGGTATAGTTTGTTGGTTTTTGAAGATTATGAGTTGTATTAATTTTTATGAAGTATTATAGTTATTTAGAATTATCTAATATAGTACTAACCTTTTTGGTTTTACATAATTTCTAAAGACATGGGAATTATATAGTTCATATTTTTTGGATTATGTGATTCTCTTGAATTTGATTATTGCACTTCAAGTGTCACCATGTCAATTTGAATAATCATCATTTGGATAAAAGATGAGTTTTTGGTAGATACCTATTAAAGGATGAAACTATTCTTGAAAAGTATGTATATCTCCTTTTTTCCATAGTCAAGATCAAAAATAAGTTCTTCAACTTTATGAAAATGAACATAAAATAATAACATTCTCCTTTTACTTTTCTAACTAGGGAATCGAAGATCATTTAACCTATCACAAGTTTTCTATTTTCTAGTGGTTAACTTGCTCATGATCAAGTTTTTCTAATCACACTCTTTTAGAACATGACACTTAGTTTCTCATCCATATCCATGATTTCATGGAATCCTATTATGTGTTATCTCAAGTTTACTTAGTACTTATCTTTTATTCATTTAACGTTATAGTATTATTTACTCCTTTTCTGATTTTAGACTTTCATATATGGTTCTACGCCCAATTTTAAAATTACATAGACACAATTATAAAAAGGGTGAAGGATGTAACAACCCAAGTATTTATAGAATAATACATTTTCATATCTATTAATATTTATGAATAAGATATTATTTTTATTTTTATGAGAACACTTTTTCATATAGTGTTCTCATTAAGAAACAATAGGTTTCATTGAAATCTTATGTTTCACACAACATTGCATTATACAAAAAAATAATATAATATTATTATTATGTTAAATGGTAGTTAACAACATTCCATTTTATTTTAAGGAATGAAAATAACTAAATAGATTATTATTAAAAAAATATTTTAATTGGTTTTAAATATATCCAATAAAATTTAAAGGCTTAAAATTAGAATGAATCCAAATTTAAGTATAAATACTCGAATAATCATTAAAAGGCGGATTCACCACCATTTGATGGAGAACCCTATGTAAATATAGTTTTGTCACATTTATATTTCCATTTGAAAAAAATAAACATATTCTTTAGAATTATGACATCAAATTTACCTTGGGTAAAATTTTGATATTTTTTGTTATAATGTTCAATTTTTTATGAATAGTAACAAATTACTACATTTTAATTCTAAAATGACTTTTTGTCTAATCTATATAAATGATTAGAAATTTATTTTTATTGGTTTTAATGAAAAATTATATTATATTATTATCATTTAATACAATTTTTTTTCAATTTAAGGTAATTTCACTTTGAAATTGGACATAAACAGATGTCAATATTTTTGTAGTTTTTACTTCTTATGAACACGATTTTTCGTTTTGATAATGAGAATTACATTTAAATTAATTTATGAAAATTAATTGTTTTTAATATGTAGAAATTGATTTCATATTTGGAATCAAGAGTTCCAAATTTTTGTAAATAGATAACTTTTATTATTAGAATCTGTGAATAGTAACTTCAGTAAATATTTTATTACCATGGTTAAAGGGCAAGTCAGGTAAATAAGAAAATAATAAAACTATAAAATCGTTAAATTACCCAGACACGTGTCCTAATCCTATTTTATGATACATGTTCGACCATGCGAATATTTGGGTCGATTTTGAGACCCCATAGAGCCACATTTAAGTTCAAAGACAGTTTAAAATAATTAATTTAATATTAAAGAAAATGTAACATAAACATATATATCATATTAAAAAAAATAATTATTTATGTTTATATAAGTGAAATATTCAACAATAAAAAGTAATTAAAAATCAATAAAAAATCCGACATCATGGTATTTTATTTATAATTTTTAGACATTAAATATATGAATTTAATTATGACACAATGGGGATGCATTGATTACTTCATTAATAAAGGAATCAAATAAACGATATTAAAAAAATTATGATAAATGTAATTTGGTTATTTTGATGTCATCCAAGAATTTTATGGACAATAGTTACTTGTGATATTTTTATTATAGATGTTTTTTTGAAAAAATAATGTTGTGGATTTTTAAAAAATAATGATATTAATAGTATATTAAATGAAAAAATGAGTTTTTAAAACAAATATTTTTTATTAAATGATATAATAGTTATAAAAATATTATATTCTACCAAAGGATATAGATAAGGTTTAACATGTCATTAATGTAACACATGAGGTACTATTGTCATTTTATAGTAAATATATTAACCATATAGTATGAATATAGAAAAAGGTAGTGTAGATGTTAATTAAGTTAACAAGGGGAAAAATAAACAATATAACAAATAAAAAATATCCAAAACCTGTAAAATTATTATTGGAGGATTTTATTTGGACTTATATTCATCTTATAATTGAATTTATTGATTTTATGGCTTTCTAAAATTGAAAATAATTTTATAATAACATAATACTTTCAAACTTTCTTGAAAACCCCTTCCTCCCTCTTATTAAATGTCACCACATCTAACCCATCAAACACATCTCTCAATCCCATTGGATCATCTATATTCTTCAATTAGAAATTCCCAACATCCCCATATTTCTCCTAGATTCTTTCCCTTAGGTATAAGGTAATTTAAAGATGAATTTTCGCTCAAATCAATAAGAGTTACACATTTTAAGTGGTATCATCTTCTCTGAAATTTCATTCCATTATTCTACTTCATCACTCCCAATTATATTATTTTTATTTTAGTAAATTATAACACTAGAACCCTAAAAATACAATGTTTTTTATTATAATTATTAAAACTACATTTACACACACCTACATATAATGGGTATGGAACATATTGTTTTTGTGGATGGAAAACTACTGCATCATGAAACAATGATTATTTGATTTACACCACCACCTCTTATGGTGGATATTATGATGGAACTGTAATTATATATGATATACATGATACTTATTTTTTACCTATACTATATTAATTCTAATTTAGAAAATACTGTTTTTCATTTCATGTTGTATATATATAATAATTTTATTTGAGGAAGTGCAGACTACCGCCCCCTCAAAGCGATATGAATGGTTCATGCTACAGATAGAAAATATAAACTATATAATTAATGAACTTATTTAACATCTATAACATGGATATTATATAGGAATTATAATATACCTAGGTATCATTTGGTTTTCATTCCTTTAAAATGAATAAATGAAATGAATGTATAGTTCATGCGTACGTATGACTTACTATCCCTGTAATGGCCCAAACCGCTCTGGTCCATTCTATTGAGAAAATCAGAAGTATGAGGTTTTTCGGGAGGTCAAGGTGACTTATCCCCAACACTTTTCCAAATTTCAATTTCTGAGAACAGTTCCATCAATGAACAATTCTAACAGTAGACCATTGTGAATAGTGCATATTTAACCTTCTGTGAAAAGTGCAACGGTGACCTTATGTGAAAAGTGACATCGGTGAACATATGTGAAAAGTTTCATCGGTGACCTTTTATGAATAGTTTCATTAGTAACCTTATGTGAAACGTGCAATGGTGGCCTTATGTGAATAGTGACACTGGTGACCCTTTATGAACAGTGTCTTCAGTGACCCTCTGTGAACAATGTCATCAGTAACCTTATGTGAACAGTGTAATGGTTACCTTATGTGAGTTGTAGTATCAGTGACCTTATGTGAAATGTTTCATCAATGACCTTCTCTGATAATAGTCATTGGTAACCTTATGTTAATAGTGCAATAGTGACCTTATATGAACAGTGACATCGGGGACCTTATGTGAACTTTGTCATCGGTGACCTTCTATGAACAGTGTCATCGGTAACCTTATGTGAACAGTAGAACAGTGAGGTTCCAATGGTGAGGTCCCAATTGTGACCTTATTCCTATGCCAAATTTTGAGATCATGAATAATGTTTCTAGAATGGTGAGGTTCCAATAGTGACCTTTTTCCATTGCTAAATTATTTAGTTCATGAATAGTTTTTCCAGAACGGTGAGGTTCCAGCGATGACCTTTTTTCCATTTCCAAATTTTGAGTCCATCAAAAATGATTCCGGAATGGTGAGTTTCAAATGGTGACCTTTTTCATTTGCCAAATTTCGAGTTCGTGAGCAGTGTTTCTAGAACGATGAGGTTCAAATGGTAACCATTTATCTTTGCTTAATTTTGAGTTCATTAACAGTGATTTCAAAATAGTGAGGTACTAAAGGTGACCTTTTACATTTTCCAAATTTTGACTTCATGAATTGTGATTCCAGAATAGTGAGGTTCCAACTGTGAGGTTCATGAACAGTGTTTCCAGAACTGTGAGGTTCCAACAATATGGTTCATGAATAGTTTGTTTCCTTTGCCAAATTTCGAGTTCGTGACAGTGTTTCCAGCTTCTAACAGTTCACCTCTTTAATGTTTCCGTTGATGTAAAATGCATTTAAAGCATTGTTTTATGTAGAGTAAGGATGATTCAAAGGCCATAACTTTTATATCAATTCCACCTAAGGCTCGGGATGTTTTTACATGGTCAAAATGTATGGTTTAATGCGATTCACTTTTATGGGTGAACCCAACATATCTTAATCCAGACCTTTGTTAAATCTTCTAAAGGGATGATATATCTTCATCATTCGTTCTTCTTCCTTGTTCTCAGGTGTTAGATGCTCGAACATTCCATTCCTTTCCGTATGAGTAGTGCAATGAAACATTCCTCCTATGATCTGTTCCACTCTATTTTGATGTAACCAAGCAATATCAATCAGTCATCTATATAAGGTATGATATATCTTTATCTTTTCGAGATCAACTCCTTCTTTATCCATTACTTTTTATGGTATTTTACCCATGTGTTCCCATTTTTATTTTCATGTATATTCGAAGATGTGGTGGTGTCTTTGCATCCTCGGGTGGATAGAGCTATCATAGGGAAGGAGATCATAACCTGTTGTGTGGCACCTTCTCAGATAAACTTCAAGAACTATTTGAAGTAGGGGATTAGTTGCATCTCTCTTCTTTTGTGTGCAACATTTTTGTTAGCATGTTTTATCCCATTGGATCACAATGGAATTGAAATAAAAAAAATATGAAATAAATAAATAAATTGACATGGATCATATGTTATTGAGTACTGTTTTTTAGATAATCTGATATCAAAACTTGTTTTTTTACTTTTTCATTCTTGATGTAAATTTATAAATAAGGTAAAGCTCTAATTAACTGATAATCTCTAGGATAAAGATAAAGTGGCTTGTGAAAGAATTCAATTGATGTTTTTGCAATTATATATTAATCAAATTGGGGTAGTAATGATGTTTAATTATTTCTGATAGATTACTTGTTAGTTTTCTAGTATTTTGAAACTATGAATAATGAATTGGTTAATCAATGATGGATTAAAGAAATAGATTTTTTGATAAAAGATATTTCATTGTAGGGTTATGAGTTACACTCATGATTGTTTAAATTCTAGAGTCCAATTGATAAGATGGTTGTATTACCCCTTCTTGTGTCGTTATTAGAGCTTAGAAGGCTGTTGTGATATGTGGGGGTAGGGAGACCGATTGGTTATGGCATCATATGACACCGAGAGTGGAGAGATGCATCAATTTAGGATTGTGGGTGTCATAGATGACACCAGGGATGATGTAATGAGTTGGATGTGAATGTTTGGATGTTTGATGTTTCTTTGATTGGTTATCTGCTGAACTGTCACCACTACTCAAGGCAACTGGTCGTGGTTACCCTTCTTCTGAAAGGGGTGAAGATACACGGGTTATGCTACGTGTATTTCATGTTTAGCTACTCAAAGGGAGGATGAGTATATGCTCTTAATATAAGAGGAAACGACTCGAGGGGTAGTTCATCTACTCATAGTGATGAGCCCCTTATGTTTAGTAGTATAGATTGTTTTTCTAGAATGCTTGGGAATAAGGGAATGTAATGATGTAAGTAAATAATTGAATAAATGATGATAACCCATGGGGTTTGAGGTTTCTTAAATGAAATTTTGAGGTTATAATTTTAAAGGGACAGTGGACATTGGGTGTGTAGCTAATAAAATTAAATGTTTAATTGTTAATGGTCAATTAATTTTTATATAATTAATTAACATAAAGTGGAAATGATAAAGAGGTAATAATGTAAGGTAATAATTATCATTAAATGGTTGTATACTTATAGGATACCTAGTCTTAAAAGTGGTAGCTGGGAGTCCGAGAGACATTAGCTACAATTGATTCTAAGACTAGGTTATTCACAAACTGTGGTTGCGAGATATAGTAGATTCTATTCTTTTTGTGTTTCTATACGCCACTCTACCCCACCAGTTAGGGAAACTGACACCCTGGGGGTTTTGATCCCTGGGGGTGTTTTCCCCTACATTTTGATGGGAGGATTGATGGATGACTACCCCCTTTGGCCTCGCTCTCTTCTATTGGTAGTTACTTGTGCTTCTAGGCATAGTGGCTGGTATTCCCCATATATGTGTGTATAGGGATGTTATGGCTTGTGGTTATTCACACACACATATTCTGGATATAGTATCCAATGTACTAAAATATTTGTAATGTGTATAGGTTGTGTTGGATTGGGTATCATTACTCAATGTATGGGATGTAATGGCCTAAGGTATAATACCCAATGTATGATACATGTTATACGAGCTGTTGTAGCTCCCAGAACTACCTGGTTACATTTTTGTGTGGACACAGTGGTTTTGTTGCAATAGGTTCATGTTGTGTTGCTTCACCTGGGTGTTTGAAGGAAGGTCTTTTTAGATAGAGATTCTTAGGACATGCGACATTGGGGAAAAGCGGCAAACCAGTGGGGAAGTAATCGCAGGGTAACAATGATATTCTTAATTTAATTATAAACGCATGTATGCGTTACTTGGTGAGAGTAGCCATGGTGAGGCTTGGAACATAGTATACATGTTTAGGTGATGAGTTATATTAACTTGTTGTTCATTGTGCTTTAGCAAGATTTATTTACTTTTTCCTGAGAGGCTTTGGGGAGGAACCTACAATATGTAATTTTATACTCACCCTATGTATATATGAACTGTTTTTAGGTCACATGGAGAAGGTTAGAGATCATGCTGTTTTCTATTGGATTGGGGTTACAGGAGCTGTTCAGGCTTGTGGTTGCTATTGATTTTACATTCTTTTGGGCACTTGAAAATTTTCCCTTCTAGTTGTCATAGTTTTCATGACATTACATATTTTTACATGAGATTTATTTTATATCTAAGTCTCATTTATAGTTGGTTGGTGTATATCTTATCTCTCTCTTTTGCATGTGTTCTATTAGAGGGTAATGCCTCCAATTTGTGTGTTTACTATACCCTCGTGCTATTCTCCAACCTGGGGTCTATTGGAGGCAGTACTCTAGGTCATTATTTACCTCCTTACATTGCCGGCACAGGAGGGGTACACCATGTGGGGAGGGGGTTGTGACAGTCTCCATGAATAGTGCATTTCATTTTCTTATATCCAAATGTTATCAATATTATAAATACATATATACCGGATATAAATATATATATACGAAATATATATTATATTTAAACCATGAATACAAATATATATATAATGGAATTTTGACCACATATAAAATTTTTAATTATAACAAGTTAATTTTTGACTCAAATTCCAAACATCAACAAAATTGCCAACTTCAGCACAAATAATTAACTACATATTTTAGTAAGGTAATAAGTGATATAAAATTAATAATAAAATCTAAAAAATTTATTAACAAGTATAAATTAGTTTATGTTTATTATTCAGGATGAACAATGAATGAACGAGTCATGTCAGACATGAGGTAAGGGAAATCATAACTCCATCTTATTTCAATGAGTTAAATATCCATGTAACTTGTTTTACAATTAATAGAATATATTTGAATAAACACTTACTGTTTTACACTTAATATCCATTTATATTGGGTGTATTTATATTCTTCACACAAAATTATGTCATTGATTTATCTTTAATCTAAGGATACGATCCTTGTATGGGAACTTATTAAACTAATTTCCTTGTTTTGGTTTGATATTCTACATACATTATATGTCATTCCATGATTATGAGAGAAATAAATTTCTTTATCATATCTTGTATTTATACTTGCTTCATGTGTTTATATAATTAATACACATAATCGATCTATTTTTTTCCAATTTTATCTTGGTACGTGAACCTTTCACACTCTACTTTTAGTCAAAGACTTCTTTTATGTCTTGTCTTCTTAATTTCTATTTTCTTATACTGGGATATGTTATTCTATATCTATATTATTGTACATATTATGTCCAAGTGATGAGACAACATTTTATCTACCATTAACTCATTTTCTAAATTTTAATGTGATGTTGTTAGGGTGCTCGATTTTTATAAAGGCTTTGTCTCAATCTCATTTCATTGAGGAATATCTTGATATTGTGAACCTTCATTATCCTATAAGGTGTATATACAACCCTTTTTAATATTTTTATCATGAATTTCAATATTATCATGATATTTAATGTTTAATTCATTTCATTCATTAATTATATTTATTTATGTGTTTCTAAAGTGTTATGAGACTCTTTAATGAAAATATTTGTTTTAAATGTTTTAAATATTTATTTTCATATATCATTCTCATTAACTTACATATTTTTAAAATGGTTTGAGGATTTATTTATATGCAAAGTAAGGTTTTAAAATGTCATTCCATTAATAGTTTTAAATTTGAATGGGATACTTTTAATCAATAAAAATACTTTTTTAAAAGTTATTATTATTTTTAAATGAATTGAATGTTTCAATATATTGAAATCATGTCATGTTATTGAAATATAGAAGTGTTATAATTTAAAGAGGTAGTATTTATGTGTTATGAATATGTTATGTTTCTTCTATATGGTTTTTTTGTATCAGTGGTTCTGTGATAAACAGAGGGCAGGTGAGCCCGAGATATATCTCCAATGAATTGGGTAACTTGACGGAGGCAAACATTATTATTAATTATAAGAGATTTAGGGAATACACATTGATGGGTATTCCAAATGTAACTCCCTACGTAGCAGTGAAAGAAAAAATGTATGTATGATATTGATGCCACAAATTACCTTTATGATTTATTATTTTTATGGGTTATTAAAAAATCTTATGATTTCATGAGGTATATTAAAGAGAATCTGTTTGTATGTATTGATGGAATAATGTTTTATTTCCTTATTTTATATCGCTTACTGATCTTTTTATGCTCATTATATTGTTTTGAAATATTTTTCACAGGGTATAAGGAAGGGTAAGAGAAAGGAATAATTCAAGAAGATTTAAATCGATAAAATAATTCTGGTTTTATTCAAATTTTTTTTATTGTGAAATTAATTTTATAGAGTAGAAGTGTCAACATTGAAATCATTAGAAATGTAATGTAATATTTATGGCCTAATTCTGAAGAACTATAAACCTAAAAAGTTCCTCAATGATAATTCATGAATTAACTCAATAATACATAATTTTTATGGTTGGGGCCTCATATATACACATTTCCTCCTAACACTAACTACTGGAAAATCGCTACCCAACCCCCCCATCAGGGATATGACCTGCTACTTGTATTTTTAAAACATTGCAATGGCTTTGATTGTGCACAAATAACACACCCAATACCTATGACATTAACGATCTCTTACATAATCAATGGTGAAAAATTTATTTAATGAGAGCTTAAAATAATATTCAATATCATTCTCTAATTTCAAAATATAAAATTTCATTTAAAACAAAAACAATTTTTAATTCAAAACATGAATGTTATAGTACATAAAACCACTGAGTTTCTATAAAAACTTCTTAATCCATTTTCACAAGTTTTTAACCCACTTAATAAACAATTCCATAAATCTCACAATTCATTTTCCCAATTAAATTCAACAATTTAATTGAAAAATAGTTTTTGAAATATGTAATTTAAATTAAAAAATTTAAATCAACCCATTTCCAAAAACACATCCCAATTCAATGGAATTTGGGGTTTTCAAAATTTCCATGCCAAAAATATATCAAATCTCCCAATTAAATTGAATTGGATTGTATCAAATAAATTGATTGATAATATGAAAAATTTAATTTAAATCAACAAATGAAATAAATCAATTTATATAAGGTTAATAAATATAGCCATTCAGGACAGAAACTCTTATCTTTTCTCGAAGTGCAACAGTCAAAATAGAAGCCTTCAATGACAATAATTGTGAATAATTCATTGAAGAACAACCTAGTGGTGAGACCTAACACAAAGAAACATAGAACCATCAATTTCAGGATGATCAATGGAAATACATAAGGAGGAAAAATGGTGAAAGTGGGTGTATGAGAGGGAAATATTACAATGTAATCATATTTCTAGTGTGACTACGAGCAAACACCAAAAGAATGGATGTAGAATATTTGGAAAGATTATAGATCACATGGGGAAGGCCATTGGTCTAGGGATTTGATAATGGAGTGGAAGAAACAGACAATCTCTACCGTGCTTCATATTTAAAAAAACATTGTGAGTTTATTTAATGACTTGTAACCCAAATACATGTTGTGAATATGATAATTCTCATAAACAAAAAAAACATGCCACATTGAAATAAAAATTGTTCATTGAATACATCATGATGTGTAAAATCCATTTATGATGTGTAAACTTTATAGTATAATGACATTCATGAATTTCGTCCTGAAATCCTTCCATGTCATGTAACATAGTTACACAAAATATAACCCTCCTACATCATACAAAAATAGTTGGTTATAGTTGACACTCAACCAAATATATAACTTCAAAATTATAGGTATCCTATTATATCATTCTCAACCCTACACATTTAGTGAAATGGAAAAACCATGACAAGGTTAATTGCGTACATGTCATATCAGTAACAGGTTGTTACATGTAGCCTATATTCATGTATTAGTACAGAAAAAAAAATTATTATTAATATATTATATTATTATACAATATATAAATGTGGTTGTGTGTGTATATCAATGATATATTTTTACAAATTATATTATATGTGTCTCATGTGTGTGATTATAAACACAATTTCTTTTCCACTATAAGGAAAAATAGCATAATATTAGGACATCGTATATGAATTCTTAAAAAAAATTATAGTCTCTTACTTATGTTAGTCATGAAATGGATTTAATATTATTAGTGGTTTTTTTATTGTGATATAATATATTTAAATATGTTTATAATTTTCGGATGGAATTATAGTAATGGTATTTAACATATGATAAGATTATATCAACAGACTAAATTATGGGAGTAGAGAAGTATAATTATTCTACAGGGAGACATTAATTAACTAGAAAATATAATAATATGGTACATGTAAATCATATAAGGTAATGATATTTGTATAGAATTATTCATATTATTTTTTTATGATAGAATTTATTATTGTAGGTAATTCTCTATAAGGTGATGATTGATATGTGAAAATATAAAAATATGATTATTTATATATCATTATAATGGTGTGGAGATTGGAAATAGTTAATTTATATTTTATTTATGGGATATCATTTAGAAATAATTAGAGGGTCCTATCTGATCAACAAACATTGGTGGAATGATCATCGATGTTGGGTGTCAATCACATTATTTTTTTTATGAATAAATCGATTACATGTATTTTCCATTTTAGAGGAATTTTATGTTAATACCATTTGAAAGAATCTCATATTTAATTTTGGAGTTATTTGTAATAGTGTTTTAGATTTATTTTTTATTAAATAAAACCCAATTATTTTTATTTATTCATCTATAGTGAGATACCATCCATTTGAAAACATAAATTAATTATTTACTATTTTGGGTATACCAATATTTACATGATTTATTATTTTGTTATTTCATGAAAATCATATTCTAGTTTTAGAATATTTTTTATATTATATGTTAAAATGGGTATCTTTAAGATTATATGTCATCCTTGTAGATATTTCATTAGCTTCCTAAGCATGATGACATGTTTTGTGATATAGTAAATTATATTGATAGGTCCCCTCTAAAAAAAATAAATAGTAATAGTGGAAATGTTATAATGATATACTTATATTCACATTAATGTGGTGATGTGAAAGAAGATGAAATTAGTGAAATTTCATGAAATTATAAAAATTGTAAAATATTATTTGAATATAAGTGTTTTTATTTCATCCATACTACTAATTTCAAGATTAATATTTGAGACCAAAAATAAAAGAAGTGTTTATAATACCAACCGTTCTTGGAACCATATTATGTCTGTTAAATTTTACTAAGAGATATTTATTTTTGAATGTATTATTGGTTTTCAAATTTGATGTAAAGATAATTATAATACCTATTTTATAAGAGAATAAAGTTAACACAATTGTTATTCTTCTATTATTATTTTGACATTCATAGGTCATGTTTTAGAAAGAATGACTAAATTTATATATTGTTTTATTGAATAAATAAATATCAAAAAATTGTTATATATCGTTTAACATTATGTATTCCTTGTTGTATTATGCTCAATTTTATTTATTTAATACTTATTTATTTTAGAAGAACCTAAATAGATCATGAAAGCATATCACAATGGTATTGGGGAGTACATGATAAAATTGATAATAATGGAGGATGACTCATCCAATATGGAAGATTATCATTATCTAATAGACTCTATTGTTTACTTAATATATCCTCTTGAAATATATGTAGGTGACGCTAATTCTTTTTTTGGATATTTATTTGTCATATAATGTCATATACAAGTGATGAAATGTAATGAATTCAATTTATTCATATGAGAATGAAATTTGATTTATTATAACATATACATATCACAGAATTGTTATTCTATTATAATAAAACATTTAAAATGATTTTTATATATTATAATTCAATGTTTGAATTATCACTAATCATTAATAAAATCTGAGAATGTTTTATAGAGATCATGTCAGAGTTTAAATATTTTGTGGAAAGTAAGATGGTTTACTCAAATGCATTTTCCTCAATGTAGGAATGTTTTTTATGATGGATATTAATTTGTCCCATGAATAACTAATGAGTTGGTATAATTTGTTTTATATAATGGAAGGGTAATTGTATAGAAATATTTATTAAATGATAATAAAATGTCAAAAGGGTTACATAGTGTTATTCTTCCATATATGATCCACAACTAGTATAAATCGGGGTTTTATTTCACGAATGATTATTTGATGGAGTCTATAGAGTTTTCTGTAATCCAAGAAAGGACTTCATTTGAATTTATTATACATATTCTAGGGTAATTAGAAAATGACAACATATGTATTCATATATATACAATATTTGAAAATGAAAACCTAGGTAGACCAATTTATCATTTTAAATCCTTATAACTATTATTTTTACCCACATGGACTATTATTTTAATATTTATAAATAAACGTTTTAAATATATACTTTATTTCATTAAGATTAGGGCGAATATAAGAAATTTTATTTTTGAGGTATGAGGACCATTGTTGATCCTTTTTGGGTAATGTCACCTAAATTTTTTTTCAATATTGTTTATTTTGGAAAGACCATGGTGTCATATAGATTAATATCATTTGATATGAACCAATATGTGAGAGGTACTGAAAAATATGTTATGTATAAGAATTTTTCATGGTTATCCCATACATTTATTTGTAATATGATCCATGGGATGTTGTATAAACCACATTATAAAAATATTCCAAAAGAAAGTCTATCAAACTAATATAGGTCCATTATCATTGGGAACCCTAAAATGGAATTAATACCGTAGTTGTAATCCATTAATGTGGTCTATATAGAGTTTGGGTAATGAGTGGGAATTATAAAATTGTGTCATCCTGAGGATAATTAGTTATACTACAAAATCCAAAATTCAATTGATATAGTTGTTGATATCCATATATTTCCCATTATAAAATATAAAAAATCTCCATTAAATATATAAATTAATATCATTTTATAATCAATTTCTGAAAAAGAAACAACAAAGAGAAATATTATATCGGATGAAAAAGACCCATTATTGAATGGGTTCATGATAATTTATCTAAAAAAAATTATTGTAGAAGGAACACTAATTGAACCATCTGTATTCAGTGTGGTGGGGATTGAAGAATATATCTGTAAATGGTAAGATAGAAATAAAAATGAATCATTTATTGTCAAAGGGAAAACATCAATAAATGTGATAATTATTATAATTTAGGCGACCTTGGTGAATAGTGATCCATTATATAATGGTTGGGGAGAATCATCTTATTAAATAAAATTCCATTATCAATTCTGTATACTAGTGATTACATTCCAAATTGGTTATAGGAATGTTCTTCACCTAGGTAGAATGACATTGTAATCCTGGTATAAGATTAATTATGGATGGTAAGGATAACTCGATTAGAAATTGGGGGTTGTTAAAAGAGAACATCCCCATTTTTATTTTAAGTACTCAAATAAACTACTATTTTCAAATATTATATGTTGTGACATGGAAAATGTAAATATTAATAAGATGAATATAAAAAAAATAAACATATCACTCAAATATACATGTTTTCCACATTCTTTAAATTTGTGTTTACTTGAAAATCAACTATACCACTTCATGGAGTATGAGAGAAAATATGGTAGGTTTCAAATATCTCTAATATTTGTTTATCTAATTTGGAAAAAATGTGGATTTTTGGTGTTTATTTTTTGGTACTGATTATACTATCCTATGGACTTCATATTAGAACCATCAAATCATTATGTATAGAATATTATAATTATATTATAGGGTGTTTATATATACATATGTGGGTGTATTTTTGGATTTCATAGAAAACACATACCCTTTATAATTTGATAGACACCATTACAAAATTTATGTAATCAAATTTTGATCACATTTCATCTAAGTTTCATTTTTTCTCCATGAGTATAAAATTATTATAAATATAATGACTCAAATACATTATAATTGTTATATTCAATTAATGCATTTGTTATTGAGTTGATACTTATTCCTTGGAAATGAATTTGATAATTTTTGAGTTTCAATGTCCCATTCAGTGTTAATATGTTAAAATATTAAAATTTTCATGTAAAAACATGAAATTGTATTTTGTGGGTATTTTAAATATAATATCCCAATTTTTACATTTATTTCTATTTTTGGGAAATAAGAAACATTATTGAATATCATGATATGATTTAACATTTTGTTAAAATAATAATTAATTCAATGTTATCAAAGGAATAAAGAGTCAATATGTCGTAAATAAATCCAATGATGAAAATTATTTCCCTTGAATTTTTCTCAAGATTGGGGTTTTTATCTAGGGGTTTTATAATTTGTTCTTTTGTTTTGGGATCTCGACACAATGTTTTAGGGATATTTTAAATTTTATAAATTTGACCTAAATATATTTTTAGAAATTCCACAATAATTAATATAATATTTTTTATCTGTGTTGTTACCCATATATATATAAATATTCTTTCCTAATTTATAATTAAGAAGGATCGATGTTATGGATTATATGTCAATTTCAATGAAATGATAAATGAAAACTAATAGTGTTCATGTTTATGTTAATAATCAAATATTTAATGAAAATAAAATTTCATTTCTTGTTCGTGAAAAACTATTTCTTAAAACAATTTTACTAATAAAATATTTTCATGTATTTTATTAATTTGGAGTCTTCATGTGATGAATATAGTTACTAATAATTGAATTTGTTCCTCAAATTGAAAAATCACTTGCCAAGAATTCCATTACCCTATTCATTTCAATCACCTCTAAAAATTTCTCAATAAAAATGATCCTACCAGTTGGTGGTTGATGGACAGAGTATTGTATTTCTAAATGATACTTCTTACATTGTATTCATTTTCATTCAGTCTAGTAGAGATCATTATGTTTTCACCCTGCTTGACATTCTTATTGTTAGGGATTTAAATTGAAGAATCATTGTTAGGAGGAATGGATGTGAAAATGAATTTAGTGGGGGGATTGTACATAAATAATATGTTTGATAGTGGGTGAATGTTTATTCTAATTAATAATTAGTATGTGATTTCAATAATGTGGGTAAAAAGTCTATTAGTCTAATATTCATAAATGGTTTGATGTGTTTTATTTAAAAAGTTTATTGATAGGTCCACTAGGCTTGATTCCCCGAGAGGGGGGTGAATCCGGGTATGACCGATTAAAACAACTCCCCCTTTTGATCTTGTTTTGCAGTTAGACAAAACCCTCTTCTCTCTCATTTCTGTTGTACAGTATGAATAACCCTAAAAGCATGAACAAGAGACAAAAATATTTTCTTGGTTCACCATCACTAGTCTATGTCCTTCGAGCATACATCAGGAGTGTGCCGATGTACCAATTCCACTATAACTGAACTACTAAATGTTTGAAGTGGACCCACTGTCCCTCTTAGATTATAACCACTCACAATTTGAGAACCCACCGCTCTCTCAACTGATGTGAGCTCACTACCTCTTGAAGAGATTAACTCATAGTTTATAGACCTGTAGGTCTCTTCATTGACATTAATAAATGCATCCTCCACTATATATAGATTCACTATTGAAGTCAAAATTTCATCCAATGATGAATACCCCTTCACCCTTGACCACTAGGCACCATCCTTTGGGAAGTACATTCGCAAATCACTATACATTGCGAAGCTCCCAATTTCTCAAATCTCAAACAAGCATTAGTGAAGCTTCTGTCTTTTTTAAAGCTCTCTTCATTGTAGAGCTCATGCTGTCGTGGATATCAAGTCAATGCAGAAAGACATCCTTCAGGAAGCTCGCTGAGCGAATGTGGATCACACATCATTCGTGGAGCTAAATTAACCATTGTGAAGCTCCTCTCTTTCGCGAAGCACACTGCCTTCAAGAACCACCTTCCAGAAAAACCTTTGTAATTATAGAGCTACGAATTTTTCATTGTAAAACTATCTGTTTCTCTCGAGGGGGATGAGGCCTATTTATTGGTAATTCCCCCAACCCTCAATCCATCCACACGATGTTACCACCACATCATCTCAAATCATGATGCTTCAAAATTTCTACGAATATTCTCTCAATACTGCAAAGCACCACGAAAATTTTCCGATTATGGATCTCATTGTAATCCTGAAGCATTCCTTCAGATAAATTGTACTGTTTCCGAGAAGCTCTCTCTCATTTACCTTCAAAACTATCATTTTTGAAGCTTTCCATAATCGTGGAGAACACCATCATTATTCATCTTGTCTTCGGGAAATCTAATCCATGAACCCTATCTTCACGAAACTCATCCCTTTTCCATATTTTGATGAGATATTCAAGGAAATCCATATTTCACGATGCTCACTATACTCCACATTTTGGACCACAATTTTTTTTAAAAAGCAAACTATGCCACCTTGTATCTTTTATTTTTTACTGCCTCCTGATATTTCAATCCTTTCTCATGGTTCTTTGTCAACATGGACTGTTAAGAACATCCCTAGAATTTGAAAATACACCATAGAAATCTGCATTGTCAACAAACACAAGAAACCCAAAAAATAGCAATGATACCTCCACGGATTTTTTCCCAACAATCTCCCCCTTTTGGTTTGTTGAAAAATGATTTCAAAATGATTCTTTCCACATTGATACCTCTCTAAAGCTCCTTCCATTATCACCCAGACTTTTCCGATTTTGATTCACATAGAAACCAAATATTCACTCACCATATACTCTAATACCAAATGGGAAATGCTTGGTGTGAGAAAAAAGAGTAGTATGAAAAGTTCATCAATGAATCACTTCATGCTAGACACCAGTTGTTGATAACTAACTGATACCAATTTCCAAACTGATACCAATTTTTGATCGTTGGAAACCCACAAACACCATTCCAATTACAATTCCACTCTTCTTATTTTATCTCTATCCTTAACTATCGTGATATCTAAGCATTGATTGATCACTTCTATTATCATCTGATTTAAAACTCTCCCCCTATCTCATTGCACTCTCCCTATCCCACTTCTCCACCTGTCAGAATCTCCCCTTGTCATTGACAAAGACATTTTGTCTATTCCTTTTCTACAATTTCTCCCACTCCATGAGTTTCTCTTTCTACTAATTTGTCAACGATCCCAAAGGTCACTCCATTGTGGCCGACATCATTGGAAAGAACACAGATTAGAGAATTAGAGATAAACATACAATAACTCAGGGAGTGGGGGTGGGGGTTCCACATCGACACTTTTTCATGTGTGGGGAGTTGACTAAACACCTAGAGATAGTTAGTCCATTTTTAAATCTTACTAGGGTAAGGGCTTTGTCAATATGTCTCTAACCTATAGCTCTGTAGGCACATACTCCAACTTGACGATTCTCTGCTCAACCTTCTCCTTGATAAAATGATCCTTTATCTCAATGTGATTTTCCTTGGTGTAATGGATGGTATTTTTGATAGGATTTATAGTGCTATAGTTATCTCACTTGATTCCAATCATAGAATTTACTTCAACACCCATATCGTAATGATATTGTTTCATCCACAATAACTGTGTGAATGCTTGAGTGGCAACAATATACTCATATTTTTCAATGCTCAAGAAATTGAAATATTTGTTATTTCTTAGCCATGACATACACAATCCACTAAGATAGAAAGATCTTCCGAAGGTTGATTTCCTGTCATCTGTAGAACCGGACCAATTGGCATATGAATATCCCAACAGATCTTGATGTTATTTTTCATTATACATCAAACTGAAATCCATAGTTCCATTGATATACTGATGTATTATTTACACTGCAGGAATGCAGATTTCTTTGGGATTACTTTGATATCTCTCTTCTTGACATGTGGAAAATATAATATTATTTCTTGTTTCTGTCAGGTATAGTAAACTCCCAAAAACTTGCTTACATTTTGTGACATTAACTGTCTTTCCATTAACATCTTTTGATAATTTCATCTGAGTATCATCTCGAGTATTCAACTCCATGGAATTTTCAATTACAATTCTTCTTAGAACATCATTGGCATATTTTGATTGTGAAATTAATATTCCATTACTTTTTTGTCACCTATAAACTAAGAAAAAACATCAGCTCACCAATCATAGACATTTCGAACTTATGTTTCATGAATTTAGAAAAGTGTCTAAAATATGATTCATCTAATCTTCCAATGATTATATCATCGACATAAACTAGCACCATCAACTGTTGATTAATATTGTTTTGGAAATAAAGATTTCAATCCACTCCACAAAACTGGAAACCATGTTTCTTCAAATACAGATCATGCCTTTATTATCATGCTCTTGGTGCTTGTTTCATCCCACATAATGCATTCTTCAGCCGAAAAACCATGTTCTCAACCTCCTGAATGAGAAAACCAATTGTCTAATTGATATACACTTCTTACTCTAGAATCCCATTCAGGAATGTAGATTTGAAATCTATATGGAACACTTTGAACTTCAGTTGCAATGCAATGGCTAGGAATAATCTGATTTTCTCCAACCTTACAAGTGGTGCAAATGTCTCATCGACATCAATTCCCTATATTTGGGAGTATATTTTTCACACATTTTGTGTTTTATTTCATATATGTTTTCCATATTCATTAATCTTGTTTCTAAAGACCCATTTTTCCTCAATGACATTATTTTCTCCTGGCCTCGAAACAATATCCCATATCTAATTCTTCTCATTCTGATCTATCTCTTCATTCACTACCTGAACCCAGGATTCGTCTTCAGATGCATCAGCAAAGCCTTTATGCTCTACTTGAGATAATAAATATGTTTTTTATAGTGACTTCATTATTCTTTTCTAAATTGGTGCTGATTGATCACCAATGATATTTTTCCTAACAATTTCAGATTGAATCATTGGATTATGTGTAGATACATATTTTTCAACATCATTCTCATTATCGAAATCTTCTCCTGAATTAGCATTGTCCACCTCTACTCCTCTTGTGTTACTTTCCTCATCATTACATTCATATGGAAATTTTTCACTATGATGTTGAATACTCTCATCATTCTCTACTATAGTGATATCATTGTTCATAACTACTTTTCTTAGCCTTTTGTTGAATCATTTGTATGATTTTCTTTTTACTAAGTAGCCATAGAATATACCCTCATCTCCACGTGAATCAAATTTTATATGTTTCTCATTATTGAGGATAAGGCACTAACTTACAAATATTCAAAAGTATTTCATTGTTGGCTTCTTTCCATACCACATCTCATACGGAGTCTTTCCTTCCTTCTAACATAAGAGAGACCTGTTAGAAATATATATCGATGACAAAAAAGCCTCTCAAAATTTCTATCGTAGGTAATTTTTTATGAGAATCATTATTTCCATGTTTTTGATGATATGATTTCTCCTATTTACCACTCTATTCTATTAGGTATTTTTCACTGAGGAAACATGATGCCCTATACAATGTTTCTCGAGATAGTCTCCCATTTTACTGTTTGGGAATTCCGTACCATTTTTAGTACAAAACTATAGAATTTTCTATCCAGGAATCCTTTCGCACTCTCTAGAACTGTTTTGAGCTTATTAACACAACATACTTTTTTAAAATAATATATACACATGCCATTTTTCTATAGTAATCAATAAAAAGAACATATCACCTCTTTCTATCAATTGATCATGGTGTGATAGGCCCACAAACATCAGCATTCAAAAATTCAAGCACCCTTGTTGAATTCTTTTTCTTTTGCTTATACGCCTATTTGATAATATTCCCTTGTTGGCATGCATCATATGTGTGATTATGATCACGTGATAGCTTAGGGAGGTCTCCTTCTCCATCACACATTACCAGATCTCCCAAGGATGGTTGACATAGATAACCAAGTCATTTATTCCATAACATTTATTTTTTTATCTGAATAGAAAGAAAGTATCTTCTAATACACTTACCGTATAGGGATTTCCATTTTTTATTTTTCTCTGTAGAACCACTACCCTGTATCTTCCATTGAAGATAAAAATCATCTTATTAAAACTTATATAATATCCTAAGTCACATAGTTGACAAACACTGAGAAAATTTTGACTGAGGCCTTCTACAACTAAGACATATGCACATCTCATCTCTTTTCCCCCAATCTTGGCCTTTTTTGTGCCAATAATTTCCATGCCATCATCCTTTCCATACATGAAAATTCCCTTTTTTCATATTTTACCCCTGTAACAGGATCCTTATTACCTGTCATGTGAGATGTTTATCCACTGTAAAGGATCCACACAACAAAGTGATCTGATGCCTTAAGGGTAATTTCTGCCACCACTGACTTATCATCATTTTTCTTCTAGGTCCATGTTATTGCCTTCACACTCAACATGTATTGAGTCTTCTAATATTTCTCAGAGTATGATGGATCATCATCAACATACAAAGCAGAAAATATATTAGGAATTTTCATCTCAATAGTTTCTTCATTGATATACTACTTACAAACATTTGGATTATCCTTGGGCACATTTCTTTGTATGGTCGAAGTACAATACCTATCCATGTTCACAAATCCTCCACACCAAATATACAATCCTTAAAAATATGTTCTAGAGAATTGTTTTATGTTTGTCTACCACCTCTGTTCTTGGGACAATTGATATATCATGGCTATAGAACACACATACTGTGAATATCCCAGCATTCCACCAATATAACACCTAATATAAGGTGAATTCCTTCATGTCACTTCTTTACTGTTAGTTTACCCTTGGGATCTCTGAATATTCTAATTATTCTTTGTCCCTAAATCAAACTTCAGTATCAGAATGGGTGCTTGCAGTCTGATGTCATTTTCAATGATTGTTCTTACGATCATGCCCCCTATCACCCTTAGCATCTGAACATAATTGACGCTTTCTTTCTTCTAAACCACTATAAAACAATTTAAGTTTCATTGTTTTCAGACTGATCTACTTTCCTGATATTCCAGAAGGTGTCAAGAGTTTTTCTTAATCCTTATGTTTTTTTTTCAAACCGAAATCCTCTTCTTCATGTTCATCCATATGCTGGATTTGATCAATCATTGTGTTATTCATTCTTTCGATCTCCCTTTTCTATACTTCAATATTTATTTTATACTCACTAACTAATACTACATCCTCTGGTGTCATTGAATTGATTTTCTCAATTTCTTCCATCATCTCAGAAATCTCTTCTTCTTGTAGCTGAATATATAGTTTGGCATCATGATCAAATTTGTTTGTATTCTTTGTTTTCCCTTTACAAACAACTATCTCTTCAAGATCAGCCTCTAAATCAGCATGCATATCAGGTATTTCATCAACTTCTTCTTCTCCTTCATCATCTTCAGTTTCATTCATCTTCTGAGAACCAATTCTTACCTCCACCATAGCATTTTACCCACAATATTTTGCAGTTATCTATCTCTTCAACATCCTCAACCTTAGACTTGTCTGAACTATCACATTCTTTTGAATGAATTTTCATCTTTTTAATGATATTTCTCTTAACGATTTCTTGTATCCTCCATATACAAGAGACTTCTTGTTGTGAATTTCGATTTAATCGATATCATCATCTTCTTAAAACATTTTGGGGCAACTTTCCACAAGATATACAACCTAACCACATCAAAAATAGGAATGTGGAAGCTTCCCATTAAACCTTAATTTTCCTCTTTGAATGTTTGAGGAGAGGAATGACATCCCATCATTTCTCTCTTCTTCTTCCTGAAAATCATCAATGGTGAGGTTCTTCATGGAATTTAATGGCACATCGTTGGATTTAACTTTTTCAAAAACATTGTTATCATAATTTTTCCTTTCATATGCAACAAGAGTGTCATGCATGTTATCCAATGTAAGCTCTTTCGGGCCTTCATCATCCAAAACTGAAACATTCTGATTGAACTGACATAGATGTTTCCTCAATATGCAGTTTAAAATATTTATGTATTCAATAAATTTTCTATATCCTTGCATGTCTTCCACTAAAACATTTAACCTGTCCAATAATGCATTAATAAACTCAATCAGGTTCATTCTCAGATCATCTTACTTATTCCACAGTACATGCAGCATCACCTCTATGACCTTTTTTTCTCTTTCATATATGTTAAATAACTTTTTCCACATGGCATGTGGTGTTTTTAATGACATCAACTTTGTATAAATAGCATTGGATATGTATCCCCTTAAACCATTAATTCCCTCAGCATCAGCATCTAAATCTTTACACACAGCTTCAAATAACGCACCACTATTAATATTGGCTATTATGACATGCAATTCTATTGTAAACACATCCATTCCCAAGGATCAAATGTTGTGTTGCATGTGATTCTTCCATATCTGAAAATTCTTTCCATCGAAGATCTGAATACCTTTGTGATTGGTGACATCCATTTGAGAGAGAAACACTGATATCAACATTTCCCTCTAATACCAATTGTTAGTTCCACTAGGATAGATACCCTGAGAGGGGCGGGGTAATTAGGGTATGATATATTAAAACAACTTCCCCTTTTGATCTTTTTTTTTGTTGTAAGACAAAACCCTATTCTCTCTCCTTCCTATTTTAGAGTATGAATAATCATTAAAGCATGGACATGACACAATTATTTTTACTTTGTACACCCTCACTTGGATACATCCAAATAGTATACACCAACAGTGTGATGATTTACCAATTCGACAATAGTCACACTGATGTTTACAAGTTCAAAGTGGAATTATTGTCCCTCCTCATTTACAACCACACAGAATTTGAGAACACACTGCTCTCTCAACTGAAATGAGCTCACTTCTTTTTCATAAAATTCACTCACAGTTTATACACATGTAGGTCTGTACATTACCTCTAATGAGTGCATTCTCCAATGTATATAGATGCATTATTGGAGTCAAAATTTCCTCCATTGATGAATTCCCCTTCGCCCCTAACCACTGGGAACCAACCTTTGGGATGTACCTTCGCAAATCACCCTACATCGAGAAGCTCTCAATTTCACGAAGCTCAAACAAGCCATAGCGAAGCTCTTGAATTTTCTTGAATATCACACCTTTGCAGAGATAAGGCCATTGTGGAGCACAAATCATCACAGAGTGACTTCCTTCATGAAGCTCACAGAGACAACGTAGAGCACACAAATTTCACGGAGCTAAATTAGCCACCGTGAAGATCCTCTCTTTCATGAAGCACACTGCCTTTGCAAACCACCTTCACGAACCACCTTTACAATTATAGAGCTATGAATTTTTATTTGTAAAACTCTATCTTCTTATCAAGGGTGTTGAGGCCAATTTATAGGTCATTCCATCGACCCTCGAACCATCCGCGCGATGTCAGCGCCACTTCATCTCAAATCGCGATGCTCTAAAATTTCTGATGAAATTCAATCAATATCATAAAGCACCACGTCAATTTTCTGATTGTGGAGCTCGTTGTAATTTTAGATAATTCCATAAATTAATTCAAGCCACCGCCCTGATTCTCCCTCGCATTTCCCTTCAACTATGACGTTTGAAAGGCTCATCATAATCGTGGAAAAAATCATCAAAATTATACTTGTCCTCACGGAAGTCAATCCATGATGCATATCTTCATGAAACTCATTCCTTTGACAAATTATGGTGTGATCTTCATGGAAATACTTATTTTTCGATACTCACCAGAGTTAAAATTTTGGACCCCAAAAATTTGGCAAACACTAGAAGACCGAGCCACCTTGTATATTTTATTTTTTACCGCCTCCAGATCTACTGTTCCTTTATCGTGGTTCATTGTCAACATGGGTTGTTTACAAAATCTCTAGAATTCAATAATTGACCCTGGAAACCTACATTGTCAAAAAACACAAGCATCCCCACAAATTCTACAATAATACCTTCATGGATTGTTTCCAACTATCCCCCCTTGGATTTTTTGTGATTATTGAAATTGGTATATTTTATAAATATATGTCATAAAAATACTATATTATAAATATTATACTCTTTATTGCCACGTGATTATATATGAATTTTAAACAAGGATTGAAAATAGCATTTTAGAATATGAAAATACCCAAATACATAGTGAATTATATAAGTTTACAATGAATTCACTTGGTTACATGACACATATAATAAATATAATTCTTCATCACCCTTATATATCACACATTATGTCATATGGTGTAGCATGTTGTGTACAATAAAATAACAAGATGAAGTTACAGAATAATGTACCCAATAACTAACATCGGTGAACATATCATGTTATCTAATTTTAATTTGTTATAATTTAATGTATAGTATATTTTCAAAATAATATTTCTAATGATGTACAATTCAATTATAGTGAATTCTAATAATTTTTCTTCAACTTGAAAAATGTTTTCACAAAACATCCTCAGTCAACCTGACATTACAACTTAACTATTAAACCACTTGTCTTGAATGATGTGATAAATATTCTTCATGATGGAAACTAGTTCTTGATATTGATGGAAACCATATTGGGAGTGGTTTTTCCATGATAGAGATACTAATATAGAATCATAACCTAACCACGAATCAAGAATAATATGCGCATAAAATTATCATCATTCAAAATAAAATATATAGATTCAAAAAAGATATGTAAGATAACCATGGAATATTGAATAAAAACACCAAATTATTTAAAAAATTCAATTTTATTATAATTAATAAAAATATTAAATAATAATACCAAATTAGGACCGTCAGAATATGCAGTGGATGTAAAATATAGATAATACAAATGGTTTAATATTTCAATATTAAAATTTCCTACAATTAATGATGACAACATGTAATAATTATGAAAAAAATCCTTGGGAATCATAATTCATTACTATATAGACATTTTTCTTTACCCATAAATTTAAAATCAAACATATTTAGAAACACCTGAACAAATATAAAAACAGTAGAGTGGTACAAACAACATCATGTCATTTTCTATAATGAGTGATATAAATAAACATAGTTGGATTATATTAAATATAACATATCATTTATTTTTGGAAAACTTATTTAAGTTATATTTTGAAAACTAATTTAAAAGTTGAATATCTAAATTTAAGGAACATTGATTATATGCACCATTCAATGAAACATTTTTTAAAATAAATGATTCACCCTTTTAAAAATAAAGAACCATTTTCACCAAAATATACCATGAAGAAAGAAGTTACTATTTTATAATTTAATTATGAGTTTATAAAACAATTACTAAGAGGGTTGAATCTTTAATTATATTTTAAAAACCCTTAAATATGAGAGAAATATCACCACATTGTGTAAATAATAAAAACCATCCAATTTTAATAATTTAAACAAAATAAAAATTTATCTCCTTAACAAAATGGAATTAAAAACATAAAATAAAATAATGACATAAATTATATACTCCACTATCATTTCAAGATACATAATATAATAAAATATTTATAATAAAAGAGGTTCCAGAAATACCAAATAGTAATAAAGGAAAATAATAAAATTAATCCCCTATGAATATCCATCAATTTAATGTCTAATTTTTATAAGAATCTAACTAGTTACTAGTGATATGACCAACAAAAACATAAAATAATCAATCAGTTGATAATCCTCAATGTTATAGCAGGTCATAATAATATCATGACACTGTATATTTATATCTTATAGATTATATCAAGTGGTATTGTAGAGTTAATAGGGATAGTAAGACCCAAAACAAATAACTCGGTCATTCCCCATATTTCCCATGAATTATCAATGAAGTTTTGATTACTTAAATATCAAAATAATCGACATATTAACCAAGATATGTTAACTAAAAACCATATTTCACTAACAATACCCTCACATGGAAAAACATCCTTTCTCAAAAAGTAATTATTTTTTAAAATATAATCAATACACATCCCAAAACAGGAAATTATATATAAAAATAAATTACATGAGGATAACAAAAAAGGTTTTAAATAATAATATTTACCCATTTATTATATTATATATTGTAAATTCAATCCAAATGTGGATTAAAATCCATTTACTCATACAATTTCTTCTGATAACCAAATAAGGATCAATCTATATAACTACAACAATTTATTTCCAAAATTTCTTTCGAAAATAAAAGATTTCATATATAAATAAAACCTATAAATGTGGGATATAATCTTTAGAAATCATAATAGGCCATAGATAATCTCTCAAAATATAAATTCATTTGATGGACCCTCTAATGAATTTTCAATAATACATGGAATGAAAATATATTATATTTTCAAATGAATAAAAAAATAAATCCATTATGATATTTAAAAAAACATTGATGTATTAAATGTATCCCTCTTGAAAAAATATATTCCTATATGACATGATGAAAAAATATAATTCAGAACCAAAAAGCCTCATTTTTTTAAATGATAATGTTTTCAAATATATATATACATTAATTTTCATAAATTAAATCACCATATTTGAAATAGTCCATTTATTGATCAATCATCACTTGTACATAGACAAACCAACCAACTCTACCATAATAGACATATCCAGAATCATATATTTAATCGATTAATTTATCATTTTTATCAAAGAATGGACAACAAGTTGGAATTTGTTTATGGGAAGAGTAATAGTATAATAAATATATAACATTGTGTAAAATAAAAATAACTAGGAAAATATGACATGATAAATTGATGTTGAATAAAGGATTTATTTTTTTGATATCTTATAAAATGTTTTAAATGACAATGAGGGGAAATTAGAGTTAATCTATGTACAACTAATGAGGTGTAATATAAGTATTTTATGAAATTTATGAAATAATATTTCAAACTCCATGTAGTGGAAACTATCCATTCCATTATTTTTCTCCGCATCTGAAACATGCCATGGAAAATATTTTTTTACCACATCACTTCACTCTAAAATATGAAATAACTAAGAGCCAATTCTTTTGAAAAAAACAGAATTTACCTAAGTACAAATGTAATGTGAATATCCTAATGGAAGACCAATATATATTCTTAATATGGAGAATCCATGAATGATACAATATTTTTCATTGGGATCATTCACTTGGGGTGTTATAATGGCATAACATGGCCCATGAAATTCCACAACAAAATGACACAAGTCTACATTGTTGTGATTTAATTCCACACACAATTTTTTTTTAAAAATGATGTAAATACCTTATTGGAAGATAATGACCAACATATCTCAATTACAATAATAATAAAATAGTTTAAAAAATCTTTAATCAGGATAACTAAAATAATTGAATAACTCATAAAAATAAAAAAACCCACCTATTAAAAAATATTAAATTCCACAATGACATGGGAGTTTTAAAATTCTCCCCAACATTACAGCTACATCCACTAAAATTTTTTTATAAGAACAATTTGTTCGGAATAAAAATATAAAAACCAAACAGTATATGTTGAAGGGTTAGAAAACACATAAGATATCAAATTATAAAATATCTTAACAAAATAACACAATCAAAATTAAATGTTATAAATCTTCAAGTATTGAAAAATTTTATAATGAAATTAACCATCTCATAATATTAGGAAACAATAAATTTTAATAATCAAGAATAAAATGGGACTCCTTGTTATTTTGAATTCATTTATAAGAGTAAGACACAAAAGAACCATCCAAAAGATAACTAAATCATTTACAAAACTACATTTCCTCAAATCCAGTCATTGGAAAAAAAATAATCATCAATGATAAAAAAACTACCATCGCTGAATAAATAAATATTATGGAATGTGAAAAACCAAATAATATTCCAAATACAACAATTAAATAAAGATAATTGATTAATTACTTATTAAAATTAATCTATGTCAATTCCACAATTATAAAAAACATGGTAGCTACCTTTAATTCATATAGTGTGATGGGTGAGATTATTGTTACTACTAGAAGGGTAAAAAATTTATGGTGAACATAAAAGAAAAAAATATTGATATACTCCCTAAATATATACCATTGAAATTGTAATATATATTGGTATAACACACATTCTAGTTACTATGGAACAAAAAATTTGGTTCCCATGTAAAACACCTCAACATCCTTGGTATAACTCATGTATATCATCATATACATAACCCAATGGTATATCAAATCAATAAAGAGTGAGAATAATAAAATTAATGAAAAGTAATTGATAAAAAATTGGAGAAATAACCAAGTAATAAACAAGCCTCATTAGCCTATATTCAACATCTATATTAATTATTTGGCCTGAGATTCATGGAATCACATCCTAATTGAATTAATAGTTTACATGTTCTGATGAAGCATATATATATACATTATACCCTTTTTAGATCAATAATAGACAATAAAACCAAAAATTTATAAAAATAAAATGCTCTGATTCATGGAAAACTCATTGAATGGCCTCATCGTCATAACATAGTGAGGGGAAAAAATATTTTTGAGATGAACTTATCATGAATGGGTTCATATAGGGGAATATATAATAAATTAATATAGTATAATCAATATTGAATCGTAAGTAACCAAACCCAAATTCCATTGTCATAAATTTACTATATTAATAGATATGGAATAATTAATATTTCAAGGTAAATAACTAAAAAACATTTTTTAATAAAGAAACTAATAATAATGTGTTACAAGTAAATGATAATAAAATAAATGTATTAAAATAATCACATAATCATAAAACAAAAATGTGGATATATTAATAGATCCATTAATAAAATTTACCTAAATATTTGATCTCACAATGAGGGAATTAGTAATATCATATATCTGAAATATCATGTTCTTACCCCAAGAAAATTAATCTCAATATCTATCCTTATAAATGATTAATTATATGGGAAGAAACCCATTAAATTTTTTAAATATAATTTTCTAATTAGACATGTCAATGCACCAAGGTGCTATCTAAAATCAGGAATAAACCATGGATTAATCTCTATATCATGACTTATATTTCAAATAATCAATTTTATTCATGAACATCATCCCTATTCATTAGATATCTATATTGAGTAAAGGTTATGGATTTCAAATATTTACCCATTTAACCAATTAAAATTCAATTCAAACCCTATATTTATAAATGTAATATGGTTTAAAAATAATTAAATACACCATTAAAGTGTATTTATATTTATTATAAATTTATTAACCAATTAAAATCAATCATATGAAGGTGATTGTTTCTACATAATATTAAAAAAGACATTATAATGAGTAATTTCCCAATACCTTGAAAAAAATTGTAATTTTCAATTAAAAAAATTGTTTATAATAATTAAAATTTAAACATAAAATAATATGAATAAAGTATTAATTATTATATTAAATGTACTAGGGATTTATATATATTTTAAAAAATAAATCTGGTTCCCAATAAAAAATAATCCTCAATAGAATATAAATTGAGACCAAATCCCATACCACACATTTCATTTTGGTTGACTATTATTTATCATCCTATATAGTTATTTTAATCATTTTATTAACTTTTATCATGAAATTATTAGAATTTAAACCATAATATATGATTTTTTACATCATTTTATATGTTTGTTAAGTAACCTTCATTAATTTCATTTTTTAGTGTGATATTTCCCTTAGTTTCACAATAGTGTCTTATCATTAAATATTTAATTCATTACCATGTTTTATAGATCCATTTTCCAGTGAATAATAATAATTATTAAATTATCATAATGTTTTTAGATGATGTATACTTTTAAAAAAATTCATTAATTATTTTAGTGAAAATTATAAATGTAATGATAATGGAGATGGTAAGTCAAACATATGCATGTGTAATGTTTCCATTTTTCAATAAATATTATGCGAAGGAGGTATTTAATATAATAAAATTTCTATAATTATAATAATATCTTATATATCATAACTTTTTATATATTTACTTGTTTATATCATATGTTTTCTTTGGTGATGAAAAGAGAGTATCATCATTTCATGATGGAGGTATCTCACATGTACTTGAATAATGTTATCATCTTTATTTTAGTCAATAAAATAAAATATTATGACATATATTATAATTAATAAAAATTAATAGGTCATTAATATTATAATTATTTCATATATATCACATATAATCTTTATCGGTATTTATATCACCTTCTATGTAAAATGTTATTGAAAGAATAATCATATCACTTCATAAGGTTTTAGTCCACCATCACACAAGAAATGTAATAATGTCCCCTACAGAATGTGAAGTAAATTTTATATATGTTATATAATTATTCTATAGGTATAATTTTGTAATTAATTTCTTATATATAATTGATATCCTTCATCATACCCAACTGTGATAGGTGTTATCGAAAAAACGAATCAAAAAGATTCAAAAAGTGTTAGTTTGCCTCTCACTAATGCTTATATCATAACCAAATTGATTAATGTGAAAATGGTTGTAGGTCATGTAAAAATAAACAAAAACTCATTATATGATTTATTTTAAATTTTAATATGCTCATGGTTTAATAATAATTGAATGAGATGGAGGAATAAACAAAATAAAAAAGCATGTTGTAGAACCTTACAACATATTTAGGTTTCCTCTATATCTTTATATCAAAATTACTCCCTAAAAAGTATATTTTTGGTAATATAATGATTATAATATGAGATTAGGGAATTTTGGATGTTATTTTTATATGTAATGGCAGATCTATAACAATTTTATGGTGTGAATAATATAGGATAGGGGGTTTCCTTTAAATCATACTCCTGATTTTAAAATGAAAAAAAACCCTATAAAATGATCCATCCTCGGACATATAATATATAAGGTTGAAAGTGTAAATAATGTGGTATTTTACATTTTGGTAGGTTATTTTAACCACTTTCATCATAGTTTAACACTTAATAAATCAGTTTCTACAATATCTTTAGTAAATATTTTTTTTCATATTCAATATTACTTTTGGTCGAAGAATATATTTACCTTATTATTAATTATTAACAATGATGATTAAAAATATTGAAAAAAAATTCAAATTTCATTAAATATAAATTGAAATATATAATTTAAAATTAATCATGCACATGCAATGAGAATATGGGTTTTTTAAGAAAAAAATTTCAGAAATTGACAATGTTTTTATATCAAATTTCCAAATTAAAATCATTCCAATGAGAGAAGTTATTTTAATTGATTTAAAATTTCACTTGTATTACATTCAAACAAATTAAAAATATAATTTACATGTATGAAAAATTTAAATTAAATGTTAATATTCAATTAAAATTTAGTATTTTTCATTTTTCTCCCAAACAATGGAACATTCCAAAAATTCAAAAATCCCTAATTTTGAAATTATGATTCAAAAAATTAATTTAATTTTTTCAAATAAATTTTATATAAATGGTAAAAACATATTTTTAAATAATGTGTGAATGTATTGAATAAACCATCTTTTTTTTAAAGAACACATTCCATCAAGGAATATTTCTTTTATAATTAACAGAACATTATTTTAATTTATTATTAATATAAAAAAAATGTACATGTGTACATTTCATAACTTTAGTTATTTATTTTCATAATTATAATTCTATAGTCAACATGATAAAATTAATATTAAATAATATAATTATAAGTATATTTTGTAAGTAAAACTAGATATTCGGTTTAATGAAATTTATTTCATAATCTCATTATTGTACATATATTAACATATCAGAAAAAAATTATTATAATCAAAATATAACATAAATTATTGGGGTTTAATTTTTTATTCTAGTATTAACTGTTAATTTCATATAAGATATTGAATTAAATTTAATTCTTTTATAATTTATTTATGTTAAATTCTTTTATATTAAATAAATTGCAGCTTCACAATCTAAACATAATATCGGAAAAAACTATTTTATATTTTAATGTTATTTTATTAAAACCTGATATCGTAAAATGTGTTAAAAATATCTTCTTAATAAGATAAAAAATCATATACAATGGTAGTATAGAATAATATATAACTATGATTATACATAGGATGACATTGGTTAAAATTGAATATATTAATATATAAGTATTGAATACGTAATTATAGAGATTTGTAATGGTTATTGATCTAAAAATGATGAATGATAAATTGAAGTAAATGGCCCCTGAACCATACATAAAGGATGATTTAGATGATCACATGTTCAAAAACTAACTTATTCAAAAATATCATTTTTCTAGAGTTGTGTAATTCAAATACAATTTTGAGACTAAATATATGAAAATATAATTTCATTATATAAATATATTTCATAAAAAAATATAATTCCGGGGTTATGATTCAGTTAATATGAAAACATGAAATTTTAATGGATGAATGGATGAAATTCTGATTTATCAGATTATATTATCCCAAAAAGTGTGAAAAGTGATTCGTTTTATCTCTTATTATTTTCCAAAACCATTATAGTTAGAATATGTTCTTTGATATTATACCATTACCTATGAAACTACATCCAAATGTAAAATTAATAGATTTCATAAATATTATCCTTGTGAAAAATTAGAAAGAAGATATTATGTATTACATAAACAATGTGAAATTTCTTTATATTATATTCTTTTGAAACAATTTAATATAATAAATAAATATAAAAAATTATTTAACATATGGCTTATAACTTACTCTATAATTGAAATAATAAATATTTAAAACATTCCATGAATGAAAATTTATGTATAAAATAACTTCAAAAATCGTAAATTATTTTAAAGGATGTTAGTACTACCCATTTTTCAAAAATATAATCAAATATCACTAATCCCCACATCCTTATCTAAATATCATAAACATATTAAGGGTTATATTTTCCTTTATCATGTTTTTTCAATGTAGTTAAAATGTATACTTAATCGTTTTTATTTATCATTGGTGATAATAATCACCGCCGCCAAATCCATTTTTTTTATTTTCTAAAAGCCACGTTAAGGGTAAGTCGTAACCATACATCATAAGATTCAAAAACTGCACCCCAACTGCACAAACACACCAAATTCCAAAGATCCCGCTTCTTTGGAACTGTTCCACCAATAGGGAAATAAAATTCAAAATTCAAAAACAATAAACCAGTAGTCAGACCATGTTCCACCAATAGTCATAATTATGAGTTGATCCGAGAGCCACATTGAGACGCGTAAACGTTGATTCGGTAACCTGCCTCGATTCGAGCCGATGGCATATCCCATCTCCGACATCATCGCTTCTCGGAACCATCACCTCCATCACCGCTGTCATTGCCTGAATTCCATCGCCATCATCACCAGCTTCATCGCTCGAGCAAACCGTTAGATACAGAAGTGTTAGGAAAGCTGAAGTTCATAGAACATCGTATCCCAGATCCCCTGTGTAACTGCCGCTCCTGATCCGACATGGAGAGTCGCGGAGAAAAAAGGGGTCAGATCCGTGGTTTGGGAGGCCAAGGGCTTCGACAGCGCAACCTTCAATAGGAACCAGCGGCGACAGCGCAGACTTAACACCACCTTCAACATCCGTGTCCAAACACCACACCATTGTCGAGGAAAGCCAAAACAAACCCATACCAGATACAGAAGTCAAAAACATCCCTGATCCAACCTTAGACAAATACTACATTTTAATAATTATAAATTAAATAATTATTATGACAAGGTTATCATTGATAAAATACGAAAATGAAATAATTTTTTAGAAAAAACAACAACATAAATGATTCCTCTGCATCTATGTGTGTAGTCAAAGATTAACCATTTCACATTCAATCTAATTGAGTTATATACCATTGAGTCATAAGGATTTTTTTTGTATTATTCCCCAAATAATTATAGATGAAGCATAAAAAATGGGAAAAATTAGTCATTACATAAAATTATGAGCATGTGGTAATCTTCCATTACACATGGAGAAAAACTGTGTTTTAAGCATGAACTCAGATGTTTTTTTCTACACACATATAATTTTTAAAAATATTTCATCCCTCTATTCACATTATATATATTATTTTTCATAATCCCCTTGTTCTATTTCAAACATTAGATTTCATAATACTTATATAATTTTATCTCTTCCATGTTATAACATTATTCTATATCCTTATATAATGATAATGTTTTAGAGAATATGTCCATTGGTAATATTGGGTTATTAACATAAAATATATGCCCATTTTTAATATTTATATCATGTTTATTGGTGATGTTCTCATTCCATTTTCTGGGAAAAAATTCAAAATCATGTAATACACTAGATTATATCATATCCATATGAAACATTAGGTGTAATACCAAAAATATGTCAATATATTACAAAAAATAAAAAATATATTAATTGTTAATGTCACAATAAAAACATGGATTATTTTAGGATATCATTATTTTCAAATCATGAATAATGGTTTGGTATAACAATTACGAATTATACTCAAATAATCCATGGGGAGAGTCGAACCAGCTAAAAAGTATATATTGTTTTCATCAACAAGGTGATGATCAGATCATTTTCAGAGGATAATTTTTGAATTTTTTACCCCTACAGACCGCTATTCTAGAACCACATCAACTTTAATATACATACATATATTTATTTCTTGTACAAAACAAAAAACCTATTCCTTACCTAAATAATAACATTTTATTATCAAATTATCTTAAATGTAAATCATAGTGTTGTTATCCCTAATCTATGTTTTCCTAAATATATTTCATAAGGATTAAAATAAAATATCTCTAATCCCATCTATACATACCTGACACCAGATACCCATAGTTGTTTCTTGGTTTAATAAATTAGCATAATATACAAGGAATCATAACCTTCTAGGACTGAATATTTTGTTTATTTAAAGATCTTGAAATAAACGCGATACATATTTTACATAAGGAATTGAAAATATAAAATAATTTTTGGGCAGAAATCCCTCAAGGTAACATTGCAGTATTTTTGGGTTGATTGTGTTTGTTGACAAAGCAGGTTTCCATAGAGAATTTTCGAGTTCCAGAGAATTTGTTGACAATCCTTGTTAACAAAGAACGATGACAAAGGAAAGGATGATCTGGAGGTGGTACAACAAGGGAGATTCGCGGTGGTGAAGGGCTTTGCAATGCAGATTCGCGGTGATGAAGAGAATTGAGAGGGACCTTAGCGGTGAAGGTGTGAAGGAATTGACAGGATGCTCCGTGATTACGATGAGCTCCGTGAACAGAAAATTGTTGTGGTGCTTCGCGATTTGGACAAAATTCCGGTGGAATCTTCGGAGCTTCATGAATTGAGATGACGTGGAATTGACTTTGCGTGGAATGTTCGAGGGTTGGTGGAATCACCTATAAATAGAGGCCAACCCCCTCGAGCGAAGTAGAGAGAATTTTCATAGACGATCATTTGCTCTCGATTTGAAAAGGTGGTTCGCGGAGCCAGTGTGCTTCACGAAAGAGGAGCTTCGCAGCAGCTATTGTAGCTCTGCGAAACCTGCGAGTTCTGCATTGTCTTAGTAAGTTTCGCGAGGGACGTTGCTTTTCGATGGCTTGAGCTTCGTGAAAGTGCTTCGCGAAAGTGCTTCACGAAAGTGCTTCGCAAAAAGGCAGGAGCTTCGCGAAGTCTTGTATGAGCTTCGTGAAATTGGGAGCTTCGCAAAGTAGGGTGCATTATGATGGTGTTTCCAAAAGGAATTGGCCAGTGTTCAGAGGCAAATAAGTATTCATCAGTGAATAAAAGTTGGACTTCAATAGATCATATATCAACATTTGAAGATGTATTATTTAATGCAAATAAAAAGACCTACATGTCTATAAACTGTGACTAAATCCCTTCACAGAGCAGTGATCTTAGGAAGAGATAGAAGGTGATCCTCTCCACCGGCAGTGAGCCAGAGAGAGAAATAGGGAGTGACCCTTGGGAAAGCAGTGAGTTGACCCTAAACATTATAAAGGCAGTGATCCTAGGCATAGAAGTGATCTAGCCCGAACTTTTTATCCACATCTAGTGAAGAATAGTTGAAATTGGTATGACCGACAACTTGTCGGCGTATGCTCCTTGGACGTAGCCTAGTGAGGGTGAACCAAGTAAAAATCTTTGTGTCTGCCTATTTGCTTCCCTCCATTACATTCAAAGTATCATCATTATATAAAGAAGAAAAGAAGTGTTCATAATAATCGCACGAGTCCAAACAAAGTGACCCTTGTAATAAAGAGGTCAAGATCTAGTGCGGCAGGATGAACTTTGTGAAAGAATATCCATACGCTGATTCAGCCCCCCTCTTAGGGTATATAGGCCACTATTGGTCCTAACAATTGGAATCAGAGCAATAGGTTTCTGTTATCAGATTGGTTTGCTCTGACTTGGTGTAGTCGATCTGTGTGGTTAGAGAATCTGAGTGTTATTATCTCACTATGCCATGTCAAAGTGAAAAACATCAAAGAAGAAGATGAAATCAGGTGGTATTCCTTAGTGTGGAAGTGTGTATAGAAAAAGTGTGATTCAATTAAAAGATTCAAACAACTTACTGAAGGATGGTCTAAATGAATCTAATAGGGAAAACATTTATTCACTCAAGCATGATGCATGAATGAGTGAAGTACAAGGACTTCAAAGTGATATTGAAACAAGTTATGATGAGGAAGAAAGAATTGAAGTAAGAATAGATATGCAAGCTGAGTTAGAGGCAGATCTTAAAGAGATAGATGTTTGGAGATCCAAAACCAAGAAAGCTATAAAAGTGGTTCAGAATGCCAAACTCTATATGTAGCATCAGGAAGAAGAGAAGTCTGAGATGATGGATAAAAGTGAGAAACTCAAGTTATCAGCAACAGAGAACTCAGAATCAGTAGGTGAGTATAAGTTTAAGATTGAAGAACAGAAAATGGAGATTGATGTCTTGAATAGAAAAGTGAAAGATCAAGTCAAGTGCATCGAAGAACCTGATATTCAAAGTTACGTTGGAAACACCGATGAAATTAAGTCTAAAGACATTCAAATCCAAGCACTGGAAATTGATGTCAACAAGATAAGAGGCTTAAATCAAAGGATTATTAATGTGGTAGCTGACCTAAAGGAGAAGAATGATTCTCAAGGTGAGGAAGTACAAAATATGTCTAATGTAAAAGGAAAACAAAAGGCTGGTGATTATGAAGAGAGTCAAAATTCAGATGAAGTTCAGAATCTAAAAGCCAGAAATATTGATCTTTCTACAGAGCTATCTGAGCTAGTTCAGAAGAATAAAAGACTAAAACAAGATAATGCATGTTGTTCTGATTCTGTTAGTCAAGAAAAATTTAATGTAAAGGAGCATAGTGACATGGTGGATAAGCTGACACATGAGTGGGAAGATGAGATGAGAAGATGGAAGCTTCTCAAGGAAGAACTTGATGTCCAACTTGAATCAAGGGATATGAAGATTCAAAAGTTGGAAGAAGAGTTAGAATCAGTAAAGAAAAAATTGGAGAAATCTAGTACCAAAGTAAAGTCTAAAATTAATGATGCATTGCACTTACTATTTGATTATCCTTCAACAAGTGATGATAAAATGAAGAAACGTTATGCTATCTCTGAAGAGAAACAACAACATATTTTCTCATCTCATAGACCATATAGTTTGGGTAAAACTGGTATTGGATTTGATGAATCCACTCCCATGCATGACATAAAGAGAATAGTGAATAGTTCTAGAAGTAGAGAAAACCTTGGAGGTGTTGGAGATACACCTAAAAGGGCTTTTACAGGAAGAAATGATAGCATGTGATATTTCTGCAGGATTCACGGCGACAAATCAAGCATCTGTCCGAATGCTCTAGAATACATTTCAGGCTGTGAAAATATAAACTTTGATAAATATGAGGATACGAAGAATCATCACGAGAAATCAGAGAGAAAAGTCTCTCATAGGAAAGCATTCATAAGATGTTATTACTGTGAAAGCATGGGACACACCATGAATATGTGTTAGAAAGCTCAAGAGATCAATGTCAGAGGAAGAACTCAAGCTGCATAAACATCTTGGCTAAGAGATGATGAAATGAGGTATGCCTTTGATGGAAATTGTTTTATATGTTCTAATTATGGCCATTTGTCAAGACATTGTAGCAAGAAGAAATCAAGAAATGAAAAGGGACTCGAAAGGAGGTTCTCATCCCTAGTGATGCATAATGAGAGATTCTACACTAGGAAACAGTGTGGTAAGTTTGAGAATAGGCTTAGAGCCTCAGGGGAATCATATAGAGCTGAATGATAGGTGTATCAGTCACATCATCTGTCACACTCACACCCGCCCCCTAAGAAAGAACATGATCAAATATAGAAGAAAAATGGAGGAAATGCTATAGTTGTTGTAAGAATAATAGACATTCAGTGGAGGACCCACCACCAATGCAAAAAAGGGTGGTGACACATACAACTAATAAAAGGAATATCGAAAGAAAAGAGATTCCTACCCGAAGAAATAATCAAGGAAAATGGAATTTTGGTGGAACATCAAAGAAGGAAATGTGTACTAGTGGGTTGAAACCCCAAAAGGTGAGAATGGCCAAGCCTGTAGAATCTACATATCAGAAAAAGGCTCAGCATGTGGGTAAAGAATGCTTAGTCATATGGCTAGAGCAGTTGAAGTTGTCAAGGAAACTAGAAGAAGCAAGGAAAGAGTGTGATGCTCTACATGAAAGAATCAAAGGGTTGACCCATCAGGATCACCCACAATCCTCATCTTGACGAATTTGGAAGAGAACCCATCTCCCTATGAATATAAATTATATTAACTGATGATTCATGTGTTTCAGGTTTTAGGGAGATACGATCCAAGGGGAAGTGGCATCTAAGGATGCGAAGTGGAGAGGTGATATGCTCTAGAGTTTCAAGTGATTCAAATTGGGTACTAGAGTTGATGAAGAAAGGGAGGAACAGAGCAAAATAGGAATTGATTGTGTTATTATCATTATCCCTTGTTTCCTACAACGAGTTTCAACTCAATAGGCTTAGAGATTTTGTTAATGTCTCAATTCTGCTAGGACGAAGAGAACAAATGATGCAGGAGGAAAAGGCTAGGTATGGGTCTAAACTGTTGGGCCTAACTACGGGAAGAGTTGCATAACACAGGGGGAGCATTCTATATCCTAATCAGATGCATGATCTCAATATGATATGAAGGATGAATGTTTATGCTCATGAAAAATGATTGATGGAAAAGCAATAACACACAGGTTTTCATGATTATCTATTTTGTTCTAATAATGTGGTATTAGCTGACTGCTTTCTAGATACCAAGAAGCTGCGAGAGAAAATCAATGGTGTGTCAACAAAAATCTGAGAGAAGAAGATAAAATAAATGACATCATTGAATAATGATCAAGATAAAGTTGCTGAACAAAATGAAGCCACTGAAGAATGAGTCAGTGAAAATTTTCCGGACGAATGTGTTCACAAACAAAGCAACACAAGGGAAGCAGAAGTGGCTTATGCTAATTTAGAAGAACACACTGATGATGAACAATAAAGTGTATAGTATGTGCCTATAAGGAAGCCACAAAGATGAGCTGAAATTGATAGACAGAATATCATTGGTGTTCAGGCAGCTCTTGTTCAGACAAGAATAATGAAGTCACTACAGCATACATCTTTTCTATATTAGGCTATGCTGGAATGATTTGCTGATTCAACTAAAGACGAAAAATGCGTTCAGGACATGAATGAAGAGATATATCAGAATTGAGAAGATTCATACGTGGGAGATTGTTTCGAGGCCAGAAGATAAAAATGTCATCAGGACTAAATGGGTCTATTAATACAAGACGAATGAATATGGCACAGTGATTTGGAACAAAGCATGGCTGATGTGCAAAGGAGACTCCCCGATAGAGGGAATAGACGGTGATGAGACATGTTCACCAATTGCATGGTAAGAGACAATCAGGTTATTTCTAGCCATTGTAGTGCCAAGAAAGTACAAAGTGTTCCATATGGATGTCAAGACTACATTTCTAAATGGGATTCTGGAAGAACTGGTCTACATTGAGTAGCCAGATGGTTTTTTCATTCATGAGGATGAGAAAAAAGTTTTCAGGCTGAAGAAGGTGTTATATGGGCTGAAACAAGCACCAAGAGCATGGTACTGAAGGCTATATCAGTATTTGAAGAAGCATGGTCTTCAGCGCATGGGATTTGATTACAATATTTATTTCAACAACAACAGTAATCAAATGATGATGAGGCTGGTCTAGGAAGAAGACAGATATATTTGGAAGATCAGATAAAGCATAGTGGAGACAATCTTCTGAATTCAAGAAAATTAGTTCTTAATGTCTATGATTAGTGAGCTGATGTTTTTCCTTGGTCTACAGGTGATACAAGGATGGAATGGAACATTCATTTCTCAATCCAAATATGCCAATGAGGTGTTAAGAAGGTCTGGCATGGAAAATTCTAGGGAGATGAAAACTATGGTTGCTACCCAGATGAACTTATCAAAAGATGAGGATGACAAGGTAGTTAATATCACAGAATAAAGGAAAATTATTAGAAGTTTGTTGTACTTGACCACGACAAGGCCTAAAATTGTATTCACCACATGCCACATAGTGAGATATCAGATTAATCACAAAGAAAGCCACATTCTAGAAGTGAAAAGAATACTTCGGTATATCAAGGGCTCAGTGGAATTCAGCTTGATGTATAATGTAAAATGTCATTCAGAAGTATTGGGATATACTGATGCAGATTGGTTCGGTTCAGCGAATGATAGGAAGTCAACATCAGGTGGTGATTTCTATCTTTGCGGACTGTGTGTTTCTTGGCTAAGCAAGAATAACGATTGCATTTCATTGAGCACCAAAGAAGCTGAGTATATTGTGGGAACTGAAGCATGCACACATTTATTGTGGATGAAGTAGCAGCTTGAAGATATGGGAGTTGAAGTGAAGTCTCTGATCGAAATCCAGTGTGATAACTCATGTGCTATAAATCTCAGCAAAAATCCCATCCATCCTTCAAGTACAAAGCACCTTGAGATAAAGTATCATTTTATCAAGGATAAAGGTGACCAGGGATTCGTGAAGTTGGAGTATGTGCCTACAGAACACCAGGTTGCAGACATTATAAAAATGCCTTACCCAAGGAATCTTTTGAGAGGCATCGACTGGCTCTAGGAGTTCAGTCGACTCCCCACGCTTGAAAGCGTGTGGATGTGGAGACCCCCTCTTCTCCCTAAGGTATGATGTGTTTTTCCCTAATGTGCTTATATGTGTTATCTACTCTGTTACAGACTGCAAAGGAGTGACGTTTGGGTTCGTTGACAAAGGGGGAGAAAATAGTGATTGTTTAAGGGGGTGATAGTGTGGCAATTTGATAAATCATGATTGATACAGGGAGAAGCTGACCAATGGAGCATCCAGATAGGGGGAGAAATAAGAATGGGGGAGATTTTTAAATATGATGATGCTCGAAGTGATCGATCAAAGCATAGATATCACGACATCTAAGGATAGTGATAAAAGTAGAACAATGATGTTGGAATGGTGTGACAAGGTGTCCAGCTATCACCAATTGGGATCAGTGTGGTTCAAAAATTGGTATCAATTTATGAATTGGTATCATGTTGGAATCGAAAATTGTTGTTTGACATGAAGTGATTCAGTGATGAACTTTTCATACTACTCTTGTTTCTCACGCCGAGCAGTGGTCATGTGGGCTTAGAGTATGTGTTATGTGAATCCTTGAACGCTATCAGAATTGCAAGAGGTGAATGGTGGTAGTGGCTGGAAGAAGACTCAATGAGGTATCAATGTGTGGAAAATATTTCTGAGAAGAGTTATGAAGAATTTTCAACTAACCCAAAGGGGGAGATTGTTGGGCAGAAATCCCTCAAAGTAACATTTCAGTATTTTTGGGTTTATTGTGTTTGTTGACAAAGCCGGAGGCGGTGAGTCTTCACGATTACGACAAGATTCGCGAACGACAAAGGCTAAAGCACATCGCGGTGGTGAAGGGATTTTCAAGGGAGCTTCGCGGTGATGAAGGGCATTGCGAGGGAGCTTCGCGGCGAAGGTGCGAAGTCATTGATGGGATGCTCCGCGATTACGAAGAGATCCGAGAATGGAAAATTTCCGTGGTGCTTTGTGATTTGGGAAGAATTCCGGCGGAAACTTCAGAGCTTCGCGATTTGAGATGATGTGGCATTGACTTTGCGTGGAATGTTCGAGGTTTGGTGGAATCACCCATAAATAGAGTCCGACCCCCTCGAGAGAAGTAGAGATAATTTTCAGAGAAGATCATTTGCTCTCGATTTGCGAAGGTGATTCGAGGAGCCAGTGTGTTTCGCGAAAGAGGAGCTTCACGGCGGCTATTGTAGCTCCGCGAAACCTGCGTGCTCCGTGTTGGCTTAGTAAGCTTCACGAGGGACGTTTCTTTGCAACGGCTTGAGCTTCATGAAAGTGATTCGCGAAAGTGATTCGCGAAAAGGCAGGAGCATTGCGAAGTCCTGTTTGAGCTTCACGAAATTGGGAGCTTCGCAAAGTAGGGTGCTTTACGAAGGTGTTTCCAAAAGAAATTGCCAAGTGTTCAGAGGCAAAGAGGTATACATCAGTGGATGAATGTTGGGCTTCAATAGAGCATCTATCAACAATTGAAGATGCATTATTTCATGAAAATGAAGAGACCTATAGGTCTATAAACTTTGAGTGAATCTCTTCACAGAGTAGTGAGCTTAGGAAGAGGAAGAAGGTGATCCTCTCCACCGGCTGTGAGCCAGGGAGAGAGAAACAGGGAGTGACCCTTGGGAAAGCAGTGAGCTAATCCTAAACTTTGTAAAGGCAGTGATCCTGGGTATAGACGTGATCTAGCCTGAACTTTGTATCCACATCTAGTGAAGTATAGTGGAATTTGGTATGACTGACAAATTGTCTGCGTATGCTCCTTGAACGTAGCCCAGTGGGGGTGAACCAAGTAAAAATCTTTGTGTCTGCCTGTTTGCTTCCCTGCATTACATTCAAAGTATCATCATTAGATAAAGAAGAAAAGAAGTGGTCATAATAATCACATGAGTGCGAACAAAGTGAACCTTGTAATAAAGAGGTCAAGATCCAGTGGGGCAGGAAGAACATTGCGAAGGAATATCCATACCCTGATTCACCCTCCCTCTCAGGGTATATAGGCCCCTATTGGTCCTAACAATAATTCAAAACAAATTAAAATTTTTACCACTTTAAAATTATATTCAAAGGGTTCATCATCATAACTTTGTAAAGGAATAAAAATAAGGGTATCCTTAAATTCTCAGTGCATGTAATGTAGAGTGAATGGTATCATGAATTAATAATGAACAATAAATATATAATTTTAAATAAATGATCAAATATGCAATTTATATAACATTTCTACACGAATTGATAATTCATAATCAATATTTGAAGGTAAATAATTAAATCACAAGACATTTAATCAATAAAGTATTGATAATATAGGGGAAATAAATGACGACTTAATGAAGATATATAATTATTCACATGATATCGAATCATTGTTATTGATATTATAGTGGATCTAATTAGAGCATTGAAATAAATATATGAACTCATAAGAATTGAATTCATATTACCAAACATCTATATTTTCAATATACATCGTCAATATAGAATAAATATATGGGTAGAAACTCATCTAATATGGCCAAATGATTCGTCTCATGATACCTATTAATGTATATGGGTGGGTATATATAACCGTCAATAACACATTAATACGTGTAAAAATAATTCCCCATATATCAAATAATCAATTTAATTAAATAACAATGAAACTTGTCATGAAATATCATTCTTGATTATAGGTTATATATTTATCAATGTTTCCCTAATTAATAAAATATTTTTCAAGTTATACAAGTTATTTAAAAAAATAATTTATTAGAAGTAATATAATCCATTATACAGTAAAATAGATATTTAAGAGATATATATTTTATAAATAAAAATGATCATAATAAATTTATTGTTTCATGTGATTGGTAATATACCAAAAATAAAATGATATTAAACTATATATACATTTACTGCTTAGTCATTTTAATGTCATATCCCCATTGATGAAATAATTAAAATTTAAAAATAAAATATCATTAATAATTAAAGAATAATTATATAAAATTTTAATGGTTCCTCATGAAAGCCATATAGATTAATTTGGTCTATAATAAAAAATAACTCTTAGTGGAATTGAAATTAAGATTAAATAAACATCACACTTCATTTTGGTTGAATATTAGACAAATTTGTAGTTATTTTAAAAATATTATTTTCTTAATATATAAAAATATTAATATTTATTATATTTTATATAATCATTTTGTAACATATTATCAAACATTTGGTAAATAGCTATCATTATCTAAGTTTTTCATGTGTTATTTTCCATGTTTTATCATGTATTTTTCAACATCAATGATCATGTTATTTTTCATAATATATAGTACTGTAATATACTTAATAATAAAAAGTAAATTTACGTCTTATTTATAATACAATTATACTTTTATAAATAATTGATAATTATGGTTATGAAAAATGACATATGTTACGATCAAGGAGACTATAGGTCAAACACATAAATGAGTGACATTTTTATTTTAAATGATCCTTAAGGATAAAAGGTATGAAACATTTTATATTCCATCAATTATACTAATATTATATATATAATATTATTATTTAACTAAATATAATTAAATATATCATCCATTTTCTATGGTGTGAAAAATATAGTCACATCCCTTCCAGAATACAGTAGTCCAGACATATACTAATAATGACATCAAAATTACATTGGTAAAAGGAAAATAAATAAAGTGATATATATATTCATTTAATAAAACATTTCCCATTAATATAATAATTATTTCATGTATATCGCATTTCAATATTATATTATTCCATATAAAATTCGTTATAATGAATTTGTTAATGATAAATCACATCACTTCAGGAGGTGATATTCTTCCCAACAAATGAGTGACGATATCATGTATAATTTGGAATGAAATGAAAAAAAATGATAATGATATAATTATCATAGAAGTATAATTATGTTATAAATTTCTTGCATATTATATAGGTCCATCATTATACCCATCAATGTTAACTTGTAGACTAAATAATTAATGAAAATGATTCATGAGGGCTTAGTCCATTATAAAAACAAAAGATGAATTTTTAACCCATTTGATGGAAGCAAATAATGAATTAGGTAATTATATTAAATATTAAAACAATATTTTGTGGAAGATATTTAAGTTACTATATCATCAATGTTTAAAAATAATTTAATCACATGTAGAAATAAATAAAATAAAAACACTCACTGAAAAACATTAACTCTTCTTCAGGTACCCTTCATAGGAATTAACCAATGTCCATTGTAGGATGTCTTTAGTCACTAAAAAAAGAATTCTATGATGAGATTGGTAATGTTAGAAAATTATATTTGTTAGTATTTTCTAGTAAAATATATTGTAAACCTATTAATAATATAGGATAGAGGATGGAATTTTGTAAATGAGATGAGTGGCCTAGTTTTAATTTTTAAAAATGTGTCTATCATACCCACATTTTTATCATTCCAGATTCTCTCATAATGGACCATCATATATAATATATTTATATCCCACGATGTAATTTATTTTTTTATTTATTTATGAATTTTACATATCTAAATATTAGGGGTAATGTTTGTGGCTGTTTATAAGTTTTTTGTTAATCTTTTTTAGTTTTCTAAGGGAGCATGGTTTGAGCACAGTTAATTAAAACTGTGAAGAATATATAAGAAACAATATATCATGGGACTATGTGTTGTAGAATGGTAGGTGTATGGTTTGTATAACTATATGGTTAAACCATACATGTTACCTCTGGAGGTAGTAACATGTTCACGATTGATACAGGGTTTGTCTAACGATGCTCATAAACTGCGTGGTGCTTAAAATGTTGTCTTATAAAAAAATGGTGCATGGTCAAGATTTTCCATAAATTCTCCATTCATACTTATATACATCATTAACATGGTATTACTTCTTCATTAATGTTATAGAGGCTCTCAAACTCTTTTTTAATTCAATTTGAATGGTTTTCAAAGAGCGTTGAAGGAGATTATCCCTTTGTATGTCTATCACCTTGTTAGAGTCTTGGTTTTACTTAGATCTCAACTTATCTTTCTCCTATATTCTATTATCAAGTTTCATTATAAATATATAAATGGTCTTTTTTGAAAATCATGTAGATATTTGGATTTTTTATGATTGGGGATGGCATATAAGATGGATTGCTGGAGTTTTTGACCAATAATTTATGAGTTTTCTTATTTTTTATAGTTTTCGGGAAAACCCTAAAGGTATTTTTCTTCACTATCAACTCCAATTTCTAAAACCCTGGTTATTTGACTTTATATTTATTTTTTTATTAAAATTTATGTGAGATTATAGGTTGAAACCCTTTGGGTGAATATTTATGGGTTTTTTGTGGAAATGAGATATTATTGTGCATTGTGCTTTGTTGTAGGATTTGAAAATATGTTGCTTGGATTGATTTATGAAAATGGATTGTGAAAATGGTTTTAAATAAACATGTTGGTTTATTGAATTTATTTTTTGAACAATTGATGTAATTTTTGGCAAATGAAATTGTTTTAGTGTAATTTAAAATAAATGGTAGGTTTTAATGAAATTTATTGACATGTTGGTTGGATGTATTATTTCATATAAAGAGTTGTTTGGTTTTTCCAGTGTGGGGTAGCATGGATTGCTAATTATTATTTTTTATTATTTTGGTAAATTTGATTTGATGGTTGTTGGGTTATGTTTTTGAAGTGGACTATAATGGGTAATGATAGTGGTCATGAAGTACCACCATCAATGGAATAAAAATTTCTATGATCTACAACTATAAAAAGAAGACAGGATTGGACGTGATGTTCTGATATTAATGGGATGATTGAGCTCATGTTTATGGGTTGTGACTATGGTTGAGATATGTGTTCAATATCATGATTTGATATGGTATTTCTCAAAAATGAATGATAAATGGGTAATGCATTGTTGTATATCATTCCATGCAATTGTATTATTTGGGTTGAACTATTTTTTAAGGATGTGTTTGGCTTATCAAAAGTTTTTGAATTACTTATATAGTTGTGTGTAAATTATTCATTATATAATGGTGATTAATTTTTCAATAAATATTTTGTGTATAAGTAATAAATTTTTGAAACATACATAGTTTAATTATGTACACCATGCATTGGTTATAGTGATTTTTTGGAATTATACTATATTGATACAGAGTTTACATGAATTATATGGAGAATTTGGTAACATATGTTTGACAAGTAGTTTGGTTTTGGTTAATGGGAAGAAATACCCAATCATTAATGAAGCCCTAAACATTTATATTCTTCCTTTATCACGATTGAGAGATCTTATAAGGAAAATGAGTATTCCAATTCCTTGTCCAGAGAGTGAGAAGGGGAATGACATTACGAGTGGTATTAGTTTGTTCGTTACATTTGGATTCATTGTCAGTCATTGAGTTTTTATTTATTATTGTCGTATTTCTTGATATGGGATTGTAGTAAAGAGTAGTATTGTTTGAACTTGTAATTTATAGTATAAAAATACTTAGCTAAACCTTTTATGTTGAACATCAGTCTATAAGGGAGTAGGGTACAAAAGTGTGTTAGAGATCTACATAGGTAATAAAATCTCATTTTCATAGATTTATCCAATGAGATAAAAATAGAATACATGGTAGATATGAATTCCCACAAGTATTTGAAATCTCATTTGGACTAATGAATTATTTAGTATTATGAATGTGTTTTTTTGGGAAAACTAGATTTTTTTTATCAAATGGGTGATTTTGAAAATATAATAATTGTGTTATTATGATAATGATTTGATTTTCAAAAACATGAGGATTTATAAAAAATGATTTAAAATCTAAAATGATAAATTTTTGGAAAACCTTGGTTGTGATATTTTCAATGTGATAGAATATAAAATTTTAGGCCTTCAGTTTCTTTAGTGGGAAACATATGGTGGTTGTTCAATTGATTGAAATGAAACTGGATAAGCATCGTAGAGACCAAACAGGGGAAAATACCAAAAAAATAGGTTCACCTAAACCCTATGTGAACTAAAAGTTATTTCAATGTATAGTTAAATAATTCTATGTAGTGGGTAGGAGTAAAAGGAATTAGGTGAGCTATGTGAATTATTATGTTCAATTTCAAAAGTAGAATCCACCAGTATTTCAGGGTTATTCTGAGAATGGAAAAATAGAGGTGTTACTATATATGATGAATTCAATTTTATATTTTCAAGGCATTGTGACCAAGTTAGAAGTTATTTTAGTGAAATAAATTTTGGAATATATTTCAAGTTATTTTTGGGAGTGACAAGTCTATGCTATATTGGGCCATGATATGACCTGGGAGGATTTTAAAGAATTGATTAATAAAAAAATCTACCGTATTATATTCAGAATCCAGCCCATATATTTTTAATTCATCTTCAATCATAAAAATAAAAATGTGATATAATATGCGAATAAATTCATCAATTTAGTGAGGTTATTATACAATATTAGTCTAGAGATTCCATGAAGGTAATTATTATTTAACAAATAATAATGACGGAAAATCATTCAAAGATCACCGTACTCTGTAAAATGGATTATGAAAATATGTTAATTATGGGAAAAATGGATGAAAGATAAATTTTTAGAGATACAATTTTTGGAGTTAGGTTGAAACCCCTAGTTAATGGTGGGAACTCTTATTTAATAAGCATGTGGAAGAGGGACACTTATTTCTAGGGTTTGTGTATGTATCAAAATATAATGAAAGGATCATTGAATCCTCTTCTCAAACCAAATAAAATCAAAATATGTTTCTATTTTTCCTCTCAGAGTATCATGAAGGAATAATGTATCAAACAACCTATAGAATGACATAATTTTACCCAGATGTGGCACATTCATTGTTATTGTCCTAGTGCTCTATGGTCAAGTGTTAGTGACACTTCACAGGTGTCATATTCATCTTATACATTAAGAGGATGTGGGAAGTAGCATACCTATCATCATCAATGTATATTTACTCATGGATATTCTAGGACTAACATGAAACCTTAGTAAGGTATATTATAATAATGGACTAATGAGAAATATGTGGAAAGTAAGTAGTTGTATAGAGATATCTAGGTTGTGATGGATGATCAGTCGGGACTATCCATTGTGATAAGAATGATTCTATTTATTTCTACATTTATGAATGAAATTTTCGATACATATACATCTAATTCTTTCATTTATTATCATATAATATTTTTTTGGGTTTTAATGTGGAAATTATTCCATCTTTTATGAAACATAAAACTCCTCTAGAGAAAATAGAGTTTCAAGCCATTCTGTGTAGATCATATTGTTTAAATTTTGATGATTTTTGAGTTTATATGGTACTTATAATATCATGGGATGAATAATTATGATATAATCCTGAGAATAGATTAGATAATGATTTTTGTGCCTTTTATCGACTAGTATGAATTAACAGTTTGTTTCATCACTATGGATGACATTCATTATCCCTTTAGAGGATATATGATCATAAAGGTGGTATAAAAGGCAGGTAATAATGAGATGTTTAGATGATCTTGTATCAGTTGGTGTCTCTATCATTGTGATTGACGGAATATATTGGGAAAGGTGGATTTTGAGTTATTTTTAGCTCTTTTTAGACATTATTCTCAATTATTTCCATGAGTTCCACCCATAAGGTACATATATTTTAGGAATAATCTCATCATGAGGACCAGTCCATATCACTTCCATAAAAAAATATAGACCATGAATAATTTATAAAATTGAATGATAAGTTAGAATATATGAAATATAAAGTGTTAAACTAGCCTATAATATAACCATGAGTTTTACTAATGTTGTTTGTTAAAATGGTGGATGGAGCTCTTTGATTATGTATAGATTATCATAATCTTAATTCTATTATGATAAAAATATATATTCCACTCCACAAATTGATGATATGTTCGATTTATTTAGGGGTTCTTAGTGGTTTCCAAAAAAAATCATTCGCTCTAGATATCATCTTTGAATGGTTTAAAAGGATGGTATACATAAAACATCATTTAAATATAGATAAAGCCACTTTGAGTAGGTATTCATTACATTTTTCAATAAAAATTCCCATGATGTATTTATGGAATTGATGAATTGGATATTTATGGGATATATGGACTCCTTTGTGGTGGTGTTTGTCAATGATATATTGGTGTATTCGATGTCATGTGATGAAAAAGAACAAAAGATGGTAGCATTGTCGGTAATCTTATGAGATAATAGGTTGTATTAATAATTATCAAAGAATGATTTTTGGAAACAATATTTATGTCTCCTTTTCCATGTTATTTCTAATAAAGGTGTTTTAGTGGACCCAAAAAAGATAGAGGATGTTATCTCAAGGAAAACTACAGACAATGTGTTAAATATACAGAGCTTCCTTGTTATTGCTAGGTATTTCTCATGAATTTTTTATGAAATCTCACAATTAGACATTGTGATGAATGCATTGAAATTGAATAATATTCTATTTCAATGGAATGAGAAATGTCAAAAATCCTTTAAAGTGATTAAGGGAAGCATTAAAATGTCATTGATTTCAGTTTTTTAAGAACCATTAAAATGGTACAGGGTGTATTTTGATTTATTGAAATTAGATTTGGGTTTTTTCTCATTAAATAATAACATGTTATTGCATATGAATCACATAAATTGAAGTTTCATGAGATGAACTATAAAATTCATGATTTGGCGGTTGCGGTTGTGGTTTATGCAGTTAAAATGTGTACTCATGAACACTTTGATGGAAAATTCATGATGTTTCCCAATAATAAGTGATTGAACCATATTTTCACAAAAAATATATTTGAGTTTGAGGTATAGTGTATGAATATGGATCCCCCAAATGTTTTACATTGACTTGATGTGCACGGTAGGTAAATGTAATTCTGAAGAGAATGAATTAAATAGGAATTCATTTCTTTAGGTGGAAGAAGAAGCAAGGGATTATTAGAAGTAGATGTGATCATAGGTGACACAAATTTGGAATGTGATTTCCATAATGATGTGGTAGTTTTAATTCTCATTTAACTGTTTCTTTGTTTAGATGAATTTGTAAAAGAGGTGTAGAAATCGAATTCAGAGTGTATGTCTATGAGGAAAAAAACACAATAGTGGGGAGAAAATTTAGAGAATGAAACTATATGGGAACTAGGTTTCGTGGTTTTTGGATTGGAAAGTTTCACCCCTTAATTGTTAGAAAAAACTCCTTAGTGATTACCAACATTCGATATAGGTAGTTCACCCAAGAATTTAAGAAATTTTTAAGGTGTTAGAATACATATTTTAGTGGGAGGGAATTAAAAGGGGGGTTTCTAAATTTGTATCCATATGATTTACTAACCATCATGTCAAGGTATAAAATCAATGAATAAACGGTGTGTTGTTGTCATTACTTATTCTGATGTTAAAATTGTTGTAGATAGCTATGAATTTTATTATTGGCCACCAAATTATGGTTAAAAAAGCCCTAAAATATATCATTGATAGTGAATCCTCTTACAAAGTCAACTTATTTGATTCAGATTGCTGAATTGCATACATTGAAGTATCTATACAAAATATTTATAAGTGAGGTGGTAAAGTGAAATGGTTTACTAGTTTCAATTGTATCAGATATTGATCTGATATTTACATCTTCTTTCAAGAAATCCATATACCAAACCCTTGGTATAAATTTATTATGTGTATATCATATCATCCCATTAGGGATTGGAAATCCTAGAGGATGATAAAAAAATGAAAGATATATTCTGGGATTTTGTGCTGGATATCGGTGGCTCGTCATAGGATAAAAAGATATTGTAGAGTGCTTATATAATAATTTTTATCAGGGCTTAATACATATAGATCTATTAAAATTATTATATGGGCGTCCTTGTCAATCTCCACTATGTTTTGTGGAAATAGTATATACATTTATAGTGGGATTGATCATTTTCGAAGATATAGTAGAGAATATTAAATTGTCCAAGATGACAATGGAGATAGTCAAAATAATCATCAATAATATGTTTTCGATTGTTGATAAACGTTTTCATTCGAGGAGGATAACTACATGTTCTTGATAATCCCTCTTAGTCAAAGAAAATTATCATTTTTAAAAGTAGGTAAATATATCAAAGAGGTATATCATAGCATTTGATATATCTAAGGGGGTTGGAGAGGTGGTATATCAGTTAGCATTGTCAACATGGTTTTATGGGTTTTATAGTTAATTTCATGTATCTCATTAGAAGAAGTATCAGTCATATCCTGACCATGTGATTAAATGGTATGATGTTGAGTAAGATTTGAATTCTTCATTAGTGCATGTGCTAGTATGAATTGATGATAGAAAATAGAATGTATTTCATAGAAATTCATCATTCTAGTGTTGGTTTTTGGAAACATGGTCTGATTCTGGATGGTACTTGGGAACGATGGAATGATATATTCGAGGAATAACACGAGGACTTTTGTTAATGTAATGGTTATCTACATTTTGAGGAAACAATACCAATGGTGGGGAGAATTTACCACCACTGTAATAAGTTATGTAACCCATAATTCAATATTTTGGTGTATAAAAAGTATTGTGTAATGTTTGGGAGAGTTTGGATTGTTTTTGGGAAGGTTTTTGGGTTTTTTAAGGGTGTACTGTTTCAAAATCATTTGTGAAAACCATGAAATATGGGATAGTTGGATATGGAATAGTTGGAACATTTTTTTCTAACCATGGGAAAAAATTGTGTGAGGTCCCCCATTGGGAAGTAGAAATTGAATTTTTAGCACACAATTTTTCTAACCATACATCTAATCAATTTGTAGCATAAAAAGTGGGTATTAAAAAATGGGACTTGGTAGGGATTTTCCCTAAACGCCACATTCTTTCTCTTATGATACATTAACTCAGTATTATGTCTTCTCCTAGGTTATGGTGTCTCTCCCACTCATTTTGTGATGGATTCTAAGGGATTCAATGGTGCATTGTTAGAGATTATCCCTTGGTAAGTCTATTCCCCTTGTAATTTTTTTATCTACTCTTTCTCTCTCATTTTTTTTATTTATAGTTTCATTGTGTATATATATATGGCTTTTTCAATCATGGGGATATATGAGCTTTTAAATGAAAGGTTATGGTTTCTAAGAAGGATTTGTGGAGTTTTTTGCCAGATTTATTGAGAGGTTGTGCCATTTTTTTTACCAAAATCATGATTGTAGGTGGCATCCCTCTCAATTACTCTTGTTAGAACAAAAAGTCTTTGATTTTAAACTAAATTTGGGGAAATACGATTTTGTTTTGCATTGTACTTTTTTGTTTTATTTTTAAAAGATTATTTTAAAATATGTATGTAGGGTTGAATTGTTGATACGTTTTGAGAAAATTATAATCATTAATTTTTTTATTGAAATGATACATGTCAAGATTTATGGAAATTTTTTGAGAGTGGGTTTCACATAAGGTCATTTCAATAAAAGTTTATATTAATTAATATTTCATGACATCTTGGTTATAAATATTATTTATATTGGAAGGTTGTTTGGTTTTTAAATTATGGGGTGCCATTGTTTTGAAATTATTGGACGATATGATTTTGAGAAATCAGATTTCATGGTTGTTGGAATATGTTTTTAATCATGAGAAGATTTTGGGAAGATGTTGGGGGTCAATTACTACCATCAACTGATTGGAATATGACATGAAGTACAACTATAAAAAGGGGTTTAGGTTGGATGAGAAGATCCACAATAAATAAGAACACCAAGCTTGTGTGTTTACATTTTTATTATGGTTGTGATATGTGTGTTTTCACCCAAGTTGAAATGGTTTGTTCCAACAATGAATTGGAAATGGTTAATTCTATTTTTTATTAAATTCTTTGGAATTATGATATTTAGTGTGATGTTTTCTGGTAAGGATGTGTTTGGCTTAAATGAAAATGTTGAAGTGCATAGATGGTTTAATATAAATTTATAAAATATATAAAAAACATATTGTTCTATCTATGTTGAATGTTTTGAGAAGACATTGGGGAAAATATACATAGATTCATTACTCATTCCCTATGATGTCACTTCAATAGATTTATTGGTGTTTCATTCCAAGACACAAGTAGAGGTAATTGAGTTTTTTCGTATTATTCATCAATTTTTTACATTGATTTTTGGTTATATGGTTATGGTTATGGTGATATAGTGGTATTTTAGTATTATTATACATTACTCACAAGAATCGTATTATAATATTTGTCATGTATGTTTGGATAGTTGTTTTATATTAGATAATGGTAAAATAATCAACCTATCATCCATGAAGACGTCAACATTTACTGGCAACCATTGGCTCTTTCAAAATGTCACCTTAGTATGATTTGTAATCCACTGTTTATTTAAGAAAATGATAAGTTCTTGTAAATATCAATAGTATAAATTGGTTCTTAATGTGTCCGGAAAATGGGATGTTGGAAAACATAGAAGGAAAATTTTACCATTATCTTCATAGTTTTACCCCTAGTAAATCAGTTTTTACCTAGTCTATGATATATAAGATTTACTATATTCACAATATATTTCTTCAAAAATTATATACACCTAATTATAAATTATAAATTATATTAATTCAAATTATATAAGAAATTATTCAAATTTCAATTCATGTAAGTGAAAAATTTATTTTTCATTAATTATACATACACGGTAAGAATATATAGTTTAAAAGTGAAAATATTCCATAGATAACTCAATTTTATTATGCACATTCAATATTACAATTATTTCAATGAAATTAATTTAATTAATATATTTAAAATTGTACTAGATTTTATTTGAAACCAATTTAAATATATAATTTAAAATTAAGATTAATTTTAATGAAAAATAAAATTTTCATCTAAAATTTCATATATTTTTCCATTCATCAATAAATGAAACATCAAAAAAAATAATCATAATATAATGTTAATATTTTTTAAAAAAAATTATTTTTGTTATTTTATAAAAAATGTCTAAAACATTAAATAATTAATTACCCAAAAATATTCAAGGCATCATTAGAAAATATTTTACAAAAAATAATTCTTTTCCAGAAAACAGTTATTTTAATTTAGGATGTACTTTATATTCATTTTTAATCATTATATAAAACATATAAGTGTCTATAATATATATATTTAGTTTTTAATTTTTACATACCCACCAGTCCGAATATTATGAGATAACAATCATATTAAATAATAATATTAATATTATATTATTGTTTGGTAATACTCATTCATGTGTATAATGCAACCCATTAAAGAAAACCATTTATTCATATATCCTACTATATAAAATAAATAAATTTATTCTAAAAGAAATATATTGAAAAAAATTGGGGCTATTATATTATCTTCTAGGTTTGGTATTCAATGTCACATATGCTATTGTATAAAATGATATTATTTTTTAATTTAATGTGTTATAAAGATAATGAATCCATTAATATTGGATTTATCCCAAATTTATATCTTCATTAAACTCATAATGCATATGAGATAAAATAAATGATAAAATATACTACAACCATCTTAGAGACTATCTCTCAAACACTATTAATACAATAATATGACAAAGAAAAACATAGATTATGCAAGTTATGATTAATGATATATACAAATTATAAACCATGTTAATTGTCATTGGTGAAATATATAAACATCATTATACAAATATTATTAATGGGATATTATTTAGTAATTCGAAAAGTTGTAATTTTTAAGGATTAACTTCTCAATTTATTGCGTAAGTGGGGCCAACAGTAATTAAAAATTCTAGAAAAATTATAGTGGGATCCATATATGTAATATTCTCAAAATATGATAATAAATATTATATTAAGGAATCTCTAAGATTAATATCCATATTAAATTCCACATGAATCAATCCCAAATTTTTTTAAATAATCAATTAGAACAATCCCTATAATACAATGGGATTAAAAATTAAAAAGAATCACAGAAAACACTCAATAAAAAATTTCGTTTTTCAAATATGAAATATACCAAATAGAACACAATCCTTATATTATAAATAATTATGATCATTAAAAAATATTTTATCCTTTTAAGACACTTCATTAAAAAAAATAATGACATTAATTTCATTATTTCACCACAGGTCAAAATAGCAACACCATAACAGGGATACAATTATACTAAAAAAAATTCACTACCATTTGAACGAAAATATCATTTACTATAATGGAATAATACACTAATAAAACAACATATCAAATACTAATCCCTAACTAGTATAATATGAGACATGATTTCAAAAAAAAAAACTAATGACATTTCCCATTTTTATTTAACATAAATATTAGTATCAAAATGCTAATATTTCATGAATTAGTTTTCAAAAAAAAAGATTCATTTAAAATTAAAATAATTTAAAAAAAAACTATTTACCAAATAAAACATCTTCATTACCCACTTTTATTGACCGTTATCACAGGAAGAAAACACCACAACCTATAAAATATCAAATGTAGATCAAAAAATACAAGTGTGGTATAGAATTGATAATGGATTGGATGAAATATTTTTCCACCTATTAGAAACCCATTTGACCAAATCTAATTTTTTATTTTTTTAAATGAATTAAATAGAAGTTCTATGTTTGATTTCTTACATTATACAATCCCTAATAACTAAAAAAATTAAATATGATTATTTAAATGTTAACGTAATACCCTGATTGTTAAACTTTTAGTTATGAATAGGTTAAAATAATTACTGAAATAAATATAAATATATGATTCAATATAAATGTTTTTTAAAATTAATATTAAATAATAACTCACTTTTTAGTAAAGTCATTTAATTTTTTGAAATATATATTCTTTAAAAAATATTTTAATTTTTTATGAGAATATAACATAATTTTTTTCAATAATATTTATACATTTATTTTACTAAATGAAAATGATATTCTAAATTATAAAATAAAAATTATTTTATGAATAAATATTTGATAAATTTATAAAATACTATTTTTTCATTAAATATTGAAAAATAAATTTATTTATAAATTTATAGTTTTAATTATATTAAAAACTACCTTAATTTTTTAAAATTTATCTAAAAGTAACAAAATTTAAAAAATCATTATATTTATTATAATTATTTTCAATATATTTATCATGAAACCCTATTTCAATAAATTTTCATTTCTTGTCTTAATAATAGTTATGGAGAAAATTTATTTTATTATGTTTTTCAAGGTTTATACAAAAACAATATTGAAACTTCTATGTTTTCAATTTCAAAAAACATTATTCTTTTTTCAGAAAAATTATTTAGTAATTTGTATAATAATCTACTTTTAATTTTTTTTCAATATGAATATTAACCTTAGTAATATTTTTAATCATGGTAAAGGGTAAAATTTGATATAAAAATACATAATTAAATGAGAGGGAAAATAAAATGACAGTCAAATTTTTATTCTTTTATTGGATGGACATATTTCTTCCATTATAAACGATTATTCTATTATATTGACTTTTATGGACCTTTGGATAAGATTATGACAATTATTTTATTTCATTTCCAACATATTTTACACTTTTTAATGAAAATATTATTTTTAGTATGGGGTTAATGATATGTTCAATTTTACTAAAAATAATGTTCTGAAATATAAAATAATATTGTTTATCATATTAGTTGATATTTAGTTTTTAGTGAAAAATTAATTTTCTTAAAATCTTACACAACCTTGGTGTATTAATTATTTAATTAATGGTAAAATCTAATAAATGATATTTACAAAATTAAAAGTAATATAAATTTAGATAATTGAAAAAAGACAAGAAATCCTTAGATAAAATTAAATTTCTAGTGATTTATTTAAATAATATGTTATAATTGTTTTTATTATAATGTTACTGTTAATTTTAAGGTAATTAATAGTTTAAAAAAGAAATTAGTGATATTTAAAATTTAATAATATTATATTAAATGATATAAAAATCTAGGAAATATTATTTATTATAAAAATTTCTAGGAAATGATTAGTAATATATATTTTAGTCAATTTATGGTTCATTTTAACACTTATATTAAATATATTGACAATTATAGAGTAAACCAACATGTTCTCATAAGACGTTTTAAAAGTGTTTTCAAGTTGTTAAAACTAAAGGATTAAGGTAAAACTATGACATAAACCTATCCAAATATTAATGTATGATATTATTTAGATCCATCCACTCATGGTGTTAGAGATAATTATGTTTTTCTTAACAAATAATTAAATATTAATTTATAATAATTAAATATTTTGTGAAAATATGATTGTTCTCGTCCCCTCAATTATAAAATGGATCCCCTTCTTCTCAATCGTTCAAAATTAGTATACCGATTTTATCAAAAATATACAAACAAAAATAACCTATTATAATCTCTTCACTATGTATAAATATACTTATATATGAATAAGGCCATCCTTAATAGACATAAGTTGTTAAAAATTTTGTTGTCCTAAGAAGATGTATCATTTTTAATCGAGTGTTTAATTTTTATTTCAACTTCCACTATCTTAAAAAAATCACAAACCATTAATAAATATTAAAAATAATTTTCATCCATATATTAATATTTTTTTGTTAATATTATGACCATTATTCATCACCTCTTCAATCAATTCTGAATTGAATCGATTATTCGTGTGTACGTAGGATTACCGCCTCCCGAACCAATTTAATTAATGACCGGTGTCTATATTTCATTAACGTATTATAATTATGAAATTATATAAATAAATATAATATTAATTATATATTTATAATTATTTATTGATAATAAAATACATATTTTAATAGTTATCCATACAATAGAAAATGTTAATGGTGATTATCCATACATCTGGACAACTACCACCATGAATCGATGTGATTTTATTTATAATCACAAAAAAACATGGATTATATATATTTATATATAAAGAAATAATAGAATATTTATTAAATTATTATAATTTTGGATTTACAATATAGTATATACCTTATTTCATTTATTATCATTGAAAAAATTTAATATTAATCATGCGTACGTATGACCTACCATATCAATGATTTTTTTCATAGTTAATCATTCATAAAATTATTCAATTATTGCATTTAAATGTATAATATTTTTCTAAAAATAATAATATGTTCATTTTAAATATTAAATATATTATGGAATAATTATATTTTTGGGCATAGTCAAAATAATGATTTCATTTTTGACTCAAGTACCGAATATCAACAAAACCTCTATAATATACCTAATTTTTTATATAGATGAATATAATATGGTAATAAGTTATAACAATTGATTCAAATTCGGAATATTTTTTAACAATGATTATAATTGACCTTTTGTTATTATATGTGATGGGAAATAATGTACATTATGAATCACACACAAGTTAAAAGATTTTCTTTTTAAAATATTCTATAATGTTTCATTAAAAACACAATTTTTCTTATATATCCATATGTTTTATTCAAAAAATTATTTAAGTAATTTTATTAATTTTATAACCAATCATACATAAATTGTCATACAGTAACACCAATGGGGGAAAGTTTTTCTTTCACCATGGCTAGACTTTTATGGAAGGATACCATCAGCATAATTCATCATCATCATCGAAACATTAACATGTTAGTCTATAGATATGGATTAATATGTGATTCAAATGGATTAATGCATATTTTTAATCCTAGATTCCCCACCATAATTATCACTTTTGTGATGTTGATATTGTGATCATGGATGTGGAGTAGATGAAGGTTATATTATAAGAAGAATGGAAGGACAATATATTTAAATATTTGGATCAAAATAATAATTATTTAGTAGTGACTCTTCTAGAACATGATAACATTTATAGTAAGTAATATATTATTATGTGGATAAAATAAGGATATAATATCACTGATAATTTCAAGGTTTCTTCAAGGAAAAATGGTTTTTCATCTGGTTGAATATCCTTATGTAGTATGGTTCATTCTCAAAAGGTCATTACACAATAAGAGGTATGGCCAAATTGTATTTTAAAAAATTATTTAAGGAATGATCCCCCACATGCATGTGAGTTAACTATCAATCAATGTAGCACTGTTCATCTCATTTCCCATATACATGGTGTTGGACGAAAAACATTAGACTGGATGCGACTCTTTGTTTAGAGGAGTTCCATAAAATGATGTTTCTCTAAATGATTCCAATGCTGTATTTCAAGATCAATTCTCAGGTTCATTGTATATTTTATCATTGAATATTGTTAAATATATAATAGAGGAGGTGTTCAAGATTTTTCTATCATGGTAGACTCCCATATGCATCCTCCTTAACATCTGTGGTTTTTCTTCAAAAAATAAATTAATCATCCCCACTTAATAATTAGATACAAAAACGACTATGAAACTTATCTTATTTTTTTTCCACCATGATCAACTGGAAACTCTCCCCATACCATAATATTTTGAACCTTGGCGAACAAAATATATTTTTTATTTAAAGAATGATCCATGGTAAATTTATTTATTTAAAAAATGACCATCAACCATAACCAGAGAATTTTTAGCAAGAACATGGCTATAAAATGAATATGGATAAAACATATTACTATATCGAGTGGTATAACATTTTTAGTTTTATTACATTTATAATTTTCTTTGACTGCTTGAAATATCTACCTTTAATGTTTTTTAGTACCCCAGGTATTTCTATCTTATTTATGGGGGAAAATGTGGCCATTTCAAATCTGTTTAAGGGTTATGATAAGGTGACATGATGCCTCAAACTCTTCTCATTCTGATGAATGAAACTCCTAGTATAGATATGAACACAAACATTATATAAGGTAGAGTTATAAAATTTTGGTGAAGATCCCATTTTCAAGGGATGTTTCACTATATGTTCACTGAGGATACAATTGTTTTTGTTAATGGAATCACGCAATCTATAAGGGTTATCAAGAGAGTCATTGAAGAATATATATTTTGGGGATTAAATGTGTATAATTATGATAAAAATAGTGTTTTAATTTTATAATGTTTGGTATATAAAAGATCAAGGGATATAGATTCTAGAATCAGTTTCAAGAAGATGTTTTTTTTTGATTTATTACATTGGACCTCCAATTTCCATTGGTAGGTTATATTTGTACCACATCATTAGGATGAAGGATAAGGTATCAAATAAGGTAAATAACTAAAAGAGATCTTTTTAATCCATTTTTGGGAGAATTAGTTTAGATAATACTGTGTTATATTCTATTCCAATTCACATATTTTTTTATTCAAAAGTTATAATATATATTATATCATGAAAATAGACAATAATGTACAAGTTTATTTGGGATTCATGTATTGTGGGGAGACATTGTTGGGTGTCTAGTGGAATAATTTCATGGCCATTGAGAGAGGGTGTTATCAGTCCTAGGGTTTTGTCGAGGATGATGCTTTGGTTGAATTCTAAAGAGGCATGGGATATTTTGGAATGTTGGTTCCCTTGGGTTTATTTAATTCCATATAATTATGGGGATAAAAATGGGATTTTAAAAGGTAAATCATCTAAAATATGTTGTACATATCTAGAATACATATCCAATCTCAAATAAAAATCTCAATGGTTTCTTGTCCTCAGTTAGATCATTTTATGGTATCATAATTGTGATGATGTCAAACATGGATTTCCAGGTTTCCCCACCCTAGATATATCTTTATTGTAATCTTTAAAAAACCCATCAATCTGTTCCATCATTTTTTTCATAGGAACCAGATAAATATTTTTGAACTCATTGAGTTTTCCATGAATCCCAATATTATTGTTTGTGGATTTTGAAACGAGAGTATTCTCAATGAGATTTTACTATATGATTTTTCAAATGATGGTCATCAATGTCTGGTGGGTCAAGGTGTTAATATTTATTGAGTTTTTAGACAAATTGAATGTCATTGTTTGGCGCATCATAGAAAATTATGTTTCATAATTTTTTGAGATAGTCAAATTTTTGGGTAAAAATTAAATACCGTTTAAATATATAATTTGTTTTATGACATCATAATGACCCAATAATGATTTAATAAAATAATAGAAATGGTATGTATGGAAAATATATTTTTTAACATAAAAAAAATGTGATTTTAGGATTTTCTATATTTATTTGAAAAAATTTAGTGGACCATCCAAGACTTATAAAACATAATAATATGATTTCAACGAGAGTGTGACTCGCCTCCACCTATGAAAGCCTAATATCTCAAAAGGTTATGCCATTTTCCGTATAAAATAATCTTTTCCTCTCCTCTATGGAATAAACCATGAGAAAAAACCATGGGGTTGTTTCTGGTTTTGATTAGTTTAATGTGTAGTGTCCAAAACCAAAATAATAATGAATTTCCTCCCTTTTCTGATATAATCCAACCCAAATCCCACTTCTCTCCACTCAAACCCCTTGGATCCCCAACGAAACATGCCCTCCTCTATATATAATCCTCTCCTGGTGGCCCGTGTTCCAATGAATTCCCTCTCAAGACTCTCCCATTCCTTTAGGATCACACTTCCAAGTAAGGGATTTCTTCTTTTCTCATTTTTGTTCAAATTTTATTAAGTTTTAATACACATTTTATTCAATCAATAATGTTGGGGGTATGTTCTAGATACTCCTCTATAATACCCTCCTTATTTTTTAATAATGGGAGTCACTTTTCTCTCTCATTAATGCCTCCCATGTTCACCTATTACCATGCTGAAATTCGGCAAGGGATTTCTCTCTCCTCATTTACTATGAGGAAATTATTTTATATTATACATCAAATTTCCATTAAATATGTATGTAAATGTATCTATATGACTCCATTAATTTAAATTTCATTTAAATATTATGAGATACTCCTTTATCTATCATCAACCATTTTTATGAATTCTTATGTCACTCCATTATACTGTGTAAATTGCACTGAGATTTTCCAAGCCAAAGTCATTGGGTAGTGAATACCATGAAAATTTATATCTCAAGGGTATTCACCTTTATTCTCATTAACATATTGATTATATAGTTTCATGTATCTATTCCAAATTCCTTTATCCTTGAATAAATTATGATGGTGAAGGATTCCAAGTCGTATGATTCACCTAGAAAACATATGCATGAAATGAAATTATTAAAAAGGGTGAAACCTGATAGCACTCTAATGCATTGGGTAAAGAATATAATCATGATATTTTATGTGGAATGAGGTTTTAATCAAGATAATTCAATTGAAATAAGGGTTTACTAATGCTTCATGTGTATTGATATTTGTCTCATGCTAATATCATGGTAACTCTGATGAAACATTTCCATGTTATGATATTCATACTATTTCATGCCTTTATGTTCATATTACTCTTACACTCCATTGATATTCACATTTCATAACATTTGCAATATTATTTATGTTATGTCTTTTTTACACCCTTACTAGGATTTATACGTCACCCATTACTATGCATGTCTTTAGGTTATCCCATGTGATGTTATGTATGGAAGAATGATTGTGGTCATATAAAATTAGTTTTCAATAAATATGTCTATTTCATATTTCAAGATGTTATATAAAGTTATTAAGCCCCAAATACACTATTCCCTTCTTTATTCTATGTTGTATCAGGTTTATATTTTATGTAATAAGTTATGTTAAGTGTAAAACAAAGAGAAAATTTGTTATAACCAAGAACACCTTTAGAGGGTTGTGGGATCAGGGTGAAATTTGTTTATTTTAATGTTACATATATAATTCCCACATTTTTAGGAATGTGATAAATATAAATTTGGTAAATTTATATAAATTTAATCATTCACATGAAGAAGGAACACACATCCATTTTAAATGGTTCACCACTAATGGCAAGTTCATGGAGAATATAATGACTTGTTCTGGGTCATTAAAAAGTCCACTAATCCTCAATAGTTCTGGATTACAAAATTTTACCAGAATAAATATTTTTTAGGAGCACATCGATAACTATATTTTAGGGATAGAACACTGGTTCCCTTAGATCACATCCATAGACTCCCAACTTCTCAATGTGTTGGGAAGAATCTGATCAAAATATAAACTTGAAGGTCTCTTGAAAGGGATGAAATTAAATCATGCATCCTCAACTATAGATAGATTCTCTATTGATGTCATGTTTCTACCCAAATATTTAATCCACCATTCCATTGATTTTTTTTCATGAACCGTTCCTTTGTGAATTGCACTACTCTACATACCACCTCTACAAACTTCCTTAGAAAATAGTTACTATGTACTGCCTAATTAAACCATGACTGCATAAAGACATTAAAAGATATGTTCGTTAACTACTTATTCTCTATATAGAAACTCCTCATCTATGAACTATCTTTCATGAACAGTCTTTAGTGAGACATAACCTGCAAACCAATTTATGTAAACCATTCTCAATTGCAGGCTACATTACCTCAAAAACTCCTTATGCATAATGCCTTTTTGGACCACTTCTTTTGCAGTATCCTCCTAAAAAAACATGTCCTTTTCTAGTTTTTCTCCCGTGAACCACTTATGGACTTCACCAAATCCATATAGGATTTATAATCACAATTTCAATTTTTAATGAAGGGATAAATGATCTTTATATAAGAAAATATATTCGAAAAATATACTAATTAGATGTTCCCCAAATCATCAATGTGGTATGACCTTCACAATTTATAGTGCATCTCATGTGAGATACATTAATATATGGAACTATTTCCCAATCTGATCTGCATACCTCTCCTCTGCCTTTGTAGTTAAAAAAATCACGCCTTGTTTTTAAAAATGACAATCCAACTCAAACGCTTTTCAATATTCATACTATTAACCTTCCGAGGAACCATATCTGTCCCATGAACCATTTTTCAATCATGAGCCATGTACCACCATTTGCAGCCATGTAGCACCACTATGCTGATATTATACATTTTACATTTTCCTCTATGACTGACGTACCTCCCATGAGGTCTATGAACTATTAGAATCATTTTCATGAAAATGCATTGATCAAACTATTTTTAATAGAAAACAAACACACACCATACTCTAGTTCCCAAAAACAACACCCTTAGGTCCAACAAAATTCTTGGGTACCATAAATTCCATTGACTCTCCCCTCATTCATCATATTGGTCATTTCATTAGTTGGAACCTACACAACAATGGACTACAACTCAACACAAATGGTTTATGAAGATTTGGTGTCATGTAGTGTGGTACATTAGTTTGAAACCCATTAGGCAGGGTTTCATATTAATTCACAACCTTCTTTTGAAATTGAAATTATTTATATGTGTAAAAATTGATATTTTACTTATAATAACATTATGTTGGAGGAGGAATATTAATTTTTATTCTCTAGAAATTTATTTAGAAATTATCGAATGAACAATTCATTATCTTTTCCTAACTTTATGGACTATCACAAATCTTATTAAGATTATTAGGAAGCTGAACAATAGTGTTTATGGGATTTCTCACATATGGAATGTGGGAAATAGAGTTATAGGATACCATTCCTCCATGTTCCATTAAATGATATTTTAAATGTTTTACTACTTTTTTGTATATTCCAATGGACGGTCTGATAGTTATTTATAGATATTACCTTAGTATTTATTATTTTAGGCCCCAATAGACACTTTTTCTCATAACCCACTCTGTTAGGGTGGCCAATATTCTCTGAATAAAATTAATTTTTTCTTTGTATAGAAAAAGGAACATTGGTGATTTTCCATCAACTGTTTGAATGAATTTTTTTAATATATGGATGATAATATTTCACAACCATTTTAATAAATGTTTTATAATTTTCTTGCATTAAATGTATAAATTTTTCCTTATAATGAAGATTTCTACTTTTCTAATTGTTTTTATATATGTGTTTTCAAAATGAGAAGAGAATTTCTTCGTGATCTCATAAACTAGTATTTTATGAATTTAAAAAACTTATTTCTCTTAATTTATGTATTTTTTTATTGAATGATGGGTTTTAATAGAAAAATGTTGTTATGATTTTCATATTTATCTTTCATATGGTTTTTAAAAAAATTCAATTCCTTCATGATGAATCTATTTAACATGAACTGTTTCATTCATGATGCATGTGAATAATTTTTGATAAATAAGTGATCCCAACAAATAATATATGATTTTTAATCCTTATTACACATCATGGTTGATCATGATATATCTTATTTTTTGGGTCCACTGAAAAAGAATTGCTTTATCACTATATGGTGTTTTGTGTGCCCATATAGTGATCCAATGTATTAAATATTTTATAAGACTTTTTGGTAATTAATGATAGTTTTATCAAAATTATCTATATATATATATAACTAGGATCTAGTTATTTTATACATGTGTTAAAAATGTGTTTTGAATGTGATTTTGTGTTTGTTTGAAAAGGGTTTTTATTTTAGCTAAAATTATGTCTTCGTTGACATGAAAATGATTTATTTAATTACCTCAAATAACATTGAGATAATATTAAAATTTTCATTGAATTTTATGGTTCAATATAGGCATTAAAATTTATTCTATTGGTATCCCTTTTTGAGATTTTTCCCCCATAAAATTTAATAAAATTTCTCATAGGGAATAAATATTATTAATTGAAAATAACAATTCAAGATGATAGACATGAATTTTTTTCCTTTAAAAATTATTTTATTTTCATGATTTTTTATGTAAAAAATATATATTTCATTAAATTTATCACATTTTATATAGTTTTCTTGTAATAATTATTTTATTAATACTCTAATACACTAAATAAAATTGGTTCTTGGGAATGTAAGTTGTGAATTGTAGTTAAATATCACAATAATATGTAATTTTTAAGGCCAGTTCCTTGCAATTTTTATCAAAACATTATTTAGACATCATTGTAGATTATGATGTATTCATGAGAGGTTACTATAAGATTTTTGGTGTATCACAATTAGTTTCGAGTAAATGACCATATATTTTTTAATATAACTATTGGGTTTTGTTTCAGGAGGATTTGATTAGTTTTTTCACTCATTGGGTGATTTTACAGAGGTTCACAATTAGTATAATCCATTTGCCTCATCCATGATATATTGTTTACTATTGAAGGATGTAAAATGGATCCACTCAATTGGTAAACTATTTGTAAAGACTATCCAAGTTCTCCTGGAAAACTATATCAACATAATAGCATTGGAAAAGAATCTCAAGCATGGTAAGAGCATGGTAAGACTAAAAATGTGGTGTTTATGAGAAATAATGGGAGACCACTACAAATTACTTATGATCTCATTCATGAATAGAAAACTATTTGAATAACAATGTTCCATGATCCTACATTGTAATTTTTATGATCCTAGAATGTGGATCTAATTAGGATTGTGTATTTAGTACCCTCTTAACTAAATTATAATCATAAAAATAGAATTCACATTCATTACAAGGATATAATTGAAATTCCATTTGATCTGGGTGAATGTTTTAGTCATTTAATATGCTTTTTATATCTATACTTACTAATAAGTATGTGTTATTTTTAATTAAATGTTTATCAAAACACATTACCTTTAATTAAAACAAAAAAATATCATTCATTAGATAAATATATTTTCTTTAAATGGAATTGTGATTTTTTATTCTTTGATCAAGGTATTGAAATGTGGTTCACGATCATATAAGAATAATAGTTGTCTCAGTAAATGTTTTCACCATCATTTTTAAGAAACATTGCCTCCCGCAAGGAGGTTCTAGCTTTGGTTGTGGAATCAAATTACCATTACAGTTACCCCCGCCTCTTGAGGATGTATCAGAAGTGAAAATACAAGATGATACTCGGGAGGATGAAAATAAAGGGTGTGTACCATCTAAAAATTGTGATTCAACTCGTGATGAAGAAGATAATACTACTCATATTGAGGAATATTATCTATGAGAAATGTCCAAGAAGGGGAAAACCTATAGTTGATGCTGATGGGTTCATCACTGCTAACCCCAGAAAAATGAGGAAACACAAAGACTACTATCAACTTGAAAGAACCAAATTCACACGTTCATTGAACATCTCAAGATAGGATATCTCTACTTCTAACACTACTCAACATGTAGAGTCCCAACAACATGCTAAATGGTACAATTCACATAATTTTCCTTGTTGTGAAGATCTAAAATCTACATGGAAGATTCGATATGAAATTCTATATTAATCTTTTAAAAGAGGGGAGATTTCAAAGGATACTTACATAGCCATAAAGTTAAATATATTCAAAGAAATAATGAATAAGGAGTTTCAAAAATCTCCCCAACTCATTATATTGGTCGGGTGGAAGCTCGAAGACCTTGATTATGGGAGTCGATTACTGTCTTGATCTAGTATGATCATTTGCAATTTTTTTGAGATGATCTTTCTGTTTATTATCTAGAAACTGTGAATTTGTGCTTCTCTATCTAGACTATGTCTAGTTGGATCCTATTCAATCTCTACCAACTTTAGTGGTCCTGTTCCATCACTATTTTTATAGATCTACTTGAATATGATACTTTGATTCTTGATCATTGCATCGGTTCTTCGGTTGCGGCTCTGCCTTGTTGAGGAGATATCCTGGAAGTGCATAAAAAATAGAATTTTTTCTCTACAATCCTGATCTGAAATTTGAGTTGGACGGACATATGAGGATCTTCTTACCTTGATATAATGAAGTTACAAGTGCGTCTATTAGAAGTATTTGTGATTCTTGACTTATTTCTCTATATCCCCATCTTTTCCCTATTGGTGTAAGCTCTTTACACCTCGTGATTGTAATGTTACTTTATTTTTTTCATAAATTCCACTAGGTCATGAATTTAGAGACTAATTAATGTTTCCACTTTTCAAAACAACCACTGTTAAATTTTTTAAAATTCCACATTTAAAATTATGGATTTTATTTCATGCAAGGAAACTGGTTATTGAAATTTTTAAATAATGGAATTATTTATTTGAAATATAATTGAATGGTTTTTGAAAACATGTTTTTAATGGGTACATTTTCTTTATATTTCACCATCTAGAAGGGGAATATACAACTAGGGACCCTGGTATTGGTTACATTTTGATGACTCGATAGATCAATGAGGGACATCTCGAGAGTATGGAACTGTCACATAGGAATGGATGTGTGGATGTGTGGAATAAATTTATTATTATTCCAAATGATTATGAGAATGTTATTCTAAATTATTATCCACAAATTATACTGATGCATTCTTTTCTAAGTAGAACTAGTAGGGATGTCATTTGGGAAGCCCTTTGGAGTTTATATTCTCCCCCATCATTGGAACTATTGTCAATTTTTAGATTTTATCTATATAGTCATTGGTAATAGTAATTTATCTTAGTTATTTAGTGATTCTTCCTAATACTATGGGAAACGAATTTTATGTTGTATCATAGATATGGCTGGTGGTTCATGGTTTGTTTTCAGTGCTGTCTTTAGTGAATTTTATTATTGTGATTTATTTATATTTCACTTTGTCTCTTTATATAATATTATATGTTTTGTATATAATTTTTTGTATTATTTATTATTTAGTAATCTTGTATAGTATTTTTTTAATGGTTTTCATTGTTTGGATGTTTCATCCTTAAAGATAAAATCATCCCCCAAATTATTTTTTGGCCCATTGAATTAATTTATATCAATTTTGGTCCTTGGGATATCACCTAAGGTGTATTATAAAAGTCATTATATCCCGAGACAACTAAGGGGTGGGATGATATAGAATGTATCAACTTTTTGGAACTATTAGGTAAGAGTTTTATCACGTTGTTTGAATCATTGGTATTAATTATGAATGACATTATAATGGTCTATCTCATTTGATAGTAGAAAAGAGAAGGATTTTTATCACATGAATTGTAGATCATAAAAAGGTGTATCTACCCACTTTATACCACATATCCTGTTACAAGGTATTTTGGGCACAAGAGTGTGTTTATATTCATCAATGTGAGTTCTCACCTAATAAATTGGGATTTATCTACTATGTTTTACATGAAATGCATTGATATAATGAATTCACACTAGTATTTTATTTTTAAATAGAGAATAAATGATATGTGGAAATGGGGAAATTAATAATTTTTTAAAATATTAAGAGGTTTTTTGAAAATAATATTTTGAAAAAGGATTGATGTTTTTGTATTTAAAATGGAAAAACGTATTTGTTGAGGAGAAATTTTATTTTAGAAATTATTGAAAAGGAAATTTTAAATATCTAATACATCATTTACTATGAGTGACACTAAATAGAATTTTTTAATGGTAAGGGATCATTATAGGTTCCACAAAAACCAACCAAAATATGCTATAGGAAATGTACATTCATCTAGCCATTTGTGAACAAACATTTGTTCAAATAAATTGTATAGTACTTTCATGCCCTATATAGTTGGAACAAAAAGATGATCCTGGATAAGTGGTTCATTCTGTTAAGTTCCAAATATAAAATCCATGGATCATTATAGGTGATACATAGATGTAAAAGTTGGAATTGTTGGTGAATATGATTAATATAACATTATATTTAGATAAACCACTATTAGAGTTTAATTTAATGTTGGAAAAATATATTTTGGACAACTATAAATTATATCATAGTATTTTTACATTTCATATATATTTTAAAAATTTGTGACACAGGAGGATTTTAAATTTAATATCAACAAAAAAATCTATCCTCACAAATTATGAAATTATAGGAAAATATATATTTTAATTTTCCAAAATGGTAATATCTTGGTAATACTGTATGATTATATGTTTATTTTTTTATTCCACTTTTCACCGAATTTTGTTACACATGTGTCCATAGAGACGTGAATTTTTTAGGCTGGATTTGAACCCTAAATACTACCAAGAAATAATTCGCTTTATATTGTGGATTCTGTATAAAATGGAAAACTAGATAAAGTAAAATAATTTGATCTTTTGAAAACAAGGTTGATGAAATCATTTTTATTATTACTATAATTAGTGGGAACTCTAATTATAGAAACCAGTGGATGAAGGAAATCATTTCTCAAGGTGTTGTATATCTCATAATCATAAAATTATTTGATCAGTCAACATTCCTCTTCATCCTAATTGTAATTTGGGAGGTTTTTTGTATATTTTTATTATATAAATTTTTATTATATTGAAACACTTAAATCATGTCAAAATTTTAATCATATATGATATCTTTTATGATATTTTCATATTTTTATATGGTTACATTTTATAGACACATCTCATGATTTTTAATAATAATATTTTTTGATGGGATGAGTGCAATAGATTTGATCTCATAAGTAGTTCCAAAAATGACATATTTATTCTTGGAACACTGTAACATCTCATCATAAAAAATTCTCAATAATTTATCAAAGAGAAAATTGAACCGTGTAAGAAATTGTTTATAGTTGATCATAAGTTTAGTTATGATTAATTAGGATCATTGATGGTGAGAGATATGATTCTTTAGAATTATAATCTTATGAAAGAATTATATAATATGGGTTTATCCCATAATATTATTTATTCTCATTTCATTAATTTTATTGGTTTACAAGTTGATATGATGAATTTTATTATTGATTTTTAAAAACCCTTTGGGAAAAGGAGAGTTTTGATCACCAAAATGTGTTGCATGTTCGAAAATAACCATTAGGAGAAGGTTGGTATGGTATTTTTCTATGGAAGAAATTTATTTCTATGAATATATTTTGGAATATGATTGGATGATGATTATTGATACACATATCAATTTCTATGTCTTATTGGGGAGTATTAAATATCCATGTGATGTTTTATGTATCTTCTACGGATATTCGGAAGTGGATACAAGATGATGAGACTTAGTAAGGGTGTTTTGAACTATATAAAACCTATAATCACAAAATATTCTAGAATCGGTGTATTTTATCGAATATATATATTTTTCAATAAAAGTGAACATATTTCTTGATTCCTTAAGAAATTTTCATGTTTCCACTAAATAGAGAAGTGGTGTTTATAATTTATGTCTTAATGGGGACCATTCTTATTTCTATCCATCATTATAGATTGATGAAACTTAATTTTATGAATTTATGGATTAGTAGTATGATTTGAAAATCATAGGATTCATATAAAAGAGAACATATCTATGGGAAGAAATGATATTTTTATTAAGAAGGTTAACGTAAATCAAATTCAATGTATATACTATCGTAATATTACCCATGTAATGATAATGAATTAGTATTATCTTCCATGAATTTATAATATTTATTATCATTTAATGGGAGATTAGGTGTAATATAATATTGACTATATATTTGGGATTTCACCAGTTGCTGGTTTAGAATGTGGATATTTTTATGATAGCTTTTAGAAGTATATATCATCAATAATAGTCCCCTATTTTACCGTTTTTCTTAAAAAAGAAAAAACCATAATTATGGAATCTATTAATAAGAATTTTAAGTTTTATACATATTACATTATGGGGTTTTTTTAATGATATATTGGTGTCTTATTGTACAAATAAATGTAATGGGAACAATAAGTCTATAGTTTTGGTTATATTGTGGGCACATTTTCTGTATTTAATGGTGTTGATGTTTTATTTCTGGATTCAATATGTACCATTCCTTGACTATTTTTTTATGAAAAAATTATTTTATGAGTTCAAGGTATGATTTATTTTGATGTATCCAAGATAAAACTATGGAATTATTTTTTATATGTAGTTACCTTGGTTTAGTGGGATACTATAAACGTTTGGTATGAGATTCTTAAAATTTGGTTTCACCGATGATGAGTTATATAATTAATGTACTTCTATTCTAGTGTAATAGTGATTCTATAAAATACTTCCAGGAATTCGTGATCATAACTACATCAACACATGTCCATAAATTTAGAGAGTCTATATGGATATTTGAAGTCTATTATTATACATTGGGATATGGGTTGGTATGTATTATTATGTAGGGAAACCATGTTATTTCTTATGGATCACAGAATTTATGATTTCATGATAAGAACTACCCATCAAAGGTTTTTGAATTTGTATAATTATTCCACGAAATGATTGCATTGCAAAAATATATTTTTGGATTGAAATTTAGGGTGTTTATATATCATTATAGTTAGTACCATATTTCTCAAAATTATAGAATATAAGGTAAATAATATTGATAGAATACCTTCAAATTTTAATCTTTTACATAATTCACAGATATGGTAAAGATAATTCAGAGGTGGATGAATTATAGATGAATTAATATAGTATGTTATATAAATATTCTTCATATAAGTAGTACCTGATGTCATTTATACCGTACATACACTTTTATTTTACCCGACAAGTTGATGTTTTTGTTTTCTTTATAGATTGGTTTAGTCCTTATTTGGTTTATCTTATAAAAGTGGATCACATATCTTTTTTTTTGAATGTGTTACAATATGGTAAAAATCATCTTTGGGGAGATCCTTTAGGTACTAATCTTGATTAGATTTAATTTATTTTGTTTGGATTTCAGATCATGATATCATTATATTTTCAGGAACAACATATTAATGCTTACCACTATTCCCAATGGGATATTCATATAGGAGTTAAGAATTTTTTTTGAGTGATCAAAGCATAGTTTCGATATGATGGAATGAAAATGGAAATGGAATTGTTTTTTTGATGTCCTCACATATGATGTTGAGTAACACCAAATGATGAGATATGTGGTCCACTATTTTTCAAAACTCATTTGGGTGTGGCAGTAGATCGAAAAGTATTTTGTATCATGTTTACCAGGAATGGTTTGGAAACATGATGAAATATTAGCAATTATGGATTAGAACATGATGTTTCTTCATTATATCCCTATTCATGAATCCAAAATGGTGGAACACTGGATGAAAAAATATATCATATAATTTTAAAGCATCACATAGGTCCATTCATGATTGTATCTGATATTGATCGAACCATTGCGTATATTTTGTAAATCCAAAAATTATGACTGTGGGACTTAATATAATATGGAAAAAGTGTATCATCCCAAAAATAATTGAAAAAAATGATGATACAAATTTTGGAGGACATTTTATTGCTTCTTTAATAATATATGGTGGCTCTTTGTTGGAGAAGAAACAATTAGATGAGTCCTCCTAGATCAATCTTTTCCAAAGATTGATACATATGGATCGTTTTATATCATTGTATATATGTTCTTGTAATTCTCCAATTTGTTATGGGGAAACATTTGAAAATTCAATGGTTGGACCCAAACTCATGCAATAGAAAACTTAGAGCACTCAATTGACCAGAAAAAGTATAGATATAGGTTATAGTCATTAGAATGCATTTTTAGATCATCTTTAATGACCTATTTCATTTTAGGTGAGTTATCATCTGTTCTTGAGAATCCCAACAAGGCTTCTTCATTGTCATTTTGGTTATTAGGTCTTGTTTTTGTCATAATATATATACCCATTGGATAAAATTGAAGGATTTGGTGAGGTTACATATCATTTGAATTTTCGTCCAATTTTCACTTAATTTCATAATTTGTTTAATTTATATTATTTCAATATATAAAAATAATCTTGGCCCAATGAAATGATTGGATATCATTTTCCTATATCCAGATGCATTTTCAGTTCTTATGGTGGTAGGGAATGTGTATTATCTAAAAAATGACTTCAATGGGAAAACAATTGGTCTATTGAAGCTATTATAGATACATGGACAGATTCTAGAAGAATCATTAGAAATGAAATGGAAATATTTATGTAGTATTCTGAACTATTATAGAAAACTATGCTTCTCAAGATTCATGTGAATGAAGGGTTAATTGTACGGAGAATGTACCACTATGGGTTCCAAATAGATGACCTTTATTTATCGATTAATTTTATAAATAATGATCATAATATGTTTCGTGATGTTTTTGGGAGTTCTTTCTTGGTATCTCAAATTTTCATGAGAAAATAATTTTGAGAACAGTTAGAACTAATAATCCACCCCATCTAGGAAACAATGTGGATTGTGGAGAGATAATACTCACCATGGATGGACATTGGTTTAGAAATATAGTGAGCATGATAGGCTTAAACAATCAAATAATAATTCCAATGCAATAGTATCCCATGGATGGTTAAATAATAGTTTGTCTAACTATGAGTATGCTAAGGATAATCCCTATGAACCCACTATCATTTAGAATCATTATCAAGAATAGTTAGTGATTTTTTTGTTTAAAAATGACAACTAACCATGAAGTGTGCTTTATAAAAACCTTAATTTGTGGATACAATTCAATTTCTATATCCATACCCATTATAATTAACTAATATTATTAAATCCCTAATTATGTTTCCTCCCAATATCTGGTATGTGCTTCATTTGGATATTTTCAAAAATTTTATGCAGTTTGAATGACATTGAAGATAATGATTCTCAATTAAGTCTTGGTTCATGGTAATTACTCAATTATCAGTTGTCTATATCTTTCACATTTATATAAATATTAACAAGTACGGATATATCCAGGATCAATCACAAAAATAGTGATTTTTTATTTTTAGTTAAAGGGAATGAATGATTTCCTAATAATATCTATAGAATCATTATGTAGTTATTTTTATTTCACTAACATTTTTGAGGTAGGTGGATTCTCTCTCATTTACTCTTTCTTATAACATTATAGATTTTCCTAGAATTAATTTTTTTATTGAAATTATTTTCAATCGCTTCTCTGATTCCTTTTGGAATCATCTTTATTGGTTGTTTTTTGAAATCATTGAAATTATAGGGTTTTATTTAAAAAATAATATTTTTTAGTAATATATAAATGGTGATTTTAAAATTATGGTGTTGAAATTAGGCATTGAAAATAATTTTTCGCATATTTTATTGAAATAATGGGTTTTTGATTAATTTATTGTCATGGTTTTTTAATACATGGATGGTGTGGTGTCATTATGATTTGTTGTTCCCTATAGAAGTGGTTTATTCTGTTGGGGAACATTATATTCGTTAACATGTAATGACATGGTAGATCGTTGATAGAATGATCATGATTATGAAAATATCACATGCTCATGCATGCGTGGAGGCATGGAATCATGTAGTGTGTATGAAAAATGAAGATGAGAAATATTTTGATGAAGTTTTTTTTATATTTCCTGTAAATGTTTTTTAGGTCTAATAGAAAATTATTAATTATTCTGAGATGTTTAATATTTTTTACATTAAATTTTCTAACTAATTATTACAATAGTTACATGATTTGGGTTGTCCTTATGGATATCCTATTGAGTGTGGAATCTCACCATGATTGGGAAATATTATTTATTTTGATATTTCATTGTTCGATACAAATGTAGTTGAAATTTATCACATATATATAGTGAAACATCTTGATTTTATTGGTGTTCTTTGTCTAGTATGAGTTCAGAGGTGATAAGTAGTTATTGGGTTGTTGTCTTTGGTTTATTTGGGTTTTTTATTATCGTTCTGTCACATGGGTTATTTGTTACTCTAATATGGTTTTTTTCTTATTAATACATCAATTTGAATTCATTTGTATTCATTAATCATGAATAGTATTGAAGGTTATGGTTATCTTGGTTCGTGTATTAAATCATCAAAAGGAAAATAATACCCCAATTATTTTCCATGTCCCTTGGTATTTATTTCTTCAATATAGTGCCCAGGTGGTGTCACCTATATCCTAGAAGGATTCCTGCCACGTCACATGCCAATGAGGATGAGAGGGGTGTTAAATTTTGATACCACAATGGGATATTATGTCTATTATTGACTATAATTTCAATGGTAAATACACCACAATAATAATGATTTATGTAATGATGTTTTAATGGGATTAATTAGATTTAGGGAGATAGTTTATTATGTTAATGTTTTTGAATCCCTCATGTTTATTGTGAATGATTATTTCAAAATATTTCTTCTAATATTATGTAACTGTAAATAGATAAATATTTGAGTGTAATGATTAAGTAATTTTGAAGTTGTTAAGGCTATTTTTTACGTTTATGGTATTATATAGTTTCTATGATTATTTTTCTATAATGTCCATAACAATTTTCTGATAAATTTATTATTTTGATATTTTTATTCTCGACAGACTAAATATCATTTTCATGGTGGATGGAAAATAATATCACAAAAACTTATTCTCTCTTCTAGATAATTTTATAATAACAATCATTGTAAGATCTTCTTAATATGATATTGAAATGTTTTCTGAGCATCCAAATCACATGAAAGAAGATGGTTTTCATATCAAACACGTTTTGTTTCTATAATATTTCTATTGATCATTGTATCTCTATTATATGACTCCAAAGACTCAACTAATCTACCTCCTTCAACATGTAGAATACTCCCAATGACATGAATATTTTTTTGGATATATGCAATACAAACCAAATGAGAAATGGGACATCAATACAATATGTAAATAATTTTTTATCTTGATTATGATATGAATTAATTTTTAATGATGTAATATATATCAGGATTGAGGGTTATTGATTAATCATATGGATATATGTTATATCATTAAATAAAATGACAATAAAGGTAAATGATTTAGTATGGGAGTTCAATAATGAATTTTATTACATAATAATTCATTAGAATTATGTTGTATTGGAATTTTTATCAATGATATTATATTATATTATAATTTTTATATGGATTTTGAAACACATAATGTTAATTTAATTAATGGTTTGTTCAAAAATTAATATAATAAATAAATTTCATTGAAAATTGATGTAATAAAATACTCTAATTTTAAGAGAAACTTATTTAAGGATATGTGATAAAAGGATAAATTATAATATAGGTTTATATGTTATTGAGGATAAATAACTTTATATTGTTGAAAAATAATCTATAAAAACCTATATGTTAAAAATTTATATTTTGAGGTTTTTATTATATTTTTAGGAATATATCGTTTATCTAATAGATAGTCAGGAGATTGAGATTTTATTTTTATAATTAAGGGAATAATTCTATTTTGGAAGATGAAAATTATTTTTGGAACCTTATATGATTATTATAAAAATAACCTTTAATGATATTAAATTATAAATAAGTGTTTGATTATATTTTTTAGGTATAAATTTTTTATAATGGTTATATGGTGATTATTTTAATTTATGGTAATATTTATCCGATCATTGAGATTATATGGTTAGGTGATGTACTTTTTTGAAGTAAATATAAATATTATATTAGAAGAATCTATGATCAGAATCCATTTTTTTTTATTTTTCAATCATTATATAGATTACTTATGGAATTTTATCTATATTTATTTATTTAATTATTTATGATAATCATTGGTTATTAATTTTGAACATTAAATATTAATGTAGTTTTCATTATATGAAAGTTTTTTATTTCATGGAACTATCTTACTTACAACTTATTTTCACTTTCTTGTAAACACAATGTATGTTATTATAGATGACCATTATACATCCCTTTCTATGATTTTAGGTGAATGTTATATTAATCATTTTTTCTTTGTGGAATTTCAATAAAAAAAAGTATAGAAAATTCATAAAATTCTAACCAAGACCCAAATAAAATATTGATGATTCGATATCATAAACTATGGGAGAATTTAATGCCACAATATATTAAAGGAATGTCCATTTTTGATAAAATAAAAGATATAAAAAACGGAACATAAATAAAAAAATATTATTATTTAAATGTTACCACTATAACATATCCATTAAATTTGAGGGTATTAATAGGGATAAAAAATTTATTCAATAAGAAAGAATATATTTCTAATTTATATGTATTAAAAAATCATAGAAAGTAATTTGAAAAAATTTAATAATGTCATTTTTTTTATAAAAAAGTCATTTTCTTCAAAATGAAGTGTATTTTTCTATAAGATATATTTGATTTATTTTTCAAAACATTTAGAAAATAATTTTAAAAAAATTAACATCAATTTTAAAAAGAATTCAAAATTATTATAAGTTGAAATTTTATGGATTTTTAAAAAATATTTATTTTTATATAAATATTAAACACGAAAATTCTTAAAAACTATCATTTTCATTTTTTTAAAAAATACCTTTATTATTTCAGTTTTTTCTAAAAGTAAATTGTATGGAATCGACCCCAGTTGACATTTGTTGTTGCCTTATTTAATTTAATTGAAATATAAAAAAGGAATATGCATAAAAAATGACCGATTAACTTAGTATATTTGGAATGAAGATAAATATATAATTTCAACATTACAACTTTATATTAAATACAACACATATGTTTTATTGGGAACAGACACAAATCTATGTATATCTTTATGGGTCAATCATAATAAACAACTCCTTAACGTAAAATTAAAGAATCAAAATAATGAGGTTTGATCAAATTCTCTGTAAGGGTAATAAATAAAGAGGAATGTATAATAAAAATAAACATTAGTCATGGGGAATAACTAAAAACACATGTATTTAAAAATAAACCTTAAATCATTGTTGTAGGAAAAATTATTGAATATATAATTCTATGGTAACACATAATCAGGGATATTCTACTTGTCGAATGAACTATTGATATTTCAATTACATGTTTTATAATGAGGTAATTCTAAATGATGGACATCATAACCATATCTTTAATTCCTCATTCCAATACCATAAATTATGATTTTGTCATGGCCTTATGCCAATACAATACTTTTTCTCACGAGACCTAGTTATGAACTATGTGGCTATAGCAGACCACACCCCTCAATTACTAAGTCCAGTGAATTTATTGTATGAATAGGAGTAAAAATAAACATCATATACATTCATATTGAAACTAATATGTGAAATTTCAGAAACGTTCCCTGGAAAATAAATATAAATAGAAACCATTCAGAGTTAATTAGTGAATGTAATTATGATAGAACATACACAGTAAAATTAATCATAAATCATTCAAATAAATAGGGAAGATTATATCATAAAATATTAATCTAAACAATACATAAGAATCAACATGAGTGTTGAAATGGATGAAGATAGTCTTATAAAATCATCAAGTAATTCTTGAGATAAGTACTCTTCTACTTTGAAAAGAAGAGCACTTTTCAGAACGTCGATGAGTAGTAAAAAGGGAAATAAGATTGTATTTTATTAATGAAATTAGTTTTTTAGAAATAAAATTTTTTCCAAAAATAGATTATACGTTACCCTGGAAAATAGGTAACAATTTGAGAAATTCCCTTGAATCAAGCTTGTATTTCGAGAATATTTTTTTAAAGATCATTTTAAAACATATATCCCAAAAAATAAAAATAGGAATATATTTGGTAAACATATATATGAAATTATCAAGAATTATATGAGTACTACATATCAACATATGAATAAATAAATATTTAGTGGAGGTTAGAAGATAATAAGAGTAACCCAAATGAAAAACGAGGTTCTAGTATAAAACCATTGCCTTAATTCCAATGGTGTTCCCCACTTTATCATAACAACATAAATAATATAATTAATGTTAATAAATTAATCATTTGGAATCCTCATATATATTTAATTGATTTAGTATAACCATATTAGGTTCATTCATGGCCTTTTGATTGGATAAGAGATTCAATTTCATTATTTTGGAGTGTTTTCTTCCTGATTTTTCACTTCTAGTTTTATTATATTCATGTATGGATAAACAATTGGAATTATAATGGTTGTCCAAAATAGATGTTTTATGTAATTATTTAATAAATAGAAGATTTCATGGTTATAAAATGTGTTTGCTTATTTAGATTGAAGATGAATAATTATATAAAACATTAATGACAATTGTTTGTGTTCATTGGTGGTTCTAGGTCACAACGAACACATTTTGATTTATAAATAAATATCATGTGTAATAATAGATTTTGGATCCTTAAATAAGTTATAATTTTCCCGGAGAGCCTCTTTAGGGAAGAGGTTTTTTTCTTTTTTTGACACCAATGGATGGTAGACGATGTGGATGGTCATGGTAGGATATTTGAGTATAATTTAGATAAGTCACAAGGTTTGAGAGGAGTGAACAGAAGAGGGAGTGAGGTTGGTTTTATAATGGAGGATAGGAGGTTTTCCCATTAATTTAATCAATATATTATTATTTTTTCAAATAAAACCAATAGTAATTATTCTAGTGAACAATAATTGTAATATTTTTATGTGATTTTGAAACAAGGGTGGTTACATCATCCATGATTCTAGTAATAGTGAATTCAACTGATAATGTATATATATGTTAAATTATAGTACTTTACAATTCATAAAAAATTTGGGTGGGTCAGAAAAATCCCAAATATTTACACTAACCACTATTTGACTTATAGAAGTAAAAAATGAACCCCATTTTGTGAAAATAATTTTTTAAATATTATTAATTTAATTTTAAAATAAAATAATTAATTATATAAAAAATAACAATTTAAAAAATTTAATTCATTTTCATCACCTTGAATTTTTTTTAATATATTGTTACCTTATAACCTTATGAAAATAAAGTAATAATATGATTTACTAGTCATTAAGATCTTATTACTTTTCATAGGTATACATTACTATTCATAGAAAATTTATTGATTTTTATTAGACTCTAAATATCTTACTAAAATTCACTTTCTATGTCGTTTTTTCTGAAATTAAAATCACAGAGGTGGAAAAATTATGATTACTGGATAGGTAATAAAAAAGTGGTGTTTTTTAGAGACCCGTTGTATCATTTATTAAATATTAAATATATTTGAAAAATCATGGGGTGTTACATTATCCCCCCCCCCATGTAAAACATTTTTCCCTGAAATTAAAGGAATGATACCTCACAAAAAGATATGGGTAGTTCATTATCATAAGCTCCTCAGGCTCCCATGTTGTCTCTATGATTTTAGGATTTTTCCAAAGCGTCTTTACATGTCAATCCATTTAATTCATCAAAAACTATTCTTGTCACGAACCAAACTGGGTCGACCCTAAAACGGTAACCTAAGTCGGCCCACGTCATAGCCCGAGGGGCATTCCCGATACCCACAGTTTGGAAACTAGTGACAGGCATCAAAACTAAACAGGTGGGAATGATATGGTCCTTAAAATGAATAAAAATACATTAATAAAGACTAATAAAAGAGAAATAAAACTAGAAACGACAAGAAACCAAGACTACACATACCTCCATGTGAACTCTTGGTCACCTCCAACATGTAACAGACTACCTCAGGTGAGAATAACAATCAAGAACCTAAACCAAATAAAAGAACCTACATCTGGAAAGGTAGGATAGGCGTGAGCATTAAAATGATTAGTAGGAATGCCAAAAATTAACCACAGATTCGATGCATTTTCCAGTTCAAAAACACCCCAATGATACTAGTTTGAACTATAGTTTTAAAAATAAGGTTTTCATATTTACATTACATTTTGAAAACTAACAATAAAAAATCCATTTCATTTATAATTCAAAAACAAGGAAAAGAAAATAAATGTGGGGCTCAAAAAAACCTTTCCAAAATAGTTACTTTGAAATTCATTTTAAAACCTTACCATACACACAATACTTTTCCAAGAAAAAACCCAAACCCAGTTCAAGGGTATGATTCCACACACAATAAGGGAAATGTTTCTAATAGTTCTCATACCAAAGAATTACTGAAAACCTAGGAACCTATAGGAAGACCAGAATGTACTATACATGTGACTCATCCTAAAGGTATGCCTACTCATGATGATGTCAAAATTCCCAAACACTTGGTATCACCATACCTGGACTAATTGAGAGGCCCAATCCCCTAGTAGAGTATAATCTATACTAAGGGCCACTAGTCAGTCTATATTCTAAACTAGTGCATCGATCATTCTGAGTAAACACACTTACTATTAAAAGTTTATGTGCTATGTTTACAAAGAGGTGTTCCAAATATTCTAATAACAATCCATATATATAATATTGCACGCGACACAATCTAACACCACCCCAGCCACCTCATGGTCACTCATGTAATGCCCTGACCCTAGTTACCTAGATTTGGTGCATTATTACACAACAATGGCATGATCACAAATGATCAAGTCTCAAAAGACTGATGAGTTTAGTAGAATTAAATGTACTAGATACATTTATAAGTATTACTTTACATCATAAAATGGAAAACTAAAAAAATTATTTCCATAGAAAACACTGATATCCCATCGACTATCACTATATGTCAGTCATAATGTAAATCTTCGAATCCTAGGAAAGATAAACCATATATTAGTGTGAGCTAAGATGTTCAGTAAGGATTACAATATAGAAGAAACTTTCATAAATAAGCATATTCATTTAAGGCAATGTATATAACTCAAGAAAAATACTTCTCAACATAAGATTCCTCATAGTATGGGAAAGATAAATCCAAATAATTCTATTTACTTACACACATTTATATTCTACTAGTCGAATAATCCCATGAAATATCAATAGCCACTTTCATAAGGATGGAATGCATAATTCCATAAATTCATAACCATATAGTCAAGGACCTGTGCCAAGACTAAAAATAATATTTTGTCAAATCCTAGTGCCAAGACACAACTTTGTCTCAGGAGATATACCAATTCATCGAGGAGCTATAGAGGGATCCACCCATCACTTACTAAGCCCAAATAATTCATCATATGAAATGGTTTAAACATAACATAAACATTCGTATTAAAACAGGCATATGAAATGTCAATACTTTATCCATAAACCATGAATGGTATGAAATAACACATCCAAAATCATACATATAACAAAACCATCAATACAATATGGAAGTTTTGTATCATAATAAATAATCATCAATGAAACATAAAATCCACCAATGGATGTTGACATATATGAAATCAGAACCTTTTTAGAGAAATGAATCTTTCTATTTTGAAATCATTTAAAAGTCATGTAATTATAGATGAAAATATTTATATTTTAAAATATTCTTATAATATTATATGGGAAGCTTCAATAATGTTATAACGGCATAAAATATCTTCACTCGCTGTATTTTTAAAAAAAGATTCATACCTAAAATTTGTCAAAAAGGTCATAAAGTACCTCATTTTGAAAAAGACATAAAGATTATTTTATAAACATCTTATCAAAGTTAAACAAGGGTATAAATGACTTTAACCGATAGTCTAGTAAATAGTAAATATAATTTGTAATATATTTTTATGAAACATGGATGTGGATAATTAAGAGGTCCCAATAGATAATTATATATAAATAACCTCAGATAATGAAGAGATTGTAAAATTAAATCTTACCTTGTAGTTTTCTTTGGACAAGGGTAGAATAGCCTCTTGTATAGAGATGAAATAATTTTTATTAAATTATACAAGAATAATATATGTTAATATGATATCATATATGATCTTTTAACATTTCTTTGTTAATAATATCTTAGTATTATCATAGTTTTGGGTGTTAACTGGATCATTTTCCATTATATTCTTTGTTATATAAGTAATGTTTATTATGGATTGGATGTATCTTATTCATATTCAGAATGATATTAAGTCTTTATAAATTATTTTTAATCATCTAAGGAAAATTAGTCTTGAATGGATACGATGTGGGATGAATCTCATCATGCTAATGGAGACGGTAATCTGTACGTACGCACGGGCGACAATACCATTCTTTTGATATTAAAATAATATATAATTGGATGTTATATCATATATACATAATCATTATCATGTTATATTTATTATTTACATCTATTACACATCATTATTATACCCAACCAAATAATAATGTATTGAATAACAATTATACCACGATGGGGAGATGGTAAGTCATACGTACGCACATATGGTGACATGTCATTAAAAGGATGGATATAATAATTAATATGGTTGTACCATATTTATAATAAAATATCAATATATAGAAGATACTAGAGTTATTATTTTATAATGGAAAGAAAAAATAATGAGGAAGTTGAAGAAGAAAGGAACTTGAAAGAGGTGATGGAATATTTACCTCTTCTTCAGGTTATTCATTTTTATTTGATCAAAAGGGCTTCTCAGGTTGTCTTTATGACTAAAAGAAGGCCTCTAGGATGAAGGGAGGATAGTTGAAAGGGTATTTGGGCAGTGGTTTTTTATGCCAAAGGGCTTTGAAGGTGTTAATTAGAGAGAAGGGGAAGTGCCTTTTTATAAGAGGGGTGAGGGTCAGCTTAGGAAAAGCTAGAAATATTATTTTATAACAAAAATAGTTTTCGTTTTATAATAGCTCAAAAGTGGATTATTTAACGAAAAATTTGGGTATGGGTCGAAAACCACTCAAACAGTAGGTTTTAGAAAGGTTTAGATTACTTTATTAACCTTATCTTTTAGATTTAACACTTGGTTAAATAGTTTGACATTTACAATGTGTATTTGTATTTTTATATTATATGGTTAATAAACTTACTATATATTTCCAAGAAAACCCCAAGTGGTTCAATAATGATAAAACTATTATTATATAAGTCTTTTAACTGAACCATATATTTTTAGTAATATAATGTCAAGTAATAATATAATATTTGTTTTAAAAAATATTTTATGTCAATTTTGAAACTATTTGGTATTTTGTTTTTTCTAAATTCCTAACATCATTATTACTATTAAAATAAATCAACTTACAAACCCTAATATGTCATATTAACCTAGAAATTAGTGGAATTCAAAAAAATTCTCAAATTACATTTATTTGGATATTTATAAAATCAATTATTTTAATATTTCATAAATTAGGTAATTACTGCATCATCATTGTGTCATAAATAAATTAAATTATTTAATGTCTAAAAAATATAAATAAAATACGATTTTATAGGAAATATATTTATATTTATAATTAATATTTATAATCGAATTTCTCTTATGTGTTACCCCATATTAAAAATGGTTTATTTATTAAACATTGAATTTAACACTTTTAACTCTTCTTTGAATTAAATAATAATAAATTACCTAATCTAATCTAAGATGACAAAATAGGTTCATATTTTATTCCTATGGATGTTTTTGGTCGAATTATACTTATCCAACTGAATTAGGACATGTGTCATGGTAATAATATTATCATTTTTACCCTTAATTACTGTATTAACTTTTAATCGTGGTAAATAAAAGTAAAACATTACTATTCAACAAAAATTATTCTTATCTAGTTGAACTAAATTTTACTTCTTGATGTTAACCATGTCTCTTGAATTTTTTAAATTAAACTCACGAAAGTGGGAAAATTATGTTTTACATCAATTTGAAAATACTCCTAACAGGTTGGTAAAAGATGATAAAAATTTCAACAAAATTTTTATATATCTAAAATTATTATAAACTGACTCCAATTAATTACATTGAACGTATATAAGTATTATGTATCTATTTTGACCTAAAATAAATTTAAATAAAATAAATAATTATTTAAATAAAAAGTCTGTTTTAAACAATGACTCAGTGTTGTTCACCATTCATCAAAAATTAAATGTTTTCATAAAAATACCTAAAATTCACCCTAAGAAAATTTCAATATTCTGATACGAAAAATGAAGTCAATTATAAATGATAAAATTTATAATATTTCAATATGTGGGTATTAATATTCATAATGATTAGTTTGATTGGTTGTGGTGTATTAGAACTCGAAGTTGTGTACAACACACATTACTGTATTATTCAAATAGAAGCGTATCGTGGAAGCATGGGGTGATACAAGTCTTATGCCATAGAATAAATATTCTTATAAATGAGGCACATACTGAGGACACTCATGTCACATGATCAATTGACAAGGCGAAGGGACTAACCAAAGAAGGGTTCTCCAAACACATAGTTTCCAAGATTCCAAACGGGCCTCAAACAATTCACACACATCAAAACTTTTGTAAACAACCAATTTAAAATTCAAAACAATCCATTTGCTTTACCTAATCAACCTTTTAGCAAAATATTTACAATTGTTTCCAAAAAATTTATAAAAATCATTTTTTTTCTTCAAACATAGTTTGAAAGACCAAAACATACCAATATCCATTCATGAAAACATGCATTTACCAAAAAAACACATTTACCATAACATTCCAAAATAATAAACATTGACGAACCATTTTTAAAACCATGTTAAACACCAAAACATGTTTTAAAAGAAATGTTCAAACCTAAACATACCCATTAAAAACCATGTGTTTCCAAAACACATAAAACAAAACCACAGTTTACTAGTCATTCGATAAACAAATCAAACAGTTCGTTAAAAATTATTTTAACAAATCTGCTTGATTACCCAAACCATATGATAAAGTAAAAAACTAATTTTAACAATCCCAAAAGATAACTTGAAAACACTATAGTAGGTTGGCCAATTATTTTTTATAGATAATAATATATTAAAAAAAATTATTAAAAACACGCAATCATTAAAAGGACTTATTTTTAAAATGGAAAATGTGGATTCGCCTATCCCAAGGAAGAACCAGGTCATGTTGAACACTTTGGAAGTTGAAAAACGGGAAGTGAAAACTTGAAATTGGCACACACTCACACACACATACCTATATATATACATATATCCAATATCAAATTCACGTATTCCCTATGCCATGAGGGAATATGTACTTGGAGGACATATATATATTATATATATACATTCCATAGGTGTTTGTGGGTGAGTCCTCACTCGTTGACTATAAATTCACTATAACAACAAAGGATATACAAAAATAAGGTAGCAAAGGCCAACACACACCTAACAAAATTATTAAGAAACCATAAACACTATACACAACAACTTTTAATAATACAAGACACCATTGGAAAAACCCCATTTTACAAATCCAAAGGTCCTTAATCACCATGTTTTTAAGGAAAAACCTCATTTGAAAACCCAAGACATACTTTAAATCAATTAACAAAAAATATTTCAAATGGAGAAAACATCACTAAACCATCAAAATTTCACAATGCTACCCAAGAACATCTTTAAAAACTTTCACAAGAAGCCTCTAAAGGTAAACCCCCACTAACAACATTTAAAAAACCATTTCCACAAAAACATCACCTATCCACATTCAATTACATAGTCAAAATAACGTGCATGAATGGAAGTACATGCCAAAACATATTTCTACCAAGTCAAAACAACGATAATTCATTAGCATAAACTAACTACAATTATAATATACGTGAGAATCAATGTATAATAATTAAGTACAAAGACAAAATCATCACATGGAACAAAATTTGAAGAAAAGTTATGGAAGCATGTACCTCAACACGAGTGAATGCAAATGTACCTCAACGAGGGAAAGAGCATCGCTCTGTGGACCAACTCAACAACCTCGACACTGAAAAAAGGGATGTGCGAGCATTACCCAAGGAATTATAATTTTGATTAAATTAATGAGAAAAATTGCTAAAGGAATGAAGGATGATTATACCAAAAGAAATGAGGGCTTCCAGATAGGGGAACCACAGTCATGCCGGAATAGGGTGTGGGTGCTGTGCAAGAGAGTATTGGACCACAGTGAAATAGGATGTGGTTTGGGGTTCGGGTTGGCTGGTCGTGTTCCGATCAGGGTGGAGCAAAGGAGAATGGGATTTGTGTCGTGCCGAAGGGGGGAGGTCATGCCGAACCAGGAGTGGACGCACCAGACCGGCAGGGGGGGAACCGCGTCGGACCAAGAGGAGGGTCGCGCAGGATAGGGCGGAGCATCAGAGGCTCGCAAAAGGATAGAACTGTAGGAGGCCGATTCTTGGAGGATCTTGGAGTGGCAGCTGCTCGCATAGCTGGAAGGAGAGGCGGCTAGCGTAGGGGGAGAGTGCCGAGCAGGAGGGGCGATCAGGTGCTGTTAGCAGTGACCGTGTGTTCCTCCCAGATGACTGTGCAGTTTCATGACACATAAAATAATAATATTTTTTGTAGAAAATTCCATTATCATTACTACTAAAGTGTTATAAATAATAATAGTGTTATTTAACATGAAAAACGGGTCTTCACCCAACAAACTACCACCAGTTTTCCCTTAGAAACATGGTCCACACCCTGGGGCCCACCCACATGCCTGAACAAATTATATGACTAATGATAGTCCCCATAGGCAAAAACATGTCTTTTCTGGTGTGCTTTGTCATCAGTCAAACACACCCTGGGTAACGTTCCAAAAGGTCACCATCCTGACCACTACATTAGGCCAACCATTCTTAACTATTGATTTTTAATCAGGTAGGCTTCAGAAAATTATGGTGCACCATATTGACATAAGTCATATCATTTAGTCATTTAACTCTTTATCATTTGGGGTTTTTACAATCACCCCACCCCCCACTTTAGAGAACAAAATCCTCATTGCAGGCCCTACATCTCATCCCAGGTAGTGCACCACACTTAAGGCTGGGTACCACCACTGATACCAAATGTAACAACTGGGTCCCAGAAACAGCACAACCACCCCACATTAACATGGAAATCGGGTCCTGGACCCCCAGGTACAACCAGTTTCCCCGCTGATAGGTGTTCCCCACCCTGGGGTCCACCCACATGCATGAACGGGTCATCTAACTAATTATAGTCGCCACATTCAAACACATGTCCTTTTCAGTGTTCTTTGTCCTCACCCACACACACCCCATGTAACTTCCCAGAAGATCAACCATCCTGACCACTACTCCATGGGATGCATGCTTAGCTATGGAGTTCTAATTAGGTAGGCTCTCGAAAAATAAGGTGCACCATGTTGACCTTAGTCATATCATTTAGTCATTTAACCCTTTATCATTTGTGGGTTTTAAATTTCTTTAGTGTCCAAAATCCAAAGAGTCTTTTCACAGTAATACCTTTTAGGTTCCAATTCTATACCACAATAAGAGAGGACATGTGTTGGGTATGGCATTTACTTTTTGAACAATAAGATATTGAACATATTCTGTACATTAGACATGCTAGGTGGAATAACCTACTGATATACTATATCTCTATTTCTCACCATAATTTCTAAAGGTCCTATATACCTAGGGCTCAGTTTCCCATTCCTCACAAATCATATAACACCATTCTATGTAGATGCATTTAAGAAAACATGATCACCCACATGAAACTCCAAATCCATCCTTTGATTGTCAGCATATATTTTTTTACTTCTTTGAGCTTCATTTATATGGCCATGAATAGTATATACCTTCGTTGTTGTTTCATCCACAATCTCGAGGCCCACTATTTTCCTTTCATCAACTTCATCCCAACATGTTGGGTGACGGAATGTCATTCCATATAATGATTCATATGGTGCCATTAGATTACAATAATGGAATATATTATTGTATTAAAACTCCCCTAAAAGTAAATATTGATCCCACATACCTTGAACATCAAGTAACATTATCTCAACATGTCCTATAAGGTTTGGATCATCTTTTCTAATTTCCCTTCTGTTGGTGGGAGATAAACAGTAGTCAATCAAAGGTCGATATAAAAATATTGCTGAAGTCTTTTCCAAAATTTCAATGTAAATCATGGATCATGATCATACAAAATTGTGGGATGTGATCCTTAATGTGTATATAATAAATCATAAATTTTATACAGGGGATATGTTTTCTTTATTTTTATATCATTGATCTCCTTGTAGTCAATGCACAACCCAATAGATGCATATTTCTTCTTAACGAAAAATGAACAGGGGCTCCCCATGGAGAAACACTTGGGTGAATAGATTCTTTATAACTCAATCCCTCTTGTTGTTTCTTCTATTCCCCTAATTTCACTATGGAGATTCTATATGGTGACTTTGATATTGTGTGTGAATCATGAATAGAGTCAATGGAATACTCACTTTTCTACTTTGACGGATTTCCAGATAAATCCTCCAGAAAGGCATTGACATATTCTTGCACAATAGAGACATCCTATATGTGAAAATTTCTTTACTCTCCCTTATTTATTGCATTACCTTACTCACCAATAATATAATTTTGTTGATATACTAGGGTTGTATCTATATAAAAATCATATGCTGATGTTTCTACTCTAATGATAAGGGATCCCAAATAGTCATCAAAAATTTTATCTTCTTTCTACATTCAATAAATTTTCAAAACATGGTACAAAATCCAATCCATATAGAGGATTGTATCACAGTAAAAAATGAATATGACAATAAAATTAGTAGATAATGCACGTTTATATGCCATAATCGTGACAACCAGACACAACATTTTTGCAATGATACCTCCCTTAGGATATGATTGACAACTACCTTATTAAATTAAATTGGAAATATCAAATTTTTATGGAATATTGGGAATATATGAAATAATGTGAATTTCCACAATCAAAAAAATCATTTCTTATGTTCAAGGATAGGTTTAAAGTTACTTCCACAATATCATTTGGAACTTCAAACTCTGCATTTGTGACCACATAAGCTCGACCTTTCTCCCTTGTCCTTCTTTGGGAACATTTTTGTAACGACCCAATGTTTTTTAAATATAATTACCTTCTAATAAGGATTAATTATTTTATAATAACATTAGGAATAATTAAGAAATATAATTATTCTAAATACTATGTGACCATTAAATAGAATTCTTCAACTTACATGTTTGTAATTTCAAAAATCTAACATACACTGTTGCAATCAATAGGTTGTTTGGAGTTCAATGGGATAAATGTAACGACCTGAAATTTTGAATAATTTTGGTTTCCTATTTTTTGGGTTATTTTAATTTATTATTCACAAAACTATATTCGTTAATTAACAATGTGAATATATATAAATGAGACTATTGTGTTTCGACGGTTATGTGATCGTTGGTCAAAAAACCTTAGGAAACTAAACTCTTAACATTAAAATTATTGATTATAAATACAAGTGATATTGGTTAATTAATAAAGAAAGAATATTATATGGCATCATCCAGTAGACTCGAGCGGTTTGAAGCCCATTGTATGGAAATTGGGAAGGAGGTAGCACCACTGGGATTTGCTCTGGACCAATCCCGAGCTGAACATCATAATGTGATGATTGAATGGAATCGCATATGGGAGAAGTTCATGCTGATAGATGTCACTACTCGAGCAATGTTGGTCGAGCTGCCCCAATATTCTTTCAACTTAGCACACCATACACTTATGACATATGCCGGTGTTATAAGGGGCTATGTAATGAGACCATAACTGCAATGTGTAATCCTTTGATATAAATTTTTTTTATTTATTTTTATTGTAATTCTTGTGAATTTCAAATATTCGGATAAATATAAGATGATTATTATTGATGAATTTTTGAAAAAAATGGATATTTTAAAATATTTACAGAAAAATTAAATAATAAATAATGTGTAATGATTTTCAAAACATGGTCTTCTATAATTGTGATCAGTAGGAAATTTAGAGTCAAATAAGATCAACATATTTTTTGTTGAATAATAAATTTTGATTAATAATTTTGTTCTTATGAATAATAATGTGACCAAATGGAATAGTAAACTCACTTAATAATGTATGAATATAAATTAGTCACCTTGATTAGGTAATGTGATTCAATAAAACAAGTAAATAACTGTTTCATAAATTATTAGTTAAGTATTAGTTTTTTTAGGTGAAAAGTGTTTTTATTTAAAAAATAAGTTAAAAATATATCAAACAATATTTTCATAAAATGGTGTTCATTTTTGAAATCAGAGCATCGATATTAGGTTAAGATGATTTTTGGGGATTTTTATAAAACAATTGAATTTTTAGTGAATAGTGTTTTTTCATAAAAATTTAATATCTCATAATTTGAAAATTATTTTCATTAAATGAAGTTCATTTTTGAAATCAAAGCATTGATATTAGGTTAAGGTGATATTTTGGAATTTTTTTGAAATAGTTGAATTTTCAGTGAATAGTTTTCTCACATGAAAATTAAATATATCATAATTAGAAAATTATTTTCAGAAAATGGTGTCCATTTTTGGATTCAGAGCATTGATATTAGGTTAATGTGATTTTATGGGATATTTCTGAAACAATTGAATTTTCAATGTATAGTAAAAATTACAGTTTTGAGTTTCTGGTGTTTAGTGGCATCATTAATGATGTAATAAGTATGTAATCATTATAGTAGAATTATGAATAGTATGATATTTTATGAGGCATTCCATGTGGCTAATACCATGGTAATATCATATGAGAAAGCTCATGGTTTTTCCAATGCCATCGATGAGGTGTCCCTTGGAAATTAATTATTTATTCCATCACATATTTTATAAATACCAATCCATACCCTCATTCATTTCATTTCCAAATCCACCCCAACTATGTTATAGTAGATTTACCTCCCAAGGAGTCCTCACAAGGGGCCCTCAAGCCTCACAATGTCCTGACCATCAAGCATTTAATGTTACTCTTCAAGGTAAGGGAATCTTTCGCACTCCTCTTTTAATCCATGACTTTCTTTATGTTGTGTCATCTAGTTTCCATATTTTTATATTGAGGGTATGTTATTATATGTTATAATTACTTTCCATTTCATGTCTAATTATTTAGATACCCTTTCCTATCTTGTCAATTTTTTTTCTGAATTTGTTTATGTGACGTCGTTAGGTTACAAAAATTTCTAGTAAAAAAATCACATTTTCTCTTTTCTTTCATGTTTTCTTTTTCATGTGGTATGTCATTGAAATATCCATAACATGATCTTACTATGTACCAATAGTGTAATATGAATTATTTATGAGTGTGTGACCCTTGTCCCCACTTTTTTTAATGTTTACTAAAACCATTTTATATAGCTATTATGCTGTAGAAATTTCTTCTCAAAATTTCTATCTCTTTCTCTCGAGAAATTCTTATGTTTTATTTATGTGCATACCAAGACCTATTTAGTTTCTATGGGTTTTAATTAATATATAAAGGTGATATATTTGATTCTGGAATTGTCATACATATATCCTCCACTTTTTTCCATGTGTTATAAATGACATAATGATCTTATTTTTATTAACTTTTAAAATGTCACCATCTGGAAATGGAACCCATTTATTTTTTTCTCTATAGATTATTTTTGAAATGTTTTATTATGATCTATGTGTATTAGATTAATGTAAATACATATAAGGGTTCTCATTAATAGTTCCCCAATGCATTGGGTAAAGAAATTAATCTCTAGAGATTACATCTTTCATGATACCTTGGTCAATATCCTTGATTATTTTACTAAACCCTTGGGGATAAAACATGGTTATACATTCATGAATGTCTAAATGAAATTTTGTAGCCACATATTAAATTTATGATTCATGTTCCCGTTATTATGATATGCCTCTTTTTCTATTGCTTGTGTCTTCATATTATTCACCAAGTTCTTATTGATATCACAAGTAAATTGATTCCCATCTTTACCCCTTACTGGGCCGTCTGCTCACTATTTACTTTGACGATTGTCTCAATGATATGTGATTCAGTAATTGAACATACGATAAAACTATTATGAAGCCTTAAAAGTGGTTTAGACAAATTTTTATATTGTTTTCATGCATTATGTTCATTATTTCCGAGACACTAGATATTAAAATTCCTATACTTATAAAATGTAATGAAAAGTTTTGTAATAAAAAGGTGGGATGTCATAGTTGGTATCAAAGGATAGTTCAATTATGTATAGACTTTTGGATATGAAAAATTTTGGAAAAATAATATTGAAAATTTTAAATATAGGAAAACATCTTGGTATTTTGGTGAGTATTGAGTATGTGTTTATCAAACAAATACATCTCAGTATTGATATGAGAAGGTAGAGGTGGCTCTAGAATAGATGTATGTAGAGGTAAAACATGAAAACACCGCTTTGAGCTAGACTCAAATGAGAACTGGTGCATATAAACGGGCCTTGAGGCACTCTTGGTTACGAAACTCTTGGGGGATATGTTCGGTTAATCATAATATTTTTATGAATCATTATGAAGGATTTATAGAGAAATGTAATTGTTTAAAGCATGATGTTTTATGACATAAAAGCCTTTATAGGTAAAATATTCTTAAATAAAATTAATTTCTGACAAATGTTTTATTCTTTTATAAAATGGATGGTAATAGGGGGAACCATGCAAATGGTGACTGCAATAGACCATGCGCAGATGACCCTCCGATGGAAGTCGGAATGGAAAAAATCATGAGATTGATGAACCAACTGACTCAAGTTATGGGAAACAACTTGAATCAAGTTGATAGACCAATCTCACCATGAAGGGAACAACATTTTTTTGAGTCCTTTATGTGTCAACAACCACCAAACTTTAGTGGATCGACTAACCCATTGATTTATGAGTAGTGGATCAGCTCCATCAAGAAGATATTTTCTGTGATCCATTGTTCAGAGCAAGAGAAGGTCACCCTGGCTGTATATTGCATAAAAAGAGAAGATGATCAATAGTGGGAACTAATTAAAAACATAAGGACAAGTGTTTAATTTGAAGCTATTGATTGGGAAGATTTCAGAAGGACCTTTTTCAGAAAATATTTCCATCGATCCATGAGAACAAGAATGATGAAGGAGTTTATTGAGCTGAAGTAGAAGGAGAATGAATGTGTGGGAAGCTATAAGATGAACCTCATAAGGCCTCATTTTACACATCTAGCTTTTTCAAGGATCAAAATGGTAAGTTTGATATATTCTTCAGTGGACTGAGATCTTATCTGTGGAATAATCTAGACAACATAGACTATAAAATCTATGAGGAGATCGAGCGGTGTGCAATGAAAGTTGAGTGGGAGTTTGGTGAGAAACATAGGTCCCATAAATTAAATGTGAAGAAGTGATCGATGGATCCCATCATAGGGATGAACTTTGATCAGAGAATAGGAAACAAGAAAGTGAAACATTCCACATGTAATAAATGTGGGAAGAAACCTTTAGGGAACTACCTGCTTGGATGTGGGAAATACTACAAGTGTGGAAGAGATGTCCATATTGTGAAGAATTGTCATAGTGAGCTTAAACCTCAAATTCCTAACTCTAAGGAAAAGGGAAGGATGGTTCAATCCATAATGATGTCCAGTACTTTATGTGTAGAAAACATTGGCACTTTTCCAATCACTCTCCAAATCCGAGGGTAGTGGAGGGGAACCACCATCAGCCTCAGTAAAGGACAGAGGAACAAGGTCATACATTTTCAATAACTGTGGAAGAAGTTAAAGCGCAAAATGATTTGGTGGTAGGTACTATTGTTGTTATATCAAATATTGCAATTACATTGTTTGATTCTGGGTTTATGCATTCCTTTATTTCTTCTATGTCTGAGAAGAATTTAGAATCAACCCCCAATTTGATATAAATAGAGTTATCAGTCAGGGCCCTTGGTGGGATTATCCAAGCATCGTTAGTGCTTAGAAACTCTAGTATTTTCTTTGGTGAGAAAAATATTATCACAAATATAGTAGTCATTCCCTTGCTGGAATTCGACATTATACTAGGGATGGAATGTCTCTCAAAGAATTATGTTATGATCAGATGTAGAAGTATGGAAATATCAGCAGTCTTGAATGTATAACCTATAGTAATCTTTCAAGGAGAGATATCTCAACATGATCTTTTTCAAGAATAACCCCATATATCATTCTTTATGGATTTGATCAGTGATGAATAATAAGGATATGAGTGTTTAAGGATAGAATTTGACCCAATCATCCAAGAATACATTGATGTATTTCTTGATGTGTTTCTGGGTCATCCTCAGAAAGAGAGGTAGAGTTCTCCATTGAACTAAAACCTGGATCTCATCGAATATAAAAGACCCCCTATAGGATGACAAATTTGGAGCTAGAATAATTAAAAAAACAACTCCAAGATCTTTTGGAGAAGGGGTTTATCCAACTAGGTGTGTCTCCTTGGGGAGTACCAGTTCTCTTTTTGAAGAAGAAGGATGGATCGATACAGCTATGCATTGATTATATAGAATTGAATGGGATCATAGTGAAATAAATACCCTCTTCTAAGAATTTATGACTTATTTTACAAGCTTTGTGGGGCTCAATTCTTCCTTAAGATGGATCTTCAATCTAGTTATAGTCATTTGAGAGTTAAGAATGAAGATATTCCAAAAACTACAATCTAATCAAGATATCGACATTATGAGTTTGTTTTTAATCCCTTTGGACTGACTAATTATCCTGCTATTTTACTGGATCTGATGAATAGAGTATTTAATGACTACCTCGATGACATTGTGGTAGTTTTTATTGATGATATTCAGATATATTACAAAAGTCGCGAGGAGCATGAAGATCATCTATGGGTTATTTTACAAACTCTACAGAATGAGAGGCTTTGTGGAATGTTCATAAAATGTGAATTCTGGTTAGAACATGTTGCATTATTGGGGAAAATTGTTAACAATAAAGGAATAAATGTTGACCATGAAAAGACAAAAGTTGTAGAGGGGTGGCCTCAACCTACAACAATAACTAAGATTTAATGTTTAATTCAATTACCAGGATATTATAGGGGGTTTGTGGAAAACTTTTAATGAAATTATAATCCATTAACCATGTTAACTTGAAAATGGGTCAAGATCATCTAGGCAAAAGAGTGTGAGGAATGTTTCCAAGAGATGAAGAAGATATTTGTTGTTGAAGCTGTGTTAACTCTTCCCTCATATAGGGAATGATTCATTATTTTTAGCGATTCATCTCTCAATGGGTTTGGGTGAATACCCATGAAAAATGAATATGTCATTTCTTATGAATCCCTACACATGAAGACTCATGAGAAGAACTATCATACGCATGATCTGGAGATGGCTGCGGTTGTTTATTCTCTGAAGATATAGAGGCACTATCTTTATGGGGAGAACTGCGATATATACACAGACCATCAATGTTTGATGTATATTTTCACAAAAAAAAGAATTGAACATGAGAAAAAAGAGATAGATGGAGCTTCTTAAAGACTATGATTGTTCAATTCATTATCATCCCAGATGATTAAACAAAGTTGTTGATGCATTAAGCAGGAAAGTCCCAGTTGTTATTTCCATGATGAGGATTCAAATAGATACTTTGATCAATGGCCTAGTAAAGTTAGACATTGTAATTAGAAGGGAAGAGACATAATCCAGCCTAACGTAAATGATTTCTCCACCATCATTACTAGAGAAGATCAAGAAACCTTGTAATAAAGATCCTTTGTTATAAAAGTAGTTTGAATCTGTAAAGGATTGGATGTTTCTTGAGTTCAATATTGACCAAGAAGGTGTACACAAATTTCCTACAAGAATATGTATTCCATCTATTCTAGAAATAAACAAGGCTTTGATGGATGAAGCCCATAGTTTTACAATCTCTATGCAACCTGGAGGCAAAAAATGTATATGGACCTTTGAGATCATTTTTGGTGGGATAATATGAAAATGGATATTGATAACTACACATCAAGGTGTCTGGTATGTCAGAAAGTGAAGGCAGAGTGACGACATCCTAAAGGGGTATTGCAACCACCACCCATACCAGCATGGATGTGGGACAATATCACTATGTACATCATCACCGGTCTCACAGGACCTTACAAAGAAAAAAATGCGATATAGAGTTCCACTTTCTATCATTTCTGATCATGATCCAAGGTTCACATCAAAATTATGGAGAAGTCTTCAGCATTCTCTATGCACAGAAATGAATTTCAGTATGGCCTATCACCCCCAAACTGATGGCCAATTTTATAAGACTATTCAAACACTCGAGGACATGCTGAGAACATGCTCAATGGAATTTTAAGGTGGGCAGGATCAACATCTCTCGTTATTTGAGTTATCTTAAATCAATAGCTTCCACTCGAGCATTCAAATTGCATCCTATGAAGCTCAATATGGGAAGCGATGTAAAACTCCTACGAGTTGGCATGAAGATGGTGAAAGAAAGATTCTTGGTCCTGATCTTGTGCAACAGATGATAGAAAACGTTCATGCCATCTAACAACACATTAGGGCTACTCAATGTCAGCAAAAGAGCTATACCGACAACTGTCAAAGGGACTAGGATTTTGATTTTGATGAGAATGACCTTCTTCGAATTTCACCTTGGAAGAGAGTCATGTGGTTTGGGAATAAAGAGATGCACATCCCTAGGTAAATTTTCCCTTATTAAATCCTTGATCACGTAGGAGTAGTGGCCTATCAGTTTTTACTTTCTCCAAATACAGAACATGTTTATGATGTTTTCCACGTATCCCTCTTTGAGGAAGTACATAACTAACCCTTCACATGTACTAAAACTCGATATGGAACAACTGGAACTTGACCTCTCTTATGAGGAATAGCCAATGGATATCTTGGATCGTAGAGACAATGTTCTACGCCAAAAGACTACCCACCTTGTCAAGGTGTTGTGGAGATACCACAAATGAGAAGAAGCCACGTGTGAACCAAAGGTTTCTATGAGGTGGATGTATCCACACATTTTATTTTCTGAGGGTATGAGATAACATTTCAAGGATGAAATTTCATAATCATGGAAGAAGTTAACGAAATAAAATTTTGAATATTTTTTCTTTCTTAATTTTGTGTGTAATTTTAATTTAAACTCAACATAGCTATATTTTTTAATTAACAAAGTGAGTATAATTAAATGTGACTATTGGGATTTGACTGTTATATAACCATTGGTCAATATGACCATTGGAAACTAAACTCTTAACATTAAAATTATTTTTTATAAATACAAGTGTTCTTGGTTAATTAATACCGAAAGAAGATTTGATGGCCTCATCTAGTAGACTCAGGGTGTATGAAGCCTATATAACAGAACTTGGGAAAGAGTTAGCACCAAGGGGCTTTTCTATAGACCATGCCCAAGCCTAAAATCCTCATGTGAAGCTTGAATGGAATCACCTTCAGGAGAATTTCAACCTGATAGAGGTCACTACTCAGGAAATGTTTGTCGAGCCACCCTAAGATTTAGTCACCTAAGCACACCTTACACTTAGGTCAGATGCTGGTGTTGTAAGGGGCTATGTACCAAGAACATAGCTGCTTTGTGTAATCCTTTGATATAAATAAAATTGTTATTTCTTCATATGGTAATGTTTGTAAATTTCAAATGTCCGGATAAATATAGGATGTATATTATTGATGATTTTTTTAAAAAAGGGGATATTTCAAAATATTTATTCAAACCTTAAATAATTAATAATGTGTAATGATTTTCAAAAAATGGTCTTCTACAGAAGTGTTTATTAAGAAATTTAGAGTCTAATAATATCAACATAATTTGTACTGAATAGTAAATTATGAATAGGAATTTTATGGTTATGCATAATAATGTGACCAAATGGAATAATAAACTCACTTAATAAAGTATTAATATAATCTAGGCAACTTGATTAGGTAAAGTGATTCCAAAAACTAAGTAAATAACTATTTCAGAAATTATTAGTTAAGTATTAGTTTTTTCCAATAAATAGTGTCTTTATATAAAAATTAAATTAAAAATATTTAGAAAATTATTTTCATAAAATGGTGTTCATTTTTGAAATCAGAGCATTGATTCTAGGTTGAAGTGAATTTTGGGGATTTTTATGAAACCTATGAATTTTCAGTGAATAGTGTTTTTATATAAATATTTAATATCTCATTATTTGAAAATTATTTTCATAAATGGAGTTCATTTTGGAAATCAATGCTTCGATATTATTTTATGGTGAATTTTGGAGATTTTTCTTAAATAGTTGAATTTTCAGTGAATAGTGTTTTTACATAAAAATTAAATATCTCATAAATAGAAAATTATTTTCATAAAATGGAGTCTATTTATGGATTAATAGCATTGATATTAGGTTATAGTTAATTTTTGGTATTTTTCTGAAACTATTGAATTATCAATGAATAGTAAAAAATTATAGTTTTATTTTCGGGTGTTTAATGACTTCATTAATGATGTAATAAGTATGTAATCATTCTAGTCGACTTATCAATAGTAACATAAACTATGAGGTGTACCATGTGGCCAATAACATGGAAAAATACCTGGGGTAAGCCCATGGTTTTTCCAATACCACTGATGTTCTATCCCTTGAAAATTAATGATTTATTCCCTCAATTATCCTATAAATACCAAGCCATTCCCTCATTAATTTCATTTCTGAATCCACCCCCCCCCAATGATTTTCTTGTATCTTTACCTCCCATTGAGTCCACCCAAGGTTCTCTCAAGACTCCCAAGGTCTCTAACTTCACACTTTCGAAGTAACTCTACTTGATAAGGGAATCTTTAACCCTCCTCTTTTAAGCCATGACTTCCTTTATGTTGTGTCATCTAGTTTCCATATCATTATGTTGATTATATGTTATTATATTTTCACATTACTTTCCATTTCATGTCTAATTGTCGAGAGACCCTTTCCTCTCGTCAATTTGTTTTCTGGATTTTTTTAAGTGGCGTCGTTAGGATGCCGAATTTCACAAAAATGAAATCGCATCTTCTCTTTTCATTCATGTTTTCTTTTTCATGTGGTATGTCATTCAAATATCCATACCATGATCTTATTATGTATTCATACTGTATTATTAATTAATTATCAGTTTGTGAAAATTTTCCCCTCTCTTTCCAATGTTTTCTAAAACCATGTTTTTTAGTAGTTATACTACAGAAATTTCACATCAAACTTTCTATCACTTTCTCTCCGTAAATTCTCTTATTTTATTTATTTGAATACCCAGACCTATTTAGTTTTTATGGGTGGTCATAAACATATAATGGTGGAATATTTTATTCTATAACTGACAAACATAAAACCCTCACTCCCTTTCCAAGTGTTATAAATGGCATAATGATCTTATTTTTAAGAACGTTTAAAATGGCACGATCTTGAAATGAAACCCATTTCTTTTATTCTCCATAGGTAATTAACGAAATGTTTTATTATGATCAATGTGGATCACATGAAATTAAAGGAATATTGTGGGTGCACCATGGTAGATCTCTTATGCATTGGGTAATTAAATTAATCTATGGAGATAACAAGATTCACGATACCTTAATGAATAACCTTGGCAATTTTTTTGACGACTCGGTGATAAAATTTTGTGATATGTTCCAGAACTTATAAATGAAATGCCCTATCCAAATATTCAGGTTTTGATTCATGTTATTTTTATTATGATATTCCTCTTTTTTCCATTTCTCATGTCTTCATATTTTTCATCAAGTTCATATTGATATCCCATGTAAACTGATTCCCTTATTTACCAGTTACTCGGCATTCGGCTCACCCTTTCCTTTGATGTTTGTCTCCAAGATAGGAGTTGTAGTAATTGTAAATATGATGAACCTAGGATGAATCCATAATAGTGGTTTAGAAGAATGTTTTATGTTTTTTTCATGCATTATGTTACTGATTTCCAAGACACTAGACATTAAATATCCACTGTTTGTAAAATGTAATGAAAAGTTATGTAATAAAAAAGCGGTCTGTCATAAAAAATATTTATTTTCGTAAATAGTAACATACTGATATAAATAGTAACCTACACTTAAGAATAGTTATATAACCTTATGAATAGTTCCATAACCCTTATTAATTGTAAATCATCCAAAATAATCGTACCCTTACCCATGAATGATTAAATAGAATTTTGGCATCTTAGAGGTGACAATTTGTCGACAGTGAAAGTATTAATATTATTTTATGTAATAAATAAATAATTATAATTAATTAATTAATTTAAAAGAAAATTAATTTTCCTTAATTTTGTTCATAAATTAACGATTCTATGTCTCTGGTATTCTTATTATTTTATAAGACCATATGCAATTTTTGAAAACAATATAATCAGTTTTAAAATTTAAAACTGTATTTTTAATGGAAATTATTATTTTTTTAAAAAAATAAAATTAACAATATTTGAAAATTATTTCTGAAAATTTTAATTAATTTTTGGATTCAATATATCATAAAATGGTTATGATTAATTTTTTGGATTTTTCTAAAATACTTGAACATTTGTGAATAGTAAAATACATTAATTAATACATTGTAATTTAAATAAAATATTAATAACATTGTAGTTGTTGTAAGCACCCAAATATATAACTATCATTCCATATTTACCATTCAATGCCTTTTAATCATCAATATTCATTTTATTGGTGTAAATTAACAACAAATTATTAAACTATAAATAAAACCCCTCTCCCCTCCATTACAAATACCACCATCCACACCCTCATTTCCTCACACCTATAAGATTCAAACATTGTCTAATATCTTCCTAACATCTTCCCAAGCCCATATCCCAGGTCTAGGATCTAATGGTCTCATAAAAATATAAATATTATGTTCTTTATAGAGGATCTCAAGAGGAAGATTCTATAGGTAATTACCCCCTCTCTCTTTCGTTTATTTTCCATTGAATTTCAAGTTCTTTTATTAATCTCCCTCCACCTCTCCTCAATCATATGGAATGGAAACTCCATAATCTCAAATATAATGGAATGTTATGATACTAGTGGGACAATATATCAACCATCTCCTTTCTCCCCTTCTGTTTATATTAGAGAGGAAAATATTGTCCGTGAAGTATTAATATACAACCTTCAAGAATGAAATATATTATTTTTTCTTTTACCGCATTCAGACCAAGTCATGAAACCATTTTTATTATTAAAATAGATTATATTATAAATATTATAACCTATTTAATTTTTTGAACCAAATTATGTACATATTATTAAATTATTCCACAAAACATGTTCGTTGTGGTCGAAAAACTCGCTGAATTAACCCTAAAAAATCATAATTAAATTCTTATCTAATGATTCATTGTCATGGTATTTTAAAAAAATATTTATAACATCACTTAAATTTCGTTAACATCATAAATAACAAATAAATACAATTCATTATTTTTATCCACGATTTAAATGATCTTTAATTCATGAATACAAGTGAAACGTTCAAGAAAACATTTAAATCAACCATTTCCGAACAATGAATTTAAGCATTATAACACATCCAAAGACCTATAAATGTAAAAAATGAAACTCTAATGAACAATATTAATGTAGAGAAGGTTATTTAGTCATTAATTAATAAATATATTTTGGTTATGAAGGACATTAATGTGAATTAAGCATTTAGATACAAGGAAATGTGAAATCCTTTAACACAACTTTCTTTCTTTGTGTTCTCCCTCTTTCACTCAATTGTTTGACATAGTAACTCCTTAAAAATCATCTGTACAAAATTTCATTTTCTTTTCTAGGATATAATTGTTCTTTAATAGAATTTATTAAAAACTAAATGTCTTCCAAAAGAACACTTCTTTCAAATAAATACATCTTTTTTACTTCTTGAATATTGTTTCACTCTTCACTCGAGCTTAATGGTTCATTGTAAATAATGATATTACCCCATTATTTTGGGGACCAAATAATTATGAAATTATTATTTATTATGTGAAACATATTTTTAATTGTTTTTTATGTTCATGTTTTACATATTTATAATATGGATTGCATGATAATGTAAATATAATTATGCAACGAGTGCACCCAGAATTATACAGCACTCCAATAAATTGGGTAATGTGATGAATCTCATGAGTAAAATGGAAACAATTAAGGAAGATGATTCTAGAATTGATCGAAATAAAGTGTGGTAGATGACCAATAAGTCATGATGATTCATTGTTATGCATTTCCCCAATAAATGCCTTTATCTAATATTTCCTCTCATGGTTTTTTATTACATTGTTTTGATTGTGCTCACCCCATGAAATATAGTTCTTATATATCCTTTAACTGGGATTTTTTCTCATCCATTTTGGATGAATATCATTAGGTGATTATCTATACTTGGGAATTTTCAAGGGAAAATAAAAATCATGAGAATAATGAATTAAATAAATGTTTATGTTTGATGTTGTAAATGTTATGTATGGTCATTGTTTTCCCAAGTCTCTAACCCTTTGGATCAATGATGTGTAATAATATTATGTCTTATATATTTATATTGATGTAATGGTAATTTAAGAAATGTTTGGGTCATTATTTTTGGTGTCTGGGAAAGGTTTAGATCAATTTTTAATTAGTCTTATTGAACCCTGGAAACAACCTCTAGTATTAGAATAAGTAAAAATACTGACATAATTAGCTTTACATAGGGATCCCATAAGTCATGATTTTAGTGTCATATTAAAAATCAATAATTTATTTATTCATGAATCGTTTAATATTGTTTTTATAATTTTTTATATTATATAAAATAGTGGTAACCAGCAGAAACCAGGCCAACAACCAATGCGAGGGCCAATGCAACGATTGCCCGCACGACATGACCAATGATTTTGGAGATGGAGCTCAAAACTGCATTGAAATTATTACCCAACTATCTCAAGTTATTAACAATAACCAGAATAATAAGGAATATCATCTTTCACCAAAGAGGGAGAAATGTACTATTGAGTGTTTAATGGGGCAACAACCACTGACATTTAGTGGATCATTTGATACACTAGTTTCGGAATAGTGCGTCAAGTCCACGGAAGGGATACTTTCTGTGCTTCAGTATTCGAATATGGAGAAGTTGACATTACCCATTTATGTTCTAGAGGGATAGGACAATCAATGGTGTGATTTGATTAATAACACTAAGCCATTAAAATAAATATAAGAAATGGAATGGGAAAATTTTAATATCACATTTATAATCATGTATTTCCCATGAACTCTTCGTAAAAAGATAGAGAGAAAAATCATAGAGCTCAAGAAAAAGGAAGGAGAATCTTTCAAGACCTACGAAGTGAATTTCAAAGGGATTGAAATTTTTTATTTTGTATTTAATTAAAAATGATTGAAAATTTGATATATACTTTAGTGGGTTAAAACCAAACCTTCGAAAGGCTCTTGAAATTTGAGACCATGGGAGTTATAAAGAAGTAGTTCAGTGTTCCCTCGGAGATCCATGTTGTAGGATCTAATGATATGGGTGGGAAGAAAAATCAATGACCGACATGGAAAAAGTGTGGGAAGTTGCATCCAAAAAACTGCCTCAACTGGAAGGGGAAATTCTTCAAGTGTGGGAAATAGGGCCACTATGATCATGCATGTTTAAAATACATGAGAAGGATGGAGAATTTAGTTTGTGAAAGGGGATCCCCACCAATTTTTCAATGCAACAAATGTAGGGATCAAGGTAATTATGAAATCCAGTGAACTAAACTTTGAGTCCTCGTGTTAATCAGAATTAGTGGCCACCAAATCCAAAGGAACAAGGGAAGACTTATGCCATAAATACAGCATATGTGGAGTGAGATAATGAATCTATACGAGGTACACATCATACTCACTCAAGAATGTAAAAAATTATTTTTTGATTCTGATTCTACACACTCCATTACATTTTCCATGTTTTCTAGAACTATTTAATTGGAGCCTTGAATCCTTGATGTAGATATATATATATAAACACCAAGTGGTGCAATCATTGAATCCCAAGTGTTTGACTATTCTCTTGATAGAATATGGGGTAAATTTTTTTCATTGAATCTTTTAATACTTCTCTTAGTGTAATTCAACACTATAATGGGAATAGATTGGATCTAATTATATAGAGCACATTTTTAACATTCGATAAAAAGAAATATCATTTCATATTTATAACCATGCCATAATCCTATATAAATGAAATAAAGATCATGAATCTCTATTGAAAAATTATTCAACGATGTGGGTGATAATTCCCTATGAAGATGAATACCTTGCCCAGATGGTTGAGTCTAAATAAAGTACCAACCTTGTAGAAATTCCCATCATGAGGGAATACAGTGATGTATTTCTCAAAGAGACACCCAAAATCCCTTGGTTGGTGTGTTATATTTCTCAATTGAACTCATACATGGAGACACTTTGATCGCAATGGATATGTATAAGATATCTCCAATCTATTTGAAGGATTTAAAGAATATTATACAAGATCATTTGGACCAAGGGAATATACTCCTTAGTTTGTTACCTTGTGGTGTTCCAATTCTCTTTGTGAAGAAGATGGATGGAACAATGTGGTTGTGTATCGATTATCGAGAACTTAATGAGATCCCCATGAAGAATAACTACCCCCTTACAAGAATGACTAGCTTGTTCGATTAGTTTAGAGGATCTCAATACTTCTAAAAGGTGGATAATTAATCTATATATTATCAGTTAAAGGTGAAGAAGGAATACACTCAGAATATTACCTCCCATATAATGTATGGGAACTATGTGTTACTAGTGATACCCTTTGGACATACTAATTCCCCGAAAATCATTTATGATTTTATGAATAGTGTATTTATACATTACCTAGAATTGTTTTTGAAATGTTTATTGATGATATTTTCATCTAATCTAGGAGGAAGGATGAACATGAAGAACATCAAAGACTTCTATTGGATAAACTGAGAAAGGAGAAATTGTACTCCATATTCTGAACAATAAACTTTTGAATGTAGCAAGTCACATTATTGGGACATGTGATCACATGAGATGGAATTTCGGAGGACCCTTCTAAAACAAAAAATATTGAGGAATGGCCCAGAACCTCTAGTGTCATTAAAATATATAGTTTTCTTGGATTAACTGGGTTCTACTGGTGTTTTTTGACAAATTTCTCAGAATTATCAAGTCCACTAAACATGCTAACAAGGAAAGGGTTAAAGTATGTTTGGATTGAAGAATGTCAATAATGCATCACATAGATAAAGAGAAGGTTGATCACTGTACATGTACTCACATTACTAAAAATGGAGAAATTTTTCTGAGATACTAATAAGATTAAAAGACATTAATGAATTGTGTACTCATGAAAAATGAAAATGTGATAGCATATGCCTCACAGTAGTTGATTATCCACTAGCAGAACTTCCTAATACATGATCTTGAGATGGTAGCCGTGATTTTTGTAATGAAAGTATTGAAGTTTTTTCTTTTATGGGGAGAGATGTGACATATACAGTTACCACAAGATCCTAATGTATATATTCACACAAAATGAGATAAAAATGAATCAAAAGATATGGATAGAGATAATCAAATATTGTTATTTCTCTATTCGTTATCATTCTGGACTGGAAAAAAAGGTTGTTGATCCTCTATGAAGAAAATAACCTATTAATTTATCCATGTTACGGATTGAAAAAGACCTTGTATTCTAGGATATGTAAGAGATGGAATTGGATATCATAAGGGTAGGGGATATATCCTACCATGCCCAAATGATCTCACAACCATCAATCAGAGATATTATTGTGGAACAAAGGGATGATCTGGAGTTACAAAAGACAGTGAATGCACTAAAGGAAGGGATGATTCGAGAGTTCCATATCAATAATGATGGTGCGATTCATTTTGGAATTCAGATTTATGTACCCTCATCACCCCGGATAAAGGATGAGCTGTAGGACAATTCACATGGCTCATCATTGTATATCCATCCTATTAGCATCAAGTTTTACATAGATATCTGATAGCAATTCTGATGGGATGAGTTGAAGAAGGAGATTACAAAATACATCACCCACTTCATTGTATATCAGCATGTTATAGAAGAGTGAAAAAAGTACAAATGGATAATAAAACCACTACTTAAACCCATGAAAAATTGGAGAATGTCACTATAGACTTTTTCATGGGACTCTCAATGAATTCCAAGGGAAATATTGTAATATAGGTTGTAGGTGGCCGACTCAAAAAGCCTACCCTTTTTTTAACTATTCATAGAGATATCTTACCAGAACAACTTTCAATTATATATGTGACAGAAGTGGTGATATTTCATGGTGTTCCAATCATGATTGTCTCTGGCCACGATCCAAGATTCACGTCCAATTAGTGGAGAAGTATTCAACAAACTTTGAGTACTGAATTAAATTTTAGCACAACCTATCACCCCAAACATATTTCCATTCTTAAAGGACTATTCATAATCCTGATGATATGCTAATATCCTTTCCTTTATTAATCAAAGGCTAATGGGATCAACATTTCTCATTGGTTGAGTCAATATATAACAATTTCTTCTACTCATATATTAATGTGAATCCATGTAAATCATTGTATGAAAAGAAATGTACAACTCATAGATGTTTGGATGAAATTGGAGAAAGAAGTATACATGGACCTGATCTTGAGCAAGAGATGATGAAGAATGTTCATGTCATCTAGAAACATATCAAAGATGAACAATGTCAGAAAAAGTTCTATGATGAAATCCATCAAAGGGTCTTGGGGATTGACTTTGGACATAATGTATTCCTTCGAATATCACCATGGAAGAGAGTCGTTTGATTTGGAATGATAGGGAATCTAATCCCAAGGTAAAATGGCCCCTTTGAGATCCTTGACATAATAAGATTTGTGGACAATCGGATTTCTCTTCCAAATAATATGTCTAATGTTCATGATATGTTTCACATATCACTCTTGACGAAGTACACATCTGTCCCCTCATATGTACTAGACACAGAGGTGGTACAGCTTGAAGATGATTTCTCTTATGAGAAGTATCCAGTGAAGATACATGACCAGAGAGAAGGTTTTATGAAATAAGACAACCCACCTTTTCAATGTGTATTGGAGGATCCATTTGTTTGAATAAATAACATGGGAACTTGGAGCGACGATGAATGAGAAGTACACTCACCTGTTTGTGTATAACGAAATTTTGAGGACAAAATTTCACAAGGGGGAAGAATGCAAGGACCCAATGTTTTATCAATGGAATTTCATTCTAGTAATTATGGCATATAGTATAATACCATTTAGAAAAAAATTGACATATAATGATACTGAATACTATGTGGCCATTAAGCATATTTTTTCCACTTCTATGTTTTGAATTTTAAAAATATGACATACACAGTTGCGATCAGTAAGATGTTTGGAGTCTTATAGGAAAAACATAAATTTTGTGAATAGTAACCTCCCCTTATGAATAGTAAACTACCTTGATGAATAGTCACCTACACTTCTGAATATTATTATCACCCTTATTAATAGTAAATCTTCAAAAATAATTGTATCTTTACCCATGAATGATTAAATAAAATATAGGTATCTAAGAAGTGACATATTGACCATAGTAAAAGTAATAATATTATTGTAAGCCTTAAATAATTAAATAATCTATTAAAAATAAAATAAAATTTTCTTTTAATAATTTCATAAATTAACAATTCTATTTCTTTGGTTTTATGTTATTTTTATATAACCTTATGCAATTTTTTTAATGTATTATAAAATTAGTTTTTGTTTTAAAAACTGTATTTTTCATGTAAATAATTATTTAATTTAAAATTAAAATTTTCAGTTTTATAAAATTATTTTTTAAAAATGGTCCTCATTTTTTGTGGTCTACACATCCAAAAATGGTTAGGGTGATTTTTTGGGATTTTTCCAAAATACATGACTTTTTGTGAATAGTAAAATACATTAATAATTACATTATAATTGAAATCTACAATTTCTAACATCACAAGTGATGTAAGAAACCAAATCTAGAACTTACATTACATATTTACTATTATTTTTCTTGGAATCATCACTATTTTCTTATCATTGTGTAAATTAAAAAACTAATGATTAAAATTTTATGAAAACCCATCTCCCCTCAATTATATATATGACCCTTCACCCCATAATTTCCTCACACCTCTTAAGCTTAAAACCTTGAATAATATGTTTCCAAACATCTTATATATCCCCTCCATCGTGTCCAATAACTCCTGGTCTCATAAAAATTTTAAACATAGGTTCTTTTAGAAGGATCTCAACAGGAGGATTCAAAATGTAATTCCTCTCCCTCTCTCTCCGATATTTTCTTTTCAACTTCATGTTATTTTTTTAATATCTTCTCACATATAATCATCCACATTATATGGTTATGATAGTATCTCAAATATAATAAAAATATATGATACTAATGTGACAATATATCATCAACCCCCTTCCCCTCTTTTTTTATTTAAGAAAATAAAATGTTCTTCATGACGTCTTAATTAACCACGTTCAAAAACGACATGTTTTTTTTCCATTAATTCCTTAAGACCTACTCATGAAACCATTTTTATGGTTGAATAAGATTATATTATACTTATTATATCAAATTTAGTTTTCTTGAACCTACATATGTACATATTACTAAATTATTAAACAAAACAAGTTTTTTGTGGTCAAAAAATCGCTTGAATTTATCCCAAACGATCATCGTTAAATTATTTTATAATTATGCATTCTCAAGGTATTTAAAAAAATATTTATAATATCATTTCATGTTATTTAACATAACTAATAATATATTATTTTAATTGAGTATTCTAATGCATGTTTTAAATGAACTTCCATTCATGAATATAGGTTAACCGGTCAAGAAACCTATAAAAACAATCATTCCCGAAAAACGAATTTAAGTTTTATAACTCCTCTAAAGGCCTAAAAAGAACATAAGTAATCCATAATGAAAATTATTCATCTTAAAAAGGTTTTATAATATGTATTATGAAAATCTAATGTTGTTATACAGGACATTAATGGGAATAATGTTTTCGGATACAAGTTAAGGGAAATTATTGACCCCAACTTTCATTCTTCTGGTTCTCCATTTTTCACTCCATTTTCGATATGGTTACTCATTTATAATAATTTTTTCATCATTTTATTTTCTTTTATATTATATAAATGTTATTTAATTGATTTTGTGGAAAACACAATTTTTTCCAAAATAACCCTTATTTCAATCAAACACACACTTTTTTCTTCTTGAATTTTGTATCCCTCTTCAGTCATGGTTAATTGTTCTATATTAAGATTGATATTACCTCATTATTTTGTGGACAAAATATTTTTAAAAGTATGAATTAATAGGTTAAAACCCATTTTTCCTTGGGTTTTGTTATTTTATAGTTTTATATATTTTTAATTTGATATGCATTATAATGTAAATATTATGATGTGATGGCTGCACCCACAATTTTAAAGTGCTCCAATGCATTGGGTAAAATGATGAATCTCATGAGTAAAACATAACTGAGGTGTGAACATTATTCTATAATTGATCACATATATGGGAGGTAGATGACCATTGATTCATGATGTTTCATTTTTATTCATAGCCACATTCCATGGAATTATCTATGGTTTCCTCTCATGATTTTTGATAATGATGTCATGATTGTGCTCACCCCATGATATATTCTTCATATCTATCATCATACTAGGATTTTAGATCAACCCTTTTTGATGTATACCCCTAGTTGATTATGGGTACTAAATTTTTTCATGGTACAATAAGAAGCTGGAGAAAATGAATTAAATAAATGTTTCTGTTTGATGTTGTAAATGTTATGTATGGTTATAATTTTCCCAAGGCACTAAACATTGAGATACTCTTTGTGTAATGATATTATGTTTTATATATTTATAATGAATTAATATTAATGTTAGAAAAATATGGGTCACTATAATTTCATTGACTCTATGGTAAATCATTTTCATAATGTCCCCTATCCCTGCAATTCTAGCAATGAACATCATTATCTGCTCTCATCCCCTAAAAATCTCGAGATATGTGGTCTTCTTCACCATAACTATAACAAACACTCGTACACATCAGGAAACTACTATGGTGTCTCTTCCTACAATTATCAGAGGGTGGAAGGTCAACTTTTCCCTTCTTTCGCATTTTGTTATTTATATTTCTAGTGTTTTCAGTTTCCCTCTTCTTCTCTTGATGTCCATTTTTATTATAAGAATTATAGAATTTAATTTCCATATTTATAGCACTTGAGACTATATCATCTTATAAAAAGAAAATTTGGGAGACTATAGCCCTTTGGAATATTGGTTTTTAACAATCAAAGAGTCGATCAATCATTCTCCTTATATTATGTTTGTACTCTGTGGAATGTTTTTCTATCCTAGAGAAGTTAGCTTAATACATTAAGACATTGTCGTCATTTCTTTTCTCAAATTCTGAAACTTCTGTTCTATATATACTCATTAATCATCAGGGATGTATTTTTCTATGAATATTTCTATAAAATAACTCCATTCCATTTCTTCAATTTCTTCCTCCTCCTTCGTGTTTTGATTTAAATACCACCACTTATCTGTATCTCCTAATAAATGATAAACTGTCATGTAAACTTTTTCTATATTGACAAAACAAAAAATGAGAAATATATTCTTTAATAATATTATCCACTACTCTGATACTAATGGGTATGTAGTCCTGTAAAATATTGTATGTTGTTGTCACACAATGAGAAATAACATATCTCCCCTACATTGTGGATACAGATTTGTCATATGTGGGTATGGTTATTATTTATAATAAGTTCTATTTTTCTAAATATAGTTATATGTTTCTCAGCACTAGTCATGACATTAGAGAAAACATCATTGGCTTTTATAAGAGGTAAATCCCTATATGGGACACGTGTGTTTAGGCCGTTTTCATTCCTTCCACTATGAACCATTTTTAAGTAATTGAATACACTAGATTAGGTTAGGAATCATAATGTATAATCTAAATATAAAAAACTTTTCATTAATTGAAATCATATGTATGGATAATCCCATAATCATATAAATGGTTTTTTAGAGGCACAAATTTACATTTAAATAAATCATAAGGGCTTGTATTGAGTATGTGAATTATCCTAAAAATTTACCCCTACAGTGTCAAACCAGGTGCACAGTAAGGCCCGTTGTTGTGTACTAGGATACCCCAGATCATGCCCAAAACTCCTTGCTAGTTTTTTCACTCCTAAGTACATATATGCTAGAACCACGTTCAGTTGTAGTATCCTGACACGGATGTATTTTCTAGAATGTTCCACATAATCTATTACTTAACATAAATTCATGGTTGTTCTTTTATGATTATCTTCAAATACTATCATAGATTTTTGTTCCAAAATATATTTTTTTGAAATCTAATTTACAAGTGTTATTCTAATCATTATTTGATACAAATAGTGATGACCCAACCCTAGTTTCTTGGAGACGGTGCCTTATATTATTACATATTCATATATAAAATGAATATTCATCCTGAAGGAATGATTTGATTATTAGCTTTTGTAAATATATACATACATAAGTTCAACACTACAACTTGGAATGAAATACATCATATAAGTTTTTTTTGGAACAACCACAACTCTATGTTTATCCATGCGGGGAATTTGTAATAAAAATCGTCATGACCAAATAAAAATAAAAATAATTAAGTGACAAACTCAAATTATCTATTTGGGTAATAAATACTAAGGAAAATTTCATAAACATAAACATTAGTCATGATAAATTACTAAGAACACATGCCTTTAAAAACAATGATGAACTCATTATGGAAGGAAAAAGAAATAAATAAATAATTCCATAATAAATCATATTCATGTTTATTATTCTATTTGAATGACCTAATAAGAAATCAATTACTAGTTTCATAATGAGGGAATTAATAATTTCAGGCAACAAAACCATAGTGTCAATGCCTCATGCGAAGAACATACATGGTCATCTTATCAAGGACTTCTGCCAAGAACGTAGTTTATCTAATGAGACATACTAATGCACTAACGGGATTTAGTGGTCCCCACACATAACGTTCTAAGTCCAATTAATTACACATATTAGTGGGGGTAATAATACACAACATATACAATCATATTAAAACTATCATATGAAATTTTAATAATGTTCCCCAAACATTAAGCATAAACACGGACAATTAGAAGTAAATTGAGGGATGGTTTTATGTTAGAACATGCACAATAAACCAATTAATAAATGATTTAATTAAATATGGATTATGATATCAAAAAAATTTAATCCTAAAAATACATAAGAATAAACCAGAGTGTTGAAATAGATGAAGATACTCTTATAAAATCATCGAGTAATTATTAAGATAAATACCCTTTTACTTTGAATAGAAGTGTTATTTTGGAAAATACATTGTATAAAACAAAATGTGAATCAAGATAGTATTTTTATAATAAAATTATTGATTTTATAAAGATAATGGTTTTTAATAATGGATTATATAGATCCCTTAAAAATAGGTAAGAATGTGATAACTTCCCTTGAATTAGGCTTCTATTTCGGGAAGAATTATTGAATGATCCAATTAAAACATATAAACCAAAACAATTTAAGTGGTACCCTGGTTGGTAGACATATGTAAAACATTCTCAAAAAATATATTACTACTACATATGAAAAAATAAGGATTTAATTAAGGTAAGTAAAGAATAAGAGTAACATGAATGAAAATGGAGGTTCGGGTATAAAACACTTACATTAAATATGAAGGTGTTCCTCACTTGATCATAGAGACCTTAATAATAAAATTTATGATCAAAAATTAATAATTACATAAACTCCTATAAATTTAAATGAATTATTTAAACCTTATTTGGTTCATTCATTACCTTTTGATGGGTTAAGTTATTTAATTTCATTGTTTGGGAGGGTTTTCATCCTTGATAATCATGAGCAGTTAACTTATTTTCATGTATGGGTAAAAATGTAGAATGAAAATGGTTTTAAATAAAATAAGTAGTATTTTATTATTGAATAACCATAATATTAAAAGGTTATAAAATTATTTTGGATATTGGGGGTGAATATTAATCATTAAATAAAACATTAATGATAATTGTTTTGGTTAATTGGTGGTTCTTGATCACAACGATCTCATTTTGATTTATAAATTAATGTCATGTGTAATAAATGATTATATAACCTTAAATAAGTAACGATACATATTTTATATTATGCTTCAATCAAAAAAATGGTTTCATGAACAGAATTTAATATGGTTTTATAAATTGAAATCTCATAGTCCTCAAATTTGATAAATTAACACATCTAAAATGGTAATTCCATTTCTAGAATTAATGAAGGGGAAACAACAGATGATGGATAATTATTCCTTTATCAAAAAAGTAATAAAATATATGTAATTTATTTGATTCATCAAAACAGTTGGATGAATGGGGTTGAGGAATTAAAAAATTAATAAAGGAATAGGAAATAAAGGAAATAAAAGGAGGAATTTACCTCTAAATGTAATATTCCTTAAGAGACTATTTAGTGATGTGGTTTCGGTCTTTTTATGAGACCAAGGGGATCAGGAAATGTGGGATGAGCTAGGGAACATATTTGAACAAAATATAGGCAAGTTATAAGGCATGAGAGGAGTGAATAGAAGAGGGAGTGAGTGGGGATATATAGTGGTGGAGAGGAGGGTTTTCCCATTATACTAATCATTATTTTATTATTTTTATAAAGAAAAGCAAGAGTATTAATTGTTTTTACTGAGAATTTTTGTATGTTCATTTAAATTCAATAATAGTATGATTAAATAATCCATGATGTAATAAATACTCAATTTAATTGACAATGTATATATACTGTAAAATACTGTATTTTAATATTCCATAAAAATGAGAGTATTTTAATAAAATCCCAAAAATTTATGCTAACCATTTTTCGAAATGTAGAAGTCAAAATTAAACCCAATTTTTTGAAAATAATATTCTAAATATTAATAATTTAATATTTAAATAAAATCATAATTTATTCGAAAAAGACAAATTTTAAAACTATAATTTGTTATATATCACCTCGAAAAATTAATCAAGATCTCATTATCTTATAAACTTATGATAAAAAAAATAATACATTGATTTTCTTTTAATAAAGGTCATATTACTATTAATATTATTATTCCAAATGGTATGTCTCTATTCCCAAAAAAATAAGTTTATTTTATCAGAATATAAATATCTTATTGAACACATATATGTATGTATATTTTTTATTATTCAAATAAGGGAGAATGAGAAACTATCTTTACAAGATTTGATATAATAAAGTTGTGTTTTGTAGAGACTCAATGTTTTAGGAATTCAATATTAAATATATTTAGAAAACTTTGGGGTGTTACCTTATCCCCTCCCAAAAAAAATTCATCCTCAAAATTACCAGAATTTTACCTAACCCAAGAAATTAAGTAGTTAATCATCATAAGCTCCTAAATTTCCCCTGTTGATGCTTTGATATTATGTTTTTACAAGAGTATCTATACAATATGATCCATCTGGTTTAGAAACACATGTTCTTTAGTGTCTAGAATCCAAATAGTCTCTTCACAGTCAGACATGTTATGTTCTAATTATATACCATTAGAATTGATAACATGTGCGGGGTCTGGCATGTAATTTCTCAAAAATGAGACATGGAACACATTTTGTGCTTTAGACAGGCTAAGTGTCATAGTGAAACGATATGAAATTGTAGCAATTATCTCTATAATTTAAAAAGGGGCTATATACAAAGAGCTCAATTTCTATATCTTCTCAAATCTTATAACACATTTCCATGGATATACTTTTTCTGAAACATGATCTCTCTATTAAAACTCAAAATCATTCCTTTGATTTTGATCATTTATTTTTTGTATACTTTGAGCTTCAATTATATTAACATAAATAGTCATTACCATCAATATTTGTTCCTCCAAAATATCTGGGCCTACTAGAATCATTCCACAAACTTCAGCCCATCATGTTGGTGTACGAAATCTCTTTCTGTACAATGATTTATATGGTTCCATTTGTATACTATAATGGAATCTCTTATTGTTGGAAAACTAAAAAAAGGTTAATTTTTTTCCAACAAACCATGAAAGTCGAGTGAAAAAGATATCAACATGTCCTCAAAGGATTGTATCGTTCTTTCTGATTTCCCATCCATTTGTTGCTCATAAGAACTACTCAATCGAAGCTCAATAACCAGTAATTTCTAAAGACTTTTCTAGAATTTTGATGTAAATCATAGATCATGATTTGACGCAATTGAGAGAGGTGATCCATGAAGTTGTTCAAATAAATCATTAATGTGAGGTAGTTGTTACATGTTCTTTATTATTATTTAACAGATCTCCTTTTAGTCAATGAAAAAACTCATAAATCCATAATTATCCATTACGAATATGAGAGGGAATCCCCATGGAGAGACACATTGGAAAATAAATCATTTATCACTCAAATTCCTCCAGTTGTTTTTCATTTCCACTAATTCCATGTTTGAAATTAAATAAGGGGTATTTTATATTGTCTTTGAATTAGGAATCAAGTCAATGGAAATCTGAATTTCCAACTCTCAAGGATGTTCAGGTAAATTTTCTAGAATGGCATCTGTATATTCTTACATAGTATCTAAGTACTCTATGTTAACATTAATTTCCTCAACCAATGTTTTCTCCTTCCCTTCCTCCCTAATAATTTATGTTAGTAGAGCTACTGGGGGTGGATCTTGATAATAATCAGATTGTGATGTTTATTCCCTTTAGATAATAGATTCACCATCATCATAAAAAATTGTAACCTCATTCTTCTTGAAAAAAATGATCGCATCATAGTTGAAAATCCTATCTATAATGAGTATTATATCAAATTCGATGATGGGTATGACAATAAAATCAGTAGATAAAACACATTTATATTACATAATGGAGACTACCTAACATAAAATTGTTGAAAATATACATTCGATATTAGTATTGAATTAAAACTCTCATATTAAATTAAATAAGAAATATTTTATTTTCCTGGAAAACGTGGAAGATAGGAAAGAATGCGATCATCCAGACTCAAATAAATCGTTGGATGTGTTTAGGGAAATGGTTAATGTAGCTACCACCACAATGTTAATTACTTCATCCTCCACAGTTGTGACCACATATTCTTGGCATTTATCCCTTGGCCTTCATTGAGAAACATTTCCTTCATGACAAAGAAAATCATTTTTATAATGACCCTTTCCCTAAAATTATGTCATTCAACATTAGAATCTTCTTTCATCCCCTTACATTATCAAGATAGTTTTCATTTTTCTCCACACTTTTAACAAACACCCATACCAATCATGAATGTACCAGGGTGTCTCTTCTCACAATTATCATAGAGTGGAAGGTTAACCCTTCATTTCTTCCCCATTTTCATATTTCCTTTCCCAAAGTTTTCAGATGCAATCTTATTATATTGATTTCCCTTAAATCATAAGACTTATAGAATTTTATTCCTTCTTGATAACACTTGAGACTATATCTTCATATGATGAGATACATTAGGAGACTAGATTCCTTAGGAGGAATGATTCTAAACAATACAATAATTGATCAGTCTTATTCCCTAGAATGCATATATATTAAAAGGCATCTCATGCTATCCTTTTGAATCTATATTCAGTCTTAGTGACATTCTCATCATATTTTCCCATTATATTAAGAAACGGTCTTTTCTTATAATCTCTTTGTTCACAATGGAAGTATTTTTCTATGAAAATTTATTTAAATTTCCTCTATTCAATTTCTTCTATTTTTTCATCCTCATTTGTGTTTTTAATTAAATTTGACAACTAATATACATCTCCTGATATATGATAAACCTCCATGACAACCTTATATCTTTTGTTACTTCCAAAAATGATAAATATCATCTCTAGTTAACATATCTATTACATTTATAATAATTGTATTGTAGTCCCATTAAATTATGGAGGTGGTTGTTTCGTAAATCTATAAATACATAGTTCCCCCATGTTATGGTAACAGATGCTCCATATGGGTAATGTTATTATTATTAACCTGAGTTATTTTTCACAGTATAGTTATATGATGCTCAACACCATTGACAAAACAATATCCAATATAATTGACTTGAATTAGAGGTAAATCCAAACATGATCCTCTCATATTTGTGTGATTTACATTCTTTCCACTAGGTTCCATTTCTAAATAATTTGAAACACTATATTAGGTTATAAATCATGATGTATAATCTCACCTTAAAATAATTTGAAATAATTTAAATCAAGTCTATAGATAATACAATAATCCTAAACATGGTTTCGTTGAGTAAAAATAAACATTTAAATCCATAATAATATCTTGTAAAGAAAATGTAAATTTTCCTATGAATATACCCCGGGAGTTTCAACACTGGTGTGCAGTAAGGCTCAATGTTGGGTATCAAGATACCTCTTTTCAAGACCAAAATTACTTGTTTGGGTTTCCACACCTTGGTACATCTATGCCAGAACCACATCCTCTCGAAGTATCTTTAAGGAGATGTATTTTTTAGAAAGTTACACATAATATATTCCATACCAAAAATTCCAATATGTTTTTTTATTACATGGGAATATAAATAAGTAAAATGCATATCAAATTACCATGTATTTTAGTATATTTAGAAACAATATACATACATATGAACACCATTACAACATGAAATTTAATACCACATATATGTTTTATTATGAACATACACAACTCTTTGTTTATCCTTGTGGATCATTCATAATGAAATTATTCATGAGCATAGAAAAATATAATAAATTTTTGAGATAAAATTATCAATAGGGGTATTAAATAGAATATAAAATATAATAAACATAAACATTTGGTATGGTTAATATCTAAAAACAGAATCCTTTAAAAATGAACTTGAACTCATTATGGTGGGAAAAAATGAGATGAATATATAACACCATAATAAATAGTAATAATTGATACTTCACTAATATAATGAAAACATGAACATTAAAATACTAGTTTCATAATGAGGGAATTCACAATGCCAGAAATAATAAGCATATCTTCAAGGCCTCATGCCAAGACCATAAATAATCATTTTGTCAAGGCCTTCTGACAAGACTGTAGTTTGCCTCAAGAGAACAATAGATTCACTGTGGTGATATAGTGGGCCCAAACAATCACTTACTAATTCCAAACCAATAATTATATGTAAGGGGTAAAAATAAACAAAATATACATTTATATTGAAAATAACATGTGAAATGTAAATAATTTTCCCTAAACATTAATCATAAACACAAAGCATTCAGTGTAAATTGGTGAATGGTTTTAAGATGGAACTTCAATATATAAATAAATCAGAAACCATTAAATTAAATATTTTATATGACATAATAAAATTATAACCACAAAATTACATATTAATCAACTAGAGTGTTGAAATAGATGAATATAAACATATAAAATCCTCGAGTAATTCTTGAGATAAATTCTCTTTTATATTAAAAAGGAGAGTTATTTTGGAAAGGTTTTTGTATAAAATTGAAAGTGAGGTAAGATTAATATTTCAAAAAATAATTAGTGTTTTTATAATGATAAATGATGCAAAAAAATTATACAGTTCCCATGAAAATATGTAAAATTTGAAAAATTTCTTTGAATATGTCTTGTATTTCAGGTTTATTTAAAGATCCTTTTAAAACATATAACCCAAAACAATCAAAGTAGTCTTCTATTTCTTAGAAAAATATAGAAAATTATAATAGAATTTTTGAGAAGTAAATATGAATAAATAATTATTTAAATTTGGTAAGTAGTGAATAAGAATAACCTGAGTGAAAATAGAGGTCTGGGTAGAAAATCATTACATTAAGTCTGAAGGTGTTCATAAAAAGAACTAAAAAAACTGAAAATAAAAATAAAAATTAGGTTCATAAATATATTATTCCATAACCTCATATACATTTAATTTATTTAATATATCATTATTAGTTTCATTCAGGGCCTTTTGATGGGTTAAGGTCTTTAATTTCCCTATTTGGAAGTGTTTTCTTCCATGGTGTTCATTACTGGTTAACTTATATTCATATATGGATAATCAGGTAGAATAGGAACGACTATCCAGAATAAAATATGAATGTTATTATTTAATTACCCTAACATTATTTTTTTATAAAAAAATATATTATTAAGAGTGAATATGAATCATTATGTTTAACTTTAAGGACGAATGTTTGGGTTAATTGGCAGTTCATGATCCCAAATAACTCATTTTGATTTATAAATTAATATCATGTTTAAAAAAAGATCCCAAAACCATATATATGTTATAATTAATATATTATAGTCTTTTTAAATAAAAAAAATGGTTTCATGTGCATAATTAAATATGGTAATGGAAATTGAAAACTTGTCATCCTAAAATGTGATAAATTAACTCATCTCAGATGGTGTTTTCATTTCTTGTATAATTGAAGAAAAAAGTATACATGATGAAGACATAATACTTATCATAAAAAATCCATTACATATAATGTAATGGAGTCATTAGGACATTTGGATGAATTTATGTGAGGAATGTAAAATAAAATAAAGGATCTTAAAATCAATGAAATGAAAAATGCAATTTACCTCTTGATGTAATCTTAAGTGGGATCCTCTTTAGGGAAGAGTTTAATTTTATTTTTTGACAAAAATGGCTCTTGTATTTGGGGGCGTACCTTCTAAGGATATTTGAGTTGAGTTTATAAATGGAAAAGGCATGATATTATTGAAGAGAATATGGATTAGTGGGTTTAATAGTAGAGTAGAGGTGGGTTTTTTCATTATTTTACTCGTTGTTTTATTATTTCCCTGAAGAAAACCAATAGTATTGACTCTTATGACCAAGAATTGTAATATGTGAATGTTAGTTTCAACCATGTGTTCTTAAATCATACATGATTCTAGGAATGGAGAATTTAACTGAAAATGTATATATACTGTAAATTATCGTGTTTCACTATTCATAAAAAATTGAGTATTTCAAAAAAATCCCAAAATTTAACCCTAACTATTTTTTGATGTGTAGAATTTAATAATAAACACTAATTTTGGAAATAATTTTTTAAATATTATGGATTTAATTTTTAAATAAAATCATAATTTATTCGAAAAATATCAATTTTAAAACTAAAATTCATTTTATATCACCGTGAAAAAATAGTCAATGCCTCATTTTTATATAACTGTGAGAAAATAAAAAAAATTATATAAAATTTATATTAGTCATATTACTAATCATATGACTATTCCTAAGGGTATTTTATTATTCACCAAAAATTAATTTATCATTCAGACTCTAAATATCTTAGTGAACACAACAGTGTATGTCCGTTTTCAATATTCAAATCGCATCGGTGTAAAAATACTGATTACTGACTAGGGTATAAAAAAAATGTTTGGTAGATACTCAATCTTTCATTCATTAAATATTCATGTCATTTTCCAATTTTTGGGGTGTTACATAAATAAAATAAAATTTACTAAAATATATTCTAACTATTTATATTTTATTTTCCTTATTGTTATTTTATTATGACATTATTTTTGGGCTTAAAATTCATTTCCATGATAATTATTTTCATTGTAATTTCATCATTTATTTTAAAAATTAACACTCCCAGTTATATGTTTTGAATTTTTAAAAATGGTTTCAATATTCGGAATCATGATATCCAAATATCATAAATATTTCCCTTTTATTTTATTTCAATTGGAATGGTGACCTTAGTAATGTTTATTATCATAATAATCAGTAAAACATGTAATTAATGTTAATAAAATTGTATGGAATATTTAATTAATACATAACCTTCCTTAATTTGATATGATAAGTCAATATTTCTAATAATAATAAAATATTAGGTTATATTTCATTTTATAGACAATTTAATGGTATTATGGAATTTTTCAAAATATCTCATCTCAATAGAGGTATGTTTTTGTTTTTAATACCTTGTATTACATTAATTAAATATCAAAAAGATTTACAAGGGGACATTGGGTTCTATGAGGTTTTTAAACATGAAAATAAGGCAAATTGGTCCAATCTGTGCAAGGCACATGGTTTGGGGAGGGTTAAAAAATCATGGAACATTCCCAGTAAAACCATGCATCCTTTGAAAATGTAATTACACATGATTAGTACAAGGTCTTTAGAACCTTGTTAAAGATCCTATATAACTATGAAACCACACTCCAATTTAACAGTGAATTATGCATTGATTGAAAAACAGGGATCCCCATTAAAATTGAAACATTTAAAAGAAATCAACTTTGGGATTCTTATGTTCCTACATTATTTTATTTCCCATTTCCTCCCTTTATTCCCTAGTGATGAACACTAGTATACAAATATTCTCAATGGTAGTTCTATATTTTTTATGCTAGTTTGGAGCACCGTTGGTTGTGGATCAAAGTTCCCTGTAATTCTATTCCTCCCTTTTATTTTCTTTTATGGATTAGGGTTTCTACTGTGGGTGAACTTCTTATGAATGACTAAAACATTATTTATTTTTTATAATCATTTTGATGGATTAAAATGGTGTTTGATATTGATTTATGGTGATTATTAATAATTATTTCTTCTTTGGATTCGTGGTAGGTGGTCTATAAGTTATATCCCATAATTGTTGTGTTGATTTTTGCCTGTTTTGTTGTGTTCATGGATATCTCTTGTTGTTCATTGAATTCATTTGGTTAGATTTTGTAAAATTAGCATCTAAATAATGAATTGATCCATTCATGATCCCTATGTTATGTATTAAGGATGATTTGACTAATTTAGGGCCATCCAAGTGGTTAGCATACATTCCTAAACTTGGATATTGGAACTTTCATGTTTTGAAATGATACATGATAACATGAATCCCTTTTTGATATTGTTAATTTATTTACATGAGTTAAAAATGGGACATTGTTATTTGATAAAATTTTTGATAATGTCTAAATGGTTTGTTCCACATAGCATAGTAATAGGTTAATTATGTTAATTGTGATAGACTAAAATGGATTATAAACAATGTTGTGATCCCTAAGAGGGTTTGTGTATATTAAACGTTGGATATATTAAATTAATAATTACTTGTAAATTGAAAATTTTGATTAATGGGTTAATATAATGGAACTATTGAATATCCTCAGTGAGATAGGGCATTGGAATGGGAATTGGGCTAAGTGGGATATGTATTGTAAAATGGTAATAATGATATATGTGGTTTACGTATATATTGTTAACTAATGTAACCCAAGTTATCTTTGGGTTTAATGTTTCCTTTATTTTAAATTATGATGCACCACTTCTTTATACTGGATATTTTTTAGACACCATTGGTGGTGGACTACAATGTGGTACTCCAACCCATCCTAATACTTAATTGGTTACATGGGCATCCTCTATTGTTTTATGTTCAGAAAAGGGAAAAGTCTTAGTCTAGGGAGTTTAGTCATTATTTTGGTATGCATGGATGATGATCTGGACATATAGTCAAAACCATTTTTGGAATTATTTTTTATATTTTTATTTTAGTATTCCTTCATTTTTATCAAATTTATCATGAAATAACATGGTTATAGTTTGTTTTTGGTTTGTACCCAATTTTGGGAGATGTTTTGGTATGCTTGTTTACTGGCTATTATATATTTTTTCCACTACTTTTGTTGTCAATTGTTATTTCCTACTAAGGTAAAATAGGTTATATTATCCCTAATTTCTATATTCACCCATCTCTGCTTATTAGAAACCTGTGAAATATAGGGAGGTATGCTTGAGTTCATGTGACAACACGACTCGGAGCAGGGGTTTAATGGCTTCTTGGTTTGGAATGTTATAAAGAGGTATTAGAGTGTGGTTATTTTCTATGGTATTATTATTTGGGATCATAGATGAGATTACACAATGTATTGTGTCTTTTTAATGATCTTGTGAATGGGAGTATCAAACCCATGAAGGAAGGAAAATCCATGTATCTAGGTTACAGATTGTTGTTGTCATTATGTGTGGTTATAGTTGAATGACATTTCACCATTGTGCTATGGACTCATTGTGTGATGTGTCCTTTTGGTGATGTTTTACTCATGCTAGAAATTATATGTAAATGTGAATTCATGCATCAATTTAGGAACCTAGGTATATATGTGGATTGCATCATGGTAGGGAGACACGAGATTGGTGTGTGGTATTTCAATGGTAAAATGCATTTTATCTTCATGAGAAATTTAATGAAAACAGTGTCTAATATTTATGATCAAAATGGGTAAAATGGAAACAATATAAATATATCATAATATAATTTTTCATAATTAATGTTGTAAATGAGTTAAAATGTGGTTTGTAGTAGGTTTTGAAATGGAGAATGTTCTTAATTGGAATGATTCTTTTTACAAATATGAAAATGGTTTTGAAAATTTTCTCTAGTAAAATACTATCTCTATGTGAATTTTTTTACCGATTACTGGACATGACCCACATTGTGTATGGTAGATGGTAGTGATCTATGTGTGAGGATACCCATTGGGATAACATATGAGAATGGTTTCATTATGGTCGATGAAGATAATTATTTTTTTTAAATTGTTGAATCATTATGGTATGGGTTCTAAATCTCATGATTGGAATTTTAGGGATATTCCATAATGAAGAGGTGTGAATAAAGGGAGACAATAATATGTCGCATAGAATTATCCCCTAGTAGTGGAGCCAGATAACATGGTTTTCTTGGGAAATATATAATAGAAGTTTTTTTTGAGAAATTCACTCAGTTTCACCCAAGGGGATGTGTTTGTAATGGATTATGCTAGTTTTTTCACTGAATTGCCTCACTTCATCAGGATGTTGGAAGGGGATGAGTTGATTATGGAAAACATTTCTAATATTCCCATAGGCATGGTATTATGACGCAATTTAATATCTTCTACTTGAACAGGTTTGTAGTGGTAGTAGATAAATCCCTTATCTATGAAGGGAACCTGAAGGGGGATTTAGGTAGAGGACATATGGTGTTAGCAGGTTAGAAGGGGGTGTGGCCTTAGAGGGCATCCAAATTTGTTTTTTTAAATTTTCATCTGCGTGATATTTCTCATAGTGTTTAGAGTAGAGGGTGAGTCTAGAGTTATGATCAAGTGTTCTGTTACCAGTGTTTATGGTTGGGGCCAAATAGTGGCCAGTTTCTATGACCACCAGTCCAATGAAACTCATTTGGAATTTTAGTAGAAATAAAAATGTTTTACAAGAAACCTATACAATTTGGTACAGATGGAGGTCATAAAAAATTCTTTATTTCATGCAGGGGTCAATAACCCTATATCAGGAAGGAAGTTGGGGTTCCAAGGTCCATACCAATAAGGGCGGTGGATGTAGTACTTCATGGGGAGATCGTCCATACTAGCATGGCAGTGATTTTTTGGAAATAATACATGGGCACATGACAGAGGGGATGGCCAGATTCACAAAGTTCATTCAATACATGGAAGATGGGATGTTGATCCATTTACTATTAAAGTTACTATTCATGTTGATTTAAAACATGAAAGTACATTATCTGAAATAGGGGACAAAAAATATTTTTTCCATACTAATTTTTAACTTCTCTTGGGATTTGTAGTGGAACATTTGTGTTGGGTTACTTAAATTGATACTCTAGTAGGGGTATGAACCAAAGTTCTCTGGTAATGTTGGGGTTTTTCTATGGATATTGATGGGTATCATGTTTTATGTGACATATTCATCCCCAAGAATATAGGATTCAACCTTACATTAGTCATGGATTTCTTGGTGTTCTACTAGTTCCATAGAAAAAATTATCATCATCAGAAAATATTCACATCTCCTTAAAGAGATTTATGTCCATCCTGGCAAGTGGGATGTTTGAGCGGGTCATGAAGGGATAGTTTTACTATAGTTGAGATACAATATTGCCAATGTCAAATGTCTTATACTTGATTATGGTGGAGTGTAGCATCATATCATTAATCATGTGGTAGTTAAGTATCAGGATGTGTTTCATGATGATTTCCCATGGTTTTATCCAATTATAGATGTTGAGTTTGCGATACAGTTTCTCCCAAGATCGTAGCTAGTTTCCATTCCTCCGTATATAATGGAACCGAGATAACTCTATGAGACTAAAATAATATTTAGTAGATATAGATTAAAATATTTATTAATCCTAGTAAATCACCTAGGTGATCCCTAGTGTTTGTTTCCCTGAAGGATGATGGGTCATTTCATTTGTGCATTAATTGTGGAAAGATGAATTAGTTAATAGTTATGAACATATATCCTATTCTTTTAAATGATGATCTATTTAATTATTTGAGAGGTGCATCATTTTTCTATCAAATTTATCTAAGATAAATGTTTCTCTATCTAAGTGGGATATCATTTGACATACCTCAGACTTCTTGTAAGATTAGGTATATATTTTATGAAATTTGGTAATATATTTCAGTTTGATCCAAGTGACAAAAATTTTTATGGCCCTAGTAAAAAAAACATTTTACTCTTATTTGGTTTATTTTGTGGGTGTCTTTTTCAATGAAATATAGGGATATATTATAACTCATGATGATAATTCCTATCATCTTAAAATTTTCCAAATCATACTAAGAGAGAATACGATATATGCCAAACTATATAAATTTCATTCCTAGATTGACTGGGTGAATTTTTTATGTTAAAATATTTCTATTGAGGGTGTTTTATTGGACCTGATGAATGTCATGGTGGTTTCTTCATTGGAGTAAATCAAAAATATTTTTTATTTCTTATGTTTTCTAGGGTTATTGAGCTATTATATTTTATTTATCAATGATTTTACACATTTAAATCACTCTCATATAATCTATGAAAATTATTACACATGAATCTTCTATGTTCAATGATAATTCATCTTATGAGATTAATAAGCAGTGTACAAATATATAAATACTAATATCAGATGAATCGAGAAGAAGTATTCTATGTTTTGTGATGCATTTCATATTGGATTGGTTTTAGTTTAAATGATGGATGATAGGTTGGTGGCATTTGTATCATGGCAGTTGAGACCTCATGAATGAAATTATCCCACACCTGATTTCGAGTTGGAATTACTAGTTTATTCCTTGATATTTTGGGGGCACTACTTGTTGGGAGAGGAGTTTATGGGGTATATTAATAGTAAATGTCTTAAATATGTATTATATTTTCATAATTAAAATCATTCGTAGAAGATATGTTTTCAGTACATTAAATATGATGATTTTATGTTTTTCACACACTAGGAAAGGGATATTGTTTTTTATATTCCATGATTTAGATGACTCAGAATCATGTGGTTTGGGAATCATACCCTGAGAGGAGAATGATTGCCCTATTTGGTGAGAAGAACATAGAGGTGGAGAATGGGAAGGGGTAGGTGAGAAATGTGTCTATTTTATTTGAGTCCTAACATTTGATCCAGGTCATTCAGAGTAATCTATAATATCCATTGTGTGTTGAGATGAGAAAAAGTCTTAAATGAAGAGATTCACCTTCTAGTTAGGTCATTGGAGATGATGTGGTCATTTGTGTTTTTTTCATGTTGTTGTGTACATAGGCATGATGGAAGAGTTAATGATTGAGTTTCATGTATCAATGATGATAGTGCATCCAATTTTAACTATGATTTATTGTCATCTTCGTATGTATTATTGGCGGCCTTAAATGATGAATGATATTAAAATTGTATGGCACAATTCCTTACCAGTTAGTAGGTGAATGTCGAACCCCAAAACCCTAGATGTTTCTTATAGCCATTTATCCTTTCATATTGTAAATGGGATGATGTAACAATGGACATCATGGAAGGACTTTCAAGGAAACCATAGATGAATGAGAATTAGTAACGTTATTGACCATTTGACTATAGTGGCTCATTTCATCTCAATTAGAGAGACTTTCCTCATAGTCTAACTATGCGAGTTGAATTTTCAATTTGTATTGTGGTTTCATGGGGTACCATGGAAAATAGTTTTGTACCAAGATCTATATTACACATCCCATTATTAAAAGGGATTGATGAAGGCACTATTTACCTAGTTGTTCTTTAATACATCTTTCCACACACTGATAGATAGTCTTTCATAGCATACCATTCAGATATTATTGGAAATTTTTAAGCATTCTATCTTGATATTTTGTGTATTATTGGAAAATAAAATACCCCTTGATTAGTTTTCATACAATAATAGTTACCAATACCAAATTTATATGGATCTTTTAGGGGAACATTATGATAGACCCTGTGGATCTCTATTTATTGGATGTAATATAGATTATTTAGGTTATTGGGACAATTTATCATGTACGATAAGTCCAAAAATGTTCTGTTCATTTAGTAATGTATTTGAATAGCTGAAATTATGAGGGAGTAATATATGTAAAGGAATAATAGGCCTATTTAGTTTTCTGTGGTCATCGTTCTTTAAGTGGATGTCTCCATGTTTGGGTCACAGTCAGATTCAAAATCAATTTAATTTAACACCCGTGTATTAGGGGATATTTGATATTGTATAGAGGATCATACTATTAGCTTTATGGTTGGAACATCCACGATGGTATAATGGTATATATTATTGTTTTTCCTGGGACGAATCAAAGGAATTATCGTGCATACCCATCTCACATGATTGATTTTGGGGATGTAGAACATGAGGATGATGCCTCCGTTAAGGAGAATCCAATTTGTATTATTTATCATAGTGTGAAAGTCTTATGTTAAAAGAATATTCCATTGGTTTAGGATTTATGACAATATGGAAACATTCATGAAAAATCATGGGTATGGGAGATAGATGTGAATATTTTGTTCCGATATCTCTATAACATATAATTTGAATGATTCTTGGGAAGAGTGTCTTAGTGGTGATCCATTATAAGGTGATGAGGATTTAAGATTTCAACTCCATGGAGAAATGTTCTTATTCAATAATTAGTTTGAATCCATTATTATTAATTACATAATTGTTCACCGGTTGTATGAGGTACCAACAAAGTTTTCTAGTGGTTTATAACCAAAAAATATGAAAAATTGTTCAAACCTTTTCAAGGTGCACTATTAGCACACAATTAAGAAAATCGTGCAGCATTCCTGGGAAAATCGTGTCACCATGTACATTAGAATTACACACAGTTGGTTCATTGTTAGTAAATCTACTTCGAGAATCCCAAGAAACGATGTGACCTATATTACTATAGATGGTGTTTTGTTCATGGTCTTTACATGTTTTTTAAATCTTTGTAGGTATACCATGTGCCCCATTAGTGATGAATTTTTTTCAAAATTGATACTTTGGGATTCTTATGTTCCAATGTGTTTTCTTCTTCATTTCCTCCTTTTCAAACCCTAGTGAAAATTCCTAGAGACCAATATATCCCAATCCTAATTATCCTTATTTTATATTATATTAGAATTATCATTTGATATGAATTGAATCTCATAGTAATTCTAATCACATCATTTCCTCTATTTTATAGATTACTATTTGTATATTGGGAGGTATTATTCAGAATACCTATAACCCACTTCATCTGGTGGAATCTATGTTAACTCTTCAAAGGGGGTTTGTATCGGGGTCAAATGTGGCGATTAAGATTGTGTTCATCTATGGATTCAATTTAGTCAGTCTACAACTTATATCCCATAGCTTGTGTGTTTATTTGTGCATTATTATTTGTGTTATTTTGACCCTATTATTTTACTATGAAGTAATTTTTTGAGAATTGGGAAAATGATAATATAACTGATGATTTGAACACTTTATAATCTATGTGGGATGAGTAGAGGGCGATTGGACATATTAATCCCCACCGTGGGGTGTGATGACATTCCCAAACCAAGATATTTGTAATGAAAAGTGTGGAATTGATGTGTGGAAATGTAGATAACTATTTTAACATGTGAATATGTTTCTACATGTTTAAAATGGAACATTAATTGTTGTTTCTATGTTTTCTAATGTCATAACGAGTAATATGGAATAGCATAGTAATGGATTGATTGAGTCAATACTGATAGTTTCAAATGGATTATGAACTATGTTGAAATAGATAAGACGGTTAGTTTATATGAATTGTGGAAAAAATTGAATTTATAATAATTTGTGAATTGAATAATGTGATTAATGTGTTAACATAATGTAATTTTTGAATCAATCTAATGGGATGAGGAATGAGAATGAGAATTTTCCTAAAAAGGATATATAACACCCCAAACATTTTATCTATGTTTCTCTTAAATAAAGTATATTAATAACTTATATTTCACAAATAATTGTGTTCCTTTGATACAACACTTGTTTATTTAAGAGAAGTCATAACATATCCATTAAAAATTATTTTTCTACTTTTATGTTTGGAATTTTGAAAAATGGTCATGTAGAGTTGTGACTAGTAAGTTATTTGGTGTCTAATAGAACCAATATAATTTTTTGATGAATAGTAACCTACACTTATGAATAGTAATATGAAGAGTAATATGACCCTTATAAATAGTAAATAATGATAATATTTTATTTCCTTATGGTAATAAGATAATGATATCTTAATTATGTTTTCAATGTGATACTAAACTTAGTAAACATTTAAAATTATTATTTTTTGAGATTACTATGAATTTATATAAAAATTAAATTGATAATATTTATAAAATATTTTTCCAAAAATGGTGTTCATTTTTTGAATCTACACATAGAAAAATGTATAGGGTGAATTTTTGGGATTTTTCTAAAATACACGATTTTTTTGTGAATAGTAAAAATGCATTTTTGAGTTTTCAGTACATTAATGACATAATAATGTTTTAATAATAAAATATTATATAATTTTCTACTTTTTTATAGTTCAAAATTTCACGATGTGTCCCGTGTGGCTAAAACCATTGGAAAAAACCCTAGGCAATCCCATGGTTTTGCAAAAAACACTAATGATGTATCCCTTTTAATTAAAAAAACTCCATCTCATTTACAATAAATACCCACTCAAACCCATAATTTTTTTTCGTCAAAAACTAATTATCATAGATGATATGGTAGTATAACCTCTATATGAGTCCTCTCAAGGTGTCCTGAAACCCCTAAGGACCCAACCTTCAAATTTTGGGAGTTTCTCTTCAAGGAAAGAGAATCAACCCCCCTTCTCTTTTCTTAAAGGATTCATTTTATGTTTTCACATTTATTTTCAATTGGATTATTTTGGGCTATGTTATAACATATTACCATTTCTTTAGATTTTATGTATGATTTATGAGATAAACCCTTTCTCCCGCCTAATTATTTTATGAAATTTTAAGTGACTCCATTTAGATTTAGAATTTTCACTAGAGATTTCTCAATTTTCTTTTATTTTGAGTTCCATTATTTTATACGTCATTCCTTGTATCCAATCATACAAATTTTATGATAATTATAGTACCATATGTTAACTTGAATTATATTTTTCTAATGAAATATTTCATCATCATGTCTCTTTCACCCTCCTCATATACTAAATATGAAAAAACCATCTAAGATGTGTTAATTTATCATATTCAAGGATGACATGTTCTCAGTTCTAATTCTCATGTTCAATTATGGTTCTGAAAACATATTTCTGTTTGTACTAGATTAGAATATATTAATTTCTTCCCATTAATGTTCTTTATTCCTTACACACTCGAAATATAAAATAATAAAATAAAACAATTTCACTATATACAAAACCACCATGTTAATCAATACATTTATAATTAACAAATAACTAATGAATTGACATCATGTTAGATATCCAAAAATAATTATAATATCATTTATATCTCTTTAATTTCAATATTAGGATATATAATCAATTCAGGATTTTTAAACACACATCAAATGAACTTCTATTTAGGAATACAATTAAACTGATCATGAAAACCATGGAAGAAAATGCTTCCAAATAGTAAAATTGAACCTCTTAAACAAAACAATTAAAAAAATGAATGAAAATAATAAGGGTTTAAAAAATAAATTACATGTATATAAGGTTCATGAATTATTAATTAATTATGCTAAATTTTATTATTCATGTAATTATAACTAATAAAGAACACACTCGAGCATATGGTAAAGGGTTTCTCATCTCACTTTCATTTCTATGAGATTTTAATTATTCGCCACTAATATGTTGCATGTGGTGTGTTGTGTAATTTCTTTTTAAATATATATTATAAATATTCTCTTTATATTCATGGTATTAAATGATTCATTTAAAAGTTATTATGTTTTGGTCATATGATTTAATTGATTACAATATGATCAGGGACATTGTCTAAATTCCCATTTCATTGATTCCTTCTTTGTATTGTGAATATAATCTTTCTTATGTGGTTTATATACTATCCATTTTAGATAATTATTCATTTTAAAATGTAAATATACTATATATCCCTATTTTGTTTTCATGGACATGAGTATTATCACAACCTGTATAGCCTTTTACAAATGATGTTTATTAGGAATGTTATTTTAACTATGGAAATATATAAGCATTTGTATTCAATATTATATATATATATTTAGAATTCATATATTAATTTTATTAAATATATGTATAAATAATTATTTTGACTTGAAGCGGTGGGTGGGGCCTTCTATAGCCCCTTAATTCATCGACAAGTCTCATGAGACTAATCAGTTGGTGACAAACACTTCGATTTTCTTTCAAAAAATAAGATGGGTTTCTACCCATATAACTAAAACATTTTAATGGTAATATGGTATAATCTTATGATACATGACATCCAATAATAACCATTGTCTTAATTCATTATCAATTATTAATATCTATGAGATTTCCACTATGAAAAAATCAATGGATAATGTTTCATTCTCAGTTTGCTAATAGAGTTAGTTTTTCATTTATTCACTATTCCATATTGATTATGTCAAATTGTTTATGATTCACTTATTATTGAATTCATTATTCCACTATTTTTAACCTTTACTGAGCATTTGAGCTCACCACTTTCGTTTTTTTAACTTCAACAGGAAATGAAGAGGAGTCATTTATTGAGTTTCTGTTGATGTAGTTTTTTGTTTTTTATGTATTTTATTTTGTAACCTTTCCCAATGTAATTTGAGTTACATAAATATATATAGTATATTAAATAATACAAAAATTAAAATTCCATTATTATTTCATTCCTTCTACTTATGCCAATGTAATTATTAATGCACCGGCTCCTGTCTAGAGGGGTCTGGGTGTTATAGTTGTTATAATGAAAATTTTAGTAGAAAACATGGAAACTAGATAAAAAATGTGGATTATGGAACAAATCCCTAACATAGTATCAGGAGATAAACATACAATAAAGTCTTCGTATTTTGGTAAGGAACTGATTATGTGGATATTTCTAGTAAATAAATCCTTGTATAGATACGAATAGGTAGAGGTGGCTCTGGCACAAATGAACCTTGTTGTGAAAACTCTAACAAGGAGTTTCGAGCTTGACATGGGGTATCCGGGTACATGAAAATGGGCCTTCATACACTCTTGGTATTGACTCCCCTGAGGGGATATGCTTATGATAAATCAAATTTTCATTAAAATCTATTGTGAAGGATTTTAATGAAAATTTTCATCAAAGATACCATGTATATGAGATTAGTTATGCATATAATTTCAATCTATGATAAGTGATATTCTATTTTATATTCAAAACCTAATTTAATATATTACTTTATTTTGAAATGGTCCGTAATATAAGAAGGGAAATCAATAATTGTGGGAAATTTATCGATCTCCCCACTGAGCAAGTCAACATAGTCAATGACGGAGAAGATCACTTCATGACCATATTGGGACAACATACTATGGTTATGATGAATAAACATGCCAAACCTGTATCGAATAATTTTATGTGGCAACATCCTCCATCATTAAGTTTGAAAACTAATCTAGTGGTTATTGAGTAGTGGATCAATTCCCGTCAAAACACATTCATCGCATTAAGACGAAATGAAAATGAAAAGGTAGTTTTGTTGGTATATTGTCTCAAGGAAGACTCCCATAAATGGTGGAACATAATCCTGAATACAATAGATAAACAATAAATAGTAGATATGCAATTGAGGATGTTTATGGAAATATTTTTCAAAAACTATTTCCCTCGTGAACAAAGAACCAAAACGTAGAGGAAATTCCTTTGCCTAATGAAAATAAAATAAAAAAATGTTGCAAAATATGAGGCTACCTTCACAAGATTAGTCAGTTATGCTATAGATTATGTACGAGACTCGGAAGACAATATTGATTATTTCATTAAAGGTCTTAATCCAAATCTTCAAAGGGAACTGGTATCTCTAACATTTTCATCATATAGTGAAATTGTATCAAGCTCCAACCAAAAAGTGAAGAAACTTTCAAGAATAGGGTTGTTCAATGGAAACCAATATAAGAAGTGGTACATTGATAACCAAGGAAAAGTGAACCATCTTATAAGAATAAGGGAATGAATAAATTACCATTATGTGAGAACTGTGGAACAAGTCATCCTGGGAAATGCTTGAAAGGCACTAGATTCAACTACAAGTGTAGTGGAAAGGGTCATCAATATAATGAATTCTAGAGGATGAAATAGTTTGATGATGTTCAATGATAAAATTGTAGAGAGATGGGAAAATATGCAAATGAGATCTCTAAGCGCCATGGAAACATGCCTCAGAAATGACCAATAGAGAAATATAGGGCTTACGTTATTACAATCGCGGAGGATGAAGTACGTAATGAGGTTTTGGTAGGTAAATTAATTGTTTCCTCAAACTAATCCAATAATTTATTGGATTCCTGGTCCTCGCATTCATTTATATCATCCTAGTTTTCTATTAAAATTATAAATTCCCAATTTGATTTAATAAATGAGTTGTCAATAAATACTCCAAAGGGACTAATCATGACAACAAAGGCATGTCGATTAGTCCCCATCATGACACATAAATGTTATTTAGTTTCTAACCTTATCATCATACCAATGACTAACTTTTATATTATTATCAAAATTAATTGGCTGTCAAACTATGATGCGAAGATTTATTTCAAGAAAAAAGTAGTTATAATTTTTGAAAATTGTGTTAAATCCCTTATCATTAGAGTAGAAACATTTCCATCTGATTCATATCTAGATCCACCCTGAGTAGCTTTACAGAATGCAATTCATGACAGAGACGATAACCTGATATCGATGGGAGAGGGAAGAAATATAAAAAATAAAGATTTGCATATATTTCAGGAATACATTAACATATTTCCAGATGATTTTCTTGGACATCTACCAGAGAACGAAGTTGAGTTCTATATAGATATAATTCCTGGTGCAAATCTGAAATCAAGACTCTTTATATAACGACCACTATAAAAGAAGTGGAGCTAAAGAAAAAACTATAAGAATTGTGTGACAAAGGATTAATTCGACCTATTGTTTCTCACTAGGTATCCCCTGTCATATTGGTCAATAAGAAAGATGGATCCATGAAGATATTTATTGGTTATAGGGAAAATCAATGCTATTATTATAATGAATAAGAATCTACTAAAACGAATTGATTATTCATTTCATTGACTTTAGGGAGCATGATATTTTTAGAATATTGACCTCCGATCTGGGTATCATCATTTGAATGCGAGGAAAGATGATAATCTTAACATGGAATTTCAAACCAGGTATAGGCATTACATGTTTACAGTTATTCTTATTAGGATGACTAATGCACCATATATTTACATGGATATATTGAATAATTTTTTAAGTAATATCTTGATAACATTTTTTGTTACTAATCAATGGTATCCGTGTATACTCTAAAATAAATTAAGATCTTGAGAATCACTTGTAGATTATTCTGTAAACTCTTATTTGAAATAAATTATTTGGAATATTTAGTAAGTTTTATTTTTGGCATCAATCAGTTTCTTTTCAAATCCATGTTATCTATAAAGATGGTGTTGGTGGGAGTAGAGTACTCAAGAGGGGGGGATTGAGTATCAATAAAAATTTCTGTTAGAATAGTTTTTATAAAAGGTTCCCCAGTTAAAATAAATACATCCTAGTTAATAAAAATAATAAGGTTATGTAAGTTTTATTTTTTAAATAACATCTCAAACGATTGATTAATTCTAAATAATCATGATATCAGTTATTAATATTAATTTTTAAGATATTATAATAAAGAAAAACAATTATAAATTCATTCCAATATTAACTATCAATGTAAATCTAGTGATTTCTAAATTATACATTAAAATATAGAAAACTAAGTTAAAAAACATATCAGATATAAAAAATTTTGTTCAGTCTCAAGCTTCTACCTAATCAAATCCACCTGGTGATCACCTACCACTCATAAGATTATATTAATTAACTTGATCCACACCCTAGATCTGGTAAATAATAGGAAATAGGTCTATCCCGGTCACATGACCTCTTCTACAATTATTCTTTGGTATAAACTAATTGGTCACACAAGAAAATATTCGACAGTTATCCATGGGAGTAAAAAAGTGTAAAAATATATGAGAAGAAGGTTATCTTCTTTCCTTAGGTTTAGTGTAGGAGACAATGTGTGTTTTAATAAAGACACACACTCACTTATCGAAATATAAATACAATAAACAATAGAGAAAAGATGATGAAATATGGATAAAAGTGCTCTATGTGTTATTATATATATCTCTTGACTTCAAGGATGAAGAAGATTCAAGAATTGAGTCCTCTTGAAAGAAACAGAGTATCATATGTCTGGTCATCTGGTTTCCAATTAGATCTATCTCATGTTCTTCATGGAGTTGATATTGAAAATATGATCTGGACTCTGACCTATGGTCTCTAAGGTTTTTGATTCATGAATGCTTTATGTTTTCATTAGATGTATCTTGTTTCATGTGTTCGTTATTTTCCCAAGAATGATCGTGTGCCCTCTTCTCTAACATCTCGCTTGATTCACGTCCACAAATTTATATTTATTCATGGAGTGCAAGTGCTGAAACCAAAAATATTCATTTATTTTTCACCCCATACCTCGTACTGTTAGTTGACTTGACTAAAATGAAATATTACTTATTCCGGTGCATTTAAAATAAACAAATGTGACATTTATAATTTTAATTGAAAATGAAAAACAATATTAATGAACTCTTCCATAGTATGTCTAGAAATGGTGTCACTTGGAAATAGTGTCACCATGAAACAATGTCTCCATATTTTCCTTTGAGTAGTGAGATAAGTATGATGGAATGGTCCTATAGAGATCAGGATGTGGTAGAACACATACGGTGTTAGGATCATGGTGTCTAATCTTTTTCCTAACATTGAACGGAGTCGTAGGATGCTACCGGTGTCATATACTTCAATAGATCTGAAACTGGTTATAGTGTTTAGTTCACGGTTATTGGGTCATGGTGTCTGGTTCATTGTGTCTGGGTCACTGTGTCCCCATCACAGTGTCTGGGTTATGGTGTCTTGTTATGGTGTTTTGGTCTGTTGGAAGAAAAGAAACATAATTGGTGGTAGACTCACAGTTTATCAGAATTTTCCAAATATCTATATATAGAAATGAAAAGTGATATTAACAGAATATATTAGACATAATCATTTATCAAAGTCAAAATTATATATCAACGGTAAATATAGTTTTCCATAATCAAGCAATATTTCTAAAAATTAACATATTTATTAGGATTATTTAAAGCATAATGAAACCAACCCTTTGTAGACATGATTTGAGACAAATTAAATATAATTATCAAGCTCTATTAAATGTATAGTATTTTGGATCATTAAAACGTGATTAAAACATGTGGAGTCCAAAAATGGAATCCCAGTTGATCCTACGATGCCAAATGAAATCCAAGAATGGCCCAAGACAATGAACATAACCGAGGTACGCATTTTTATTGGATTAGCAGGTTTCTATCAGTGTTTCGTTCAGAATTTCACCCGAAAGGATAAAACACTAACAATGTACACATGTAAAGGTGTTAAGATTCCATGGACAAAAGAATGTACTGAATGCATTTTTGAATTGAAAATATGATTAGGTAATGCCCCAATTTTGAATCTTCTGTCAGGAAATGATGTATTTGTGATAAAAAGTGATGCATCAATGAATTTATTGGGTTGCGTTGTAATTCCAAAAGATAATGTTATTGCCTATGCATCTAGATATTAGAAGAACCATGATAAAATCTATCCAAATCATGATAATTATTAAGCAGCTGTAATCTTTTCTATGAAAATATAGTGATACTATCTTTACAGTGAAAAATGTGAGATATAGATATATCGAAAGAGTTTGAAATACATTTTCACACAAGAATTACTCAACCTGAGAAAAAATAGATGGCTTGAGTTACTCAAAGATTACAATTGGATAATAAACTACTACCCATGAAAGGAAAATAAGTTGGAAGATTCATTATATAGGAATGATCGTGGACTTCTAACTCAAATGAGGATTGAGAGAGAACCAATATTCATGGATCTACTAAATATGGATATGGGAATTGTTATGGAAGGGGAAAATTGTTTCCCATTTGAAATTATTTCTAAATAATCATTACTAGAGAATATAAAAGTATCTCAATCTGATGATGAAAATAAACACAAGAAAATTAATGCAGTTAAGGGTGAGAGATTGGAATCATCGTGTATGAGAATTGAGTTCTGAAATTTGGGAAAGCATTATTCTTTCCATCTTTACTAGATCTAAAAAGGGAGCTATTAGACTATGATCATAGCTCAAATTTCTATATAATCCCTGGTAGCACACAAATGTATAATGATATGATGGAAAATTTTTTGTGGGATAATATGAAGTAGGAAATTTCTGACTACATTTCAAGGTGTCTAGTTTGTCAACAAGTGATAGATGAGTGACAAAATCCTAGAGGGATGATGAAACCTCAACCTATTTTTATATGAAAGTGGAATGAAATTACAAGGGACTTTTTTACTGAATCCTGAGGACTCCTAGAAGGAATGATGCAATATGGGTTATTATTGATTGTCTCACAAATACAGCTCATTTCCTTGCTATAAGAGATGATATACCACTGGAGCTCCTGGAAGGACTTTATATTAACGATGTTATAAGAGTTAAGGGTGAACCTATATCAATTGTGTCCAATCAAGATCCATGAATTACATCAAAATCCTGGAAAATAATTTTGAAGGCTTTGAATACTGAGCTTTGTATGAGTATTACTTATAACCCCCAAACTAACAGACAGTCTGAAAGGACTATTCACTCTCTAGAAGACATGTTGAGATCATTCTCTCTGGAAATTAAAGGTATGTGGGATCAATAATTGGATTTGATGGAATTTTCATAGAAAAATAGTTTCCATACTAGTATTCCAATTTCTCAATATGAAGCATTATATGGGACGAGACGTCGAACTCCAACTTGTTCAGACAAAGTTGGTTAGAAGAAACTTATAGGCCCACAACTTATTGAAGAGACCATAGAAAAGGTAAATACAATCCAAGCCCATATTAAAGCAGCCCAATGTAGGAAAAATAGTTATTTTGACAACTATAGAATGGATTTAGAATTCCAAGTGGGAGATCATGTCTTTCAGAATGTATCTCCATGGAATGGTGTCTTAATGTTCGGAAAAAAGGGGAGACTGAGCCCCAGGTACATCAAACCATTTGAAATTATGGAATAAATCAGAGTTATATCTTACCGTCTAAAAATTAGTCATTGTCTCTTGAAAGTTTAGTATGTGTTACATGTGTCATTTTTGTTGAAATACTTATTAGCCCCAATGCATATTCTCACCTATGAAGAAATAGAATTGGAACATGATTTGTCATATAGTGAAGAACCTATTAGGATTATTGACAAAAGGGAGCATGTATTGAGAAATCAGACTCCTCATCAAGTAAAGGTTCTTTGGAGAAACCAAAATATAGAGGAAGCAACATGAGACCTTATAATGTTACGAAGAAGAACCACACATATCTTTTTGGTGGGCATTATATATAAAATTTTGAGGGTGAAATGTCTGAAATAGGGAATAATATAACACCCCCAAACATTTTATGCAATGTTTCTCCTAAATATTTTATATTCTTTGACTATATCTCAGAAATAATTGTGTTATTTTCAAACAACACATGGTTATTTAGGATATATTCTTGTCCAATCTATTAAACATAACTTTCCCACTTCTATGTTTTGAAGTTTCAAAAATGACCATCTAGAGTTGTGACCAGTAAGTCATTTGGAGTCTGATATAACCAACAGTAATTTTTGATGAATAGTAATATAAATTGTAATATGATCCTAATTAGTAGCAAATAATGATAAAATTTTATTTTCTTAATTTGATAATATAATGAGATCTTAATTATGTTTTCAATGTGATATAAAACTAATTATACCATTAAAATTGTTATTTTTCAAATTATATTTGATTCTATTTAAAAATTTAATTAATAATAATTAGAAAATTATTTTCAAAAAATGGGGTTATTATTTTAATTCTACACATCTAAAAGTGATTTGGGAAATATTTGGGATTTCTCCAAAATACATTAATTTTGGTGAATAGTAAAAAACTGTTTTGAGTTTTTAGTAGTTTGATGACATCATATTGATGTAACATTTACATATAAAATTTTGGTCAACTTGTGTACCGTAACATATGATATGAGGTTTCCCAAGTGGCTAAAACCATGGGAAAATACCATGGTTAAGCCCATGGTTTGGCAAAACCACTAATAATTTGTCCCGTTTAATTAATAAAAATCTCCCACCCATATACTATAAATACCAACTCAACCCTTTTGTTTTCATTCATTAATAACTCATTATATTTGATGATTTTGTAGTATTACCTCTTTAGGAGTCCTCCCAAGGTGTAATCAAACCCCCAAGGTCCCAACCTTTTTGTTTTGGGTGTTTCTCTTCAAGGTAAAAGAATCAATCCCCCTTTTCATTTCTTAAAGTTTTCATTTTATGTTTTCTCTTTTATTTTCAATTGGATTATGTTGGGATATGTCATTAAATATTCTCATTTTTTCCCATTATATATAAGAGTTATTATATACCTCCTTTCTCTCATCAAAATATTTTATTAAAGTTTATGCGACATAGTTAGGTTGTTGAATTATCATGAGAGATTTCTCAATTTTCTTCTATTTTTAGTGTGTTTATTTTCTAACGTTTTCCTCATATCCCATAATCCAAATGATGCGATAAATATATTACCTTAAATTAAGAGGAATTATATTATGATAATGGAATATTTCATCATCATATATCTATTTCCCCTCCTCTTATACTAAAAATGAAAACACAATATGGGATGTGTTAATTTGTAACATTCAAGGACAACAAGTTCTCACATTTTATTACTGTGTTCAATTATGGTCATGAAATAATTTTTATGTATGGTCCAAATCCAAATATATGTATTTTATCTCATTAATGTTCTTGAACATTTACAGACTCATAATATAAAATAATATTTAAAAACAGGTTCAGTATGAACCAAACCACCATGTTAATCCAAACATTTTAAATTAACATATTACTAAAGAATCATCATCATGGTATATAACCAAAAAACATTATAAGATAATTTATATCTATGATTTTTCATTAATAATATATATTAACAATTCTGTATTTTTATCCACAAATCAAATGAACTTCCTTTTGTTAATACAACTAAAAAGATCATAAAAACCATGGAAGAAAATGCTTCCAAAAAATAAAATAGAACCTATTAAACCAATAAAAAGGGGAAATGAATGAACCTATTAATGTTATAATAAATAAATTACATTTATAGGAGTTTCTAGAATCATTAACTAATGAATATATATATTATTATTCAGGTCATTAAAAAAATGAAGAACACACTCGAACATATGTTAAGTGGTTTTTCATCTCACTTTCATTTACACATGATTTCCATTGTTCATCACTTATCTATTGCATGTGTTTTATTATTTGTTGTCAATTGATACATATATTATAATTATAATATTTATATTCATGGTATTCAATGATTCTTTTGATGGTTATTATGTTTTTGTCATATGATTCAATTGATTAAAATATTGTAAGGGAATTTGTCTCAATTCCAATTTAATTTTGACCTTCTTGGCATTTTGTAGCTAATATTTCTTATGTGGTGTATCTACTGACCATTTTATATAATTATTTTTTTTAAATTTTAAATATATTATATATCCATATTTTCGTTTCTAGGATATGATTATTGTTTGAAGCCATATACCCTTTTACATACGGTGTTTATTTGGAATGTTATTTTAACTACGGAAATATTGATGAATCTATATTCTCTACTCTTTAAGAATATTGAGAATCTATATTTTACTTTTATTAAATCTATGAGTGGATAATTATTAGGAATTTATATGGTTTGTGGGTACCGCTATTCCACCTCGATGCATTGGCAGGTCTTTTGAGACTGATCAGTTGATGACAAACACTTCGATTTTGTTTCCAAAAATCATATTGGATTCTACCAACAGAACTAAATAGTTTTAATAATATTATTTTGTCATTTTCCATATACATGATGTCTAATTAATAATAATTCTCTTTATTCATTATCATTTATTACTATTATTTATTCTTTCACTATTATTAAATCTATGGATGCAGTTTCATTCTGGATTTGTTAATGGCATGACCTTTTCAATTTTTCACTATAGCATATTGGTTATGTAAAATTGTTTATGACTCACTTATTATATAATTCATTCTTATAATATTTTTATCCCTAACTGATCATTTGATCTCACCCCTTTCATTTTTTACCTTCAAAAGGAAATGAATAAGATATCATTTATTGAGTTTATGTGGCGGCAAATTTTATTTTTTGGTTATGTATTGAATTTTGTAATCATTTGCATTGTAAATTTAGTTTCTTCCATGTATCTGTTTTATTCAAGACAATTAAACTGAATGTTACATTGAGATTTCATTCTTTTTAACCATGCCAATGTAAGTAGTAATGCACCGACTCCAGTCTATATGAGATGGGGTGTTATATGATAGGTATGGAAAAATGGTAATGTGTTAATGGGTTACAGTAAAAAATTGATTCCCATGTTGATTATTATGGTTTGTGATATGTTATGTGTGATGATTTTATATATATATATATACTCATTTTTACATGTCTTGGGTGTGTGGAGCATTGAATGGGGTTCTACACCAACGGGTTGTGTAAGAGCGATGCTCTAAACTCTATAACACAATACATGGATTGGGGAAGGGAACATAGCTCTATTCCCATAATGATTTCATTACACCCATATTAAGGCTTTCGGGTGATGATATTTTTTTATTGAGATTTATTTATCATATTTAAGATGGGTTCTTAATTCATTTTAGTATTTCTAATTTTTGATTACCATCAATAATAGTGTAGATGATGTAAATTCCTAACACATGAAATAAATGATAAAAATGGATTAAAATATAATGATGGGAGAAGTGATAATTTTTTTTAATAATGTTAGTAATCGATTACGTATACGTTGTTAACTGATGGTATATGAGTTGTCCTATGGTTTACCTTGACATTCATTTCATACATGCATGCACTATCTGTTTTTAATTGATACAATGTATACATCGTAGGTGGTGGTCTACTAAGTTATACTCATAGCCTTCATCGGCTTCCATTGGTGTCCAAAGTAGACTTCATTATTGTATGTTTGTATAAGAGAAATAGTAGGGTTCTAGATAGTTGAGTATTCATTTGAACACGAATGGATGATGATACATACATTGAGTCAGGACCATTTTTTGAATTCTATTATTTGTCTTTATTTTGTGTTACCTTTAATTTTAGCACATTTATCAAGACATGATAAAGTTATTATTAGTTTTTTTTATTCTACCATGTTTCGGGAGATTCTTTTCTGTGCATGTTTATGGTTTATTACATATTGGCTCCACTATTTACATTGTTAACTATTGATGAATACTCTGGTAAAAAGGGATATAGTCTCCCCATGTGACCCATTAGACCCTTTATGATAGTCGGTAACCTCTAGAATATGGGGGAATCCACTTATGGTCATGTGACGACCCTTCTTGGATAAAAAAAAATTTGTATTCCTGGCCGTGGAGTTATATTTATAGTATTTTATTTCATGAAATGACAAACATGTCACACTTTGGTTTTAAGAAGTCTAATATTTTTAATGTGGGGTTATCTAGAGAATATTTTAAACTATAAATAGTATTTTGAAATATAGATATGATTCCTCCATGAATGTAATTAATTTTTAATTTTTACTAAATATATAATTAGCATGAATTATTACAGATCGTTGATGTATTAATTATTAAATCAATGTATATGAAAAATAAATGATAATAATGATTTTAATAATAATTTACAATGTGTTAAATAATGCAATAAATTTGTTTTATAGATTAAAATGAGATTTATTGTGTATTAAGAAACTATTTTCTAATCTTACCTACTATCATGATACGACTAAATAAAATGTAATGAATATTAATAAAAATTGACATTTGTGTTATTTAATAATAAATTGTATTTCATTAAAATATATATAATTCCAAAATATCCTGTAATTTGAAATATTACAGGTATATTTTTCGCAATATCAACCATCGACCACTTTGGATAGATTTTATCATTTATTGCATCTATTTTTACTATCAATATGTAAATAATTGTGTTGTCATCGTGTGTTTTAAAATGGTTAATGAGTCATTACAACCAAATAAAAAGGTTAAAAAAATTAGACCTTTATTTTTTAGAAAAGTATTAAAAGATATTATATTGATCCATAATTATCCTATGTTTGAAATAAATGTGTCTGGATCTATTTATACATAAATAGTAAATTATATTAAATATAAATTTGGAATAACATCTAGAGTTCCATTTCCCTTTGTTCTGAAAAAGAACCACTTCTTCTCAACAAATCATAAATAAAAACTAATTTGAATTATCCAATTCCTTCCAAAATAACTTAATGGAATCTCATCCCTCATTTTAGATGTATTTTCTATAGTAATTAAAGCATCTTTATTGGTGATATGGTGTTATGAAAAAGATAATGTTTTAATGAGATGTATCTTTTTTAATTGACCATTTTTTTTATTATTTATAATATGAACTCATTATGTATTCTTGAGTAACGATTCTATAATAAGAATAGTATATTACAAATACTATATTTATTTATATTAATATAAAAACCTATATTTGTCTCTAATTTTCTCAAATGGGAAATAAATCCATCATTCTTGTATATGGTGGAATATCTCCTTGAGAATAATTATAATATATTTTACATTACCATAAAATAATGATGGATTATAATGATGGAGTCAATTAATAAAAATTATATTCATGAAATTTTTTTAAAAAAAATATATAATACCTTTTTGATACCTTTCTTTAAACTATAAAATAACAATGGTGTTAGTGCATACATGTGGATGCAAACCTCCCAAAAATGATGTTATTAAATTTTTATCAACAATTAAATGAATGATATATATAATTATATTAATATATATATTTTGGTGTTTTGTATATTTTTATCATTATGGGACTTTTAATGAATACTTTCCTTTTTCCATAATTATCGTTGAAAAATTCAAAAGATAATCATGTTTTTATATGCACTACTATCTCTTTAATTATAATGTAAATCATTTACCATAACCATATTTAATTAAAGCATTTAAAATTTCAATTCATTAATAGAAATATTAATTTTTTTATTTATATTTTGGATATTATGTTAAAATGAACTCTTCAACCATAGATATCATTTTGATATCATTTTGGACTTATGTATTTAATATCATTAAAATTTCAGATGTAAACCTAATTGATTGTGTAATTCTATATAAAATTTTAATGAAGTATTTTAAGGAATAATAAATCTGAATAAGGATATAAAGAGTATAAATTTAACATATGATTATTATTTAAGAAGCTAAATAATGTATGTGATGAGTGAAATGTAAGGTAAGGGAAAATATATTAAAAATATTCATTAATGTTTCTATTAAAACATTATTTTGTTCTATATATATGATTCATTAGGATTTAATGCATGAATTTTTTTGTAAGAAGTTTTGATTGTGGGCGGTTTAAATCCTCACTCAGTTGCCCGAAATGGGTATTCCATCTATTTTTTCTTCCATAGAAACTCCTAATAGTTCCATCCTCTGTTGTTGGGCACATACTTTTCTTCCAAATGTTGGCGGTCGTCTAGTTTTTTTGACCCATCGACTCTTGGGGAATCACATTAGTCAAGATTATGGGAGATCTGAGGCATCAAACACTAGGGGGGGGGTTTCCTACTATGAGAGTCTCTTAAGAGAATTATAATATTTTCATGAAATCCTTCCTAGACACTGATAAGATACTATTTAGCCATATGTTAATGACTTGATTATGAACATGTATCAATATGAAAAATGGGGTGAATATCACAAGGTTCTATTGATCTTTTATTTAGATATGATGCTTTGGGTTATGGCCATATTTTATAAATATGGAGATCGTTGATATACATGGATATGGATGGTGTTTTGTAGATTTTATTTAACTTTTGAGGGGCTCATTACATATCCTTTGAAAATAAGAATCATAACACACATGGTTTGTTTGACATAGTTTAATGTCGTATCAATGGACCCATCCACACAACTTAACATAGTACGGATCTGAATAATAGTGTTTAACCCTAGTGAGGAATCATACTTATCTTGTTTAATGTAAGAATTAAAGTCCATGTTGTTCTTGTTATGGGAATTTGGGTTGCAAGAGATATGAAGGTAGAGGCCCTTGGTCAGAATTTTGCATATGAGACTTCCCTACATGGATTCTAAATGAATATTTTCCTATAATATGGAATTGGATATAATTAGTATTACATATCAATAGTGAAGGTCTCATACTGAGGGAATTATTATCACTCCTTAAAACAATCCTTGCCAATCTCTAATCCCATTTCAATAATCATTGTTGTGAGAAACAAGATATAGTTAATGATTGGACACATTGGGTGAGGGAATATACACATGGGTCTTATGAATTAATGATTCTCTTTGGGAGGAAGAATCACTAATCTCATTGAAAATATGTTATGGGGAAAAATGCTTAGAATGGACTCCTACGTATCCCATTTATGTAAGGAATCAGAGTTCATATAGTTCAGTTCATCCCAAAAAAATTGTTTGGTATGAGGTACTAGAGGGAATAATTGTGGAAAATAAGTAGAATGAATCTCGTATAAGAGTCATCTTCATATCCACTAATGGAAAAGGAATAATGACTAGCCTATGGGTTGATATAAGCCCATGAAATAGGGATAATTGGAATGTGAAGGTACGTACAATGATGTGAACACCAATTAGATCATAGGCCTTTGGAAGGATTCTTACATATGCCATTTATGGAGGGAATCAGAGTGCTCATGGTTAAGTTATCTCTCATCCCACAAATAGGTTAAGATGGATGATCACAATAAAATGCATTAAAAGTATTATATGGATTTAGTAATTTTGGGGGATTATACCAAAATGGACTCCCTATAGACTGGGACATGTTATATAATGTTGTTAGATGGGTTTTACACATTATGGTTGCCAGATTGGTCAGGACATACATTCTTTGGATGTACGGTTAGTATACTCATATCATTTTATTGATCGGGGGTGGGTATACTCATTCTATTTCTTATGGATGATTAAATAAAAGTATTTATGAACATGATGGTCTATCTAAGATCATGATATTCATATGTTCATATGAGGATATGAATTTATTTCATTATGGAAACATGATTTCTGAAAGGGGGTTTTGGATGAAGATTCATAGCTGAGATCCACATAGCATGGGTCCATGTAAGTATGTCACAAAAGGATGGAATGTTCTAGAGGATATTCTAGAAATTTCATGGGTATGCACTGATTGTCTTCCTGATATATTGGGTCACCAATCTAACATGGGATACTCATCCTAGGGAGTCTACCTAAAAAATTAGCATATCATGGATTCCTTCGAATTGGTGAAGTATCATGTCCATGATGCTTCACATGGCCAAAGTAAGCAGATCTGGGGTCTAACATAAGATCAAAGAAGATTTGGTCCCATGCTATAAAATGATTGATGTGACTTGACATCAGAAAATCATATGTAAAAATGGACACTTCTATGGAAAATTCCAGGATCATTCTAACATGCCAATGACTCCATTGCATAATCAATTTCTATTTTCAGATATTTCATTCTAAGACCATGGTGAAAAACCCTAAGGTTCTTCAAATGATCTATTTTAGACAAGTCAAATGACATTGATGACATTTAAATGGGTTTTTGTGAGATCAAATAATTTTTTTCATAACTTTTCTCAAGAAAACTATGTTCTGTCAATGTTTCCCAATGATATCATAACAGCATCGAAGGGCCTTGAGATTGCATTTCCGTAGACCATTCATGCAATGGGGTCTTAAAAATATGTTGGGGATCTTTTTTCACATCAAATTGTTGATATAAATGTCTAAAGCGGTCATTCCATATGTTTAATATCAAAACACACAAGAATAAGTGTATATTTTGGAAGTAGGTCTTATTAATAATCTCATGCGCATGTGATGGGGATGTTCACATGATATTCCTTTGATAGTGAAAAATCTCAAGGTTTTGAGAGTCTATGTAAATGTGAGAAGGCTTCCAAAGGGCACTACTAGAATAGTAATGAGTCTAGGATGCACATGACCAAAGTTTTGGATCTAGATCGTGACCATATATGAGGTGGGCTATACCTCCATGAGGGAGACATGTGGTAAATCACCATCCATGATAATCTAATGTCCCTAAAGGGTTCACATGAAGGGTGATGCAAAATTTTATGGGTTATTCTACCAATGTATCCTTCATGGGTATGGGGGAATCATTAATGTATTGGGTTAATGTCTTATGGTGATCTAGTCCCCATTTCATTCTTGGGGGTAGCCATGGAGGATGTACCCAGGTATAACGAGTCATGAAGTATCTTCACGCTGCAAGAATGATGGACTATCATGATCACCTATCCATATTTGTATACATGACATCAAACATGTGGATCACCAAATTTGTGTTTATTGAACATGGCTATCAACAACCATGGATGGCACCCTTCATGGTCATGGGTTCATAGGAGTGACTCCTTATATAGAGGGTTTTCATGAGGAGTTACATGAATATTTATTCATCACGTGATTCATGGTATCCAAAAGGTACCTTATGAAATGCTCCTAATTATGCATAGAAGGTACCCACATATTATGTATCAATTAATTATTAAGCCTAATAATACATATAGAATGAGGTTTCTTGGTTTGGGAGGGTTGTAAGACTTTCAGTCTACATCATAGGGTCATGTATTGGAGTATTGGGGTGTTGTGGTTCCATGACGCTGCAAAGCGCATGTCCACAAGATTGTGTCCTTTGACACTAGTCTGTGCATGACATGTCTACAATTTCATGACCCCAATGATTCATTGTTATGAAATCATTGATCATTCCATCATCTATGGTTTTCCATGGTGTGACAGCTATTTATTAGTGTTTCATGCAGGCAACACAAGCTAGGAGTCTCATGGAATTCGAGTGACTGAATGTGGGAATGAAAGAATGGATGAATGTAATGTTCTAGTGAATTTGATAACCTCTTGTCTATCACACAATTATCTGAACACCAAAAATTAACTATGAATCACATGAAATTAGGGTTTTTATGAAACTTCCTGATCATCGAATGACCATGTGGCTGAACATCGTGGTTACTTGAGGACTTCTCCAACTGAGGATGCATGGATTCCCTTAAATTTCATAGCTCCATCCTGTATCCACATTAGCGTATTTTTCATGATTTCATTGGGTTTATATCATCTATGGGGGTCTATGATCATCCCACCATACTCTGGATGATGTACGTGTGCACCAGCAAGGCGATGGGGGACACATCACAAGATTATTTAATTTTATCATGTGATGTATCAATTTTCCAAATATGGCCTCACATGATTGGATAAAATCAAATATAAAGAGGATATAAAATAATTAGGGGAGAAATGAGTTTTTTGATATTATAATACTAGCAACACTTTGGTTATTTTCTTTACCTCGGTCTCACGATCAATGAATGGTCATGCTACATCTTTATGTTTTATTAGGGTCTCTCATAGAAGGACCCTTGATCTCATGTTTCATATCATGGAAGGACTCATTTTTATAATCTCAGACACTTGATGTTAATAGATAACTACTATATGTATTTCAGTAATGATGTGTGAGCATATAGTGTGCCTCACAACATCGAACTAGGGTTTTAGGAGGAAATGGTGGATAGATGATAGGTTGAAGATGATGGTCTCCTAGAGTGCAGGATTGCTTATATCGAACTCTAGAGGTTCTTGTTTGAAGAAGAATTCCAAGAATAGAGGATGGAATGATAAAATTATATAGATCTTGTTGTTTCATGATCAGATGCACAAATTTGATCATGTGGAAAAAATTTCATCCCATGTGGAATTATGGATGTACCCCTCTTCCTGTATATAAGTCATTATGTGTATTCCATTTCTTGAGCCAACTACATGGTCGACACTCATACTATCTTTAATTACCAAATATTTTATCAATGTAATTCCATTATAATAATTTTTTCTTATCTTATAATCATATAATATTACTTATAGATCACATTACAATCCATATATATGAAGAATGAATGAAATAAAATGCATTTGGAGAAGTTAAAGAATATATAATGAGGAAATATTTACATGATATTTGGAATAGAAATGTGACCCTTATGAATATTAAGCTGGACAATGTAATTGCAACATCATCGAAGATGTTATAAATTTAATTTATATATCTTACATGTGACACACTGGTATAATTATATTATAGTACAAAAATAAATATTTTAAACATTATTAATAAAGTGTTGTTACTTATGTAAGTCTTGTATATTTAACTAAAATTTTATGACAAATTTAATATAGTAAATGATAATTTATTTTTCATAAATTAATTCCTAAAAAATTATATTGATATTTTATGATCATATGATAATTTTTTGAGACCTTAATTATTTTTTCCAATTGTTCAAAATGCAGTATTAATTTTAAATTTTAAATTTTTTTAATGAAATTATGACTTTAATTAAAAATAATTTACTCATATTTAGTAAAATTATTTTTAAAATTTTAATTACCTTTTTATTCTAAACATTGAGATATGGTTAGGATGATTTTTTGGGATTTCTCATAAATACATGATTTTTTGGTGAATTGTGATATTCAATAATTACCAAAATATGCCATATAAATAAATATTTCATCAAGACTGAGTCATGGAAGATTTAAACTGACTTTGTATTGAACTAATATGTACATATTACTATTTTTTCACAATAATCAGATATATTTCTTGTATTTAAAAAATTAATAAGCTAATGAATTCAATATTGATAAAAATCACCTCTCCTCCAGAATAAATACTGCCCTTTTTATCCCCTCTATCCAAACATCTCAAGCATTGTTCCATGTCCAAATTCTACTCAAATCACTCCCTAATCCTGTCACCCACGTCTAAGAGCTATTTGTTTTATAAAAAGTCAAAAAACTCTCCCCTATATAGGCTCTCAATGAATATATATTCAAGAGGTAAAATCTTCTTTTCTTTCCTTTTATTCTTTTTAATGTTCTTTATTTTCATTTCAATCCTCACCTATCCTCATCCAAATTGTATGATAACTCATATATTATACCTGAAATAATTTTTTTTTATTATATTGGAATTTTTCATAATCATCACTTATTTTTCCTCCATTCATACTAGAATTGAAAACATCATCTAATATGTGCTAATTAATCATATTAAATGTTAGAATGTTTTCAATTTCATTTACCATATTCAATTTTGGTAGTGAAATAATTTTTATTGTTAATCCAGAATATAATATATTTATTATGTCTAGGATAGGTTATAGAATTTTTTTACACATTTTATTAATTTATAAATCAAAATGTAATCATTGTTATCATATACTGCCAATTAACCAAAATAGTTATCATTACTGTTTTATATAATGATTCATCATCACTCCAAATGACCAAATGAATTTATCACCCATTTAATCTTCTAGATGTTCACTAATAACATATAACTCCAATTATGGATGACCATTATCTCATTATATTTTTATCCTTACACGTATATAAGTAAAAAAATAATGAAAACCAAGGAAACAAACACTCCCAAAACAATGAAATGGATCTTATTATCTTACAATAAGGTCATGAATGAACATAATGAGGTTATAATAAATCAATTACATGTATAAGTGGTTCGATAAATAATAATTAATGAATTTAATTTGATTATTTAAGATGTCGAGATCATGATAAAGACACCATTTTACTTAAGGTAAGAGATTCTACCCGAACCTCCATTACTCTTTCAAGTTTCTCTATATTTATTTTTACAAAAATGAAGTCATCGTTTATTTATATTATCATATTATAAATTTTTTGGTATATTCCCAAAAATAATGTATCAATATCTGGTCATCATTATATATTAGGGACATATATTTTTTAAATGATCCACTCCACAATTAATCCTAATAAGCAATCCTATTTTAAGGGAACTTTCTGAATTCTAACATTTTATTCAAGTATGCAATATAAAATGTTTTATGAATCCACAGTTTTAATAAAACAAATATTCTTATAATGAAATAATTATTGGTCATATTCTAGTTTTATATAAAATATTATGACCTTTTATGTTTCAAATTTCCTTTGATATTTTCCATTAACCTCACTGAAATGTTTTAATACTAATGTTTCTTAAGCACTATTTTTACATGTTATTAGTTCAATTAGGCTACACTTTTCATAAAAAATTCTTTTATACACAATATTTTTACAAGAATTATTTAATTTATCTCTATCATGGAAATTTCTATGATACTTCCATTAGTTATGCTTTATGACGTGATTATGACACAAAATTTATACCATGGGTAACACTTATGTTAATATGTGATTAATTATGTATGATTCTATATGAGGAAAGAATATTTGTGAATATGTTTTTATGGGTGAACCTAGATTGAACTTAAATACATTGGGTAATGTTGAGTCTCTTGTGATGTTATCTGAAACAGTCTTGGCGGTAATCTTTGACTTGTGCCACCATGTGCAACGGTCTTGGTGGTTAACCTCAAAATGTGATCCTATATATTCAGTGATATTTTAATCACTCTAAATTAATTTTTTACATTAATTCCACATTATTATGACTCTAGGTTTACATTATTCCATGTTTTAATGTTTTTATTTCATATGTTCTATTACTTCTTATATCATTATTTCATGCCTTCTAACCCATGTGCTGAAGCATTATTATTATTCATATTATCTAACTAGGATTTTTAGCTCATCCTTGTATTTATGTTATTCCAAGGTTATCCTATGAATAAGTTTAAGCAAAATGGTTGTTAGGATATTTTTATCAAGATTATATAAAAAATTATTTATTTAGTCCCATGTTTTCAGTTTTATTTTTCCAGTCTTCCAAGACACTATACATTACGATCCTTGACTTATAATATGATTCTTTATTTTGTTTGAAATAATGTAAAGGTACATGTAAAAGGATAGGTTATATATACTATATAAAACACTTCTACAGTGTGGGCCTTTTCCCACTGAGCATATGTCTTGATCTATGTGTGCACGCATGTGTGACAACGCACCATGGGCCCTATACACTGGCACGACAAGTCTCCTGCAGGAGATCTACTGCTCCACTGTTCCACCAACTAGACCAAGTCTAATCACACTGGGCGTGGTCTACCATTGGTCATACATGTCCCAATGGTCAAATTTTCCTAGCTGGTGAGTGGATATCCATAGTTTTTTCCAAGCGTGTTAATAAAAACCCTCAAAGCCAGAGAATAAAATTCCATGTATAATTTATATACTAATTTTTATCTTCTTAATCAATATGACTTCATCAATACTCGTTTACATGTATTATTCCATAATTTAGAATGGTCTTAGAATATTTGGATTCAATACGTGAGATGTAAAATTATCAGTTCCATCTATATTCCCCACATAAAATCAGATTCATTAGAAAAAATGAATAGGATTCTAATTAAATCATAGCTCAAATTGTTGAATGTTTGAATATATGATGTCTTAAGATAATGAACATCATGAGAAGATCTATCCCATATATTTCTAAGAGGGATCAACTATTAAAAAGATGACACATCTTGCCATAACTACTAAGATGATTTCAATATAAGACGTGGCTTTGGCTCGAGGCATGGATACACAAGAAAATTGAGTTTGTATTCATTAAAAAATTTAACAGGGATTAGGTGGAATGGAAACTTGTGGCTAGATAAAAATTAAATCACTTCAATTTCTCTACGCATCCCACGAGGATGGTAATCATGTTGCATTTAGTTATGAGACATACCCCTATACAGATCAAAATTATGTATAGGATACATACGTTTATAGATGAAGGAATTTATTATGAATATCCTTACATAGATATAGCTCATATGTAATAGGGTAAATATTAATATTTATATGATGAAATCCTGGTTTATAATCTTTATTTCTTTGGATATGTTGATTAGATCATCCATGATGCCCATATTGTTGTGTAATACCAAACAGATCTAAATACTTTGATTTAAATAAATAAATTTCAATATGTGTTTTTAGAAATGTTCATTGATTCCCACTAATAAAAAATTCTTCATCAATGCCCCATCTCTTGTAGTCATGATATTGTTTGATTTGCAATGAACATTTGGTTGTGATTTCCTTCGTGAATTCTCAATCATTTTCCTATATCAATGAACATAGAGAGAATAACATTATTTTTTTATAAATACATATTGTGGGCTCGCAAGATTAGTATCTTTTATTATTTGTCTTTTACAAGCAATTTTTCCTAAGCTTAAAATGGGGGATGACTTAGCAGGAATGGGCTGGGATTTTTCATAGGCCTCATTCTTATATGATTTCATCCCAAAATGTTTTTATCCCTCTTCAATTTTATAGTTACTTAATATTTATTGGATCACACAATGTGTATGTCCATCGAGAAAACAGTCCACATTTTCCTTGGATACCTCTATCGAGTTTTCATCTTGGAAAGCATCAAGTCTCTTGTTTTTTCAAGGTCTTGAAAACTAGATCATTAGAGTTCAATAATTTATCATATTTGAACTTCAACCAACATACTATTGAATTGAATGGAATTCTTTCTCTGAGAATATTGAATATTATGTAGGTAGACCTAAGATGACTCATTATAGTATGGGGTGATGAGTTCTGATGTGGTGTTTTCTGGGATCACAAGGATTTCTTATTCATTCTTACAACAAGGATATGCCATTAGTTGTATGATTTAGTGCCTTATGAATAGATAGTGTGTCCAATAAAATGAAACCTCAACTCTTTTTCAAGGGATTATGGATGATATTTGGGTGAAAATGGTTTAGGGAAAAATACTAAGCAAGCTAGACCCCCAAGAGAATTGGAAGTTGGGGGATGTAAGTCACAATTATTAATTCAAGCCATGTAATATTGATTGGGTTATACATGTTAGGTATATCCATTAACATTATTGGGTTTCAGGGACTTCCATGAAGTTGTTGAGGATAAAAAGTATTTGGAATCCCATTATACTCGACCTATGTGTTTCTGGTCGATGGTTCATAGCCCTAGCATCGATTGTATGGATGAACTGGGAAAAATATTTACTTTTTTAAGGAATGTGAAAGGTTGAAATGAACATAGGAGATTAATTCATGAAGTGTGGCATATTTAATTTCATTTATAAAAAGATGATGAAAGCACCCCATTATCTAGTTGGTTGGGGTAAGAACCTTTAGGTCAATTGGAAATGATGGATGATAAATGATAGTTCCCCCTATTTATATTCATGGAGTGGGGACATAACACCCTGTATATTAATATTGTGTGGTATGGATTCTTTTACAGGATGTTTATCATCATGTGGTAAAGACATAGTTCGTTGTAGTTTAATTTTATATGGTATAGATGTTGGAAATGACATGAATCTGTGGAAATGTTGCGGCTAAGCCCAATGACAAATATAGTGGTGTCACTGCATATCCCGTGTCAACATCAATCAATCCATACATAGTTTTTGAAATTACATGCAGTTTAGAATCATGTGGTAAGGACATCGATGAACCAACATGAAAATGTTGAATGTTTTTGTTGGCCCCAGACAATTGTATTTTGGAATCACTACTTATCTCGTAAGGATGAGAATCAAGCTACAAGTAGTTTTAAATTATGCCTACTGTGTATGTATTTTCCATATTCAAGGAGGGTAATTTTTATATTTGTTTATTTTTATTGGTCTTAGTGTTTAAAATTTGGGCATCACTACATAACCTTTGAGGGAAACAATTAATCCACAAGTAGTTCATGAATGGAAAATACTCTATGATGGTCTGAACCATATGTAGAGGTGGGAATTATTTTTGTTAAACACTACAATTGGTCCCAAGATTGGGGATCCACATGTGACTATATATCCTGTGATTATAAGAATCATGGTAAACACAGTTCTTGATGTTCTATATAGTTTAACATCATTCAGTTTTGACAGAGGTGTAGTGTTGTGAAAAAAGGAAATTTTGTATCTAGACCAATGAATAGATGTATTGGAATCTCTACATATCTTAAAAAATATGAGAATCATTTGATATATAGTTCTAGAAATTTCGTGTAGATTAACGTCAAGTGGGGAGGAAATAAGAAAACTGACTGAAGTGATGGGAATACTATAGTTGATCCCAAGAGTGGATGTCTGGGAATCACTAAGTATCTCATGAAAATGAGAATCTAACTGCACATAGTTCATGATGTTCCATGCAGGTTAACATCATGTGGTGGGGACTCATAATAGACATGTTGTCTACCATTATGCCTTTCATGTTACGGCATGTCCCTATCACAATCCCTATACTCACGTGAGATATTATCAGGGTGAGAATCAAGGAATGACACTTTTTTCTATACAATGAAGAATTAAAAGGGGGTACAATAAGAAATTTTTTAATCATGTAGGTTTTGAAGAATGATATTTGATAGATGCCTCCTATTGTATCTCATTGGAAATGAGAATAAATCATGTCTTAGTTCTATAAGAGCTGTATAGTTTAATATCCCGTGGAATGGATGTTGGTGACACTATGATAATGGATATGGATATGATGGATCCATGCAGTTCTTCATCTTTCTAAAATGTCATTGGGTTACCCATAATGAATTAAAAACAACAATATGGCTCGCCCCACGAATAGAGGTTCTGTCATTACTATGATTTCATGTGATGAGAAGAATAAAGCCATCAATAGTTCTTAAGAAACCATTTAGTTTAACATCATGTTTCCTGGAAAACCCCATAATGATTAATTTTATGTGGTTAAGATTAATTCTATATAGTTTTATGTCATGTGGTTAGGATGAATTTCCTAATGTTTAACATCTAGTGGTTAGGATTAATTTCATCCAGTTTAATGCTCTGTGTTTAAGATGAATGATGGGACATAGTTTGATGGGGATTCCTATATCATTCTCTGATACTTGATATGAAATATTAACTCATTCTAATCAAGTCCATCTACGATGATGGTTTAATTATCAAATGTTACTGTTTGTACATTCTATGATAGAGGTCCATAATACAATGCAGTCTCAAAAGGGATGTATTCCATGAATACCCTCAAATAATCAAATAAAAGATCCAACTCTTACTCTTTTAATGAATACTCTCTATTTACCATCTTTATTTCTATCTCCAAATACTTTTTATGATTTATGTAGGAAATTTTCAACTATATGGCCAACTCCAATCCATCGAAGAGGGATTGGTATTATTACTCATTATTTGAACAGCTTTTGTATAGTGAAAAATATTAACAAATAAATGATTTGTAAGGAGGGAAAAATATAATCCCCATGAAAAACTGGATGATAATTGGTTTTTCTGTCCTTTTTTTTGATTAAACTTCTAGAGGAACTATCAAAATTCATATCCCGTTTCCGAGGAGTGTCACATGTATAAAATGTTTCTTCATATAGAAGCTCAGTGTCTTATGGTATATTTTTAAGGTATAGCCGTTCCATGAGGAAACAATTCATGGAATATCCTTTCCATAAAATATATGGTGCAATTGAAATGTTATATTTCAGATGAATGATAACACATCAGGCCAAGAACACATTAATTATTGAACAACCAAAGATGTAATTCACTAGATTGATGCGAGAGATGATTGGGAATTCATGGTGTTGTAAGTAATGCCTTATATTATTAACTGCAAAGATAATTTTGACATACTAATTCTTGACATAAGAGTATCGAGTCTCGATACATAGCATAGAATGGATGAGTTAAGAGGATATTCTAACTCCCTGCAACATTATTTAGTGAAAGGAGGGAACCCAATTATCATTCTACGATTGCCACATATAAGATGATTGTCCTCTCTTCCACCTGAGATATTGTGACTGGTGGGTGCCGAAAGTACTAATTTAGGTGTTTTACATTTTATGGAAGTCATCTTTCCATTGATAGGTAGTTACTTTCCTTATTAGCATTGTGAAGGGGTGTGATTTGCTATCATATTCGACATTGAACCACAAAATGTAAGCAAGGTTCCCATAGATCCCCATATATTATTTCAGACATATATGGATGAATTTACTATGATATCACAAGTATTCTCGTGTTCTACCTCAATTATATTGTGTCATACACCAAAAAACAAGAATTTACCAGACATTACCCGAAAGTGAATTTTAGTAGATTCATCTTCAATCTATTTTGTTTAATCTTGTTTAAATTGTTTAATGTTTTGTGAAGTGATCACGCAATTGTCAGTATTTACCCTCTAGGTCATAAGAATAACATTTGACTATCTGTAACATGAATGCATCAATCATTTGCTTCATAGCTCGTTGATATGTGGGACCATCATTCTTCAAGCCAATGGGAATGGACAGATAAAAAAACATCCACATAGGTGCACTATTGGAATTATAATTTCTACAGTGAAGTCCATGTTTATATAATAGAAAACCATTTACCCATCCAATAATGAAAGGTCGTGGAAAACCAATGATTTCATCGATCAACTGTTCTTTGATTAGTAATGTGAAATAAACCTTTCAGTAATATTGATTATGGTCCCTAAAATAAATTCAGACCCCAATCATCCCATTTTTCTCCTTGATAGGGATAATGTTGGAAACACATATAATGTACTGTACTTCTCAAAGAATGATTTCATTGAAAAACATGATTAATTTTTCCACTATATTGGTGGAATGATTGGGGTTCATCATCCCAGCTACCGGATTGAAAGATCAATTCTCATCTGGTAGCCTGATATGGTGTGTAGACACATATGGGTTTAGTCTAGGAATTTTTTTGTTGTTCCACATGAACACATACAGTGTTACATCGTAAATGTGATGCACATATGATTCTCTTGGAGGGACATGGTCATACTAGCCAGGGTAGGCCACAAGTCTTCAACTATTCCTAGAATTATCTACCTATGTACATCAATGGTGGTGGATATACCTTCCTTAAATGTTGGAGGGGTGTTTTGAAGATCATTCCCATCATCCTTAATAATTGATCCTATGGAGACATTTTCAAATAAAGATGGGATTTTGGGGGCTCTTTTGTAACTATCTTGGTGAGAGAGGCCATGAGAAGAAACATAATCATCTCATATTGGCTAAGTCATATCAAAGATATGTCATATTTGATAGACTTCGATTTTTTCACTAGGGAAATGAGTGTCTTGGAACTCTTGGATTAAAGATGTTAACTCAACCATGTTATGGATATCACATAGACCCCTTCTAGTATACTTCCGGGATTCACAGGGGTAGTCCACAAGCCATTGGGATAGGAACATAGTATATTTTTATCCACCACTACATGTATTATTCATTTCTTATGGAAATATAGTTCACCATATGTGGCCACATATGTCACTAAGGGAAAATCTCAAACTGTTGGTATGTATAATTTCTCATTTTATGCAGATGATGTCTCCAATAGATTGAGATGTAGCATAGTTTATCTTCCTATGACCGAGACGTGTTCTGTAAAGTTTTTCATTTTGAGGTAAGGACATGAATATGGGTGTAAAGGCTAGGATATAGAATCTCGGTGTCCTTGTATATAACATTATGTTGGGAACCAAGTCAAAAGTATATCTAGAATGCGGATTGGGTGGGAGACCAACACCAACAATGGTGGTCGTCTCAAGATAGTTCCAACAGAACATGTAGATTTATGTCATGTAAGGGACATCAACCATGGAGATTAATTTCATGCATTGAGGAATCAAGGAATACCATTTATTGCATATTTTCAGAATATAATGAGTTTATCACTATCCTATATTCCATATTTAGTGTGGTTAAACCATTTCAAAAATGCCTAATCTCACATGATCTCTGTTCGGTGTGATAAATAAATATTTAGAAGGGTGTAATTGACCATTCCAATTCAATTGAGGATAGGTGAGGATTATTTAACATAATGCGATGGTTGGTCCAAGATATAGGATCGAGGGATTCATATGTATGTCCTTGTAAATATCATGATACAAGGACAATATCTGTGTAGTTCAATGACATGTTGGATAGTACATGATCCATTTAGTATAATATTTTTTGTAATGATGAGATCCAAGGAGTTTAACAGCTTTTTGTAAGAACCTTAGTTGTGAAGTTTAATGAATTTTGTTAAGGAAATGACCTATGTATTTTAACGTCTTACAGTACATAAATTATTTAAGAGGTTTAATGTCATGAGTTAAATACATGTTCAATGAAATTTATCATCTTACAGTAAGGATGACAACCATTTAGTTTAATTTATTATGGTTGGGAAATTATTCACGTAGTTTAATATCACGCAGTAAGGACAATAGTTAAATAAATTATCATGAATGTGTCCCTCATAGAGGATCTTGTAAAAACCTTATTAATATTTCATGTGTTTAGGGATATTTAAAATATATCAAGCCTACAAATTCCTATTCCTCCAACTAATCCTTGATGAAAACAAATCTCTTGATTTTGTGCCCAATACAATGATGGTAGGGGAAATAGTTTTCATATCCTATCAACCCAGTCTCTTGTGGAATTATTAATGTTGGGGGTTCCATTAAACAATTATCCATAGTTAAACCAATATATCTGGAGAAATTATTTGTTTGGAAAGAATATTATTGATTCAAACTTTATTCAAAAGATGATTTTTTATACGTAGGTGGTAGGAATCTTATACACTACTACACAATCGGTGCACTCTGTTCAGAGTTATAAAATTACTAAAGTTGGAATTAATTTGTTTGTATTTCCAAAATCCCCATGTCTATTTTCAAATGAAGCTAGTGTTTAAAATAAAATCATCCTTATAGGGTTTTCTGGAGATGTTGATGGTAGTAGAAATAGTCTTCATGACCTTTTATCTCCACCACACCCTGTTTTTGTGTCATTAGGTGCTCTATCAAACCATTCTTTTTGTCATAGTTTAAATACCTAGGGACATACTTTCCATGGAAGGAATGTTATTTTCATTTTTGTATTCAAAAAAGGTGAATGGTAAACTTTATTGATTTTTATCATGGTACCATTGATGATGATTCATGATTGAATCTAGAGTTTGGGGTACAGAGTCCCCGTCATAATTGTTCATAGGGAAGATGGTGAATAATTTGGGGTCTTGGATGATACAGATGCATCCCATTAATTAAAAGATCCCATATATACTTGCGATTTGGTGGAGACATATGAGGTCAGATGGTTTCTAGAATGTTATAAATTAGGAGGTGAAAAATAATGAAATTCAACCAGCCCTCTGGGCTGAGGTGAGGTGGAAATATTTTTGGATCTCTCTCAATGAGGGGATGAAAATTATGAAAATCCCCTAAGATGTGTGGGAAAACTTACATCACTACACAGTGGGATTCTATAATTTGATGTACGCACATCATCCTTAGGTGGATATCTTATGATTATTCTAAAAATTAACTGTTATGGATCCATATTCTCATATTGGAGTTTAGGTATATGTTCTTCTATAGATACTTCATTGTCATCCTCAAGTGGCCAATTAGAGGAACCCATTTCAACACAACTTCATCTTTTAGTGGAAGGATGTGTGGATGATGATGTGATTTCTAATGTGGATCCAATGTATTGAATCCACTAATACCACTATCCATATTATTCATTTTGAACCCTTCAATGTTGTCAACATGGTCGTTAACAACTTCTATAGATTCTTGGAGGATACTGTTGATACCTTTTACTCTTATTCCAACAGTAGAAGATAGGTCATCTCAATGGGACTTAGATTCCCACAGGGATGTTTGATTGTTCCATTTAGGAGAATGTTCATCCAGATGTGATGAGTATTCTCTGGTTCCTACTGATATCATATTGAGTGTGACACAAGCATGATAATGTAATTATTTGACGAAATATATAATTTGATGAGTCGGTGTCTGATATAGTGTTTGGGTGGTTGGAACCCATGATAAAGATGATCCCAAGAAATAATATGGTAAAATTCCCCTTATACATGTGGGATGGGGTGTTCCATGAGATTCCATTGTAACCAGGTGTAGATGTGATGATGTCATTTTCTCTAGGAATTTAATTATCTATGATTGATTCTTGTCCGTTAGTAGAATACACTAGTGGACGTAAAGCATGTTGGTAGTAGTAGTAATATGGGCCTTCTTTGGAACTGCATTGTTTGGATTCCCCATATGGGATTTCCTACTAGGATCCTTATCCTTGATAGATTGCGTAGGTACAACCTCTTTTACAAAAACTTGTGGAATAATGGTAATTTATTGAGGATGATGACCAGAATGGATGGAATCCTTCCTTGGAAACTCCTGGGTGATTGAGTTACGATGTTAACCATCCTTATTCACCTTCCTATCATATGTAACATGTGCATTGTTGTATTCTAACATTAAAATCAAAGAGTAGTTTAATGTGGAAAAAGGGATAATTTCCCTTCTTTGACCTATCGTGGGAATGATGGCTGGTGGGAACTCATCCTTAGAATGATTTCACGAGTTGATTCCAGATATGTGATGGAGATATTTATGTGGTATTCTCATCTCATAGAAATCACCAATTGATACTAAAATTGGTGTGTTGGAGATAACCTATGTCTAGGCCTCAAGGCCATATAAGTTTGTCCAATGATCTTGAAATCCATTGGCACATTTGATGACTTCATTTTAATTTCATGTAATATTGAGATGTCTATAAGATAAGGAAAGAATCCATATCAGTGAAACATAATACATAAGATTACATGTATTATCAGTAACATTCCCAGTTATATCGTAAAGAGCCATCCGCTTTCAGCGTGGTTAGATGAAACATGACTGGTTTATCATTTTATTTTTGCAATGAGATGTACATAGACTAGCTTGATGGTAGCTAACACGTATATCCCTTTTAACTTTTTAGAGGGATGACAAAGTTAAAGTAATTCAAGCAAATTTCACTATTTTTTTGGGTTTTAAGTCACGATGTGGGTTTCACTCGGTGGATTGATTGTGTTATTTTAAAGTCTTGTTTAATCAGTCACATTAGGTTTTCCATCAATTTCAATTTTCATATAAACACCGAATGGTTCCATCATATGTAGATCGGCATGGACCTTCATTCCAATGGATGACGATCATATGGGTTTTACGGCCCGATGAATCTTGGGAATACTCATTTACCATAAAGATGGGAGTTCATGTTCATATCACCCTTTTGAGGGGGATTGTTTCATACTCTAGGAATCACTTATAGATTTATGAGATGCCCATGATATCCTTCCAGAAACTCATATGGGACTAGTTACAACTATTTCAAAGGCTTTATAATGATTATGTATTGATAAGAACAATTGTGTGCATAATATGTGTCCTCTATTTCTCACTATTTAGTTATGATTATTTGGGTTATGTCCATGTTTGAGTACTATAGATTCCATTGTTAACCATAGAGATTAATGGTGTCATGGAGGTGTGATTGAACCTCTATGAGTCATCTTATGCATCTTTTGAAAATAAGAATCAAAACAAGTGTAGTTTATTTGACATAGTTTTGGGTTATATGACTACTTTCATCCACATAGTTTTATATCATATGGTAAGGAAGTTAATTTTTTGGACATACCCTAGTGAGGCGTCCTATATATCCCATTTAATATAGGAATCATATTCTATATATTTCTTGTCACAAGTTTCTGTGTCATGAAATATACTAAAAAATAGTCACTCAGATATAATTATGCATTTGAGACTTCCCTAGATTGATTCATCTGGAAAATGTTCTTTTGAGTAGCGACATGACGTAATCATGAATACATATCAATGGTGAGGGTCCTGTATTGGGTGAATTTTCAACTTTCTACTTGTGAAATTAGTCCCTATCTATAATACCACTTGATCCATCGTATGTGTAATAAATAATAGATAGTGAAAGATTGGACACTTTGAATTTGAAAATATTTGTAAAGGGATTAAACATTAATGATTCAATTGTAGAGTAATAACCTGCCTATCATGTTGGTAATGGTATAGAGATCGGGCCTTAGAAAGGCTTCCTACATTTCCTACTCATAGTGGGAATCAATGTTCACATAGTTCAGTGCATCCCAAAACTGGCGATGGGTTTCTAGTATGTGAGTGATTAATCGGGGATTATATATAGAATGATTCTTGTATATAGGTCCTACTCTTGAAAACTGATTGATAAGGAATAGTGACTATCATATTGGAGGATTTAATCCCATAGGCTAGGGATATTTGGAATTGGAGGGGACATGAATTGAATTCGATTCCCATTAGAGCATAAGACTTATGATGGATTCTTACTTATCATAGTTATTGCTGGAAATAGGGTCCTCATAGATCAGTTATCTCTAATCCCTTTCATGGGTTAAGGTGGAGTGTCACACTTAGAGATATTAAAAATATCCATGAGATTAATGAGTTTTAGGGATAATACTAAAATGGGTTCCCTATATCGGTGGACATGTTATATTATGTTAGTAGTTGGGGATTACACACTGAGGATGCCTAATTTTTTGGGAATTACAATATAAGGATTCCCTATTAGTATTTTAATATCATGTCATTTGATTAGGTATTACACTCTAAGGCATTATGTTGGTTATACTAATTCTTTATCCACTGAAGGATTGAATAAACGTATTAATGAACATGATGGTCTATCTGAGAGCATGATATTGGTAAGGAAATATGAGGAATTTACCCTATCTCATTGAGGATGCTTGCCTTGTGAAATGGGTAGGTTACTAATGAATCGTATAAGGGATCCACATGGCATGGGTCCGAGTACGTATCCAAGACAAGGTTGGGATGTTCTATAGGATCTTCTAGGATTGTTGTGGATATATATTGATCCTATGCCTAATATGGTTGTTCTATAATATAACATGGCTAACACATCCGAGGGTGTCTTCCTAAAAAATTGAATACATAGGTTTCCTTCAAATTGGTGAAGCATCTTGTCCAAGATGCTTTGTGTGGTCAAAGAATTTATGTTTAGGGTCTCATTCATGATCAAATTATACATGGTCATGCACTATGATAAGATTGACCTGGCTTGCCTTCATAGTATCATATGTCAAAATGGATATATACATGTTATATAACATGATCAATCAAACATGATAATGAATCATTCCAATAACATGTGTTTTTTTTCAGAGATTTCATCACATTACTAAGGAAAACAACTCAATGGTGCTTCACATGACATATCCCAAACATATCGGATGACATTGATGAAATGGCAATGAGCTGCCATGATTGAAACTCAGATTGTTTAGAACCTGTCTCATGATAATTCAGATGATTCCTTGTATCCCATGGATTTCAAGAGACCACTACAGGCTATTGTGACCATGTGTCCTTAAACCATTCATGTTTCAGGGCCTCATAGATATGTTTAGGACCCTTACGCATATCCATGTCTTGATGTTAATTTCCAAAGGGATTATTCCATAAGTTTCATAGTTAGTAAAAATTACCCCACTGTATATGTTGGGGGTAGGACTCATCCATATTCTCTTGCTCGCATGAAGGGGATGTTTTCATGATGCTCTATTGATCACACAAACTCTCAAGGGGATTTCCAGCCTATGGACATGTGCAGAGGCTTTCAAATGTAACATATGACAAGTATATGTCTTTGATACATGTGACAATAGTTTTTTTCCATTAATAAATACCATATACTGGATGGGTAATTCTCGAATGAGGGATTCAAATGAAGCCTCGCCATCCTTGCAGATTTTGTGACCCTAGAGGGGTCTTGCGGATGGTGTTGCCACCCTTTATTGGACTATCTATAGGTAGAATCATCATGGGTGAGGTTGAATCTTACATGGAGAGGGTTAATGGCCTGTGGGTCATAATTCCTCATTTCATTCATGGTTGTATCTGCAGGGGACGTACATGGGAATCATGAGTCACGAAGGATCTTCTCACCTCAAGACCAAAGGAAAAGAATGCTCACCTACCTAAAGATATATAAAGGAATCACATCTATAGGGTGCCTATATTGGGGGTTATTTATCTAGATAATCAATGATAATGGGTGGTAACTACATGATAACATGTTCATGGTTGTGACTCACAATGAAGAGGGTTGGTATGATGATTAGCATGAAGACATATTATTCATGTGATTTACATGATCCAAAATATAAATTTAGAAAAAAACCCTTAATTATATTCATAAGATACCCAAAAATGTTCTCATTCATCGATAAATACATATAATGCATGGAGAAGGGGGTTGCATGGATTGTGAGGGGTCAAAGCCTTTGAGTCAGCATCGCAGGCCCATGTATGGAATCATTATGGGATTGAGGTTCGAGGATGCCGCGTGGCACATGTCAACTAGTGAGTGTCCTCGGAAACCATTTTTAGAATCACATGTCTATATTCACATGACCCCATGAGTTCTTCAGATTATCCCTATTATCTTTTGATCATCGGGGATGTTGGATGGGGTGATATACATGTCTAATGTTATATTTGGGAAATGAACGCTGTGAATATCAAGGAATTCTCATGACCAAGGGTGGGGCTGAAAACATTGTTAATTTTTTTGGGGGAATTCATGATCCATTTGGGTCTCATGTAGAAATTTCAATAGAATTAAATAACGTGGTGTCACATTAAATTCAGTTTATCATGCAGTGGTTGATCATCAAAATATCATGTGGTCACCCTTTATGATTACCTTACCACTTAACTTTCTTTCAAGATGATAGTGGGATTATATAGGCCATGGGAGGATGAATGTGGAGCCTCCATACATGGGATGAAGGATGTGTGCCCCAGAAAGGTGATAGTGGTCACATATAATTATCATTTAACTTGATCATTATATGTTGTAGTTTTCCTTGTGAGGCATCACATTATCAAAGAAAAACCATTTTAAATAGGATGTAAATTCATTGTATTTTGAATTGGTTCGCAGTTGTTGAAATAATTAAGACACTCTGATAATAGTCTCTTCCATTGATGCATGATCAAAGGATGGTCATGTGATGGATTCAAGTGTTTTTTGGGATTTAGGACCCATTAGAACCCTAAGAAGGTAGGGTTGGATTAGGTTGTCAACATTCTCTTTTATTAAAATAGATATTTTTTTCATGTTAGTTGGAACATGTTAAACCTATCTATTTGAATAGTGCAGTAATAAAACATTCACATTCAAAGAGGAAACACAACTATATTACTTGGTTCACCATTAATGGATTTTCCAAGGAGCAAACACAGAAATAATTTTTATCATTACTAAATCCACTAGTCATTAATTATTCTAAAATAATGAATTTTAGACATAGACACTCTGTTCAAGGAAAAAATCCATAACAATATTTTTGTGATATTGCACTATATCCCTCATAACACTTCTGTAGACACCCTTAACCCAATTCTTTGAGGGAATTCATGATTTTTTATGGACATAAAGGTATCCTAAACGGATTGGAGTTAAATATATTTTCTATGTATATCATGATACTATTATTGCACCATAAATATTAGTTGATGCACATTGAAATCATTGTTCACTGAAAAAATAATTTTTAAAACATTTTTTCGGGAATCTCCATTGCATTGATCACAATTCGTAATGCTATATACCTTCTTGAAGCTCACTAGTTAAATGGGGAATACCCTGTAATCACAAAGCACCCATTAATTAAAATAATTAGAAATAGTCAAAATTTATAGACTTTTCATGATGCTCAAGATCCCATAGGCTTTAAATTTCAGGAATCTCTCGTGGCTTCATAAAATCAGAGAGATAATGGATTTTCTTTAAAGAAAATTCTTATATGCATAAGTGGTTAGACCCATATTTATAGGAAAGTTTGTTTGTGATACTCCACCACATCTTCACAGATTTTATAGATCATTCAAAAAAATATTCCCCTAGGTAATTCTGTCATGTGGTTTTATGGAAATTAGTTGTTTGATGTGCTCGTCATAACTAGAGAGAATTTCAACATGAACCCCAATGGTGCTCTTCGTAATCATGGATCTTTTCATCACTGAACTCAATGGTCCAATTATTTTTCATTTATGTTTCTCATCTCTATCATATAGATCATCGTCAACAACAGACGATCTTTCAAGAAACACTACTTATAAATCCCATAATCATGAATCTTGTGACTTTTACAAATTTTTATAAGGCCTTCAAAGTAATCCAATTTTAATAATAAAATCCACCCTCTAAACTTTAGACCCCAAAAATTTTACCAACACCGGGAAATGAAAACAGAATCAATACTCTTGTCATCCTGAAATGTAAAATCCTTTACATTTAAAATTCTTTAACATTATATGTGAGGATTGATAATAAACCCAAACCATAATCAATTCCAGAAAAGATAATAAATGGTTTCAACAATCTCCCGCTTTGGGTATGTTGGAAATATATAGATAAATTCAGTGATTTGCCAGTTGTAATCAAAGCGAGATACACATGAAACAAAACATCCAACACTATAATTCAATGTTAAAAAATCCCAATATAGAAAAAAGGGTAGCATTAATAGGGATCCCATTCATGGAAATTATAAAATATTTAAAATTTATGATAGGATCATGTAATATAATTATTGAATGAATTGAACTATTTATTCATAACACATGATTCACATTGTGTCATTTATGCATTGTCTACATAGGTTCAAAAAATCCTGCAACTACTTTCACCATACTTATTTTTCTTGAAACCAGAAAAAATTATAAGATTCATTCTCCCCCAATTTTTAACCACTAAAATTAATTTAATTTATCCATTCTCCCACTTGTAAATAAAATTGAAGACTAGTATTTGTAAATCATAGAACTCAAAATTTACTCCACCTAGATCAAATATCCCTCATAAACCGGCATCAAATCTACCAATAGAAGAAATTCTTTAATAAAAATCAGAAGAGAAGAACAATATTAACCTCCTCATGAACTATGAGGTGGCTAAACCCTATGGTTCAACTAATGTTTCTCAAAAACATGTGCTAACAATAGATTTGTCAGAATGTCCGCCACATGATCATAAGTTCAAAAATGATAAATTTGAATCATTCCATGTTCAATATTTTACTTGATGAAGTGATATATGATTTCAGATTGATTTTTCCGAGGATTATACAAATGATTCATCATAAGATCAATTTTTCTCTCATTATTGCAATGAATCACCATTTGATATTTCACCTTGTCTTCAATATCAATCAGTTGTTTCATCAAACAAAGTAGCATAGGGAAATATTTTCAGGTGGAGATATGAATTAGTATTATTGTGATAAGTACTTCTCTATTTCTTAATAAAACTACATGCACATTTATTTACAATAATGAATGATCCACCATTTGTTGAATTCTGATCTATAACATCTCCATCACAGTCAGCATCAGAAAACATTGATAGTTCACTATCTAATCTTTCATCAAAGTATAATCCATATTTATGGGAACCTTTAACGTACCTCATGATTATTTTAGCTTTCAAAAAATGTTATTCATTCATATTACTCCAATAGAGGTCCACTAAGGGTGTTTAAAAAAATATATTTGTTGTCATGCATGTTGAATTTCTTCAGAAACCCTCCAATATTTCCTGAGAAATAAACGTGTAGTCTTTATTTTGTTTCACCTATATCCCTGATAAGCATATTAATTCACTAATAATAAACATTTCAAATTATGACATTAGGTAATTGGAAAATCATTACACTGATCAGTTTTTTCATATGATAAATATTATATCATCCATGTATACTAGTACCTTGAACTGATCTTTCTGATAATTCATCACAAATAGATTATGATCCTCTCCTCCTCTTTTAAATTAAATAATCATTATATAAGAATCCAATCATGAATAAAATCCTCATGGTGCCTTATTCAAACCATAGAGTTCCTTACTTAGTATTAAAAATTTCATTTAAACATTACCAAGAAGAAAATCAACTAGCTGGACAATGTTTACTTCTTCACAAACACCATTTAAGAAATTATTTTTTGACTAGATCACTGATTTTGTTATTTTTGATATGATCAAACTCTTAAATCAGGTTTTCACCATTGATTAATGCATTGTGGATTATTAATATTAGATTTTTTAATCGATTTATAGAAATAAACAATATGCATTAATCCTCATTATCCTTATTAGTGTGGGAGAATTCCAATTCACAGTGATGTTTCATTGATCAATTTTAGCTCTTATACTTTTCATGTGATGTTCAAATAAGGTTTCATATACCATTGTTTATTGTTCTTATTAGTATTATAGACCATTTTCTTTATTTCAAAAAAAAATATTTATAATAATTCCACTATAACAGAATAGGTATTTATCCCATGACGACTAATCATTATAACTAAATGATTTTCTCAAAGACATGATATTAATGAAATTTCAAAACATGTAAGGTCATATTAGAATTTAAATTGTGTTTCTAGAAGATTCTTTATCATTCGTCAATTGCCTTCCACTCAATGAAAATAATTCTCCGTATCTTTGTAATTTTGGGTCTCATCAAGAATGGATTTCAAATAAATATCATTATGTAGAATACACTAGAATGGTTCTTCATCTTGTGACTGTCCACATTGGACAACATTCGCATCATCACCAAGGATAATCTTCTTGAACACTAGTTATCTTTGATACCATAAATAAGATAAATCAATTATGGCACATTCCTTATCCTATTTATCAAGAATAGAATATAATTATCTTGATCAAAAAATAATCATCCAACATATATTTATTTGAATATTGATTTCAAAAATAATTCATAGATAGTGAATACATCATCTTTTCTACCACGAATTGACAACCAAATCTACTTCTCAGGTCCCACCACCGAGATCTTGATTCGTATTCAATTCCTAGATTTATAAGAACAAATGAAATAAACAAAATATTAAAATAATAAGGAGGTTCCTACATGGTTCATCCATATGAACTATGTAGTTGAGATGATATTCTCATACGTGTTTCCCCATTTTATTTAATATTCATGCTTGGAAATCTAAATATATATTCTAATTTATATTGTAGAAGCCTTGATATTATAACATTATCTTATTTTTAATGTGTAAAATTGTTCTTCATTACAACCATCATAGAAGATTAATTTTTACTCATCCTAAGTACTGCAACTTGTTTTGGTATTATGGTTAAACATACATTTGAAATGTGACTATACTTCATGCATCTCTCACATGGAACATCATTAATACATGAGTTTCCATTTATTTAAAAACACTCATGAACATTGTTCTCATCACGTGGATGCTTCTACATTCCATTTTCTATTAACTTTTATTTTTCAGCATCATGTTTTCTTATTTTTTCTGGATCAATTTTACACATAACTAACATGTCTTTAGGAACTGTAGTAGTATGTTTGGATTTTTTACATGGCTTCCTCTAAGGGACATCAATCATAGTGGTTTTCTTGGATTCACTAAAATTTATACTTGTGGATTTATAATCCAAGTTCCTCCTATAATACTTCATGAATACCTTATTGCGATAATTTCTAGTCACAATATTATTCTAATTTATTCCCACAGTTTCTTATTCATTCATTGCTAGAATGTGTGATCTTGAATTCTTATCACCTTTTGATACTTTTTGAGATTAGTATGTAACAACCTTATGACCACAACCATTTATACCTAACAAATGTTATCAAGAATTCCAAATCTGATTATAGACAATAGATTATTATAGATCTATGGATATTTCTTCCTCATATTGGGATTTCTCTACCATGATATAGGCTTCTGTTTTGATTTCACATTTTGAGGATTGTACTTGCAATTTAATTAACAACATCCAAATCTATTGTAATACGAACATTGAAAAAAAACCTTCATATACATATATAATCATTCTTATAATAGAATAGATAACTAGATACTACCTCTTGTAGAGATAATATGGAATTTTTCAACTATCTCTTCTATTTCTTTTCACTATTCATCATTGTGTTGAATGATATTGACTTCTGTTTAGAGATAAAAAAATCTTCATTAAAAGTTAACTTCATTGTTGACTCATGTATTAAATTAAAATATTTAATAGAGAATATATTTACTGTAGAGTATCCAACAGACATGAACCATCACTATGATACCACTTGTAATACAACAAATCACCCTGATAGGGGAGGGGTGAATGAGGGTTTCAAATTCTACTATTAAAGAAACATATCCCTTTTCCACATTTTAATGATATTTTTAAACATTTCTATTGGAATAGTTCCATAATAAATCATTAATATACATTGAAAAAACACATCAGTTATTCATGGTTAACCTGTAAGGGATAGTCCAATGAGAATATGCCAAATTTATGCCAGTCATTCATAAATCCAGTAATCTTTATGTATTGTAGAATTCAAATTTTTATACACATTCACTCTATGTCGGGATTGGTGCATGTATTGTATTTTACTGATTTATCAATGCACTACTCAGACCAATTATGTCGACTCCCCATAGATCATATATTTGAGAGAAGTATTACTCAATTTATGGACATGAATGTTGCATATATCTATTGGAAATAAAGGATTTATCCTTATCTTGAATGAGACTCTCCTTACACTATAGACTTGAGTTGATGCACTTTCAACTCCATGTTCACTGAGAAACTTATATTCAAAACAAATTTTGATGAATCTTATTCCCGAATCTGACTCTTTCGCAAAGCTCCCTACCTTTGTAATGCTACCTACCATTGTGGAATAAAAAATTTTCTTGAAGATAAATGAGTCAATGTTGAAGACCATATCATCTTAATGATCTATATAATTGAAATAATTGGAATTAGTCAAGACAAATAATCTTTTCATGATGCTCAAGATTTCACACAATTCTAGATTTGTGAAGCACCACAGGATTTATTAAATCCAATTGATTCTGAATCTTCCTTGAAAACATTATTGTACATGAAGTGGTTGGACTCATATTTATAGACTAGGAAGTTCACGATAATCTAACACATATTCACATATTTTACCAGGCATTAAAATACATATTCAAAAGTCTACTTCAGTCATGAAGCTCCATGGAAATTCGATGTTCGCGATGCTCGTCAAAAACATCGTTCTTTCTTTCAAAACCCTTCATAGAGCTTTGTGTAATTATGGATCTTTCCCCTAACAACCATGATTCTCCAATTATTTTTAATTTTAAATGCTCAACATTTTCACGTAGATAACTATCAAAAATAATTTATCCATTAGGAGACACCACTCATAAATATCATTTGCACAAAACTTCTGAATTTGGAAAACATTAGGAAATGAGGCCATCCGTGTGTTGGAATCTCAAAAATGGTTGTTGGAGCTCACGGTTCAAATCTCGTGAGGACTCATTATAGTCAATTTAGACACCCATAAAAATTAGAGTAGTACTCGAGGGATGTAGTAATGATTAGAGTGTGTTGGGTGGGCCTTGGGACAATATAAGTAGGGAATTAAGATAAAAATGGAGGATATACATGTGGTTGAAGAAAACTATCCATCAGTGTATATGAACATATATCTTGAACCGACAAGGTGTTAGTTTGATTCAGATGACCAAGATCAACAAAAGTCTTGATCAGACAGTGTGGATCTTCCGGACTCATGATCAAATGACCCAGATTTGATCCCCATGGAAACAATTCCATCCCACATCGAATCCAGACTATACCCCTCCTCTGATATATAAGATGTTATGTGGATTCCATTTTTCAAGTCAATAACAAGGTCCGCACCCATTCCATCAACAATAATTCCACCATGTAGGACTCTACCCAGTGAGCCTATGGATCGGGCTAGGTGTTCCCTCCTACAGTACCACACACTGTGGGCCCAATAAACGATAATGAATTGTCTCTACTATGAGCTATGTTCCTCAAATGTTTTTACAGGGTGGCCAAGCCAAATCCTAGTGGGCATGGTCGACCATTGGTCCTACATGGTCCTATGGTCAAATGGTCTAGGCTGGCTGGTGGCAATCCATATTTTTTTCTAAGGGTTGTAATAAAAACCCTCAACTCCTTTGAATAAATTTCAACATATGAATCCAGGTCCAAGGAATATTACTTTAAAACCTAAGACATTATATATTCCATTTTCCATGTATTATTCCATCATTTAACAAGGTACTCAGATCTTTAGTAGTGAAGTGTGAAATGAACAATTATTGGTGCTAACAATCCATATGATTTATTTCAAAAAATTAGTTCATGATGGCGACATCAATAATATTATCATATTTTAAATTCATTTTTACCAATGATAGTATTTTTACAAAATGTATTGATTGTAATATTTTTTCGTTTATAAAAGTTAATTTTTAAAACTATGTTTTTTCAAAATTGAATGCTAACATTACAAAAAAATGTTTATGATGATATTTAAATCAATGAAAAACCCTCTCTTACAATCTTGGGGTATTTTTTATTGAAATTTTCTTATTTAAATAAAAGTACTTTTTAATTTCTTTAATGTGTTGTGAATATGATTTTCAATGTTGTTTTAAAAAGTTTTATAATGAAATGGTGCTTGAAGAAAATATTTTATTCATTATATATGACCATAATATATGAGAAACTTATAATCTTGATAAATATTATTTGATGTGTTGATAATCATTATACCCACAAGTGTACCCTATAAATATTATATTTTGGGTTAATCAGACAACACCAGATCAGTTATTTATTTCATAGGTTACACCTATATAGAGCTTAAATTCTATAGGAAATGTAGCTTCTATTTAGAGTAAATAAGGATTGAATAACTAAAGGGTTTCAACAATGAATATAACAGTGATCCTTTTATTTCTCACATAAGATTAAAATTATTCTTGAATTTTAGTATCTATATCATTGAAGGGGTTTTATTTTCCTGATATAGGTTTTAGGGAAAACATATTAGACAAAATTTTGTGTTTTTTCATGAGAAAATATTGTATTTCATCATCATAATAATCAATGATATGAATGTAATTTTTTCATGGGTTTTTATTTTTTTAACTGTATAATGGATATTATCATCTTTATGTCCCATTTGCTGGTTTTACCAAGAGCACAATTCAAATAGTTATTAGAGGAACTATTGATAATTAAAGGACCATATATATTGTAGATTACTCTCATGATGACATATATTTGAATGATATAAAGTTTATTATAAATAGTATTTATTGTAAAATTTAATGCTGAATTGTCATTCCCTCATTGATTATATTTGATAATGTTTAAATTATGTCCTAAAAATCTATAAAAATATACCTAAAATGTCATTTGGAATTTAGGAAAATCAATTTGAGTTAAAAGTCACATGAAATGTAATATTTAAGGTTGTTTCTTTACAGTTATCAAGTACATGTTTTCAGGTATCACATGATTTTATAAATATTATGAGTTCATTGGGAAAACATATGATCTAACCTAAAATCACATAAAAAATAATATACTCCCTGAAAATATGATATAATCAAATATAGAGAAAAAATATGAATAATTATAAATGAAAAGAAAATTCAACACCAAAATCCATAGAACCCAAAGGAAATTACTTTTTTTAATTTGAATTCATTATTAAGAATTTACTCATGAACAAACTCCATAGTTCTAGAAATAAAATATCTAGAATAAAATTATGAACCAAAATAAGAATATTTAACGTAAATACCATTTTTTTAAAAAAATTGTGAGTTGATTGAACCTATCACACAAACATACTAACTCCATTTACATAATAATGATACTAATCCCCATGGGATAGAATCTAATTTTCAAGAATATGGAATAATTTTTTTGGAATATTTTCTCCAAATAAATATTAATAACAATGTATTAGAAACAAATCATGATATGGAATGGTAAAACTACACAATACACATCCCTAAAAATGAAACAAATATTTTCAATTAAATGAAAATTAAAAAAATGGAATAAATAATATATAATTTGACATTAGAAATTATAAATAAATGTGTTATCTTCTTTTATGAACATTCCAATTAATAAAAATTCATCTTGATAAAAATATACATCACAATTTAGAAAAATAAAATAAATTTACCTATGATTTTTAATATAAAGACACAAAAAATGTAGGGAAGAATCCTAAACCACAACTTCACCAACACTATATAACCAATAGTCTCTAACCAAATCAAAAAATTCTATCTTCTAATAAAAAAAATTTTTAATCTAAGGAACAACTATAAATACAATAAATCTACTCATACTCAAGTGAATGAAGAAATAAATTCTACAAAACCCATATAGGGGCAATGGGAGATATAAAATAAATCCTTTTCAAAAATCGTATAATAAATTAGAAAATCTCAGGTGATTATTTGTCTGTACTATGGATGCATGACCTATACAAACCCAATAAAATTTATATTTATATATTGTCTCATGGTATTAATAGGCCATAATTATATGCTCCCACTATAAAATATGATATGTATATTATCTATTGTATTATATTTGTGTTTTCAATGATAGTATAACCTAGACAAAGTCTCTCACCTAGTTACCTTGGTTACGAAAAATATATAATGTGAATGTCAATTTTTATGACTGAAAATGATTGACATATACATCAACAAGAATGAATTCCAAAACGCATCTGTCAAACCCTAACCTCACATAAAACAACCAATTTCACTAAAATATGAATCATATAATAATATTCAGTACATTTCCTACTATAGGTTTTGAAGAATAAAAAACCCCATAACAAGATGTAAATAATTAGTGTTTAAAACCATTAAATTTATTTATTTTTTAAAATTAAAACATTCCATCTCAAACCAATTGTGGATAAAAAACCAAGAAATCATACAAAATCAATGTAATATAATTTAATAAAGTATAATATTATATTTATTATTTTCCGAAGGTATTTCTATTTGATAATCCAATATTTGATCGATCAAAATCGATAACACAAACATGTGTTTTATAATTTGGATACATTAAAGAGGCCACCAACTATCTCTTATTCTTATAATTCATGTAAAATTGTCTCATAAGTATTTTCACAACCACTTGTAATTGATAAATATTTTATTCTCAAATGATCAAATGAAAAAAAACATAAATTATATTACATATATATCAAAAAACATTTAATAATTAATCATACCCATAAAGTTTATTATTTATACATTCAATGTAATAAAATAATGGTTTCAGAGAAAACATGAATTTAATGACATGTAATTAATAATAATTTCATATATTGAAATATTATTATCATGGGGATACCATTTACCTTCAATGGATATAACCTAAAAGAGGGTGTTGGTTGTCTCTATGCACCCCAACTAACAAAATCCACATAATTAGAATCATCCAAAACAATATATTTTCACTATAAAATTGATTAGGGATTGGCCGAGAATGATAAACCAATAGGAAATGAATATGGGGATTGAGGTAATTTCAATACATTATGAAAAATAAAATATTACAATAATTACTCTATGTAGTTTCCCTTATAAACCAATTTATAGTACCCTTGATCTGGAATCCACTCCTAAGAATAGTTCTCATTTCTAACCCTTCATGTCTAAACACGAGGTATCAAGGTCCTATGATATATTCCAACATTGCATAACCCTACATACCACATCACTACAATGATCATCATTGGAGACTAAGAGATATTACTTATGTGGAAGATTAATGACAAATCCCATATTTTATAGTGAGGACCTTCACTGTAAGAATCTACATATCATTGCCAAGACCACAAGGTAATGAACGAAACTTTTATCAATGAAATTTCTCCCATATTATAGTAATTTCATATAGTATAAATCACATATAATCACTTATGGACCCTAATGAAAAATTTGTAAATGAATAATTAATGAAAAAAAGTATTTCTAGATGTTAAGGAACCAATACAGATGAAATAGTAACTTGAGCTAATTAATAATAATATGACCCTTTTGAAAAGTAAATTGGAAAAATGAAAATTATATTGGCCCATGAAATTATAAATTAAATTTTGGCATCTTATAAGTGAAAATGTGATATAATTTTATCATAGATTATGTGAGTAAATATTTTATAATTTGTTAATTAAGTGTTGGTATTTTTATATGACAAAAATATTAATTTACAATTTATAATTAATTTAATAATCTAAAAAAATTCATAAATTTTATTAATATATTATTATTTATATGTCATGTGAATTTATGATAATTTTATGACATGTTAAGTAATTTTCCATAGTGTAAAAAATTGTTATATTTTTTAAAACTGTATTATCTAAGTAAATGATTATTTTAATTAAAAAATAAATTACTCATACGTAGAAAATTATTTTGATTAAATTGAGTTTAATTTGGAATTCTAACTGTCAAAAAAAAACTGGGTGAATGTTTGAAATTTTTTTGAAATACATTAATTGTTTTCTAATAGTAAAACATGCTAATTTATGAAAAATGATACATACCTGAATTTTTCATTCATTATTGTGTCCTCGATGATTTATGTGAACATTTTTTTGTGCTAAAATTCTATAATTATTGTATTTAGTCACAATAATCTACATAATTTCTTATCATTATAAAAATAATAATATACTGATTAAAATAATAAGAAAACACTCCTCTAACACACAATAAATACCACCTATAACACCACCTTCTCCTAACACCTCCCATGCTTTGATCCATTCCTAAATTATACACAATACACTTCCCTAGTCCCTACCAAACGTCTATGAGAACTTTTTCTCATCATGAAAAAAATCAAAGGTGCCTTGGGGAGGATTTCAATTGGAGAATTGAAGAGGTAAATCCTCTAGTTTTTTCTTTTAATTTCTTTTCAATATCAATTTATCATCTTATTATCTCATAATCTCTGGTCATAAAAATGGAATGAAGAATATATTACCATACATATATTATAATAATATCATGTTAATGGATGATCTAACATTGAACTCATCCCTCTCTCACTTTTATCTAAAAAATGAAATCATCGCCTGTGATTGTTCAATTTATCTACATTATGGGAAATACAGTTTTGTTTTACATAAAAAACATGAGGATTGCTAATGAGACAATTAAATAGTTTAAAATAGATTTATGATTTTATGGTATATCCCATTTTATGTTCTTGAAACTTCTTATACTCATAATACTAAATTATAAAAAAAACTAGTTTATTATGATAAAAAACCTCCAAAATTAACCTAAAACGATTGTCATTAAATTTTATCTAATGAATCATCCTCATGGAATAAAACCAAATAATGATTAATATCATTTATGTTTCTATAGTATCATTAATGTAATGACCTAATTATTTATGAATATAATTCAATTCTTTTTAATGTTTTATGGATGTAGAAAAAATATGAAATATTTTTTTATTTGGTTTAAATGACCATAAAGTATCATTATAGATGATAATATAGACATTGAATTGTGATCAGACAACTACTATATATATACGGTTTTATAAATCCATTACACACATATAATGGAGATGATGGAATCATTTAGTAGACTCATGCCACACGAAGATCATTTTTCAGAGATCAAAAAGGAGGCAATATCACTGGGATTAGATATTCATCAATCCCAAACTAAGATTCAACATGTTAATCTTGAATAGAATTTTCTACGAGATATGTTCATGTTAATACATATTACCACCTAAAAGGTGTTATCTAAGCCATCCCAAGAGTCTATCACCATCACAATCTTTACCCTTAAGTCTTATGCTGGTGTTATAAGGGGTTATATAATAGGGTATTAGTTACTTATTTTGTAATCCATTTTTATAATTAAATGTCTTATTCAATCAATTCAACTATGGGTATAGTCAATCTTTAAAAAATTGAAAAAATTGACAAATTGATTTTTTGGGTAAAAATGGTACTTTCGATATATAAATACATTATTATATTAAACTATGGTTTATATTAATTATATAATATATACAATTTTAATAAATGATTATTATATAAATAGCTTATTTTTAAATGATTAGGTAATCAGTTTGATAAGAGTTATATTTTTATATGATAGAACATACAGTTTAATTTTAAAGAATTTATTTTAAAGAATTAATTATTTTTTCATAAAATTAATATTTTAAAAAAATATTATTATCAAATAATTTTTATTAACAATACTTGAGTATATAATTTTTATGAAGTCAAATGTAATTTTTATTAAGGTTTTAAATATTTTTTCAAACCTATTAATTTTAAATAAATGTCATTTCTCATTTTAAAAGATAAAATTCACATTTATAGAAAATTATTTCTATAAAAAAATATTTTCTTGGAATCAAGACAACAAATTTATCAAATGGTTAATTTTTTATTCCATTCCCAGACGATCCATTTTTTGACTAAAAATTAAATAATATATCAATATATAGTTCGTTTTATGACATCATAATGACCTAATAGTGATGTAATAAATACCATAATAGGTATATTTGAACAAATATATGTTTTATTTTTAAAATAATGTGATTTTAAATTTATTTTAATTGTTTAATAATGCCTTATTATATCCGCCAAAATGTATTACATATATTTTCATTTTATGTTCATTTCTTTAACAATGTCACTCAAGTCCACATAAGCAAGGACAATATTTTAAAATCATTGGCCCATTCCCTTATAAAATAATTTTTTCCGCACCTATTTTAAAAAATCATGGGAAAAACCATAATATGGATTGTTTTTTTGAGTATTTAATAATATAGATTCAAAAACATAAGATTATGATATATTAATTATTACCCCTTTAATTTCCTATATAATCCCACCCACGATCCCACTTATCTTCACTAAAAAATCATTCGAGCATGTACCTACATTGTCCTCCCCCTGCTATAATCCCCCCAAGGTGCCCCAATCTCTTAAAAATCTCATCCTCATCTTTTTGAGGTCACACATTCGAGTAAGGGTTTCCTTGATTTCTCATTTTTATTGAAGTTTATTTATATTGTTAAACCCATTTATTTTCAACTAAAAATTATGTGGTATGTTTTCTCACCAACCAAATACTGATCATATTAGGTTTTAATGATTATATACCCCTTTATCTCTAATTAATCCCTCCCTTGTACACCTATTACGATGCCAAAATTTCGTAAGAGTTACTTCATTCCTCCTCCTTATTCAAATTTCATTATTTTTTATACAATCTATTTAAAAATTATCCATGATGGAACATGTATTTATATGATCCTATTACTTCCCATTTCATTTCTTTGTTATTAGAGACCCCTTTCTCTCTCATCATCCCATTTAATGAATCCATATGTGGTGTTGTTATACTGCCAAAATTGCATAGCAATTTTCCATGCAAATATCATCATGTAGTGAATACCATGCCCATTTCTCTATCATGGTTGTAAAACATTATTACCATATACAAATTTATTATATCTATTCATATATTTAATCCACATTCATTTATCACTGAATAAATTATTATGTAGAATGAATCTGTGTTATATGATCAATGTGGCACACTTAAGCATGCAATTTAAATGATTATGAAAAGTATGCCATGATATTAATCAAATGCATTAGGTAATTTTTAGTATAATAAATCATCGTGTTGGGATAGGGGTTTACCAGATTCATTTATTGGAATTTATACCATCATGTTGGTATAAGGTTTTACCTGATTCATTTATGTTGATGACGTATTGTTTTAGGTTGTTTCAACGCTTCCATGTTATGATAATCATGATTGTCATTCTTTTATCTCCATGTTTCTCTTATGCTCCATTGATATTCCTATTTCCTAACATGCATCTTATTATTCAATTTATTCCATTTGTACTCCCTAACAATGATTTATATCTCACCCTTTTCTTATGTATTTCCATAGGTTATCCCATTTAATGCTAAGTACGATGGAATATTGTGGTGATGTAAAATATGTTTTCAGTAATGATGTTGTATTTTAGGACATAAGTTTTCATGTAATGTTCCAAATCCCAAAAAAAAACTAGACCTCTTGATAATCATGTTTTTATTAAGTCCAAATTTATTTAATAAAGCATGTCCAAATGTGTAATAAAATCCAAGGTTGTTATTGTGGGTATCAAGTTAATGGTTAAGTTAATTTTGGGATTTTCATTAGAAAAACCTTCTGAAAGCCTTAGGGATAAGACTCATTATTATAAAATAATCCCTAAATTTTGGTTATTACAGATTATGTTTTTTATCATGGAAATACATTCCTATATGGATCCAAATAATAAAAGGTATCTCAGGAACAACTATATCTAGGGGTAAAACCCGAATACACTAGTTTGAGCATGAATCTAACGGAAACTAGTTCACAAAAATAGGCCTTTATGCACTCTTCTTTCAGTATTCTTCATTGAAATGCTTTGGTATATTCCTATTCTTATTATGAAACATTACTAAGTTAAAAAAATGAAAATACCAATATATGTTATGATGTTGATCGTGAATAACATAGATAGATTCTTAGAAATTATTTCATTAAAAAGATAAATATATTTTATAATTTATTTCTTTTTTTATTCGATTAACGTTTTAGGTGTTTAACAGTTTAAAATAATTACCCCTAATTTTCATTTTATTCTAGAAAATGGATGTTAATTTGAGATCTCAACCAAATAATCGATGTGAAGATCATTATGCAGAATTTTATAATGAGATTCCAAATCCGATGGGAGCATGAATAAGAAACATTTTCATAATAATCTTTCAGTTAACTCGTGTTTTGAATAAAAACATGGGTCAAGAGGAACCTCCTTCACCCCGTATGAAAGAAAAAGTCACATTCAAGAGATTAATTAGATAAGGCCTCCTACTCTCAATGGATCATATGATCCCTCAATCACAAAACAATGAAGCACATCCATTAATAAGATTTTCTCCATCCTTAAATATCACAAACAATATATGGTTCTTGTGGATGCTTATCTTATGGGGGGGTTAAAGATGATCAATGGTGTACATTGATAAAAAATACGAAGCATGTGGAAGAGATCGAGCTGATGGCATGGAAGGATTTATAGAAAATGTTTTTTTGATAAATATCCTACCAGAACTGTCCATCTTATGATGTAAATGGTCTTCCTTGCACTCAGGAAAAATAATGGTGAGTCTGTTAGATAGGATGAGTCACTCTTCAGCAGAATTTTATAATATGCCTATGGTTTTATCGTTATCCCTGAATGCAAGGTTAACCACTTCTTTGGTGGGCTAAAACATATCCTTCAAATGCCATGGAGGTCCATGACATTAAAATCTATGAAGATACTCTCTAATGTACCCTCAAATTCATGATGTAGATCAGTGTATCTCAGTGATTTAATGGGGGTAATAAGTGGAATGTGTACTTTTATTTTGGAAGTCTGATTGAAAAATACAATGGTGGTATGAAATTTTAGCATCCCACTTTCCAATGGTGTGGATATATTCACCCTTCAAATTACCTAAAGGGTGTAGGAAATGATTTAGGTGCTGAAATGAAGGAATCCAAGCTAGCGATTTTCGGAAGGGAAAACACAAAATTGTAGTAAAGGAATTCTCTATTTTATTCTCAACACACTTTTCATTATTACAACTACAACTATCCAGGGCATGTTTCAAACTAGTTCACTAAGATAAGGGTTTTCTCAGGGAACCAATAACCTCCATGGTAGTAAGGGAGAGATTTTACCATCACTATCACCGAATAAAATCCAAAAAATGAAGTTGTGATAGAAACAATAGTTATTCATTCAAGGATTGTAAATGTACTTTTTGATTACGGTACTTTGACTTATTATATAAACTGAATATTTAATAGAATAATCTGAAGAACACCACACAGAATGAATGTATAGATGTCGATGAAAGTGGAAATGGTAAAATTATTACATATCAGGAAGAAAAATCCTCTCTTATCACAATTTCCAGATTGAACAGCTCGATGAATATTATCATACATCTAATGGTGGAATTTTATGCAATTCATGGCATGTATTGGATTTACCTATATAGAAACAACACAAATTTTTGTGAGAGGGTAATCACTCATTATATGGTTAATCGACCCACGATTCTATACAAGTGCAAATAGGAGGATGAATATTCTTTAGAACCTTCCTCTCAAGAATGTATATATCATCCCCATGAGCATGTGTATCATTCTCAAATGATCAATTCTAATGAAGGAACCATCCTCAATGTCATTACATTTTTAAGTAAGATCAATTATCTGTTTCCTGATGAATTTCATGGTATACCTCTTAAATAGATGTTTAATTATTAGTGAATCATATATCTCGGAAGATCCCAATATCCAAGACTCCATATCGATTTTTTATGGAGATTGTGGTGATAAATAAACAATTATAGAAGAATCTGGATAAATGTTTTATATTCCCATGTGCTTCACCATGGTGTTCACTAGTCCTCTTATTCAATAATAATGATCGTTCAATGCCCCATTGCATTGATTATTGTTATCTCAACAAAATCATGATAATGAACAAGTATCCTTTTCCAAAAATTTATGACATGTTTGATCAGATGAGTGGAGGGAAATACTTCACCAAGGTGGATTTTTGGTTTGGTTATTACCATGTAAGGGTGGAGAATGAGGATATTCTTAATACTACATTTCTTATAATGTACAAGCACTAAGAATTCAAAGTAATTCTTTTTGGATTTAATAATTTTGTAGGTAATATTTATTGAAATAATGAATAGAGTCTTTAGTGATTACCTAAAAATAATATGGACGTATATGTAGAAGATATTCTAATTTATATCAAATCCAAGGTGGAGCCTGAGGAGATTCTAATTACTATACTTGACACCTTGTGAAAGGATAATCTCTATGTAAAGTACACCATGTGTGAGTTCTAGTTTAAGGAAGTCTCATTCTTGGGTAATATAATCAAAATCAGAAGTATATCTATGGATACAAAAAAAAAGAATTTGTGGATAGCTGAGGACAAGATATGTAGTAGATATACATAGCATCCTATGGTTATTTATATATTATCTATGATTTTGGAGAAATTTCTCACGATTTTCAAACTCACTCACCATGAAAACTCATAAGGGAGTGAGGTTTTACAAGAATGATGATTGGAAAAAAAAGATTAATTTATTTAAATAATAGGCTTTTCATAACCAATGTGATCACACTACCCAAATGTGGGGTGATTTTCATGATATTATGTGATGCTTCAAAGAAGGGACTAGGATGGTTGTTGATGCATAATGACAAATTCATCGATTAGTCCTCAATGTAGCTGAAATGTTTTGAGAAAAAATATCCCACACATGATATGGAGGTGGATGTTGTGATCGTTCCATTGAAAATATGGTGGAATTATCACTTTTTCGAAAATTTTGAAATACATACATATCAAAAAAGTCTCTAATATATATTCAAACAGATAGATATGAACATATTACAACAAAGATGGTCATATCTCATCAATTATTACTACTACCCAATCCATTTCCACCATAGAAAAGTGAAAAATATGGCATATTATTTAAGTATAATGAGCCTAGTTCTTCTATCATAGATAAGAATTGAAAAGGATCAAATCTTCATAGATTTGGTGAAGATAGACATGTGAATCATAAATAAGGGAACATCATCAATCCTTTCACAAATGAATGCTCAACTGTCTCATTTTAAAAGGAGAAACGATGATAAAAAAGATGATGTTGGAATTCAGAAGAAAGTGGAATCTATTTAAAAAGGTAAACCCTAATAGATCAATGTTAACGAATGAGGAATTGAGAGATTTGGGTCAAGACTATGTGTTCTATCAAATACAGAGTTAAAGAATAAATTTTGGAAGATGCACTTGGTTTGAATTTAACCATTACCTATGAAAAAGAAAGATGTATTGGGGCCTCCGAGATAATTATTGGTGGTATAACATATACGAGGAGATCATTGAATATTCTTCGAAGTTCCTAGTATATACACAAGGTAAATATAAGAGGAATATGTCTAAGAGGATTATGTAGACATTACCCATACCAACATGTAAATTGTATAACATCACCAAGGAATTTTAACCATACATCTGAAGACATCCATAGAAAATAATGTTATTTGGGTTGTGTTGTATCGTCTCACAAATATTGCACACATCATAGTGATACATGAGGATTTATCATTGAATCAAAAGTAATATATATATAATAGAGTTGTGGTAAGGATTCATGGTGTACAACTATCGATTTTATCCGATCATGATCCATGATTTACAACAATGTTCATGAAAAGTCTCCAACATGCTTAGAATATGTAGCAGAGCATCAGTACAACTTATAATCCCCAAACTGATTTCCATTCTAAGAGGAATATCTAAACACATAATAACATTTTGTGATCATTTTCGATAGACTTCAACAGAGGATGAGATCAGCATATTCCTCTGGTTGAGTTCCATTACAACAAAATTTCCACTCAAGCATATCAATGGATCCATATGAAGCCATTTATAGGAATTGGTGAAAAACACAGACATGTTTGGATGTTTTTGGGGATCTGAAACATTTAGTTCTATAAATGGTCGATGAAATGGTGGATAAGGTTAAGACCATCCAATAACAGATCGAAGATGCTCAGAGTCATCAAAAGAGTTTTTGTAACAATCATCGATGATACACAATGTCTTATGTTGGAGATATGTTTTTCCTCTATATATATTCTTGTAAAAGATTTTTTAGATTATTGATTAGTAGAAATATAGTCCAAGGAACATCACACCTTTTGTGATATTTGATCACATTGGAGCAATGGCATATTGACTAGCACTACCATCGAACATGTCTCAAGTACATTATGTATTTTATGTATAACTCTTGAAGATGTACATACATAAACCATCCCATGTACTAAATATAGATGTGTTACACTTTGAGAATGCCCTTTACTGTGAGTAGAATCTGGTGAAGATGTTAGATCATATAGAAAAAGTTCTACGAAATATGATAATGCCCCTCATGAATGTGTTTTGGAGAAACCACATTCTTGAAGAAGAAACATGGGAACAAGAGTAAGTGATGATATATTGTTTCAATCATCCATTTTGGTGTGGGAAAAGGAAGTTTATAAGGTAAAATTTCATAATGGTAGAAGGTTGTAACAACCCAGTCATTTATGAATAAATTTTTTATCCTTTTAATGTTTTATGGATATAGAAAACACATGAACACTTTCTTTATTGGGTTTAAATGACCGTCAAGTATCATTACAATTTATAATATAGCCATTGAATAGTGATCATACAACTAATATAAAAATAACATTTTAACAAATCCTCTCGACATAGACAATAGAGATTATGGCCTCATCCAGTAGACTCAGGCCGTATGAAGCTCATTTATCAGATATTGAAAAAGTTGTATCATTAATAGGTTTCCCTATTGAAAAATTCTAAGATGAGATTCAACACGTTAATCATGAAAAGAATCTCTTTCATTGGATGTTCATGTTATTAGAGATCAACACCCTGGTGATGTTATCTGATCCTCTAAAAGAGTCTTCCACCATCACACAACTTAACCTTAGGTCTTATGATGGCATTATAAGGGGTTATGTGACATGTTATTAGTTACATAATGTGTAATCCATTTCGATATATAAAAGTCTAATTCTATCAATTCCTTTATGGGAAATGTATTTCTTGAAAATGATTAATATGATAAAATTTTTTTGGGTAAAAATGGTACTTTTAAGAAATATATACATTATTTTATTAAACTGTGATTTTTATTAATAATATTACAAAAAATTATTATAAAAGATTATTATATCTATTTCATATCTTTAAATTATTAGGGAATTAGTTTGATAAATTTTATATTTTTATACGATAAAAAAGAAAGTGTAATTTTTAAAAATTTATATTATGGAACTAATAAATTTTTTAAATAATTAATATTATAAAAAAGATTATTATAAATATACATTTATTAATAAGAAATAAGAATATATTTTCTATTAAGTCAAATTTAATTTTTATTATGGTTGAAAAATGATTCCCATTAGAACCCGTTATTTTTCAATAAATGATTGTTCTCATTTTAAAAGTAAAAAATCCTATATTTAGAAAATTATTTATATAAAATGGATATTATTTTGGTAATCACGACTTCCAATTTATCTAACAATGAATTTGTCATGATTTTATAAGTTAGAAAGAATTTTTGGGTAAAATTTATATAATATATAAATACAAAGTGTGTTTTTTGACATCAAAATGGACAAATAGTGTTTCATAAATACAATAAAAGTGATATTCGACAAAATATATGTATTAAATTTAAGATAATGGTATTTTTGATTTACTGGACATATTTTATAATTTCTTGCAGAAAACTCCAAAATGTATATCATATTTTAAGATTTTAATTTCATTTCTTTAATAATTTTACTCTCATCTAGATAAGAAAGGATAATATTTTAATATTTTTGACCCATAGAAATAAAAATATTTTCCTTCCAATCTTAATTGGAAAAAACAGTGGTCAAAAACTTTTGAAAGGTTTTTGGATTTCTATATTTAATTATATAGATTGCAAAACCAATTTTTGTGAAATAATAATAAATTACACTATCATTTCCTATATAAACTCACCCATGCTCCCACATCTAATTACTAAAAAGTGTTGGATAACATTCCTACCTAGTATCATATCTCTAGAATCCAAATGTGTTTAATTAAGCCCACAACAAACCCCTCTTAAAGATTTCGATGTCACACACTCAAGTAAAGGATTCCTTCTTTTTTCATTTTTATCCCTTGATTCCTTATTTTGTGACCCCCTTTTATTTTCACTTAAAAATGATGGGGTCTATTTTTTCACCTCCAAAATACATCCATTATAATGTTTGAATTATTATTTACCCCTTTATCTCTCCCATGTACACATGTTAACATGGAATCATTTCATAAGAGCTATTTCATTCCTCCCCTTTCTTCATGTATATTTTTATGTTACTTCTTCCATTTACAAATTCATCATTTTGGAAAATGAAATTTTTTGATATCCTTACATATTATTTCCTGTGAAAATTATTACATAACCCTTTCACTCTCAATAAACCCATTTTTTAAATCCCTATGTAATTTCGTTATGCTGTTGAAATTGTACCATGATATTCCATGACAAAATCATTTTGTAGTGAATTCCATTCTCATTTATTTATCAAGGTTATTCACCTTTATTAACATATACTTATTATTTTTAGACATTCATATATGAATTCCACATTTATTTATAATGGAATAAATTATGATGTTGAATGAATACATGTTATATGATATATGTGACACACCTAAGCATGAGATTTAAATGTTTATGAAGGGTGTGAACTAATAGGGCTCCACTACATTGGGTAATGTTTCGTATCATGATACATCCGGTTTGGATAGGGGTATACATGATTACATTATAATAATTTCTTCCACCTTGTTGGGACAGGGGTTTACCTGATCCTTTTATGTTAATGATATAGTGTTTTGAGATGTTTCCACATTTCAATGTTATGATAATCATGTTATATCATGATTTTATGTTCATTTTTCTCTTAAGCTCCATTGATATTCCTATTGCAAAACATGTATTGTTTTCATCGTGTTTCTCCATGTTTACTCCCTTACCATGATTTATATCTCAACCTATTTTAATTAATTTCCTTAGGTTATACAATTCAATGATACATATAATGTAATGCTTTGGTCATGTTAAAGTTGTTTTCAATAATGATATTGTATATTTTGTCTTCAATTTTCATGTAATGTTATTAAGCCCCAAATTCACTAAAGCTCTCAATTTTATAGGTTGTATCATATAAAAATTGATTATATAAAACAGGTTTAAATGTGAAATAGAGACATTGGTTGTTATAATTAATAATATATAATAACAACTAATAATTTTTTTCATCATTTTAAATTAACTTCCTTTCATGTATTCAAATGAACCGATCATGAAAACTATGAAAACAAACACTCTCGAATGACCAAATTCAAGTCATAAACTCATCCAAAATACTATAACAGAACATAATAAAACTATAATGATATATATTTATTTATAAATGGTTATTTAATTGTAAATTACGGAATTTAATGTGATTATATTGGGCATTAAACTGAATAAATAATTAAAAAACAAGGTTAGTAGAATTCTCACTGAACTATCATTATTTGGATTTTCCCACATTCACCCCATTTTCAATATGAATATTATTTATATATCAACTCATAATCACTATCTTAAATTTTTTGGGATATAGAAGTTTTATTATTGGGTTTATGATAATCACAATTTTTCTCAAAAGAACCCTTCACAAAAAATATCGCTTTCACTTCTCGTTATAGTATCTTCTTCAATAAAGGTCGTTGATTCAAGGATTTTTCCCCTCTATAATATCGATAGACCAATTTCATGAATGTATTATTATTATATGAAACCCATTCCATTCTAGGGATTATTTTCCTTCCATGATTTATATTTGTTCTCTGTAGAATGCATGATAATGTAAATGTTATGACGTGATAGGTATGCCCCAAATTATATAGCACCCCAATTCATTGTGAAAATTGATGAACCTATAAAGACAAAGTGAAATATGCAAGAATATGATGAGAAATTTTTTCACAAAAATTTGTGGTTGTTGACCACTAAGATATGACGTTTCAATTTTATACATTCCCATATTTCATTCATTTATGTAATGCTTCCTCTCCTGAATATGATGTTATGATTATGCTCACCAAATTTCATATTGTTACATTGTTTTATCAATCCCCTTATTGGGATTTTTAGCTCAATCATTTTTATGTATATCCTCATGTGACTACATGTAAAAAGGTTAATATAAGGGAAAATAAAAACCAACAAAATAATAAATTCATTAAATGTATATTTTTTACATTGTAAATGTTATGTATGGTTCTACTATACTGAAGAAAAAAATCATTAGGATCCAGAATGTGTAATTATTATATGTTTATTATTTCTAAAATGATATATTACTAATGTAAGAATATCCAAGTCACTATATTTGGTATCAGAAGATGGTTTGTTTAATTTCAAAATTAATATGGGAGAACACTAGTGAAACCCATAGTATGTGACTAATTATATATAAGAACATAAAATTATTTTCTAAACATAGGGATACCATAAGATATTTAATTAGAAATAAATTCAAAATGGAATAAATTAATTATTAATGGTGTGTTGAATTTTTTCAAACCTTTTATATTTCAGAAAATTGTGTGAACTAAGAGACACCAGTCCTACAACCCGTGCGAGGTATAATGCATTAATGTCTTCATCACATCCCCAATGCTTCAAGTGGTTGGGTTTAAAATTTTATGGTGATGCGTACCCAGAACTCTTAGGTTATGAATTATAACATGAATAATTTGTAACATCTTCCTTCACAAAAGTAGGAGAAACTTTATATCTGGGGTTTTTATATGGAAACGACCACCAATGTTTAGTAGATCTTCTGATCCACTAGTTTCTGAATAGTTGGTTGACTCGATGAAGATGATCTTTTCTATGCATTGCATTTCTATGGAGTATGTGACTATTTTTATTAATTATCTAAATGGATAAGATGACCAAATGTTGGTGTTGATTAAGAACACCATATTGAGGGATAAAATTGAAGAGATAAAGTGGGAAGAATTTAAGATACTGATTCTTAATAAATGATTTCCTTGAAAAATTCATACAATGATGGAGAAATAATTATTTGATCTGAATAAAAAGGTTGGAGAGTTTTCCAAGGACTAAATATCTAATTTCTCAATTCTTTCAGGGTAATCTTCATATTTTTTTATAAAAAATAGTTCAAAAATTGATAGATTATTTAGTGTTTTAAAACCACACCTTTATTAGGGTCTTGAAATATGAGACATTAAGTGTTATAAAAATGTTTTTGGATGTGCCCTCAAAGTGGTTATAATGTTTTGATAATGTTATTATACATATTTTTAGAAGAAATGATTGATTGATTTTCATTCCATTAGATCTAATGGGAATGGTGGAAAAAAACCATCCAAATGACAAATATTTTCGAGGAAGAATCATGGGAACTACCTAAAAGGGATGGGTAAATGCTTCAAGTGGGGTAGAGAAGGACACAAAACTCATGAATTTCAAAAATAAAATAGGAAGAAGGAAAATGTGGTGGATGAAAGGATAGACCCACCCTTGGTCCAATGCTAAAACTGTAGGGAGAAATGGCACTATACAAGCTAGAGCACTAAACCACAAGACCTCAAGGTTAATCAGTGTTAGTATCTACTAAAACCAAATGAGGAAGGAATGGATTGTGCCATCACTACTAATGAAGTTGAGCAAGAAAATGAATTCATGAGAGTTAGACATATTATCCACTCATTAATGGAAATTTTTTTATTTGATTGTAGTTCTACTTATTCCTTTTTATCACTCACGTTTTCTATAATTATTGTATTGAAACCTCAAAATCATAAAATAATGATATCTATAAAAATATTAATTGGTTATATAATTGGAACCAAATTATTATATTCTTTTGGAAAATCTTTTAATACTTCTCCTTGTGGAATTCGATGCAATAATGGGGATGGATTTGTTATCTTTATATGGAGGGAACATCTACATTCCAGAAAACTAAATAAATTTTCATATTCTAAATGATCCGATGACCCTCTACAAATGAATGGATGATCTTGAATATCCTTAGAAAAATCATTCAATGGTGTGGGTATTTAATATATATGAATAATAATACCTCACTCTAATAGATGAGTCAAAAGAAGGTATCAACTAGGGAGAAATACCCATTTTTATGGAATACAATGATTTATCTCTCAAAGGGTTACCCAGACTCCCCCAGATCATGGGGTAGAAATAAAAACCGAACGCATACCTGATGATACTATTATGTCAACATGTCCCTATTTGAATGATCTTATTGAACTTATGGAGTTAATGAATCAACTAAAAAACATTTGGAAAATGGATTCATATTCTCTAGTTCGTCACCTTGGGGTGCACCAGTTTTTAGTTTCATGATGAAGGACGAATTAATGTTGGTTTTTATCAATTATTTGGAACTCCAAAACATCACTATAAAAAAATATGTATCCTCTTCCAAGGATTTAAAACATGTTAGATTAGTTGAGTGAAACTTAGTACTTCTCAAAAGTGGATATTTATTTTGGATATCATCAACTAAAGGTGTTTAATAATGATATTCATAAGGGTGACTTCCATATAAGGAATGGGAACTATGAGTTTTTTATTCCCTTCAGACATACGAATTCCCATGTGATCATCATGGATTTTATGAAAAGATGTTTTACAAATTACCTTGATAAAATTGTGGTAGTGTTTAATACTGAAATTCTCATCTACTCCATGATCAGAGAGGAACATGAAGAACATATAAGGCATGATTGGATGACATTGAGCAAGTAGAAGATGTACATCATGTTCAAAATGTGTGACTTTTCGATTCATCATGCCACATTCATGGGACATGTGATCAAAATAAATGGAAATTATGTTGAAACTTCAAAAACAATGGAAATTTATGAGTGACCCAAACACTATAGTGTCAGGTAAATTTTTGGTTTACTATGATTAGATGGGTACAATAGATGTTTTTTGATAAAATTATCATTATTTTCAAGCCCATTAATTATTTAAACAAGCATAAGGGTAAATTATATCTAAATAGAAGAATTTGAGGAATGCTTCAAGGAGCTAAAGAGAAGGCTGATCACTGCACCTATACTCACATTACTAAAAAGTGGAGAATGTATGGTGATATATGATGATTCTTCAATGAATGTGCTGAGTTGTGTACTCATGTAAAATTTTAACGTGACATCCAATACCTCATGGAAGGTAAATATCCATTATAAAAACTACTCTTTGTATTTTCTAGATCTAGTAGTTGTAATTTTTCAATGAATTACTTGGGACATGGTGGTAGCACTGGGATTTTGTGGATTGAGCTTATAAAAATTAAAATCATAAAACTCTACATATGTAACCATAAAATTATATCTATGGAAAGTTATGTAGATCACCCCTACGATATATGGAGCTGGAGAATTAGAGTTGTCGGGACAGAGTATTGTATAGGAGACATCGGAGAAGGTGAAATTTATTCAAAAACGATTGGCTATGGCTCAGATTAGGTATATGTTTTACTCTAATAAAAGGAGATTAAACCTATATTTTTTGTATTATGATCATGTTTTCCTTCAGTTGTCTCCTACGATGGATTACCAATGGATACAGAGGCAATCCATGTTGTTACCCAGGTTTGTGGTACGATTTGCGATAGTGGTGAGAATCAAGCTGATCACATAATGATTGGATCTTCCATAGAAATATAGTGTTATGCATGATGTCTTTCACATTTAACACCTATTCTAGTATCACTCCAACCTTTTACATGTGATCTATGTAGATGTGGTTAACCTATAGATAGATGCATCCTTTGAGGAACATATGATATGTGTGATGGATCGTAGTGTGAATGTGATCTCAGGAAAGACTGTGTTAATAGATCCTGTTTTATCGATATATAGACATGCCCATGATGAAACATGGGAATATGATGAAAACATGAGAAATCAATGGCCCAATTTTTTTGGGTCAAAACCTTAAAAATCAGGGATGTAGAACATTTTTTATTCATAATTTGTCCACCTTGAAAGAATAGAGAGTCAATTGGGATAAAGGGGATTCCCTTGGACTCAACTAATTTCATCCACAAAAGAACTCTCCTCCTAGGCTATTGGGCCTGTACTTTATTATTACATTTTTATCTATTTCCTAGAATAAAAAATCATATTATTATGATCATGGATATAAAACTCATTGATGAATTGTTTTAAGGTGGGGAGATTGTAAGATCCCTACATTTTCTGTATTTATCATGGGAAATAAATTTAGGTAATATTTGTTTTTTTAAGTAATTTTTTTTTGGATTTATGACATGGGGTGTGTTTGGGTGGATTATTGAGAAAAAATTAATAAAAAGTTTATTTGTAATGTTTCTTCATAGATAGAGAAAACAATGCACACAATATAGGTAATTGTGCATCCTTAGATTGTGAGGGATGCAAGGTTAGAACATGATTTTCCTAATAGTGCACCCCTGCCTATATACCCATGTACAGAGTTTCATTTCACCTATATATTAGTTTTAAAATCTCCCATATTCCCAAAACACCTCAAATTCAGCCGTGACTCAAGACTAGACGTTTTAAATGATTTTAGAGCATTCTAGATGGGGTCAAAGTTAGTCTGAACTTATTTCTTCAAGATTCAAACCCTGAATCTAAGATACACTTTTCTCCTTGTATGTGGATCTCCTCCCAATGCATATCTCATGCATTCATCACTTTTTTCATAATATTTTTGGAGAATATATACAATGTTTCATCATATCTAAACATAATCATTGAGATCAATATCTTGGACAATATATCTTGGTCTAAATTGATAAGATAATGGCATAATTGATATTGTTTTAGGGAATTAGATCTAGAACATAGATATACGTCTTTGTACTAATAGGATATTGGTGAAATTCATTAAGAGAACATGCGTCACTTAATATAGGTAGGTGGTCTAAAATCTATTTAATATAGTCATTGATTTGATGTTTGTATTCAATAATATAGAATTTCTAGCATTATTTTGCAGTTGATTTCATAAATATGTTTAATTATGTAAAAAATTTATTTATTGAAGAATTATTGAATTAAATTATTAATTGAAGAATTTATCATGTGATTAAGTGGTCATCCCATTGGAGAAATAGTTTTGTGAAATTGATTATTAGAGTTTGGGGTTATAATATATATAATTAATCATTGGACTAATAAGGTGATATTGAATTGGTTATACTGATATAATTATTCTTGAATTAATATGGCCCCTTATATTATAATTTTTATAATTAAAATTGACATTAATTTTGAACTTTTGAGATTTAGAATGAGATAATTTATATTTGAAAATGAAAAATGGGATATAAATTAGGATATTAATTAATTAATTGTGGAAATAAATAACTGGATTGGTGTAATTAATTAATTTGGGACTCGATTAAAGATATTTGTGTATATAAAAAATTGTTTAGTTATTATTGGAATTTAGGTGGATAATAAATTAAGAATTATTTATCTATGAAAAATTGGCACATGGCCATTCTAAATTGTTAAATGGAAACATTGCCATTGTACTTGTGTGTAATGAAATGGGAACATAATAATTCAAATGAAAAGTATTAATGGTAATATGGTCGTTGTACTTATGGGTTAATGAATGGGAACATGGTATAACGTCCCGGCCTGAATGACCATCGACCCGAGGGCCGAACCGGTAGGTCACATGGCCCCAAGCGCGTCTCCCCGTATGCCAGAGGCTGCCGACTAGCATCGAGGGTCTCGGAAGGTGATAGTGGGGAGACTATACCCTCATGTTAGAGTAACACAGCGGTATTATCAGAGTAAATGACATTCAATAACGGAAGCGGTAAACAATCGAACGCAGAAGAAAAATATAGGTGATAACTATTATATAAAGGTTATTCAAATCTAGTTTACACGATACAGGGATGATGAATGATATAATGTGAAAATAGGAAACAATACAGCATGCTTTCAATAAAATACAAAAGAAATGATGAAAAGACAGCAAGGCCCGACGGGCGATCTCCTGAGCATCCCAAGCTCCCGCTTGGTCCTTTGCTCCTAACTCCTCAGGTACAAACATCACAACTCAAAACCTAGGTCCTGCAAGAAAGAAGGTCTACTCGGGTACCCTAGTGCAATGGTGGCCCGAGTAGGGTGAGAGATATAAATCTCAGTAGGCCTACAACACCGGTGTCAAACCCAATCTAGACTGTGCAATATTAATTAAAGCAGTAAGAAGGTATAACATGATTCAATAAGCAGAACAACGTAGAATAACAACACTCGTCCAGGTTCCCTAAGGACACCCGACAACTATACTAGCATTGGATCATTGCCCGTAAAGTAACCTGATCATGTCACCATATATATATATATATAATCATTTAGATCCTAGATGGAGTGGGGTAATAATTCCTCCCACCCATTAATAAGATTAGCGGGCATGATGTGAGAATTATTCTCGTCCCAATAGGTCAACTGGAAAGGGGTAATAATGTCTCCCTTCCATACATGTATCGAGATTAGCGGGCACGATGTAAGAAGTCCTCTCTTCCCTAAAAGAGATTGGAAAGGGGTAAGAATTCCTCACTTCCATCACGTTCATTCAACCAGCATTGGGTATAATTTCCTCTCATACAACCACGTAAAACATCACAAGAAGTCAACTGGAAAGGGTTAGGAATTCCTCCTGTCCAGACATGTACTGTCACACTGGAATGGGGTATAACTGCCTCCCATCCAACCACGTATCTTTTACAAGGTGGCCTCAAGATTCACTCTCCATTATTTTCATTCACTATGTGGCATCATCATGTGTGCACTCTTAATATATCCATGTCCATAATATACTACTTATGGAATTACCTCATAAGATTTCAAACAATCATATTACAATAAAAAAAATCATAAAGCCCATATCCACAAAAATAGTTATAATCACGTTCTTAAAAATATACCTAAGGAAAACCATCTCAAGTATCATTATCACATTTATACTTAAGGAAAATCCTCTTAAGTATCCATTTAAAGACATTAACATATTCATCACATTTATATAATGTACATGAGGCAACCCGCTCATGTACGGTATTGGATAACCCCCAATTCATTCTTCATTCCTCTTATAACATTTCAAAGACATCTAGGAATTTACAAAGAATAAAAAGGTGCTATGGACTACCCCTCCTAGGTATGTCCCGTTCACTAGACCCATTCCATTAACATAAGTGATGCTTATTCGATTATCCTAAGGCATGGTCTTACCAGCCTATTCCATTTCATCAAAAGAGCACAACTGTCATTATTTAACCATTTGGTACAATTCAGAGGAAACGTGACATCATCAATTATCACCAAAGCACAACATGAATTTTGTAGGAAAGCGTAAGAATATACATCCTACATTTATGATGAAGATAGAGCACCTATGATTGAGGGTTTTTATTATTAAATCGTTAGTTTAGTGACCAAGAAACCATTCTAATCGTCCCTAAAATTCACAGTCTTTTCCAAAAAGCATTAAATTGTAACTAAACCCGCATAATTAACATACTAAAGCAGTATATAAATAACTCACTAAAACTTCACTTTAAATTAATGGAAAGGAGAGGGATACTTCCTCAAGGTGGATCCAACTGTCTGCTCCGGATCGTGACTCTTTCTATCTAAGAGCCGCTGCTGCTCCCCGACGAGGAATATGTGATTTCAAATGCGCTTAAGGACACCTAGCCTCTCAAAATCAAACCGCGGACTGAAACAACTACAATCCACCTCACCTTCGGCAGTGGATGTCGTACGCACATCAACAAGGTCCTGGGGGACCTTCCCCACAACCCTGGAACAAGAGAAACAAGAAAGAAACCAAAAACAACCAAACCCTAAAACTAGGGGTGCACGGCCGAATGATTTTTGGGCAAGGAGGAGCCCTAAAATCGACCAAGAAGGGAGGAGGAATGAGGGAGAAGCTAACCATGGATATTATTGGAATAATAGCCCAGGAAAATGTAGTAGAGGAGGTTCGGTCAGGGGAGGGCTCGTGCGAGGACGAGGTGCCATGTGAGGAGGGGTTGTTTCACATGGTCTGCTGAGAGAAAGGTGAGGGAGATTCTTGTAGTTTATGTTTTTATTTCAAAATAATTTTAAATATTTTGAAAACCCAAAACAGGGCGTGGATCATGGCTTTGGCCACACGGTTTTTCAAATCGTGCCCCAACCATGCAACCCCCACTGGACACCAAAGAAACCCCGCACGGGCTGGCCGCACAGTTCGGGGAAACCATGCACAGGTAGTGCATACTTCTCTATCTCCCTGATTTAAGCCGCAAGGTTTGGGATACACGGTTTGGGAAGCCGTGAACCAACTGTGGGCCTTTTTTTGTTCATTAAAAACAAGACTCCTTCAGGTATGATGCACCCAAAACACATCGAGACACTCTAGAAACTTCTCAGGCCTTCCCCAACCCCAGAAACATTAAAAAGAATGGGGCAATCCTTCAGAACCTCGTTCCAAAGCATGATTATAAAATCAACCGGTTTAATAACTGGAAAAGATAAATTTCCCCCACTTTTTATCCTAGGTCACAATGTGGTTCATTACAACCTTACCACATTGGAACTTCTCGTCCCCGAGGAGCTTACATGAACAACACACACCTCACTTGACCTATAAGGGTCATGAAGTGTCGTTCAAATGATCAAATTATGTTTCCAAACACCCCACACACAAATGAACATCCACTTAAGCACACATCGCTTAAGATGTCAACACTTGAGCAAACGCTCGTTTTCCAACCGAAACTCCTAGATGAATCTTACCCGAGCCCGTCATACCAGAGACACAAACTCATCTTTATCTCTCCAAGCGACCAATAAAATGTACATCCCACCTTATATTTTTAACATTAAGCGGTCAAAACGCAATCCAGATCTCCACAACCTTTTAAAAGGAATTTCAAAAGCACGCTCCAAGAATTCCAAAGACACACCTAGCGTGATTTTGAAATGATCTAACAGTCTATTTCCCCATAGACCTCAAATCCCAAAAAAAGAGAAAAGTCAAGCCACTCTGGATGACTATTCAAGAAGACTCCTGGCTTAAAAGGCCAATGCTTTATAAGCTGAACAACGATGCCTCCTCCCAAGGAATCTTACACTTACTAGGAGAATGTTCACCGATGCCCATACCCGACTCCCGGTGACATCTCTAAGATCAAACCACGAGAGAAAACACACCTCCTGCATGCCACACCAAAGAGAACAACCAAATGAGCTCAAAAACTTTCAAAAACATTATCACAGCATATGACTGAAGCTCTCTTAGCACATCCATGACAAAATCAAGATAGGGGACATGCTAGTCGCATATCAGAGTACACTAAGTGGAATTAGACGGATTCCAGTTAACCGTTTCTGAAAACTGGAAAGGCGTAAAGGTCGAACAACCATTGGTCGACTATAAATAAAATACTCAGCTTCACCTGCCGACACATCAAGATTTCTAAACCGATCACAATCCCTTTTTCCCGCACAAGGCATTTTGTGATCGTTCTTGATTTACCACCAATGTCCTCCATGACCAACGGTGTTTATTAAAAAATGGTGTTGTTAACACCGCCAACCAGATCAAAGTTGCGCTGCTGAGCATGCATCGATGCGTAACGACACCTGCAAGCTTCATAGGCATTCAAAAAAACCTAATCATTCCCAAATGGCCATTATTGAAGTGTTCTTTCTACCCGGAAGAACAAACTTCACTAAACCGACACGACACATCCCATATTAGATGTGTTGGTATCACCAAAAAAAGAAAAGACCATCTGCTCATAAGCGAACTAGTTTATGATGCTTAAATAGGCATGTGTCACTCCTATGATCCACAATCACCAAGTCGAAATGCACAAGATATCCAAAGCAACAAGATCAGCGTGTCCCCCACCCGAGTCTTCTGAAAATCATCCCGAGCATTGGGACAACTTGATTCTCAACCACTCAGGTCACTCTACCTCGGAGATGACCCAAAACCATAAACAACAGAACAAGATATTTAGTTGAATGTCGTTTCACCTTATAAGACCATTTACATAGCCGAAAACATACCTAGTCGTCCATTACCATGAATAAGAAAAGGTCAAATGACCAAAAAAAAGCAACCGACCATGCCATAGGCATGTCTAACCAACTAATACAAATTATTACCCAAATCTCACACCTGTGACAAGGTCAAGAGTAACATGACCACTCGCCCAAATGGGGGCATCATTGGAACTAAAAGTACTAAAAGGGAAAACGGAACCCGAAAAATTCCAAACATCTAAAAGATCATAGCACAAGAAAGGCACTGAAACATTAAGTGTTCTACCCACCACATGATAACCCCACACGTAAAACAAACATCGACCCATGCACTTGGTCACGCCCAACAAAAGTCATCCGGCTCAAACCTAACATTCATTCCATTTTCCAAAATAAAACAAACTTCCATGAAAAATGCTTATGGTTCCATCTCAAGGGACTCACAAGAAAGACTTAAATTTCCCTCACACGAGGTTTCAACAAAGGACACCACTACATGTTCTTTTTCCAAGCCCATTATATTAATTCACGTTAATTTTTTTAATCACTTTAAAAGATTCAATTCAAAACTTCATGTACCCTTTCAAAACCAAAAAATAACTAGGCACTTGATCATTTTTAAAAAATAGCTCAAAGAAAAGCATGCAAGTCTCAACATACTTCCTTTTAACCACTAAACATTTATCAGGAATCCCATCTTATTCTGGCAACTTATAATAATAAAATCATTTTAAACAATTCAGGCGACCTATGAGGGTCCCAACAAGCCAAAACTTGTCAGGTCAAAATCAAACATATTTTACACTAATAATCATCTCAAAAAGAATCGTGCCATACATTCATTATGAGTTTCCATTTCCCAACAAATGAAGAGCCCATACAATCCATGGGTTGAAAATTGGCTCCCAACAGAAAAAACAAATTACATTCCAGAATTAAACATGCTCATGGAAATCATCCAGTCATATGGGTAGCCACCTACCAACCTATAAAGTTCCCAAACACGTTACAGTTAGGAATTTGGATAGCTTTGATCAAAACAAATCTCATTTTACAATATGACTTTAGAAACCCCTTTTTCTAGAAATTCAATCACACAGGTTACCCTTTCCCAATAATAAGGTGCTGATACCCCTTACAACTGAAAATTGTCTACTGTTGTAATTGCAAACATTTAATTTGGTCGAAGAAACCAATTCCATATTAACTGAATCTAGCATGTTATCAAAAGCATTAACACAAAAACATGTTATACCATAGAAGCATGGAAAAAATACCATGGCACCATTCAAAACAGAAGGCATCAACTAATGCATCCTAGATGGCATGGAATAATGCATGACATGTGATTTCTAACAATTTTTCTATATGATGCATAAAATGGCATACCCTCGTATCATTGGGTTGCAATAGAAATGGAACCCACAATTGCATCAACAATATCAACCGAAACCATGTGCATCAACCAATGGTGAAATCAAATCAATTGTAATAATCAAAATCATTAAAATAACAATTTCATTCGAGGGATTTTGGCTTTTCCCTGTACATGGGTTAGCTACTCCAAAGCGCAGCTTATTATTAAATTCCATATCCTTCTTTTCTCTATCTATTGTCGCCAAATAGTAAAACAAACCATAATAAGAAACTTCCTCTGATACCACTTTGTAACATCCTGGCCCGGCTGGCCATCGAATCAGTGGCCAGATTGGTAGGACACATGGCCACAAGCGCATCTCCTCATACTTCATAGGATGTTGACTAGAAGCGAGTGTCTCGCGAGGTGATAGTGGGGAGACTATACCCTCATGTTAGAGTAACACAACTGTATTATTAGAGTAAATGAAATTCAATAATGGATGTCGTAAACAATTGAAAGGCAGAAGAAAAAGATATGTGATAACCATTTTATAAAGGGTGTCCAAATCCAGTTTACACGATACAGGGATGATGAATGATACAATGTGAAAACAGGAAAAAATAAAGCATGCTTTCAATATAATACAAAAGAAATGAAGAAATGAAAGAAAGGCCTAACGAGCCATCTCCTTATTATCCCAAAATCCCACTTGATCCTTCTCTTCTAACTCCTCAGGTACAAATAGCACAACACGCAACCTAGGTCTTGCAATCAAGAAGGTCTACTCATGTACCCTAGTGTAATGGTGGCCCGAGTAGGGTGTGAGATATAAATATAAGTAGGGCAGCACCACTGTTGTCAAACCCAATCCAAATTTTGTAATATTAATTAAAGCAGTAAGCAGGTATAATGGGATTCATTAAGCAGAACAACATAGAATAACAACACCCATCCAGGTTCCGTAAGGACACTTGATGGATATACAAGCTTCGGCTCATTGCCGGTAAAGTAACATGATCATGTAACCATATATATATATATATATATATATGTATAAGAAATTACATCATAGATAGAGTTGGGTAATAATGACTCCCACCCATTAATACGATTAGCGGCCACTATGTAATAATGATTCTCATCCCTATAGGTCAATTGGCAAGGGGTAAGAATTCCTCCCTTCAATACACTTATCGAGATTAGTGGACATGAGGTAAGAATGCCTCTCGTCCGTAAAAGAGAGTGGAAAGGAGTATGAATTCATCCCTTCAATCATGTTCATTCAACCACCATGGGGTATAACTGCCTCCCATCCAACTACGTAAAACATCACTACAAGTCAACTGGAAAGGGGTATGAATTCCTCCCTTCTAGACATGTACCGTCTCACTAGCATGGGGTATAACTACCTCCCATACAACCACGTATCTGTCACAAGGTGGACCCAGCATGCACTCACCTTTTTATCATTCATTATGTGCAATCATCTTGTGTGCACTCACAAAATAACCATGTCCATAAAATACTTCTTATGGAATTAACTCATAAGCATTCAAATAATCATAATACAATCACAAAAAATCAAACAACACATATCCACGTAAATTTTTATAATCACATTCATACAAATATACCTAAGGCAAACCATCTCAAGTAACATTATCAAATTTATAATTAAGGAAACTCTTCTTAAGTATCCATTTCAATACATTAACATATTCATCACATTCATATAAGGTACATGAGGCAACCCGCTCATGTACGGTACTGGCTAACCCCAAAATCATTCTTCATTCCTCTTATATCATTTCAAAGACAAATAAAAATATACAAAGAATAAAAAGTTGAGAGGGACTACCCCTCCTAGGTAAGTCCCATTCACTAGATCCATTCCATTAACAGAAGCTGTGCTTATTCCATTATCCTATGGCTTGGTCTTACCACCCTAATCCATTTCATCCAAAGAGCACAACTTTCATGGTTTAAACATTTGGTACAATTCAGAGGAAACATGACATCATCAATTATCATCAAAACACAATAAGAATTTAGCAAGAAAGCATATGAATCTACTTCTTAATTTTATCCTGAAGACAGCACACCTCTGATCGAGGAGTTTTATTATTAAATCGTTAGTTTAGTGAAAAATCAACCATTTTAATCATGTCCCTACAATTCACACTCTTTGCACAAAAGCATTTAATTGAATGTAAACATGCATAATTAACCTACTAAAGCAGTATAGAAATAACTCACTAATAATTCATTTTAAATTGAAGGAAAGAAGAGGGATCCTACCTCAAGGTGAATCAATCGGTCAGCTCCAGCTCTTGAAGATTTCTAACTAAGAGATGATGTTGCTCCCCCACGAGGCATATGTGTTTTCACATGTGCATAAGGACGCCTAGCCTCTTAGAATCAACTCGGTGGACCGAAACAACCATAATTTGCCTCGCCTTTGGCGGTGGATGTCATATGCACACCAAAAATGTCCCGGGGGACCTTCTGCACAACCCTAGAACAAGAAGAACAAGAAAGAAACTGAAAACAACCAAACCCTAAACAAAGTGGTGCTTGGCCAAACGAAATTAAGGAAAGGAGGAGACCTAAAATTGGTCATGAAGGGAGGAGGAAAGAGGTAGGAGCTTACCATGGAGATTATAGGAAGAATCTCCACGGAAAATGGAGTAGAGGAGGTCCGTCCAAGGGAGGGATCGCTTGAGGCCGAGGCGTCATGGGAGGAGGGGGTGTGTCACGTGATCTACCGAGAGAAAGGTGAGGGAGAGTCTTTTAGTTTAGGTTGTTATTTGAAAATCATTTTAATAGTTTAAAAAATCAAAACAGGGCATGACGCATGGCATGGGATGAACGGTTTGGCAAACCGTGCACCAACCGTGTATCCCCCACTGGGCACCAAATACACCTCGTACGGGGTGGCCACATGATTTGGGGAAACCGTGCACAGGCCATGCAGACTCCTATGTCTCCCTGATTTAAGCAGAACGTTTTGGGAAGCCGTGTGCCAACCGTGGGCCTTCTGTTGTTCTTTAAAAACCAGCCTCCTTGAGGTACGACGCACCCAAAACACATCAAGACACTCGGTAAACGTCTCGGTCCTTCTCCAAACCCCAAAAAAATTAAAAAGAAGGGTTCAAACCTTTGGAACCTCATTCTGAAGCCTGATTCTAAAAATTACCAATTTAATAATTGAAAAAGGTCATTTTCCTTCAATTTTTAACCTAGTTCAAAATGCGGGTCATTACACATGGTCTATCTATTGAGATGTAGGAATAATTTCATAGTTATCTTATAAATATTTTAATGGTATGTTTGGAATTTATGTGTGAATCTAAATAATTGAAATAATGGAACTTTGAGATATGGCCTCATATTATAATACATTGAACTCTTGCATTAGTGAAATTATGTAATTATATACCATATCAACTATAAATACTATGATATCTGGAATGATTCAAAGATGTTATTAATATAAGATTATACATAGGGAGTACATTGGGCTCTGGAACGACTCGAAACTAGTAAAGAGTTACAGAAATTCCCAGGAATTGTAGAGGTAATATGAAAAAATAAATACTAAATGTTAATGTTATTAATATTTATTTATGCATTTCCATCTTTTCTTTATCGAACAACTTGCAATATCTTATGACCAAAATTTATCTAGACATCGTTAGTGGTGGCATACTGAGTTATACTCACACCCTGTTTGGGATGCCTGATTGGTACCTGAATATACATTTCTGTAAAAGGACAAGTTATGGGAGACTACCTTGTTTTAGATTACCGATTAGGTTTAGAGCATGGATGATGAAAACCAGATATGGTCTAGGAACCTAATGGGAGTCTATAGTGTCTTTATTTTATGTTTTCGTTTATGAAATTTGATGCATATATTTTCATAAAATGTCTCCCTTTCAGTTGTATTTTTTTCTATTTTGGTTATCATATTACATAGGAATTGTTCAGGTTATATATGATTCCTCATTAGTTTATCTATTTCATTGATTGTTATATTCTAATAAAAGAGGGTAAAGTATCCCCATGACTGACTTACCAGACCCTCACTACTAGTCGGCAGCCTCTGGTTCATGGGGTGGCACACTTGAGTTTATGTGGAAAATTGGCTTGGGGCACCGTCATGTGGTTCCTTGGTCGGGATGATACACCTAGTCACAATACCTTTAATTAATGATAATATTGTACATAAACAACCTAAATGACCATAAATAAATTAATATGTTATTCTAAAAGATAATTTATCTATTATTAGAAATATGTTATCCCTGAATATTTCCATTTAACTTAGTCGCATATTCTTCCTATAAATGTATGAACATCAATTAAAAAACCCTATCACCAAATAAATTTATAACCTCTACAGTTTTTTATTTAGCATATTTTTCCACTGAAACAATTAATCATAATAAAGTTTTATTACCTCAAAAAAATACACATATTAACACAAAAAAATTATTTATATGAAAATAAATATTTCTTAGTTGAAATTATAAAATAAAAAATAACATTTCCATTAAAAAACATTTCAATGTTATAGATTCAATACATTCCTAAATTTTCAAGAAAAAACAAACTAAAAAATAATCCTTATGTATTACATAACCCTCATTAGGTTTATAATATAACATAATATGATTAATAAAATACCAACACCTCATGAATTTTATGAAACATCAAATAAACACATACATTATTCTAATTCATTTGAAAACCATTAACCACGATTTTTCATATTAAACCTCAATAATTCCCTAATAAAATATATAATAGGAATAATTACTTATGATTCATAAATATAAATACAATTTTGAATACTAATTAATAATTATTATGAAAATTTCAAATAATTCATAACATTGAAACATTTTTTTCCCATTCATTCCAATCCCAATTATTATGTCTGAGGTCAACTGATTAACTAGGTCGTGTCCCTTCATTATCAAAATACCTGAAATCATTTACAATTCCCACAAATACTTGTATTTACTAAGATATATAATATTTAAAATTAAATTTATGTTTCTAGATATCATATTTTATAAAAAATAATTTGTCTTGAAAAATAGTTTTTACAATATCATCTGCCATTACATTTCAATAAAACCTTAGGATAATGCTTCGCATGAGTTTTTGGAGTAATGGTTTGAACCTATCATAATAATAAAATATTATAAAAAATTAATGATATATGAAGCTCAATGTTCACCCTCTATCATAGAAGAATAACCTATAGAATCCTATTTTATGGATAATCCATTGTAAACACTCAATAATGAACCAGAGTATATTTCTAAGAATGAGTACAATTTTAATGTTTAATTTTTAAATCATACTCAATATTATATCATGCTCTATCATGATATCAAGGAATATAATATGATTTAAATATAGAATTAAATTATTTTCATTAATTTTTAACGATATAAATATTGCCCATGTTAAATGGGATAGCCTATGAAATTTATAGTGAATGTGAATCAATTTTTATTGACTGGGGATTTTTGTTTTATTTTAATCTATCCATATTGTGTAAAAAACATTACAAAAGACTCTAATTTTTTTGAATAAATAATGAATAAAATAATTATGAAAAATATTTAACATCTAAATTAATTTTAATTGACTTACTATAAGATATGGTTACTTTCACTCTATAACACATTAAGATAATTTTATTTTATCAATGGTCTCCATGTTGTTATATAACATTATTATAAAATCGTTCTTACTGGTTTATATAATAAATTTTAACTAACTAAATATTTTTCTCCATTACTATCCATCCATATCCTAATTCTTAGGCCCACACATCATCCAAGGGTTGACAATCATGTTAATAACCAATCTTCCCATTTTAGAGTTATTACATAATGGTGCGTTGATTCCAAAGTTGCATCCCTATATGAATATCCACATAGAGATGTAGTTTATATCAATAACACAAAATTTATTATTTACTAAATAATAATTATTATAAAATATAAATAAACATTAAAATATAATTTTATTTATAGTCATAAATGATCATCATTGTAATAATATTATCCTCAATATTATCTGAAACATCTCCTCTATTTCCATCTCTATTGACCCATTCTATAATTGTAAAATAGTTATTTTTTTATAAAAACTGTTATAATTTTTTATATTCCCATAATATTATAGATTTATTGATTATAGAATAAGGTCATAGTTATTTCATAATAAACCATACTGCATGAAGATGAAACTTCCCATCAATACCCATTTTAACAAAAAATATGAAATTAAAAAAGAAACATATTTTATTTTTATGATAATTGTTTGACATTATGAGGGCTTGTTATTTTTCAAACTTATCCTAAATCACTATTAATAATATTAAAAAACATTGGATGAAAAATAAACCAGAATAATAGATATTAAGGAATGAAATATTTGTTACTATTGAAATAAATGATAAACATAACATTTTTACCTTTTAACGTAATCTTTTGGTGTAATAAATTAATCATATACATATTTGATATATACATATAGCTAAATAAAAACTAGTAAAACCCCATTGAATTAAAATAGAAACCATCGTAGGAATATTTTATTATTCAATTAATAACTTATGACTACTCTTTTATAGGATAATTATAACATCCTTGAAAACATAACAGTAAAATCTCTAGTTTACTTCCGCCTTCTCACCATTAAAAACCATATTACCCAATTAATTTTTTATCTCTCTCAATATCAGCTACAATATAAGTTGTATTGGCCTCAATGATCAACATAAATAATTATCAATTACCATTTCTGAATAAAACATATTATTTTTCTAACTTAATATTATAAATTTCTTGGAAAATTTATTAGAACCTATACACGAAAACCATCGATTATAAAAAAACCTGTTTTTCAAATATAAAATTTTTCATTAAAAAATTAGAAAATATTAATGGAAATATTTTCTTAAAAATATACATGGAACCAGTTAATGTAAACATAAAATTAATGAATTTTTATAGAAATGATATATGGTTTTCAAGATGAATATAGTAAAATAGGACATTACCTATAATATTTATATATAAATTGAAGTATTAGGGATTTAATTAACTAAAAAGATCCCTCTTGAATAAAATTGAATGGATTTGAAAGTAATATTAAAAAAATAATAACTCATTTATTTTATTTTAAATAAATCCCTTCAAGATTTTTTAGGAATATGATCTTGGATATAATATATTTGGAATAAATATATTTAAAATATAAAGACTATGGTTTTATAGTAAAGTGTATACTATGACTTTATAACATTTGATCCAATGAAATATTGAGGGAAATGATCATGAATATATTTTTAAAAAAATTTATATTTAGAGAAAAATGATAAATTTCATAGTTATCTATATTTATTACCCATAAAATATAACATTTTGTGAAAATATTTTATGTCATAAAATATGTATCTTGGGACTAGTAATTTACTACCTCAAGTATGAATTTCCACACACACTTCTAATCAACATGGATTATATAAATATGATAATTATTTACATTATTAATAAATAATTTATATTTATTGATTATTTTATTTCACAGATATATATATATATATATATATATATATTTCTTAATAACCTAATCATTAATTATGACATTGGATGTTATGAAAATATTTTGATTATTTGTAAATAATTACCTTTGTATATTGACTATTGTCAAATGGGACATGATTATATAATTAAAAATATATTTATCATTAAATAATTATAATATTATACATTAATTACACTTTTATAGACAACCATGAATGGTGGTTATGTAAAATCAATTATATCTCAACATGGAGATGGTACTCTATATGTACTAATATTTAATGTTTCAATTTTCCAATGAACATTACAAAAACATATTATAAATAATATTATATTTTTATAATGATGGTTGTATATGAAATAAGATAATCTATCATTATATAATTTTATATATTCCCTTCATGTTATTTATCTAAAAAAATAATTATCATTGCTTCATGGTAGAGCTAATCCATACATACAACCAAATGATGTTGTCATTGTTATGTATATTGAAAGGTAGTAAAATAGATGAAATATTAATAGTATTTAATAATATTAACTTCATTAATATCACACAGACACATATATATATATATATATATATATATATATTAATTCATTAAAACCATCCATGGTAAGAGGTAATGGAAAAGTGCGATAGTTTTCCATTCAAACGAAGAAGGTTTCATCTCAAATTTGATGGAAGTAGAGATCAATAATAGTTTTTAACTAAATATAGTATGATATTATTATATGGGTGATAATTTTGTTATCATATTAGAAATATTAATAGAGTTATATCTGATTTTATTTTTGAATTAAATTAAACTCATTTAGTTTTTTTAACACATTTTCATACAATCACATATTGTATAAAACATTGGCCTTTTATGGTGTGTATTATGATCAATAAAAGGAATACCTAATGTCAGTATTTTATTAATAAGTTATTTCCATTGGTATTGGATAAGAAAAATGGATATATATTTTTTTATAAAATAGAAGAGTGTGTCTTTTTATTAGAGAGTAATAGGACAGAATTAGATGTTATCAAAATATTTAAATATTATTAATTTATTTTCTTCGACAATTGACACATATATAAATTCATTTATATGATATTGTGTTTTGAATCAAATGAATTCCTATAATAAGAATTATTATTAAAGTTTTATACCTTTTCAATATGTTTTTACCTAGGTAATCTTGATTTACCAATTTACAATAGTTATATTTTTTTCAGGATGTTACTAATCAAAATGTCCAAAAATAAAATTTCAATAATTAATAACTATTTATGTGATAATTAGAAATATCTATTCCTTTTTAGAAAATATATTTTATTATAAGTGGTAGATATTAGTTTTAAATAATCCTACAAGACGTAATGAAAAACAGTTTTTTGAAAAAATGCAAATTTATGTATAAAAATGAATTTAGACTCATCACATTCCTAGTAATGAAAATGAAAGATGGAATATATTTTTTAAATATATATCCTAAAATTTTTATTATTAAACATAATATATATATATATATATTAACATTACAACCCATTACACCCATAAAACATGTTTAAAAAAATGGTATTTGAAGATCAAAAAAGAAATCATAAAAAAAATTTGATTAATTTTAATTATTATATAATTAATTTGATTATTTTTAATGAATTGGTACTTATATTTATACAATATAAAATGAACTGTAAAATAAATTATTAAATGAAAAATTTATACTTTTAAAAAAAATAATTTTTTTAACTATTCAGAGAAAAATAATTTTTTATAAAAATAAACACACTATAAGACAATATTTAAATTTATATTAAAAACGATACTAAATTAAATAAATATAAAATATAAAATGGAATAATTTAAGTAAAATATTATTTTCAAAAAATTCAATAAAGACTATTTTTTAATGAAAATATATTTTTTACCATAGAATGGCCTTAAAGAAAATTGAGTAAATTTTTTAATATTAAATAGTCAATGAATATTTATTATAAAATAATGTTCCAAATATTTTTCATAATTCAATTATTCTAAATCATCTATAATATTTAATATATAGTTTTTCATTGTCAATTTTTTTTAAAGTATATCACAATTTAGTTAAAGATCATTATTGTGTGTTTAGAATAATATCACCAATTATATTGCAAACAAATTGGGATTTATAAAACATTTAGTGTTTCAATGCGAAATTTTAAGGTGTTTGAAGGATTTTCATGAAGTGGTAGATGTTTTAACATTTTATAAATGTATTTTTTAAAATATCTTGTGAATTTAAAAATTATTATTCCTATACTAAATGTTCATTATAATATAAATTGTATAATGGACGAATATGGGGTGTTTTGGTTGATCTTAACCTCATCCATACATTGGGAATCATGTTTGAAACATTTTTTAACCTTTTCCCCTTAATAAAACACTTTTTCATTTCCCATGTAAAAAGAAGTAACTAAATTTTCTCCATAATTATTTTAATGTTAATCTATATAATATTTCATTGTTTCAAATAATTAACCTTTTTATATTAGTTTTGAGAATAATTTTACCAAAAAAATCATATATTTTTAACATGTTCATTTTAAAATAATCACATATAATCATTTATGAACTTTTTAACAAAACAATATTTTTAATCATAATTATCAAGTTAACTGAAATTGATGGAATAAGTTGATTAATTATCACATAATCTTAATGTATCAAAATATAAAATCTTTCTAAAATATAATTTCACCAAATAAATTCTTGATCTAAAAAACAAAATAAATAAAATATATTATAAAAAAAATAATATTTTAGTTCTAAAAGTGATGGAAATAGGTTTTTAATGTTAAAATAGAATATTTAAAAAATTAATTTTATTTCCTAAACACATTCAATATTACATAAAATGTCAATTATTATTCTAGAATACACTAAAATAATGATTAAATCAAAATATAACAATTTACAGTAGTAATAAAATAAAAATATTTAGAAAAAATAAATATAAATATAAAAAATAATTAATTTTAAATACCAAAATAATATGAATTTTATGTATTTTATATTTTAAAATTAATTATAATCGTCATTAAAATAAAAGATAAAATATAATGAAAATAGTTTTTTTGAAAAATTATGTTTCTTAAAATGTATGAGTTACTAATTTTATTTCATTTAAATTTATAATTTAATATATTTAAAAATATTAATTCATATATATTTTTTCAAAAAATCGTTAATTTAATATACGAGGATAATAAATTCGATAATGAAAAAACTTTTTGTTGAAAAAATGAGTTTTACATTCATTTTATAAAATTATTATATAATTATTTTAAAATTTAATTATTTTTATTTTATAGATTAGTTTTACTACTCTAGTTAAATTAAAATCTTTACATTAATAATATAAATATACATCATTCTATATAACGAAATTATTTTTAATATTCATACGTAATAAATATATGTGTGTGTGTGTTTGTATAATATTTATGTAAAATATTTTAATTTTGTTGTAAGTATTTCTAATTTAAATTCAATAATAAACAATAAACAAAATTGTAATTCCTATCATGTATTTGACCAATGAATATATTTTATGTCAAAAATATTCAATAAAAAAAATTAGCACCAAAAATATTTTAAAGTTATGTCATCTTACAAAATCATTTTTTAATTGTCACATAGAATGGACTAGATCTTATATCATATTAATGATTTTGAATAATGATTTCTACTTTCATGGTGATATACCAGATTGCATTTTTAGTTTGGATATTAGTGACACCCATTTTTGTTGATCATCCATGGGATTTTCAAGTCATGGATATTTTATTATTTTTAATATATTTTCCATGTTTTGACCTAAGGTCATGCATTTGGGGGAATGCAATATAGTCTGATAGGTGACATGCATTTTTTTATAGTATTTTACATCATATTCTCCATTTTCTGTTTCGAACTAATTCACACCATTTATCATTTATAGGGTAGATTGATTTATGTTGACCCTAAAAGGACTGGGTAGTGTATCCCTATTAAAATACGAAGGAGGTACCACAATTGAATGGTCTTAGTGGGTGATTGTAGGATTAAGAATTTGAGTAATCAATTCACTTGTGAAAATATTTCCTAGGATGGTCTCCAACAGGTTTAGTGACCGAACCAAAATCACCCAACTAACAATCTATCCATGATCCATGGACCTACATTCCAAAGGAAAGCACTGGTTGGCTGACTATTTGGCCAACAACACTTCAAAAGTCCATCAGTATCTAGGATGATAGGTCGAGCTCATCACACACTTTTTGGGGGAATTATTTCTTACTCCTAGACTCTCTTATTGATTTAATTCATGTTTATATCATCATGAATTCTAGAATGTTCCTGAGGAGTGTTTCTGCATCCAACCACTGGGTTGAAGGATCATCATTTTTATACATGGATTTGATGCTATGGAGGAAATACTGACATCATATGTGCAATAAGGCACTCTGGAGTTTATCGTCATCCAGGAGAGAGGGTAGGTGATTTAATGTTTGGGTCATACAAACAAGATGGTCTTCCTACATATCTTAGGTATTGGAACCAGATAACATGTTGTTCGTTTAATGTTAATTATACTTAAGAAGAAGTCCTTTCAAATTTAGGGGTGCATTTTATTGTGACTGGATTCTGAAGAGAACTTCTCTTGAACTTGGGCCATGGACAGGCATCCCCCATATCCAAATTATAATGTCAATCTAAGTTATTATAGTTTATTTATCATGGGTATTACACATAATATGAGGCCCATTTGTTGTCAGCATTATTTCTCATTTCATGGATGAGATGATAAAGAGATTTGGTCTAGACTAAGTCTTCATACGTATCCCATTAATTTTGGGAATTAGTATAAGGCCCCAGCCTTAAACCTTACTTAATCTTGAGTTATTACAAGATTACACATTGAGGATCTTTTCGGGTTTAGAGTTTTAGAGAATTAGATCATAAAACATGCATTACATTCCACATATAAACAAAGTGGTTACATAAAGATAGTATTCTTCATTCCCATCAATGGAAACACATTTAAAAATAAAACATGGATTATTTCTTGACACATCCTTGACTCTATCATCTTATCATGTACCTTTCCCTTGACCTGTGAAAAACATTTCAAAAACTTGGGATGAGCATAAAAACTCAGTATGGGTTATAAAAACATGGGAAGGAAACATGAGTTCATATATACATAAGAATGAAATCATACCATACCCATAAAACATAGGCACTTTAACATACCTCATGAAATCATGAATAAATCATAGAAACCATAAGACATAAAGGTAACTTGAGGCATTCATAACATTCTTACGTAGGGAGTAACCCTCTTGGTTACGTTTGGAATACCCATCACAGTATATTCCCTAAAATCTCTTCGGAGAAACCTTAACGTTTCACTCCTTCGCGTTACCCAATCATAAAGAATAAGCTTATTTTGACAAACATAGTTTATAAAATTGTCAAAATATAGATTCAAGAATGGTTTTCCATCAAAAGGAAGTAAAACAATCTTTTAAGAATATTAGTGTATTCCATGCATAAGATTGTATTTATTTTCATTTTAAGCCTCTATAACACTATCTTAATCATTAATAGACATAGATAAAAAATATCTATTATTCATTACTTACTTGGGATGTTACATCCTTCCCCCCTTTAGAAAATTGTGTCCCCTCAATTTATTTACTTATTGAATAAATGGGGATACTTATCCCTCATTGCATTTTCAGATTCCCATGTTGCCTCTTCAATCATGTGGTTTTTCCACAAAACCATTACCTGGTGAATCACCTTATTCCGTAACACTTGCTCCCTGTGGTCAAGAATCTGGACTGGTTGTTCCTCATAAGATAGGTTCTCTTCCAGCTGAACTACCTCTGGACTCAAAACATGAGATGGATCTGGCATATACTTTCTCAACATCGAAATGTGAAAAACATTGTGTACCTGAGATAAACTTGGAGGTAAAGCCACTCGGTATGCAACTGATCCAACTCTCTCCAGAATTTCATATGGTCCAATGAACCTTGGACTCAACTTTCCTTTCTTACCAAATCTCATCACACTTTTCCAAGGAGAAACCTTGAGAAAAACATGATCACCTACCTCGAAAGATAGATCCTTCCTCCGGTTATCCGCATAACTCTTCTGCCTGCTCTGAGCTTTTCTCATGTGTTTCTGAATCAGCTGAACTTTTTCTGCCATCTCTTCTACCAATTCTGGTCCCATCAACTTCCTTTCACCCACATCATCCCAGAAAGTAGGAGTTCGACACCGCTTCCCATATAATGCCTGAAATGGTGCCATCTGTATACTGGAATGGAAACTGTTATTATATGAAAACTCAACCAAAGAAAGTTGTTGGTCCCAACTTCCCTGATAATCCATAGAACAAGCTCTTAGCATATCCTCCAATGTCTGAATTGTTCTTTCTGACTGCCCATCTGATTGAGGATGAAAAGCTGTACTAAAATTTAATTCCGTACCCAACGACTTCTGAAGGCCTTTCCAAAAGTTAGAAGCAAACCTGGTATCACGATCCGATACAATGGAGAGAGGAACTCCATGTAACCTGACTATCTCTTTAAGATACAAACGAGAAAGTCGATCAAGAGAGAAAGTATCTCGTATAGAAAGGAAATGAGCAGATTTGGTCAAGCGATCAACAATAACCCAGATTGCATTATTACCTCGAGATGTCTTCGGTAATCCAACAACAAAGTCCATGGATATATTCTCCCATTTCCACTCTGGCACTGGTAAAGGCTGAAGCATCCCTTTCGGTAACTGCCGCTCTGCTTTAACCTGTTGACAAGTCAAACATTTCACAGTAAAATCAGCAATATCTCTTTTCATTCCATCCCACCAGTAATACTCCTGCAGATCTATATACATCTTAGTACTGCCTGGATGAACTGAAAACGGAGAACTATGAGCTTCACATAACAACTCTCTCTTCAACTGTGAATCACAAGGCACACACAATCTCTTCCCAAATCTCAAAACACAATCATTATCAATGTTGAATTCATGCAACTTACCTTTCTGAACCAGCTCTACCTTTTTCTGCAACTCACTGTCTTGCTTCTGTGCTTGCTTGATTCTATCTGATAGAGATGATCTCACTGATACCTGAAACAAAACAGAAGGACTTCCTGCACCAACTACTTCTATGCCAAAGTTCATCAAATCCTTAACCAAAGGATCACGTTCCAACCGCAACATTGTTAATGAAGCATTACTTTTTTGACTCAAAGCATCAGCCACATTATTTGCTTTTCCCGGATGGTAATGAATTGTACAATCATAATCCTTGATTAATTCCAGCCATCTCCTTTGTCTCATGTTTAACTCTTTCTAAGTGAATATATACTTTAAACTTTTGTGATCGGTATATATTTCACACTTTACTCCATACAAATGATGCCTCCAAATTTTTAAAGCAAAAACAACAGCAGCTAATTCCAAATCATGTGTAGGGTAATTTACCTCATGAGTCTTCAACTATCGTGAAGCATAAGCAATTACCTGATCATTCTGCATTAGGACGCAACCAAGTCCTTTCAATGAAGCATCACTGTATATAACAAACTCACCATCCCTGGAAGGTAGTGCCAAAACTGGAGCATTCACCAATCTTCTTTTCAATTCCTGAAAACAATCATCACATTCTTTTGTCCAAATAAACTTAACACCCTTCCGAGTTAGCTTAGTCATTGGACTATATAACCGTGAAAAATTTCTAACAAACCTTCGGTAATAGCCCGCCAAACCAAGGAAGCTACGAATCTCGGTTACATTTGTGGGTCTTGGCCATTCTTCCACAACTTTTGTTTTTGCAGGATCAACAGTTATTCCATCTTTAGAAACAATGTGACCAAGGAAAGAAATTTGTTGCAACCAAAACTCACACTTGCTGAATTTCCCATACAGTTTCTTTTCTTTTAAGGTTTGCAAGATAACCCTTAAATGTTTTTCATGCTCCTCTTTACTTTTATAAAACACCAAAATATCATCAATGAAAACCACCACAAACTTATCCAAGAACTCATGGAAAATTCTATTCATTAAGTCCATGAATACAGCAGGTGCATTGGTTAGCCCAAAAGGCATTACTACATATTCATAATGGCCATATCTCGTACGGAATACAGTCTTCGGAATATCTGCCTCCTTTACCTTCAGCTGATGGTACCCCGATCTCAGGTCAATCTTTGAAAAAAACTGAACTCCCTGGAGCTGATCAAACAAATCATCGATATGAGGCAAAGGATATTTGTTCTTAACAGTGATATTATTCAAGGCACTATAATCAATGCAAAGTCTCATAGAACCATCTTTCTTTTTAACAAATAAAACAGGAGCACCCATGGTGATGTGCTAGGTCTAATGAAACCTTTCTCTAATAAATCTTGCAATTGCTCCTTCAACTCTAAAAGTTCAATTTGTGCCATTCGATAAGGAGGTTTTGAAATTGGATTAGCATCAGGAACTAAGTCAACAGTAAACTCAACTTCTCGATCTGGTATTATTCTATGCAACTCATCAGGAAAAACATCAGGATACTCATTTACCACTGGCACATCATTAATCTGAACAATTCCTTTATTTACAACGACGTGTGCAAGGTAACATTAATTTCCATCTTTTACAAGTTTCTCGGCCTCTTGATATGTTATCAAAAGTAAGGGTTCATTCTTGTAAACAAACTGAAAGTCTTTATGAAAAGAAACTTCTTTATCTCTACAGTCAATCTTAGCATGGTAAATAGAGAGCCAATACATACCTAGGATAACATCAAACTCTACTAGAGGTAGAACAATAAGGTTTGCAAGTAGGTTCTTTCCACAGATAAGGATAGGAAGATTCTTATAAATTCTTTTTGCCTCGACACTTCCCCCAGTTGTTTTTACCAAAAGTTCAGGAGTCATTTCTTGAGATGGTATTCCCATTTTACTAGAAAAGGTTTCCGAGATGAAAGAATGTGTAGACCCCGAACCAAACAACACACTGGCATAATCTGAAAAAACAAAGTACCTGATACAACTTCATTTGATGGCCCGACATCTGCTGAAGTAGTTTCAAAGGATTTCACCACCCCTTTCTGGTTGTAGTCTAACTGCTTCCCATCACTCAAGCTCCTTGTCAGACACTTGTTTGCATAGTGACCCATCTCATTGCACTTATAACATTTCACTAACTGGAAATCAAATTTGTTCTTACCTTCACCTTGATCCTTTTCAGTGCAATCACGAGCCTTATGTCCCATCTTACCACATCGGTAGCACTTCCAAGAATTCAGAAGACATTCCCCACCATGCCTTTTCCACATTTATCACAAACTGGAAACTTAGTTCTCTTACCATCATACTTTTTTGAAGAATTCTTACCTTTCTCCTGCCACCTCGGTCTCTTCTTCTGCTGGTTGTTATAGAACACTTGGTCATCGGCAAACTCCATTTCCACCTTTTCAGCACATCGAACACGCTTTTCATAACTTTTAAACTCACGAGAAGCTACTGCCCTTCGATACTTTGTCTTTAATCCTGAGTAGAAACGATTGATTTTACTATCAAGGTCCCGGATAAAATTTGGAGCATACCTTGCCAAACGAGTGAACCTTTCTTCATAGGCAGCCACTGAGTCTTCTTCTTGCCTCAATTCCAAGAATTGCTTTTCCATCCTAAGTCGAAAAGCCTTAGGAAAATACTTCTCAAGAAACATACCTTTGAATTCATCCCAGTCAAGAGCATCAATCTCATCGGCGTCCCTGATATTTTTAACCATAGACCACCACTGATCTGCTTCACCCTCCAAATGGTAAATAGCAAGACTAACCTTTTGATTGTCTGAACACCCCATGACATCAAAAATCTTCTCCAGTGCTTTAATCCACCCTTCAGCTAGCACAGGGTCAGATGATCCTCTGAATGATGGTGGATGTTGCCTCATGAAATGTTCCACCACTGACATGTTCCTCTGCGATTGATCTGGCTGATCTCGTGCATGGATACCACTGCCATTTATCGCTTGAGTCAACTGCGCCATTACTGCAACAAACTGTTCAGTTCCAATTCTGACCATTTCTGGATGCTGATTCGGAAGGTTATTTCCTTCTGTATGCCTTCCTAGCACTGCTTCCCTATTTCCTCTGCGGAAAACCATTCTGAACAAACATGTCTTAGATGAAGAAACATGGTAATATTTAAATGCTATATCATTTCAAAAAAAATATTTTTGGATAATCATTTAATAGAATTCTAACTCCTAAAGTTATCTAAACCGACCTCTGATACCAACTATAAGGCCCCAGCCTTAATCCTTGCTAAATCTTGAGTTATTACAAGATTACACATTGAGGATCTTTTCGGGTTTAGAGTTTTAGAGAATTAGATCATAAAACTTGCATTACATTCCACATATAAACAAAGTGGTTACATAAAGATAGTATTCTTCATTCCCATCAATGGAAACACATTTAAAAATAAAACATGGATTATTTCTTGACACATCCTTGACTCTATCATCTTATCATGTACCTTTCCCTTGACCTGTGAAAAACATTTCAAAAACATGGGATGAGCATAAAAACTCAGTATGGGTTATAAAAACATGGGAAGGAAACATGAGTTCATATATACATAATAATGAAATCATACCATGCCCATAAAACATAGGCACTTTAACATACCACATAAAATCATGAATAAATCATAGAAACCATAAGACATAAAGGTAACTTGAGGCATTCATAACATTCTTACGTAGGGAGTAACCCTCTTGGTTACGTTTGGAATACCCATCACAGTATATTCCCTAAAATCTCTTCGGAGAAACCTTAACGTTTCACTCCTTCGCGTTACCCAATCATAAAGAATAATCTTATTTTGACAAACATAGTTTATAAAATTGTCAAAATATAGATTCAATAATGGTTTTCCATCAAAAGGCAGTAAAAGAATCTTTTAAGAATATTAGTGTATTCCATGCATAAGATTGTATTTATTTTCATTTTAAGCCTCTATAACACTATATTAATCATTAATAGACATAGATAAAAAATATCTATTATTCATTACTTACTTGGGATGTTACAATTAGAGTTCTTGTAGTTCATTTCTCTAGGGGCATACATCTGGGATGAGTCCGATCATTTGAAACCATGAGGAGGATCTCGAATCATGACGATTTAAATTTTTTTTCTTATACCTTGGAGGATTTTCATTTGTTGGGACTATGTAGATGTCATGATCACCACCATCTTCTAATCCCACGTTATTCATGAATGGTGTGGGAAATAAGAGGAGGCAATGGTTCAAAGTATTTCATATCCTACATCATCTATAATTAGATGGTACTTGAGACATGATAGAGATTGAGAGGGTATATAAACATGAAACCCTCACTCATTTTGATATCCAAGATAGTATAATCATGGCCATATAACAAGACACATCCCAATATGAGGTGAAGAGGGTGAAGAGTGACACCTCTTGCAAAATAATATTGGCTTACCTTTGGGATGAGTTCCCTTATATGGGTTCTGGGAAAGGGGATGAGTATCATCCCTGGTCAAAGGGGAAGGAAAGAGTGACCTCTTTTATTTACACTGGAACTCATTGAAATAAAAGGCTAGTTGATACATCTAAACTCGAGAATGAGGAGGTTCACTTTGGGATTCCAAATCCAGACCTCATGTCACCTTGTTAATGTAAACATGACGAAATTTTAGGGGTCTGAATAGTTGTGGGATGGCCTTCAAGATTCCACATACCATAGGTATGTAGACATATAAATGCACATTCATTCACCTGATAGTCTGATCATATGGTTCTAGTGGCTTTAGAAGAGTCTTTGACTTGATATTGGTGGACTGGTTCATAGAGGATCTATTTGTGGCTAGATGGTGATAGAGGGGTACAATTGGAGTTGGAGGGAATGACACTTGATGACTCTCTATTGTGAGTATTTTTCTCATGTGGGCTGGGGTTATCCCCATATAGCATAATGATACTATAGTAGTGGTGTCATCTACATATTAAAGTGAAACGTGGACATGGTTTTGGACCAATGTGTACCGAATTGGTGTGTGGTTCTAGATGTGGTTCACCAAACCACTTTGGGTTCCATCCGAAAAATAATGTGGAACACGGTTCCTAGTTCTATCTACATAGCAATGTGTTATAAAGAGATTTGATTTGAAAAGGGTCTTACAGACTGTGGTTTGGGGGAAATTCATTCTTGGTGGATTTAGGGTTCATGATGTCACGAATTATGTTCGAGGAACATCCATTGTTATTATGTCCATACTTTCTAGGGTTTGCAGCTAGTTATACCTGTGGAAAATTGATTCATAGTTTAGACATCATCAATGATTCCAAATGAAAGTCAGAATATTCTCTATATCCAAATTCTCCCTTCTAGACTTTAGAGTCTCCAACATTCTCTCTTCCACGGATCCACATCTATTTCCTCTTCTGGTCCTTTATAGTACACTATTAAAATCATATCTAGGGGAATGTTACACCATCTATGAAAGCCCATTGAGATATATCTCAACCAATAGAAGACTTAGTCAACCGAGATTTGCAGAGGATGTGGATCATGATTTGTGGTTTGTGAAACCCCTACTGCTTGTTTCGTTTTTTAATTTCATAGTTTATAAAATAGCATGTAGAGGACATTTCAATGATTGATTTCTCTAATCAATGGGGTTGATAGCGTCCTTGGTCTGTTGTCCATCGCCCCGCGGGCCAACACCTCGCAGGTCCTTTTGCATACCGATGGTTCACGGTTTATGTGTCTCAAAAAAATTTCATAATAAGGGTATGTGGTTCACTAAAAACCTTTGAAAAATTAGATATTGTCAAGTTTCATCGCAAATTTTCAACCCAATTTTCATGTATTTTCCTTCCTAGACATATAGGAATGTTGGATTCCTTCTGGAAAGTGAATGTGGGAGTATTTACTTCTCTTTATGAAGTTTTCAGGACCATAAAAATTCCCTCAATCGAAATGGGGTCCCAATGGAACAATGTTGAGGATATTCCGGTGAAGAAGTGGTCCTGAACTAATGCATTCTACAGTAGAATAAGATGATCTGGTAGGGGGCCCACCTCTTTATAATGGCCTATGTCATTTTTCTTTTAGTGTTTATCTGAATAAAAAGAACTCTTGGCCCCTCCTCATCTTCCTTTTCATCAACATACCAAATCATTTATAAAATATGTATTCACAAACCACTTCATATGTTCCCTCAATGAAACTTTTCTGAATTTATTTTGTCCAAAACCCGTAACTGGTAATTTAGATCAAATGTTCAGTCCTCCACATATTTGAATACTATGTGATTTGCATGTTCCTCAAACCGAACATTAAACCGACGAATTTAACATTAATCATTGTAATGAAAATGTAATATTTCAATCCTCAATATTTTAATATTTGTATTGAGAGGCCTTGGTTCATGGTTTCTTTCTTCCGTGAACAACATCTGTTGAGGCCAACAATCTGCGGGATAACACCTCCTAGCCCTCCTACATATTGAGACCATACGTGGGATATATCTTTAGCGTACTGATGTAGTACATGGGGAATGGATTCTATATACCATTTCATGTAGAGGTACATGGATCACCATGGAGAAACTATTTCTTATGTCCATTGCCTAGTTTTGTTTCTCTTATCCAAAAAATTTCTCATTGAACATTCATTTTATGGCCTTCTGAATATTTTTGTGCGAAATCTGTGGCTCTTCCATAGACCACATCTGATTTCGCTGTTCTAACTGAGGCAGTCGCTACTATACCGCTTTCTGATTCTGATAACAGATTGATGAACCCAGAGGACTCGATTGATGAAAAAGTTCTAATTTATCCTCTATATCAAACTCTAGAAAATCTGCTTACGATAAGTCAAAGAGAGTATCATGATTCAGGCAAGATTATAACTTATGGGTTAGTCTACTGTTCGATACATCAATTCTGACACAAAATCAAGATGACCAGCCTACTTCCTGGATAACTAACACCTCCATCCAAATGTCCTTGATAACATCCATGGGATGATACCATCAATGAGATATCAATCTGGGGTCCCTACTCAACTACGCACCTCAAACATTAAGAGAGTTGCATTGGATTCATGAAATGATGTCCCATTATTATCAATGTGACACCCCAAGCTTCCATTGTACGATTCCCTTTGAAACATACAATAGCTTTCACTGTACGCAACATCGAGATTAAAACACACCATGACAAATCACACTAGCGGTTATGATTAGTAATACCCACATTTGGAAATTTTTTAAATTTTATTTTTCAAAATGGACTTCATTTTTCATTTCTTACTATCAAAATTATCTTAGTTTGAATTTTTGTCATTTTTTTGAAAATAATCAATTTTGATGAATATTAAAAAACAATGCATTATTGGTTAAAACCAACATTTTGTTTAAATAATTATTTATTTTATTAAAAAAAATTTGGTTAAAATAGACAAATAATACATATATATTTTCAATGTATTCTTGGAGTAATTTTATAACATGTTTGGATATAAAAAAAATATATTTTACTTTTTACCGTCTTTTACCCACCTCCTAGGAGCATTAGAAAATTTGCATAAAACATAATTTTACCACTTCTATGATTTTAATTTCAAATGTCCAAGAGACAGGGTTAATATCTATATGTAAAATGTGGTTTAATAAATTGAAAACAATTTTTGGTGAATAGTTTCTTTTAACATTAATTTACTAAGGTTAAAAGTTAATTGGGTAACTGAAATGTGCGGATGATTGTTGCATATTGACCGGTCAATGTTCTGGTGCTCTTCTAATGTGTATAGCAGCACTCGGGTCGAATTCTCAGCGATGATACTTTGAAATAGTCATTTGTTTTTAGTTAATTGTATTCTGATTGGGGGGTTTGTTTGCAGAGCTTATGAAATAATTTATGGATGATGTTTGATTCAACAAATTGATAAAGATTGGGGTGAGTTCATCATTAGGTAGTTATGATTTTGATATCCTTGATCTTTGCTTTATATTTCATTAAATTAACACCCATGTCACAAGATGATTTTAATCGGAATTCCCAATTGTTAAAGCTTCAATCCAAGCCGTAACGTAACTTAGGTTTCTAATCATTACCAATAATTGTTTATGGTAGTGTATTTGTGGTTCCAATAATCCAAGTAATCCACATATTAAACAAAACATGTCATTAAACCATGACATATAAAGTTCAACATACACAATATTAATTTAAAGAACATTCGTCGAGGAAAAGCTCTCAATCCCTTAACATACCTAAATTATAACTCAACCCAATTAAAGATTTACTCATCCATTTTGGTGTTTAATATTCTGGTTATAATAATTATGATGATAAATTAAGAATAGAAGAAAAATAACGGGATTAGAAAAGAGTGGTACGTCGACACACACACACGAATGTTGATGATAATTAAAAACGGATTTTCGATTGAATGGGGAAGCAAAAGAAGGGAAGGGGATTCAACTGAATTTTAACTATTTTAAGAACATAAATATTAAACTATAGAAGGTGGATGAGAAAAGATATATTGAAGAAGTTACTTGCATTAAAACATAATTACAAAGAAAGAGACTTTCAAAATTTCAAAAATGAAGAACACGAAATTAAGTGAAAACAAAGAGAGGAGGAAAGGTCTCTCAAGTGAAAACCTGAGTATGGAAGATCCCCCCAAGACTTTTTCAAGGCCTTGGTCGTGCCAATAATTTGTCCTCTCTTCTAAAATGCCAACCCTTCTCAAGGGGAGAAGGGGAGAGTATTTATAGCCCAAGGAGTGGACTGTTTACATTCCAGCAATACCCCTCCACTTGGATCGCATATATGGATATAATGACAGACGAATCTTGAGATATACCCTTCTACAAAGTTGTAGATAATAATGTTTTCCGAATACTATAAAAAATTTTAGTCATTTGGACTTAAGGATAAAACGTTATGGCCGGTTGATTAAAGAAAGTAAAACATTCTATTTCAATCCAGTCTTTTTGAAGTCCATAATGTGAAAGGGTTTTTGTATATGAAGATGCCTTCAAATCCGAATGGGTTCTTCAACAAAGTCGGTCGCCTATATATCCTATTTCACAATACAAAATATCAGCTCTATTTGATGCTTACATCATGTGATATGTCATGCATACTATACTGATTTTAATTCTCGTCCAGAATGGTGGGCTGGACATCAAAGCTTCATTTGGGACCCTTGTACTTTGATTTGGGCCTTGAAATTTTTATTCAAGATGACATGTAGTGTCCCCCAAATTATTGTGGAGAGTTAATGTTTTTGGACTTCTGGAGTGAGCCCAGTAAATCAATATTCAAGGCTAGTCCAATTTGTTCACAGATTCATTGGTCTTGTTTGTGAGGACCATATGACACTTCAAATGGCAGAATTGTCTAATGGTACCTTATAATGAAATGTTGGAAAGGAGAATCCTAAAAAACAAGAACAACACAATTTGGAACAGTATAGTGGCAGTTATTAAAACATTAAACTGACTCAATTGGACTATTTCTAACAATGCTCAAAAATTATACTTAATATTAAAACATTAATATTTCACACAAATTATGAAAATTTCATATAAAATCAGTAAAGTGGGAATATAATAAGTCATGAGAAAATTAATAACATCAGTAACAAAGGGTAAAAATGATATCATAATTACCTTAAAAAATGTCCTAATTCTATTGGATAAATATAATTCGACAAAAAACAACCATAGTAATAAAATATGACCCCGTTTGGTCCATATGGATTGAATTAGGACATTTATTTTTATTTTATTTAAATAAAATTTAAGATTTAAATTCAATGTTTAATAAATAACCATTTTAAATATTGGGTTACACAAAATATAAATTCGACTATAAATATTCATTAGAAATATAAAAATATTTCATATATAATGTAATTTTATTTATAAATTTTAGACATTAAATAATTCAATTTATTTATGAATCAATAAAGATTCAGTAATTACATTATTATTGAAATATTAAAATTATAAATATTATAAATATCCAAATAAATGTAAATTGAGTCTTCTGATGACTTCCACAAATTTTATAGGTTAATATGACAGTTTAGGGTTCGTTAATGAAATTTTATTCCACGTGATAATGTTTTAATGGATTTCAAAAAAATAAAATACTAAATAGTGTCAAAATTGACATAATAGAGTTTTTAAAACAAATACTATATTATTAATTGATTTAATATTCATAAAAATATAAAGATAGATCAAAATACCTATATAAAGTTATATATAAAAATAATGAACCACTTGGGGTTTTTTGTTCAGTTTATAGTATGTTTATTAACAACATAATATAAAAATACAAAGAGACATGGTAAATGTAAAACTATTCAATTAAGAGTTAAATCATAAAGATAATGTTAATATGGTGACCTAATCTTATCCAAACCCTATTGGATAAAAATTGTTCGACCCTTTCCCACCATAGCCTCTGAATAAATCATTATGGTTCCATTAGGAAAAGCAAATTATTTTATTATAAAAAAATATTACAATCTTTTCCTAATGTGATCCCCACCTCTCTTATAGAAGGGAACTTCCCTTTCCCTAAAAATCACACCTCCATGGCCATTTTTATCGACTAACCTATACCCAAAAATCCTCCCATATTTTTTACCATCATCCTAGTGGTATTCCCCTAGTCATAAATCCATCCTAAGGAGCACTTTTGATCAAATCAAAATGAAAATCTTGAAAAAGAGGTAAATATTTCATCACATCTTTCATGTTCTTTTCTTCTTCAACTTCTTATTTCGTTGATGTTTCCATAAAAAATAATAAATTCAGTACCTTATACATAATTTTTTGTTATTATAAATATGTTTCAACCGTATTCATTATGTTATCAATATTATAAATGAAAAAGTCACCATATGTGCGTACGTATGGCTTACCGTCTCCACGTCGTTGTGTAGTTTGTTATTCAAAACTTCATTATTTGGATGGGTATAATAATAAGTATAACATATTTAAATAATAAATATATCTTGTTAATTATTATGTATATATGATATACTATCCAATTACATACTTTTTCTCTATCAATATAGTGATATTGTCTCACGTGCGTACGTACGGAAAAGTGTCTCCACGAACGCGATGAGATTCGTTTCCCCATATTTACCGCTCATGATTAATTTTTATTTTATTACTAAAAATAATCTTTTTGAAAATAATATCATTAATTATATGAATAAAATACAACATATCAATAACAAACATGGCTTACATAACCAGGTATATAAGAAAAAATAATCAGTTGACACCCAAAATGATGACACTATGGAAATATGGATAACAAATAAATATTAGAGGATCATTTATGAAATCATATTCATGCATATAGTTCATGTATAATTTAATAACAGTGATTTAACTATTATGAAGTAGGTCAACATACCCTTGAACAAGGAAAAATACAAGGTAAAGTTTATTTTCCCAATCTCATTATTATCCGAGGTTTTTTTTACATAAGTATCTACTAGGACCTCTTTATCTTCCACATCCATTTTTTCATAAAATATTATTTCAAAACATTTTTAATATTTACTAGACTATGGGTTAAAGTCCTTTATTACCATTTTTACCTTATATATTTTGAAAGGAATATTTCCATCATTTCTAAACAAGGTACTTTATGATCTTGTCCAAAAAAATTAAGGTAAAATGTTTTTTTAACTTATACAACGGGTGTGGATATTTTCCATCGTTAGAATGTAATAAAATCATCCCATACAAGCTTAAAAAAATAATTTTTTTTCTTTTATAAATATGTGACTATTATATGGTTTAAAAATAGAAAGAGTTATTTCTTTGAAATAGTTTTCATTTCATCATTGTCAACATAATTTAATAAATTTTAATCTTTATTGAAGTTGATTTGTTATGATTAAATCATCCATATTGTATTGTAGGTTTTCTGATATGTTTGACTATAGATGTGTTATTTTTATACCATTCATGGTTTATGGTTAAATTATTGAAATTTCATATGCTGTTTTTAATACAAATGTTTATGTTATGTTTCAACCTTTTCATATATGGAATGTATTGGACTATGTATGTGATGGGTGGAGCCTTATATATCTCCTCGGGGCATCGATAGGTCTCGTAAGACAAGTATATGTGGAATTGTTCAAGGCCTTTCCCAAAATGATATATGGTTTTTTCCAAGGCCTAAATCATTTTTAGACTTCATGGCTGAGGACTTGACAAGATGTTTCATAATATACAACATTATACATTCCCTCATTATGAAAATATTAATGAAGGATCTAGTGGTTATTCGACTAGTAGAATACCCATGACTATGTTTTATTATGTAATTATTTTCTCATCTAATATTCCTTCATTAATGTGATCATGTTTATTATTTGTAAAGGAATATTTTTTTAATTACTAACTATGCCTAATGTTTATGTTATCATACATTGTATTTCATACCCTTATTAAGCCTTTCAGATCACCAATTTCTTTTGTTTCATTTTCCCACGACATGTAGAAGTTAGTTATGAGCGACTTGCAAGCATAATCTAGGAGGCTTGGATGTTTCTAATGGAATAAATTAGTGTTGTATTTCTTTTCATGTTGCAATTTTGAACTTATGTATGTGTCATATTTCCAATAATACTACACTGATTGGTCTTTCGGTACATGAGTCCTTGTATTATGCCACTATTTTGTCATAATGCACAGAATATGGGTAACTTGGGTTAGGGAATTACCGATAATATTAGATAAATTTTTCTACATTCCATGGAAACTAGATTTAGAAAAACACTGATTAGATATCATTATCCAATGATAGACTTTGAGGATCAGTATAGAATAACTTCTTAGAATTATGGTACTATAGATATTTTGTGAGATTTCAAATAAATAATTCCCTATTGGGATACAAGAAAGTATAGGGGTCTTGAGAATAGATGTGCCTAGGGGAAAACCCGAAAACACCGCTTTGAGATAGACTCAAACGGGAACCTGTTCACGACAACGGGCCTTGCTGTAGTGTTGGTTACGATAATCCTGAGGGATATGCTTAGAATAATTTTCAATTTATTTACAAACCATTATTTATAATATATGATTATATACCTCTAAAATGAAAACATTTTTATTATTATGGATTAAATCTTTAAACTATTCAATTTATGTTTAGTGTTTTACATGTTCAGAATTATGTATTGTGATTCATAAACTAATCTACTGTATTTCATTTTCTAGAAATGGATCCTAGCAGAAGGAATGGAAACTGTATCAATGCACATAATCCATGTAGGTATTTTCCTCCTATTAATGATAATTATAGTGGAGCTGGTGATGCAACATTAGGTGAACATCTTATCACCATTATGGGACAACTCACTCAGGTTATGAATAATAAACTTTCTCATATGGAGAACCCTAATAAAAAACGTGGAGGGTCAATGTCAGAACTCTTCATTAGATAAAAACCACCGTCATTTAATGGGAGTAATACTCCTTTAGTAGATGAGTAATGGATAATTTTCATTGAGAAAATATTTCATGCTTTACGGTGTAGTGAAAGGGAAAACGTTTTCATGGTAGTTTATCACCTCACGGAAGATCAGATCAATGGTGGTCATTGATTTAAAACTAAAAGGAAGATGAAGATGTATCAAACATGGAATGGAGGAACATTAAATAGATATTATTAGAAATATAATTACCTCAGGACCATCGAATGGATATGGAAATACAATTTCTGATTCTGAGGCAAAAGGAGGATAAGAATGTCACAAAGTTGGAAGCTAACATTACATGGATATCAAGGCATGGTAATGATTATATAAATAACCCAATAAGTAATATTTATCATTTCATTGATGGGTTAAAACAATTTCTCTGTTGAGAAATTGACTCACAATCCTTCTCGTCGTATAAAGATATTGTCTTATGTGTTATCAAGACATAAAAGGACTTCTCTATATATTATTTCCATAAATAGAAGAAAGAGATAAAGAGATTGTTGAACACTCTAGGAAAGGAAATAAGGAAATTGGGAAGAAGGGAAGCATTGAATTTCCAACCTGTGATAATTGTGGAGGGAAGCACCCTGGTACCTACCTAAAAGGAAAAGAAGTATGCTAAAAATATGGAAAGAGATGCCATCTTGTTAGTTATTGTAAGGGGAAGAAAAAATATACCAATGTTCAATGCTACAATTGCATGGAGAAGAAACATTATGAAAATGAATGCCCTATGTGTTAGGGAAACATAACTCATAAAAGGCCATGGGATCAAGGCCAAGCTTATGTGATCACTACTAATGAGGTTGAAGCTCTAAATGACATGGTGGCAGGTAATTTAATGGTTTCTTCAAGGTTAGCCAATGATTTATTTGATTTTGGATCATCGAATTGTTTCTTATCTTCCCAGTTTTCTATGAAAATTAGATATTTATTATTTTATTTAACAAGGGAGTTGTCCGTAAAAAATCCTAAAGGAAGAATCATTTCATCAATTCATTAAAAATCAGTCCCCATTAAGGCATATAAACAATGTTTATTTTCTTATCTAATCGGCATACCCATTATTGAATTTGATGTAATCCTTAGTATGGATTGGGTTTCAAACCATGATGAGAAAATTTATTGTAAGAAGGAGGATACAATTGTCAATGATGATAAGGATTACCTCATATTTAGAGAAAAAAAATCACCATCTAATTATTATCAATATCCACCCCCAGTAGCTCTACTAATTTCAATTATTGGGGAGGATGAGAATGAAATTATTATGGGTGAGGAAAGTAATGTTCAAATAGTGGATGTACATATTTTCCAATAATTTATTGATGTGTTTGAAGAGGATTTACCTGGAAATCCTCCAGAAAGATAAATTGTGTTTTCCATTGATTATATTTATGGTTCAAAGACCATATCAAAGACCCATTATAGAATGGCCACTGTGGAATTAGTGGAACTAAAGATACAACTATAGTAATTGAGTAATAAGTGATTTATTCACCCTAGGGTTTCTCCATAGGGAGCCCCTGCACTTTTTGATAAGAAGAAACATGGATCTATGAGGTTGTGAATTGACTATAGGGTAGTCGATACTATGAAAAGTAAGAACATGTATCCCCTATATATGTTCAATGTAATTCATTGAAGTCATTTTATAATAAGTATAGATATATGAAAATTTTGTTGACCATTTTACCATCTTTTAGCCACCGCTAATGAGCATTTTGAAATTTGTATAAAACCTAAGTTTACTGCTTGTGTGAGTTGAATTTAAAAAACGTGAGAGACACAATTAATATCAGTAAGTAAAATTTTATTCAATTAGATGATTTTTTTAAATAGTAACTTTAGACTTTTATTTATAGCAGTTAAAAGTAAATATGGTAATTAAGGTTTAAAATGATATCATAATTACCCTAACTCTTATCCAAAATCTATTAGATAAGTGTAATTCGACCAAGAACTACCTTAGGTATATAATATGAACCTTTTGGTCCATTTGGATTATAATAGGACAGTCATTTTTATTTTATTTGAAGAAGAGTTAAAAGAGTTTAATCCAATGTTTATTAACTAAACCATTTTTAATATATGGTTACACACAATATAAATTCAACTATAAATATTCATTAGTATGATAAAATAGTTTCTTATATAATGGTATTTAATTTATAATTTTTAGACATTAAATTATTTAATTTATTCATGATATAATGATGATACAATAATTACCTTATTAACTAAATTTTATTCTATGTGATTACTTTTTAATGGCTTTCAATAAAATCAAATAATAAATAGTGTCAAAACTGACTTAATTGAGTTTTTAAAACAAATACTATATTATAAATTGATATAATATTCATAAAAATATAGGTTCCAGCCAAAAGACTCAGATAATGTTATAAATATTAATAATTAACCACTTGAGGTTATCCTAGAAGTTTATAGTTTTTTTATTAACAATATTATATGAAAATACAATGAGACATGGTAAATGTCAAACTATTTAGCTAAGATTTAAATATAAATTATAACATTAATATGGTGACCTAAACCTATCTAAAACATATTTCATGATAGTTCATTGACCCATACCCACTTTAGCCTTTAAATAAATCATTTTGGAGCCATTATAAATGGTAAAAAAATTTACAGTAAAATAATATTTGACGATTTTCATAAAGTGACCCTCACCTCTCTTATAAAAGGGAACATACCCTTCTCTGAAAATCACACCTCTAAAGCCATTTGGATCGGCCAAACTCAGCCCAAATATCCTATAACATTCCTCCCTTCATCCTATAGGCCTTAATTTATCAATAATCCAGTTAATGGAGCACTTTTGATAAAATCAAATGGAAGAACTTGAAAAAAGTAAATATTTCATCACCTCTTTCAAGTTCTTTTCTTCTTCCACGTCCTATTTCATTGTTGTTTCCAAAATGAAATAATAAATCCAATACCATATACATAATGTGATGTTATTATAAATATGGTTCAACCACATTAATTATTCTATCAATCCTATAAATGACAATGTCCCCATATGTGCGTTTGTATGGCTTATCATCTCCACATCATTGTGTAGTTTGTCATTCAACCACATAATTATTTGCATGGGTATAATAATGAGTATAGATAATGTAAATAATAAATATAACTTGTTAATTATTCATTATATATTATATACTATCCAATTACATATTATTTTTCAATCAATATAATGATATTGTCGCTCATGCATACGTATGGATTACCGTCTCCATGAACGCGAATAGAATAATTTCTCCATCGTAACCATTAATGAATAATTTTCATTTGATTATTAAAAATTATTTTTATGAACATAATATCATTTATTATATGATACAAATACAACCTATCCATAATAAATATGGCTAACATGACCAAGCATATAAATTAAAATGAATTAGTTAACACCTGAAATGATGATACTATTGAATTATTATTAACAGTGTAATATTAGATGATCATATAATATATAATAATAATATATATAGTTATTTTATAATTTAATAACAATTATTTTACTATTTTACATGATGTTTACATACAATCAACCAAGAAAAAATACAAGGTCAAGGTTAATTTCAAAATCCCTTTATTATCATAGGTCCTTTTTACATAAGTATCTACTATAACCTCTTTATCATTCAAATTGATGTTTTCATAAAAATATATTTTAAAACATTTTTACTATTTACTAGTATATGGGTTAAATTCATTTATGCCCTTATTTTACAGTATATGTTTTGAAAGGAATCTTTCCGTCATCTTCCAAACAAGGTAATTCATGACCTATTTCTACAAAATTAAGGTAAGAATGTTTTTTAACATATATGGAGGGTGCGGATATATTTTGCCATTATCACATCATTGAAGCATCCCTTAGAAGCTTATAATAATATTTTCAAAATAAATGTTTTTTTTATATTTATGTGACTCTTAAAGGGTTTCAAAATAGAAAGAGGTATTTATTTGAAATAGTTTTCATTCCATCTTTGAAAACATCCTTTGATTGATTTTAAACTTGTTTGAAGTTGATTTATTATGATACAAATCTTCCATATATTATTGAATGTATTCTGATATGTTTCTCTTTGTATGTGTTATTTTTAAACCATTCATGGTTTATGGTTAATGTCTGGACATTTCATATGCTTGTTTTAATATGAATGTTTATGTTACGTTTCATCCTTGTTATATGAGGAATGTATTGGACATAGTATGTGATGGGTGGAGCCCTCTATATCTTCTTGGTGCATCATTAGGACTCGAAAGACAATTACACATGGAACTGGCTGAGGCCCTTCCCAATTTTATATATGGTTTTGGTCGAGGCCTAAATCATTTTTAGATGTCTTGTGTGAGGCCTTGAAAAGATCCTTCAAAAGTCTAGAATTAAACATTCCTTCATTACGAAAATAATAATTGTTGTTCATGTTGTTATTCGACTAGAAAAATAACCATGTCTATGATTTATTATGGAACTTTTTACTCAACACATATTCCCATCATAAAGTGTTCATGTTTGTTATTTGTAAAGTCATGTGTTTTAAATTATTCAATATTCCTAATGTTTATGTTATCTTATGTTGTATTTCTTACCCTTATTGAGGTTTTGAGATCACCTCTTTCTTATGATTCATTTTCCAAGGATATAAAGAAGTTTGTTATGTGTGACATGCAGGCATAATCTAGGAGGCATTGATGTTTCTAATGGAATAAATTAGTGTGGTATTTATTTTCAAGTTGTAATGTTGAACTTATGTATATAGCTTGTTTCCTATAATTATTAACTGATCGGCCTTTTGGGATATGTTTTCTTGTATAACGCCAATGTTATGTAATAAATAACCAAATCTGGGTAACTTGGGTTGGGGAGTTTCAATCAAAGCATTGTCTAGATGGCCATAGTGAATGAAAACCATGGACGGTCATCCAGGTGGGAACTTCTCTCTATAGGCTTATTTAGCACAGACTGTCGATGGCCTTTCTAGGTTCCCTAGAGTAGTGAAGAATTGCAGACTGAGTTGCAGGCAGTGGGACTATATAAGGATGCTTAGGTATTTCAGACATACACTCATTGGCTCAACACCCTTATTTCATAGCTCTTAAACTGATGGAGTCCAGATACAAATACATTTAATTTGACCAATGTGGAGTTCAGAATTATCCTTTCGGTTATCCAGCTAATTACAGGAGTCCCTATTGTTGGTGATACGTATGATAAATTCCATCTTCCATCCTCTTCTTAGGTCAATGAGGATAGGACTCTTTATTTTTTCCAAAGTTTAATTACTCATTAAAATGGTGTTTATACATGTTTAATGTAGGGAATTGATTTTATTGAGTTATTTTGTACCTTTGTTAAGAAAAGTTATCTATAGTCTCATCCATGTAGAACCAGGGACTACCGTAACATGACAACCTAGAGATGAGCATGTGCATATATTTCCACTGTGGAAGAGGGGAAATTCCAAGAATGGGGATGGGGGCTCGTTCATGATGTGGGCTCGTTATTTGGACTAAATACCTTCTTGGAAATGTATTTGAGAGATGGATATTACATGTACTGGAATCTGGTGTTGTGAGACCCTAAACATTCATTATGGACTCTTAGCTGGTCACTAGAAGATGCATCAATCTAGGTATTCTAGTGTTGGCCAAGATTTATCACTTTTTGGGTAGGATCAGTAAAGGGGACAACATACTAGATGATTAGGACCATTAAAATCCTATGGGGATGAATAAGATCTCACGTAGAATGTTTCACCATTTTCAATTCCTTCATGATTTCACATTCCATCATTTGATCATATCATCATAGTACTACTTAGGTTTTTCCAATGTCTTTGCCACCATAGATATGAATGATAAGTATACTAAAAAGGATGGTCAAGAATTAATGGATTATCTCAATATCCATGAATTTTTTTCTTATCATCCATAAAATTAACCTTCCAGTACTATTGGGAATAATGCATCTGAAAAAATGTCAACCAAGGATACTTTTTTCTTTGATTGAAGGTGTGTTGGTTTCCCGCATCAGAGAGGACCTTATTTTAAATGGGTATGCACCTTGAAGATTCATTCATCAATTTAACTGTGGCCAAAATTTATGTCCTAACACACTCAGCAGTGCATATATAGAGAAACAATTGATGGTAGCATGTCCATTTTGGTAGATGTTTACCTTGGAAGACACCCAGTTCTTGTTAATACTTACATATTCTTTCAATTCCATACCCTTATTCATGAGAAGATATGTTTATGCATGTGTAAAAGGATATCCAAATGGCCAATTAGTAGATTAGATTCCTATCATAACAACTTCCAAGGAATCCACAACCAAGGGGGTAGAGAATAAAAGGGATGTTGTTGGGAACTCTCGGTCATGAAAAGTGCATAGAAAGCCTCTTGGATCTCCCCCAAGGAAGGATTCTAATGATGGGGTTGTAACATCATGAATGGTTGAAAAAGAGGCAGAAGTTTCTTCTGGGATCCAACCATCCATCCATTATGAGGCATATTTTCTAGTGGCCTTGAAGACATGTGACCTTTTGAATGTCCACCAATCCACACCTGACCGATCCCCTAGTGCTTTATGGATGCACCTGTATACTAGGGACGTTACCCTTATAGACATAAGTAATGTGATATAATCTGATGACGTCTATTTTTATGGGGATCTTGAGAAGGTGTGTCGTTGCATTGAGGACATTGATACACTAATATATTCTCAAAAGGGTCACCACAACTACGTTCATGAGGAATATTCTATGATACGACCATAAAATGATGACGAGGAAGACCATTTCTCTGTCTCACCTATTGTGGCTATAGCTAGAGAGGCCCCTTACATACATTGAGTGTGCCGTTAGAATTAGTCTCCTTAGGGTCCAAATACTATAGAAGTAACCTCGAATACTTTATGGCTGATGAGACCCACAACTCTCACCCATTCCAATCTTCCATCTTTTGCAATCCCAGTCACAAAATCATTTCCAGATGCTTGGAGGGTCTTCATGGAACTAATGGAAAATGATTTAGATAATTATTTTTGGAAACTACATCAAGGAGGATGCTTTTTATAAAAATTATAATCATTATTAAACAGTAAAACATAATTAATTATATAAATTTCACGTGATACTACATAGAATAATTAGAGTTCTACTGTCATTGGTGCCTAGGATCATTACATAACAACATAAAACTTGAAATACAACATATTTATTGAGATCATCCTTTACATGACCACTACATTCCCTTGTACTTAGCATTGCATGGGATAACCTTAGGACATGCATAAGAAAAGGGTGAGCTATAAAGCCCAGTAAGGGAATAAACAAGGAATAACATGAAGATTAAAATACATGTTATAAATTTGGAATATTAAGGGAGCACAAGATAAACATGAACATAAATTCATGATAAATCATGATAATCATAACATGGAAATGTGGCAACAATGCTTATCCTGGAATTAACATGAGCCGGGGATCATTTCATAAAGAGCATGAGTAAGACCTTATTATATATGAAGCATGATTAAATCCTCATTGCACTTGAATTATCATGATTCAACACTAATTTCACATGATATATCATGATACTATACATTACCCAATGCATTGGAGCACTATCAGGGCACAAACTTCTTAAACATTTCTATTTAGGCATAAGTGTGCCACATGGATCATAAAACATGGAATCAATCATCATCATTTATTACAAGATAATGGGATGTAGAATACATACATGAATCATTATAATAAATATTTAATGTTCATAAAGGTTAATACCCTTGAAAGAGATATGGGAATGGTATTCACTATATAATGACCAGAGCCATCAGATGCTACAACCACCACTTCTATATCATCGTCTCATCCGGTCACTTCTGAGAAGAGAAAACACCGATAGCGTTAGGGGAAACAAAGTCCCTCGCTGATGCCATCATCAGACAATACACTTCGAGACTTCTTGCCCCCATATATGGAGATCCCTCCTCGAATCCATATTGTAGAGGATGGATCTTCAAGTGACGATCAAGGGTACCCCTCGGTTAAAACGTATTGCTAGTAAATACCTATATGATTCCGGATGACAAGGAGCACCAAGCGGATCCTATCAACGTTCCCATCCACAGTCAGCCTCGATGAAGTCTTCGATATATGGTCTATCTAAGTGCCTCGGTTTTCTCTTCCAGCTTGGTTGTGCATGCTATCAAGACCAGGCAATTGGCTCATCACAAAACTCCACATGCACAGCCTTCTCATCGGGTGACATCAGGCTCACCGTCGCCACTGTTCATGTTATTGGATCAGGGAGATCCACCCTGACCACACAATGACCAGACACACCCTACTATAGGCTGATCTCTTTCATCCGGCCCTCATCCAATAGCCAATCTGTAGGTTTGTACTAGTGAGTAGTAGGATATTATTAGCTTCAGTCAGTTGTCAATCTAGCCCTTAGGGCCCACCATACATCCTGTCATAGAGAGACCTCTTGTAAGAAGAAGTTCACTCTTGGCGCGGAAGTATGACGTTCTTAAGAATCATTCTAGTATTTCATTAAGGCTCTAAATTCTTAAGGCCCCTTTTCTATCATCAGATATGCGTGAGGCCCTTACTGAGACTTTACGATGCCCCCTCTAGTTTGAGATAGAAGTAGTAGCTACAGAAGCCTTTAATGTTGGGGTGGTCGGGAATGCTGAATGACAGGTCATTATCTAATTCTATGGAGACGATGAAGGCACTCCCATATAGGGGCACATTCGTCCACTGTAAATCACCAGCCAGTTCAATGTCATGGCTGTCTTGTCAACACATGCTATGGAATCAACCTAATCCCGACTCAGACACTGCGAAAACTGGGATTGTTTAAAGATGTCCTTAGTACCTCTGACTTAAGAATCCAGGGTTATGATAGGATGGAACAGACACTGGTCGACAAGATCATCTTGAAGACCCATTTTGGCTTCCATGATTCCAGAATCAAATTTATTGTAGTCATTCAGGAAACCTCCTATAATGTGTTGATGGGAAGATCATTGCTCCACCAATATGTGGTGGTTCCCTCATCTTTTCAACAGTTCCTCAAGTACTCCATTAATGGTTGAGTGGTCATTCAGCAGGGAGACGCATCTCACTTTGCCTCTTGTAAAGCCATCTACATGGATGCTGACTACAACAAGAGAAAAGACAACGAGATTCAGGCTAACGAGGTAGTGCAAGCCCTGGTTGCGACTGACTCGTGGACAGACCTAGATGACGCCTACGTCATTCCAATCGACTAATTGGAGGCTACAACCTCGGACATGGGACAATGCTTCGTTGTTTCTAGAATGAGTTGTGAACATATCCTCAGGCCATGGCGATGCCAAAATATCACCACGTAGTCTTATAAATATCAGTCTTAGGAGATCTCGAATCCTCTAACCCCTATAAGGTATCTGGATCTCCACCCCAAGGAAATGATAATATGTTTTACTTGATTGTTCCATTGGAATGGAATTAACCGACTCATGTTGACGCACCACTATTTCATCGATATCATCAAGTGTGGCCCCTAAGGACAAAGGCCAAAAGGATCAAATCAACCACATTCATCGCTATGGTTGCAGCCGCACGAGATTCTACCAATGTAGTGACCACTGCCGCTTGGGCTCGTACCAGCCTCCCGTTTGGATATAACGACATAAAAGAAATTCCTCCCACTAATGATCCATCCATTATAAGGGGAGAAGAGGATTTAGAGGATGGTCCCCCCACCTTTGAAGATGGAATCTATGCCACAATAGATAAGTTGGTATAGGTGAACATCAGTGTGAGGAATACTAGAAACCCCCATTGATCAGTGCTACCATTCCCCTTGAGGAGAAACAACAGTACATAGACATCCTAAAACAACATCGTGATGTATTGTCCTCGCATTATATCAAATTATAGGACTAGATCCTCAGGTATCCATCCACCCCTTGGTCTCCCGACAAATCATTGTGGGTTCAAGAAGCCTCCTAGAAAGATGCACCATTATCATGGTGTTGTGGTTGAGGCATAAGTCGACAAGATCATTAGAGCCAATTTTTTAAGTAGGTCATGTAACCCAAATGGATGGCCGATATTCTTCCATTATGGAAGAATAATTGACAGATCCAAGTCTGCATAGTCTTCTGGGATCTCAACCATCATTGTCCATAGTATGCTTTTCCCCTTTGTGTGATTGAGTTTTTGATGGATGCTACAGCTGGATTCCAAGACCTCTCTTTCATGGATGGGTACTTCGGGTACAACCAGATCTGAATAGACCTATAGGATGAGGAGTTCACTACCTTTAGGGAACCATAAGGTACTATCTATTACCAAGTCATGCACTTCGGAATAAAGAATATAGGTGCCAACTTCTAGAGGGATATGTATGACATATTTATGATGATCTTGGGAATGTTGGTGGAATTTTTTGTGGACGATCTGGTGGAAAAATCATGCTAGTGTCTGGAAAATCTCAAATACTTAGAAAAAATGTTCATCTTCCTCTATTCCCATCACTGAAAGATGAGTCCATTGAATCGTGCCATTGGGATCACCTATATAAAGTTTCTTAGCATCCTTGTCAGATATAGGGGCATTGAGATCAACCTAGAGAAGATCAAGTCCATTAGCCAAATGTCTCCTCCGAGCAACATTTGGGAGCTTCGAGGCTTCTAAATCCACTTAGCCTACACACACCGATTCATTTGGAATATACCCTCCAAGTGTAATCCCTTTTCTCAACTCATGATGAAAGGCACCGTATATGAGTGGGATGAAGAGTGTCCGACTGATTCTGAGGAGATCAACCAGTATCTGCTCCAGCCTTGGGTCCTAATGCCTCCTGCCTCCACAAATCCACTGTCCCTTTATGTGACTTCCTTGGAATGATCTCTTGGTGCCCTTCTCACCCAAAAAAACAATTAGGGGATGGATAATAGACTTTACTACCTCAGCCTCATGCTCCTCGATAAAGACACCATACACTCCCCCATCAAAAAGAGATTTCTTCTACCGGTATTCAGAGTACAGAAGTTGCGACCTTATTGGAAACACCACGAGGTAAATCTGGTGTCTCGAGTAGACCCACCAAAGTACATCTTAAAATTCCCTATGTTGATAGTCTATCTAGCTCTGCAAGAAGAGATTATCTAGTAGTTCGACATCAGGTTTGTCCCTCATAAATCTATTAAGGGTCAAGTGTTGGTAGACTTCCTTGCTACCAATCTGGATCCTTCTGACTAGTCCTTGTTTCTCGATTTCCTAGATGAGCTGATCCTCTCAGTAGACCAAGCGACACTGTGCCGACAGATGCAATTCGATGGTGCATCCCGAATCCCTGTTGACATAAGGCTCAATGACCCCATTCTCAATATACTAGGCCTCAGTATCATCTTCATTACCCCGACACAAGACATCTTCCCATACTCATTCTTCTTGTCAAAGGGATGCACCATCAATGAGGCAGAGTATCAGACTCTCATTGTTGGCCTCCAGCTGGCTCTCGAGATTGATGTACCCCATTTTCATGTGAAATGGGACTCTTAACAAGTCATCAAATAGATCAACGATGACTCAGTCATTATAAATCTAGAACGAATACAATTCTTAGAACACACACTCAAGCTAATTTCCCAATTCCCATCTTGGCCAGATGTGACTCATGTTCCTGGATCTCAAAATTGTCGAGCTGATTTCCCGGGCCGGCCTGGCTGCATCACTCACAAAGCCCGAGTAGGATGACTTGATTATACATGTTGCACATTAGATAGTCATTTTTCATATCACTCCTAATGACGAATATGGCCCACGGGTAATACACCTTACCACTAGAGCCTCCACGTCATGACCACGAGGTCCCCGATATGTTGTGATCGAAGTGACTCTCGACTAGAGAGACCATTTTTTTAGTGTCCCCATAATGGTAATATCCTGGAAGATCAGGCTGGTATTGAGAAAATCTGACACTTCATGTTGCATTTTCCATCTTGGAAAGATGTTAGTAATGTTCCTGGATCTCAAAATTGTCGAGATGATTCCCTGGCCGGCCTGGCTACATCACTCGCGATGCCCGAGCAGGATTTCTTGATTATCCATGTGGCACATCAGAGAGTCATTTTTCCTATCACTCCTAATGAGGAAGATGGTCCACGGTTAATACACCTTACCACTAGAGCCTCCACGTCAGGACCCCCAGTTCCCCGATATGTTGTGATCGAAGTGACTCCCAACTAGAGAGACCATTTGTTGAGTATCCCCATAATGGTAATATCATAGAAGATCTGGCTCGGCATGAGAAAATCTGACGTTGTGTGTTACATTTCACCCTCTAGGATTGCCCTATCCATTTTAAGATCCTCTACAAGTGTGGATTTTATGGGGTTCTCCTCCATTGCATTCATGGAGTAGAGATTTCTCAGTTCATTCAAGAGGTTCACACCGGATCCTGTGAAGCTCATCAGGATTGGCCAAAACTATCCCACCAGATCCAGAGACTGGGGTACTTTTTTCCATCTATAATCAATGATTTCATCAATTTATCCAAGAGATGCCATGTATTCCAAATTCATGCTAACATTATGCACCAGACGCCAGAGCCTCTCAAATCCACCAAGTACTATTGGCCATTTTATGTATGGGGACTCAATGTCGATGGACCATATCCACCGGGGATAGCTCGCCAATGTAGATTCATCCTGACGGCTATAGATTTCTTCTCCTAGTTGGGAGAGGTAGTTCCACTCAAGGAGGCCAAAGACCATTCCATAATTGACTTTGTGTCTTCCAATAACACCTACCAATATAGAGTCCCTCACGATGGCCTCACCGATAATGGCACAAATTTCAGAGTAGCTGAGATGAAGAAAATGTATACTAAGTACAATATCCGTTCTAACCATACCTCCCATTATAATGTTCAATAAAATGGATAGAATGAGCCATTCAACAAAACCCTTTCAAAAATTCTGCAGAAAATGGTTGGTTAGAATAAGAAGATTTGGTCGGAAAAGCTCCATAATTCCCTCTATGCTTATCAGATGAAGACTCATAATTCCACCCAAATGACCCCATATTCCATGGTGTATGGAATGGAAGTCATCCATCCCATCGAGATTCAATTTTACTCACCGCACAAATCTATCTATGATCAGCTAGCACCAGATAATATAGCTGAAAATAGTCTGGCCAAGTAGGAAGCACTTGACGATAACAGGCTTCGGGCCCTGCAAAATCTAAAAAGGCATCAGAATAAGATATCAATATTTTTCAACAAAAATGTTTCCCTCCACTATTTCTTGCAAGGCGACTAGGTATTATCCATGAGGGAACCAATGATACCTGGCAAGAAATCACCCACATTGGAGCCCAAATGGGATAAACCGCACATCATTCACAAGGTTTAATCCAATGGCGTGTACTCGGTGGTTACAATGGATGGTGAGCTTATAAATCCTCCCACCAATTCCATGTTCCTCAAGAAATACTTTTCATGAACCATTGGGTCCCACATGACCATATACTGTATTGTCATGCATGACCATAAACTGGTCGGTCCCTCATGACCCTAAACTACAAGATGGTACTGAATAACCTTAAACATAACGAACATACATGACAAAAAACTATGCATCCTCCTGCATGAAGTTAATATGAATCTTAGGAACTATATATGGCTTGATTCCCATCCTCATGGGATGTGTATAAATGCTCAAATTCTCTATCTTGAGTCCAGCCCCTGTTTCCTCTTTTACTATCCTCTCATAGGCAAAGTTCTTTTGGGGGGTCTCACAAGGCATCGTGTGGGCCTCTTTGGCCCCACCCATTTCAAGGTTACAATGATTGCACCATGTTCCCTTTTTTATTTCATCTAATCCTCCCACATCCTGACTGCATGATTCTAAACTGCATTCCCTTTTCAGTAGTATGTGTGGCTTGATTCCCATCCTCATGGGATATGTAGGACCACCCAGAAATTTCATCCGTAGGTCCAAAACCGAACTTTAGGACCTCCCAATGGAACGAAACACACTGTGTGGTGCATGATTGTTTCCCTTATTCATGTCACACTCATCACAAACATAAAATGAATCCCTCTCTCCAGAGTATCTCTATTTCTTCTACTGTCTTAATTTTTTGAGATTGCATAGTAGCATTCATGTTCCACACAGCCCATCATTTGGGTCCCCATTATCTTTCACATCTACAGAGGCCCCCTAATGATAAGGGTACATAGAATATGGGATCTCCTATCATATCAGGCCAAAAACGTCAATGGTTTTGAAAAAAATAGATATGAGTCCCGCATTGTGAATATGGTAAGCGGTCAATGCTTATTTATAGTTCCAATATCGGTTCACATGATATACATGATGTGTTTTGAATATGTTCAATAGATATATTTTCTAATTTTCACCACCCCCATATGTCCCAACACATGAAATTTAGTGATTCATTTGGCCCCACCATCTCCCTCAATATTGGTTTGCTTCGAGCGGGAGGGTGATTCTAGCTATCAGACACATATTTGATAGATAGAGCCTAATCCTGGTCCTTGTATCCCACACCCATCATCGCACATGTAGGATTAATATTTATGAATGCAATGCTCGGTTGAGTGGTCATCGGGATACAATTGGCTGGGATGATCAGCCTTAGGTCCTTCGAGCACTTCAGGCCCCTAGCCCAAGTTCTCATTTAGGATTGTGTGTTGCGGTATTGACTCATGTCCTCATTCACATCGGGCTATTTCGCTATTCCGCACATATTCCCATGAGACATCCCTACCTTTATTTATCATATATCTTGTGAGAAAAGGCCCTACCATGATTCACGAGTCTGATCATTTGGAATTTTATCACCTTCTATATTCAAAATGACCCCCGAATGGAATGGATGCTCGACCCAAGGGATCTCCTACCGTTACGGGATAACGCCCTCGAGGATTGCAAGCCAAAATATGATAAAAATACTATGTTGCGAATATGGTCCATGGTCAATGCTCAATAGTTCAACCCCTCCCCTTTTAGACAGACATGGGTGGGTACTATGTTGCGAACCTGGTCAACAATTGTCCTCTATCATAGTTTCTTATTTTTGGTAGTCCATAAGCACCATGATTCACCCACTCTGTCCCACACATATGAAAGTAAACTAGGCATATACGGTCTGACCTCTGTGACCCTAAAATAAGATCAGATACATCCTCATTGTAAGACGTTAAACCGCAATACGACCATGACATTTTTTCCATGGCCCAGCCTCAAACCCCTTGGCCGTTTCGGTCCACTGGCCAAAGTTCTCACTTAGGGTTGTACGATGTGGTGCAGGATCATATCCTCATTCATTTCATGTTGCTCATCGTGCCGTACAAATCCCCAGATGAGATATCATACCCCTACCATCTTTGTCACTGAAAGACATTAAAATACAAGTTGGCCATGACATTCTATCTATGGACCAGCCTCATGCCCCTTGGAATTTGTGGGACCCTGTCCTATATTGTCACTCAGGGTAGTCCATTGTGGTGTGAGATTGTGTCCTCATTCACGTCGGGTTACACGTTGTGTCATACAAAGCCCTTTTGGGGTATCATTCCTTGATTAGCAACATTTTCCCCCAAAATTAAATGTTGCTTCATTCCCATCCTCATGGGATATGTAAGACCATCTGAATGTATGGTCTTTGAGTTCAGCCCCATCTCTTAGAAAAAACACTATAATTCTGGCCTCTTGGCCCATGTTCTTATATAAGAGGGGTATAAAGTGTGGTGTGGGATAATTTCCCCATTCATGTCAGGTTAATGACAACCACATATCATACCTCTCTCTCATCAGTGGGATTCGCTCCCTTTCTCTACATTCATCTCTTTAAGTCAGTTTTCCTTAAGATGGGTCCCTATTCCCTCTTTGGTGATTCACCAATTAGCCCATGAGTACTCTGGTCAAGAACCTAGAGTGTTAGATTCTATGTGGACATGCTTTGGCCCATATTTCATCCTTCATTTTCCACTTCGTTGGGGCTTCCATTATCTTTCACAGCTGAAGGGACCCCCAAATGGTATGAATTATATGCTTAATATCTCTCTTACCATTATGGGCCAACATCCTAGAGGGTTTCATGCAACAAATTTATAAATTTATTGTGTTCGGAATATGGTCAGTGGTCGACACTCATTTGTTGTTCCCATTTTAGGCCACATGATATGGATGATGTGTTTCCAACACCGTCAATAGTTAACCTCCATCGTTATACCAACCCCCTCTATCCTTGAATGTTGGTTACATGATTGACATTATTTTCCACCCCATCAGGTCCAAATAGAACTTCGATCATCCTGGCACTATCCCTTAGTGCGCATTTGCACGTTAGGAGGACAAAATTCAAGGTAACTGCAAAATTCACGGCTCCAGACTGACTTCCCTTTGTCTTTCATTCCAGGTATTTCAAAAACCACTTTCAACACTGTTTCTCAAAATGAGATTGACTCACATGGGGTTAGGGATTGGGTTGAGGACAACACTTACTTGGAAGGATTCCTCTTCTCCTAGGTCTGAGCTCTATGACATTTTACTAAGATCTCATTAAAAACTATGTATTTCTTTACTACCATTCCCATGGGATATGTAGAAACACCCGAACATATCATATGTAGGTCCATATAAACGATTGGATAGCCTCTCCTGTCCCATATCCTCTAACCTTTTCTAGCCCCTTATCATGAGCTTTCCTACTCAGATTCACACAATGTATGATGCAGACATCATCCTCATTTACATCAGGTATTCCTTATCACACCGTACACATTCACTCTAGAACCTCAACTCTCCAGTATATATCTATTCAATATTACTTTAAACTAATAATAATACTACAACATGACTTTAAACTATTATGTCTATACTACACGATGTTAAAATGCATGGTTGGCCCCCTCACATGACCCTAAACTGTGACATTATCAACCTGGCCGCACGACGAAAAACAGCACTACACGTTGATATCCCAACTTTATGGGGAATCATGTTTGGTATTAGTAACACACCGTACAATTTTTTAACACCTAGATATGGATAGATTCTTTGTGTGATCACTGGACTTTCTATCCTTGATCCATCACTTAAAAAAACAACACTCATTCATCTTAAAGGACACAAAAGATCTATGAAATACTGCTTCTTTTGTTCCAGGGATAGACCCCACAACCCTATTATCTATGGAAATGGTATCATATCATACCACCCACAGAACTACAAACAAATTTATTCAAATCCTCATGGGATACGTAAGAACACAGAGACACATTGTCTCCCGGTATAGCCCCAGGAATCTAAAATCATGTCCTCTATTTCAGAACCTCAGTCCAATCTCTCTGAGGAAAATGTGGTGTAGAGAGTACCTCATGGGTCCTCATTCATTTTGGGTTTTGGAAAATACACACCATGTGCCTCCCATGTATTTCCCCCACCTGGTCTGAGTTCTATGACCCTAAATGACGCTCTTTATATGGGAACTACGCATCATGTTTGGCCACTTCATCACCCTGCACATAGTCCATTAAATAAAGCCTTTTTAATGGCCCATCCTACGACCATTAAGAAGGAATCATGCATCCTAAATACCTTTTTCCTAGGAGGGGGACTCAACTCCCTCCATATGATATGCCATACTATCATACTCAGTTGTGTTGTGGAAGTGTCTAAAGTGTGGAATTTTTACTGGGACATTTCTGAATTCTATGTCCATGATTCTTGTGCCTGTTATTTGGATCCTCATCCTATTCCACATCTGGAGGGACCCCCTCTACAGCCTGGTCTCATTCCACTTTGGTTTACCTGCCGACTTGGGCCATCGTCCCCGAGGACCCATGATGACATTTGCGATTGGTCCCATGTTTTGAACATGGTCAGCATTTGACCCTCCATTTTCAGTCCCCAATCATGGATAACATGAGATGGATAATATTCTTAAAACGTGTTCAACTATTATCCACTATCATCACACCACCTTCATTGTGGTATTGATCTCGAGCATCATGATTTACTGACTTCTATTTCCTTATATTCAAGTGGAATTCTAACATAGTCAGCTTTAATCCTTCCTGCATCTAGGTGTTTTATATAGGCATATCAGCATCAGTGTGACATCATTCACATAGTTTCACATCACCCATGATACATTATTTAATGTGATATGAATGTCCCATCGGTACTCCTTGGATCCCACATCGGGCATGGCTCACGTGGGCTTAGTAGTTTTGGTATGATGTGTACTGGCACAGCCAAGCCACACATGCCTTTCATCACCCTGCATGACGTTAAAATAAGCCTTCAAAATGACATATTGGTTGATTCCCATTATAATGGGGTATGTAGTAATTTCCTATGATCCTTGATTTGAGAATATCCTAACTTTTCTTTTTGTCCCTTGACATAAAAAAACATTCTTTGGGGATACGTGGTGTGGTGGGGACTCTTTATGTCCTCATTCATAGTGGGATTATAGATTCCACACCACATACTCCCATTCTTGGATCTCCCCTTTCACCCTTCGTCCAATCATATGACATTAAACAACACATGTCCTTATTTCCTCAACACATGACACTAAACTATAATTCTACCCTGAACAAGTTCAGGTTTCCCCATGTTAATCATAGGATACATCAGATCCCTTTCCAAAGAGGTCCTGCTCGGAAGTACATTTGATCCATGATCAAACTGATATGCCCACATAATGTTCCTACATCATAGTGGTGTGATTTGAAGAGTTTTTTGACTCCATTCGAACAACCCATCACTCCACCACCATGCTTTTCGTGCCCTTCATTTGGACCCTCATCCTCCATCGCACCTAAAGGAACCCTCTAATAGTATGGATGCTCAGACTATGGATTTCCTACTATCATGGGCCAACATTTTGGAAGGCTAATAGATGAAATTTTGTGTCAAGCCCCACTTTTCGAAAATAGTCAGTAGTTGGCCCTCATTTGTTATCCACATTTCAGTTTAATGCAATAAGGATAATATGTTTTGAAAACGGTCAATAGTTATCCTTCATTATCATGGCATCCCTACAGTGTGCTGAATTTTGTGTATCGTGAGTCATACTTCCAACTCCCCTATATTTGAATCCATTCTAACTCCCTTGGAGATACCCCACTCTTGCACAAGATTATTTTTGGAGAGTGACAGTTCAGTTGTTCTGAGAACTTTATTCGTCAATTGGGTCTCCCCCATTTATATTCAGAATCTTGGAAGAGTCGTTTCTACCTCGGGTGTCTAAAGTATGATTGTCACTCCAAAATTCGAATGGATTAATAGCACAAGAATCCCTTATTTCTAACATAGGGAATGACCCAAATGATTTTAAGAATGGATTTCTATTTATTTTAGGATTTTGGTCAAAGTTCATTAAAAGAATCAAGAAAGTAGTTCATTCATGAATACAATTCAGAGCTGGAAGTAATAAAGAAGGATGATTTTAAGGGGTTCGGCCAAAACATGGACCATAAGGATCGAAATTTTAGATGGAATACTCCAATATGGCTACCATAGGACTTGTGGCATCCTACATCACATACTATCCCCAGAGATCCTTCTCTTCGACAGCCGTAGCAGGGCACAATTCATTAGCCCTAGCCTGTTCCTGTGATTGTTCAATCTGGATCCAAATCATTTGTCAAGTTTCCTGTGGTATTTTCTTCTGAGCAACTATGATTTGTGTCTTCAATCTCTCAATGAGATTAGATTGGTTTGTAATGAATGCCTACCTTCCTTCGTTTTCTCCACAATACCCTAGACCTCTTACTCCGCCTCTAGGAAGCCCTGAGTATTCACTGAATCTTCCCAGAATAAGGAAACATCTAAACATTGTTTTTCTTTCTGTATCTTCTCTACCACGTAATCATAGATCATTACATGACAAAGTTATGTGTATACCCCTCTAATGTAGAGAAATCATAACTAGATGTAATGTGGCCCGATCTAGCTTAGCCATTCTACCTATAGTTGGATGATAAAGTGTCTGATGCACTTCCACGCCTTGTGCCATGTGATACGGCTCTCCACCGCAACATCTGAGTCAGAATCATAAATTTCATTGGGTTATACAACCATGTATTTGGGGAATGCAAAAAGTATTTCAGTAGTAGGGTCTTCTTCAGGAACCTCCTCCTCAACAGTGACTTCACTCTCATCGGGATGAAACTTTACCCCAGCCAATCTGCGCCTCATAGGGTACCAGGGTAGGGCCACCTAGAATGGTTTCTTATCTAAAGAACGATGTAGGTGCGGCCCATATAGAACCCAAAGATGTCACAGACTTGAATATTTTTCCTGCCTCCAACCATGCGATCACTGCATCATGAATCAACAACTTGTTTATCAGAATTCTCCAGCACAGAAGAAAACCAATGATAAATGCCTTACAAGAGCCATGTGTGCCAGTGTCCAATGCACATGTCATGGCGTGGGCCGTCGCTATAGGGGAGCCTTCAACTCTTGTCAACACGATCACTAACGTCATCTCCTCTTGATCAATGTGGATTGTGGGGTACTCTCCTTCTGGATAATTATCACCTAATAAAGCTGAAATCAGCACACCACTATGCTTGGTCTAGAGGACTGGCCCCCGAGGTTGCTCTCCGGTCTCCATACGCATACCTTCACCCCCTATAGGAAAGGCTTCTTGGGAACCCTGGCCCATGTGTTCCTGAATAGGATAGGGTTTGGTTGAGAAATCAAAATTATGAAAAGATAAAGGTCGATATAGGGTTTAAACAGTACATAAAGCTGCTCTGCCTGTTCTAAATCGGAGCCAACGATTTCGCCACTCTACCGGGAACACCGCTGGTGAGTGGGAATTTCTGAAGGCCCCTCACCACCAAGACCATCAACTTGGTCCTTTTCATCATGTCATTCTTCTTCTTCTTCTTCTTTATCTTATTCCTCTTCTTTTTCCTATATAATTTCATCATCAGATGGAAGCTTCTTTGGGTCATGCTTTTAGCTGAGAATTATTTTCACCAGGAGATGTGGTTCTTCATACTGTCCCCACTTTCATTCGTACATATCCATGGCAGTCAGGTATGCATGACGATAATGAATCCTTACCCTGTCTGATATCCAGATGTTCCCCATGTCTGGAATACTGAAACTAGTACCTATCAACCTCCGCCACAATTATTTAGAGGACATGGAATGTCTCAAGGTTCTCTATGAAGACTACGTAGGAGGGAAGATAACATCAGCAGATGGCATTAGCAGGTACCTAAGTTGCTTTCCTGGGAGTTCTATAGTCAGACCAGAAGGTCGTACACGGTACCACTCTTCCCTAGAGGGTGGAGGCACATTCTTGGCCAGTGATTCTCCTACTGATGAAGGACCAAAATGCCCTACGCTAGCTGGCCAACCCATTCATTGCCTCACTTCCCCTGCGGCACCTTTTCTACCTTCCTACTCTTTGGGCTCTCCACAAGCTGTCTTTATCTGCTAGATGAGTTCCAAAAGAATCGCCCTGGGATACGTTCTCATCCAGTGTTTAGCATACCCTATTGACAGTCATATACTTACATCGGTGGGGGAAGAGTGATGAATTCTCACAAGCCCAATGTTGTGAACATAAGACACAACAATCAGAGAATGCAAGGATTCTTCTCTTCCTGAACATCTGTATATACTTTCCTAAGAATCCATTGCATGAAGCTAAACTGCCATGCGAACCGTGTCAGCACATATAGTTTGTGGAAGATTTTTCCATCAATCCAGGCCACCAACGCACCGCCTCGGATGATCGGTAAGTTCTCTCTTTCCTCAAGTGGACCCCTACCATCATCTCCAATTTGGCCGACTGGGGTTCAGAATTGGTGGTAGTCGAAGTGGGTGTGGCTTCCAACCTTGTGTTTGATTCATTCATCCCTGAGAATCGATGGGTTTATTTTTCTGATGATCAAGAGGGGTGGCCACATACTGTTACCATGGGGGAATGGAATTTGGGATTTGATACCCATCACAGTGGCCTGTGACCCATCCATGGAGAATCTAGAATGGCCCGCATATCCTCTTAGGCATAATTCCCCTCCAGATGCGCCCTATAATATTGTATATCCTAACGAACACTGGGACTACTAGGTTTTCTTTTTCTTGTCCTCCATTATCCCAGGCATTACTAACATCCCTGGGAGGACTCCCATCCTTGTGTATCTCAAAATCAACAACCATCCGCTCAAGAATATGGCAAGGAACCCCTCATCTCACACATTCAGGTGTCGACCTTCATTAATTCAAAATCCCCATGATCGGTACTTTCTTCTCTCCAAAATCATCAAATATTTTCTTCAATTTCCCCTATGAGATGTGTTCGATTATTGCTTCCCTTGTCTTGGCATCATCACAGCTGTGTCTTCGCTCATGAAGATACTAAACCACCGTGAATAGGATATTTCCTTGAAGATATATTTTATTTTAATCTCATTGTTAGCCATCCCTAGGAGGTGCCATGATAGAATTGGGGTGTGTGCCCTATCCACAAGAAATTCTCCATTGGGAAGAACTCGCTGTACTGAAATACCTCCACAATGATTCCCCCGATACAGTGGACATCCCGTAGGGTGATTCCCTCCTCCCCATGGTGGAGGTGAAAAGTATTGGTATCAGGCGGCCAACGACTGAACAACTCTGCTACCAAGTTCTACTATCGGTTGAAGTGGAATTGGTACATCCAAATGACCTCAAAAATCCCAATAGTCTACAGTTCCAGCTCAAATTCTCTGCATTTATGATGTACCTAGTATGCCCAGGCCCATTCATTGGTAATGTTGCCCCTGGATCTGAAATCCCACTCCTACCAACCCTTCGTTTTTTCAGTAATCCTTCTTCTGAATTTACTCTCATAAATAGCGGGATATTCCTAGGGGACTAGATCACTTCCCACAACTATCCTCGTCTATGAATTTTGGAAATTGATGGATGTGTTCTACATTTCCCTAGTAGGATGGTCGTTGTTGGTAATATGGAATTGTGGAAGACTATCATTGTGTGTCACCCATGACCGCAGTGTTTCTGTCCCAAAACTGAGCATCAGCACCTCATTTAAAAGATGAAAGTTCCATAGTGGCAGGCTACTAGTCAAGACATAATCCACTTGGTCTGGCATAAGCATGCCAAAAATCATTTGGTTATCAGACACAATGCTCCTCGAATGAAGAATTTGAAGGTTCTTGATCATTTGGATTCTTGTTGCAGTAGTGACAACCTCCCTCTCAACGTCGGTATTTTGAGAAGCCATTTTGGATATCCAAAGCGATTGGCGTGAATGAGTGAATATTTGGCATGAAATAGTCACAGCGGTGCGAACTAAGGTCGACGTGCACAAAAAAAAATTTGGATGGCATGAAAAACCTAGAGTGGGTCATGGAATATTATCCATGGATCGAGATCATTTTTTTTCATGAGAGAAAAAAGCATGTTGCACAAAAAAAGTCAGAGTTTGGAATAGGGGGGCCCTCATCCAATTTATAAACCGTTGACTAGCCTTCTGTGAATTAAAAAGACTCTTGTGTGTGTATAATGTGTTTTTATGTGCCACCGATGTGGTTTTTTCTATTTTTTGTGTACCCTCAGAATCATAACTTCAGGGTCTATTTGAGATCTGATTCTAAGGGGGAGGGATTTGTTGACACTAAAATTTGGAGAAGGTATGCATTGGGTAGATAAAAGAGAAACAAATGAATCTAGGACGTCAAGAGGAGATTTTAGGTTCTAGGAGGTGGGTGGGTGCAAGATTATTGGGATGCACGCAAGATTATGGGGATGCATGCAAGTTTCCTTCTGGCATGCACAATCTTGTGTGTCTTCCCCCTTTGCGTGCCCAAGGCGATTTCCACTGTTGCGTTCTAGGCCTGGCCCCATTTCTGGGCATAAGGCAACGTCAAATGGGAATTTTTTCACCCAGCCCCATTTTGAGAACAATGCAACGTCAAATGGGAATTTGTGCACCCAAACCACATTATGTGAAGAAAGAATCATGAACCACGACATTGCATGCCCATCCAAATTTCTGCAAACTAGACGTCAAGCAGGCATTTGCCTACCCGACCCCCATTGCGTTCCCAAGCCGATGTCAGATGGGAGTTTGCGTGCCCGACCCTTGCAAGCCGCCCCGAGGTCTCTGGATATAAAACAAATTGTATCCCTTCCATTCAGGGATTGTAGCAGAAGATGAAGCGACGCTCTGCTGCAAAAAAACCACATCTTCCATGACCGTGTGAAAAATAACATAGCCTTCAGATATTCAATTTTGCGTGACAGGTCCCCTGAGGGGGCTCCATTGAGTGGGCCCTCCGGGTCATGATCTTCTAGACTTCCTTTTCTCTACATGTCATTCACGCACAAGGGAACCCCTTTTGCACATATGTTTTCTCTACATCAGGTTCCCTGTCATTCCACCAGTCCTTCTTGTGTGCAACCAATCCTTCTGGCACGCAACATGTCTTTCCTGCGTGAAAACCTTCCATCTTTCGCACAACCATTCCATCTTGCGTGCAATGTTTCCCTCTTGCATGCAACCACTTCATCTTTCATGCAATCATCACATCTTGCACACAAACCTTCTATCATTCCCTCTCTCATTCTCTTATGTGCACTCCATGTGTTTCCCTCACCTTAAGTCACCCTATCGGAACCCATCTTATGCGCAAAACACCTGCACCACACAATCTACTCCCATGTGGCCCTTCAGGTTTGCACAACGCAATTTCAGAATGTATTTAGGAGTGCATTACATTGCGTTGCTTCACCCCATGCTTCTTCACATAGTCTCACTAACAGCTATTGCCTCTTCACATAGCCATGCTAACATTGACCTCTTAATGGATCGATCCTTATAACCCTCCTTTCACGACATTATCGATTCCAACCATCCCTCAAAGGTGGGTACTTATTGGTTATGTAAAACATAGGGGTGTGGAGAAAACCTACTTTGTCAGGGCTGAAGAACACTAAAATGCCAAGATCCCTCATCCTCATCACATGAAGTTAAATTGTGACCATGCCCCATGCGTCGGACGTGGGGATACCCTACCTTGGAAATTTTTCATGCCCACAGGTCTCCACGGATGTGAGGTTATTCCTCACATGGAATGACATCCTCTTAATCGGAGTGCCATATATCCGGGGGTAAAGGGAAATCCCCTTGGTGTAAGCCCCTAGATTTTCTCGCAAGAGGTAGAATCCATACTCATCCTCTCATCATGGGTGCCAAATCCTTCTCCCACTGGACTTTGTCACCACTCGGGCCTTCGTCCAGGACTAAGTCCCAATACACATCACATCGAGCTGCTAACCAGGCGTAAACCCATGTTTTCTCTTTGTGCCGCTAACTAGGCATAAGTCCCCAGGCTCTTTCCCACAAAAGCATTATCCACGATGTGATCATTAGGTATTTTCTTCCTTTTGTTTCTCACACTGAACATGAATCATGTGGGCTTATAGTAAGCATCGACCACAACATCCTCTTTGGGAATCCTAGTTTGTAATCCCCCCTAATCACCACATGAAAAATGTGGACTACGATCCTTATCAAGGAAATATATGTAGGAATCATCCTTGAGGTTCAAGCCCACTATCCATTGGTTCTAACACCCTTCATGTTGGTTCCAAATTTTTTTGAACAACCTGGACTTTGATCCTTGCCAAGGCAAGGTACATAGGAAGTCTCCTTGAGGTTCAAGCCCAACACCCATTGGTCTTGACCGTCGGCATGTCTATTCACCAAACCCAACCTGAACTATGAGGTCATTGAACTTTTCTAATGAAATGTATGTAAGAAGCCTCCATAAGGTTCAACCCCAACACCCAATTGGTTCCAACTCCCCTTTACGTCGGACCACCTTCGTCCCACATAACATTAAATTACATGCCCCCTTTTCATCCTACACAATGTTAAACTACATCCACCATCCCAAAATATGTGGCCCTTGATCCTTGCCTCCTTGATAACATATATAGGAAGCATTCTTAAGGTTCAAAACCATCCAGAGGCAAGCCATTGTGACCCCATCCAATGGTAAATGATTGTGAATCCATCCCGCGGTAAGCCGTTGGGAACACATCCAGTGGTAAGCCTTTGCGAACCCCATTCAGCGGTAAGGCATTATCAACCCCACTCGGTGATAAGTCGTTGAAGTTCCCAATCAATGGTATTCAATTGAAATACTTCAATGATGGTAATCCATATTTAGATGAACTACATGGAAATTGATTCCCTACTACAGGGATACATAGGATGTATCCTCGAGACTCAAGACCAACACCATTGTCATCCTAGAGTTGACTCCATATTATTCTCCATCCAAATCACTCAACCATCCATTACCCATCCTGATTACTACATGGGCATCCACATAACGGAGGGATCATGTCCCATATTTATCCATCTCCACTAACTACAATTGAGTATCTAACCACATGTTATCCCCAATATCAGTGTTCCCTCGAGGGGTTGCACCCGCCTGATCCACTCTAGTCAGTGTTCCAATCAGTCTAATCCATCTCCACTAGATGTTAAACCTAAATGATACTGTATGTTAAACATAGTAAGCTTATGAAAACCTCAAATACAAGCCTATGGAATATAATTCCCCTCATTTGATGTAGGATTCCTCTGGATTTCACACCCTTGAGAAGCCCTATAATAAGTGGATGAGAACAAGAAGCGCTAGTGTCCATGCGTCCAGACACGCCAATGATGTCCATAATGTCTACTCCGATGACCAAATGTTGATCCCCAAACTGGACACCTTTGAATGACTAGGAAGAATTAATGTAATTAACTAGTGTCCATAAAGATATGGCACCCGGAAGAGTTTCAGGAAAAACTTCTTAAGTCTATAAGGGAGACACAAACTCGGTGACGAGTTCCCAGGAGGGATCCATTGATGGAAGAACCGACAAACCATCATCCAGTTTAGATCAAGGAGAAAAAGTCCCTGAACTCCGAACAGATGCCCCCCACCATTGGAATGTGGAAATGCAGGGCAACAAACAACATTACTGTCCTCGATTGGACAGACGTGTGCACCCTGACGAAAGCGTCGGAAACAATATCCCTCGAGAGTGTCATGACCAAGAGTGTAGAAAGTATCATTTTAATATACCAGGATAACCAAGTTCATGCCCAAAAATCCTTGTTAGGGTTTTCACTCCTAGGTACATAACTGCCAGAGCCACCTATACCTACTCGTATCCAGTCCGGGATGTACTTTCTTTATAAGCCACTTATTCACTACTCACCAAAATTTAGGGATGTTTTAATTATACATAGTCTTATCTCTAAGCCTTCACTAGGTTTTTATAATCCTAATACCAAAAATTACTAAACCTCTACTATGATACCAAATATAACAACCATGCTCTTTATTAAACCCCAAAACATGATTTATTATAGAAACATCACTTGATAAAACATAAAATATCGAGAGGTCTAGTGTCTTTGGGGATTATGATCATTAAATAACAACATAAAACATTATATAAAACATCTTTATTGAAAAAATCATTTAAATGACCACTACATCCTGTCGTACATAGCATTGCATGGGATAACCTAAAGACATGCATAAGAAAAGGGTGAGATATAAAGCATGGTAAAGGAACAAACAATGAATAAAATGATTATTTAAATACATTCTAGGAAATAGGAATATCAATGGAACAAAAAAAACATGAACATAATGTCATGATAAAGAATGATAATCATAACATGGAATTGTGTCAACAATACATAACATGGAATTTGAATGAGGAAAGGCTCATTTCACATAGAGCATTAGTAAAACCACATTGAAAATGAAGCATTAGTAAACCCCTATTGCACATGAATTAGCACGAGTAAACACTTATTTTACATGATGTATCATGTTACTATAATTTACCCAAAGCATTGGAGCGCTATCATGGTACACCCATCTTATACATTTCATTTCATGGATAAGTGTGCCACAATGATCATACATCCTAGAATAAATCATCATAATTTATTCTATCTTAAAGGGAAGTGGTTTACATACATGAATCTTTATAATCAATACACAAATATACATAATGGTGAATATCAATGATAGTGAAATGGGCATGGTATTCACTATACAAAGGCATAGTCTTGGAAAATTGTAGTGCAATTTCTGCAGCATAACGGTGTCAAATAAGAACTCATAAAAAGAGTTTATGAGAGAGAAAGGGGTCTCTCAAAATATTTACATGAAATGGAATTTAAGGGGGTAATATAGATACAGGTCCTTACAAACATAATGGAATTTAAATGCATTATACAAAACAATTACAAGGATGTAAATGATGAGAGAGAAATCTCTCACGGAATTTCAGCATGGTAACAGGTGTACATGGGAGGAATGAATGAGAGAGAAAGGGGTCCCCATAATCTAAAAATAAAGAGGGATTTATGTTGGAGGTGCTAAATCATACCCCAACATTTGTAATTAAAACTCAAGGGAATAAAAAAATAAATAATATTGGACAAAAATGATATCGAAAGAAATCCCTTACTTGGAAGTGTGCTTCCAAAGGCAAGGAAGAGGCTTGAGATAGGATTATTGGGAACATGGGGTCCTTGGGAGGATTATAGAGTAAAGTGGGACGAGTTTGGATGAACTCCAAAGGATTTTAGTGAAGAGTAAGTGAGAGTTTGGGTGGGTTTATATAAAGGAGGAGAGGGAATTAATTATTATTTTGGTTTGGGACACCACACGTTAAACATATCAAAACCACAAACTAGGCTATGGTTTTTTACCATGGTTTTTTACAAATGGGTGTGGGAAAAAAATATTTTATATGGCCAATGGATGAAAATTTTAAAATAATAAGGATGATTATGTGGAGATGAGTCACACTAGCATGGAAAACAATTTAAAAAGGAAAAAATGTTTTACAATCCTCGAAGGGTCCACTAAAGCATTGTAAAAAAAATAAAACAAACCCAAAATCACATAATTTTAATGTTAAAAGATATATTGGATGAACATAATGTTTGTAGTATTTTATTACATCACTATTGTATGATTATGATCTCATAAAATATATTTAATATTTAAATAGTATTTAATTTTTACCCCAAAACTCTGTTTTCTTGGAATTCAATTTAAAATTCACCGTTGGATAATTTTGACATCCAGATTCCAAAAATAATATTAATTTTATCTAAATAATTTTCTAAATATGTGAATTTTTACATTTAAAATAAAAACTGACATTTAACAGTAATTCATGGGTTTGTACAAAAATTGTGTTCAATCCTTTATATAAATTAATATAGTATTCATAAAAATTATTTGATCATTTATATTTATTAAATAATAATTTAATAATAATTTTTTAGAAAATATTTTTTCATTAAAAAAACCATGAATTATTCAAAATATATTTCTTTGTTGAATATTAACTAAAAATAATTTTTGTGCTTTATAAAATATTAACAAAGTTTCAATAATAAAAATAATTTTTATAAATTTTTATAAAAAAGAATGCACATAATCATAGTGATAGGGTCTTGTTACATATCCCCTTAATACACCAACATAAGACCTTAGGGTATGATGCATGATGGTGACAAACTCTTATGGTGGCTTTGAAAACATTGCTAGAGTGGTAATCTCTATCAACTTCCACTTCCCACATATATAATATTGTTCGAGCACAACATATTCAAGCTCGGCATGGGCCTAGTCAAGATTGAATCCCAATGACACCAACTCCATTCTGAACTCCGATAATTGGGCTTCGTAAGGGACAAGTCTACTGGATGAGGCCATCTATTCCTTTATCTAAGTAAATTGGATTTGTTAAATTCTTATATTTATACAAATCATGTGATCACTGTTCAATTTCTATTATAGAAAAAATCACAATTCTTAATGGTATTTTAAATCTAAAACATAAAACCAAATATGTTTATGAGTTTTACATAACCATATGAAGATATTTAAATAAACCAAGATGAATTTTCATTAATAAATTTTTGGGTGGTTACACTATGACCTTATTGGTTTTGGGGGATCCATTTCCCCCACTTGTATTTATAATAAATAATAGCCAAATTATGTGGCTACTTATTTGAATGATATGGAAAAGTGTCTTCATTCCTTCAAAGATGGGCATTACTTGTCCGATCGAGTATCATTTATGGAAGTACTCCCACTATCGATGACCATCATGGGGGAGGTTGTTATATCTAAAAACACTATATCTAATTTATTTTGTTGTGGAGATTCAAAATACCCACCCACCCTTTACTTTACAGGATCATGAAGTGTCTCAATAAATTGTTCTTTTCCAACCTTTTTCCCCTTGGGGCACGATAGCTCGGGAGTATACCCTTCGGATTGTGGGGGTGCTGCAGAAGGATCTTGGGGATCCTGATAAAAAATGGATGTAGTCATTGAAGACCCTTACATGTAATTTCACCATTAAGATCCCTTGGGTGCCCTTATTAAAGAAAAATCTCAATGGAAAATGATGAAATGGAAGCAGTTATCCAAAATATAAAGGCGTATCAGGAGAAGAATCACAAGTAATTTTCAATTCATTTAGTGGTCAAACAGAGTAGCCATATATAGTTTACTATCTATTATGTTCATATCATGATGCAGAACCTATCAGTAACTGGATAGAAATTGGTCAAGAATATTTAGGTCATGTTACCTTTGTGGTAGAGGATGAGTAATCAATAAGCCAGATTGACTGACGTAGAGGAATATGAATAACTAAGGAGGCCAACGGTATTGTCAACCCTTTTAGAATTCCATCTCCTTCACAAAATAACTATGCCTCAATAATAGAAGAACATAATGAATATGGGGAATCATTTAGACACATTAAAAATTCACCCATAGAGATATTCCGTACAACATTTATGGTAGGGGTTGAATCCAATAAAGATCCCCAAGCCCAATAGGAAGTCGAAGGGTATTTCAATAATGAAGAGCCAATCACTCATTAAAAAAAATTTCACCTATAGAGGGTGTCCCTTTGTAGATTTATACTCTACATATACATGTCATGTCTACCTTTGAAGATGTCACAACCATAGGGTAGGCAGTTGTCATATCCCATGAAAATATGGAGTGGGATATTGAGCCTTTTTTATTAATTCTGAGAGAATTTGTTGTCTGGGAACCTAGAATCTCAAGAACAATAACATTTTATTGACTGATCATCCCTATAGTTCTAATATCAGAGACTGGACTTTTAGGGGCTACCCTAGATTTTTGTGTTCTGGTTGGGCACAATCTCGGGCCTTTGGTTCCTTTGATCGACTATAATGCGTAACTACTAATTGAATACATGGGTCCACCATTGACGATATGAGATATTATTGGGGAGGTGTGAGTTATTGTATCTTTAGTAGAAGTAGTGTATCTCTCCAGTATTTCACACATTCCTTTTTTGTTTTAGGAGTCAAGGATATTTACCCACCTTTCATATAATTTTAGAATTGCAACCATAAGATTTAGAAATTGCATTGGATGATCCACTCTATCATCCATTGCAATTATCTGTGGTGAGGCTGATGAGGGACCGGGTCATGTTTTAGATTCTAAACTGAGTCCCTCTCTCATTACGTTCATCCTGAGTAAATTTATTCATCAGGGATTGACTCTGAGATTGAATGACAGGGTTTTTTTTGACTTTCTTCCCATCTAACAAAATACATAGATAATTTTTTGGATATTAATCTCTTAGAATCTATTAGGTGAGTTTTCTGTGAAGATACCAAAATTACACTTCTAGTTTCTGGTCTTGGTATTTAGCTAATTTGACTATCATGGAATCTATGAGATAGTGATACTAGTGGTTTGTGCTATGGATGTAACTGTCACACATGAATCACATCATTCTACTAACTATTTTATGGATAATATTTTGGCTGTGAGGAAAATCTTCATGGATGAATCCCCAAATCAAGATGGAGATGATTTCAGGCTTTAACATGAGCTCACAATGAAATATCACTTGGTGGAACAACCTAACTATGAAGTTGAGTAGCTGTGCCAGAATTTGGAGCAACATAAGCTAGAACATACCCATGCTACAATCCCCGTTGAGGAGGGGTAATGGAAGATGTAAGAAGGTGAATGGATTGGCCTCGATGCTCTGAAGGTCACAGATGCACTATGGATTGGCATATAGGTTGAGACTGTGAACTTTTTAAAACATCATGTATCCTTTGAGGAGTCTCATCAACTGTTGTTTCAAATTTTTGAATCCAAAAAACAACTCCTTTAATGATCATGTACCACTCGCAAGGAGTGGCTCCAGGCTGTGGACACCCTCTATATATTAATAGAATAGAATATAACTATTTCTCACTCTAATACAACTTCTTTTCCTTTTTCATGCATTTTCAATCAATCACAATTGATCATATATACATTATTTTGATCAGGTATTAATTTTATATCATGATCTAAACCAGTAAATTTAAATATTCAAATCATGCTTGAATTTTTTCCAAATCTATAGGACTCAGTGAGTGTAGTTTGACTATTGGATGGGTTTCAAGGGAATCCACAGGAACGTTTGGGCCAGATTACATTATTGCCCTTATTTTTTCATAAGAATATTTCGTACCGGTTTTGAGGGTATATGTTGAATTTTTACTGTCCCCCATTCCGAGTTTTTGACCAAACAAGATATATGCCTTTTTGGAAAATTTTATTTATTTACATTTTTGTCTAAAGAATACATAGTATAAGATTAGTGAAATATTACTCAACATTTATTTAGGGTTTCCCTTTGCAGGGATTCACTCTAGATTGTATTATGTATTTTTCAATGGTAGTTGATCATCAAACCAATCAGACATATTACTGATTATTTAGGTCAAATAATAGTAACCAAAAATGATAATGTAAGAGATAATTTGAAATTCATCAGCCAGTAATGTCCAAATAACTCTCAGACATGAATGAGAGATGTTTATTGACCCTAAAATTTTGTGATATATATATATATGGGTATTGGGATCCATTTTATGTGTACAGAGGTAGGAATGGACTCTCCAAATGATGGATTTTCTTTATACTGACAACCTTTTTGTAGGTGAAATATGCATAGCCACAAGTGCCTGATGTGAATAGTAAAAAATCAACATCCCTAAGACAGTAGCCATCAATTTATGATGTCCTGGGAGATTTATAGCACTAAAAACTTATTTTGAGGTTTCGGACCATAGTGGGTAGCCAATCTAAAGGATGATGTCTGAAAGTATATCGATATTTGTATTGGAATTGAATAAGAAATCCCTCCAAAAAATTATATTCTTTTGTAAGGGAGATCTGATGATTGGTATTTTGTTAAATCATACAACTAAGACATTTGAAGCATATTATGTGAAATCATTTCACTCTAACAATGATAGAGTAAATGATTCATCAGTACATTTAAAAATTCATTTCATCTTTGGGAATTTGAAAAGGTAAAATATGTTAACCTTAATCTAGTGGGTTTTTGAATCATGGTAGTGAGATGAAATAAAAATATCATTTAGGTGAATGGAAATTGTAAAATGAATCTCCAAGGGATGCATTTTGATTTAGTCAAACACCATTTGTTATGCAATGTATAAAAATACACTGGGGAATGATATGCATAGTCAAACAAATGTGTCCGTATGAAATTTTCTTCCCGTCCCTGATGGCCATGATAGATTATGTGAATTTCTACCTTTCTAGACATGGTGTATGGCCTGTGACAGGGGGTGTGCCTAAACATTAAACGGTTCATTTTTTTGGCTGAACTATACTAGAAAAACTGATAATAGGTGGGGGCATTTTTTTCATAGTCAAATCAACATCGCACATAGGGATGGGGCATCTCTATTTTGTAGAATTTTTGAGAGACCAAAGGTCAATCAGGCTAGGCTGTTTTGATAGATCTGGAATGTGGATAGGATAGATAATTTAAACCATGACTTTGTGGGTTCATAAATCCAGTGGGATGTAATGGCCTTGTGGTCTATTCGGAATACCAAGGTAGGAGAGGACACTCAAGAATTTGAATTATCCTTTAATTGATGGATGTTTTGAAAGAGGCATATGTAGATCCATCAAGGAATGATCTTCATATTAAACCATTGGTTTATGCAGGACACTGGCCTTCCTTATATGATGGCCATGGAGGGTTATGGGGATACAAAATTACTCAAATCATGGTGTATGTTTTGTAAGGGGAGTGTATCTAGATAAATTATAAATTTATGTTTTGTAACTCTCCCATGGGATCATGTAATACCTTAAATAGATATGTCTCATACATAGGGTGAGGCATCTATCCCATCTTTGGAGTACCCTATAGTTTAACATCGTACATCTAGGACCAAGGATCCCTTATGAGGACGGAACCATGACATTCCATTTAGGTTCATGCACCGAGTAACAAGATCTTAAACTAATTTTCTATAATGTCATGGTGGATATTCTACTGAGGTCCCTATGATCACATGAGTTATGCTCGGTGTGAGAAACAAGGTACTATGGAGATTTCGGGTCACCACATAAAAGTTTGAATAGTCAATGGAGGGGATCATTTTATGCTTAAAACAATGGTGAGTAGTTTTACATCATGAAAAAACAATGAATTACAAACAATTTATCATCATGTGGGGTGGAAGTATAGTAATCACGATGTGAAATAAACAAAAGACGATTATCCTTAAAGATCCCAATAAATATAACCTTTTCGAGATTATCTTATTTGATTCAATTCATTCACCAAGAAGAGTACACATCAATAATTTCTGTGGTTGGGTCTGAATCATTTGATTTGAGTCTACCACACATCTTATTAGCAGGAAACTAAGTCACACATGATTCCCAATGAAAATTCCCCGCATAGGCTTAGCCCATACATAATAAGGAAAGGAATTTTTTAGGAGACAAAGCAAAGATAAGAATCTTATCATTGCCATTGTGTGGTGTTGTTTAATTTAATGCATCTCTTGAACTTGTGGCCTTTCATTTTATCGCCATGTGACAAGGATGTTGGTAGCATTGGTTACTACCGTGTTGCTGAGACCACTTGTCACAAAGGCCATAAATAGATTTGATTTAATCATGGTTGGGATATTTTGGTATTCATTTGACATGAGCGATGATAGAAGATTTATCCAATAGTATTGAGGGTACTTGGATTTGGATAAATGACATGGTGTTTAGAATCCATTGGTTGTATGCAAATATGAATATATTCCCTTAATGAATAGTTTCCCTTTGAATGATGTCCATTTTGTAGGTTACATATGCAGAGCCACTGGGAAGTTATGTGCACAGTCAGACAAAGGATTCTGTATGACACTAACCTTCCACCTCCAATGGTCGTGATTGTTTATAGGCCCCCATGATTTTCCAAAGTATGGAGTTTAATATATAGGAAATATCTGTAATGGAATGTAATAAATATATAGACTGTGACTACATGTGAACTATTGAATCTTTCACATATATCTAACTCACCTGTAGGGGAAAGCATGATATTGCGACACCATCTAGGTTTTGGAATTAATTCTTGGAATTTCTGCCATCTCTTTACATTTGGTTGTGTATCATTTTTGGGGAATGTTCAAGATCTCATAACACTAGGAATCATGCCACACATGATTCTTGAGGAACCTTGTAGTTTAATGTCATGTTGTTAGGTACATTCATGGATTCCCTTGTGGAAGTCTGAAAAATACATTTAAGAAGAGATATTTTCCTTTTTTAAAGGTGCATGGACCATGATAGAGGATTTGAGCTTCACTATGTATCCTTTAAGGGTAGGAATCAAGCCACACGTAGTTTATCAAATGAATTCCCTACATAGGTCTGAACTTTACATAGGGAAAGGGGGTAATTTTGTTTCCTGGTGTCTGGAAAATGATTTGGTGTCATGGTGTCACTATGTATCTTGTATGGGTTGGAATATATCCACATGTCGTTCTGGACATATCCTCCATGTAATGGTCTGGTCCATGGAAATGGAGGGGAAGGCATTTTAAATGATTGTGGATCCAGGATTTGGGATCCTGATGTCACTATGTATCCCACTAAAAAAGAATAAACCCATAAATAGTTCTAGCTTATTTCATATAGATTAACTTCATATGGTGAGGAAGAAGAAAAAACCAATATTAATTATTTATATAGAGTGGTTGGTCCTGAAACATGGGATTCATGCGTCACTACAGATCTCGTTGTTATAAGAATTCATCCATACACAGTTTTTCAAATTCCCTCCATGTACAGGTCTAGTCCATACATAGGGAGGGGGAATTCTTATCTAGTGCTAATTTCTTGGAAAAGATAGATATTCCCAAAATCACAATATATCCAACAATGGTTGGAATCAAAAATTATATAATATTACAAATTCCCTCACTCTATATGTCCAGTCCATAAACAAGGAGGGGAGGTTTTTATCTGGTATTGATGGCTAGGCCATGATAGATTATCCTAAAATCAAAAGATATCTATAAAGGGTAGGAATCAAGCCATATGCAATTCCAAAAGTTACATACAGTGGTCTGGACAAAGGGTGGGTAAATGAGAGTGCATTTTTTTGATTGGGGCCTGGGCCAGTGGTTAAATCCAAGTGTCACTATGTATCCTACAAGGGTAGGAATAAAGGAATATATAGCACGACACAAATCATTATTCTTGTACTTATTTGACATGGGTATAGTGTTATGGAAATTTTTGTTTTATCCTATATGGTTTTCAGGTCTATCATATTCCTCTATTATTTATTTATATAAGGGAACCATTACCACCAATACTATGTTCATGTTAGTCATACTCAATGTGATAAATAAGTTGTTACATGTATTTACCTCATAGTATGAGTGATAGAAGACAGAATAAGAGAATTATAATTCATGTTATTGTTGTGCCATGATCAAGGGTCAAGGCTTTTCTATGTATCCCACTGATGAATTTGAATCAAAGCACACGTAGTTCTAAAATTCCTTTCCGGTTTTGGTCTATCCAGTGCACAAAAAGGGGGGTATTGCTATATTTTTATCACATAAATTTTATTTTTATGAAATAAGAAATATTACCTAGAAAAAAATACATACCATGTAGTTTACCATCCTACAGTAATGATGAATATTATCTACAGTTTATCATCATACAGCAAGGACATATTTTACCCTGTAGTTTAGAGTGATGCGGTAAGGATGAATCTATCATGCAGTTTATTACCATGCTGTTAGGGCAAAGATTCTATGCACTTTGAAATCTAGGAGATAGAATTTTTTTGTTACTATGTAGTTCAATGTATTGAAGTTAAGGAGTTTTTGGTTTTCTATGAAGTTTAACATCTTTCTGGTAGGAAATTTCATTGTTGCGATGTATTTTAACATCATGGGGTTGGAAATTTTTGTGTTTCTACGCAGTTTAACATTTTAAAACATGTACATTTAGTGTTGTTATGCTGTATACCATCTTGTAGCTAAGACACTTTTGGGTGGAAATATAGTTTAATGTCTAGAATATAGGACATTTTTATGTTTCAATGTAGATTAACATCTTGGAGCTTCAAAAGTTTTGTGTTGATATGCAGTTTAATGACTTGAATCAAAGAAATTTTTGTATTTCTAAGCATATTAACAACTTATAGCTAGGAAATTGTTATGTCGATATGTTGTTTAACATCTTGGAGGTAAGACATTTTAGTATTGATGTGTAGTTTAACGTCTTTCATCTTTGACATTTTAGTGTTGTTGGGAAGTTTAACGTCTTGAAGTTAGAACAATTTTTTTTTGTTTCTATGTAGTTTAACTTCTTGATGCTAGGATATATATGTAGCTCATAAAAGATTTATTTAATTAGAAACATCTCATTGGTGGTAGATGTGATGAGTTGTTCATCCATTGATATCAAAGAATATACTCCATTTGAGAAGAACTTATGTATGAAATAAGGACCCTTTGATTTTTTTAAATCATTGGGGGTTTCTTCCAAAGTATCCTCCGTGTTTTGAGGACTAACTACATTTATTCTTCGAGGAAATACTGATGGAAAACATTTTTGTTCACCGATTGTGCGATTCAATTTTGGTAGATTACTAAATGGTAAAAAGTGTAAAACCTCTTCTAATTTATTCATTCCAACTCATCAAACACTTTCTATGATTTCTCATCCATGGAAAGTTTATCGTGGATGGAAAAAAGAGTGATGATGCATGAAATTTGATGTAAAAAACACTTATGTCTCATATACAAGTGAGTACAGGGGTTCTTGGGTGGAAGTACGGGTCGAGGTCTAATAATCCCATAAAGAATTAAAGAGACTTTCTAGCCATGATTTCATATCCTCATCTACCATCTTTTAGAGTATGTAAAATAGAGTCTTATTGAAATCATATATATGCCTGTTGGATTCTACATGGTATTGGGATGACCAGTTGTCTTAGATTCTATATTTCAGGTATAACTTGTCCAAATCATCAAAGATGAAGTTGTGGATATTTTCCATTAGTATTTTATGGGGGACCCAAAATCTAGTGCTGATGTTGGATTCCAAAAATCTAATAATGATTCTTTCCGCAACCTCTTTAAGGGTACAACTTCAACCCATTTGAAGAAGAAGTGTGTTTTCATGAGAATAAACTAAAATTGTCTAACTGTGGTAGGAGGATATGGTCCAACGACATCCATACCCAATACGAAAAATGTTCTGGAGTATATAGATTTGTGGAGTAGTTCTGTGGGTTAGTGACTAAAATTTGCATGGAATTGGTAGGGATGTAACATTATGGTGAATGTGGCACAATCCTGTATTATAGTGGGCCAATTGGGACAATTCCTTCAAGTTTGATGGGAGAGATAGTATTATGATTACATTATTTCATATGTTCTAGCGTGCACTTTATTCATGATCGCAACAGTCTCTTCTACATTTATACACCAGATATGGACTCCTTTAAGGCCTCATTTGTAGAGAATAATTTCTTGGTTTTCACTATTGTAAAAAAAATTGACTACCCACCTCCGAATATATTCACTTCTACCTCTATCAGGATGGTGTTCCCCCCTCAAGAGGTAATTTTCCATGGATTTTTTCCAACCGGTGAGGTGTCCATAAGGATCAATAACGGGCATGATCTCATCGATTTCTTCCTTATTGTTCTGAATGAATGGAAATACCATATGATGGCGGGAAATGTTGATGACTGTTTCATCCCGGTCTGGATCAACCAATGTAATTACTGCATTTTCCAATTCACCCACTTCAGTATTTTCTGACTGGGGGAGATAAGTTAGTGTTGGTTATGATGGAATTATTCTATCAGCTCTCAATCATGGTTTATCAAAAGTACCAAAACATCATTCTTAATGGAATATTCACCATTGACCAGCTTAGTGACAATATTTGAATAACCTTTTATCTTTAGGTGTTCATCTAGTGCAAGAAGTTATAGCTCCAGGCCTGTAAAAAGGGACTTGTATTCTATGTCATTATTTTTTCACCTCTCTGAAATCATGAATGTGTATGTCAAGTAGACCTTTTATGTAGACATAAGGATAACTCCATGACCTACTTTTTTGAACCTGGGATCCTCCATCATTTTCCCCATAGTACACCTACAGTCACCTTAGAAGTACATTTTCCTTGCATATGTTCCTTCATTGTCATATAATACTTGTTTATTAGGAAGTTCAGTATCCAATGTGGCTATTTATTTTGATGGGTGCTACATTAGGTAATTTACTAACACATAGACATTGATGGATTTCTGGGGCACAAAAACTATTTAAAACTAATATAGGATGACAACCCTCCATGATAAATGTCTAATTGGAAGAAGAAGGATGATGATATACATGTGCAGGTTGTAGGGGGAGGCCAGATTGACCTCATGGTTCTACAGGTTATACCTGAGTTTTTGAGTGGTACATATTTGGTCTAGGAAATTCTTTTTGAATCTTGAATATCGAGTCTTGTCCTCAATCATTTTATGGATGAGGTAATATACAATATTCCTATTGCTAACATCATTATTCAGTGTGTGAAAAGCATCTATTGGCCATTCGATAGCTGTCACGTAAAAAATTAGTGGTCTTCCCTCAATTAGATGCAACATCACTGGTGGGATTATGAGACATCTTTGATATTTTTTAATTATTTTTGACAATAATTATCCCATTATTATGAGACATATTTCTTCATCAACCCAGTGAATGGAAAATAATTACCTGTAATGTTGGCTATGAAACACCGAGTATAGGCCAGGTTCCCTGGGAGACCCCTCAACTCACAGAAGATGTGAGGTGGTGACATTTCAAGGATGGATTTTGTATTCTCAAGGTCTTCTTCTATTCCAAAATGGTGTATGAAAAAGATGATGAATTTCCCATAGGTGACACCAAAATCACACGTTAGTGGATTCATAGATAAGCTATGTTGTTGCAGTTTAATGATGACAGTGACATGATCTGTCTGGTGGTTTTAGGGATGTCATGATTTAACAACCAGGTCATCAACGTAAAACCTAATGAATATTCAAGGGAAGGTCTTGAAAATTCGATTAATGACAAGTTGATATGTAGTGATGATATTTTTTAGACCATATGGAATCACCTTATAGAAGAATTATCCATGGGGAGAACCTAATTTTCATGGCTTCTTCATCTTATTAGGATATTAATTTGTAGTTTTATCATGAATTTACATCCATGAAATAGTTTAACTCATATCTGGCAGTCACATCGATTTACAATTCTGTGATCCAGAAAAGAAAATCATCTTTAGGGAATTATCGATTAATGTCCATGATGTCAATGAAGAGTCTGATCTGTCCATTCTTATTTTTGACAGTTACCATGTTTTCTAGGAAGATCCGATATTATACTTCATTAATTAAGTTAACATTTATTTTTTTAACTTCAGCCTCTATTTTTGCATTGTGTGTCTGGTGGATCCTTATGCCTGTATGATTGTAACAAATATGGTCTTTTGGAAGACCCAGGTGATGAGTGGTGACCTCAGGATCGAATCCGATAATTTCATTGTAGTTCAATGAAAAAACATCTTGATTCTCATTTATGAAAGAGGTATTTCAATTATTCTCCTCGAAAGTCATATCCACACTAATTAGAGTGGGCCACATGTCATCTTTAATTCCTTATTTTGTCTCTCTATGTTCATTGATCCTGGTGGAGACACCATCCTAGAATTCTAGATATGCGTCATTGAGATCTTATTATTATTAATCCTCCTCATCATCATCCGATTCATGATCTTCTTCCTCTTCTAATTGGAATAAAATTCTTGAGACAAACTCTCTATCATCATGAGTGGAATTGAAAATCTAATTTATGGAAATTGAAGCAGTTCCTTTTTCCCTGACTGACTACTGGGAACTTTCTAAAGAGGATGGAATGAGGGTAGAGGAGCTACCTCATTTTCGTAGTGACATTACATCGTCTTATTCCATAGTGAGTATGGTAGGAGCTATTTGGCACACCAAGTAAGGGATTATTGAATTTTATTATCTCTTAACTTCTTCATGGGGGTCATCATGCTTTTCAACAACCTAGGACATAGAAACCATAACAAAAATCATGTTGAATGTTGACTTAGCATTTAAGCATGAACTTATGAACTCATTCTTATTGATGGGTAATACATACAATTCCCCAATATGTTTGAGGGGATAAGTGGGAGCCATTTCTAGTCCATTTCGGGTAGTGATCCATTCAACATTTTCTTCAAAAGAATTATCCTATTTCAGTTCATAAACCCCTGCATCGATGTAATGAAGCTCACAAAATTCAATTGGGGATTTATCTACATGAAATATCCTATTTATTCCATTAGAGAAATATATAATGCATTAATGGTATGATGAGGGAATTTTAGAGTACTGATTTAGCCATGGCCTTCCTAATACGACATTGATAGTCATACATCACCGCACTACAAGATAGTCAGAATCAGAGACGAGGTCACCGTGACAAGTTTTATGCTTGAATTATCCCAACAACATCTACTCTCTTTTGTTATATCCCATTAGATTTTTGTTCCATTGTGCGAGACTGTCCTCATCATAGCCAAATGACTAAGTGTTCAAGGAAGGATTATATTGAATCTAGATCCATTATCAATGAATATTTTTTAGACATCAATTCAATTTAACTTTCAAGACACATATAAGGGTGTGATTTTCCCCTACATGATGGATTCTTCATCATAATCTATGATGGAGATGAAAACATGGCATTATTTTGGGCTGGTATCTATATGAAAGACTTTGACTGCTACTACATCTGTCTCAAATATTTGGGGAATTAGTAGGTCTTTGATGAGTTCTCTTATTAGGTCATATGATATTTTCTAGGAAACCATGATTGATAGAATTGTCATTACTAAGGATAAATGCTTTATAATATCATATTTTTTCACAAAATGTCGGTTCATCCAATGTTGGGGATGATCTTTCTTGTGCACATTAGCATCTTGATCATTGAGTTTAAGTGGACTGGCCTCTGTGACAAGATTTATTGGTGAAAATATTCTTTATGAGTTTGGCTAAACTGGTATGTGCTTGTACGCCTTGGGCGAGTAGACCTCTATTCATCCTCCGATGTGTACTCCAAGAAGATTTGGCATGGATTTTTTTGTGAGGGAAGTTAAAAACTCTGGTTCTTATATTGTCTACAAGTGGGTCCTTCTGTGAGTTTTTATAACATTAATTGTTTGGGTTATGGAATGGCTAGGTATTTGACTCCTACCATGATCATGACATCTTATAAACCCTCAGCTTTCACGACCTCTTCCTCTATCTCTCAAATTAGACATGGGGAATTTTGGATTGTTACGTATTCCAAAACATATTAGGGGTCCCTCTTGTGAATTATATTAATGTAACTGAGGATTATTCCTAGACCAAATAATAATTTGGTCAGACTGTCTTCATTAGATGGTTTTGTTTGCTAGGGCGCTGCTCGTTATCATATTTGACATGTTAGATCCTGTAGTCCTACTTGGTAGTGAAGTACTCATTGTGTCATGTTTGATGTAATGAATTCCAAAATGATGAATACTACTTTCAGTTTTGGTGAAGGATCATGCTCTTTCTCCTAATTTTTTCCCTTTTGGCCCATAAAGGATTGTGTGGATGAGGATGATGGTTGTGTTGCATCATGAGCAATTGGGGGCATGATTGGTTGCCTCAACTGTGCCTAGAGGATTTCATGAGCTTGGTAGACTATTTTCTAAGTCAACCAATGGTAAAATTTTTCTCCTTTCATTTTGTTACTTTTTTCTACTCCTCATGCTCTCTTGGGTCAAAGGTGGAGACTAACACCACTTATGCGGTCAGCGAACCTAACAAGATTTTTCCAAAATCCAACATCTTTTTGAAGAGATCTGTGAAGATGAAACACTCTTTGATAAATTTAAGTAGTATCTAATTCTAGGAAAAATATTTTTATGATCATCGAGACCCACTTAATCATCCTATTTTGGCTCTGGTTTCCAGAGAAATTTGAATTCATGGAATCTACAGAGTAGCCAAAGACTTGGTTATCTCAGAACGAGTAGAATTTATTTCATCATTCCTCGAACTAATTTATTTTGGAACCCTTTGCTAATATTGATTAGGTGGGGGTTTATGTTGGTCTCTATGGGGTCCTACATGATTTGGTGGAGGCCTAGAAACTCGAGTTGGGGTTGAGGGTGGCTTAATAACAACAGAAGCTGCTTCAGCATTTCCTGTTCATTTTTTAGGGGCTGATGGGACCACAGAGCACTTGATATTAGTTTAATGTAAAGAGTATTATATTTTTTAAAAAATTTTAAATAAATATTTGAACCCAATTTTTTACCTTAATGGGAAAAGTGTAATCCACAATAATTACGAAGATTATTGATGCACATAGCATGCATTTCATCATGGGGGAGTGGCTAGTTTATAGTCTAAGTCAGGCCTTTCTTACTAGTGATTAAGGATAAAACACTTTTATTCTCTCACTGATTAATGTTCATGAGATCAATGAATGTTGTATTATTCAATGTTGAACTGAATTGAAAGATAAAATATCATCAGAGGTCCTTCCAGCCTATGATTGAATTAGTTGGCCAACTAGTATACCACATAAAGGCTAAACCCTAGGGAGTTTGCATGAAGAAACAGATTTTAACTGTGTATTATTGCTCCAGGGTTCCCATAATAGGGTTACAGTAAGATTCATTTTTAAATAGATTCTTTTATAGGTCACTTTAACCATTGAACATTGTGAATACATGGTTCTCAAACTGAGGTAGTGGCAGAACGTTGCTCGCCCAATGAATGTAAGGTTTGTTTTCTAGTTGTATCAGAGTGTGCCACCGATCCATGGATTCTGGTTAAGATGTCAATTTCTTGATAGTATTTAGAATATCTTGATGTACATCATTCCATAGTTTGGATTAGGAGGGTGAAGGAGGGAAAAACTAGATGTTCTGGCACTGGTAGAATTTGGAGGAGATACTCATCCATGGGTATGCTTTGTTGGTTATCCAGAATATATTTTGGCTTCTTACCCAGTGGAGGGATGTCTTCGTGTACTTCTTGGGTGGGGTTCAAAAATTACTGGTGGTCCTAGTGCAAGATTTGATGGGAATCTAAGCTTAATTCCTTTTACCAGGATGAGTTATTGTGGAATAGACACCTCTTTCCAGAATACTTGATGACGTTCCTCTTGAGGAATGCATCCAACAATATAGATTCCTTAACACAACTAAGAATAGATTCATCTGAGATCTTTCATTTATTCCTCCTACTTGTAGAATCACTCTGTGATAATGAGGGACAATTTATTAGGGGGAATAGGAGGTAATATGTAGATGACCTTAGAGTTATTCTTCAAATTGATGGGGATTGACGAGGGAGGTAGTAATGGTTTGCTAAGGGGGAGCCCAAATTTATGGAATCACATTGATTAAATGTGTCCACACCAGTATGCTCAATGTTGGATATCCCTAGAAGGGAACCATATCCTCTTTTATCCCCGCCCATTCGTATGATTTACTGCGAGATCTTTGGGACTGACGTTCACCAAATTCACTGATGCATATGCCATTGGGGGCGGTGCGTCCGGTGCGAAATATTATGGGAGATTTTTTCTTCCATTGTTGGAATTTCTCCATCTATATTGTGGTATTGTTTTTATATCATAGAAAATATCAACCTAAATTATATTTTGATTTGAAATCACAATATTAATTCATCCTAAGGGTGTATGAATGACGAGATGTGACTAAATTGGTGAACTCTCTGTTTGTCGTTCTTCCATGATGTGAAAAGAAAGACATCAGCTATATAGTAATTTATTTAAAAATTCCCATAGACTTGTGAATGGTGTTTCTACCATTCATACATTGATAATATATGCAAAAGAATCATTGGTCTTGTGGGTGAATTTTGAGATAAAATTCCCCCATCCCTATGAGATGGGTCTGTCCTTATATTACAGCTATAACTGCTGTTATTTCCACCTTCTTTATTTCATGCACTCTCACCCATGTGTGATTCGAGTATGGTGATGGGTCTTCATGGGATTTAATTTTATCTGAGGACATGATAATTACATGTTGGTTGGAATCCCTTAGTTAGAAAGACTTTTGGAAGTTCTTGGTTTCATGGCATATGATCTTTTTAAAAGTTTTAACTATTCGGACCTAATGCTTTTGAGACTTACTCAAAACTAGTTCTTGTAGAACATTACACCTTTCCAATGAAGGTACTTCATTCTATTTTTTTCTTTGGTAAATGACATTACAAGATTTCTTTTCTGATCCGGTCAACTAAATTGAATGTGGGTAATGTGCAGAGCTCCATGTTCTTCCGTCATTGGATATGAACTTTATGTGGCACATCATTGATGAGGAAACACACCTTGTGCTACTTGTGGTGGCTGGTCATTTTGAGTTTTTTCAATCATATTTCAAATTGTGTCCTCCATTCATATGGTAGGGATTCCAAGTCAATTAGATGGAGAATATCACCTAATATTTCAACATGTCCTGCATAACTTTCATAGGGAATGCTCTATTCTATTATCTAGTGAAGATTCATCCAAATAATGAGGCGATTATTATGAATACATTCCTTAGAAAACCCCCAAAGTATGTCAAATTGTGATTTGGTTTTTTTCCAATACATCGATGTTATGTCATCCTTAGAAAGATGCCTTCTCATGAGAAACATATCCTATTCTTTGTACTTTCAATGACTCCTCTACTTAATATTCCATGCTTGAATACTTCATAATGATTTCATTCCAATAATTAGGGATGGTAGGAGCCCCATTGATATGTGAATGATGTGGGGGTGGATTGAAAGATTTGTGTGGCCTAGGACATTCCCCTTATTGAGAATATATTTCACTCATCATAGACTGAGTGTCTAACAAGTCTACCTCCATAATTCTAAGTGCCTCATTAGAGGATTTCATTCAAACATTTGTCCTATCAAGGGTATCACCTTCATACCAGTGTGAATTTTTACTATAGGGAGGGCCTTCGCAATTGGTGATAAAATGGAGAGGGATATCATTGAAACTTGATACCCAACAGATTAGTATGATCCTATAGTAAATACAATAGGGAGGACCTTCAATACAGTTTGGGAAAGGGTTGGCCCTTGTTTCTGGTTGATTTCATTGAGGGGTGGACCTTCTTGGTGACAACACTGATGGTGAATACTACCACCATAGACTCATATCTGGCTGCATGGAGAATTTTTATAGTGTACATCTTACGTAGAGCTGTAATGACATTCTACAGTGAGGGGAGAACGTTCTTCTTTCTTGATGATTATATGGAGAGGGGACTTACAGTAAAATCGATTATAGGTAAGGCCTTCACAACGGTGCTCATCATGGTGAGTAATACCATCCTGACCTGTTGTCTATCTACAGGGATAAGCATATCTCTAGTGTGTACCCTGGGGAGGACCATTAGGGAGGAATATAGCAAGGAGAGGATTTTCTTCTTGTATGATCTTCTGGTCAAGGAGAGGGCTACCCTAACACACATTAAGATATAGGAACTTGTGATTGATCATTCTTGGACAACAAAGTAATACCTCATGGGTGTTCTGGGGATGATCTTTAGAGTTTTTGGTAGAAACATAGTGTGGAGGGCCTTTACAACTGCTACTACCACATCCATAATTTAGTAATGAAATGATTGGATCATGGGCCTCTATTGATATATTATTGGGGGCATCATGAACTATATCTTCCAGAATAGTAGAATTATTTATATGCTATTCATTTTTTAGTTGCCTTGGGAAAATTTCTTTTTTCAGTTCACTTTGGAAGGTAACTGGGGTCATATCATGTTGATAACAAAATTTATAAATGGGTTGTTATTTTGATGGTTCCCATTATGTCACCAGTGTATATAGAAGAACATCTTGAGTTTTGGTAGGGATATATGCCATCCCTAGAGCAGCCACCAGCTTGGACTGACATCCCCCAGTTGGAACATGTTTTTGTTCTCAATATAGTTGTCTGTGTATCACGTGATATTACCATTGACCCTCATGAAATGTATTAGGGATGTATAACTGATTCAGAGTGACCAAACCATTTTGAGTGTTAGGTATTTTTTTCGAGGAAACTGGGTCATGGGCTTGGTTCCTCACCATTTCCACTGATACAATTATATGTAGACTTGTTTGGAGGTTATGGTCTGGAATCATTGTTTTATCTTCCATAATTCACTGGATATTCTCCAATGAATCTTATGTTAGAATGAGTATTAATGCCCATTCCAATGTCGGTGTAGGTTTTTGTGCCTACTCTAGTCCACCATTGGTTTCTAGTATATACTAGTACCTCTTCTATTCCATGATAGAGGAAAGTGTCATTAACTGGTTTTATTCTCTTGTTTTTTTCCATATTTTACTAGTGGGATTCATATTTACAAGTAGGAATTTGAATCTACTCTCTTGATGTTGTATTTGTCTTTATAGTTTTGTACTCATCTGGTAGAATTTGATGTTACTTATATTTGTTTTCCATCCTATTTGGGTGGTGGGAATGATGTGAATCACAAGGTATTTGTGCCAGTATGTAGTAGGATTCCTTCCTATTTTAATGATAGGCATCTTGTGTAACAGCAGCTATTTTCTTTATGACTATAATTCGCCACTCAATATGCATGATGGTACTGGATAACAATAGTAGGAATGTAAACATACTCATAATGTTGTACCCTATTTCGATGGTGGGACTGATTAGATGGGGCATATTTGTATGTATTCCCATTGCATTATTCTACATTTGTATGGAGGAGTTCCTCCTCATGAATCAATGCGATGGCATGTTCTGGATTTTATGTTTTCCACCCTCAATGGGCGGCCCAAGGGGTCGGTGTCCTTTATACTTCACCAGGTTCCCATGACATAGTATCCTCTTTAGAGTGAGGATATTTGGTCACTCGAAGTTGGTGGTGGCACTCTCCAGTAGGGGCCCACGAGTAGGCCCCTTGTGTGGCTAGGATGAATTCATAATTATTGACTTCATTTAACTCCCTGAGACTAGGGATGTACTTTTTGAAACATTCATGCGATAGACACCCGAAACAGATCGAGACGACCACTGAGGCTACCTTGTGCTAGGGTGCAGGCCGCGACTGAGGAGTCAGCTGGAGATATTTTGAAGATGGGAGGGGTTATCTTGTGGCCTCCAAAAAGGGAAGAGTACCATTTTGGTGGTACTCTCTACACTGCATGTTTGATACCCTTTGTTGAAGATGTTGGGTATGTCAGGGGTTCTTGCTCTTTATCGAGGCTCCAAAAACCAATGGGATCGCTGAGGTGTGTGCCTCCATTGGGTTTTAGGATGTCATTTGGATCGAAGTTTCTCTAGTAACTAGAAATATATATATATATATGACTTATAAAGGCAAAAAAACCCCTGTAAATGTATCATTTCATGGTCATATGAATTGTTTATGATTTTTCATATCCCCTTCCTTTTTATGAGGAAAGGATTATTGAGTTGGGTAAAACTGCCACCTTGGTTGAAGATTCACATCATGTTCACCATTTTGGTTTCTTAAAAGGTTATGTGTTTGGTTCATACAGGGGTGAAGAAAATGTTCACAGATGAAATATATTATTGTATATTATCATTGGGGAAAAATATCTATCCTATTTGAGGATTCACAATAGTTTCACTATTTTTTGTTTCGACCCGATGTGACATGTTTGGTGTATACAAGGGAAAAAATGGCATGGTAAGAAATATATGTTTTTCTATTATCATTAGGGTAAAATCACCACCTTGTTTACAGATTCAAATCAGGTTCAATATTTTTGTTTTGATCTGAGGTGACACATTTGGGGGAATGAAAAATGGTCCGATTGGTGATAAGAATTTTTCTGTTTTTATAGAATTTCATTTCTGATTCGACATTTTCTTTTTCAACCCAATTCACAATGTTTACCCATTATGGGGTGGATTGAAGGAATGTTCTATGTATCTCTTTCGTATTTTGAAAGAGGTACTATATTTGAATAGTTCCCAATTGAGATTATAGGGGATTAAACATTTGTGTAATCAGTCCACTTGGGATAGGATCTTCTAGGATGGTCTAAAACAGGATTATTCATGGATCTTAAAACACACAAAAACCCTACTATATGTGATTCCAGGACCTGATTTTCAAAGGAAGGAACTCATTAGATGAGTATTTGGACAAAAACACTAGAGGAACCCATCAGTTTAGAGGATGGGAGGCCAGGAACAACACAATCTTTTCAGGGTAACTAATGCCTACTATAAGACTATATTTTATATTAATTTCATGTTCATATGTTCTAGAATCCTCACCTAGTTTTTGAAAATTGTACCAATAGGCTACCAGTGGGATGCAGAATCAACATGGATATACACATGTTTCTTGATATAGAGCCAATGCTGACTAAAGCCATGCAATAAGGAACCCTAAAGTTTATCATCATCCAGGATAGATGGAAGGAGCATTAATGTTGGGTTCAGAGCCATAATATGGATTTACTACGTATCCTTGGGAGAGGAATCAGATCCCACATAGTTTAGCTATTAGTACATACACCAGGGATGAGTCCCTTTTGAATTTTGGGGAACATTTTATCAGGACTGCCTCATGAGGAGAAAGTCCCGTAAGATTTTTCCTTGTACATGAATCCAATGAATCCCAATTATGATGGGAATCAAAGATCGCATAGTTCATTTAGCATGGGGATTAAACCTATGTGGGGGAAAATATTATGGGGGCATTATTTATCATTTCATGGATGAGATGATATAGAGCTTGCGTCTAGATAAAGGATTCCAACGTATCAATGTTTTTTTGGGAATCAATGGTCTCGTAGTTCATTTAGCCTTGGGATTACACCATTGAGGAGTCCCATTTGTGAAAACCATGATGTGGATCTTGAATCATGATTATTTGAATGTTTGGTTTTGCTTAACCCTATAAGGATACACATTTTTTTGACTATCTGGATGTCATGATTGCCACAATCCTCTAGGACCATGTGAGTCACGCTTGGTGTGAGAAATAAGAGGATGAAACTGTTATGAAGATTCCACATCCAACATCATATTCTGGTAGATGGTACTGTATTAGAGAGAGATAGAGGGGTTATAAAAATGCTACCCTCAATCGTATTGATATCAAGGATAGTAATATCATGGTGATCTATCTAGACACATCTTGAGCTGAGGTGAAGAGGTTGAAGAGTGACACCTATCGCTAAAGGATATATGCTTACCTCGAGATGAGTTCTCTTTATTGGTTTTGGGAAAGGGGAGGAGCATAATCCATGGTTAAAGGGGAAGGAAATTGTGACCTCATTGTTTTCCACTAGCACTCATTAAATGAAAAGACTAGTGTCTACCACAAAAACCTGAAAACATGGAATTTCATATCGACATCACAAAATCTGACCTCATGTCACCAAGGGAATGCTACCTTCGAGACATTCTACAAGCCTAAACTATTGTGGGGAAACAGTCTTGATTACACTTACCTTGGGTTATTAAACATAGAAAGGCACACTAATGTGCCCGATTATTTGATCAGACAGTTTCTGTGGCTTTAGAGGTGGTGTTAACATAATGCTAGTAGACTAGTTCATATAAGATATATTATGGTCTAGATAGTGATGGAAGGGTATGATAGGAGTTAGAGGGAAATACACCCAATGACACCCCATTATGCGTACTACTTTCTCATGAAGGATGGGGTCAAACCCGCATAGCGTAATGTCATACGAGTATAGTGGATGTCTGCATACCGAAGTAATATTGTGAGGTGGGAATATACCATTGTGTTACAATGTTGTACATGGTCCTAGATGCGGTTCACCATGCCACTCTGGGTTCTATCCATATAAGGATGTGGTATATGTAACTTGGGTGAATCTGTAGAGAGATGTGCTATGTGGAGCGTTGAGTTAAATAATGTTCTTATAGCCTGTGGTTCATGGGGAATCCATTCTCACGGGATTTATGGCTCTTTATGAAACCAATTATGTTTTCAGTTCGCTAATTATTATTATGTTCCTAATTATTTGGGTATGTGGATGGTTATACATGTGAAAGACTGATTCAATGTTTCCACTTTGTAGTTGATTCAAAATCCATGTCGGAATAATCTCTATCTCTAAATTCTCCCTTTTAGCCTCTAGAATCTCTTTCAGACTATCTTCCACCCATCCCTATATATTAACTCTTGTATACCTTTTATATAACACATGGGAAATATCATATGTGGGTGTGCGACCCCATTTCCGGAAGCCTGTGAAGTTATACCTCATCCTACATAAGACTTGCTCAATTGGGGATTGTGGAGGATGCTGGTCGTGAGTTGTGGTTCACAGAAACCTACCACCTTTCTTTGTTTGTGAACTTGTTAGCTCATGGGATAGTATGTGGTGGTAATTCTTATGCATTATTTCTCTAATCCACACATTTTTCTGTGTCCTTGGTCTGAATTCCATCGCCCTGCGGGAAAGCACCACGCGGGTCCTTCCTCATATCGATGGTTCGTGGATTATGTGCCCCGCGATTCTTTCCCATTGATGGGATGAGGTAAAATAAAACCATTGAAATTTTTTATTTTTTATATGTTTTTTCTCTAATTTGATATCTAATTTGCATCCATTTTCTATTCTAGACCCATACGAATGTTTTCTTTTTTATACAAAGCTCTTGTGGGTGTATTTACTTCCCTTTGCAATGTTTTAGGACCCTATATTTCCATATTGTTATATTAAATTTAAATGGATTTATTTTCTCAATGGTTATTAATAATAAATACTATTTGATATATATTTTTGAAATCATTTGATGCAATTTTCCACTTACGAATGAATAATTTATTTTTATATTACATCATATATCATATGAATTATTTCTTAATCAATTTGAATACCAACATTGAAAATAAAAAAATGTATAAAATTATAATCATACAGTTTATATAATGTATATTCCTTCTAAAATCATGGTGAGCTACACATATGTTTCATTTTCGTCGTCCGTTTTAAGAATCACCATGGTATAGACTGACCTTTAGAGCCCCATTACATCATATCACACACATGAAATTGTGTAATATGACACCTCACATAAATTTTCACACTATAATGGATCAATCCTTTATTGGAAAATAACATACAACCTTGAAACAAATCCATTCACCATTATGGAGTCTATAATTTCTCAAAATTACTTAAAATAAAATACATAAATACTATAAATGATTAAAAAAACCTAATATTTCCAAATATAACATACCATACTAATTTTGTTGTATCAAAAGAAACTTAGAATTAACTTTTTTATTTCATGTTTTTGGGATAATATTTAAATATTTTGATTTATTTTCATGATGGGTATGTTTAATATATTAACACAAGTCATTCAAAGTAGTAATAATTTTGTACTCTACGAGAAATGTACTTATTAAAGGACTCTAGAATACCCGGAGAGGGGAGGGGTGAATCATAGTGTCATATTTGTATACTTAATATGATGTATCTTGTTCCAATATTGGTAGAAACCTATTAAACCTATCATTTAATAATTATGAAAAATTAAAAAAATTTAATGTCGAAAGGAAACAAAACAATATTTACTCAATTCACCATTAAGGGCTTGTCCATGGAGTATACGCCAACAAATTTTCCGCCATTCCTAAATCCAATAATCATCATAAGTTGTGGAATACAATGATCAGACATAGTCACACTATTCTAGGCTCACTACAATTATATGATTTCAGGGATAGATCACTACATCTCTTGGAAACTTCAATTGACTCCCCCTAGCTCAGTTCTTTGAGAGAATGAAATCTTAGTTTACCACCATGATGGTCGCTTCAATGGTTTGGTATTAAATTATTTTCCCCTGACATAGAAAGAGACACTTCTTTCACCATAGACCACTGTTGATGCACTGTAAAGTCATTTTTCACATAAAAAAATATATTCAAAACTACCATTTGTGAATTTCTATTTCCTTTGTGGATCAAAGTTCCTTCAAAAATAACCCCTTACATTGTGCAACAAACTCTTTCATGAATCTCATAAAGTTAACGTGATAAGCCCTATCATCATAGAGAACCATTTTTTCAAAATCAATTTCATTAGTAAATAATTTATAAGTATTTACGTGATCCTCATGCTCATATAGAATTCCATTTTCACTAATATCCCAATTCTTTGTGAAATCAGAGTGATTGTGGATCTTCTCAGAATTCTTTGATGTTAAGTGAAGAGGGGTAGCCTCTTATTTATAGGCCTAATGATTCATGAAGCTCCACCACCTCTCATGTGATTTCCATATCATTTAAAAATTATCTTTGTATAGCTCCTCCATTCTTGATGCTCTAATGAAATTTTTTGTTCATGATGCTCATCGTAGTCACATAGCCTTATGTCAAAACATTATGTAGTCATGGTGCTCCTCATCATGTAATCACATAGAAACACTATCTTTGTTCGTGATTCTCCTCATAATTGGAAAGACAATTATATTCTCCATAAAATCCATTCTTTTACCTTAATTATGTGATATTGATTCCAGAAATATACATTTCATGATGTTTATTGTAATCATAGAGCATGCCGTCTGAAATAAAAAAACCTTCACAGAACACAACTCAGGTATCCCCTCTTCAGGAGAGTTAAAACTTTAAAAAATTATCATATGGCCTTCAAGAAATTCCTATTTTATCAATTAAATACAACCTCCAAATTTTAGACCCCAAAAAATTTGGAAAAAATTGGGAAACGATGTCACCTTTATTGTTGTTGTCAGCATAATCTATAAGATTCCTTTCCTTCAATGATCTCTGATCTTCCATGTAATGATTAACATTAAATAAAAATCATACTCCATTTAAATAAATGAACAACCTTGGTTCCAACACTTATGTATCTATGTAAGAACCTCATATACATTATATATATCACTTCTCTCAATTTTATATGGGGTGAAGGTCATGAATTTCAGAATTAGAGAACAATGTTTTTACGAGGTTTTCATATATAATTAATGATTTTTATTGAGAACTATTTACTAAAAATGATTGTATATATATATATTACTCTATATATTTTAAGAAAGGGATTCATACATGTATGAATTTGATGGTTGATATTATTCATTAGACAGAACTATTCTATAACCTCATTGACTCCCTTATGTTGTAAAGGTGAATATCTTTTATTATTAAGTATATGTGTAAAAATACTATTATAGAAATAAAAATTAAATCCCAAAAAAATATTAAAGGTAAATATATCATTTCATTTATTTATAAAAATATATTCACTGATGGAAAAAGTATATGACAACAAAATATTAGTTATTATATTAATATCTAATTCATTTATGATCCATTATTCATCATATATTGATAGTGTTGACGTTATTCTAATATTTGGAGTCTAGGTGCTTGATATTCTCTATAAGACTCAATAAATCTTGTGGTTGGGTAAATTATTGATTATTCATTCTATTATATTAGATTTTTTGGGGGTAAGTATCTCCCCCTTGTGATTGTTCTAGTTCCACTATTTATGGGTCTTATAATCTCCCAATAGATGTATAAGTCCTCGAAAAGGCTTATGTAATTAACAATATTAAATTTTTAAATTAATTTATAAGGAATTATTGTTGTTCTATTTCAATTGATTATTTTTATTTCAAATATTTATATAAATTCAAAAAAAATTACAATATGATAATAAAATTATTAGTGAGATGATTTACAATGAAACTATATGTTGTAATAATTTGTATGTTTATTATTTTAGGACATCCTCTATTAATTACTCATATGATACATTTATTTTGAGATATGGTTTCATCATAAAATTGATATGTCTTTTTACCCTATCCTTTTTATGTTTGATGTAAGAGTTTTATTATTTACATTATTTTTATGGAATTATTTTTTTTAATCCATAATTTTATTAGGGATGAATTATTTCATTACAGTCTATTATTAATTTTTCACCAAGACTCTTTTTTTAAACACATTTTTATTTAGATACTATATGTCCAACAATTCACTTGGAACCTCATCATTAATGTGGTATGGAATATTTATATATCTGGTGTTCTATTTGAAAACATCATTTATTAATTATTTTATATTTATATTCTATTTTATAGATTCATTTTTTCCTTGATATTAGTTTCAGACTAGACAACATTTCGATAATATTGATTATAGTGAATCATAATATGTATTTTTTTACTCATAGTTGAATTATAAATTTTAATAATTTGATTTTTTTCAACGTAAATGATGTGTAGTTCAGTGATAATGATATAATATGTGAATATAGTAGAGTTGGTTCTCAATGGTGAATACTATTGTCAACCATTTTTGGGGTGCGGTTTAAGAGTTTAAATAATAAGTATTAATATTTTATGATTTTTTGTATGTGATATTTTTGGGATCTGGGTGGCCTGTATTTTTCTTTAGCTAAAGAGATTCCACGTTTAACAACTTTAGATACTAAATAATATTTTTTCCATTAAACAGAAATGTGTTCAATAGATTTATTCATAGTAATAACCACACCAAGATGTATTACGGTATTTTATATAACAAATAACAATTTTCCACATATTTTCTATTGGAAATCGAGGCATCCTACTTGTTATGATATATATATATATATATATTATAGTTCACTGTAAATTCAATGTTCTCTATAAAAATTAAATTAGTATTTATAGATAACTAAAATGATGATTTACTCATTAAAATTAAATCAATCAAAATATATTCTTTTTATAAGAATTTTTTTAGAGTACTAGAAATATTATCTGTATAAGATTTTATTTTTTATTAAAAATAAAATAATTTTTTTATTAATTATTAATAGATAGTTAATGTATAAATTGTTAATATAATGAAATTTTTAATTTTTATTAAATTCAATCTCCATTACATTTTTATTCTTCCAAAAAATGTTGTCTTCATAAATTATAGAGTTTGAATATGAAGAAATTATCATGAATTTTAGTTTTTTTTAAAAATATTAAACAGATTAATTGTCGCGGTTTTTAGAAAATAATATAGTTTTACTTGAATAGTAAAAATCAATGTTTTTAATAAATTTAAAATTTATATTGATGGTAATTGTATACAAAATAAATAGGACAACATAAAATATAATAATTTTTCAAAGGGTATTTAAAATGAAAATTTGTATATATATATATATAGAAAATAGATTGTTTGATTCACTATAATAATTTTTAATCATTTTAAATACATAAGAAATATATTCTAATTTTTTTTCCACTATTAAAAATAAATTAAATTTGATTTAATGATTCTATTTTTATTTCTTCTAAATAAGAATAACATTTATTATTTTATGATAAAAATGTTATAAATTATAAAAATCAAACAAATAGATAATTTTTCGCCACATATAAATAATTATCGATAAGATCCATTTAAAAAAAACATTTGTTAAATACAATATGGTACAAATTTTAATTTTATTAAATATATAATATTTATGTCCAAATGGATTTCATATATTTCGAATAATTAGATCTAATTTTTTTAATAAATTATATTTTATTTTTTATATAGAAACATATATTCATTGGTAAAAAGTAGTTTAATCAATTAACCATGATTTTTTTAAAGAATGATACTATTGTAAATATTAATTATTAATAAAAACAAATTTATTTATTTCAAATTATGTAATCAATATTATATTTTCTTATAATAAAATAAAATTATAGCTAATTTGATATAAAAATAATTTTAAATGTTATTATGAATAATCTTTATTTTCAAAATAGAAATGTATTAAAAATAATTTTATATGAATTATAAAAAATTAATGGAATTCAATTACTCTAATATATATACATTTAATTAGGTTATTATATGCCCAAATTTAGAATAAATGGAGTGAAATTTTTATGTTGGTTTAGCCTATATTTTAGTGGATGAATAATAAAAAAGTTTAAAAATTCATCCTTATTAGTAAGTTTTAAAATTAGTGATCTAATTTGGTGCGTATTTTAGTAAATCAATTTTATTGAAATAATTTATAGAATAAATTTTTATCTATGATTGTATTCTAAATATATCTTCAACACTACCCCACTAAATTCCCCCAGCTCACCAATGCCACTAAAAACCCATGTGATACAATTATAACATCAATCTTAACATTATTATACATAAAACAAATACCATGTTCTCATACAAAAGGGAAAATGTACCGTAATTTACATCATTCTACTCCACCTTAAAAACATTAATCATGAATTTCAAATCAATCTACTACACTGTATCGATCTCATTATTTTCCTTGGGTTTTGAGGTGTCATTCGAATAATTAAAAATCTACTTATCTATGTAAGGGTTTTCTATATCCACTTTTTGAATCATGTAAAATTTAGATACGACCTACAATATTTAGTTGATAATGATTTCATATGTTAATAATAAATACTCTATTATCCATGTAGTAAACTAATAGGTATATCATAGACTTCTCTCTCATTTAAATTATATGGTCCCATATTTCTAATTAATTTTCCATCATGTTTTTTGAGTCTTATTTTGTTACGAAGTTTTTTTGAAGTATTTTATCCTCATTGTTTGAATGGTTTTTTTCCATGTGTACATGTATTAATATGATACCAAAGTTTAATTTTTGAGATCATTTATTTTTTCATGCGGTTGTATGGTTTTTCACACGCTTAGATGGTACTATAAGTTGTTTCCTTTGTGTGTTATGTTTTTTTTTCATGTAGCTGATGTTTGGTCATGAGATTAGATTTCATAGTCTCTTGATTCACTTATTATCGAAATTTTTTCTTGTTATAGGTTGGATATTAACGTGGTCAGTGGGAATGGCCATTTATATCCTTCCCCTTATTTGATTCTATGATAGATTTTTTGTTGTATGGGTTGTTGTAATAGTAACAACTTTCTTAAATATAGGCACTTTTTTAGGTGATATGGTGGTTGTTCGTCCATACATTTAGAATAGTCACTTGTTTCTATTATGAGTTAAATTATTTTTTATGTGGTATGTAGATTGGTTAGTGGGTCAGTTGTTATGGTGGATTTTTCCTTAGTTTGGCTAGATGTATGTTTGTGTTATAGGATGGTTTGTGGATTTCTTTCTCGACCTAGAAAAATTTTATAATTTGAATATTTTCCTTAAATTACCCATAATTTCATGATTGTGATTTTTTAACATAAATAGTGTTTTAAAGAATTAACTGTGTTTTAAATCCTTTTGGAGTAGGTTAAATATATCCCTAAATTTTTTTAATGGCCAAAGTTTTTGATTATTTAATAAGAATGTAAATTAATGAGATCCTACATAATAATTTATTTATTTTATTAACAATTATATAAAATCATAATTGATTATATGATTAATTACAAAATTAATATCATAAATTCATTCCTTTATAAATTATTTATCATGATATGGAAGGTTCTAGTTAATTTCTCTTTATGTCATGTATCGCTACTAGATATTGGATTATGTTTTTTATATGGTGACACTACTGGAATTCTTACATGTATATATGGATAAAAAATAATGCATATAGACCAATACCATATTTGTTCTTATGTATTCAGTATAAGCCTATATACATGGTTTGACGAAATTGTTGTTATAGACCACATATACTGATAGTTATCAATAAACTGGAGTGGAAAATGTAAATAGAAAGACATAAACTCATTGTTTTGTCATAATATGGGTATAGGTCCTTTATTAAACATAATAAAATATGATAAATTGATCCAATTACACATTTCTTATACATAATAAATTTTACCAGTAAAAAAACCACATTTTTTGTTCATACAATCAAAAAATATGTGTGTGTGTATATATATATATATAATTTTTTTATTTTTATAATAGTTTTTGTGGAAAAATATTGTTCCAACATTTACCAAAGGTTTAGTCAAACCATGGGTATATGTGAGATATGCCAATGGATCACGGAACCCACCGGTATAGGTGCCCAAAAACATTACCCATACCCATTGATTGGTTAATCTGTGGGTATTTGACGTTCAAAATAAGAATTCTCATAGATATAGTGGTAACCTATAACCTCTATTTTGGAAAACACAAGGTTATAGCCTTGTTTTCCCATATATATGTTCAATCCTATGTGTACAACCCATATATTGGTGGAGGGAATCATGTAATGATTCTTTCATATAGGTATCAGATATTTCATCATTATTCATGATGATAATAGGAGTGGGTGTCATCGATTTTTCAACCTATGTGGAGGTACAATGCAATAGCATAAGGAAGATAATGAATTAGTTTAATTAATATTTAATATTAATGGAAATGAAAAAGATTATACTCATAATTTAAGATGTTGTTATTATACATGTTTAATTCCAATTGAATATTTTTGGCTGTTTGGAGATTTTTTGAATGATAATTTATATAGTTTTGGAACCCTTGTTAATGTATTATTCAATATAAATTTTAAAGAAATGTATAATAACGTGTATTTTTTATGGATTTTTACATCTATGGAATCATGGTTGGAATGATAATAACATTGAAAATAATGATGTGAGTTTGATTAATGGGAATAAATTAAAAATGATATATTTTAAAATTGGTTGTGTCATGTGGTATTGTTATGGATTGATTTTAGTTATTTGTGGCAGTTTTGATGAGTAATAGGTTATAGTGTGTGGTTTATATAATGATGGAATTTTCTACATGATAATATGGGTTTTCAATATTGGTAATGTGTTTCTATTAGTTCCTGGTAGTAATGGAACGAAATTATAATGATAAAACCTTGATGGCTAATGTGAATAATTTTATAATTGTTTATAATGATAAATGAATTATTAAATTTAAATGGGATTACATTCTTATGTGGTTGTTTATAAATATTAAATCATTGGTTGGTTAAATTAAATATTCATCTAATGGTGGAATCTATTAATTTTAATGAAATTTTGAAAAAGGGGATGTGTCTTCTAGACTATTGAATTGTTCAATGAGGTCATAAATTTAATAGTGGTAGAGGTTATAGAAGTGGTTGTGAGGATTTTTTTTCAATTGAGATGCTTCCATTGTTATGAATCCATTAGTCGGCCATGTGTGTGTGAGGAAATATTCTATTTGAGGAATTTATATTGAAATTTCAATATGAACCACACAAGAATATTGAATCATATTATTGAACCAAAATGTTTATGGATGTGTTTTAAAAAACATCCATATAATTATGAGGGATTGATTGTTTCCCCATATTCCCCAATCTAGATTCTAGGTGTGTTAGATATACACATGTTGTGATTATATGAAGTAAATAGTGAAGAAGTAGAGATAGTTGATGATAAAATTAGGTTCATTATGAATGGTTTAATTCAAATAATTTGTATATAAAAATATTTATTTACATCTTGTGAATGATTTTTTACTATTATTGTTATAGTTTTGCAATGTGTGGTGTGATAAAATAGATGTCTTCCATAAACATGTTATTCTATATACATTGTTCCTTCATGTGATATATGATCTGATAGATATTTGATTATGTAATTCATGGAATAATTCATCTATTAGTCTTATATTTTACAAAATAAATCTATAAAAATATATTTAACTTTATTGATAATGTATTCTATACACTATTATGAGATTAAATGAAATGTGACAAACTAATGAAATATTATTATGTGATACATATCTAATATATATTATATTTGTGGGTACAAATAAGATTAACGAAATAATGAAAAATAATTAAAAATATTTTATTTAAAATAAAAGTTTAAATTAATTTTTAAAAAATAAGTTCTTAATATAGATAAAATGTATTTAATGATTAAATAATATGTTTTCCATAAAGAACTTATTTTTAAAACAAGATAGTGTATATTATAATTACATTCATAAAATATTATAAAAATTAATAATATAAAAATAATATAATTATTGATATTTTGAAATCAAATTAGCTTATATTGAATTTTTTAATTTTATGCAATGATTGATTTTTAGTGAATACCAAAAAATAACAAACATTCAAATAGTGTATTTATTTTTTATAAATTAATTTGTTTAAAAGTTTCATTATATAATAAATTTTAACTTCATATTAAAAATTATACATTTTATTTTCAATAATCTATTTTATTAAATATTAATTCATTAATATTCATGATTTTTGATGAAGCTAAATATTACGCTCATAAATAAATTTATCAAAAAAAATATTTAAAATTAAAATTTTGATATTACACTTAAATTTATAGTAAAACATCATTAAATTTAATCAAGTAAAATTGAATATATTTTTTGTTTCATGATATTAAAATATTGAAAATCGTTCCCTTTTATTTTTTGTTATTTACAAAATTAACCAATGTAAATTTTTTTTACTCTATTAGGGGTAAATTAGATAATTATGGATAAAATATGTTATGATATAGATTGAAATTAATTTAGAAAAATTATTTATTTCATTGTAAGAGTCTATTCCACCCATAATCATAAAATCATCACAAAATATTTTTTCCCATTTAACATTGACGTTGAACTTTATAAACTTATAGTAAATTATAATGTTATAAAAATTAATTTCATATCATTAATATATATATAATATTTCATAAAATGTACAAGAAATAAATACACGTATATATATATATATTTTTTAATAAAATTTATTATATATTGTTAATTCATCTTTAATTTTTACTAATTTAATAGCTACATTAAATGATTACTCAATGTGGAAATGATATTTATTAATTTTAAAAAAATGAAAAAAAATATAACTAATATCATTGGTTTAAATTTTTTATTACCATTACATTTTAGATAATTATTAAATAATAGTGATTTTTAAAAAAATTATATTTTATTTCTATCTTATTTGTTACATATTTTATGTCAAATTAAATATGATGTGTTATAATCTCAAATAATGATATTTTAAGAAAATTTAGATTTTTAGAACTATTAATTTTTTAAGAATGAAATATTCATCCAATAGAATGGATTTTGTATTAAATTATCAACCATGGTATATTTAATAATCACTTTTCCTTTTATTGTATCATCCAAGGTTCATATAAATTATAAAATTTCGATATTGTAGAACTTGTCAAAAGGGTAAATGGGGGGTTAAACTTACTTGATGAGAGTGAAACATCACCGAAACACATATAAAATTTATTTTAAGATAGAATATATATTGATATTTATAATATACTCATAATATATCTATTTTTTTCCAAAAGAAAGTATGAATTTGTTCATATTTATTTAATTATTTATGAGATTCCAATGGTACCCCACCACTCTCTTATAACAGGGCACAATTTATTTTTTTTCTTTACACCAAGTGGATCAATATAGATAGAACAAAAAAAATCAAATTATCTAATAAAATTAAGTATATATTTATTAGAATTTTAAATATTCATAAATTAACGTTCCAAAGTCATTAATTAACGATCATGATTAGGTCTACCGATGACGACTTAACTATCCAACTTGACCTCATTCAACTTTCTAATTATTCTAAAACCATTAAAATTGTTTTATTCATTAATTAGTGTTATCTTAATTATTTCTAATATACTTAAATTTTATTTCGGTTATGGAACAACCTTTATTAACAACATATTATTTTTAATGGTACGTGAATTAATCACTCATGTGTGTCTCTAGACAACGACATCAACTTATGGATATAAATAATTATAAATCACCAAAATTCATTGAACGTTTTAGAAATTATTTTCTATTTATATATGTTAATTTTCATTTAATAATTATTTTTAAATTTAATATCATATAAATTATATTAAATTCCAATTTATTGGATGATGATAATGTGGATTGTGTAGAATTGTGGACTACCATATCCACGAAAAAATCATAAATGATTTTTTGTTTCTTCATAACGTTGAGAGTGATAAATAAATAAATTTTAAAAATATATTATTTATATTATATATTAAATGTTTTTTAATGATCATTATTATATAATTTTCTTTTGTTATATCCATCATAAATTGAAAAAAATATTCATGAAAACATATAGCCTACTGTCTCCATAAATTGTGTAATTCATGTTCCTATTTCAAAATTCTATGGATGAATATATATTAATATATTAATATATAATTAATATATATTATATTTATATAATTATTATAATAATTCATATAATGGGGCCATGATCAATATTCTAGGCCTAGAACCACGAAACAAAATCTCTCATGAAAAATGGCTATTATGAGAAAATGTTGATTTTAATAACAAATATAATCAAATTTAGTGAATTAAATTTTTAAATTTCGATATAAAATTTATTATAATTTTTTACATTACTATGTTATATATTTTTAATAAATAATAATTTATTATATGTGTAATAAACCAACCTGGGATACTCTCTAAACTAATACCTGAGATGATTCCACACTAACCCGAAGAGCATTCTCGATCTCCATTGTCTAGGTACTAGAACCTATGTATCAAAAAATGATGATTGAGAATAATTTCCCCCCCAAAATATTTTCAATTCCATAGTAAAATGTTGAAACATCACCAGATATATAAATCAATATATTCATATCTATGTACAATGAAACACTAAGGAAACTGAATGTGGACCATGAAAATCAAACCCCACACCCTGGTGGACCACGTGCACCAACCATGTCCCACGTCACCCACCCTTATTCTCTCTAACTTGAAATAAATGGAACGAGAGGGCATAGAAACCTTATATAAGATTATAATGGACTATAGACACTAAAACGTAATTGTAGGGTGTGAGTTAAAGATCATAGAAGGATTACACCAAATATTATAAGTAATTACATCATTAGGAAATTCATATATGAAAAAAGATGGGAATAAATAAGCTCCTATTAGTATTTGTAGAAAAATAGAGTTTTAATCATTTAAAACCATTTATTTAACTAAACATGAAAAACATGACATTTAACAATTTGTAAAACTATACTTTTTCTGGAAAATATTTCAATAATGTTTTATATGATAATTTCTTCTAATAAAGAAGTGATTATAATATGCACGTGATATAGAATGTTTAACATTATTCAATACAATATAGTAATGGTACATAATAACAATAAATTAATTTTTTTAAGAAACACTTTTCCAAAGAGCGAAAAAGAATTATGTCACATATCAATATATTGTATATGGATTTAATTGGAACAACCTTTTTACAATAGTGATTACACCTCATAATATATAATAAAATAACTAATTTATGTGATTCCTCTTATTCTCATGCTTCTAAAGAAAACTACTTCCATGCACACCTTCTTTACTAGCTCAACATCTATAGTATTCACTATTCATATTCTATATGGATCCACTAGATGGGTGTGTGTCACGACCTATCCGCGGGTCCCATGCCGTGACTACCCTAGGCCCTCCCTCCATAGGCCAGGGGCTAGTGACTAGAACCAAAGGCGAAACCCTGATAAAAAGGGAGTGTATTGCCTTTAAACCTGTAACACACACAGTCTGAATACAAGCAGTGTGGGTAAAAAGTACTGATATAGAAAAGAAAAGTGTTCTGAATGTAAGTGGTCCAGAATACAAAACCAAATGAACAACAAGTACACGCATAAGAAAAAAGGTAAAACAGCTTCTAGATCATCCACCGGGGAATCCTACCTGAAGGGTAGGTACATAAATTGAACAACTCATCTGTGAAGTAAATTCTTCTAGTCCATCTTTGAGCAGCCTCCCGTCTATCACCCTCAGCCTCAATCACTACTGACCATCGTCTGCACAGAATACAAAAATGTGCGAGTGAATCCAGTGCAGGGGTGAGTATAACATTGCTCATTAGGGGACCCCAAGACCCCTGAAGGTATCCCATAATCCACTAAGGATAAACCAAGAATAAAGATAAAATCATGAAGTATCAACAAACAATACTTAGGAATATGCCCCTATATATACATAAGTAACCAGTCACAGTCCGACTCCAACTCTCGAGCCCAAGAACAACCCAGTCCACAATTGAAGTAATGTCGATCACCTCGGTGATAACAACTGAAAGTCAAGACTCATCTCACACAGGTATAAAACACATGAAGAGGGTTAGAGATGATTAGATGTAGCCTCTGAATCATCTCCTATATCGAGTCCACATAGGATCCTGTAACAATATCAGCGCTGTTGAACCCGCATAGGATCCTGGTACATAAGTCATCATTGTGGAACCCAAATAGGATCCCGGTACAAATGTCACCGTTGTCGAACCCACTGAGGATCCCTATAGAGAGATTATCACTATCGAACCCACAAAGGATCCTGGTACAGAGGTCATCGTTATCAAACTCACGGAGGATCCTGGTACAGTATCGTCACTGTCGAACCCACGGAGGATCCTTGTAATGTATCGTCGCTGTCGAACCCATGGATGATCCTGTCATCTCAGTCTCAGCCAGCTCTAAGGTTCCCGCACACAACACGCTCTATTCTAGGAGGTTCCTCTCCACTAGCCATGTGTCCATAAATCAAATAACACTAACTCTCTAGTATATGTATCCCATGGTTCTGTCTCATCATAAGGAACCCAACGCGACACACGACGCGTCAATCGGACTCCCGGTCTGTGAGTTATTTACATTTCCGTTCGAGGGGCCCGGTTGGTTTTTAGGCTCAAGAAAACCCTAAAATACCCCAACTGCATCCCAAACGCATGTGTAGTATGCCAAAAGAATCGTCTAGATCCATGAATTCCATCGCCGCAGACGGTTCTTCGATCGGACACCCGTAGCCCAAGATGTGGGCCAAAAAATGTAAATGGCCATAGCTGGTCCGGGTCCCGTCCAACCCAGTCGACTGACCCTGCCCGACCTGGTCCAAACTGGGGTCTGACCAGGTCCGCATGTGAGGCCCGACCCGAGTGGTCAACCCGACACGTTGTTGTGGCCCGGCCCGAAGGTGGGGCCCGTTTCGTGGTGGCCCGGTGGGCCGGGCGGCCTGGCCCAGCCGACCGAGTGGCTTGGCCTGGCCGGCGGGCCGCATGCCCGGATGGCTCCCCGCAGGGGTTCCGTGCCTCCCGGAATCCAAAGGAATAGCAGGACCCTTCGGGTGCCACCTTGTGGGGAGCCACCGGCGGCTGACTTAGGTGTCTGCCCTCAGTTTGCTGCGGCCTTTGGCCGCAGTTCTTCTCAAGCGCGGTGCAACGACATCGTGCCATCTTCATCCGCTACAGACCACATGGCCACGGCCATGTTCCTCTGGCGAGGCATGCTGGCGTCATGCCTGCTCTGTCCACTACATCCCTCATGGAGATAGTTCATCACTAGTGCGGTGCGACGACACCGCGCACTTTTGGCTCCACCGTGGCCTGCCTGAGGGCAGCTTTTCGTTGCATGGTGCGATGACGCCGCTCCCTTCCAGATCTTCCGCGGCCATCCTAGCCTTGGATTTTCTTTGTGCAGCGCGATGATGCTGTGCCCTTCTATTGGTTTGGCGGCCATTGAACCGCCGACATCTCCCGCATTCCACCTCTGTCATCAACCAAACAATAACCAACTAAGGGACCTTAGGTAGTGTTTGTTCAGCCCGCGACCTCCGCATTAGGTGATAACAGGTGGAAATTGACGAACCATAATAAATAATGAGGAACGGGGATTTAACATAATCCAAAAAACCCCTACTTGTAATCATTGATCTCTTGATGGAGTCATGGGATGGCGGTGGCATTCTGTTGACGTCAGGATGAGATGACATTGTCATTGGTGACATTCTTTGCAGACGACATCTTCCCTTTCTCTCCATGGTTAGAGAGGGAGAAGATGGCATCATCATTATTCATTGGAAGATGTATTTATCCAAAGGCTTCCCTCCAATCCTGCAATCCTCCCCACCGCAAGAGGTGTGGTGCCAAAATTATAAACTATGTTTTATGGTTGGCACATTAATGAGGAAAACCAAGAGATTAATGAGTTAATTAATTAAGTTGTATTGGATTAATTATTTAGGGTGAGGTCCAAGGGTCGGATTGTTACATAACTGTGTAACTGGGAATTTAATGCTTATCCATAAATTCTCAAACTTCCTCATGTGTTTCCCACCACTGAAATTCTAAATGAAATGATAAAAATAAAATAAGTGATAAAATATTTTATTTTTATTCTTCCACAAAAAGTGACAAACTAAATTCCATTCTCATTTGAATGCAACTGCGGTGAAGGTCTCCTTAAGAGATTACCGACACTAAGATGTCAATGGTTCCCTCATATTTTAATTCCAAGTGCCGGTTAAAAAGTTACGAATCATTGGTCGCACATTTTCTGAACATAACCAAAAAAAGTTTAGAAAATAATAAACAGCCACTCTCGACCCACTATGGTCTAGTTTAGGCTCTTCATAGGTGGAACACGCACTAACGAACCCAATGGTACCCTTGTATTTCCAATCCATTTTACCTTTTAAAAGTTATGAATTTTACAATAAAATAATTGTCACCTAATTGTTTTATTTGCGGCCAAAAACTAACTTTTTCTGGTGGCCCTCTCTGACACAAGTTAGTGTCTTCTTAAAGAAATCATTCCCTCATGAGTTCCGTGGTGGTATTGTATTTCTAATCTTAGTTTCCATTTGTGAGTTATAATCATTTGAAAAATAAAATATCTTTATTCAATAATTTTATTTACGCTTATGCCATTTTCGTGTTTTCTAATAGGAGGCATGCACCCATTAAACTTAAGTCACGGCTAGGGTAAACCCGCCAACCTAATCAAAACGGTGGCATTAGATTTCTGATCTATGTAACCTTTTAAGAGTTATTCTGCTTTTTTAGGAAAACTACATACTCGTGTTAATTTTTTTAAAAAACATCGAAAAATTATTCTGGGCACTCCGGGCCTCGGAATCACGCACTGTCAGAAACTACTGACTCATATAATTTGGACGTATTTATAAAAAAATTCTATGGAAATTATAGGTCTTTACATTCTCCCAACCATTGGGCCTTACATCCCCGTAAGATACAACTCGATCCAAGGGAACAAAAGGGGGTACTAAGAACGCATCTAAGCCTCCTGCTCCCATGTGTCCTCATAGGGGTTCCCGTGCTACCAAACAACATACACTAGAGGTATCAACTATCCACGTAGGACCCGCTGCAATTGATCCTAAATCTATATTGGATCCTCTATGAAAGTCACCCTGTCGTCAACGTCCAACTCTCCATGGGCGATGATGTGGGAAGTGTCATGCACCTATCTTCTTAGCTGGGATACGTGGAAGATGTCATACACCCGGTGCAACTATGGTGGAAGAGCTAAGCGGTAATCCACCTTGCCTTCTATGGTGAGGACCCGAAACGGTCCGATGAACCTCATAGATAACTTTCTGCCTCAACCAAAACTCCGTAGACATCGTCGATGTGAGACCCGTAGAAAGATGTGGCCACCACCCTCGAACTCTGGAGGTCTCCGTCTCATGGATGTATATGGAAGACCCATCACAAAGTCCATGGATATCATATCGTACCTCCACACTTCAACCTCTGATGGCCAAACCAAGCCTGCTGGTACTTGTTTTCCCGCCTTCACTTGCTAAAAAGTGAGGCATCGTGAGAGAAACACTGCCACTTCTTTCTTAATTCTCGACGACCAGTGCTGTCTTCGGAGGTCCCTGTACATATTTTCCACTCCTACATGTACCAATGGAGGAGATGTGTGGAACTCCCTCAATACTTCCTCATGATGTGCAACTGGTACCATTGTACATCCTCTAAAAAGAATTATATGCTCCCCACCTTCAGAAAATCCATTAGGTGCCTGCCATGTGGATATCTAAGAATGTCGAGCCTCATAGTCAACATCAATATGTTGTGCCTCCCTGGCTCACTGAAAAAGTGGAGGAGTGACTTTGGGAAACTGCAGAAAGGATGATCCATCTCTATCCACAATGGATATCTACAACGTGGCCAGTTGCTATGTCGCCTCTCCTAGTATCAGAATTCCTGATATCCTGCTGAGAGCATCAGCTACAACATTCCACTTCCTAGGAGTATAGAATATATCAACATCAGAGTCCTGGAGGAACTCAAGACAAAGCCGTTGTATCAGGTTCAGGTCGTTCTGGGAGAATATTTACCTGAGACTTTGGTGGTCAGAGTAGACTATAAAATGTTCACCCGTAAGATAGTGCCACCAAATCTTGAAGGCGACGACCACTGCTACTAACTCCAGGTCATGTGCAGCATAGTTCTGCTCATGCTGTCTAAACTACCGAGAACCATAATAAATCACTACACGCTGTTACATCAGGACACACCCATGTCTGGTCCCTAATGAATCACAATAGAAAACATACCAAAAAACCTCCTTTGGTTGCCTCAATATGGGTGCACTAGTTAGTGTCTACCTCGGCTTCTGAAAGCCCTGCTCACATCTCTCCAACCACTTGAAGGGTTACCCAATCACTGTCAAGGATGATAGTGGTGCTGCAAATATGGAGAAGTCTAGAACGATCTTTCGGAAGTATCAATCTAATGTAGACATCCCTCCCCATTTTGTGGGGAAATCCTAGAAAAATATTTGGTAAAGATTTCCCCATGTATTGTCACTTTTGTTAGGAACTGAAAACTCAATGATCATGCTACCATGAGGGTAAGGCTGTCCGATTCAAGAGTGATCAATTTCACCCTCCTATGCATGTGTTTAACATGTGCTACCTAGGTTTCCTTTTTTTTTCTGACTAAGGAAAACCTCATCCCAACATTGTAGATAAACCAAAACTTTTTTACCTAATACAGTGAATCTGTTTATAAACAGTGGTTACCCAGTTCATACCCAAACTAACGTCATAAGGCCTCGATGCTTCCACTAAGAGGTTGCAATAGAAACTCTCTCCTCAAGGGTCAGATCATACTATCGGAATATATGTGATTATCGAGTTTACTTCCAAAGGTATCTCCATAATTACGGTTGAATTAAACGGCTTAATCAGAAACTCTAGGTCTAGGACAAGATTCATGGAAGGAAAGAATGATTCGTATCTATGTATATTGATACGATAGCTATTAGTAGACACAGATTGTACCTCGAATCATTCCTAGAGCCCTTGGTTCACACTCCTTGACCGCATACAGCTACTCTTTTCCCCTGCCCTCCATCTCTCATAGCCTGATGTGGACTACAAGGTGGGTGGTTGTAACATGTCGAAATGTTCACCCCCTCATGATGCTCTCATAGCTCTTCTTCCAGGTCTTCTTCTCTTCAGATTCATCTGTCCTTAACACTTCCTCTTCTCTAAACATTTTACATGCTCAAATATCTGAGACTGGCACTAGCTTCATTCTTTCCAACTGCTAACATTCATTGGCTGTATCCCCTCATCCAATGAACATTCAACCACATGGGCTCTCTCTAGCACCCTAACATATGTAATAATGCATAGAGGAAAAAGTGATGGCTCGAATATCCTTAAACACACCTCGCTAAAAGGTCTGAGCTCTAAAGAAATGATCGTATCATATTCATCGAGTACCAGGAAAGATCGGTATGCCTCGATGAACACATAGCTACTGACACATCATCCTGCTGAATCTGTATAAGCTCTAGAAAACTCTCATCCACCTCCTCAAGTCAGTCCTCTACTGCCTGTGGGTCAGGCTAGCCTTAGAACATGAGGGATATTTGTTGATGAAACACATGTAAGGAACTAATCATGCAAGTGTCCTTTAATGGTACCTCCAGTAGTGTCTGCTGATCAACAAGCAGTGATATAGTTGGCACACTTCTTGAAGGTATGATCTCGGAAAACATTCCATGCACCGAAACCTCATCACTATGCAGACCTTCCTCATGGCCACTCAATAACAAATATTAGTATCTAAGATCAAAATTTTCTCTACTAGTGTCTCAACTAGGAAGAAAACTCCAGTAATTGCCTCTATCTAGTCCTCTACTGCCTGGAATTCTGTCCTTCCTCGAAACCATGGAGAACACTACCTCTAGAACTCATACAACGCACTCAGTTACTGTGCACTACCCTCTAATGCGGCTGGTGGTATCTACAACCCAGTGGGTGGTGGTGCTTCTGGTACACTACTCGAAAGTGCCAACATAGTATGAAGGCCCTAAACTGGAGCCTTCTTGCTCAGTGGGCCATCAACGTCTACTCTCTCGAAACCCTAGATGGCTATCTACACAATGGAATCCTGATAAAGAATAGATACCCCATAGTCGATAAGTCATAGCCAGTGAGCTGAATCAATGTTTCACAAAGAAAACTATTTAAAACACACTCCCAATCAATGTTTTCATGCACTGAGTCGGTAATCAGAAGTCAGGGTCCTGGTGTATGGATACGTCGGCCGCCGCACCAACATTGTACTACCTTGACTGAAAACAATACTAAATAATCATAACATTATTTCTTCATAGTAAGACAACTCAGAGTCCTATGTTTTTCAGTAGAACTGACTCCTATGATACCAATTTATCATGACCCATCCTCATGGCCCTTACCGTGACTACCCCAGGCCCGCCTTCCAAAGGCCAGGGGTTAGCGACTAGCTCCAAAGACGAATCCTCGATAAAAAGAGAAGGACTTGCCGTTAAACTTATAACACACGTAGTCTGAATACAAGCAGTTGGAGTAACAAGTACTAATATAGAATAAAAGTGTGCTGAATGTAAGTGAGCTGGAATAAAAACCCAACTGAAAAACAAATACAAGTAAAAGTAAAAAGGGAAAACAGCTCCTGGATCATCCACCGGGGAAACCTACCTGAAGGGTAGGTACAGAACTCGAACAACTCATCCCTAAAGTATGTCTGTCTAGTCCAGCTTCGAGCAGCCTCCCATCCATCACCCTCAACCTCGATCACTGCTGACTATCATCTGCCCAGAACACAACATGGTGCGGGCGAAGCCCGTGCAGGGTTCAGTATAACAACACTCAGTAGGGGACCCTGATACCCTTGAAGGTCTCCCATAATCCACTAAGAATAAAATAAGAAGAAAGATACAATCATGAAGTTTCAACCAACCCTACTTAGGTATTTTCACACACAATATACATAAGTTACTAGTCACAGTCTGGCTCCAACTCTCAAGCCCAAGCACAACCCAGTCCACAAAGGATGTAAAGTCGATCACCTCAGTAATAATGACTGAAAATAAAGACTCATCTCACACAGGTATAGAACACATGAAGAGGGTTAGCGATGATTAGATGTAGCCTCTGAATCATCTCCTTTGTCGAACCCACATAGGATCCTGGAGCAATATCAGCACTGTTGAACCCATTTGGGATCCTGGTATAGAAGTCAACCTTTTCGATCCCACATAGGATCTTAGTACAGAAGTCACCACTATCTAACCAACGAAGGATCCCGGTACAGAGGTCGTCACTGTCAAACCCACAGATGATCTCATTATAGAGGACATCACTGTCGAACCCACGGAAGATCCTGGTATGGTGTCATCCTTGTCGAACCCATGGATGATCCTAGTATATTGTCGTCGTTGTCGAACCCATGGGGGATCCTGCTATAGTATCATCGCTATCTAACCGACGGAGGATCCTATCATCATAATCACAGCCAACTCTAGGGTTCCCGCACCCAGCATGATCGATTCGGGGAGGGTCTCCTCCTAGAGCCATGTGTCGATACATCAACTAACATGAAGTCTCAAGTAGATGTATCCCGTAGATCCATATCATCAAAAGGAACCCAACGTGATAAACGACGCATCAATCGGACACACGGTCTATGATTTATTGGCATTTTTGTTCTAGGGGCCTGGTTTGTTTATAGGCCCTAGCCAACCCAAACGTACCCCAACTGCATCTGAACCTCATGTGGAGTATTCCAAAAGAATTTTCTTTCTCCATGAATTCCATCTCCGTAGACGGTTTGTTTATTGGACACCTGTAGCCCAAGATGCAGGATAAAAGGTGTAAATGGCCATAACGGGTCGTGGTCCTGTCCGACCCGGTCGACCGACCCTGCTCGACCCGGTACAAACTGGGGTCTGACCCTATTCATCGGTGCGGCCTGACCCGAGTGGTCGGCCCGACCCAATGTTGCGGCCCAACCTGAAGGCGCGTCCCGACCCAAGGTGGCCCGGCCGAAGGGCAGCCTGGTGGCCAGGCCCAGCTGGTCGCGGATGGTGGGTCGCGCGGCCTGGCTAGCCCCGTCACAGGGGGTGTCACGCCCCCCGGCTTTTGAATGAAATGTGGGACCCTTAGGGTCCTGCCTTGTGGGGTGTCGCGGGCAGCCGGGTCAGCCGTCTGCCCTCTGTCCGCCGCGGCCTTTGGCCGCGGGTGTTCTCCGGCATGGCTTGACGGTTTCATGCCGTCTTCATTCTCCGCGGCCCGCATGGCCACGGTCCCCTTCCTCCAATGTGTTGCAATGATTTTGCGCCTCTTCCGTCTACTGCAGCCCTCCTCAGTGCGGTTCTTCACTGGTGCGGTGAGACATCACCGCACCCTTCTGGCTCTGCCGCGGCCCACCTGGCCGCAACATTTTTTTGAATGGCGTGACAACGTCGCGCCCTTCCGGCAGTCTGGCGGCCCTTGTGCCACCAGCTTCTGCCGCGGTCTGTCTCTGTCATCAACCAAAACAAAACCAATGGAGGGACGTCAGAGCGTGTTTGTTCTATCCATTCCCTCCACAGTAGGTGATAATAGGATTCCATCAATGAACCATAATAAATAATGAGGAATGAGGATTTAACATAATCCAAAAAAACCCCTACTTGTAATCAGTGATCTCTTGACGAATTCATCGGAAGGTGGCTTCATTCTGTTGACGTCAGGAGGAGAGTACGTAGTCGTTGGTGAAGTTCTTTGCGGGTGGCATCTTCCCTTTCACGCCTCTGTTGGAGAGGGAAAAGATGACATCGTCGTTCTTCGTTGGAATATGTATTTCTACAAAGGATCCCCTCCAGTCATCAAATCCTCCTGCCCTCAAGAGGTGTGGTGCCAAAATTATAAACTACGTTTTAAGGTTGGCACCATAAATATGGAAAACCAAGAGTTTAACTACTTAATGAATTATGTTGTGTTGGCTTAATTAATTAGGGTGAAGTCCAAGGGTCGGATGGTTACATATTGTGTAACCGGGCATTTAATACTTAGCCATAAATGTCCAACCCTCTTCATGTTTCGCCCATCTCTGAAATTAAAAATGAAAGGATAAAAATAAAATAAGTGATAAAATATTTTATTTTTATTCTTCCACAAAAATTGAAAATCTAACATCCATTCTCGTTCGAACGCAAGTGCGATGAAGGTCTACTTAAGTGATTACTGATGTTACGAGTTCAACGGTGCCCTCAAATTTTAATTTCGAGCACCTGTTCAAATGTTATGAAATAACGCTCGCACGTTTACTAAACGTACCAGAAAAAAAGATAGGAACATTATTAACAGCCACCCTCGACCCACTGGGGTCGAGGTTAGGCTCTTCCTAGGTGAAACACACCCAAAAAAACCCAACGGTACCCTCAGATTTCCAATCCATGTTACCGTTTAAAAGTTATGAATTTTACAATAAAATAATTGCCAATTATTTATTTTATTCACGGCCAAAAACTAACTTTTTCTGGTGGCTCTCACCAACCCATGTTAGTATCTTTTATAAACAATCATACCCTCACGGGTTCAGCGGTGGTCTCAGATTTTTAATCTGAGATACCATTTTTGAGTTATAAGCATTTGAAAATTAAAATAAATTTATTCTATTATTTTATTTACGGTTATTCCATTTTAAGGTTTTCTCATAGGAGGCTCGCGACGACTAAGCTAAATTAATGCCTCGAGTAAACCCGCCATCCTTAGCACAATGGTGGCCTTGAATTCTTGATCCGAGTAACTGTTTCAGTGTTATTCCACATTTTTAGGAAAACTGCATACATGCGTAAATTTAAGTTTAACAAAACTTCAACGGGTCATTCCGGGCACTCCGAGCCTCTGAATAGCGCACCGTCAGAAACTGCAGACTCATGAAATTACCAAGTATTTAAGAAAAAAAATTCTACATAAATTATAGGTCATTACTATTTGAGTACAACCATCAAACATATATTCTAGTTCATCACATATAACTATCAAGTTTCATTGATTAATAAAAACAAGCGTTGAGACAAACATTTTAAGAGGATCAAATGTGGATACTAATTGACAATATCTCACTCTCTCCCCCAAACTCTATCAATGTCAATATTACCTTTTCAAACCCCACAATAGTGGTAAGAATAAAAATAAAACAAGTTACAATTGAGGGATTATCACATGGGAGAATTATCATAAATTAATAACCAGGAAATCATATATCATAAATTTTAGTTATACAAATTTTATATATTTAAATATATAAAATGGTAATAACACCCACATTATATAAAAATTCGTTAAAAAAATTCCAAAGGAAAATGAAAAAATTATATATTTCCATTTAATCCTATGGAATTAAAAGGAAGTATTTCAATTTGAAATTTACTGAGTACATTTATTAACATTGTTTACTAGTACATTCCAATAAGAAACATCATTTATTTAAAATAAACCAAGAAAAATCATTCAAAATCAAGGATAAAATAATTCAAATGGTTTTCATGGTCAATTAAAACATTCAAGTATTTAATAATATTTTGAAGGCACCAAATAGATCAAATTTTTTTCAAACAAAGGAAATATAATTAAGAAATAAACAAACTATGAAATATCAATTAGTTTCACCACAATATCTATTAATAGTTCATTAAAAAAAGTAAAAATAAATATGTCACTTAAAAAATCCATAAAATGCTCGAAAAGTTATGGAAATAACAATTTAATTCATTCCTTGTTCAATTCAATGGAAATTTTTTCATGGATCATTTTATGAGGATTTAAGTAAAAAAATTTACTAGAACATGTGTTGGAAATTATAAAATTTATATCTATTAATGATGAAAAACAATGAATCAAAAAATGAAAGAAAATTATAGAAAAAAAACTCAAGAACATATGGAATCCATCTACAATGAATCCAGAATGTGTCACCTTCAATAGAAATCCCCAAATTTAATGAGATATATATATATTGGAGATAAATGAGATATAAAATTATATATTCTACAAATTTCAACCATGGTCCTACAAATGTATGGCCATCATATCTTTTAAGAGGAAGAAATCAAGAGGATAAAAGAGGTACATGAATAATTAGAAAAAAACTCACTGAAATAAAATATATCTACATGTATTGTCACATTGATAAGCATATATAGGTGGTTTGGGGTGTCAAAATTACCTTAGAGGGCTCCGAAAATACACAAAAATTAATTTATGTTTGATAGAGAGGAGTTTAGGGTTATTTAGGTGTGTTTATGGAAATTAATTAATTATTTTGTAAAATTGAGTACCATTCATATGGTTTCCCATGACAAGTCTCATGGTTAGTACTAAACATCAAAAAACCATTAATTCCATTCTTCCCAGTTTCCACACTTTGTTTGAACCATATGCATACCATGTAGAAACCCGGAAACAAGTTGCAATATTTTTTTAAACCATGAATAAACAATTCATAAACAATAAAACATGTTTCACATGTTATTTTACCATTTAAAATCCTTGAATCCCAAATTACAATCTCTATTTAACCATGTGTAAACCTTGTAAAAACCACAAAAGGACCAAGAAACTTTTATAAAGGGAAGGTAAAATTACGAAAAGAGAAGAAAAATTGATAAAGATTTGGTTAATCAAATCAATTGTTCAAAACTGAGAAAAACTAGTAAAGGGACGTTATGAAATCCCTACTATATGAATATCTATCCCTAAGATGGTTTTCATTAAAAATTAGAAAAATTAGTTAAAATAAGATCTCCATCACTCGTTTTGTGAGGGGAATGGTCAATGATAGAACATGCAAGACTTGAGTAATGCTTATCAATACAAAAAATCCAAGATTAACAAACCAATATAATTTCACATCTCCAAAAAAGGGAATATATAAAAGACTACCATATGTATCTCCAACATATAATGAATCCCCATAATTGTGTAACATTGAAAAAAATATCCTTTAGTCATAAATAAGATATGCATCAATTATTCAATAAGTTAAATAATCAATGATCAATCATCCAGAAGAATGGTAATGAACAAAAAATTATATCTACCATGGGTATGTACATGATGATATCCATTTATTTTTTAAATCTCTCCTTATACATCGATGAGCTCATCAAATCAAATTCAAACACCACCATATTCCAGGTCTATAAAAAATCCATATAATTATAGTTACCAACTAACATTTCAAATTTCAATACATGTATGACTATAAATATATCATAGAACCAGGTCAATTCAAAAAATTTCACTATACTCTAATGAAAGAGGATATCCATAAAATAATATGTAATCTCTAACTACTATATCAAAATAATAGGAACATCATGGAACAAAAAAAAGACAAACCTATTAAGTGAATGAATGCATTATTATCCTTGAAATACAGAAATGACATAATAAGGGTCTAAAATATATCATTCAAAAATATAAAAAACAAAAAGGTTTCTAAAAAACAGTCAATACAGAAAAACATAACTTGTTTCCAAATCCCCATAAAAAACAAAAATATTGATCTATATTTATCATTTACAACAAGAAGCTTGTCCACGACGTGTAAAGATTCACTCTAAGGCCTATAACGGAAGCCCCATTATCATGATGCATCTACTACCCTGTTGTTAGTAGAATATACTCTATAAATAAAATCCCTTTCTAGTCACCCAATATAAATGAACTCATAATGGTTAACTTTATGGAAACACCTTCCAAAACCCCATAGATAATTTTAACACTACCTCTAAGAATGAGCATGTTTTCCACACTGGAAACACATGGTAGTCTTCGTTTTTTCTCAAGGAGACTATCTTTCTTCATCCTAAGATGAGGAATTTAACCAATAAAGATTATTTAGATCCAAATTATCATATTAATCATTAATGATCATCCACATTTATCAAATAAACCCTTCTATAAGGATGATGATTTTGAGATCAAGTTTATGACCACTTCTAAAACACAGATCCTTACTGAAATCATAATGGAAAAGCACTGGTATAAAACATACTAAACACGAGAATTTATTGGTATACTTCACAAACGATAACTCATCTTCACCAAAACCCAAGAACTGAAAAACAATCTCTATATTCACATCCTTCGGATTCATACACCGATGTAAGATTGACATGACGAATATCTAAAACAATAATTCATACAGATAAAAAGTAAACAAAACATCCCATCACTCTTGGACATGTGCCTCAAGTAATTATTATATAAATATAAACTTTGTATTATTAGCAGTCATGAGGGAGAGAAAAATATCAATAAATTTTTGAATCCACATCATTGCAAATAGAGAACCTTGTTGGAAATTATAATATTTTGGATGAGATTCCAAGAATTCAATTATGGGTTTCAAAGGATGGATGGTATCTAGTTCCAACACTTAATATACAGTCTGGGTAGATAGGATGAAAAGGGATTCTATGTTTGTAAATCACAAAGAACCTTCCATTTGAATGAACCATTGGACCAACACACTATCATTATTTAAAGAGTTTGTTAGAGATATTTCATAACATCAGAAAATGTAAGCATATTAACTCAATCATCAATTAACACTAAAACATCACATTAATTTTTTAAAACAAATTCACAAACAAAATTAATAAAAAAATCATTAAATTCATATTAAAAATAGTTCATCATTTCTAACAAAATAAATCTTTTCCAAATTATAAATCATGTTATAAATCAATCACAATTTCTAAAACCATTTAAAATCACATGTAAATTAATCCATAGTATCAAAAGCATTAATCTAATTTCATATTATTGAAAAAAAAAATTCATTAAATCCATTAGAAATCAAACTTCCTTATGAAAACAATATTTTATCACACTATATAATAGTTTTTTATAATTATATTTCCAAAAACACCATTCCACAAAACACATTTATTTTAATTGAAATCATTTCTAAAGGTACATTACAAAACATGTTCTGAAACATTGTTTATTTTTTCAAAAGGAAATTAAATTTATTAAAACTATACTCAATATGAAACAAAAAAAGAGCATGAAATGACCCACATCTATAACCAACATAGCAAACAATGCATAAATGGAGTCTCAAGTAATAAAATGGATAAGGATTTATGTTTAGAACCAAATTATAATAAAAAAAGTATTGGTAATATGGGCATGTAGACCAAACACTAACCTCACAATAATTTATGGGTGGATTTCTAAATCAATCACATTGATTCATTATAGTATACCAGAACATGAAAACATGGAGCGAGAGTGCACACCTTCCATTTAGGTTCAAAAACTCCCTAGAGTTCCCCAAAATAAATATATTATCATTGGGAATCAAAATATAATTTATCTATTGGAAACAAATAACTCAAAAGAAAGACTCTTGTCCCAATGTCCCTGGTAACCCATGTCTCATCATGAAGGGGTTGTGATGAAGCCCCCTTTCATGAACTACCTTTGATTCATTACACATTCTCATTCATCGTTATACCATGAATCACATGAAATAACATAATGATTTAACATTCATGTAACTCACATTAGTGGAAGACATGATCTAATAATTTTTTTCAGGAACCAACCTAGTATAAAATCAAAAAAAATTCCCAATAAAATTATCCACTTACATAAAGGGTTTAATTGGTATCTACTAGCTAGTGAAAAGAACCTATGCATAACAAAATAACCATTCAGAATTATTTCTACCAAGAAGATTTATAATAATAGAGAACAATGCAGAAACATCATCAGATATATATATCAATATAAACATATCAATGTACAATGAGACACTAAGGAAACTAAAAGAAAAACATAACAACTAAACCTTAACTAATGGTCATCCACAACCACCCACCATGTCCAAATTTAGTTGTTTTTGGTCACTATATTTCAAATGAAAAGGAAGGTGTGTGCAAGAAAACCTGTTACAAGATAATAAATTGTTCTAGACTCTAATATGTATAATGAAGGGGTGACTTAAATTTCCCAGTAAGATTCCACCAAGGATTATATGAAATTACATCATAAGGAAATTGAAGAATGCTAAAATATAAGTACAATTAAAATTTTATGAGGACTTGATAAAAAATATAGTATTAAAAATTAAAATTCATTTATTAAACTAATCCTTTAAAACATTTCATTTTACCATTAAAAACTAAACAATTTCTAGAAATGCATTGAAACCCATTTCATATCATCATGTAAAATTATCAAGAAAATAGGAGAATATTCACCAGATTTGGAAATATGAACAAGAGTCATTACAACACAATCAAGGTTCATAAAAACAGTAAATGAGTCAATAATGGAAATTATAGTTCTATATAGTGATAAATAATGATTTCATGTATTAAAATCAAGTGTATGGATTTCATTGTTATACCTTAATACTAATAGTGAGTCAACATCCTAATAGATAATCGAATGATTAATTGTTGGGATTACATCTAGTCTCATGGGTCTAAAGAAACCATGTTCCACTCACACCATCATTCATTTCCACATGTCCATAAACTGATCGTTTCATTTTCTTTGTGGATCCACTATAAGTGTGTGAGTCCACCGATGAAGCATATATCTAGTTGATCCCATCTAGGAACCTAGCTCCCTTGACTAGTAAAAAATGTTGATATAATCAAGTTAAATAACAATCCAAATTTTATCAATACAATTTATCCCTTCTTGTAGTAAATTCAAAATCACATAAAATCCCATTTGGAAACACAATTCTACAGCATAGTTGAATGAACTAATATGTGACATTTAAACCTGAATTTTTCAATTCTGAAATTTGAATTTTGAAAATATTACAGACACGGTTGCGATCAATAAGATGTTTTGATTTTCATAGGACAAACATAATTATTTTATGAATAGTAACATAACAATATGAATAGTAATATACCATTATGAATAGTTAATTGGATATGTGAACAGGAACCTTACAAATAATTGTATAAACAAAATTTTTCTATCCTATAAGTGACAATAGAATATAATTATATTATATTGTAGGTAATTTTTTAAGTCATGAATATTTAATGAATAATTTAATAATTTAAATGAAAATGTATTTTCATAAAATTTATTCAAAAATAATTATTTGTATTTATTATGATTATTTGATAATTTCATGATTCCTTAATTAATATTTCAGAGTGTTAGAAAAACAATTTTAATTTTGAAATTTTTATTTTTCTGGTAAATTTTGATTTTAATTACAAATTAAATAAATCATCTTGAGAAAATTATTTTAATAAAAATAAGTTTATTTTTTAATTCTAAAAATTGAAAAATAGTTAGGCTATTTTTTTAGTATTTTACTAAAATACTTGAATTTTTTATTAATAGTGAAATTTGATAATTTTCAAAATGTTCTTAATAAATAAAATTCATCATCAATCTTGAGTCATGGATGATGTAAATGGTCATTGGTTTGATGTCACATGAACATATTTATATTTTTTGTCTTAATAATCCTCAATATTTCTTCTTTTTAGGTAAATTAATAAACTAATGAATTAAATATTGATCAACCCCTCTCCACATCAGTATAAATACCACCCCTCAGAACTTCGATTCCTCACACCACTCAATCCTTATGCCTACTTAAAATACATCTAAAATATAATCCAATTGTCTTAACCAACTTAAAAAAGACTATGGTCTCACAAAAACACCAAAAATAATTTCCTAAAGTGGCTATCAAAGAATATATAGTCAAGTGGTGAATTCCCTCTCTCTTTTCATTCAAATTACTTGCAAATTTATTTTCTTTTACACTCTTTTACAAAAATTCTATTATCCATCATTCATGATAAAGAAATAATTATTGAAATAGTATTATTCTATCATGTCTATGGAATATTATTCAACATAATCCTACCATTTTCTATTTTTTTATTAAAATGAAATTGTTTTCTATGATGTGTTAATTTACCTACATCATGGGAGATGCACATTAATTTTCCATAAACTCCTTCAAGAATAATAGTAAGATTATTAAATGGTATAAAAAACATTTTAATATGTATTATTTTACAACTTTTATGTTTGGGAAACATCTTTTATACCTTAATGTAAATGATAAAATAAAACATGTTCATTGTGACCCATAAATTGCCCAAATAATCCTAAAACGGTCAATATTAGATTATAAGTAATGATTCATTATCATTTTATATAAAATAATTCATTAAAAGCTCATTTAAACTCTTATAATTTCATTAATAACATTTAATAACAATTATAGTTGTTTTTAATTATTCTACATGAACTTCAATTCATGTATATATGTGAATGGTTCGTGAAAACTTTGAAAAAGAACACTCTCAAACAATGAATTTAAACTCTATAACTCATCTAAAGGCCCATAAAAGAACATAATGAAACATAATTAACAATATTAATGTATAAAAGTTTTTTTTGTAATTGTTAATTAATGAATCTAACATCACTATATACGACACTATTGTGAAGAAATCATTTTGATTCAACTTCAATGGAATTCTATTTCCCAACATTCATTATTTAGATTTTCCCTTATTCACTACATTTTCTATATGGTTATTTTATAAAAATCAATCCATCTTCATTATCATAACATTTCTAGGATATAATTTTTTTCCACTATATTTTATGTCTAACATATTGTTTTCCAACGTAACACTTCTTTCAAAAACACACATTTAACTTCTAACTAAAGGTTGATGGTTCTATGTGATGACTGATGTTCCCTCATTATTTTGGGAACCAGATGATTATTAATGTAATCTTTGAAACCCATTTCTCTTCCATGGGTTATTTATGTCCATGATTTATAAATGTACTATGTAGAATGAATGATAATGATAGTGTTTTGATGTGACAGGTGCACCAAAAATTATACAACACAGTTTAAATGTAATTATCTGATGAGTTCACCTAGAATTAGAAAGCGCTCCAATGCATTGGATAATGTTATGAGTCTCATGAGAAAAGTGAAATATTTATGAACATTATGCAATATTTTTTCATAATAATGTCTGATAGTTGACCAATAAGACATATGATATTATCTATTGTTATACTCAGCCCTTGTTACATTGATTCGGGTTCCTATCTATCCTCTTACTCTAATTTTTTCTCACTACATTTTTTGTATATCCTAAGGATACTACTTTAATTAATGAAAATTGAAGAGCCAATAAGAATCTAGAGACGAATGAATTAAATAAACATTCAGTTTTATGTTATAAAAGTTATGTTTGGTCCATGTTTTCCCAAGACACTAAACCATTAGATCCCGTTTTTGTAATGATTATATATTTTCAATCATAAAAATGATGTAAAATTAATGTAATAAAATCGAGGTCTCTATACGTTATGAGGATCACATGGTGATCTTTATCGACAACATCCAACTTTCACCCCCCAAAATATCACAATGTAAATAATCTCCTCTTAAACCCCCAAAATAAAGGGAAGTATATGAACTAGAAAGGTTATAATTAATGGATTTTTTACATGGGAGAATTATCATAAAATACATACTGGTCCATCAAGAATCATAATTTGTAGTAAAATATTTTTATACAATTGATTATTCAAAAGTATAATAATACCAGATGATTTTTAAAATTCATCATAAAATTCAAAATAGTACATTAAAATGGTAATTGATTTAAAAACATTCCTAATTCATTTAAAATAGTAATTAAAATTGTATAAGTATTGAATAAATTTCAAAACATGGGTTTACAACCTTATTCAATTGAGATAAATAATTTATTTCCAATAACCCAAGAAAACCAACTCCAAAACAAAAGTAAAATCATTAAAAGGGGTTTCATTTTCAATTAATAATATTAATAATTTAACATTACTTAAAAAACACAAAAAAGATCATTTAATTTAATTAAAATCAATGAAATTCATTTAATAAATCAAAACCTAGACCAAAGCCTACAATTTCTAAAAAATACCCTTTAAAACATATTTGAAACTAAATTGAGATAGTCATGGAACCTATATCATTCGTAAAAAGTGAGAGAAATAATGATTATATCCATTAAATTTATTCCTAGTTAAATTCAAAGGAATATTGATCCAAGATGATTTTATATTGAATTTAATTAATAAAATTTCAAGAACATGTGTTTGAAACTATAAAAATGTATCAATGATTTACTAAGAAACAATGAATCCCAAAATAAAAGAAAATCACATAAATAAGTATATGGAAATATTTGGAATCCAACCAAAATTTATCAGGAATGTGTCACCTTCAATAGATATCATTGGATCTAAGAAGACATATCCTGATAAAATAGAAAAGATATCTTATATCTAATATACAAAAAAAATATACGAAATACAAAAAAAGAAATGAAATCATGAAATATTGGATGAAGGAATCAAGTGGATAAGGGAGATCCATTATTAAAATTCAAATAAATCACTAGAAGAGAATATCTTTGCATCAATTGGTGCTTCAATTAGCCATGAGATGAGGTTTTGGGAGCCAAATTTATTCTAGAGGAGTCCCAAAATACAAAGAATCAATTATCGTTCCTATGGGATGATTTTATTATTAATTAGCCATATTTCAGTAATTAAATCATAATTTTCAAAACATTAATTACCATTCGCATGGTTTCCTTTTCAAAGAGGCACGATTAGTACTAATAATATGAAAACTATAAAAACCCTTCTACCCAAGTTGCACACAATATTTAAAACATGCGCAAAGAATATTTAATCTATTAAATAGGTTTAAATGATTTTTTAACCAAGTGTAAACCATGAAACATTTTTCCACACATTGTTTAACTATGTGCAAACCATAAAACCCAGGTTTCAATCTTTGTTTAACCATGCTTAATCCACAAGAAAACCAAAAAAATTCCCATAATACATCAATAAAAGACATGGTAATATAATTAAAATAACCCTAAAGAAGATCCAAACATTTAGTACTCAAATAAATTCCAAAACACATATAAAATGGTAATATTATGTTACAATGTGAATCATTAAAATAACTAATTAGGAATATCAACCATGAATTAATGGTTTTCTTTTAAAAAAATTATTTCAGATTTTTTGTGTTTCAATTTAATATGATGATGTTTAAATGAACATAACATATTAATACCCATTAATGTTTTTCTACTATTACTGTTCAAATAGTTCTCATTTAATTTATCAATTTTCTTATATTCTGTAATTAAAATAGTATGAAAATATTTTTTTCTTAAAAAAATTGACTATATTTTCTCTACATTAAGGAATGATTTTATTTTATATCTATATAGTCTAAAATAATTTGAAATCATGCTATTAATATTTCATTATATTTATTAAATCCAAAATCCCATGATTAAATTTAAAAAATCTAACAATTTATTCATTTCATTTTCTGAGTGAAGTGCTTTGTACTTTTTACCATCAATATTAAAGGGATCATTATTTTAATGTAAAATAAGAGAATAAGATTTTCTACCAATAATACAATTATATTCTTATAAAATTTATCTGTATATTTCCATTTTTATTCTTGATGAAATTGATTACTTTTTTATATGGAAATTAATTATATATTACTAAGTTATTTTAATGTTAGAAGTTTATTTTTCTAATGAAATTTTCTCATGATAATTTAATCCTATTTTAAATACCGAAAACACCAATTTATGTTACATGGGATATGATACAATTTTTTTGCAATTATTCTGTATTTAGATTCTTTTGATGATATTGTATCCATTTTATTTATTCTTTTATCAATATAGATAATTTGTGATACATGATGAATTTTGATATTGAATTTATATATAAAACAAAAAACAACGAATGTATAAGAGGTTTTTGTTTTGGGTGGAAAACATTTATAAATAGAACATTTATTTATTGGAAGGTATCATTAGGTTAAATTGATAAAATTCAATATTGTTTGATTATTAGGATTACAACTACTTTTTTTTCAAGATTGATTAATTTTTTGTGTAACTAAAATGATAAGACTTGTGATATTATGTTTGAGGGGTCTTGATTATAAATTTCCAATAATTTAAATTAAAATTTTTATGATTTTTTTCATTATAATTTTTTACTATGTTGATATTATCCACATATAATGACTAAAATCAAGTATTTATTAAATCAAATGTATTTTAATTATCCACTATCCTTAGTTGATTATTCCTTCTTTTATCAGGAGGAAATATGTTTTATGTCACCCTTACTAATCATGTTAGGCCACTATTGTTATTTATTTTTCATTAATTGTGTTATGAATAAGGATATTATCAATACTATCAAGGATTCATGAATGATTAATATTATATCATTTTTTTTGAATTTCAAATATAATATAAGAATCAAGTACATATATATATTTCTAAGATAGATAAACTCATTAACCTAGTGTGCAGATAATCCTTATATCTTATATAAATTTAATAAAGCCATCATTGACTATAGGTTATAAGAAATATGGTTTTTGTATTTGGTATAATAAAATTTCTTGTAGAATCCTTGGGAAGTTGATTTTAAAGTAATAAAAAAAATTTTAATTATGAAAATCCTTTATAGTAACTGATAAAATTCAACATGATATAGATTTATATTTTATTTATAAATATTTATCGTGATTTTATTCTTAATATATCTATTTTTTCTATTTATGGGACCTAATGGATGAAAATTAATCAATAACTGGTCTCTGTATACAAATTGTCATGTTGAGAAATCCAATATAGTTGTTGTGGGAACTATAATGACCATATACAACATCATTAGCATGTTTTTTTCAATTAATGTGATATCATCCTCTATAGTATTCTATTGCGACTATTACATTAGTAAATGATCAATATATTATATCCCTCCTAATGTCATACCTAACATTGGGATTTAATAAAAGTTAAAAATGATATTTTACTAGTGTATTGTTAGTTTGAATATATCAGAATATGATATTCATTGATCTAGAAATATAATGTGGTTTAAATGGTAGATATTATGTAATAGAGAAATGTTAAAGACATATAATATAAAAATAAAACTCTAAATAAAGCATATCTAAAAAGGAGAGTAACTTCATCACAGTAAGTAATAAACAAGAGGATGTAATGGAAGATAATTACTGTATAAATAAATGATAAACTAGACATGTTTTGTAATACATACATAATATCAAAAGAAATAATGACCGTTTATTTAATAAGAATTAAATGATAATCTAATGGGAACTGATTCCCCAAATTTTTTATTATTTAATAATATATTATAAAGTTCTATTAATGTTGATAAATAAGATTCAAGGTCATATATCATCTTGAAATTTCCAAAAAATATGAATTTATTAGAGAAACATGGAAAACTAATACAATTAAATATGAAGAAAAAGATGAAATAATTTCCAACATGTTAAAATTGTGGACAGACACAAACATGTGATATTCTAATATGAATTTGTGTTTATTTTCGGAGAGGGTAAATTATTCATAATCTCTTAATTGTTTGAATAAGAAAGAAATCGTTTCGATCTCATTATTTAGCTATAGAGATATGGGTAAATATTCAAGAAAATATACCAAGATATAAAGTATTATATAATAGAAGTAGTTAGGGGAGATGGAATGGTTCATTAAATTATTATAACAAAGGTTTGACTTCTTAATGATGTTTTTAATAGTACCATAAATATATACTCGAAAGGATAAAAGGCTTTTTTTAATTCATGTTTTAAAAAATATTTTTATTCTGCATACTTTTATACGACTATCACAACACTAAAAAAATGATTATATGTTTAGTTGGAAGTGTAAATCAAAATTTGAGGATGATCTCATATCAAGTTTATAACACATCTCCTATTAAAATTTATGGTATTGTTCTTACTGAAAAAATGATCTTCTCTATCTAGTTCAATTAGATGTAATTTTTTGGAATAGATTGTCTTTATTAGTATATAACCCCTATCACATGTTGTGAAAGGGTGGATACATTTGAATATTAGAATAATTCTATAATTTTTTTAGGGAGTGTGTGATTCTAATATCCAAGTCTTTGTTACATCCATTGTTTGAGTTTGTTCCATTTTCATGATGTGTATCTATAAGTATGTAATGGAATTTAATGAAAGGTGCGAATGGAATAATAAACGTCAATCAAATATAGGATATGATTTAATTTACTCTGTTTCATCATAACGGGGTGCATATATTTTTTCATGTAATAAACTTCTCAAATTATATTTTTGTTGATTATAAATAACATAAAAATATCACTATCATGAACAAGTATACTCTACCGCATATAGATGACCTATTTAACAAATTATGATGCTGTAAATATTTATTTCCAGGACTGGTATTTTTTAGATATCATCAGATAATGGTCATGAATTTGTATATACACATGAAAAACACCTTTACCAAATATAGACATTTAAACTTTATTGTAATTCTGTTTGGACTTACCCATGATCCTATTATCAACATTAATTCAATGAAATGTCTCTCTATATATTACCAAAATAAATTTATGGAAGCATTTATAAATGATAATATTATAATTTCAAGGTGTAATTAAGATCATTAATATCATTGAGGATTTTACATATGAACCTAATAAATGATAATTTTTATTCCAAATTTACAATGTGGTAATTTTAGTTGAATGAAATAACATACATGTGTCATATTATTCAAAGTTAGTGTATATTGATTGATTGTTAAATTATGTATATTAATGAATAATATATATCATCATCTATGGTTACTATGATCACTATATTTTATTGTATTTAAAGATACTAATGAGTCATTATAAGATATATTTTTTAACTATCTAATTCACTAACCATGTTCACTAGGATGTGGGTTATGTTCCTATTGAAATATTAATGTGAGAATTATTTCAATGATATGAATAGTATGTTGGTCAGTGTTCTTGTTTTTTCACCACCGTATAGTAGATAATGGATAATAATATATATTGATTGATCAAAGAATTTATTCTGATGATTCCATAGAAATAATATTATGGAGAATTATTACCCCTCCTGTTAATTGATAACTCCTAAGAAAACCCCACCAAAAAATTATTCTGAGTTGGAAGTAGAAATTATTTCACTAATGTTACAAAGGAATTATATATATGGTTAATGGTGTGATATTATTTATTATAATAAAATTATAACATATATATTTACACAAAAATAGTTGAACAGAACCATATATTATTGCTTTAGATTATCAATTACTACTTCTACACATTGTATTACCATATTGGGATAGAGAACATGGTGGATGATGTATAGTGATGGAAAGATCATGAAATATTGTCATTTATGAGGATTACATGAGATATAATAATTACTAATTTGAATCATTTGGTTCTTGAAATATTTTTGAAAATAAATGGTACATATCATTTTATGGTTATTGGGTGAAAATCCATCTGTGATATGATTATGATAGAATATAAGGAAGAAATATAATTATATATGATGGTGAGAAAAGCTCATATGTTTAACTACACTAGTATAAATTTGAGATATAACTATAGTTTGAAACTATGGCTATAAGTTATAGATAATGTTCAATGATCTGTTGCTATAGGGATTTAGCCACAGTTTTTAAACTGTGGCTATATAACTTCCCATTTCAGAAAAAAATCCAGCCCCCCCCCCCCCCCATGCACCCTTGGATAGACCACATGTGAAACCCGTAGATAGACCCCACTTAAACCCCTACAGAACCCCCTTGCAGCTCTGGATAGACCCCCCTTGCACCCCTGGATAGACCCCCTGCCTCCCCCCTGCACCAAGGACAGACCCCCCTACACCCATGGACAGACCCACCATACACCCCATGGAAAAAAACCCCTTGAACCCAGGATAACCCCCTGGCCTGTAGAACCCCTTGTATCCCTAGACAGACCCCCTTTCACCCCTAGAAAGACCCCTGCCTCCCCCCAGCACCCAGGAATGACCCCCCTGCACCCCTGGACAGACCCTAGGTGCACCCCTGGATTGACCCCCCTTGCACCCTGAACAAACACCCTTGCACCCCTACAGAACCCCATTGCACCCTTGGACAGAACCCCTTACCCCCTGTTGGACCCCCTTGCACCACCCCAGATGGACACCCCCCAACACATCCCCTTCCCCCCCACACATCCCTTGCACCCCCGGTCCACTTTCACACGCCCACTACAAACCCCTTTCCCCCCTACTGGACCCCCCTTGCACCACCCCCTACTGGACACCCCCTAGACAGAAGCACCACCTACACATCCCTTCTACCCGACAGTCCCCTTGCACCCCCACTACACAGCCCTTTCCCCCTTGTTGGACACCCCTACCCCCCCCCCCACCCCGTACACACACACATCCCTTGAATCCCCCCTATCCCCATGCACACCTCAATGGAACACCCCTTTCCCCATGATGGACCCCCCTTGCACCACCCCAACCGGACACCCCCACCCATCTCGTGCACCGCCTTGGAGAGAAACTCCCCCTACACATCCCTTACACCCCTGGTCCCATTGCACCCCCTTGCACACCCCCACTACACACCCCTTTCCCCCCTACTGGACACCCCCACCCACCCACCTTGAACCCCCTAGACAAACACCCCCACCCTTTCACCCCCCCACACACACATCCTTTACACCCCCTGGTTCTTTTGTACACCCACTCTTCACACCCCTTTCCCCATACTGGACCCCCTTGCACCACCCCTACTAAACATCCCTTACACCCCTCGTCCCCTTGCACCCCCCCCCGTCCCCTTGCACACCCCCACCCCCACCGCAAACCCCATGCCCCCCTTACTGGACCCCATTGCACCACCCATACTAGACACCCCCTCTGAGAGAATCCCCTTACACATCCCTTACACCCCCCCCCCCCCACAAACACACCCCTTGCACCCCCGGTCCCATACAAACCCCCACTACACACCCCTTTCCCCCCTGCTGGACCCTCGTGCACTATCCCTACTGGACACCCTCACCCCCATTGCCCCCCTTGTCCCCCCATGGCCCCCTGTTGACCCTCCCTTGGACACCCCTTTGACATCGCCCCACCCCCCTTAGCCAACCCCCCCCCCCCCAACATCCCTTGAACCACCTGGTCCCCTTGCACACCCCCCACTACACACCCACTACTACAACAGGCCCCCTGAGATAGAAGCCCCCATACACATCTCTTTCACCCCCAGTCCCCTAACCCCTAGACATCACTCCCCAGACACACACACCCTTGAACTTACCGGTCCCCTTTCACACCCCCACTACACAACCCCCCCCCCCCCCCCCTTGTGCCCCAGCTGGACCCCCTGGACAGCCCCCCCCCCCCCTCATCCCTTGCACACCCCTTGCAACCCCTGCTGGATACCCCCTAGGTAGCATCCCCCCTACAAACTCTCCCTCTGCACACCCATGCCCCCCTACACCCCCCCACTTGCAACACCCATGTACCCTTGCACACACCTATGCAACCCCTTGCTGGATCCCCACTGCTGGACCCCCCTTGCACCACCCTTAAAAATCCCTTTCAACCCCCTGCACATCCCTATCCCTTTTCACACATAACTTGTGTGTTCGGGTGCGAAATTAGGGTCTGTACACCTATACAGGCAGAGTTATGTGGTTCAAAAAACACAATATGTGTCTCCTAGGTACACACCATTTAATATTAAAAAAAAATTCATTCAATAATGATTAGTTTAAATAGATTCAAAATAAATAAACAATACAATAAATAAGAAAGTTTTTTTATTTGGTCCCTATAGGGCCTATGTGCATGGAAAGAACACCTCCAAAAAAGAATCCCCATTTTATTTTTCTCAAACAAAATCTTACATGGAAAAAACCACAAGTATTAACAATAAGAAAACAAAAATGATGAAAATATTCTATTTCAAACTGATACATTCACATCAATAGCCTTACACTTATGTTTGAGCCTTATCGGTGTGTACCCATAGAAGAAAACAAACCCCTCTTAATATCTCAAAACCTCATGTAGTGCTAGGAACAAAAAAAAGTTTTGGATATGAAATGAATAGAAGCAGTTGGTTTCTTTATCTTAGCATCCAAAAGAAATTTATTTAAAAATTGAAGACCATTATACTAATTATACAGGTTCACACCAACAACGTACTAGGTAATGAAAATTTTATTTACTAAATGAACTAAATATACCCGAAGGTCACCGTTGTTAGTCACATCAGATTCAACTTGCTTAACTGTATCAAGCGTAAGAGTTCATAAAAATAAATTTTGATATTGATTTTAAATTTTCCCAAGCTTTTGTGATGGGATATATCACATGTCATTAATTTTAGTTGAAATTCAAGAAAATTCTATATTCAAAGAAGAATAATCAAAAGATCTAAGGAATTACCAGCGGTTTTCTCCACAAACATGAAGAGATTAATTATTTCTTCCTTCAAAATTGCACTTGAGATGTTTTATGAAATATAATTAACGACCATTAATAAAACAGACATATATGATAAGAACAAATATAATCATTGAATGATTTTTTTCTATAAAATGTGTTGCAATGATGGAAGAACTAGAATAGAGCTGCAACGCCGAGGCTTTTCAGACATTCTAACCCTCCACAAGTTGGGTTTGAAGAAGCAGTTCTTAGGACCATAAATTGAAGGTGAAAATAGAAATGGATACAAATCCATTTCCCAAATTTTAAATTATTATGACACCAGTGAGCATAATGATACATGCTCTGTAAATGGGGACTGCTATATCAATTGAATGAAATTCTAAGATGAGTTATCGGTAAATTCCTATATTCTACATGAGAATATAAAACTCTAGATATACGGTTGGATAATATTATCCAAGTGATCAATATTAGTAAAACAATCATTAAGGGATTGGGTGACCCTAGATGTTAAATTGACGTTAATTTTCTGAAAATAAATCAAATGTACATAAAAGTCAGGTTAGACCATGACCCAAAGCCATTTATATATTCGAGTTATGAATCTCACATTGATTTTATACTATGTAGGAATTTTAAAAATACTACACCCTTTCTCTCTCTCTCTCTGTCTTGTCCTAAGCCATCCACTAAACCTATCTTGTCAGGCTTTATGCCGCCTTTGGCCACCATACTCCGATTTCAACCTCCTATGCCCTAGCCTAGAAAATACCAATGACCACTTCTTCCTCACACCCCTCTTGTAGTTGTGCAGCCTCTTCCAGGAACAACCCTTCCCCTAACCCCTGCACCAGCCCCTAAACCACTGCCACCCATACACCAGCCCCCCCTAACCCCACCTGCATCCCCCTCCCCCACAACCATCCCCTAACCCCTCCCCACCTCCCCTTGTACTGCACCAGCCCCCCCCCCCCCCCCGAAAATTTTCAAATCAATAGTTCAACACAGGTATTATTCTCTAAATAGAATATAGAATTATGAATATATGATTAATGACAATAATAAAATGTATTAACATAAAATTAAATCTATACATATTGATTGAAAAATATAAACTCATAAGAATAAGACATTACATGGAATTGAATCATGTAAGAATTATAGCAGCTTAAAATGATGAACGTAAACTAAAATAACCATTTTATTAACACAAAATAAAAAATCATGATTAGTATAATAAAAATCTATCCAAATTTCTAGCTTAAAATAAATTGATGGTGTATCTACACATTGATTAGTAACCTCCCACAATTGTTACTTCAACCATGCTATATTATTCAAAATAGGATGAAAATTCAGAATCATACATCATATTGATGTGTGGACCCAATTTTCCTCATGCCGTAGAAAAGTGATAAAACCCTTAGAATAACCCAAATATATGGATAGTAAGAAGTTATCACTTCAATATTTTCCTAAATATCTATTTTTTTCGTGTAAGAGTTGGAGGAATAAACAGAATAAAAGGAGATTACAATTACATGGATACAAATATCAACAAAAATGTCTTGTTGATTTTCTATACATGAATACAAGCTAATTCTATCATAATCTAAAATACAAATATTCTCAGAGTCATTCTGACGTTCTTTTTTCTGATACATAGTAATATTCAAGGGAGGACCATTAAAAGTCACTCAATTTGTTAAACTCCATATTATGTTTAGCTAAACTAATCCTCATGGGGTTTTTAGCCATAATAAAGTATCTGAGGGATGTGATTTTGGGAGAGTTCCCATGACCTTGAAAATTAAAAAAGAGAATCTACTTTTATGAAGTGATTTCACAGCTCTTATTTTAAAAAAATGCAAGGAAACAAGAGAAATCAAATAAATTTGAAAACATGTTATCAATTCCTAGAACCAATTGAGTAGGATGAGTCGGATTGTCCTGGGCACTCATGTACAAAATTTCTCCAAAACATTGAATCTTAGCATTAAAATACCTCTCCATCCTAGATAAACACCCACTACTCCCTGACAGACCCCCATGGATAGCCCCATGTCCATCCTGGACATCCCCCCTTCTATACACCCCATCCACATACCGACCCCCATGGACAGCCCCCACAGATAGTCCCCCCCTCCCCTTGGAAACCCCCTTGGACCGCCCCTCACTCCTGGAAATCCCCCCTACATACCACCATAACCCCCCCCCCCCCCCCGCCTGGACAGGCCCCCCAATAGTCCACATGTTTTACCATAAGCAAGAATATTTTCAATAACCATCATAAATGGATTATGTTGTATAAAAACAACATGAAAAGTATTCAAATGTTTAAACACAAACACTCAGCATCAAAAACATCCTAAAATCAAGAATTTCAAGAGTTCCAATAAGTGGCATCATGAATGAATTGTTCTAAACAAGGAAAAACAAAATTAAGTACTCCCCTGTAATTATACGATGTGTTTTTATTCTTTTTGATGAACCAAACACCCTATTATATTTTTTCACTGAAGTAGGATATTATCATTGAAGTACCTAAAATGAAACAAAATCAACATCAGATTCCCATAATTCTATTCCACATTATATAATAGAAAATTATTAGAAACAACATTGAAAATTACTGAGTTTCAAAGGAAATATTCATGAAGACACTCCCACCATTTCGAACATACACCCAATCCACCCACCCCCTCCCTCGACAGACCCCCCCCCCCTACACACTCCCTCGTACAGACCCACCCCCTGAAAAGACCCCCTCCCTAATATACCCTCATCCCTTTCCCCTCTGGACAACCCACATCCCCCCTGAATATCCCCCATCCCCCCTGGACAGTCCCTCTCCCCTCCTCGACACCCCCATCCATTATGAACAGACCCCCTCCATCCTAGGAACCCCCTCTCCTTCCTGGATAGACCCCCTCACTGACAGACCCCCTTGGACAGCCCCTCATCCCACTTAGACACCCCCTGGATAGACAAATGCATCATTTGCATTGATAGAAATCCAAGTGTCTTCTACCATTTTATTACAATCCTCCACAGTGTTCAAATAATTATTGAATTTTAAAATAATAATATGTTTGTTGCCTCAAGTCTTGAGGCTCACCAAAATTCGATAATGATCAGAATTAATCCTGGGTAAAGTAATACTAGATATGGTATTCCAGTTATCAGGAGCTTTGAAGTTTCTAAAATTACTATCAAATTTACTGGGTAAAATTCTACTGTGTTGCCTTCTATACCAAGAATACTTATCCCAAACCAGATTAATCTCAACAAGGTTATTATCATAAATACAGTGATTTAAATATTTAATGGAAGTGATGAGTGCAAGGGACCTAGATTTTCACTAGTTCCAAGGATAACATTGAAATTAACGATAATGACAGAGGTCACATGAATAGTGTTGTTAAGGGAGGATGTATTTTTCCATGAGGTTCTTATGTCTGGATATCTATCGTAGGAATACACAAAAGTATAGCAGAATGTATTATCATGCAAGTTTATTTCACATGTCAAAGATTGGGAATCAACAATAATAATATGAATATTATCTATAGAGATATGTGCAAAGTACAAAAAAAAATCACAATTGTTATTATTTTAATTTTCTCCTATAAAAGTATAACTATATTTTTCAAGACTATTAAATCCAGAATTAAATGTGAATTCAGGTTTAGAGATAGCAAAAATCATCGGTTTATGAATAAAATGATATTTTTTTTAAAATATGTGATGGTATCAGGGATAGAAATACACCGACAGTTCCAATATAAAATATTCATTTATACATATGTTTGGGGATATTATCCTTGTTTTTGTTATCTAAATAATTCATTCCATGCTTGTTTTTTTAATTTCATGGTAGAATTATCTTTAGGTGTGACTGCATTTTTTCCCTGCAAAGTCCTTCATGGGTTAAGAGAGCTATGATTATTTTGAATAACTATTTAGAACTCTTCTTTGTGCATTGTTTTCTCAGTTTCCTTCGTTACTATTATCCATTCTATTTATGGTTTTATGTGATCAGATTCTCCATATCGGTTACCCTTTTTCTGAGTGGTGAATTAAGCCATTGCAGGGGTTTCTAGTTGTATGTGTATGTTGTAGTTGTAGACCTTCGTAATAATCTGGAAAGTGTTGTGTTTTTCTAATATCAGCCATCTGCATTTTTCAAACTATAATCTGAACTACTTCTTGGTCCAATATCTCATCACTATGTGAGGGTGAGGAGAGTTGATGGTGTTTTGCACTGTCAGTAGACGCAACATAGGTGTCCGGTATAACAGTGTCTAGGTACTTGGAAACCTCTATTCCACACTCAGCTTTCAGATCTGGAATTATGTTGGTGATTCCATGGATAGTGTTAATTATCATGTTACTGGAATTTTGATTATCTATGTGGTTACTATCCTCTTGCACATCATCAGCCCTGGTTGTATCAGGACGTTGAGTGCTGGCTTTCAATGTTGAAGTCCCCACCTCAATACATACATTAGATGTGGATATAGAATCATTAGTTGCAGGTTAGTTATCCTATGTAGTGGGTTCTATGTCTTCAGAGGTAGTAGAATATTGGAAGACATTGAGAGTACCTGATGTAGCAGAAATCTGAGAATTCTTTCTATCTATATCAGTTTTTTCAGCCTCACCCTCTTCTAGTTCTTTCATCTGGATAGTATTCCAGACCATATCAGCAATTTCTCTAGAAAAGGCCCGCACTTCAGTGTCTTGTTCTTAATTTTTAATCATTTCAGCCCTTGATTTCATAGAAGGGTGATTTTATATGGATGCATCACTAATTTCCCCCCTCCAAATCACCAATTTTTTAATTCTTGGGTCATATTTTTCCAAGTTAGTTATTTATTCTTCATGTTTCCTCTTACCTCAATCCATTCATTTTCAGTATGAGGTTGGATATTGTGAAAGACCTATATTAAATAAAATATTGAAGAACATAATGTACACCTATTTCATGAATTTTATTGAGGTCATTACTTTAGATAGAAGGATTTGTAGCCCGAGAATTATTTCAATAAGGTAATTGGTCATTACATGTTATCAAAATTAATCGATCAAGGTATGCAGACATATTTAATTATTTTCTAAGATAAATTAATTGAAAATGATCAAATATGAACTTAAAAACACATTTTGGATGACTGAATATTATCCTTTAGTGGATTAAGACTTTATTAGGTGTTTAATCTTAAAAAATACACAAGTGATAAAAGAAAAATACAGCAAGCTGATATGTAGCATCACCAAAACTGAATTCAGCAATCATCAGCTCCTCATCTAACATGTCTCTATACAGTTTCATGGTAATGAAAACCAAAAATTATCCACAATGATTTTTTTTTCAAAAACCTTCTCTGAAAAGACATGTCACTTCTCTAGATATAACAGCTCCTAAAACACATCACAAACATCCTCCAAATACATCCTAAAAACCACAGTCTTAAATAGTGGAAGAAGTAGCAAAAGGTATAGGGAAACACATGGTCAACAATAAATCACTAAAATCTTTTAAAAAAACCAATAGAACACATCATTTAGATTCTGGGAAAAAACCTTAGAGAGTGAAACTGCCAATTACCACCATAGGAATAGTGCACACACCAACTAGACAATCACCAAAAAACCAAAAAACAAAACATCATTCGCCTTTTAATAACATAGATAATCAATATAAGAATTAGACCAATGAACTAAAAAGACAATAATTACTCACCCAAAGAGAAAAAGAGATATAGCCTCATGCATCAAACCAAGGAGTCCGTAAGGCATCATAAAAAGAAAAGAATTCATTTCCATGGAATGTCCTTGAAATTAAAATCTTGATGTCACTTGACCACTATCTTCATGAACATAATATTTTTGATTTATAGGTAAGTGTCTATAATGATTTCACCAACTATGTATCTTCTATAATTTATTTCATCTTTCTCTTCCTTCAAATTTTCTAATTCATCACTCACATCATCACTATAGTGAAATGCGTTTTACATTGTGGGGTCTTCCTCTTCAATATTTGTAGTATCGTTTGTGTTTCCTTCATAAGGGGATGTTGTTGGATGCTTGGTAACCATTTTCTATGGTGGGATCACAATTTTTCTTTCCTAGAGTCCCCTAATGATCTAGTGACAATTGTTTTCTTGATGTTAGAGAAATCTATATGTCTCTGAGTCTTTTTGTAGCTTGGAGTAATGTATCCATCCGAATCAGTCGTTGGTTATTTCCTTTCCTTGCACTCGACTTTAAATAGTATTCCTCTATCATACAAGCTTACTCATAATCATTATGCAAGGGTTCACTAGAATCAAAGTGGTAATTCTTATCCTATTAATGAATTAATGCTGAGACATATGTGACATCAGGTTTCTCAAGCTTGTGGGGGAACACCTTATCCTTTTCAAGAGGATGAGCATTGTGAGAATTGTACCCACTTTAGATAATTCATTGGTAGGGGGTGAGAGTTAAAAGGTCCAGTCATTATCTGATCAATATCCTTTTGAAAACCCCTAATCATAATATGTATCTATTACTCCAGTAACAATCATGAGAATAATTATGGTATCAACTTTACACACATATAATGTTCTTCAACAACAATATTAATAACTACATAAACATCAATATTATTGATTGATCGAATCCGAAATAATACTACAAAAATTAATTAAAATCCAATTTTTACAATGAAAAAAATCCAATTATCACATATTGTCAACCATTCCACTCTAAACTCTCAGGGGTTTATCTATCTCCCCATTAGATTTAGAAGAAAATATCCACTAGAATACAACTCCATTTTCCCTCTCCCACTAATTCTGAATGAATTTCATTGTATTACCCATGAGCTTCTACTCCATCTTGACTTCTAAATTCCATGTGAATATTTCTATTTTTACTTGAAATACCCCCCCCCCCATGTCAACAATGTTTTTTCATCATTTAATTATACCAATTATAATAATTAGAAAATTATTAATATTTTCATATTGATTTTTCAAATGAAAAATTATTTACTAATAAAACTATTAAAATAGAATTTTTAAACATATTTTAATCTATATATTAAGAAATATACTATGAAGAATAAAAAATTAAAAGATGAGTTGTTAACAAATTCACAATTCCTTATAAGGAAGTGCTTAGTGTAGGAAACAAGAGTCTTAGCTAACAGATACATGGATTTTTATGTAACACACTATGTCTAATAAATTCATAGAATACTTTATATTTCAATTTATAGACTTGTATTATTAGTTAAATTCACATCAAGCATATTGGAAAAATAATTTAAATCAAAAAGTGTGAATGATATATCATTTTAGAAATTAGTTATGCCACTCGTTAAATTCAGCAAGATAATGTTTTTATTCAATGTAATTTGGGATCTCATAGAATTTTTTAGTTATATATAATATTTAAACAACATTTCTAACTTCAACTCCAATTCCTTCTTGATTACAAAATTGTTTAATTTAAATGTTTTCCAATTTTGGGGACACTATTTATTTAGTATAACCTTTTTTTACTATCATTTAATAACCAGAAATATAAAATAACTAATACAATATATGAGAATGTTTATATTTATAATCAAGATCCATCCCTAATATAGCCCCATTATATTCTCTTCACTTAGTGGATTCATTCCACATTATACATAGCATAAAACTACTTTTTATATGTATAAATAATTGTGATAAACAATATTAAAACATATTTTCCATCTACAATCAGATTGCACCCAAACTAGTAGTTTCATTATCAATTATAGTAATACAGCATATACAATTCATAGAGCTTCAATACAAATACTAAAATATACCTCAAATACCATAAATGTCACTTTCTACATGAAATTTTTACCTTAATGTTTAATCTGATTCCATCTTTATTTTAGGTTATTTTGAGCATAATTACACAAATGATTATCTATCCCCAAGAGTCCAACACCACTTTAGACTTGTTAGTATCATTTAATGTTTTAGGGGTGGGGGTAACTTCTATATTTTTCATTTCTATGAGGATGGTGATTCATAAAGAACTCTAATTTCCCTTTACCATTCACATTAGATTATACCATTAGGTCTTAAATAGTTTAAATGGAACAAATTCCATTTCAACCCTTTTACGATTATTCTCTAATACACCAAGAAATTCAAAACCTTATCTACCATGGGAAATTTTACTAAAATGTATTTCTCCTTTTAAAATTGAAAGGATGTTATCTCTCTAAACATTCTACCTAAATTATTTTTCCATATAAAAATTATTATATTCCTTGACACTAACCATTATTTAATAGGCATATTTCACATGGGACTTCCCTTATTTTTGTAATATATGAATTATTCCCATTATTCCACGATCTTTTTTCCTCTATTTAAGAGGTCTGGCATTTAAATCCAGTTTTGGATCTTGTCTTCTAACCAGTTTCAATATATAAGTGTTCCATGTAATGTTTTTGAAATATATTATATAATGGGAATGATTTATCAATGTGTTCTTATTGATATACTCTTTCAATTATAGTAGAAATATCACATTATTTCAAATTGAGTAATGGATGGTATTGTATGAAAATTTGAATGACAGTTATAAAATACTGTGGAGGGTTTTCATCGGGGAGGAGGGAACCGTGGTGAGAGAGTTCGTCGGGGAGGAGGGTGTCACGGTGAGAAAGTTCATTGAGGCGGAGGGAATAGTGGTGAGGAGAGGTGGGGGAGGAGATGTCGGGGAGGATAGTTTTTTGGGGAGGAGGGAACCACGGTGAGGAGAGGTATGGGAGGGAGAAGTAGTTGGGGAGGAGAAGTTGTCGAGGAGGAGCAGTGTGAGGTGAGTAGCGGATCAAGGGAGGACTAGCCCGATATAGAATAGGGGGAAAATTTGACAATAGCGGTGCAGCCATGGTGGATTAATTAAACTTTGGAAATTAGAAATCTATAGCCACAGAACAATAAAACTGTATCTATTGGTCCATGGCTATAACTTTTATTTCTTATAGTACTAGGATATTATCGAAATGATAAGGTTATAGAACCAAGTATATATTCCATATATATAAAAAAATAATTTGAAAGTAGAAAAATGCCATAGTTAATTATGGATAACATGATAACATGAAAGTGATATGTTTGAATAAGTATCTCAATTATTGTTTTGTCATATTATTTGGGATAAGTGATATAATTGGAAGTTTTTGTTACCAAAATTACCTAAAAAAATATAAATATTGAAAAATTACCAAGTTTTTCATTATTGGACAACCCAAAACATCTAAGTGTAATACTATTATTCTAGTCGTATTCCATCTCTATATGAATTGAACAGATGTTATTTCTATAAGATGTTATTTATCCCTTTATCATAATACATTGTTTAAATAAATTTATGAATGTATTGTGCACAACCATAAATCATATCTCCTTGAGATATGAGATGTACATTGATGATATGAATTTTAATTAAGAAAGATCTAGGTATAGGGATTATATCCATTACATCATATGACCCAAAGGAAGATATTATGTATGATAGGACCATTAAAACAATATAATTCATACTACATCCACATCTATTGATAATTAAAATGGCTAGGATGAATAAAATGTTTTAGTGTAATATTTTTACAAAAATATATTCAGTTGTTAATTTTAATTTGTAAAAAAGAATCCATATATTGTTATATATTTATAACTCCAACGTGATGGAATGAAGTAGGAGAACGAAATAGATAGATGTAAGATATATATGTGGAAATGGTATAGAGTGTTAGAGACATTAAATAAAATAAAATATTATCTTAGATTCAATAAAAAATATGATCAAATCATCAAAAAAGTATTTAGTTCCTGATATGAGATACAATGTATTTATATGAGTAACTCCTAAAAATCGGGTTTGGAGTCTTCCAATGAAAGAGGCATTGGACTATAGAAATATCATTCCCTTCGAAATTAATCATCATATTAGGATGATATCATTTATCTTTTTGGTTCGATCGAGTCTATTTTATTATCATGATGGGATACATGTATCTCCCATAAGGATATACGTAATATATCATATAATTATACAAAACATGATGGTCCTTAAATTGAGAAATTATAATGATATGGAGAAAAATGGTGGTTATTACTAATAATATAGTTAATGTGATACAAATATTACAAATTAGCATGCCATTATATTAATAGGAAATCATTATATTAGGAATATACATCTTCTCTTAAAGATGTTATGAGGATGAAGTATCCTCAGTTGACTAAATCTCAGTGATGGAATTTCTATATGGAAAGTCATAAGAGGTGTGTTAATATAACACACTAATAATTTTATTAAATATGATGGTTTCAATAAATTGAACATATTTTATATATTGGTTTACGTAACGAACTATGAATAAAATAAAAAAAATTGATGTTACAGATTTCCATTTTCATAAATTCAATCTCTTTGAAAGCTTTCAATATAACAACCCTAAGAATAAAAGAAACATAAAAAAATATAAATTGAAAACATGGTTGTTAAGATGGTGGGTATGAATAAGTCTATTTAAATTATGAAAATTATATTGTTTATAATTTTTTTCAAAATTAATTATTTTTATGTTAATTTGAAATAAAAAATAATTATTTGAGGGAAAAATAAATGACTATGTGAAAACCTAAATTTTTTCTAAAATATGTTTCTACTGTGTTTTGAAGATTTGTTCTAAAACTAGTTTTTTACAATATAGATAAATTTATTTTAAAAAAGGATAATATTTTTTTTGAAATCACACTGAAAAAATTATATTATACTTAAAAATTTAGAATTTTCGTTAAATTTTTATTTTTTATAATATTGGATAGGTAATTATTTATTTTTTTTAAAAATGCATTTTCATATGATACATTTAAGAAGTTATGTTTTTCCAAATAAAATTAAAAATTAACAAGTGTTAAAAAAACTATAATTAATATAAATTTTTACCCATTTTAACTATCTATATAATTATCTAAAAGGAAACATATTTTCATTATTTAAAAATGGTTCTGTATATTTTTTTACCAAAAATACAAATGTAATCATAGTATTAATATTCATGAAATTAATTGAAATTAGACCCCTCATGAATGATCAATTCTTTTATGATTCATTAATATTTTTTAAGTATGTTTGAATGAATATTATTCCACTAATATTTTTTAATTTATATGACTTCATATATATTATTTTAAAATTAAGAGGTTATCTTCCTTATGAAATTTTCTAATAATCATTATATTGAATTTTCTATCTATAATAAAATCATTTGATGTTATATTTGATTAATTAAAAATATGATAAAATCATACCATTAGTATTCATTATATTGATGATTTACAGTTACTTGATCAAATATTGATTAATCATTTTTCTATTCCACATGTAATGTTATGATGAACAAAATTTTACTCCATGATCTTGTGGTAGGACAATGCATCGAATATGATTATGTGTTGGGTAGTTCTATTATATATCATAGAAATATGATAATAATTTTTTAATGATCTCAAATTGTACATTTTAGTTTCAACCAATCCCATAATGAATGTACATTAGAGGTTACAACAATCCCTAAAAGCAGTACACATGAGTTTGTCCAAATCCAGATGAAATTACATGAGTTGATATCCCAATAATAACTTGTGAATAATGTATAAATGGGTATAAATGCAATAAGATTTATATCATTATGGTTTTTCCACACTATAATCCACAATTTTATGAAATGATTTATTTAAAATTTCATTCTCTGATGTATCTTTTTAATTGGTTTGTTAATGTTTTACATCTTATAAACATTCATAATTTAAAAGTTAAAAAAAGATTATAATCATGGAATTACAATGTATTAATAAATTTTTTTATCTACTTTTATCTTATACTTATATAGGTGTTATAATTATATAGTCATTGATATATCAATTATTAACTCTTTTGGAGATTATGAGTTTATCCTTTATTTTGTTTCAATTTCCCTATGATATAAAAACAGTTTCAAGTATTCTAAGTAAAATATTTGTGCTAGTTTATGAGAACATAGTGGGAGGTATTGTATTTTTTAATTATTGATTATATATAAATACTTATAAAGATAAAAAAACATTATGGTTATTTTATGGATTATTATTATATGTAATAACTAATCACATAATAAGATGTAATTGTAATTCATGTAATAATTGGGACATGTTAGTTGGTATCAAGGAAAGGTTGTGTTATTTTTGGAAACTATGATGATGATTCCATAGTTATAACCCAAGGGATAATCTTATGTATATAAGAATAACTTCTATTATTTAAATAAAATGATTTTGGGTTTCATAGAATATAAATCCCTTTTTATGTTATTCAATATTGATGTTGATGTGGCATAATTCACCTTAGTCTAATAACATATAATGTGAAAAAGTGGATATTAAATCAAGCATCACCAATTAATGATGTGTGTGACAACAACTATACATAAATTTATAAACTTATACTGTATAGTCAATGGCTAAATATAATTTTTATTATGATAAAATAATGAGGACATGCATATGTTATAAGAAGGTATAACATAGGTTAATCCTATGATGTTATGTATGGAATAAAATGTTCCATGATTTAGACATGCAATGAAATATTTTTTCCCATTGACCACTTTGATTAATGATTCATGAGGGTCATTCATATTTTTTTAGGTATGTGGAAACCAAAAAATGAGGATATTGAGGTTGTGATAGAAATAATAATACATTAAATTTTCCTATTATAACTTATTTATATAACATCTATTATATCATGAAATGTATCTATGGATTTTTAATCATATCCAAATTAGTTATTCATTGAAAAAAAATAAAAACTCTTATTGTTCTGATAATATCACCTCTCATACATAAATATTTTCTGATTAAAATTTTTAAAAATATAGTTATTATAAATAATGTTATTTTTCATCTAGTGAACTTGTTTTCCCATATTATAATTATAAATATAAATTCCATATAAATTTTCCCAGATGGGGTTTCATATTTGATCCTCCATACCTACTTATGATTGAGTATTTGTTCAAAGATAAATATAAACATCCAATGGAATGTACATTCAATTTACGAGTTTTTATTTTTATTTAGTTCAGTTATTTAACTTCTATATGTGGTGGGAAACCTGAAATAAAATATATGGCTACTATATGTTGTTTAATTTTTGTCTCTATAATTGATTTTATCATTCTTCATTTGAAAAGAGAAATCTAGTTTCCTATAGAACTCATACCTTGTGATACACCAACATCAAAGAAACTAGATAGAATATACCCTAATACATTTCAATAATATATGTTATAAATTTCTGATAAACATGATATGGGATTCATTTGACTATGTATTCCACCATGTTGTACCCAATTTAGTTTTACTCGAAACAATGATGGATTATTTTGACTCTAATTTGATTATTGAAAAAAAAACAGGATCACAATGAAGAATAACCATCAATTTATCTATATAGATGACTTTTGTAATCAATTATGAGGATCTAAATATTTTTACAATATTTAAAATTAGTATGAAAACATTAAATTTAGGTTCATATATTATTACTTATATAATAAAAAATTTAATAAAAGGTATAGAACACACTATTTTATAATTATGACATTTTTCATAATAATTATATCATTGTAGTCAAATATTTAATTAATATAGTCTTTAAAAAGGACACTAATTTAATTTTTCTATTTTCTATATTTGATATTCATATATACTTAGGGAGAATGTATGAAGATGAGTATATCATGAGGATTCTACTAATGACTATAAGGAAGGACACAAGTAAGGAATTTTTTATAATTCAATATTTTTTGATATATAAATCAAAATATTTTATTCCTATATCACAAGTGAGAGTATATTAGTGGATCCATCAATGATGGATAATATTGAAAATTAGACTAGAATAACCACCATGACAAAGATAAATTCTTTTTTTTCATGGATAAATATTATCACTATATTGTGAAGAATTTATTATGGATTTCTAATCAACAAACTAGGATAAATATAATGTAATGATTCATTTTATAGATGATTGAAGGGAAATTTGAAGAAAATTAAAATAAGGTTCATTGTTAAACTATAATCCTTATACACTATTGTTGATTATGGGTTGTGATATATTGTGATTCATCGATGAAATGTTTTAGATGTGTTCACGTGAAGATTCATATCGAGAATGTTCATATCTCATTAAAAATGATATTGGTTGGGAAAAATTACATGACTCATGATTCATAGTTAGTATAGATATTATTTCAAAAAATAAGGATTATATATCTATCTATATAATGGACTAGAATATAAACATAATATAAAAGAAAAACTATTTATAGATTAATATGGAGTATAATATCTAATAAATAATATTGTATAATTGGAAAATTATTTTTACTACGCAATGAATTATCACACTAGAGAAGTGAATATGGAGGCTAATGCTTTGATTCTAAATGATCATACAAGATTACATATAAAAATCCTAACTAATTATTCATTATTTTGAATTCGCCAAGGATGGATCTATGAAGTCATGGAAACAAGGTAGAAATAAAATGTTTTTAGAATGAATATTCAACTATATATCAATGTAATGATTGAAAAGATGAAATGTATGATAAATAGATACAAATTAAAGCGTGAAATTTTCCAATGTTCAAACGTTGTTATGGTGCAATTATAAGGTTAATAAACCAATTATACATCCTTTAAATCAATTATTATAATAATGGACTACTAGATGATGATAATATATCATTGTTATATATTCATCATAGACATTCATATAATATAGAGATACAAATGTGTGTTTAGGGTGGGAAAACAAAACGATAGACATTGTAGTGCATGTATCGAAGTGCATATTATGTCACCATGTCAAGGCCATGAAATAGAAGACTAAGAGTATGTTACAACAATTACCTATTCCAAAATGAAAATGGAAATACATCACTATGTATTTCCAGTTTGAAATACCCAAAAAATTTAATTGCCACAATTATATTTTGATTATAATTATGGTATGTACGAGGTCATAAAATTAAATTTCTATCTAAGAAGATTTATTCCTTGTTCTACATTCCATGTAATTCACTAATGAATTGTATTGGTTTCATTGGTCACCACATTCTATTTTATTTGATGGTTATTTGAGTATTATATTAATATTCTTGAGATATATTCTAAAAACACATTATACTTATTTGACTTTTAGTACTATTTTCCATCCTCAAATAGATGGTTATTTTTAAAAAACCATTCAACCATTAGTCTAATATAATTATAAAAATAAATACCATTTAGATAATAAATCATATGAATATTAGTTAATTCCACAATGGGTAGTACAATATAAAAATGAGTTTTTGGGATGATATTGGGGAATGAAATATATAGGTTCTCTATACTATTTATGAACTAATGGATAAAGAGAGAGACTTTTTATATAATTTAATTACATCTTAGAGATGATAAAACTTTATGGTAATAAACATTAATGAGATCTACAATTTAATTATATAGATATAGGTTTCCTATAAAATTACACATTGAAGAAGGTTTTGATAAAAATAAAGCGGATGTCTAGGACCTAAGAATATTTTTCTTGATAATATTTCTTATTTTGTAGGGATTGTATATTATTTCTTCCCACTTAAACTGAACCTCTCATAGATTCATGATATGTTCCCTAGATCACTCTAGAGGAAGTGCACAACACATCATTCATATATACTCAAGTCAGAGGTCATACAATTGGATATTATTCATCTATTAGAAAAAAAATTATTAGTAACCATATACTATAGATATAAATATATATCGAACAAGACTAATCATACTATTAATAAAATCTATGAAATCATATATTTAGAGAAGCTATATGAAAATATAAATATATGATTAACTAGATATATCTCAATTTTTTGGTATAAGAGTAAAATAATTTGGAGGGTGAACTTTATTTTTGGGGGGACTAATTTTGCACCACAATTTGATATATGTATATTATTTATGTAAATAAATATTTTGTATTCAAAATCATTTTTTACATGCAAACCCATGAATAAATAAAAAGTGATATGTGATACATGTAAAACCATGATGGTAAATTATTTTTATGAACAAGAATAAATAAAATATTAATAATATTAATACATATTTTCTTTTATGAAAATTTATTTTCTAATTTTTAAAAACGAAATGTCTGATATTCTAACGATTCCAATTTATACTTAAAAAAATTAAATAACTTTTTTTTTATTTCATTTTTTTTCTATGGAAAATTTCAGTAGTTTTTAGCACATATAGAAATATATTATAAAAAAATGTTATAGTATTTGAATTAAACTAATCAAATTAATCTTTAAAAAAATTATTGGATTTATAAGAATACAAATAATATTTAATGAATAGTAAAAAATTACTACATTTAAGGAAAACTATCATTTCAATTTAAGAATTTTCAAAGTCCAGTTTTTTTAAATTTAATTTAAAATTATATTATTAAATTTTCATAAAACAAAATGAAATTAATTTAATTTAAAAAACAATAATAAATTTTAGTAATAAATAATTTATAACATAGAAATTTATTTTTCTAGAATACTATTTCTGGAAGTGTTTTTCAGTTTATTTTAAACAATATTTCCACCACATATAGAAATTGAATTTGATAACTTGGATTAAATTGTTTTAGTTATTATATTTAACATAATTAATGATTCAACAGTCATTTTATTTCATAATTAATATTAAATACAAAAGCTTATGTTATCACTATTAATGTAAAAATGGTTTCTTTTAGGAAAACAAACAAATAGATGAAGGTATTATAGCCACACAGTCTTGTATAAAATTTATTACATGAACATATATAGGCCGTTCATCATATCTAAATTTTCTATGTGTAATATGGATACTTTTATCATGAATAAAACATAAATATATATTGATATCTCTTTATATTATTTGTATATCCTCTCCCAAACTCGTAAAATAACACCATATTTTATCCTCTTCAAAAATAAATTGATTATCAGATCAAATAAAAACTACCCAATTCCTTTTCTATCACACACACAATTTCCTTGAAGAAATTTTTTATCATGATAAGATACCATGAAGGTGTCAGTATAAATCTAGAAAATGTTTCTCAACGATGTTGTTTTGTTTTTAACCAAGATCATTCAATTTTTTTATTATTCCACCTTCTTTAATCCTATTTTAAAATTAAAAAAAAATTAATATATAATCATAATTATATTGATAATTTCTTATAATTATGGAAATGTAATTTTCATTCTTTGTTAATCAAACATTTATTGTATGTATTACTCATTAATATATGTGAACTACCTCATCTATGCATTGATTTGATTCATTTTCCATTGAAACCACAAATATTAGTTTATCATATTTTTTTAATTATTATATATTTTATGTGTTCATTAATAATTATTATATATGGATGAAATATTTTTATTTTTAAATTATTCAATTCGTTAGACAATTGAATCATATTTTTTGTGTATGTAAGAATTATCGTCACTAATAATGATGTAATTATGTTTTCTATATAAAAAATATATAGGTGGATTTAAATATATATGATGAATTTATTTTATATTTATATCTTGAAAAACATTTTTAGATGATGGAACTATTATAAATGCATAAGGAATGGATGTTACAAATTAAATAATTCATGAAAAATGAAACAATTAAACCCCATAAATAAGATTTTAAAAATCCAGTAGTAAAAAATTGAAATAAAATATTATAAGTATATCATAGAAGATATAATAATAATTATTGTGAATCTAGTATATAAATTATGTATATTTGAATTTATTTTATAGGATGATTGAGTTCATACGAAGCATATAGAACTTGATTTAAGGGTTCTTCCTCTCTATATTATTTCACCGATACATTATTATTGTTATACACTTATCTATGATGAAATGATATATACGATACACCATTGGCATGTTATAACATGTTTATTTAGTAGTAAATTTTATTTAATTTCATAATTAATATAATTTAGTCAAATGATATTTGATTTAAATGTTACTAAAATGATAATGTACTATCATCTAAAATTATACTCTTTTGGGTGTTATATTATACTCATATCATATTTTATAAATATTATCTACAAACCATTATATATAATTTATCATTAATTACAATATACAAATTTTATTCATTTTATTATATCTTTTTTTAGTCATGGAGATTGCGACTGATATATTACCACATCGGCAAGGGTCTTTTGTTATAGTCTAAATTTCACCTAGATTGCTTAGGCTTAAATATATGATGGTATAATTATATAATTAATCTCTAAAAGACATCAATTTTATTCTATTTTGGTAATTTATGGATCGAACATGTATAAAATTAATGTTCATCTATTTATTTACTCAATACATCAAATTATTATTTTTACATGAAACATAGATGGTTTTACTATTTGGTCAAAAAAATTTGTCTTCCATGTATATATATACATAAAATTGTTTTTATGATTGATTATAAAATTATAATGGAATTATTTGATATAATTTTGACCCCTTTTATAATTTCTATTATAATATTTAAATAAAATATTCTTGTTTTTATGTATAATGTTTGTTTAATTTCTATATGGAAAATTTAAATGGAATATTTGTTTTAATGTATACAACATGAAAATAATTTACTATATTCATAACCAAAAAATATTATGAATCATTAATTAATTTTTTCCAATGATTGATTCAATTAAAATATTGTCCTTGTTATTTTGTAAATTTTATGTTTTTGAATATGTGAACATAAATTGAAAATACTATTTTCATGGGAAATATTTGAAAAAAATTAAATGAAAATTTCGTATAGGATAACATCCTTTTATGTAATTTAATATTTATGGGGGATATGATTTTATGAAACAATTATTATTTATTCAATGTAATGATTACAATTATTATTATGAAATATTGATAAAATGATGTTCCTTTTCCATTGTTTAAGCTATGTTTAATTTGAAATATTTTTCAGATCTATTGGGATACATATAAATTTATAATTATTATTTGATGATTTGGTCCATTATAGAAATAAAATATATTTGTCAATGATTTAATTTTTTGAGATGAATGGGTACATGATAGGTTACCCAAAGCCTAAGAAGAGTGTACTCTAGAGGTTTTCATAAGACCAATATATGTTAAACTTGAGGTTATCCATTTCATGAAGAAGTTAATTGGAGGATATCCCAAGAATAACATGTAATGAATGTCTTAGTTTTTATAATTGAACTAATATTTTTATGATTATGACTATTTAACAATTTATAATACACTTCTTATGACATGAACTTATTAAAATGTTATTATCTCCTTGTTTATGACCATTGATTCATTATGGATACATCTATTATAAACATATATATACTATTACATGATTTATTATTATGATATATGAATTTTATATATGATATTATAATTTTATGATCATGTTATCAGAATGTAATATGATGTTACACTTACATGATCATTGATATCTCAATTATTTATCCTTAATGATTTTCTGATCTCACCATATAATATATTTCATTTTCACTATAATATAAAAACATGTTTTATTCATCATATTTCTTGTATGAGTTATTAATTTAAAGAAAAAAGTGGGATATGAGATATTTATTTTATGTACATGTCTTTTATATATACATGTTTCTAAAGAAAAAAAATTCATAGGTCTAGAATTTATCATAATTATTTCTTAGGAATATTTATCTAGTAAAATGAAATGGTAGTACTATTTTTTCATAACATTAAATTACACCATACATTATTTTTTATATATTATGATGAATCATTAAATAAAAATATAATGATATTTGTTTAGGTAATTTTGGTATTTCATGAAAAATAATGAACTAGTTTCGTTATATAATGTAATAATAATATATATATATATATGTTAAATAAATAACATATAAAAGTTTTTTTACACCAATTAATATAATTTCAATACATTAAAATGTTTTAATTAATAGATATGATGGCAGTAATGGAAAACAAAAACACCTTATCCACGATGTCTATAATTCAACACTTAAAAGATTGAGTTTTTATTTTTTGAATAAGTAAGAGATAATAAAAATTATGATGATGAATTTTTATATATTTATGTTAAAACACATGTATATATATATATGATATTGGAGTATTCATGACTCTTGGATAAGTTCAGGTGAAGAGAGTATTATAAATTAAAAACAGTTGACATGACATTAAAATGAAATGAATGATGATTTTACCTCATGATCTCTTTTAATTGACATCCTCCTTAAGGCTGTCAGTTTTTCTCCATTGGTGAGACCATAGGGTCTCAGAAGTGGGTATGTTACTTGATAATATAATTGGACATATTTTTTTATTATTATCAAAGCCAAATAAATTTTTTGAGAGGGGCGGTGAGGGGTGGCATTTATAAAGGGGAGAGGGGGATTTGTCCATTATTTTAATAATTGTTTTATAATGTTGTTAAATTAATGAAATAGTGTTGGTTCTTATGGATAAATATATAAAATAGAGCCTTTGATATTTATCCAAGGGTTATCCAATCATCCATGGCATCATGAAAACTGTACATAACAAACAATGTATATATAAGTTAAATTATCATATTTCACTATTCACCAAAAAATTTGGGTATTTGAGATAAATCCCAAAAATTAAAAATAACCATTTTTAAATGTATATAATTTAAAAATAAACATTTTATTTTGAATAAAAATATCTAAATATGATAAATTTTATTTTTAAATAAAATCATAAATTATTAGAAAAATAAAAATTTTAAGATAATAATAGATTTTATAACACCCTAAAAACATAATCAAGGTATAATAGAATTATATTATAAATATAAGTTAAAAAATAATATTTTATGATTAAATTTTATGAAAATAATTTTTAGTTTATATTTATTAAATTAATTATAATTTTTTTATTAAATATTAATGATTTACTAAAATACAGACACATTTTCTTTGATCATATTGTCACTTATAAGATACCTAAATATTATTTACACATTTTTGGGTGAGGTTAATTTTATTTTGGACGATTTAATATTTATAAGTTTCAGTATTTTATTTATAAGGGTCAAGTTACTATTTGAAAGGGTATTATAAATTTTTTCAAACAATTATGTTTATCATATGTGACTCTAAATATATTATTGATCTCAACTGTTTATGTTTTTTTAAAATTCAAATAATTGACGTGCCAAAATTATGTTCAAAAGATACATTATAAATATATATATAAAAAATCATGATAGAGAGACATAGTGTTTCATGATATTTTTTAGAAATTTAATTTTATTTGTAAATCCATGGGATGTTACAGTCTCCACACATTATACAAATTATGTCCTTATAGTTATTTTATTTACTTTTGATACAAGTGTGGGTAACATTCCCCCATATAATTTTTACATTCCCATGTTGCTTCTTCAACAATGTGCTTTTGAGACAAAATCATAACCTAGTAAATTACATTATTCCACAATATAATCTCTTTAAGATCAAGAATATGAACAAGAGTTTCTTCATAAGAAATGTTAAATTCAATCTCAACTACTTCTAGGATAAAAAATGAGATGAATCTAGAACATACATTCTCAACATAGAAACATGAGAAACATTATGTACATTAGATAAACTCAAAGGAAAATATTCTCAGTAGGTGAATGGTCTAACATTCTCAAATATTTCAAAAAGGTCCAATAAACTATGGACTTAGCTTTATTTTTTTATGAAAATGTATAACATGTTTCCATGGTGAGATTCAATGGAAAACATAATCACCTACTTCAAAAGAAATCTCTTTCCTACTACCATCTACATAAATTTTCATCATAATATAATTTTTCCTCATATGTTGCTAGAACATCTTCACATTCTCAGGCACATCCTTTTCTAATTTTAGTCAAATAAACATCTTTTCCGTGACTTAATACGAAAATACAAGATTTCAACCTGGATTCCCCAAAAATTCACCCAACATTTTACACTTTTATACTAAAATGTCAATTATTATTATAAGAATACTAACCTATAGAAATCTAATGATCCCAATATCCCCGTTAGTCCATTGAACAAGATAAACGAATATCCTCTTGTCTCTAAATTGTTCTTTCATTCTGTCAATCCTATTGAAGATAAAAAAGTATTGTTTAAGTTTAATTTTGTTACCAATAACATTTGAATTCCATTCCAAAATATCGAAGTTAACCTTGGATCATGGTCATATACAATGGAACAAGGAACTCCATATAACATGGCAATCTCATTTTTTTATAGTCGATAAATATGACCCGGATACATAATATCTCAAATAGGAATAAAATGCGAAGATTTAGTCATTCGATCAACAATAACCCAAATCAAATTGTTACATTGAGAGAGCACTGATTGTCTCACCACAAAGTACATGGATATATTTTACCATGTCCACTCTATCATTGTAAAAGTCCAAAGGATACCATTTTTGAGTTGTCTCTTTTCTTTAACTTGTTGAAATGTCAATCATTTAAAACTAAAATATGCAATATTTATTTTCATTCCATAACACCAGTAATAATCATAATAGTATCTGTACGTCTTAGTGAAACATTGATGAACTAAAAATGGATAACTATGAGCCTGAGAAAACAATTATTTCACTAGTTTGGAATCACAAGGCACACTTAATCATATTCCAAATCATAAAGCAAAATCTTTATCAGGGATAAATTTAGGAAACAAACCCCTTTAAACCCATTCTACCATTTATTCATCTCATGGTCTTCCTTCAACTCTTGACTAATTATATTTTATAGAGATTATTTTGTTAAGACCTAAAACAAAATAAAGGAATTTAATGCACCAACATCTTTGAATAAAAAATTCATCAATTCATTAATCAATGGGTCAGACTCAAAATGTGACATAGTTAATGGTGAGTGATGTTTTAGACTCATGGAATCTACCAAATTGTCTTATTTTATAGTGTGGTAATTGATCATGAAATGAAAATCCATTAACAATTAAATCCATCGTCACTTTCTCATGTTTAATTCCTTAATTGTCTACATATACATTATAATTTTATGGATAATATATATTTCACATTTGTCTATAAACAAATTATGTGTCCAAATAATCATTGAGAAAACCATAGCTGCTAATTCCAAATCATTTGTGGGATAATATAACTCATTATTTTTTAATTATATTGAAAATTAATCAATTAATTGATCATTATACAATAAACACAACTATGTCCCTTCAATGAATAATAATTATAGATTAATAACTCACAATTTCAATAAGGAATGGAAACAATTTGAGCATTCACCAGTCTATTCTTATGTTTTAGAAAAAAAATGAATTATTATATTTAAATAAATTAAACCACTTTTTCTGTTAATATAGTTTTTTGGATAGATAAACATGAATTTTGTTTAACAAATGTTTAGTAATGACATGCTAATCCAAGAAAACAATGAATCTCTATATCATTTTTAGGTCTTTGCCTTTCATAAACTACTTATGTTTTGGAAGTATTAACTTTTATACCATAATGATTATCATTTTATCCCTGAAATGAAATCATTTTCAATAATAAATCATATTTTCGAAATTTTTCATATACATTTATTTTAGAGTTTTCATGAAAATATTTTAATATTTTTCATGATCATCATAACTTTTTAAAAATACTAGAATATCATCAATAAGAATCCAAAAAACATATCCAAAATTCAAGGAATATTCTCTTCATAAGATCCATGAATATAGTAGGGTCATTTTCCAATACAGAGGGTATAACAAAATACTCATAATTCCCTTATCTAGTAGAAAATGTTGTTTTAAGGATTTCATACTCCTTCACTTTCAGCTGATGCAACCCAGATCTCAATTCTATCTTTAAAACATATTTAACTCTATGGATTTGATCATACAAGTCATTGAAATGAGGCAATGGTAACATATTATAAACAGTAATGTTATTCAAATATCTACAGTCAATGCAGAGTCTCATGAAACAATATTTATTTTTAGTATACAAATCAAGATAACCCCATTGTGATGTTCTAGGATGAATGAAGACATTATCAAGAAACTTATAAAACTAATTTTCCAATTAAAGATGTTTCACTAGAGGAGTTTGATAAGGGTTTTTGAAATTGGATTAACATTGGGAACCAATTAAAAATTAAACTAAACATCTTCATTAGGTATAAAACTAAGTAACTCAACAAGAAAACCATAATGGTATTTATATACCACTGAAATATCATTAATCTAAACAATTCCCTTGTTCAAAAATATGAGTATGGTAACATTCATTTCCATATTTTAACAATTTCTTAGCTTCAAGATAAGTTATCAATTGTATGGGTTAATTCTTGCATATAAACTGAAAAACATTTTGAAATAGAACTTCTTAATCTCAATAATAAATCTTTTCCTCATAAACATAAATCCAATCCATACTCAATGTAACATAAAACTCTGATAAGGAAAAAATGGTTTTTAGGTAATTTATTTCCATAGACGACAACAATAAAATTCATATAATTTATTTTTCTATAATATACCACAATTTATTTTAACCTTAACATCCAATCTCATTTCTTGTGGTAAAATTTCTAATTTACAATAATATTTATAAGAAATAAAGGTATTTTTAGACCCCATTCCAAGAAGAAATTAAAAATATATGAGTAAAAAAACAATGTGCCTGATACCACATAAATGGATGGACCAAAAGCTGCTAACATAGTCTGAACAGATCTCACTACACCTTTCTATGTATAATCTGGTTACTTTCCATTATTCATATCTTTCATTGGGTGGGTATTTTAATACCGAACCATCTCTCCAAATTTGATTCATAATACAGTTTTCTTATCATAAATTATCTTATGATCATTTTCATTACATGATAAAGCCGTAAGTCCAAACACACCACATCGAAAACACATTCCATTTTAGGTAAGACATTTCCCATGGTTCTTTTTACTACACTTCCCACACACTAGAAATAAGATTTTCTTACCATCACATTTCATTGATTGATTCTTACCCATATATTTTCATCTGGACCACTTCTTTTTCTTGTTTTCATTATGAATGTGATCATCGACAACATCCATTTACACACACCCAGTACATTAGACAACTTTCTCAATAATTTTGAATTTTAGGGAGGCTAATTACCTTCATTATCATGACTTTAATTATGATAAAAAATGAAAACTTTTCTATCAAGATCTGATATAATTTTTCGAGCATACCATCCTAGTTGGGTAAAGTTTAATTTATAAACATCAAAATAATATCATTGTTTTTTCTTTATTTCAAGGAATTTATTTTTCGTACTTTGTAGAACCACTTCATAAAAATATTTTTCATGGAAATTTTTTAATTCATCAAATTCCAAGGTATCGATCTCATCAACATCCCTGCTATTATTGACTAATGACCACCACTAGTCATATTAACCATCAAAATGATAAATGGAATGAATAACCAATTGACTATCTGAACACACCAAGACATCAAATAACTTTTCCGGTGATTTAATCCACCCTTCAGCAACAACTAGGTCAGAAGATCAGCTAAATGAATGGAACCATTTACTCATAAAATGTTTTACTATTTTTGTTTTCCTTTGTATTATATATGGTTGTTGGCTTTCATGGATTTCACCTCCATTTATATCAATCATAAACTAATCTATTAATATAACAAACTATTTTGTACCATTTCCCACTATTTATTGTTGAATACTCTGAAAGATACTATACTATTGGATCCTTCCTACTTCATATTATCTATTTCTTCTATGGAAAACCATTCTGAACAAACATATCTTAGATAATGAAACTTGGTAATCATTAAATTCTGTATCATTTCAACATAAATATAAGGTAATATTCTTCTATGGTGTTGCACTAACAACATCTTAACACTGAATATTGTCTAAACTATTCTCTGATTCCAACTATAAGGACTTGTCCTGAATCATTTTATAATCTAGTTAAATAAAATATATTTCATTTCATTATAATACTACATATATTAATAGTTCATAGTTATAAAATGTTAACAAATAATAAATACATATAAACCCACTATCATAAAATGTGGGTACCAATAAGTAAGTATCCATTTTTTCCAAATCCTAAAACATTTAAAAAATAGAACATGATTTCATTGAAAAATAATCATAACATTTATCCTCGAAACCTTATATCTATTAAAAATCCTTATAACATGTGAAAACATTTAAAAACATGGTATGATAATAAATATCTCAATAAGTTATATAATAATTTGAGAAAGAAACTCTTTTTCCATTAATACATTTAAAAATATGAAATCATTTTCATGAAGACAAAATTTTCACCCATAAGTTATCATATAATTTATTTCTTAAACATGTTATTTCCATAAAACATTGAAAATATAAATATTAACATAACAATATCATGTGGAATTACTAACATTATATTGTAACCATCCTGGCTACCTTATGATTTTTAACCCTCATGGATACTTTATAATGTAACCCTCGTTAATACCTTATGGTGTAATAATTATAGTTATACTTGGAGTAATCATAAGACTGACCTCCAACATACACATACAAATTAGATTAGAGGGATATATATTTCACCCCAATTATTATGAACATTGACCAATAAAAATATCATAATTATAAAATATTATTACTTTCCCAATGACATCCCTTTTTAATTTTGAATAAATATATGATTAAAAGAGGGTTTAAAAAATGTCCCTTAAAAATATCATATAATTAATGTGGGAATTAATATAATGAATATTACATATGTATACACTATAAATATATGTAATAAAATATAATATAGACATAAAATTCAATACAAATGTAATATTTATACAATATAATCAATATAGTAGAAGGGTAACCCAAAGAATAGAAATTAGGTTAATAATGCTCTTACATATGGATTGTCTTAATTAAAATGTGTTTAAACCCTGTGTATAATGGTTAAAAGGGTGATATAGATGTTTTATTAAAAAATATTAATAATTATAACACCATACATGATCATTTAATAACATCATTCGACACAGTTATTTATAATATTTTGTTATTTAAATTCTTTTTAGTTGGTGCATTACACGGATTTTATGGTCGATTTGTAATGGATTTTCTTAAAGAATGGAATAAAAATTCCATAAGTGGAATGAAAATGGAAATATAAATTTTTAGCAGTATTAAATTATATTGTAAATCATTTTTTTCAGATATTAGGATGAATTATTAGACAAATAATTAATGATGTTTGCTGGAATCAATTTGGTTGTTCTTTGATAATTATGAACTTATTTAATTATATAATTTAATATTATGAATATTTGTTAATTATAGAACACAAAATATTATATATAATACACATTAAATTAATTTAAAATCAATAAAATGGTTTAATGAGAAGATATGAAGGTATTAATGAAAATTGAAAACACACCTTCCATGATGTTGGAAAATTGACACATCATAGACAAGGTTTTTACTTTTAGAATAAGTATAAGAAGATATGAAGTATAATGATGAATTTTTCCATAAAAATGATGAAATTTTAATATTAATATGTTAAATGAGTTTTGTTTACTCTTGTTAATGGTCATATGAATAGACTATAAGAAAAGAAAAGGAATTGAAATGAAAATAAAAGGAAATGAACTATGATTTTTACCTCTTGATCTCTTCTATGGGAGATCCTCTTTAAGGCACTTGGTCTATTTCATTTTGTGTGACCAGCTGGGGTCGTACATAGGGAAGAGCCTTGGGAAAAGTATTGGGGTGAATATGGAAAATGATTAATGTTTTTGAGGTTGAGGAGAATATAGGAGAGGATTGGTATTTACTGTGGAGGAGAGAGGTGGTTTCAATTATTCTAATCATTATTTTATTAATTTTCCCAAGAAAAGTAATTTTGTAAGGTCTTATGACTAAAAACTATAAATAGAGAATGTGAGTTAAAACCAAGGGTTCATACATGATCTATGATGTTACGATTAGTGTATTTATCATATAATGTATTAATACAAAAAATTACTGGATTTAACTATTCATGAAAAATTGGAGTAATTTAGAAAAATCCCAAAAAGTATCACTAATGATTTTATAACATGTAGAATTCAAATATAAAGTAAATTTTTTTAAAATATGTTTCTAAATATCAGAAATAATCTATTTAAATCATAATTTATTCAAAATATAAAACTTATAAAACTATAACTGATTTAATAACACCATAAAATATTAATCAAGTTCTCATAAACCAATATCATAAACATATTATAATAAATTAATAATTTTATGATTAGATTTTATGAAAATAAATTTTCATTTATATTTTTAATTATACATAAAATTTTAATTAAATAATTTTTTCTTTCAAAAATACATACACATATACTATATTCATATTGTCACTTATAAAATGCCTAAAATTTATTTATACATTAATGGGTGAGGTTACAATTAATTTGTTAGATTTATTATTCATAAGGTTCATATTAATATTCATATGGTTAAAGTTAATATTTATCAAATTTTTAGTTCATATCATCAGACTCCAAATGTCTTACTAATCTCACTCATGTATGTCTTTTTTGTTAAATTCAAGTCATAAAAGTAGGAAAATTATGTTTAATATATTGATTATAAATAAATCTATAAAAAAGTTTCATTACATAGAGAATCATTGTTTCATTAATTTCATTATATATTAAGGATTATTTTTAAATACTTGAGGTGTTATATAAATAGTGTTGTTTAGTAGATGATTTGGGGTTTAATGACAATAAGTAAGGCTGATATTGAAGGATGGCTCACTGAGTTTTGTTATTGAAAGAAGATCCCAAGCAGAGGGATAATATTGACATGGAAGAATGAGGAAAAAATATAATCATGTGTGGTGTTAGATGGTGTTATCTTTATAATTATGATTTTCAAGGCTAGGTGATGAGGTGGTTTTTGGATCATGGGGTGTTCACCAGAAAAATATTGTGTCTTGAGTTTCAGGAAGTTCATAAAACTAAGAGTAACACCTTCACATAGATGTTAGTGTGACATGGGATAAACATACCTATATTTTAAATTATTTACAAGATTTAATATATTACATTTAACCAATAATAAAATCCCAAGGATGAATGTGGACATTACCTTTTGAGACTAGGAATTTAATTGTACTATTGTACAAAACATGCTATCATTTTTCTTTAAATGATATATACCAAAAAATATAGTAGCCATATCTTTTGTACAATAATCATCAAAACATGGGTATGTAAAACATTAGAAGGTTGAAAAATCAAAAGATCAATATGAGGTGAATGAATATTTCATCAATTGGGGTTTAATAATAATAATTAATTTCATGAGGGTAAGAGAGATATTAATGAAATATATGTGATAATAAGAAATAAGATGTGATCCTCAGTGTAAAATATATAATAACATAATTACATATATGGTAAAATTAGAAACATAATTTTTATAAACATTATGATATTAGTTTTCCCTAAATATGGCATAAACATTATCATAACGAGTCATTTCAATCATGAGGCACATCAACTATGCTATTTCTTAATGAAAATACATTGTACCAACTAGTACTTATCAAAAAAATATAAACTCATATTTAATTCTCTAAATATTGATATATTTATACATCCATAAATTTGTATATACAAACATGTTATAAAAAACCATTCACTTTTCACAAAAACTAATTCAAGGAAATAAAATAGGTTTCATAAAACATCAAAATGAAATTATCTACATTTCATAAATAACCTATGTAAATACAATGGGTTTCATAATATTTACCTACCCTACCATAGATATCATGGAGATTGTGTATGGTATCAATTACATTTCCATTTACATGGAATAAAATCCTTAATTACTATAGTGTATGGTAGTCTTTGTAAACCAGATATATAAATGAGTCTTCTTTTAAAAAGGAATAAAATAATTGAAATATATTTTATATTCTATAATAATAATTAACATTAGGAATTACTTTAATACATCTAGTGAATAACTACATACCATTTATAGTATTGTTCTTGGATTCATGGAGAATGAAACAAAATGAGGGTATGCTCAAATTCTTAGTAAGGGAAAAATATGGCAGAAGTAATAATGAATCAGTAAGAGTGAAAATTATGTCATGCTAAATAATTGAAAACACTTACCATGTAATCAAATATATAATAAGTAAGTCCATAGAAAATATTTATAGGTAATTCCTAGAAACAAATTCTATACAAATAACTACATAAATAAAACTCATTATGGAAATGTATGAAAATAGAACACATTCCATTTAATCACTACATAGAAATAAAATGTATACATTGATATATCAATGAAAAATATCCTTGAGGAAGTATAACTAAAAAATAATAAAAATGATCTATTATTGGATTTTAGGTTATCTAGGTACATGGTACCTTTTCCAAGAAATCTGTTCACAATATAGTTTATAATATATCGGGTAAACACCATCTAATACATCTAGCCAAATGACTCATCCACTGAGAAAACTGATGCATCAATAGTCTATGTATAACCAGGCCCCACCCATGTCGCACCACTCTAATAAATTCTTTATATATTGTATAGTATATTTAAAAACATGACTTATCATATATCAAAATAGAGTAAGAGATACATGTTTATTAATATTTACATCAATAATTAAATATCATTTTTTTAATCACTGAAAAAATGATAGATGGTTCAGGAAATGATAATATCTAGGAAACATGATACAGTAAATTAGAGGAAAGAAATTATTCATTGATTATAGTAAATTGAATATTTCAAGGGGGCTAAAAGGAATCAATTAATTGAATGATAATACTATCACTTCCCAAATCAATCATAAACATTTCAATGTAATTTTATGGGTGGTATCGGTACAACGTTCACAAAGTTGAGTAACATAATGGGTTGTTATTAATGATTTTAAATATTAATGAAATATATTTACAAAAAAATTATTGTGAAAAATATACTTTTTGAAACCTTTTGAAAAATAATTCATTGAAAATTATTTTTACAAAATATTCTTTACAAAATAAGCTTTTACACAAGAACTGGATGCCTTTATGAAATAAAAGTATAAAATTTTATACATATATTATAAGCTGAAAAGAGAAATCATTTTTAATAGAAAAAATATAGAAAATTTAATTGATTGGATGGTTAAAATAGGGTTCCATTAAAAATATTGATAAAAGAGTAAATGGGTAAAAATATATATACAAAAATATTTTAAAAATATTTCTGAAAAGATTCTAATAAAACATGGTTTTTTGAAGAAAATATTATCCTTACTAAAGAGATAAATGATTTATTTTTTTTCATAAAAACATTTTATAATTCACCTTTAATACCAATGATTGGTAAAATAGTACTAATGCTTGAAAAATAAAATTATTAATATGTGTATATAAAAATTAAAGAGTTTATTTTAAAATGGTCAAAAAAATTCCATGATTGGAAATGAATGGTCAGTAAAATATTTATTAAGGAATATAATTTTTAAAAAGTCTAAGGTTTCTCATAACAAATTAAAATATTTTAAATCAAAATCCACATAAAGGGATAAAATAAAATAAAGGTTTTAATATCATGATAGTTTATAGAATCATGATAAGTCATGTAATATGGGATGTATATAAACCATATAACAAATATTAGGTTCATAACAACAAATAATTCTAAATAGAATTTAATTTTTGACAACCTTGGGTTTCTTTTTTGTTGAATTTACATTAACATCCAATAGATCAAACTTATGATAATTTTTAAATTTATTTAGAATATTTTTTCATGTTTATTATTGCATTTATTTCACTTATTATCGTGTTTTTCAGAAATACATAAATATATATGTCTGTGTTGGGTGCTTTGATCTAATTTGGTTTATGTTTTATAATCAACTTTGGTCGGTAAATTATTGTCAAAGGGGACATTATATTACATCTCTATAATAATAATCCTAAAATAATTATATTATTTATACCTCAATAGTAGTTTTAGAACCAATAATTAAATATAGCTATGAAAAAGGAATCAACATTACAATCATGATTATAGTAGTTTATACATACCAATGAGTAACGTTCATATTTTTCTATAATCGTTATGTAAAGAAGGTATGTAGAACCATGTATCTTCATAACATCATTTATATAATAAATACCATATTATTTTGTAAGATCTAATATTTTTATGTAGGTTTGTTTTTTATTTTTTTGTTAATGTCCTTTATTTTTTCCAAATACGTGTTTCCCCATGTTTAGGGGAAGACTTCGGGGTGTTCTTGGTGTTCGGGGTATGAATGAGGAGGAAAACAAAATTCTGGGCATGTTTCACAGTTTGCACACGGTTAGGGAAAACCATGAAGAGAATTCTAGTTAATAGTGTACCATTGGACAGACGCTTGAATATAGTTTCTACAAACTTAAGCTAACCATTCATAATTCCAAGGAAACCATGTGAAGGGGTGATTTTGGGATAGTATCTCACACACGGTTTTGCATGGTTGGGAAAACTGTGTTGGTAAACTGTGAAACCCATTAACTATGAGAAATTTAAGAAATTACATTACATGATTTTAAACCCCAACATGGGTTTTTTTCCTCCCCTTCTAACCCTAGTGATGGACCAATACAACCAAGAACATCCAAGTAAAGACATATCTCGTTTCTAAGAAACTTTGGGCACTTTTGGTTGCGAATCAGATATCCATGTACGTCTAATCATTATCTTTCTTCTTTTTTCAGGATTATGATTTTTATTTTCTACCATCTTTTTATGAAGCTATAAAGCACTCTTTTTTCTTGTTTCATATAGGTAGTAACTTCAATGGAATTTGGATCCCTATCTATGGATAAATTTCAGAGTGGGTTCTTCATCATATTTAAAGTAGTTGGTCTATAAGTTATACCAATGAGTTTCATTGAAGAATTATGCATGGCCGAAATTATTCATTATTACTTATTATTTTTTTAATACCTTTAGTATATTTGGCATATTTGGTGTGTAAATGTTTAATGTAAACACTCAAAGTTCTTATGGGTAAAATAAAGGTTGAATTTACCTTTGTAGGGTCACCCATGGGGTGTACCGATCCTTTTCGAACCAAGAATTAACTATGTTCATTTTAGGTTGTTGGGTGATAACATCGAGACCTTATTGAACATTCTAATATGTTTAATTTAATTGGTAATGTAATGTTGATAGTTATATATAAGTTGGTAATGAATTTACGGGTTGTTTTGAATGACCTAGTAATTGGTCAATTAAATTCAAGGATATTGTGTTAAAAGGGATATGAATTATGTGGATTTTCCCAAAAAAGTTAGTATATATGAAATGAGGAACATGTTAAATTGAATAGGCTTTATGAATTTAAGAACATGTGAATTTTTTTCTAATGGTAATTAACGAATATGAGAAATAGGTAAATACATGGAAATTATGAGGCACACATAATTGGATGAATGTGATATATTGGCTATGATATGTGATTTAAGAATTATAGATGAAATGCATAATTGGGAAATTCTTGTGAAATTATAAACAAGATAATTGGGTTAATAAATAATATTCTTTGAAAATTCGTAAGGTGTGAAAATCTATAAACATGTATAATTGGTTATGGAACACGAATGGGAATTGGGTCAAATGTGATTTGAAGTGAAAATGGAAAATTTATTATTGGGTTATGGAATAGTGTTTCTTCCCATTTTGATTATTGTGGAATATTAGTTCCACTTATACTAGTTATGTTTATTATGCTATGGTATGATTGTTATATTTAATGCTATTGTTTGGTTATGATATGGTTTGTGTAGTAAATGGATGGAAAAGAATGTGAATACGTCTTGAGGTGTGAGATAAAGGACTGAGGCTCCTTCTACAGGTCTATTTGTGATGATACCTTAAATCTATCCAAAACACACAAGATATTGAAGGGGAAAGAGCTATATTCCATTAATGGTTTCATTCCACCTAGAATGCAATTTCTAGGTGAGGATTTTTTAATTTTTTGAAGTGTAATCCCAAGTGATAAAGTGATTGGGCTTATTACTTTTTATGGAATGATAAATTCCTTGAACCATTGTGTGAATGATGTAAATTCCAAGCACATAGATTATATGTTTATAATGAATGATGTAATAAAGAATATGTGAACATATATTTGTCACTATAGTTAGTGTTTGTTATATAATGATTGTTAACTATTATCCCGACCAGTATTTTATTTGTTTTTAATTTAATTTTTACTTAAATTCACTATATTATTAGACAAGATATTTTATAGGCATTGTTGGTGGAGGCCTTTTGAGTTGTACTCACACCCTTCTTGGGTTGTCGTTGGGTACTTGAACAGATTTCATGGATGCGTGTAAGGACATGGGTGATGACCCTATTCTTGGGAGTTGAGTTGGGCATGGGATGTACATGGATGAGGTTTCAGACATGGATTCAGGATGGTCTATGGATTTCTTTTGTTTTCTCTAATTTGGTTTTCTTGTACTTAAGGCACTAATAATATAGCATGTAATAATTATATTTGATTTTGTGATTGTACCATATTTGTGGAATTATTGTTTTGCATTTTTATTGTCTATTACATATTTTTTATTTATTCATATTGAGTTCATCTGTAAATTACTTAGGTAAAGAGGATATAATCTCCCAAAGTTACTTTTTAAACCATCGCTGCTAGTCAGCAACCCCTAGTATATGGGGAGGTGTGCTTGAGGCTATGTGATGTCCCGGATTGGTGCACCGGTTTAGTGGATTCAAGGTTAGTGATGTTATAAATCATTATAAGAGGATTTATTTTCTCTTTCCTAATATTTGAGGATTTTAGAAGAGATATTTGAATAATTCTGTGCCTTTGTAATGATCTACTTCTTCGGATTACCTAACCAATGCACGAGGGAAAACCCAAGTCACATTGTGTGGGAATTGTTTCTCTTGATGTGTGTTGTCAAAGTTGACTGATTGTTCACCATTAGGGGAAGCACATTTCGTGCTATTTCATTAATTTATTATATGGTTTCCATGGCCATAATGGCATGAGGTTCAATATTTATGATTCATTTTAGGAAGCTAATGATATAGGGGTAATGTATCATAATATGAACCCATGATATGGTCATGCATGGAATATATATTAGAATGAATTTTAATTTTTAGGATAAAAATAAATAAATCAATTCATATTTATTGTAATGAATGTGATTTAATGAAAAAATGTTAGTTAATGAATATTGTTTATAAATAAGTGTTATTAACGAGATAATTGTTTTGGGTGGTGGTGAATATTAAGAAACTAAGGGTGTTTAAAAGGGAAATATTTGTGTGGTGACGATGTAATATTTAATGAATTTTTCCTAATGAAAAGTGTAAATAATTTAAAATGATGTTTATAACATGTTTTGAGATAAGAAATATGCTTAATAAAAAAGATTTGTGTTTAAAATGGTAAATGGTATAATTGAATTTTTGATGAATCTATTATTATTAAGTAATTTGGTATTCCCCATATTGACCTTGAGATGTTCTAAGATGGGTTGAGGGTAGTGGTAGTGATGTGAATAGATCTGTTGGAATAGTGTATGAGGAGTGGGTTTACGATGGGAGGTAGTGTATTCTCTTATAATGATCTATACCGTTAGGTCATCTTTTGATATCGATGTTGATGAAAATTTTTGGGGATCTGAATCAAAGTTATAATGGATTTTTAGAATTTTGGTATGTAGAATGTTCTAAAGCATAAACCATTGGTTGTTCCTCATTTTTTCTTTAGTTATGTGGTGTCCTTGAGGTTTTATGGTGATGTTTGGTGATTTGAATTTAATAAACCCAGATTGTTTTAATTGTGTGGGTTGTACGATGGTTAGATGACTGATTTTCTTGGTTTTAGTGTCAATAAATATAGGTAATGTGTAGGGTTTTGTCACACATTTTGGTTTAGGCGTTTCATGTTATATCTCAGACTGTAGAGTGGGGGTTTTGGATCTTGGTTTTGATGTATGTGTATGATTACCATTGGTGTAGAACCTTGAGAAAATAATCGCATGTTGTGTTAGGAAGAATGTGTATTAGAATAGGGCTGTGATTTTCATTTGAAAACATTAATTCCGTTGTAACTCAATTTGTGTGGGAATCAATACCTATTTTCCTCCATGAATCCTGTTTAGGGAACCTATATCACTCAACCATGAAGGTAACCTATGAGAATTTCTGGATGGGGTTCTAAGTCCTATTGGGTTTGTTTCATATGGTTGATTATTAGACCCTGATAGTGGGATGTAGTATATATCATCTAGTGCTGGTTATCCTAGAGGGCTATGTTGGAAGTGTGATGATTTGGTGATGTGACTTGAGTTATGGTAATGTGTTGGTATTTTTAGAGTAATTGAGGGTGACCTCAATAGTGGCTTACTCAATGATGTCGGTGATTTGGAAGAGGAGGAATGGGGAATGCTTCAAAGGGGAGATCGATGCAAAAGAGTTACTTTATACCTCTTTAACTAAATAACATGGATGGGATTGTTTGTTTTAATGGTTTGGTTGTTGGGTGAGATGTTGAGAGTGGGTTGGGCCCATGAGGCTTACTAACCAAGATTCATGGTTTGGCGAGTGATAAAATGTTGGGATATGCCCAGTTGGTGGTAATCTTTTGGAAAATAAGTTCTCTCTGACAATGGTCGAATGATAGTGAGAATACATGAGGAATATAAGGGGTATCGATTTGGGGACACACTACAAGAGATTGATTCAAAATGGGACTAGATTATTTCATTCATTATGAAACAAAATCTCGAATCATGGTCATACAAGAAACCATTTATTTTATTGGCATGGGAAACCATAATGTTTGGTTGTTAATTTTCTGTGGCATACCTGAAGAATTCAAGTTTTGTGGTAGAAGTATTACCAAAAAAACTGGTTTATGACTTCGTTACAAATGGTTATAGGATAGTCATGTTCCTTGATAACTTTATAGCATACCTCACCTAGTGAAGACCATTCCCAACATCTTGACATTGTCTTAGGTAAGTTGAGAAGCTGTAGATTTATGCCTAGCTTCATGTATGTGTTTTTGTATGATGAGGGACATCATGATGTTTATGATCATGGTGGTGGTATACATGAATTGGGATGGTGGGATGCAGACCATCAATGGTCTACAGAGATGTCCAGAGGATGGGCCCATTGTCGAAGAACATCATGGTTACCACTCATGGATGCTAGGAGTGGGCACTGGTGGACGTCCAATATCTTATTCTCTAGATGTGTAGGCCACCATGTCTAAATTTTTGAATTTGTATAGTGATTGGGTGTGATACACGGTGATTGGAAACCCATGTGGAGAGAAAAGGTAATGACACTCCACTGGTGGGTAGTGCTGAGTGAGTCCTTAATTTGGGGAGGATATCATTAAGTTGATGTAGCAGAATTTTAATTCTAATAAAGAAATTGTTAGGTGCTGTATAGGTCTCTTATAGAGTCCAATTGGGCAATGACTATAGTGGTTGATTGAGCTAATCATTGGATTTTGGGCTTAGTGGGGTTCTAAATGAAATTCAAAATTCATGTGTTTTGTGGTCAATGATTATGGTGATATGTATCATCGGTTTGTGGAATGATATGTTGGGTTATATAACTTGAATGGAAATCAAAATTAGTCTTCGGTAAGTGACCTTCAATTTTTTTTCCAATGCCTCAATGTTTGAAGGAAACATGTCTTTGTGATGTAGTTCCATGACAATGGTGAAGCAAATCATTCTTGGATGATTCAATTGGGGAAACTCAACCAGACTACAAGGAATTGATGAATGTAGAGTGAGGTAAGTCACGTTCATTGGATGCATTGGAGGGAAAAGTCTGTCTCAATTATAAAGGTGGTATTGAGTGAGAATAGAGACTTGATTATATATTTTTTAATGGTATGGGTGCTTTTTATTATGAATGTCATTGAGAAGGTGTAGACTAAAAATGTTTTTTAGAGAAGTGGTGTCGTGATTATGAGATTCTAACAGAAATTGTGGATGACCTTAGTGGGTTCGTCGTATAGGATGCAAAAGTTTAGTGGAGTTTTTGGTGTTCTTTAATAAATAGCGGAGGATCCAATTAGCAAAGAGGGTGGACGTAAGCATGGAAGATAAATTGTTGGATGACAATGTTGTGAGATATTCATGTTGGAGGGACTCCAGTGGTCACCACTCGGGTGAGTTGGCCCTTGTAGAGAGCTTTGGAATAGGACAAATCAGTTGAGTACCAAGGTGATTGAGATGTGTTTTGATATATGGTTGTGGAATGGGATCATCAAGACATAATTGTTGGGTCGACATAAGTAAAAATATGTGGATGGGAGGATTTGGAATTTTCATCTAGGAGATATTGGTTTTGGTCCCCATTAGTGTTTGAAAAATAGTTAAAAATACACCAAGTGATTAGAGTCATGAGTTGTGTACATGATCAAACTGATGGGGTGTCCATTGATTCCTCAATTATGATATAATACTATGTGCTTTGTTTCCATGTGTTGTGAGTTGTAAAATATTTACTATGTTTTATATATGATGTTCTAATGGTCTGATTTGGTTGAAGTAGATGAATCCTTAATGAGTATCTCATTCATGTTGGGGATGGTGGTAAGGAGGTCATGATGGTCAAGACCGTGTTGTGGTTTACTTTTCTGATAGCATTGTAATATTCAAAGAGAAACATTTGGATATGGGAATGGATATCCATTCCTAGTGTTATTATATCTTTTTATGAAAGCTCAATGATACATGGGGAGAACAGCTCATGGATGAGCCATTATATGTTGGGGAGGTTGTAAGATCCTAGATTTATCTTTATGTATGTTATTATTTAAGTGTCTGTTTAGGTTATTTCTTTTGGACAGATATATGTTTCCCCAATTTCTTCATAATTTTTTGGGTTGTTCCAAGGGTTTGGGTCATGAAAGAGGATGAAAAAATAATTTCAGGGTGTGTTGTGTGGTTTGGACACGTTTAGTCCAGTTAATCGTGCATCCTATGAAAGGGGATTGGTCATTATAATTTCATGGTTAAACTAACTATAACAAATTCCTAGGAAACCATTTGATGGGTTGATTTTGAAACATTATCTCTAGCAGGGTTTGTGCATAGTCTGTAAAACAGTGTGAGAAAACCGTTCAACCCAGTAAAGATGAGAAATTTTTAAAAATACCATTATAGGATTAAAATCCCCAAATTAGTATTTTCCCCCATTCATCCCCTCTAAACCCTTGGGATGAACCAAGACCTACATGGGATTCCAAATGTTTATATATCTCATTTATATTCAATTTTTTATGTCATTGGTTGTGATTCAATGTTCTGGGTATGTCTGATCTTTTTCTTTCTTCTCTCATCTGGGTTATGGTGTGTAGTTTCTCTCATCTTATTATAAAGCTCTAAAACAATATTTTTTCCATTGGAACATAGTTTGGAACATCAAGGGGGACTGGATCAGGATCAAATGATACATTTGAGAGTTTTTTTACAATCAGATTCTAGGTAGGGGTATATGAGTTATATCCCATAGTTTTATTGAATAATTGTGCATGCTCGACAATGTTCTTTGTCAATTCTTGATGTGATTTTGAACCCCTTTAGTATATTATGTATTTTGGATGTTTCAACGATGAATGTAAACTCTCATGGTTCACAAGGGACACATAGATGATTAATTAAACTTTTTAGGGTCACCAAGCAGTGCATCAATACTTTCTAGACCTAGAATTAGATAATTAAGTTCTAGGTTGTTTTGTGAGAGTATAGAGCACTTACTGAACATGCTAATATGTTTAGATGAATTGTTAATAGAATGATGATATTTATTCCGAATTTAGCAATTGAGTAAGGTGTTTTATGGAATGACTTAGTAATGGGTTTAAGTTGGTTAATGGTTATTGTGTCAAAAGGGTTATCATTCATCTGGTGTTTTCGAAAATAGTTTGTATATACAAAATTCTGAACATTTTTAATTCGAAATGGATTTTGAATTAAGAAACAAGTGAATGGTGTGCATAAGGGAATTGACAAATACACAAAATGGGTAAATACATGGGGATTATGTAGTAAACCTAATGGGTGGAATGTGATAAAGTTGTTTTGAATAGTGATCTGAGAATTGTACATTAAATTCATAAGTGGGAAATGATTGTGAAATTAAAAACATACTAATTGGGTTAATACATGGTAATTCTTGTTTTTTAGTTATGTTATTGAAATATATGAACATAATTAATGGGTTAAGACATGAGAATGGGAATTTGGTCAAATGGATGTTGAAGTGAAAATGAGAAATGTATTAAAGCATTTTTGCATAGTGTTATTTACCATGTTAATTGTTGTGGATTGTTATTTCAATTTATCTTTGCCATGGATTTTATGTTATGGTATGATTTTTATATATACTATTTCTTTTTGGTTGTGATATGGTCTATGTGGTAAATGGATGGACATGCATGCACACATGTCTTGAATAGAGGGATAATGGATAGTGGCTCCTCCCACTGGTTAAGTAGGACTGATTCTCTAACTCCATCCAAAATGCATGGGTTCATAAAGGGGATAGATCCCAATAACCCTGATGTTTCATTTCACCCAAACTGAGGCTTTGCGATGAGTATTTTGTGATTTTGTGATTTTTTATAACTAGTGATATAGGGATGTGAGTTTTTCCCTAATGAGGAATGATAAATTCCATGATACCTTGTGTGAATTTTGTAAATGACAAACCCATGGATTATATGTTGAGGGTAAACAATGTATTGATGAAGACGTGAACAACTATTTGGAACTCTAGTTAGTAATTGTTATTTAAAATTAGTTAAATATTATCCTAAAATATCTTTAATTTTTTTAATAAAATTATTACTTGCATACAATCTCTTTTTATATTGGATACATTATATACATCATTGGTGGTGGAATATAGAGTTGTAATCTCACCTTTCTCGAGACATCATTGGGTACCTGAGTAGATTTCATGGTTGAATGTTAGTAAAAGTGAAATAAAATTATGATTGGGACTTGATTTGGGCTTGGAATGTACATGGATGAGGATTAAAACATGGATTTGGGACTGTATGGGGATTCCAGGTATTTTCTTAATTTTTGGTTTCCTGCACTTGAGATAGTAGTTGTATGCCATGACATTGTTAAATTTGATTTGTGATGGAACCCTATTTATGGAATTATTTTTCATGCATTTTAATTTGTTTTACATTTTTTTTCAATATATGTATTGTGTTCTATTGTGGCTAACTCTAGTAAAGGTGGTATAGTGTCCCCATATTACCTATTAGAACCTCACTACTAGTCAGCTACCTCTTGCGTATGGTGAGGTGTGCTTGAGGTCATGTGATGTGTAGACTTTCGGCACCAGTTTACTAGTTTCTGGGTTTGATTAATTACATATTTAAACATATACACTTATATATATTATTTCTCATGTAAAAATAATCAAATCATGTTGTGGATGCGGTATTCCACATTTCCATGAAAATTGTTATAACCTTTTAAGTGTGTGAAAGGGTAATAATGAAAATGATATATATATATATATATATATATATTATTGTTATAGAAGGTACTTATGTCATGTTTATAACATATATTTTTATGTTATGTGTTTTTAATTAAAACCATCCTATATACATTCCATGTATCATGTGAATGAATCAAATCTCCTTAAGGGGTGGTAATCCACACTTCCACAAACAATGTTAATTTTTTAACATGAAATGGAATGTATAAAGACATATGTTTTAAAAGAATTATATAAAACTAAAAAAATAATAAATATAACATATATCATATATAAATATATTTTACATAATAATGAACAACATTATTATTGGTAATGAAAATATGAATAATCATCATTCTGTGAGGTAGTTATTAGTCATATATAGAAAAAATATGCTTGTTACACATTAGATGAATGTGTATGTATGTGTAGAAAGAAAATATATAATAACAAAAACATAGTATATTTAGGATATAGTTGTTTTTAATCATGTAATTAATATGAATTTTTATTGATTCTTTAATGAAAATAAACATAAATAGCTTAATGAAATATGTTTCCTCTTAATCAGGTATATTTTTTGATTTCTACCAAAAGACTTACTTTTTTGGATTTTTTCCACTATGGGAGATTTAAGGTCTATTGGATGGATTTTGAGAGGATATTTGGGAATATCATGGATGAAGCTATGTGAATTTATAGGTTTCAGTAATGTTGGCATGATGTGGACTATTATTGTGGGGTGGAGTGCCACTCTTGTAATATTTTTACAAATGAATTCCATAGTAATTTTTCATATTATTTATAGCTACAGTAATGGTACCAATCATGTAAAAGGTATTATATTATACATATATGAATTTTAATGGATTTTGGATAAGTTTATATTTCATTTGGAACCTTATGATTACGGTTTATCAGTTTATTAATCTTAATTTTACCTTAATCATTAAAATTAATTGAAATTACATTCACTAATATTTTTTTAAAAAAATTAAGCTTATTAGTATTGATAAATAATTATTATTAAAAATATGTAATCTTTTTTTAAAAAAACACTATGGAAGTATAAGTAAAAATTTATTTAATTTTAACCCTGCATATGGGATGACATAATATATTTTTAAATTAAAAATGATCAAAAGTTTGATAACATTTTATTTTTAATTTCAAAGTTAAATTTATCACAATGAAATAAATTAGTTCAATTGATAACAATATCATCTATTTAAACATCAAAACCATTTATATTTACAATTTATCCTTATAAATATATTATATGAAAAAATATGTTTTCAACTAAAATTCTGTATTTTTAACTATTTATTAAAAATTGATATATTTCTAAAAAATATAAACAAATTCACCGTAACCTAATTTTTATGATTGAAATAAAATTATATTTTTATATTTAAATTTTAAATAAATTTATGTTTCAAAATTCATTTTTAAAATGTGTTCTCTATTAAAAGGATGGAAAAGTTCTTTCATAAAAATATTGATTTTCATGTGTAAAATTGAGTTTATTCTTATCTTATTTCAATATAGTCTATTTAATTATAATAAAAAATATAATGTATAATAAATATAATATATATTTCATTAATATCATTAACAAATTTTAAATTATATACATTATTATGAGAAAATAAAATTTTGGGCTTAAAAATAATAACATTTCCATTATATTCAATCAGTTTATATTTTCGTTTATAATTAGTTGTTAACGTATTAATAATATTCATATTTTTGTAAGAAATAATTTTTAATAAATTAGTTACTATTATATATTTCACTAATTTAGCTGTTAGGTTATGTATTATTAAATAAAATAATAATATTCATAAAAAATATTATGGTCGAGTTAAAAATATATCTTTCCTGCAATGTAATCCATTAAAGAATCTTGATGTTGTCTATGTCATACATTAGAAAAGTGTTTCCTTAATTTAAAGCTATAAATTATATTTAATTCATTCAAAATAGTAAATATATTATAAATTTTTTGGATATTATATTCCCTTATTCACATGTTGTTTCATGTCATATGTGCTATCTAATACAATGTTCCAACTTTATATTTTTGGGGAATTACATTAAACCCACATTAATTTGATTTTGTCTTTAAAATTCAAAATAATTCTTTATAGTATATTTATTGGTATTTCCTATGTTGAAATACGACATTATAATAATTGATTAAAATACATTCAAAAAAAATATTGAATATGAAGTCTATTGGTCACATTCATAAACATGTCACTAGGTTTCTATGTAGGAGAAAATTAGTGGAATGTTGAGATATGTAAATGGAGAAAAAGTGTAAATATTTTTCGTTTTTGATTGAGTTCATTGATCACAATCAAGTGAATGATCCATATAATGTTCACAACCTAAAATCTGTAATTGTGGGATAGTTAAGTAGACCAATGGTTCAATTGAAATTAAGGTTCACAAACAATATTTTATTTTGAAGCCATTTTCCAAATGTTGGGTAATTATTTTACATACTAATAATATAAGGAGTTTCTCTTACGTGTTTTATTTCTATAAACACAATTTCATCAACTGAGTTTTCATTAATCTATTTTATATTCATGAATTACTTCAATGAATGGATTTAAAAAATTAACAATTATGTCTAAAACACTAAATTGAATTTCTAATGGTTCTTAATTCCAATAAAAGTGTGTAATGTCTTTTAAATTATTCTCTAACTATTTTCCAATGCTAATGTTGTTAAGAAAATAATCTCTAAACCTATAATGAAACACTTTATGTTCACAATTAATAGTAATTAAAATTTTTTAAGTAAAATAAATGAGATATTAATCTGGAAATTTGATAGGTTAGTGGTTGGAATGAAACCCTTATCGTCTTACGGTCATGGGTTCAATACCTGTTTCTTTAATGGACATAATTGTTTGTCCCCCAACATACATGTTTTCTTTTTCTAAAATTGTAGTAATATAATTTCCCAAATTTCTATGATAGAAATCCTTGAGATAAGGTTACTCACAAAACAGTCATTTAATAATGGTTTTCAATAAAAATTTAATACATAACTACTCATTCCATTTATTTCCACAAATGGATTTTCTTGTTCTTGGGTTTATCCATAACATAATTTTTAGAATTTATAAAGCATGGTACATTATAATTAATCTAAAATACCTTTTGTTTGTCCTTATTTATTCATTGTCAAAATCCGTTATAATGGTTTTTAATGAAAATTTAAATTATCCAATGAATATCCAATGTTAGTTTAAAACTTGGTGTGAAATAAGACATGTCTTCATGTACCGGGTTACACCGAGTTAAGACCGAAACAACTTGAAATAGTTGACACTCTTAGGTACATCTATAAAAAAACCACATCCACTTTTAGAATCCATATTGGGATGTATTTCTAGAAAACCCCCATAATCGTTACCTTAAAAAGTTATTAGATTTTATTCAATAATTATCCTCAAATTTTAACATATGAATATGTTTTATATTCAATTTTTTTTTCCAAAAACCTCTTTTCAAATATTTCTACTAGACTTTATTTTATTCCAACTATAGAATCCTGACCATAGATTGCCCAGATCTAGTGTCTATTATCAATTATATTGGTATGATTACATGGAATAAAATCTTGATGTACTTAAGAGTTTCTTAGTCTTGGTATCCTAGATAAATAAATGTGTCTTGTATAAAAAATGAACACACTAATTACAACAAAAATTATTTCCCTCATTAAATAAATAACTTTGTGGTTGACACTAATACATCTAGTAAATATCTTCATATATTTAATAGAACACTTCTTTGATTCGTATTAAATGAAACATAATAAAGGTAAACTCAAATTCCTAGTAAGTGAAAAATAAACTAGATGAAAAAATGAATAAATTAGATTAATAAACATGGAATGATAAATAACTAAATAGACATACCATGTAATCCAAAATCCGAGAAAAAAGTGGATAAATAATATGGAATGTTAATAACTAGAAAGGCATTCCATTCAAATAAGTGGATATGGAAAAATTAATATGGAAAGGTAAAAAAAACACATTCCATTTAAACATTTAACTGAATCAAAATGTATCCATAAATTTATATATCATTGAAAAATATCATGGATAAACTATTTATCTAATTAGTTATAACATAAAATACTATTTATCTTATATAACATCAATTTTAAATGGTCTATAATGTTAGGTTCTTATAAAAATGCCTTATATACGCATATACAAGTTAAATAAATGCCATTGCAATGACATAGTGATTAATATACATTATAAATATTGAACACACATATTATAAAAGAATCAAATGTCATATATTTTAAACTGATTCAAATTCATCTATATGATTGGTAAAAACATTTGTGAATGTTTAGTTTATCAATTAAATTGTATCAAGTCTTTTATACATGTAATAGAAATCCATATTTCTCATAAACAGGGTTATATAGGGGAATTTTATTTTATATTGAAATATTATAACATCTTAAAATCATTACAACCCATTCTTCGATGCATTTATAAGTCGTTCAGTCATTATATTTATATTTTTTCTACTTTCCTTCCCCGAGTGTTTTTTAATCATCATTAACACCCCTCATAATTGGATAAATGAATATTGTTTTATAAGGATGTTTCAATAATAAAAAATATTATAGGGAAATATTTTACTTTTAAAATCATTTGAAATGTGTTTAAATTGTTTAATATTTTTTGTATAATGTATAAGACAATATGTCGAATAAACATTCAGAATAGCCATGGGACTATGTACAAACTGAGAATTTTAGTGATAATAGAATATATATACCCAAAATAAAACATATATTATCACTCACCCATTTAACTAGGGTAAATTTTCCCAATTATAAGAATATTATTAGCTATGTTTCATTGAGGAGTATATATAGGATCATGTAATTTATATACGGATCATATATAAAGAAAATTATGAAATAATTTTGTTCCCCTTGATATATTAATTTTTTGTTATTATTATAAATGGGTATCAAAAGGAACATACTATTCCTTGGATCCCTAGTTACACTAGAGTAATTCCAAATTTTAATATTTTATACTACGATGATACAATAATTTGTAATTTTTATAAGTTATTGTGAAAAAAATTGAGAATCTATCTCTTCATAGTAGTCCCCTTAATGATATCATATCCTTGATCTCGAGAACTCAGTTGGGAATAATCATAGAAATGTGTGAACTCAGCTTACGCACACTTTCCTTCATTACATTATTTATCAGGAATATTATATAATATTATCATATGTGTTTTCACATCTCCTATTATTGGGGTATATTTCATTAATGACTTGTAATTACATTTGTATCTAATATAGATATTTCATTATTTCATTGTAATTGAATGAGATTAAAGTCAATAACATATTGAACTCCACCAAGTAATAAAGTGTGTCTCCTCATCCTTTGGTGTTTTTAATAACCTGATTGATCTAAGGTACATTAATAAAGATTATAGCCTCTGTTACAATCTATGAATCAATATTTTTTTCTTTGAATTAAGAATTATTAAATGTATACTAAATTATATTATTATAGAAATTTCTTCAAATGACTTACATAATGACCAACATATATAGTTTGAGGATGATATTGTTAGATGATTATACTTGATAGATTTATTAAGATTATGATCATGGGTACCACAATATGTATTACCCATGGAAATAATGTATAGGTTTAAGGTTATGGTTTTTCATATGAGTGAGATGTATTTAATCCATTTCCGTATCATCATTGAATAATGAGGTATAATATAACACCTACTGTATATTTAAATAGTTCTTGAGGAAATTATTAAATTTGATAATTATTCTATAATGTTACATTTATCCAAATTTTTTTAGTATGGAAGAGTATTATATAAAAAGGGTAGTTTATAACATTATTAGTTTTATATTTCTAATGGTACCTTATATTCACTATGAAGTTAAATAATTAAAAACAAATGAGATGAAAATTTTATTTAATACAATTTTAAATAATTATTCTAATAAAAAATATATGGGAAATGGTTTTTTGTTATATTTTTGGTTGATAATAATCCTTTTTTAGTTCTTTTGAATGGTGGATCTGAATGGTGATATTTATAATCATATGTTCTTAAGAATTAATCAATTACATGATATTATTTAATATATGTGACGGGTAGGAGATAAATTATCCTGGAGGAAGTATAGTTGTTGTTGTTGTTGTTGATTCATGGATTTCCTCTATTGTGATAATCATGTTTAGTACATGAGTATCGATTTTCAATGATGAGGATGATGGTTATATGTTTTTTAATGTCTCACAGGAAAATGAGACATTGGCCTCTTCTAATATACTTTGTTCTAATCTATAAATTTGTTATGTTATCATAAATTTGTTTTTTCTAATGATTTTTATTCTATTTCAGGGATATTTCATGTATCGTTTTCAAACATATCAAGTATTTATTTATGTATGGTTTTATATTAGGCTATCATGATAAGGCCACAAATTTTTTTTTGTATGACTCACATGAAATAGTTTTATAAATTGATGTTATATGGTTGAACAATATTGAGAAATACTATCTATGGAAATGTTTGGGGTTGTTTCCTGACATATTTTTTATAAAATATATTTTTAGGTTTCATTAAAAATTAGAATATTTATAGTGATGTTTTCATTAAAAATAGATTGGATCCATGACATACTCCATCTATGTGGTTGTAACCATCACCAAACTGATATGGTAAATATTATTTTTCCTCATTGAATGATAATAATGTTTCACATGGGGACCCTATATTTTTATTCTTTATAGAGATATGCATTCATTTAATTTCATGTTATCTAACTTAGGTGAAATCCATCATATTTACTAATAACTACTTTATATCATTATTTTTTACCCATAGTAATTATTATGGATTATTTTATTTATATTACCCCTTACAAGTGATTTTAAACAAAAAGTTAGACATAGATATTTTCCATTAAATAAAATTATTTATCACGTTGTTAATCTATTCAATAAACCTGATTTTACATTCACATTTCATTATTATCATATCCTCTTTGGGTTATGAAATTTTAGAGACTATATGATTACTCACTTTGATTTCTTCTAACAATATTTACCTAAATGTGCAACTTAATTTTTTTTAAGTGTGATTTTTGAGCGATTAATAATATAAAAAATTAAAATACTTCTTCAAATGTGAAAATGGAATTTTAAGAGTGTTTTGTTAAAATTTCATTATGAATGAATAATGGACACTCATACATTCAATATCATCTTGAAATAAGTATTTCTTTGTATATATTGTATGTTTTTTATAATAAGTGTAATATTACAGTAATGTTGAGATGTTTTCCATGTTTAATAATTTATTTTTTCAAATTCAAATAATATATTTTAATATAAACATAATATTGTATTTTTTAGACATTTAATTAAAAATTTCAATTCTATGATTGGGGAGTGATTAATTAGTCATGTATTCAGTTAAATAATTTTCATAAATTATTTATCTAAAAAATTTAAATTTTTTTAAATTTTATAAATTTGTATTATTTTAATTTTTTTGATAATTGGATAAAGTATTATAATTAATTAAATACACAAATGTAATTACTTTATAATAGTACAATTTATATATTTATTTATTATGAATATTTTTATAAATATAATAATAATAACAATAGCGGTGGATTATGAATGATAAAAAGTATTTTTTTTATCATTGGTGATTATTTCATAACTTCATATTCTAAAATAAATTATAAATGAAAATAATCCTATAAATTTTTTACAAATAATTAAAAATTTATTATTTGGTTTTGGGGAGATTTTAAGAGAAATAAAGTAAACCATAATATTCTTCCCATCTAGTTTCATGATAGAGGGTCTAGGGTTGGTGGTCTCAATTTTTTATTTATTTCTATCAATCACGTTTACCAATATTTACATGTTAACGTTAAATATGTTTAAACGTTATATTTTTGCAGATCATTATGTAAAATGTCAATTTCACATGATAATTTCCAAATTAGTAAATGTATTTTTATTTTTTACATTTTTCAAAGACTATTATTTTGAGTTAGATACATATTATTCTACATTATGTTATTCAATATATGTTGAGTTTAGTACACGTATCATTTTAATAAAAATAAATTTATTGGAATTTTGTTTATATCACATGATGATTTCATATAGAATACTAAGGTAATCTTTTATGAAATAATATATTATCTATTGATTATGTTTTATAATCAAGTATGGGGACTAAAAATATTTTTATATTTAATAATGAAATTAAATAATATAATTCAATTTTTAAAGAAACCTCTTTATTGAAATTCAATAATAAATACCACATGTGTTGACATATTTCATATTCATCAATTGATGAAAATTTTTTATGAAAAATATTTTATTCCTATACATTATATAAATTATAAAAAAATCCATCATATATTTTAATACTAATAAATTAGGAATAATAATTAAAACCTCAATAATCACCCAAAAAAATATTACCATTGTGGTTTCTTAATGATTATTTTGAATTGTATTTAGCCTAAATCTTAATTATTAAATGAATTTATTACTTTGAGAGGAATTTTTTTACTATACCATAGATCAAGAAATAATATATTATAAGTATCTATTTAGTTTTTTGTGAATCAATCATTATGAAGAAGTCCAAAAAATTATAATTGATGGATAGTATTGATTTATTAATTTTTTATCTACTGTTCTATGAGAATGATATATATATATATATATTAACACCATATTTATTATAATTTAATGGGTAGTGACATGATTTTTTTTCAATTATTTTATTTTACAGATAATATGTAATTATCATATTGTAGTTGTATGAAAATTTATTTCATCTACGTTTTTATCATTGTTGATAAGTGAAATAATTATATATTTAAATGGGAGGAATGAAAATGATTGTCATACGTGTAATAAATACACTATTTTATCTTGTATGGGCTTGATATTTAGGAATTATATTTTTATTTTATATGTTTGTAATAGGATTACATAATGTGGAACAGAGGGAGAGGTCATTTATTAAATAAAATAATTGAGTCTTTGTCATTGTGATATATGATTACACTATCAATAGGGTTTTAAAATGTTTTAATAAATGGAACTTGATAATGTTTAATTATTAGATGATTCATAATTAATAAATATTTGTGATTTGATAAATTATTTATCCATAAATAATTGTATTCTATTAACCCATTATTATTTTTATTATTATACAATAGTGATTATGATTGTGGGGGATAAACTAAAAATATGATAATAAATAAGGATATTTAGTCAATATTAGGGATTGTATAAAAAAATTATGAGATTTATGATTTAAAATAATAAGTTTACAAAGATATTTCATAATTTTTTTCTGAAAGTAATATTTATTTCAATATAATCAAAAGGTATGATTTTATAAAAGAACAATATAAAAAATTATACAAATAAGAAAAGAGAAAATACTTTTTTTAGAATATAATTTCACAGGGGTTTTAATTCATTTTTTTTATAATTTTTAATTATGTTATAATTTATGATGGTAAAATATTAACTTTCATAATATTTTAAGGATTTTTATGTTTAACATCTATATTGTATCATTAAAAAAATTTAGGACCCATTTTAAAAAGTTATGTTATAATTACTATGTTTCTACACATATCATGTGTATATGGTAAATTAATAATTTTTTTATAATTTGTTTTGATATTTTCATAATAAATACTCTAGATAATTATGTTCGATCCATTGAATGTTATGACATGTTTTTGAAAAAAAACTTAGGATAAACCGTTATATCTAGTATTAATGTTATTCCACACATCTCGTTATATTATTATGTTATGTAAGTAAAATAGAATTGTGATTCTCCATATAAATAAAATATTTATCTTTATTTATTTATTCCTAATTTATGTTTGATATGGTCTCATTCAATGATAAAAATGTTTAGTGGTGGTGTTTTATTGTATATATTAAAACTGAATTCCCTCCATTTGTGTAGAGGAATGATGTTTTTTGTTAAGGATATAGTATCTAAATAATGGATTTATACATTATGAGTGTCAACACCATTCTATAATCAATAGTATTTTATTACTGAATTATGGGCTCAAGATATTTGGAATGAAATGTTGAAATAGGGTACCAAGATTATGGGTTTGACCAATGAATTGAATATTGTGTTTATATGGATGTTTCACTAAGAGTATATGAAAGGTATGATCATAGGATGTATAATTAGTAATTATCTCCTAGTAGGTTAAGGTAAACATGGGTTTCATGTGGTGTTAGACTACTTAGCCTGATGTATCTACAATTTTTAGAGGATATTATATTTCCCTATCCATAATTATAACATAATCCCGAGTTTTTATCCATACTTTTACTTTCTATATCATTTATGATCTTTTTATTTTTATAGTTTTGGATAATATGGTCATAACTAATATTTAAAAAACAATGTAATTCAGTTTTTACACTTTTTATTTGTATCTATTTTATCAATGTATAAATATTTATAAAAAACCTGATTAACATTCATGAAAAATCTTAACAAAATTGATCTTGACAACTTTCAATCCATCATTAATCCTTAAATTTATTGGGAAGAAGCTAAATTTTAAGTTGATAAGAAAAAAATCCGTAAATTATAATGAATAAATAAATATTTATTCCTAGGAAAAATAATAAAATCCATCAAAATTCCTTTAATGAAAAAATATTGAATATTACCCATAATGGGAAATATTATTCCATTACAAAATCATATATTTTACCATCTGAGAACTCTTGATTTCCATGAAAACTAAAAAAAAGAATAGAATATTTTTGTGGTTACCTTGTAAAATCTTCTCATAGAACCATTTTGGAAACTCTACAAAACAATACAAATAAGAAGAACCAAATTTTAATCTTATGATATATTTCACTCAATAATGTAACTATTACAACATTTATTATAGCATAGTCTAGGAACCCACATTATTTATACTATTATTGGACTCATGTGGAACTATCTTTAAAAACCAGACATATATTATTTATATGAACTACTTCATGAATAAAAACATTCATCCTTTGAAAGACTCTTTTATACTCTTATGTAAATCACTTTCAGATATCAAACTACCCCTGTCTTTCAAAAATCACAATTTCATTAGGCATTTAATTTGAAAAACAATATTCTACACGAAAATACAAAAATTAAATGACAGGATGTGTTTTAATAAAATATAGATTATAAAAAAGACTATTAATATATAAATCAAGTAAAAAACATAATGAAAAAAATGTTGTTGGTCTCTATAGATTAATAATTTGACATTGTATCTTCTTTTGTTCAAAACATTTTGTTTAAAATATATTTCAATTATTCCATTTAAATTTCATTGAAATATACTAAAGGAGATATGAAATGACCATTATAAATAATTTTTACCATATAATTAATTCAAAAATAATTTTAAAACATATAGATATAAGAAAAAAATATATTTTATGAAACAATAAAAAATGTTTTATTCAGAAGAAAAGGCAATTATCATATTAGAAATATTTAAATAATATTATATATGAATGAATAAATTTATACAAAAAAATAAATACCTTTATAATTTTTATATTCATGAAATATAATATCAATCGAACTATATATACATATCAAAAAATAATATACTATATAAAATCAAGACATGCCTCCACAAATGGAGATTGAGATGAAGTACCTTACCTTGAGTTGGAATTGTCACATATTTCTTTATCACCATGAGTAGAAAGATTATTTCAATATTTCAATTTAAGAAAATATATTTTTATGTTTATTTTACATTTTAGTTATCATAATAAATGGTTATAAAAAATTAATTAAGAAATTATGTAAAAGTAAATTGTTTCGACCATATTTGGTTTATGTGTCCAATACCACATTATATGTTCAACTATAGTCAAAAGATTCATAATTTTAACATGTATATATTAAAAATAATGAAATAATTATAATACATATACACCAAGAATAATTTTAAAACCAATTATGAATTATGGTAATGGAAAATGAACAAACATTATGATCATGGGGATGGTAGGCTGTAAGTATAAATGTGTAACCTTTCCAATTTTCAAATGATCATTTTGAAAGTAATTTCAGTAAAATTTACCTATGAAAGTGATAATTACATCATAAAGACAATAATATTGAATAATATATTTTTATATATCAATAATATTATTTGTTTTTGAAAAAAAGGGTATAACATTTCATTTTCAAGGTGGTTGTCCACGTGTCTTAGAACGAAATTATCAATTTTTTGGTGTGTGAAAATTTATGAAACATAATTATATATTATACTTATATAATGATAAATATTTCATGAAAATAAAAAATAATTCATTTAGATCACATATTTTTATTATATTTACCCTCATTTCCATCCTTATAACACATCAGGGAAAATGAATCACATCTATTTTTAAGGGGTAGTCCGTCGTATACTCGAGCGATATTATCGCATCCATTACGTATTGGAATATAAATTTTTTTTCATCATATAATTATTAAAAATTGGAAAATATTTTTAAAATATCATATTTAAAATTTTTATCTATCATTTCTCCAAATCATGAGAGGTGGTAATGAATAATCTAACAACATCAGTTTGTAATGTGTTAGTTTTTCTATACTCGAATGACACTTTTAGAACCCATTTTATGGAAGTGTGTGTATGTATATTGTCACGACTTGTCCTCGGGGCCCGTGCCATGACTACCCCAAGCCCGCCTTCCATAGGCCAGGGGCTGGCGACTAGCACCAAGGCGTAAATCCCGGTAAAAAGGGAAGGCATTGCCTCTGTAAAGTAAACAAGCACCACAGAATAAGCAAGAGTAAAAGTAAACACTAAGTAAAAACAGAGTACAACTGTAAGTGCGCAAAAGTAAATGGGCCAGTATACAAACCCAAACTGAATGTAAAGTACAACTCGAAAGGGAAAACAACAACTAAAAAGTAAAAGATGGAAATCCCACCTAAAGGGTGGGTACAGATAGCTCCAATGCTCCTCGGGTCCTGTCGTCCGCTCAGAGCACGTTCTGCCCAGTGGTCCACCTCCAGGTACCGTCCTGCTCTGCAAGCCTCAACCACGATCAATGTTGTCCGTCGTCTGCAACCAACACAACGTAGTGCGGGCATAGCCCATGCAGGAGTTAGTATAAGCTACTGAGTAGGGACCCCGAGACCCCCGAAGGTCTCCCAAAATCCACAAAGGATGAACCAAAAAGGAATGATACAATCACGAAGTAACAAACGACACTACTTAGGTATATGCCCATACATATACCTAAGTCATCAATTCCAATACGCTCCAACCTCCAAGCCCAAGTACAAACCAGTCCACACAGGGAAGTATACGTATTCCACACAGGAAAGCAAAACGTAATCCACACAAGATAGCACAACATAATCCACACAGGAAAGCAAACAGGATTCAGCTCACAGAGGAATACTTCTTCGAAAGATGATAGAGATGATCACTGATCCATCTAAGTCATCGGACCCAGAAAGGATCGATAGTTACTAACCCCCGCAAAGACCAACATAGGATCGGTAGGAAACTAACCCCCGCAAAGACCCACACAGGATCGGACACACACAGGATCTGTAGGCGCTGGCTCACACAGAACCGCTGAGCACTGACCCACACAGGATCGGACCCACACAGGATCGGTAGCACTGATCCACATAGGATCGCTGAGTGCTGTAGTCGTCGTCGTCGAATCCACTGAGTATCTCTGCACAGTCGTCGTCGTAGTCACAGTAGCTGTCGCAACCAGATCTAGGGTTCCCACAGACAGCAATCTCCTTCTTGAGGGTCCGCTCCCTGAGCCGAGAGGCTGATACCTCAACTGTCACATAGTCCAGAGTTGATGTATCCAAAAGTGCCGTATCGTCTACAGGAACTCAACGTAATAGACGGCGCGTCAATCGGACGCCCGGTCTGAGAGTTATTGGCTTTTTCTTTCCAGGGGCCCGGTTGGTTTTTAAGGCAAAACCAACCCGACCATACTCCACATGCATCCAAACCTCGGGCGGAGTATACCAAAAGATCCGTCTCACTAAGAGGAACTCAAAAAGTTGACGGCGCGTCAATCGGACGTCTAGCTCAAGATATGAGCGTTTCCGTTCCGAGGAACCGGTTGGTTTCGTGTACGAAACAACCCGGCCGAACTCAAAGTATTCCTAAACCTTGAGTGCGATATGTCTAAACGACCATCTCGTTCTAAGGATCATGTTTCCGCTGACTACGCGTCGTTTGGAGGTCCGTAGCCCGAGTTATGGGCAAAAGACCGAAGACGGTCCGAATTCGGGGGTTTCGGGCCCGGACCGACCCAGCCCAAGACCCCCTGGGTCGGCCTGACCCGGGTCGACCCGACCCAGGTCCGGGACGACCTGGCCCGGCGACCCGCAAGCTGGCGCGCAGGCCAGCTGGCCGTCCAAAACAGGGGAGCCGTTTTTGCGTCTCGCTCCTGGGGGGGCACTGCCCCCTCAGTTCGTTCGAAACCGCGACCCCTTAATGGGGCCGCTTGCTGCTACCGGCCGGGGGAATTTAATTCCCCAGGTTCTCTACATCCGGCCGGCCCACCATGGCCGGCCTGTTCCTGCACCACGGGACCGGCGACGGCCGGTCCCCTTCCAGCACCGACGCCGGCGGCCTGATGCCGGCCGCCGGTCACCCTTCTCCGCCGCGGCCCGGAACCGTCCGCGGCTAGGTTCGTCCCGCGCGGTGCGACAGCACCGCGCCCCTCCACCGCATCCCCGCTCTGGCCATGGCACCTTCGGTTTTCTTCGACACGGCGTGATGGCATCGCGTCCTTGAATTTCTTTCCACAGCGCGGCACGACGGCGCTGCGCATATCTTCCGTATGAAACCGAGTGGTGCGATGACACCATGCTTCCTCGTACCAACCACAAAGAAATCATTCATGAAATAAGGAGGAGCATCGGCCGTGTTTGTGCGGACCGACCCCCTTGCATTATTCGATAACAATCAATCAAAAACAACGAAGATTGACAAACTAGAAATCATGAACGGAATTAATAAAAAATAAAACCCCTACCCCGGTTCAGGAACGTTGTCCGTCAACGACCCGCAGAAGATGAGTGTCGCGGAGGTCAGGCATCGCGGGGAAAGAACGTCGACGTCGCGAAGCGAGGATTCGAAGTCGTTGACGGTGATTCTGTCGCGGAAAACCGTCACGGAAGAGACGACGCGGAAGAAGAATGTCGCATCGTGGATACGGCGTCGTGGAAGAACCATGTTCTTCGGCGGAGAAGTTCTTCGTTGAAGAATGGTGTTCTTCGCGTTCTACGTCGAGGAAGAAGGTGTTCCTTAGCTTTTTCTCCAAAAAGATCTCAAACAATCCAACACCAACCCCTAATAAAATATATTCTAAACATATTTTATTAACACAACAATGAATTTGAAATTCATTTGTTTGAATTTCAAAAACATACAAGTAACACACCAAATTAATTACATAAGTTGTCAAATTAAAAAGAGTGGAGTTAATGGGGAGTTTAAGGGGAATTGAAGAGTTAGGGATCATGTGGGCCCCACTACACTTTATCCTCTTAAGGGAGGCTATATGGATCTGGGCCCCACCTCTAACTCCCTTTGGGAGGAAATAACCAACAAAGATAAAAATAAATTGTGTTTCACAATTTATTTAACTACTTTTAATTCCCCCCAAAACTAACTCTCAACCCGTATAAAATGCAACCTCAGAAAATGTCTCCTTATGCGAATATCGGCGCTGCGAGTTCATTGGTGTCCTCAAATTTCAATTCCAAGCACCGGTTCAAAAGTTAGAAATTCCCGCTCGTTCGTTCACTGAAGGTACCCGAGCCAAACTTCAGAAATTGATTCCGGGCACACCGGACCTCGAAATCAGGTGTCGTCAGAAACCACGCTCTTGTAAAATTCCAAAGAAAACTAAGAAAAAATTTCCCTTTAATTTTACGGGTCGTTACATATATTTCATACCATTAAAATATAAATATATGATAATATTTATTATACATAAAATATTATATAATATTTTTATAGAAATAATTATATGTGTTTGAGGAAAAAAATAAAACAAACACATCCATTGATGTCCTTTACCTCTCATATGGGAAACACAGTTTTATTTTCATAAATAGACATCTTTGGAAGGATATATTCAAAATATAAGGCATATAACATTAAGGTATGGTTTTTTATAAGTTACATTGTAAAATATTTTCAATGAAAATTTGCATGAGAGGTGTGAATGGATGATAATAGGGGGAATCCTTTTATAGGTGGTGTGAGTGGAAAACATGAGAATTTTTTAAAATGTTAATTAATCCCACATTTTTTCATGTATGGAGGCCCCAATAATGAAAAAATATGATTCAAGAATTTTTTTATGTTTCAATAGGTCTGTCCAATGGGTATTGAAATTATGTATAGGTTATTTTTCCTCTTGAATTTAATGTTTAACCTCAAAGTAAAAACATTTTTATCTTAATCATTTAAATTAATTTTTATTTTTTAGTGTGTACATTTGTAAAAATTTATGTTGGAAATATTAGAAGTTAAAATATAATCTGATTCCAAATATTGAATCGGTTCTTCCAAATTCATTTCACATAATTAGAAAATTTCTAATTTAATTTTAATCATACAGATGGGGAAGGACATCCGGTTTTTAAGGATATTATTTTTTAAAAAGATAATTATTTATTAAATAAATAAAAATTAGTAATCATTAAATGTAACTAAATAAATATTTAATGGGATATAATCTATACTATTTATTTAAAACATTCATAAAGGAGGCTTAACTTATTAATATAATAGGAGAGACTTTATTCATTTTAAAACTGTTTTGATAATAACCCGCATTTAATCTCCCAAAACAAACTTATTCAAAAAATCAATATAAATATGATTAAAAATTAATTTATATTCTTAAATATATCTATATATTTCTTTTTTTCATTTAAATAATATAATGAACTTATTCAAGATCTTAAAATATATAATCTATTAATAACAAAATACTCTTTATAACAAATAGTATGATTCAATATTCCCTTAAAATTCACTATTTTACAAAAAAATCCAAAAACAATCCTGATGAAAATTTTGATATGTTGATTTATAATTATTATTCATTTTTATCTATTTTATATTCTATAATTTATAAAATAATCATAGAAATATATCATTATAAGAAAACATAATTTTTTAAAATAGTTTCATTTTTTATTATTAATTTCTTTACATTTTTACAACAAATATGAATGTCTAATTAATATATCTAACTATAAAAAATTATATAATATATAATTAACTATACAATTATATCCTTCTACCTTTTAGGAATTTTTTTACTCCCAATTTTATTTACATTTTAGTTAATTAGGTAGACTATTCTTCTATATAATTTTAAGATTCCAATGTTATATCATCAACCATATTTGTTTTCTATAAAACCATCACATGATAAAGAATAATATTAAACAAAATTGTCTTCATATGGTCAATAAACTGAAATATCTATTCCCTATAAGAAAAATTCTATTCCAACTATAATAATTTGTTTCTCAAAATATGAGATGAATATGGAACATATTTTCTTAACTTGGAAGAAAAAATATGTTTTATACCTAAGATAATCATGTACGTAAGTTATCTTGGTAGGAAGATAATTAAAAAATATCTTGGATATTAAATAATGAAAATAAATATATTTCCATCCCCTTAGTCCATGAATGATTCAGATTTTCCATGTAGAATATTTTTCAATGATAAAATAACATATCTCGAATAAAATAGATTAACACCAGTTATCTATATAAATTTTCTTCCTCTACTGAGTAGTCCTCCTGTGTGGATAAATCAATAAAATTATATCTTATCCTTTTTCAACCAACTCATGTTCCATAAACATTATTTCCCCTACATAATCCAAGCATTATGATGATCAATAATTTGTTCGAAATAATACCTAAATTTGTTCCATTTTATACATAAATCACAATTATTATTATAATAAAACTCAATAGAAGATAGATGTTTAACCCAACGTACCAGATAATCAATTGGACATTAATGATGAATATGTTCCACTATTTGAATTTACCACTCAAGTGTTCAGTAATATTAATAATGAAAACATATATTGAAATTTAATTCTGTACCCAATGGCATTTAAGGCACTCCCTAAAAATTGGAAATGAACAGGTGAAAATGGATTGATTCAATGTAAAAAAGGAAGTCATTCTAACCAGATAATCACATTTTTATACAGTCAAGTGAGATGATTAAAAGATTTTATTTTTCTACATGAACGTAAAAGAGATGATTTAGTTAATTTAATATCAATAAATCAAATTAAATTACTACCTCTTGATGTCCATAGAAATATCAACATGAAATCCATTAGTATATATTTCCATTTTTATTCATGAACTATAAAAGGATTATGCATCCACTTTAGTAATTTTCTTTCTTGTTTAACCTGCTTGAAATTCATTAACAATATTGTAAATTCAATGATATATCTTTTCATTACATCAAAATAGTAACAATATAATAGATATTTGTATATATTATTACTTCCCGGATGAAATAATAATTGATAAATATGAGCTTTAATCAAAAAATCATTCATCAGTTGGCAATAACAATGAAAACATGACCATTTTCAAAATCATTAAACACCATTTTCATTAGTATTAAAATAAGGAAACTTACCCTCCATAATGGATTTTATATTTTAATAAAAATATTGATAAGCATATTTTGAATTGTTAATTATTTATTAAAAAATCAATAATAATCAAACCCAAAACAAACAAGATGATTTCACTACATCCACAACTTCAAGGGAATTATTAATCAAATCATTAACCAAAGGGTTACCTTCTAAATATAAAATGGATATTGTAGCATTAATTTTTTGCCACAATGTTTCATACACTATTTTTATTTTATAGGATAATAATGAATCATGGAATCCTAATCCTTGGTTAGAGAAACCAATATTCATTGTCTAAGGTTCAATTCATTCTATGTTAAAAAAACATCAACATTTTTTTAGATTTGTATTTATTTCTCATATTTCTCAATTAAAAATTTCACTCTAATTTTTTATATACAAAAACCACATCATCTAATTATAAATAACAAGATGGTTAATTTGAAAAATGATTATTCAAATGCTATGAATCATAGTTAATTACATATTATTTATACATTAAGAAACATCTGATTCCATTCAATGAAACATTAATGTAAATGAAATTTTGTTCATGTTATAAATGTAGTTCCAAATCTATAAGATTACCCAATATTATTTTGAGTTCCATAAAACATTAATCAAAATGTTATTTCAAGGTGAATTTAACTCATTTTTTAGTAAACACAGTTACTCGGCTAGAAAAATGAGAAATTTTTTCAAAAAAAAATTGATGTCGTAACTCACTAATCTATGAAAACAAAAAATATATATCTTGTTTATAGATATTTTCTATTCTTAAATAACATTTATTTAGTAGTGTCATCAATTATTCCATCATTAGAATCATTATGTCCTTGAAATAAATAAATTTTCAACCCAAATACACACATTCTAAATTTTTCATACATTTCATTTTCTATTAGTGTTTGGAAAAAAGTCCCATATGTGACTTTTATGATCTTCTTGATTGTTAGAATATAAAAATTTAATCAATATAAAAATTAAAAGTTTTTCAAGGAAATCATGGAAATTTCTATTCAAAAGATTAGTAAATATAGATGGTTCATTAGATAACCCAGTCAACATAACCACAAAATCATATTGAAAAATACAAAGATCACTAGAAAATATCATAAAAATAATAACTATGAGGGAAATCATACTTGATAATAATAGTGATGTTTTCAAAGGATCTATAATAAATTAAATGTCCCATTGAGCCGTCTTTTATAATAATGAAAAATACAATGTCACCGCCTGATTACATTCTATGTCAAAATAAACCATTATCTAAAAGTATTAGAAATTTATTTTTCATACCATACAAATACAATTGATAAATTCAATAAAGGGTTTTATAAATATTCTTATCATTATTTACAAGTTCAATAAATAACCCTTATCAGGAATAACACTAAATAAATCTTTTGGATAAACATCCAAGAATTCATTTACTATATATACATCTATAATTAAAATTGTTACATTATTTTAAAAAAATATGACCTTTGTAACATTGAACATAATTTATAATCAATTCCACAACTTCTTATTATGTTATAAAAGGAATTAAATAATTTAGCACACCATTTTTATAACATTAAAATATATTATCATGATAAATTGAAATAAAGTATATATCAACAAAAATATCAAACTCTATTATGTCTGATTAAATGTGATTTTTATAAAATACCATTGCAATATTAGAAATGATAAGATTCATATAAACCATTTTTATTTTATTTTTTCTTCTTAGAGATCACACCGAAATCTATACATAGCTTTCATAAGGAGATATTCTTAATCTGATTTAAATTTAACACAAAAGAATGAATTCTAAGATAGAGAGTTATCTAGGCTATGAGAATTATTTGAAAATAAAGTAGTATACCTATCACCACTTCCTATGATGGAAGATTATTAACTGTTTTAGTATTATATATCCTCACTACAAACATTTATTTCTGATCATGAAAATTTCAATCACATATAATAAACATTAGGAAATGCATAAGAATATTTTCCCAACACTGTGAATCTAAAACATCATACCATAAGATGGGTATCTGTTACACTATTAATTTATTCTTATAGATTATTTTCCTTGCATTCAAATTCCAGATAGAAAAACATTCTACATCGGTAACACATCCTTGGAATGATAATATATTTTCTAGGATTGTTTTTGCAAAAAATACCACATGATGAGTACATCAATCTCTTACCTCCAGATGTCATCGATGAATTTTCCCCTTCTCCATCCATCTTGGACACTTCATACTATCATAATCATAAAAAGAATAAGTGTTAGAACACTACATATGAATCATATGATCATAATGAATAAAATTCTTATTTTATTTAAATTATATTTACGTCAAATCACTTCTAAGACATGTTTTTTGTCCATGGAGAATTTTATTAATTTTTCAATCAATGTCCAAAAAAAATATGACACATACCTGGAAAATAATATGATGTATTATTCATATGTAGCAATAAAATTTTATTCACTCTTCCTCAATTCATTTAATTAATTACCCATTTATAGATAAAAACCTATAAGGAAGAAATTTTCATCGAATATTTCATTAAAATATCCATTTAGATGGCATCATGATCATTATTTTCTCTGCTATTCTTAAACCAATACCACCATAGCATTACTTCAGATTCCAAATAAAAATATCAACAGTTACCATTTATCATTTCAAACATCCCATTATGTAAAATATCTTCTCTATATCATGAATCCTTCATTCATGTATGATGAGGTAAGATTATCTGATGAATGTTTGTGTATATTTCCTCATAAAATGCTTAACTAATGACATGTTCATTCGTAGTAAATTGGGTTCATATCCTGTATGGATACCAAAACCATTTATATCCTATTTCAACTAAACCAAAACGAAAACAATATATTTTTCTCTGATATAAACCATTTTTGGGTACTGATTTTAGAGGATAATTTCCATTTTTTTCCATTCAATAAAGGTTCCAGACATTATATGTAAAAAATTATGAAAAGAATTATCATAGAAGAATAATATTTTTAATAATAAAATAAAACCCCATTTTAACTATAAAATATTTCAAAATATTTAGTAGTAATGTTTTCAACAATAACCTAACTTCTAAATTTATCTAAACTAGCATTTGACAACAATAATAAGTCCCCAACTTAAAACATTTCATAAATATAATTTTTCATAATTTCCATTTGAGGATATTTTCTTTATTATTATTTAAGATAATTTAGTCCAAATCATACGTATTGATACAATTTAATACCAAGGAGAATCTTCCAATATATATCCCCATTTTCCAACATATATATATTTTTTAAAAAATTAATTTTTTAATTATAACTATTCAGTAAAATGAATATAATATCATCCAATACCTTAACAATCCTTAATTCACGTGAAAAAATAAAAAATGGAATGAGTAAAATATTATCAATAAAGAATATTAAAATAAGGAAACCATTGGAATAATGTAAATCATTAAAACCAATGAGAACCCAATTATTGGAAACATAATTTTTTTCCAACAATTTCAAATATAATTCTTATATGAAAATCAAATATATTAAAATCTTAAAACAAATTATTTCTTTGAAATATAGTTATCATGAATAGAAAAATCATGTAGATACATTGGAAAATCATATCAAAAACCATTATAGTACCCTTAAACCCATTACAAATTGTAATAACCATTTCGAAAACATCTAATATAATTGTTTAACCAACATAATCATTACCCAATGCATTGGATCTCTATCTAGGTAAACCGTAATTATGATTTAACATGATCAATCGGTACTATCTGTGTTCAAACATTGTATATTATATCTTATAACCATAATAGAAATTAAAATTTTCATTAGATAATCTCTTTTTAACTTATATGCAAATTACATTCATAAATCAAAATATCATATTTATATAAAAATAAAAATTTCAATACACATTTCATTTAAAACACATTTTCAATGATAAAATACCCAAAGGAAAAGAAAATAAGTTTTTTAATTCATGAAAATATTTAATATTTATATAGAATTTGGAAATAACAAACAATTAATGATGACATGAAAGGATGTTGTTGTCGTACATTAGAAATAGGAGATTTTTTATATTGTTTAAAAGTACCTTATGTTTCAGAATCTGATAAAATATTCCATTTTAAAAAAATTTAAATAATGTTATAGAGACATAAAATAAACATTATAAATAATATATGTCCATATAAAATATTTTACAAATCATTTTCAAGAATTGACACATAAGCGAATTAGAGTTTAGAAGAAACTATTAAAATGGATTTCATTAGAATAAAAGGTCCCTTATCACATTGAAACTATATAAATCAAAAAAACCATGAGATAATGACGTTAAAAAAGAAATTAAAAATAATTGGAAATGATAAATTCTTGATCTATTATTTTTTAGGATTCAGATATATTCTTTGAATAGAATGGTGAAACGGGGACTGGTTTGTATATCCTTCTAATCTGATTAAGGAGGTACCTCAATTTTTCATGTTACATCATGATCACTATCTTGATTCATCTTTCCTAGAAACTCGTAATTGTTCCCTAATATATAGTTTGGTACATTCCTACCTTATGATGGCCTAAAATCATATGTGTATTCAGGCCTATAGACTCTTGGGGACTCGCATTGGTCAACAATATGAGTGGTATTTCTCATTGATCTATTTGGTGGAAATTATTTCCTACTCTAGGATATAATTATATATTTAAAATATTTTCCTGAAATCCTTCCTAGAACATAATACAAGGGCGATTACCCACATGTCAATTGATTGATAATGAACACGTATAGATGGGGACAATTGTGCATAAATCATGGGCTATTTATCACCATCTTATTTAATTTGATGTTTTGGGTTGTGTCCATGTTTGATCACTATGTAGTCAATTTTCATCCATGGATTTGGTTGGTGTCATGGAAATTGGATTTAACCACAATTAGGAATCCTATGTATCATGTGAAAATAGGTCTCAAGACCTAGATAGTTTTTTTATGAATAGTTTATGGTCATATGACTGGATATATCCATGTTGTTTAACATCATATGATTAGGACATGAATATTGGTCTCATTCCATAATTAGGTGTCCAACATATCCTATTTAAAATAGGAATCAGAGTCCACATATTTCTTATGTTTGGAATCTATATCTTGGAATATATGACAATAAATGGACTAGGTAGGACATATACATATTAGAATGTCTTATATTTCTTATATGGGAATGTGGACCTCCGATTGTTAGATGATATGTAATTGGGATTACATCCCTTTGATGAGCCCATACAAGGGGAAATATAACCATGCTTTTCATACAATCAGCACTTCTCTCTAAGACCATGTGACCCATTCTCGGTGTGATAAAAAATAGGTAGAAGTATGTTAGAAACATTGCATGTTATAATATCTATATGATGAATAAAATCAATGTTTTCCTTTAAGTTCATTGATTACCCATCTCAAAGAGGATATGGTCTAGAGCTCATGACATAGAAAAGAATTTTATGTATCTCGAATATATAATGAATCACTGTTCCCACAGTTCAATTACCCCTTAACTAAATTAATTGTCTAATGTGGATGATATAGAATAAGATATTATTGATAACCACAAGATTGTAGGAATTAATGGGGATTATGCAATGATAGATTCCATATTGATTGTGGAAATATTATTTGTTGTTGATTGGTCAGGGATTACACTCTGAGGTTGCCTCGTGGTTTGGGATTACACTCTAGGGATGCCCACATGGTTAGGTATTACACTATAAGACATCCCTATTGGTTATGGCTTACATTATGAGGCTTCCCACTTGGTCAGGGATTATACTCTAAGGCCACCAACTTGGTATACTCATTCCTTATCCTATGATGGATTGATGAGAGATGATAATGTCCAAGATAGGTCTATCTGAGAGAATGATATTAGAAGGGTCATGTGAGTGAATGGCTACAAATCATAAATGAAACATCTCTTGTAAAATGGAGAATGAAGCTAACGGTTGTTAGACACGGTCGACATGGAATGAGACCAAATAATAATTCTAGACAAAGTTGGCATGTCATAAGGTATTTTCCCAAAATTTATTGGACATCTGTTGACCTTGTATTTATTTTCTATCTGATATGATGGGGTGTCAGATTGACAAGGGTGATGCATCAATAGTTTTTTTTATGGGGTTAAATTTCTTTGGATATCTTTCTAACATGTCTTGACTATCTAGAAGATATATCTTGATTCTCTTCCTGATATGTTGGGACACCAATCTGATATTGTTGACACAATCAAGGGTGTCTTCCTAATCAATTAACATGACCTGAATTCATTCACTTCAGAGAATCAAATATTTATGAGATTCATTGAATAACCAATGAATCAATTATTGGGTTTTGGAACATGAAAAACAAATTTGTATCACCCCATGTTTTTAAGGACCTTTATTCATATATAAATATTATTTTATTATTGGTCTTCCAATGCTCTATGTAAAAAATTCCATTCACACAACACCGACTCGACATATTATAAATATAAAATTAAATCACCATATATAACAATTAACATTGACTTGGAATATGTTACACTCAACATAGACTTGTAATATGTTACATGAAACACTGACGTCTCTACGAAACATAATTTTTCAGTTAAAATTATTTAACTAATATAATTACAACCTAGAAATTAAAATTATTAAAAAGAATAGTAATAATAATTTTAAAATATTTTTTTTAATTTATTATATATATATATAACATATTTATTATGAAATATATATTTTTTAGTGTTGTCCTTATATGTTTAAAAATATCATATTCTCAAATGAACTACTTTTGATGTCCTTCTATAAAAATTAATAAAATCAATTTTAAACAAATTTATAAATTTAAATTGATAAAATAATATTAATTTTTGAATTTATAATTTTTATATTAGATTTGAGAGAAATTTTTGGATTTTTCTGAGAAACATCAATTTTTGATAAATAGTGAAAATATGAATTTTTATTTCAAAAGTTATTTTTAATATATATTTTTTATATTGTTAAATTATAATAAAAATTAGATTCAATGTTTTAGTATATAATATTTTTAACTACTAATACAATTTAAGTCATTAATATAAAATTCACATTGATCTTGGGTATAAAAAACATAGTAATCTTTTGAATTGTTTACTTTATTAACCAGCTTTGTCAACCTGACTACAGAATTAATTTTCTACTAATTTATGAATATTGTGTGATTATAATTTGTTAATATGGATTTAATATTATTAATCATAATAAATTATAATTTCTAATATGTTCGATGTAAATTTTAACCAAAATTATTAGTTAAAGTGACTAAAATTAAACTCCACAATAAATGTTAAATTATGATAAATAAGGGACTGAACCAAACCATAAGTCCCAAAAAGACCAATAAAATTTCCATAATAAATTATATTTCAATATTTAGACCCTATACTCCATTGTATATAATTTTTATCATTATGGGATCTGATTTCAGAAAATAAATATGGGTGGAGTTTCCCTTTTCCAAAATATTATAAGAGTGTGACTCATCCTTCATTATAAAAGACCCCCTCCTCTCCCTCTTCATTAAACCTTTCCAACCAATTAGGCTAAAAATATCTTCACATTACACATTCTAAATTCAGTACCTTCCACATATAATCCTCAACAAGGGAAGAATCAAATCCACATATGAGTTTTGGCACAAATTAAAATGATTTACCCAATTTAGAGGTATCATCTTCTCTCAAGTTCCTTTATTTTATATTCCTCCTCCATGCCCTCAACTCTCTATATTACATTATAGTATAAAAAATGATATTAAATATAATATTATTTTTTATGATATTTTATCATCCTAAAATTCCACACATTTCTATCTAGTTGGTAATAATCTTATTGTTTACTGCTACAGTGAACTAACGCCTCACCAAATGATGATTGTCCAATTTTCCATTACTGCCTTTCATGGTGGAAATTTTTTTTGAAATTATATATATATATATGTTATGTATTATATTATTTATTTATTTTATCATATTTATTAATTTTAGAAAAACATATCCTTATTCATTTCATTTTTTATAAATAAGATAATATAGTTTGAGGATGTGTGGACTACTGCCCTCTTTAAGAGATGTGATTAGTTCACACACTACATGTAATATATCAAGGATGGGAATAGTTAAAATATATGATATATATTATCAAATAATTCTAGTTTAATAATAATATATATAAATATATTTATACCCATATTTTTTTTACCACTTTTCATTCAATATGACGATAAAAATAGAAACAATGTTCATGCGTACTTACTACATTCCATCTCCAGGAAAGATATATTCCATTAAATAATTAAATATTTTATATATTATTATAATAAGAATTTACAAAATATAAAATTTATTGATATCATGGGTTACATTCATGAAATTATGAAATATTTATAAGGAAAAAATATATAACAAATCACAAAACATGTAATGAACAATGCAGATATTACCCGAAGTGAAACCATGACATTGTATTAATAACAAGAGGTTAATATAATGTGTCAATAAAACCAAAAATATATTTTAATATAATAATTAGTTTATTTAAAATATTTATCGTAAATTTATATTTATTATATAGGTGTTTTGGATGACTAAAATGAGAGTTAATGCATAAGGTAAGGAAATTTCAACTCACATTTGTTTTTTTGAGATACATGACTTAATCATCACTCCAATATCCTGTGTGGTGTTTGTACTACCAATGAATTTATTTTATTTCACTTATAAATAAATTTATGGAATTAAAATATACATTTTAGGATCTTTCCTTCATGGTTTCTATGTTTCCATAGTTATCAATTGAGAAAAATATTCTTGTCTCAATATACATTCATTGTGAGTCATGTTTTGTTATGAACCTAAATTATTTTTCAAGGTGTATTATATCAATAAAAGCATTATTCTCATGTTAATTTAAGGATCATGTAATTTCTTTTTCTTAAATTGATTGAATGATCCTAGTTTACCAAGTGATAATTTTTTATTTAAACATTCTCATCGATTTTCGAGATTGATTATGACTATGATTCAATAAATGAAATATCATGAGTTGTCTCTCAGTAACACCCATGAATTTTCTTCTCCTATAGATATTCATGATATACCAATTTATTAGTACAAATTTTGCACTCTCAAATATATAATATAAATTTTTTATATAAAATATGATTGTCTTAATCTTCATTTGAAATCAATTGTATTCAAAGACAATAATTTCAAAAATGTTTTCAAAAATGTTTTCAAAATATATTTGAAGACATTTTTTATTGGAAATAGATTTTAAAAGCATCATATGGATTTAAATTATTCTTTCATATGTTTTAAAATATATTTTAAATAAAAATTGTTCTCAAAATATTTTAAGTTTTAAAAAGTTTTCTTCAATAGAGAATGTATAGTTTCCTCAATAAATGATTTTAAAAATATTTTTAGAAATTATTTTAAATATATGATTTCATCGATTGGTGTTACTCACTTTTTTTAAGAGAAATTATTCCATGTTTCAATTCATATTCTTTCAATTATTGGATTATGTTTTTACGATATGATGTTTATGAAACCCATTTTACATTCATGGGTAATATTCTTTGGAAACCCCCTTCATATAACGCGTATTGTTTATGATAAAATGATTATAAAAAATATATTTTTTCATATGTTTTTAATATGATTACATGTATATATTAACCATTTATTTTCATAGGGCTTGATATGATTATTTCTGATCTTTTGGAATATTTATTTATGATTTTACTAGAAGATAGTTGGGAACAATATCTGCATTCAATGCCGTGGGAAAAGATTTAGATCTCATGAGAGAGACTAAAATGATCTTAAGAATGGACCATTACTATTATGATGGTCAAGGGAGTGAATAATGACAACAGATATAGTGTGAGAAGTAAACTCATGCTACTAAGATGGATATGGGAGTGAACCATGTCAATGGAAATAGTATGGGGAGTGTACCCATACTACCAACATGGACATGGCAATTATTCCTAGGATAGTATGAAAATAACATAATATTATTATGTGTCTACAACAGTTCCATGTTTATTTCCTATGTCTTTTGTGGATTATGTTCATTATTTAAATATTATTCATGTATTATAAAATGTTAATATTTATTCCAAATTTCATGAATATGATATTTGATATATAGAATATTATTATATATTTTCTTGATAATGATATCATACCCTTATTCTGATTATTATTCTTACATATCATTGTTATTTACACTTACTAAGCAAGTGATCTAAACCCTTTTATGTTTCCTTCCATGGGTAATGAAGATATGAATTATTTTTTATGTGTCTAAGAAGTGTGAGAGTTAAGAAAATATTATTCGGAGATACTTTTTCTCACTTATTAGTAGTGTTTGTGATTTAATTTTCAAAAGGAACTACACTATTATGGTCTTTGGGCATCTGTTTGTATAATTTCTCAATTATTCCCCAAAAGTTTTGAAATGTTATTGTATGAAAATAGAGGGTATATATTTTTGGTATCATATAAAAGGTTTAGTTATCCTTGGAATATAGGAGTACAAAAACATAGTTAAAACTCTATGGAAATTTCTTGGGATATGTTTAAGGATATGGGAATGTAAAAGAAAATTTTCCAAAATATGGTAAATGATGGAGTGAGTAGTTTCCTAGAAATACATCCCTCTCTGGATACTACATGTGGATGTCGATATAGTGCATATGTACCCTGGGGTTACTACTCTAAAATTATGTTTCAGTCTTGACTGTAGTAAATCTGGTACATTTAAACGGGTCATCCTACAAACCTTGTATAACACTCCTATGGGATATGCTTTTGGAATTCACCAAATCTTCAAAAACTATAATTAAGGCATTAAATTTATGTTGTATAAAAATAAAATTGGTTAGTACTAAGGTGTCATTATTTTAAAATATTATAAGCGACTTTTCATGGTTATATGGTTCCTAGATAGGATAAATGTTTCTCACTCAATGATTTTTTGTTTTAGTCAATGGATATAACCCAAAGAAATCACAGTAATGGTGATTGTGATAGATAATGAAAATATGTTCCTCTTAATCAAGAAAATTTTATGGGATATGTAATTCAAAACTCATTGATAGGTTCTCATAAATTTATTAAGCTATGAATCATAGTGGGATTCCAAATAAGAAAAGGAGGTAAAACCATTCTATTGACTCTTTCATAAGGAAAAGTTAACCTTATTTCAGAGGGTCTAATAATCCAATTGATTGTAAAAAATTAATCATTACTAATGATAATGTATTATTTGACATCTAGTTTTTAGATAATGTGATTTTTTTGTGGTTGTCTTATAGATAGAAGGCGAAGTAGAACTAGTATTGGAATCTAATTAAAAAGATAAAAAATTGGATTATATTGAATCCATTGATTGGGATGATCTCAAGAACTTATTTTTCAATATTTAATTTCCAATAGTTATTCATACCAAGGTGTAGAATGATTTACATGAGTTTAATCAAATGTATTATGAATCTATTGGTAGCAACAAGGGTAATTTCACATGGCGTGTAGGTACTATTCATGAATTGTCATACAACCAGAATGTAATATTGACAGGTTCATCTATGTATTAAATATAATTCATAGAAGTTTTCTAGCCATAAGACAATTTAGTAGCTATAAAGTGAATGGTAATTGTGAAATGAAGGTTTAAATTGAGGTTGGAGTCATGTATCAACCTCATGGTTTGGAAAAGAACTGTAAGATGTATATTAAATGAAAATCTAAAAACCATGAAGAGAATAAGTTGATAGTCCATTTTTGTTGTATGTGTGGTAATAAGCATGGATAAAATTTCAAAAATAGATAGAGTAAATGTTATTAGTTTGTAGATGAATACGATAAGGAATTTTATTTCCAATGTTACGGGAAGATGTTTGCTAACAGTTTTGATGCAGAATAAGTGGCATGGAAGACACCCCCATGATTCAGTGCATAAAGTGTTAGGATAAGAGGAATTAGAATAACTAGATCTCATACTGAAAGGACAGTGATGATAAACGATGTCAGTAACCTCTTATAGTATGTTACAATTGTAAATATTAGGTAATCACTATTTCAGATGAGGGGTTGGATAACAGTGTGATTAAAGGTAAACTTTCCATCCCCTCTAGAACAGCTAATGTAATATTTAATTCTAGATCTAAAAATTATTTGATATCTAAATAATTTTATAAGGGTGATAATATCTACCAAAACAATTATATTTCAAATTAGTAGTGCAATCCCCAAATGGTATGATGATTGCATCTCATGTCAATGAATCGTCTCCATTAAATTTCATTGGGAACTACTTCATGAAAACCTTGTCATTCGTCCTTTGGATTAATTTGATGTAATAATAGGAATGGGTTTTATTTTAATAAATAAATACCCCATCTGTTTTCAAGAAATGGATCTTGTGTTTGATATTACAAACCCTCATATGCTCATCCACCAATGTGATGACATGTATGAAATTCCTGTTGAGATTTTATCCATTGTATAGGTCTTAATTACCATTCAAAAGGATTTTTATCTCGTATAGTTTAAGAGAAACTCAACATTAATTATAAGAATATTTTATAGGATTATGTAGATTACATTCTGGAATAGATTCTTGTACTTTCATCCAAATGTGATGTTTTTCCTCAAAAGAACACATACCTTATTACAATCCAATTTCAAACACTGTATATAAAATTGAACCGATTGAGGTATAAGAATTGAATATAAAACTCCAAATAAAACATGATAGGGGATTCATTCATCCAAAGTGTTTCAACGTTTGGAGAACATAATATATATTTTTTAAAAATAATGATGGATCAATGAAAATATTCATTGATTATTAGGTATTGAACAATATCCCCATCGAAAACAATTATCATCTTCCCAATATTGATGACTTGTTTAATCAAAAATGTATAGATCATTAAATTCGCAATATTAAAAACTGTTCCGGATATCATCCATTGATTTTTATGAAGGTTGATATACCCAAGAAGTTATTCCATACATGGTATGGACACTATGAATATATAGTGATGGATTTTTGTCTTATTAATGTTGATGTTATCTTAATAGACTTAATTAATATAGTCTTTAGAGATTACCTCAGTTGTTATTTGGTAGTCTTTATATATTATATTATTATAAATTCAAAGAGAATGGATGAGAGTGATGTATGTATAAGAATTTTCCTAATGTCCTTAAAGAATGAGAATATATATGAAATTTTTTACAAAGTGTGTATTTTGGATAGAAAATGATTCATTTTTTGCATCATATAATCTAAAGAGAATGTATAACAGTACATCCCTCAAAGATGGATGATATTGAATAATGTAATAAACCAACCACACTAAATAATATTTGAATATTTCTATGTTTATATGGATATTATAAATGGTTTTTGGAAATTTTATAATGACTATCTTATCCTCTTGCCAAGATAACTTGGAATGGTGCCCTCTTCCTCTAGATAGAAGAATGTATGGAAAATTTCCAGTAAATGATTAGAAGGTTGGTTATTGAACCAATTTTAACATTACCCTATACTAGAGAAGTGTTTCTAATATATAAAAATGCATCCATGAAGGGATCAGGATGTGTAATTGTGCAGAATAAAATGGTTATTTCTATTTCCTCTCGGTAGTTTGTGATCCATGCGAAAAATTCCCCAACTCATGATTTTGAGTTATATGAAATAAATTTTTATAAAATATTGGAGGAAATATCATTGTGGTTAACAATGTTATTTTTATACTAATAGTACAATTTAAAATATATATTCATAGATAAGTAGTTGGACATGCACTAGATAATAATTTAAGTGTTGATAAATGATTATGACTGATCAATACATTTCCACCCTATGAATGAGAATAAGGTAGATAATAATTTTATTCTTCAGGATCATGATAACTTATCTATGATTATTATCACTAAAGATAAAATATGTTTTTATTTAAAAAGGATGGATATAGAAATCAGAAAGGTAGGATAAAATTGTTATCTTACTGAACTGATTGTTCAAACCTATATCTATGTGATCCTTAAGGAGGCCCAAAAGGGATATATAGAGATGAAAAATAATGCTAGAAAAGATACTGATATTAACTATGATGTGGATGGAGTGATGGGGATGAATAACCGTGTTGTTTTTCATCAAAACCATATTTGAAGAATAATACGTTAGAGGAAACTTGTAGTTTTTTAGTATCTATTAATCCTAAAAGAAAAAAGATGTATATGGATTTGAATGAATACTTATGGGGGGATGATAAAAAGGGAGATATTGTAGGGTTTTTATCTTAGTGCTCGGAATTCCAAACATTTAAGTCGAAAAAAGGTAAAATGGGATGTACAATCAAATACATATTCTAGAATGTAAATACGAGAACAACACTATTGATTTTGTTATTAGACTAACCAAAACCTATAAAGGTTTTGATGATGTATGAGTGATATTAAATTTCCTTAATATATTTCAACAATTTATCTCTATTAGAGAAGACATATCTGTAGAAAATTTTGATAGGATACACATTAAGGATGTTTTAAGGTTCCAAGGTATACCGAATTTTATTTTATCAGATCAAGATCAGAGGATCACCTCAATGTTCATGTAAAGTATTAATCATGAAATTGATACAAAATTGAGTTTCAATAATGAGTGTCATCCAATCATTGATGTTTAGTCTAAAACAAAAATTAATACCTTATATGTTATGTTGATATATTTTTCTATGCAAATCAAAGGTGGTTGGGATCATCACCTACCTCTAGTTGAGTTTTCTTACAACAATAGATTTCACTCAATTATTCATATGGAACTGTATGAAGCCCTATTTCTGAAGAAATTTAGATCTCCATCATGATTTGACTGATTTGGATAAATAAATATATTTGTGCTTGATATCACTACATAAATGGTTGAGATGTTTAGTTCCCCTCAACAACATATCAAGGCATCTAAATGTTGGAAAAAATATTATGCCGATAACCGTCAGCGTGATCAATAATTTGATGATGGGAAAAATGTGTATCTGTGAATATATCTCTAAAATAACAACAAGGAATTTAGGAAAATGGGAAACTAGTACATAGGTATATCGGTCCCTTTGAAATTATTTATCTTATAAAGATGATAGCTTATCTCTTAAAACATCCTCTATATATATCTCAAGTACATGATGTGTTTGATGTATCTCTAATGTGGATGTATAGAGGTTACCCTTCAAACATACAAAATTCAATGGTCATACCACTAGAATATGATCTTTCTTTAGAGGAAAAACTTATTAAAATTATGTATCATACATAGAAAGTTCTACAAAACAAGACCCCTCACCTTATCATGGTTCTATAGAGAAATCACCACTTATATGAAGTTATATGAGAACTTCAAGATATAAATAATAATAAATAACCTCAGTTTTTATCCCATGTGTTGAATTTTGAGGGTCAAATACATTTTAATGGGTTATAATTTAACACCCAGATTTTTTATGGACCTTCTTTTCCCAAATAAATTAAATTTTAAATTATGTCTTGCATGTCACTATGCAAAACATTTCATTCACATGGAACAAAGTCGATGTATTTTATATGTAAAATCTACTAGAAATATAATACATGGAACTTCTACTTGGAGTTAGATGCATCAAACATATACTTGGCCTATGTTACATGCAACACCAAAAATGGAGCATGTTACAAGAAACATCAATGTTTCTACGAAATATCATTTTAATATTATAATTATTTGTATGAGATAATTATAACCTAGATATTAAACATAATTATATAAATAATAAAAAACAATTTTCAAATATTATTTATTATTTTATCAAATAAATAAATTATATTGATACCAAAGTATATAGTTTTTTAATGCGCTTATTTGTTTAAAAATACTTTTTCTCAAATGAACTACTTTTAATGTCCTTGTGTGAGAAATAATAAAATTAATATTAGAAACATTTAAAAAAATTATAAAATAAACAAACTTTTTTAATTTATAATGATGAAATTATCTTATGGTAAATTGTGGGATTTCTATGAGAAACATCATATTTAGATGAATATTGAAAAATACCAGATTTTATATCAATATTATTTTTTCATCTAATTTATTAATATGGATACATAATATAAAAAATTATTTAAAATGTTTAATTATAAAATATTATTATAAATTAATAAAATATATGTGATTGAGATCTATTATAATTTTAAAATGATTATTAAAACATAAAAAATTGTCGAATGATACTCTTGAAAAACCGACATTGTCGACCTGAGTGAATAATTAATATTAAATTAATTTTTGCCACTTATATGATTGTAATTTAGAAAAATATATTTCATATTTTTTATAATCATAACATATAATTTATAATAAGTTCAGTTTATTTATTTTCCAAAAATAATAGTGAATATTATTAAAATGAATTACAAAGATTAAGGAAAAATTATTCTAAATAAAAGGATATACCATAACCTTATTGACCCAAACAAACTATACACTTCTCCAAAATAAATTTTCCAGATATATTTATACACAATCCACAATTACATTGACAATACATCATTATTGGAAAACATGCAATTAAAAAATAACGGGTGGGGTTTCCCTTTTCCAAAATATTACACGAGTGTCATTCCTACTCCAATATAAAAATCCACCTACTCTTCCTCTAAATTATACAACTAAAACAACTTATTTTAGGCCAATATCATCCTAATACACTTCCAAACCTCCCTACCTTCCTCTTATAATCCTCACCCAGTTAATAAAGAAATCCAAGGAAGCCTTATCTGACAAACCAAAATGACTTATCCAATTAAGAGGAAATTTCTTCTCTCAAGCTCATTTCATTCATTTTATTTTTCCACTCCATCCCCTCTCTTTATTCCATGATTTCATAATAGAAAATCACCTTCAATATAATATAATTTTTTGGAGAAATGTTTTTGACCTACACATTCAGTCCCATCCATCTAATGTGTAATGAAAATATTATTTACATTTATAGTAAACTCACACCTCTCTTACTATAAATAAAAATTGAATATATTTATATATGTGTTATATAAAATATTTATTATTAAATTAAGATTCATTCATACTTTTAGAAAACATATCTTTATAGTTTATATTTTTTTTTAAATAAGATAGAATCATTTGAGAATGTGTGGACTACCACACCCTCAAAGCAATATGATTCATTCACACAATTCATGGAATGTATTAAGGATGTGTTTAAAGACCTTATATGAAATATATTATATACTTATTATGATAAAATAATTATATATATATATATACCATTATTTAATTTTCCATATTTTATTCAATATGACAGTAGAAATGGAAGCAACGTTAATTCATGCATATCGCTTTCCATCTCCCTGAACATTGTATTCAATTTCATACATATATATTCGATGTATACATACAATACACATAAACTGAATATAAATGATATTATTATGATGGTTAAAATTATGGAAATCATGATATCATTATATAGACCATTGATATAAAATCTTAAGACACATGTGACGAACAAATAGAATATTACCCAAAATGAAACATTAATAGAGGATTTTCAACAATAGTGTAATATAAGGACGTAAAAAAGTCAAATATGGTACTAGATATAATAATATGGTTTAGTAAATATTTAGGTTAAATTTATATATATTCTATAGGTTGTTTGAATGAGTACGATGAAATTCAAGACACAATGTAAGGGAATTTCATCTCCATTTTATTTCATAAGATATACATTGTTTAATAACCACTTAATACTATTGTGTAGTTTATTTACCTTCCATGAATATATTATATGTCTCTCATACAAAAATTATGGGTATTCACATATAGATTTTATTATATTTCTTTCTTGGGATTTATGTTTCATTATTTTATAAATCAGTAAAATATTTATAACTAAATTTTCCTTCTTTGCGACTCTTGTTTTGTTATACACCTAAATAATTTTTCAATGTGTAATATTTCATGAATACCATTTTAATTCCCAAAACTCATAATCCAAGAGCTAGTGTATTATTTTATTACATTAGAAACCTTACAAGGAATTAAATATTAATGGATTGATTAGTTTAATAGTCTTGGAAAACCATATTTCATAAAGGATTGCCAAAATGCATTGTGAAAACAAAATAAAACATTCTACACAATACACTCAAATAAACTATATCCTTTAATGATTAATCAATGTTATCTTCTCTGTAGTCCAAGGAAAGAATAATTATAATAGTGATCTGAAATATAAAGTAATAGTAAATAAAATTTAATCAATAACTAATCAATCTATATGAAATGGAAAATAACTAATAATGAATTCCACATGCACAAAAATATTGGGAATAATTTATATGGAAAGGATAGAAACTACAATACATTTTTGAAATCCACAATCTAATAATGATTTGAATCTATAGGTATGCCGATGATAAATATCTTGGATAAATAATAATTAAAACTAGATAAGGGAAATTATTTATTAATGAAAATCTTATCAAAGGCACATGAAAACCAATTGCATCAACACCTTTCATAAAATGGTTTTGGACCATGAATATAATCCCATTTAATTTGGACAACTTATTAATCTTAACAGAACTTGTTAATGAATCAAGGTGATATATAATGCTAAGGATATAATATTCATTTATATTAAAAAAATATTCCTTATTTTTAATAATAAATATAAATAATATGTCTTATCAAATAACTATATTGAATAATTAATACATATTAATCAATATTTCCCCAAAATAATCAACTAATTTTTCAAGTAGACATTTTTTGGAAAATTGTATATAGTGTAAGGAATAATAATATCCATTTATTTAGAATATCAATATTCCTGAAAATTTACAATTTAAAACTATTAAAATATAGTTATTATTTCAAGATAAGTTTAACAATCACAAAATTATGTGATATTTCAAATATAATCATTATGAAAAATTATGAGGATAATAATATTTAATCATTCCAAAGTGTCTCATACCACTTTGAAACTTTATAATCACAATATCTAAAGAATTATGACAATAAATTAAACTTATAAAATCATTAGAAAAATTTATTTCTTGGTATATTACGGGAAAGGATGTTTATAAAGATAATTAAAGTGAATTTTTGTATAATAACAAATAACTCTCAATGAAATGTAAATTGAGATGAAATTACATTACCTTTACCTTAAATTATTTTGTGGACAATATCATATAGTAGAGTGGTTTAGAATATGTTAAAAACTTATACCAAAACAATAATATGTTTTATAACATCATATATTAATTCTTTATAATTTTTTATTACTCATTTGTTAATACTCTTTCATTAATTTCACTATTTCATGTCTTAAATGCCTAGTTTTCTCATGTATGTTTTAACTTGTAATTTGTTGTTATCATTAATTTTATAATAGTTTAATCACATAAATATTGTAATAAATGGATTAATTATTACATATAATCATTACATATCTATTTATAGTTGTCCATTATATTTGGGGATTATAATAGATATACAGAGTTGATGGGGATGTTAGGTCATATATACGCATGAACGCTACATCCATTTAATTGTTGTATTAAAAGAATGAAAAATAAATGATAAATATTTATATTATATTTATAGAATAATATATATGTTATATATTTTATATAGTTTTATTAAAACTATCCATTATATTTTCTATATATGGTATGAATGATTCATATCACTTTGACGGGGCGGTAGTCCACTCTTCCTCAACCGAAATTATCAAATTTATATAAGATAGAAATCATAAAAGATATGTTCTAAAAAATTATATAAGAATTAAGACTTTATAAATATCATATATAACTTCTATAAATATAGATTCCATCATATTGGAAACTATTATTAGTGGTAACGAAAAACCGAATAATCATCGTTTTGTGGGGCAGTAGTTCTCCATAAACAGAAATAAAATGTTCATTACCCATTAGATTGAGGCATGTATATTTATCATTATTAACCATTAAATAAGAACATCTTATAAAATTTATGATTCATTTTTTATATAAAAATTGTATAAAGTGGTTTTAGTTTGTGTATAATGTATATGAAACTAGAGAGTTTTAGAGAAGAGATTACCAATTAATCGGATAACATATTTTGGTTTGTACCAAAATGATTCCATGGGAGGATTCATTAGAAAAGGAAAGATTCAAGGTATAGGGTATGGATGTTGGTAACATATTATATAATATATTCTATAACAAAAAGTGGTTTTATATGTGTGAGGAATGGGGAGATGTGGAGGCCTTTTATTTGGAAGGAAACAGAATCACTTGTGATTTTAGGAATCAAGTTAATAGTACAAATGTTCATTCCTAATAATAATTATAAAAAACAAAGAAAAAAATATTGGAAGGTTTATGGCCAAATAATTTTCAGAAAAATGGTGTTTTAAAAGTGTTAAGGTCATTTGGGCCCGTATGTTAAGGGTTTAATCCCTATTGAAGATTAATTTTTTCTTAATAATTGTAATTAATTTTTATTATATTCACAAATAATTTTAGTGAAAAACTAATATGACCTTATTAGAAATACCATTTATTTTTATTCAAAATTTAGAATTCATTTTTCTAAATTTCAATCATTGAAGTGGTAGAAAATATGTTACATTTCATCCTGTTATTGGGACGTCAACAATGGATTATAAAGTAAAAATGTCCCAAAGATGTATGTCTTTATAGTCAATTTCAACATGAAATTGATTATAGAAACATAAATTTTATTAGTTAATGAAAATATTACATAATTTAACATTGAAACCAAAATAAAACAAAATTTAACCTTATAAATAAATATGATGAAAAATATATTTTGAACTAAAATGCGGTATTTTTAACTATTCGATAAAAAATGATATGTTTCCAAAAAATAAAAAAAATTACCATAAACTAATTATTATGTTCTTATTTAAAATATAATGTTTATTTTTAAAAAATTAATTAATTAATGTGTCAAAACTCATATTTAAATTAGGGTTTCCATTAAAATACTTAAAATTACCTTTAAAAAAAATTAGGTTGTTAGGATTAAAATAGATTTTGTCCTTATCTTATGAATTTAAAATATAATGGTTGAATATAAAAAATTATCTTAATGAATATATAACATATATATTTCATTAAAATAATTAAATAATTGTAATTAACTATTTTTATCAAGAAAAAACTCTTTTAAAAACATATAAATAATAATATTTCTCCTTATATCCAATTGGGTTCTATTTTGTGTTTCCATTTAGTTGGTAACAAATGAATTCATTTTATATTAATAAAAACAATAAATTTTCATAATTTAGTTTATAAATTTAATAACCACTAACATATCAGCTATTATATATATTATTATATTAAATAATAATGTTTTAATTATACATTGTTATTTGATGAAACTTAGCCTTCTGTGTAACACAAGCTATCATGTAAGGTCACTCTTGCGTTCAATGAAAGATTAGTCAGTGTTGCATTAATTACAAACTATATAATGATGTTAATATATTTAAAATAGTAAATATATAGTAAATTAGAATGATATTACATTCCCTTACATGCTTGATGATGCATGTCATGCTCGCTTTCAAATATAGAGTTGAAAATTATAATTTTTGGCCGTTATATTCTCCTCGCCTTAATTAAATTGCATCCTCACAATTAATTCCTAACCTCGGTAACATATAGATTGAAAATAAACTAATATTTACATGCCCACATAGTAAAAAGTGTTAATTTCACATCATATAAATAATAATGTATTGTACAACGGTCACAAGATAAGATTCCTTAATATGAGAACATAAGTGTTAAATGAAAACATAGATATGGATAAAAATATACAATAATAATATTCTGATTGTGAGTTATAGAGAAAATGTTTAGATAAAATATTTTGACCAAAAAACAATAATCAAGTTGTCCGAATACATTTCATTGATATAATAAAAAATGATGATAATAGGATAACAATTTTTTTCAAAAAACAATATATTTCTATAATTTTGTGATTATTTCACTATATAAGAATATAAGTAAATATACATTTCAATGAAAATAATATTTTCATTTTATTACACCTTGAAAAATTTATACATTATCTTGTGGAAAATAAGGTATCAATTGATGATGTAATACATTGACCACTAAAACCTTATCCATTGATCATCAAGAAACCATTTTTTTAGTCATTATCTTTTCCAAATGAATATGATCAAGTCACTTCTGATAGAGAGTCACTGAATTTCCAAAATGAACTTATCTTTATTGTTAATCAATATAAAGTAGAACTAAATTTCAAAATTCCCAACCTAAGAATAACATCATCGTGTATCCATGTAAAATATGTTAATTGCTATAATAACCATATAAAAACATAAGAAGCATGCATTCGTACTTATTCCTTACATAGGAAAATTGATATTCGATATTATACATAAATCCAAAAAATGTAGTAAACTCCATTATTGATTGAATAGACAAATTTTTCACAAAGTCAATAATCAATTCAATGGTAGTTAGCACTTGTCCAAACCAATCATTTATTCACCATTATCTCAACATAAGGAACATATTAAGGGTTTTCATTCCATCAATCACATGTTTTTGGAAAATTTTAACATTTTATTGAACAACATTTCATTGTACCATTTAGAATATGGTGTAAAATATTTATTAAAAAATTAATATAGGAAAATAGATACATATTTCATAAATCATATAAATAAAAAATATACTTTTACAACATATATCATAAATAATAATATATAAGTACATTAATCATTCCACTTCTATTGGGTTAATAAAATATACATGACTTTGGCCTCTTAGCTTCTTTTTAGGTGTATTCTCTTGATGCCTATGGAATTTGTTTGGGTATTTCATAATCTCATTATGTTTATAACATAGAATAATAGTACTTTCTATCATTCCATTTCATTCGATTACCCAGTGACCCTTTTCTACACACATATAACAAACTCCTAATTTGTTCAAGCATTTAGTAGGGTGATTATTTCTACATTTACCACTTCTTAGACAATATTTCTTCCCTATAATCCTCTTTGACTCATTCTATATTTCATGGTGTTTATAATACCTCTGCTTCTCTTGGTTACCCTTAATGACATACTACTATAAGAAAAATTTCTCTTTCATTATAGAAAATAAAACTAGTTTGTCTTATAAGGAAGAGTTTTGAGACACTAGTGGCCTTTAGATACATGGATTATTTCTATCAAAGAATTTGTTAATCTTCAATCCCTATTTCATATAAAATAAGTAGCATACTTGGATAATCATATAAAGGTATCTTTATAATATAAAATAATATCTTCTTCATTTTTCATTAATGTAAGGAACTTCCTCTTCATCTCAATTTAATTGTCAAGAGGATAAGATATATCAAAGAATGTACCATTAAAATCAATCTATTCCATGGGTACAAATTATTCTTCCACGCACTTATTATGGATCATTGACCTCCATTGTTCAATGTCACCTTAGAGATAATATCCAAAAAGTGTAACATTTTCCTTCTCACCACATTACTAGGCCATAAATATAATCTCTAGTGACATAATCCATTTCTCAACTAGGTTTTGATTAGTAGACACACTAAATAAAGGGGGATTCAAATGCATAAATTTATCCATACTTGGTGATTCATTTTGTGTAATAATTTTTTCAATTATTGTATGTTTATTTTTCAAAACATTACTATGTCTCCCTATAATATCCATAATCTTCTCAGACCCAATACCAACTATATTTATTTCCTCATTAGGTAAATATCCACATTTTTAACAAGTATTAAAATCATTATTTCATCCTTAATAAATTTTTATACAATGAAATACATTGCATTATCTCATATTGTTTTAATCTTGTATAACTATAAATATGTTATATAAAATAAAATAAATATATAATATATAATTCCTAGAATCAAAAAAATGGATTCATTTGGGAAATAGTTAATTTCAAATCCCTCATTTTGGTAGGTAAAGAAAATGTGAATTATTCGAAGTGAATCTGCTGGGAATGTGAAACCAGATTCACAAGAAGTACCATTTTCATGAACCAGGCTACCATGAGTCAATCTCAGAACACCCTGTTGAAGTTATTAGTCCTTAGAGTATTCTTTCTATAACCCCATCCTCTTTTAGTATCTATATTGGTATCTATTTCAAGGAATACCTATATAATCACTACCTTACCATAATTCTAGGATGTTCTTGTATACTTATCATGAATGTTTATATTAGTTTTGTTCTCTCTAATATATTTTTTATTAATCAATTTTCCAAGGATATTTCTAGAATTTATTTGATTCCAACTATAATTCTACGACCCCAGATGCTCAGAGACGATACATTATTTTACTACATTGTAATGATTACAATGAATAAAATCCCATAAAATGATCAATATAACAGCCTATCAAAATATATATTACAAAATTGATACCCATAATACATTGGGAAAACAAAATAATATTGCCTACATAATTAAATGTATTAAATTAATCACGTGAATGCTTATTCAATATTATCTTCATCATAACATGGGGAAATAAACATAATAACGGTGAGATCAAATGTTAAGTAAGGGTAAATAAAAGAGATGTAGTAATGAATCAATCTATATGGAACGGAAAATAACTATGAAAATGTTCCATTTAAACAACTAAAAATGTAAAATCTTAATATGAAAATGTAATAATCTAAAATTAATGCCATAAATAAATAACGAGAAAATGAATTACATTAATACATATGTCAATGAAAAATCACATAGATAAATAATTGTAGGAACTAAATGTAGGAAATGCTTTCTTAAATCATTTTATTTTCCTAGAATATAAAAACTTATACATTTAATACCATTCAAAATACAGTTTAAATACAAGGATTGAAACCCATTTACTTTGGCCAAATTATTCATCTCATCAGAACATGTTAACGAATCATTGAGAAATATATTGATTAATTTCCACCTATCATTTCTATTCATAACTATTACACTTATTTAATAATAAAAATAAACAATATACCGTATCAAATATCTCTTTTCAATAATTAGTTTATAATTATAAATATTTTCCCAAAATAATCCACAAATTTTTAAAATAGGCACCATATGTAAAATGGTATACAGTTTATGAAATACTAAAATCCAATGAATGAGAAAATGTATATAAAAGAAAATTTACTTTGAGAAATTATTTCAATATTGTGATTGTTTCATGAGAATTTTATCAATCATAAAAGGAATTGATTGTGAAAATATAATCATTAAGAATAATCTTGAGGAGAATAATCCTAAAACAATCCAAAGTGTCCTATACAACTTTAAAACATTTGAATCATAATATCCAGAAAGGTATGAAATTTAATAAAACATATTATATAAATTGAATTAATAAATTCATTATATATCATGAAAAAAGGAATTATATACATTGAATAAAATCAAATTGGTGCATAATAACAATTAATTCTCAATGACATGTAAATTGAGAAGAAATTCCCTAACCTAAACAATATTTTTGTGGTATTTATACAATCCTTTTGTAGTTTAAAATATGTTACTAACTAATACTCGAACCATGATCTTGTTTATAATATCATATATTTATTCCTTATAAGATTTTATAGCCTGTTTGTGAACACCCTTTCATTAATTCGACAGTATTGGGTGATAATTCCCTAGTTTTCTCAAGTAAGATTTATCGTGTTATTTGTTATGATAATTACATAGATCAATGTGTAACAATTAAAAGAATGTAAAACATGTATTTATTATCATATATAATATGTATATATGTATTTTTAAGAATCTATTAAATTTTGATATTATAAATAAAGTTCACCATTTTTTTAGACGGTATGATGTTCGTATGCAAGAATGCTGCTTCCATTTTGTTATTGAATTAAATAAATTAAAACTAAATTATAATGTTACATATTATTTTTATCAAATAATATATAGTTTAAATATTTTACATATTTTTATCATAACAATCCATTATATTTTCTATGTATGCAATGAATGAGTCAAATGGATTAGATGGGGCGGTAGTCCACAATTCCTCCAGGAAAATTATCATATTTACACCCGATGGAAAAATTAAAAATATATACTAAATAGAAATTTTAGAAGAATAAAAATATTATTAATATAATATGTAACATATATAAATAAATACTTAATCCTAATGTCCACCATGATCATTTGTAATGGAAAATTAAATAATCATTTTTTGGTTAGGTAGTAGTTCTTCGTACATAGAAACAATATGTTTTATACCCATTAAATGGAATTGGGTATAATTATTGGTCAATAATATTACATAAAAATATCCTAGTATACTGAGGATACTAGTTTTCATACATAATAATGGAATAAATAGATTTTATGTGGTGGATAATGGATGTGAAACTATAAAGCTTGAGAGAAGATGTTACCTCTTAATCGGGTAACTTATTTTAGTTTGTACAAAATGGAATCTTTGGACGTCTTACTGACAAAAGGGATGAATAAATGTCATAGGGAGATATTTTGGGAATCTATTTTCATAGATAATGGAATAACCTTTTTAGTTTTAGAGGTTTTATAAATAGGGAGAGTTGGTGGCGTTTTGTAGGAAAGGAAATGTACTCACTAGGAATTTTTGGAAACATGTCAGGTGTACACATGTTCTTACCTAAACAAATTCATAAAAAAAAATTTGGACGTGATAGTGATATCCAATGGGTTTCATACATGTTTCTAGGACATTTGGGCCTATAATATAATGGTTTACTCCTTTATTAAACGAAATATTTCCTTATTAATTATAATTAATTTTTAATTACATTCACTAATAATATTGATAAAAAACTAATTTGATGTAATTAAAAATATAAATTTTTTTAATTAAAAATATGGAATTAATTTTTCCAAATTTAAATTGAAGAATTGATAGAAATTAATTTAATATTCAACCCATTAGCGGGACGATAACATGGTTTTTAACATAAAAATGTCCGTATGTTTTCTATAGAGTTATAGTCAATTTAAAAGTGGAATGGAATATAATAAATTAAATGAGATTAATTTATAAAGAAATTATATAATTAAATATTAAAAAAACATAATTTAACCTTATATATAAATTTGCTGAAGAAAAAAAGTTTTGATTTAAATTACAATATTTATAAAAAATAATTAAAAAGTGATATTTTTCCAAACAAATATCAGAAATGTCCCCTAAAATAATTTTTGTGTTTCAATATCAAATATGATATTTATTTTGACAAATTAAATCAATCATTTTTTCAGAAATAATATTTAAATTTTTTTTCGATTAAAAGTCAATACCATAGCCATTATAAAATATTTATTTTTATGTGTAAAATAGGGTTTTTTATCTTATTCAGGTAAAACATAATGGATGAATAATAAAAATTTTAATGAATATATAATATATATATTTCATTATAATCATTAAGAAATTGAAATTAACTATCTTTATTAAGAAAAATCTCATTTAGAAGCATATAAATAATAATATTTGTTTCTAGTTCATTCTTATTTTCGTTTCTCATTAGATGGTTACAAATGAATTAATTTTATATTTATATAAACCTTAAATTTTAAAAATTAATTTATTTATATTCATAACCACTAACATAATTAGTATTATGTTTCATATTATATTAAATAATAATGTTTTAATAATATACTATTATTTTTTGTGTAACATGATCTTGCATATAACACGAGCTATCAAGGAAGGTCGCACTAGCATTAAATGATAATTAAAATAATTATAAATTAATAAAAAACTATATGTTGTATTGAATAATTTTAAAATAATAAATACATAGAAGAGTATTTGCATATTATATTCTCTTATTCTCTTTGTGATGTATGTCATCCACACTATCAAATATAAAGTTGTGCATTAGAATTTATTGGTGTTACACTCATTTTCATGATATTTTATGCTTAATGTAATTTCATTTTCTTACATAGATAGTATGATCCCAATTTACCAAGTTAAAAGATTTTATTGAAAGAATTTCATCTCTTTTATAGAATTTTTGTGATTTTTCTCTCGTTAGGGAAATGTCATGGTCAATCTCTCAACAACACTCATGAAATTTCTTCTAATCATGATATTAATGATATCCTCATGTATTAATACATTTTTTACACTACTTGTTATATATGATAATGTTTTTATGTTAAATATAATCTACAATATCATTGGTCATAAATATATTATATTCCAAAACAATGTTTTAAAAAAAATAAAAAATGTTTTCAAGAGATCTTTGAAGCCCATTTTGACAGGAAAAGGATTTTAAATACATTTTATTATTTTCAATGCTTCCATAATATGATTTAAAATATATTTTTATGAAAATTAATTTCAATAATTTTTATGTTATAAAATGTTTTTATTCAGAACATAAAGGATTTTCTCTTTAGGAAATAGTTTTAAAAGATCATTTAAAATTATATATTGTATAAGATAACATCCATTGGAGTTACTCATGAATTTTGGGTGAAATTATTCAATTATTAATTTAATTTTTTTATCCAAATGTTTTATTATTTTATGCAATTATTTTTATGAAACTTGTTTCACATTTGATGTTTATATACGTTTAAGACCCACTTGTTTTTATGGGTTAGGTTTATGGTGAAATGGTTAATAAAGGTTGATTTATTAAAAGGTTGTGATCTTATTACATGTTTATAATACCATTTTAATTTCATGGTTTATGATATGATTATTTATTATCATTTAGAACATTTATGTATGATTTCAAATGAGATGGTTGGCACCTTTATCTCAATCCAATACATTGGTTCATGATTTATAAGTCATGATATTGATTAATATAGTATTGGGAATGATCCTTGACTACATAGATGGCCATTGCAGTGACCTACAACTATAGAGATGGTATTGGGTGTTAACCTATGCTTCTAATATGGCCATGGGAGTGAACTATGACAACTAAGATGGAATGGGGTGTGGAACCATACTACCAAGATGGTCTAGGTAGTGATACAATGGCTACTATGAAAATAATATTATATGATTAGGTGCCTTCCACAATTCCATGTTGTATTCCTATGTTATTCATTCATATATTATGTTCTGTATTTACCAGTGATTTATATATTATTAAATATGAATATTTATAACATTTTTAATGCATATGTTCTTTGATATTCATGATATTATCTTCAATTTTCATGATCATGTTATCAAACCATTATTCTCATGATTATGAATAAAATTCTCCCTTGATTGAAGTATCTAATATGGTTCCTATTCATGAATAACCAAGTGTAAGTTACATTATATCACATATGTTTGAGGGTTTATTTATCAATTTCCCCAAAGCACTTAACTACTATGATATTTGGCAATCCGTTTTTATAAGGTTTTATGTATTCTAGAAAAGTTGTGTAATGTTAATTTATATAGATAGTGGGTATCTATATAACATATCTCATATTCCTTCACCTGAGTGATGAATACCTGTCACATGGCTTTGCATAATCAATGTGGTCATGTTTGATGTCTTTTACATGATCGGAGTAGACATAACCATATGTTGTCTCATGATAAACCTGACTTTTCTAGAGTCTGTCATGTGGTAATGCATACATGTTAATGATCCTTCACCTGATAAAATTGTCTTGTATTCCGACAAACACATGACAATTACTCTATGTCAATAAGCAATCATATTATTATCATGATATGTCAATGATGTTTTGGGAGTTTATCCTAGCTTTTCTATAGATTATCTTGTGATAATAATGACTTGTCACGTTGAATTTCACCTAATAATCTTGTCATGTCATTAGTATATATCATGTAAATTGTGATATGTCATGGGGTTTCCATGAGATCAATTCGACTCATCTATTTTCTATCATTTGATCAATGTGACATGTAAAATGATTCCAAATGACATCATTAATCCCATGAGGTCTCTTGCAATCACGTGTCTTGAAACCAATCATGTGGCGGGTTCTTTTGAATATATTTTGGGTCTCTCATTTTATTTATTTTAATATATATTTACCCATGGAAATTATTTATGAGGTCCATATGTGAAATATTTTCCTTAGAATGGGGGCTTCATTATTATGTAAGAGTTTTCCCATGATGTTTCCAATGGGATTATTCCATAAACATTATTGAGAATATCCGAATGAAGGGTTCATATGAAACTCCAACATTAATGAAATTTACATGACCTTAATGAATTATTCCAATGGATGTTTTTATCACACATAGGGTCCATGTATCAAATCCTTTTCATGAAAATGTAATGGTAGAAAATGAATATAGAAGTGGAAGGATTAATATTTCGATCTGTGCTCTCTGAATCCAAGAAGGGGTTCCAAATCAAGACATTGGGTGGGGATACTTAACTCTTTATAGAATGAAGGTAATTTTTAAATATTCTCCTATACACTTCATGGTCACATGATTATCATACGGTCATTTTATATAAAACAGATCACATGAGGGATTCTCTGGATGCACACTAGGAGTGCCGCTTATACACAAAGAGGATCTCGGTTGAGGACTATCGACACACCTTCAGGCATGGAGTTTGCATCCTTGGTACATTCTCCGCATGGCTAGAGACTTGTGATCCATTCCCTACTGAAGCCACTACATTCAACACCATGTCAGGGAATCATAGATTTGAGGGTTTAAGCATGTCTACTGGTATTTGGGTTCGTGTAATTCACATGAATTTAAAGGCGTCTAGGAGAAGGATCTACACTTATTCACATGGGGTCCCATATAATTTCTTCACATGCATGTATGAAGACTCATGTTTCATGATAAATGAGGATACAAGACAGATTAGGGGGTGAATTTATAACATATAAACCATATTTTTATGCAAAGTTGTCATATAAGGCTAAGTGTTCTTGAATAATTTTTTAACATGTATGCTGATTCATGACTGTAGACTCCAATATGGATGTCCCACACATTAGGGGGAGGGTATAATTTATCACATCACAAATGGTTTTATCCATATGAGATCTCATTATCCTTGGAAGATCATGTCGGGGATTTTAAAAATAGTTGCCATGGATTCTTGTATGAATAGAGACTATATTTTATTAAGACCACCCATTGTTTTATTCTATAATGAAATCATGTGTTCTTTAGATGATCATGTGATGATCACTTATCATGAAATTCACACGATGAGGTATCATAATGATATATCATGATTGGAAAATTTTAACTACCTTGATAATATTTTTGATGTTTATTATAGAACAATTTATTTCTCCAGTGATTCTCAATCATTATTAATTTTCTGGAGATCCTTTACGACTCAGTTTTCTTATTTTTTTTCTTGATAATCGTGGGTTTTTATAGGTTGTGGGAGGCCAAAGGTGGAACATCTTTGTACAGTATAGAGGATATATTTCAACATAAAGGTATCAGATGCATTTACGTGATCTTCATTCATGACACAATATGATCGGATAAATCTATGTTAATTGTCATGGAAATTATTCTAAAGGTATAAGGTGTTGTGGTGATAAAGTAATTATAATTCTTACATTGATAATCATTCCTTTGGGCACATTATCAATGAATGATCTTTTGATATCCTCTAATACATTCTTTAATGATGGGTGTTTAAAATAATTCTATTTGAAATCTGATGAAAATATGTTGAAGGCAGAAGAGGATCATGGTCGCGGAATCGATTGTGTCACCTTTAGTAATTCTCTTCTCTTTGGTCACATGATAAATGAATAATGATGTAACAATCCGTTGTGATGTATGGAGATATATAAAAATGGATAATTTCAATAATTTTTTTATGTCATGATGCCTCACTCTAGTCATCTCGGTCAACCTATGATATCTGCGATGTGATGGAGAGATGGTAGTGAAATCGAACAAGTGTCCAGCAAACCAGTGGACATTGTACAATGGAATCAGGTGGTTGGGGATGAATATCCTACACTACAAGTGATTAGATGAGTTTTAATTCATGAGGTTTGGGATTATTTGAGTTTGAGTTCATGAAGAACTAGAGCAGAGTGGATGGATGTTATTAGATGGAGGCACGCTTAAAGATTACAGATCATTGGGTGGCATGATCAGACGGTTCATATTCATTGTCTCTATAAAAATCACATCCCACATTGAAATACCATGATTTTTCCCTTATGGAATGCAAACCACATCTTTACTTCAAATTATCGATCCAGCAATGGGGTCAACATTCATACCAAATGAATCATTTCCACCACCTGAAAATCAGCCCACCATATCTTTGTCGTGGGTTATGCATGCCTTTGAAATCACAAACCATGGGCCCTATACACTGACACACTTTTCACATTCAATGGATGGATCCAATTTTATCACATTAGGAATGGTCATCTTATGGTTCATCATTGGCCTTCAGTTGAATGAGAATGATTAGATTGTGTGGGACATATTTATATGGATAAGGGTGGCATCAAAATTATGAAATTCGTGGAATAATATTAGAATTTTAAAGGTCCAAAGTCTATCTATATAAATAATCATTCATATATGTCATTCCAAAATATTACCCTAATCTTTTGAATGATCCTAAAATCTTAAACGACAAAGTGTGAAATGCACACCTTCTGGTGATAAAAAAATGCCCCACCTCGGAATGAGATTTTTAGTAATGAAAAGTATATTATTCAAGGATATTCAGTGAAAAAGTGTGAAATGCACAAATATTAGTGGTAAAAAATGACCCACCATAGAATGTGATTCTTAATATTGAGAAGAATATTATTCTAAGGTAAAATTGGATCCATTTTCCTCATATATAAATGTTTGACAATCCATGATACAAAATTTCTTGAGTGGATTTGTCCTAAGAATTTTTTAGGAATTATCAAGTGTTATAATGATGATATATCTATCCAAAAATACTTGTTAGAATTCAAGACAAGAGGTGGATTTGTCTTAGAGCATGGATACCTTGAAATTAGAATATATATGAATTCAGAAATGGAATAGGGATTGGGTGAAATGAAAAATGTCTCTAAATATGAATTAAGTCACATGGATGTCCTTATGTATCTCATGAGGGTTTGAATCAATCCACATGTATTTCTGAAATGTTCCAATATGTGAATGAAAATCATGCATAGGGAACATATGCTCATGGATGAAGAACTCTATGATGAATTTCCAAATGTAAATCTATATCAAACATATAAGGTTGGAGGTCATGATTTTTTATGAAGTCATAGGTATTAAGCCATGTTATTGTGGACATTTTAGGTATATAATCCATGAGCCTTCCATTATTTCTAACAGAAAATAGATCTTATAACCTGGATTTGAATTCTTAACTTTCAATTGGATGTTGTTATAGAACTGTTGATGAATTCTCACTCACATGAAATCATTTATTGATGCACCTACTCAAGTGGTCTTGTGACTATTTGATTATCCAGGACAATTTGGAAAGGTTCTCCTTACCAATTGTGAAATTATATAACATTATCCTATCTCCGGTGACATAGAGATAATAGATTTTATCCTTCTATGTCTATAAAATGATCCCCAACGACTTTGTATCTCTTTATTTTAATTCACTATCTTTTTACTAAGATTTATATAGTTGAAGACTTAGAGAGAATGGACCAGGATTTTGCGTAGGTCACATTCTTAGGTGTTTTAGACCTATTTTTTTGTTCATCTTCCATTTCATTTTGAAAATGATTAATGTTCCATATGTCATAAAATGTGTATTTTCATTGAGTAGATACACAAATTTTTTCTCAGGCGACCAAATAAGGTTTTAATATTATCGTGTATCATAACTCCAACGGTTTTAAAGTCCTAAAAGCTAGACTGTAATTATGTTTTATTTTAGGGTATTTGAGATTGAGCCTTTGTTGTACTATATTTTATGGTATTCTAGATGATACCATCTTATCGCTATAGAATAGGGTCAACTTTCTCTAACCATTATGGAATATCTGGTTTTCATACTAGAGATGACCCAAAAATACTCTGGTGTGCTGAGTTTTTCCATGGTGATACTAGGGATCATCAGGACTAGTGCTCCTTTAATACATAGAGGATATACCTTGTGTCGACATGTTATATCACCTATTGATTGATGTCATGGACATGAAATGATGATCTACAATCTTTTACATGGGATATGGAAGGAAATATGGCAGAGGGGGAAATTCTCAAGTTACTAGGACTATCTAGATAGTTGAAGTGTGGGTGATATAAATGATAATCCAAAACTCTGTGTCAAGTAACATGGATTTGGATAGACATTTTGGGGATGTCCCTTAACACTATGGGGAGTCATATTCTATCATTGTGTCAACTAGTATTATTTGGATTGAATCTCATTTCATTAAATGGAAAGATTCAGGTTTATTCCCTTATCCATCGATAGTATTTACATTAATAAAAGATCCTTACATATTTCCAAAGATCATGAAATATTTGATAACAATAAAATGTCTATATGATGAAATTGTGTATGGGAGAAAAGAAATCTAGTAAGAGATCAACAACACTAGTGCAATCCGAATACTATGTTATGAAGATTGATCCCTACAACCCATCATTTAGAATCATGAGGTGTGGTACATCAACAGTTTAGGAATTAAGTGATCCATTACAAACATGAGAAATGGTACAAAACACGGTGATACACATCAAGGATATCATAACCAATGGAATAGTCTAGTATAAAAATTTTAAATCATATTCCAAAAAAATCAAGTTATAAGGGAGCTATGGGATAGTCACACAATGGATATCATAAAAGACAACGTGGTGCTAAGATCCACACTAATGGCGCCAACCTAAGATGATCTAGAAGACCCATTCTATTCGGCCTTGAAGTCTCTGGTTAGTGGGATTGAGCCCTTCTACATTGATATAATGGTCAACTAGATATATATTTTATAGTGGTTATGAATGGTTTTCAATAACCCAATAATATTTAAATCATAAAGTGTAATTTATGAAAAAATGTAAGATACCATAAGGGTTCGATCAACCTAAATGTTGTGCCACAACCTCGCGAACAGATTCTCATGGAGAAGAAGTGGTAAAAATCACGACTCTAATTTTTCCATGGGCTAGGGGGTTTAGCGAGCATATATTTTCTTTAATTAGAGCTCCCATGTAGACCTAATGAGCTGTAAGAATTTTATTTTCACATGTATTTTTGCCTAAACTATAGAGATGAATAATTTCATGAGCAAAGACTCAAACTTTTCTCAGATATCCCTTCTTATGTTTTTAAATTGACAATTTGGTGCCACTTTTTCTTGCAGTTTATGTTATTTTGATTATCAGCATTATAGTCTATAATATATGTTCATTCAACTTCAATAGAATCACATGTATTTTAATGTATTGAAACTTGTTAACCTAATATGGGATATGTTTTACAAGATCCCAAATAGGATTCTCAAGGTCAATATAACACAATAAAAAATATAATTGGGAGATTGAAATTTCGTAAATCATGGCTTGAGTTTCACTATTCATGTGTAAATATAGGGTACACTCATACTAGGGATATCATAAAAAACTGTGGGTTGATAAGCTCTACCATGATGATGTCAGGATCATAAGAATCATAAGGCTCTTTATATTGGTCCAATAGGTATATGGTCAGTTATTTATAGAATTTATGGGTTGATATCATGATGAATAATATAAATATATATTCCATCTTGAAGGTAAAAGAATGTTTTTTTTACTTGAGTTGATTGATACATAAAGTGTGATATATGGGTTGAGGTATATTAAAATATGGCTAAATCACATTAGGATCTGGTTGATTGGGGTTAAACTCTTATAGTCCTTTGGTAAGTAACGATGATAGGTGATGGTTTGTATAGTTTATCGTAATGTAGGTGGGATATTTTTCATGAAATTATAACATAATGTGAATAAGATAGTCACCTTATAGTTTACCTTCATATGGTAAGGAAGAATTATTTGGGAAGTTTTAACATCATGAATCCATGTTGTTTTTCTTACAGTTTAATGTCATTTTGAAAGGAAATACAATTTATTAATTTATTGTCTTAAGGAAATGTTGTGGGAACCAATTTTAACGATCAAAAATGTTAAAGTCAATCCCATAGTCAAAGTCTATGTGTTATTACAAATATATTGAAAATAAGAATAAAATACAAATAGTTCCAAAAGGCCATTCATTTTAACATCATGTATAGAGGATTTAAATATCCCAATATGAAATTGTGTTACTGTTATTGGTACCATGGATAGAATTATGGTCACCATTACATATCCCATGGTGATGAAAATGAAGCAAGACATATTTATTAGAAGGGAAATAACCTACACAGGTTTGACACATACGTATAGGTCAGAGTTATTTCTGTTTATTATTGTATCTAGAACTAGTATTGAAGTCCCATAATTCACTATGTATTCAATAATAATATGAATCGACCCACAATTAGTTCTTTAGAGACTATGAAAATTAATTTCATGCGACGGGGGCACATGTTATTCGATTTTTGGTCTTGAATTCATGACTGATATGAGCTCCTCTAAATCTATTAGGCAACATTCATCTGGGAATGTTTTTACTGAGATTCATAATCCCACATGATCCATGCTTGGTGTGAGAAAAAAGGAACGAAAAGGGTCTGACTCACCATATAGAGAAATTAAAGAATAAAACAATAACATTTCATATCATGTGGGAGATTGACTCAGATATAAGATAGATGTGTCCCCACATGTCTCATTGGACCTGATAATCAATACATGTTTAGATCTTGAGTAACCATTTAGTTTAACACCATGCAATAAGAATGAATGTGAATCAATGTGAATTAATATTGATATCATAGATCTGTGCATTTTTAAGTTGTATGGGAATGATTTTAGTCATGTAATTTAACATCTTCTGGTTAGGATGATGGATTACCTTGAATGAAGCGGAAGAGTGTTTTTTGGTCTGTAATGTTTTATTTCATGCAATAATGAAAATTTTCATTTAGTTTAATTTCACCCAATAAAAATATTGGATCACACATCGTGTAAGTAATGTAATCCTATAGAAGATCACAATAATAGATATTTGGAAGTCACTATGAATCATATTATGAAAGGAATCAAACAATACATAGTTTTTAGAGGACATTGTTGTTTATCTTTATGTTGATAGAACAAGAACCATTGATTTTAATGTCATGTGGTTAATATAAAAATCATACAATTAAATTTCATGTGGTTAGGACAAAACACCCTAAATTTTAACATCGCATGGTTATGAATACACCCCATATAGAATAACATCATGTAGTTAGGATTAATATTGAGTCTTACCTTCATGTGGATTCCCATAAAAATCTTCGATGCGTGATATGAATGATTTCATCTTTAGGGTCAGTGATGATGTTGGATGCGTTAGCCAATGTATTGGTGATAACATGATGCAATTTGAACTCTGTCATAAATACCCTAGAATAAATAGTTATGGGGTCTATTACATCCATTTTAATGTCATATTGTCCATTGGTATGATTTATCACCAATTATGATTCCCCATTGAAGTTCCAAGAAATCATGTGCAGGTGTATACCTATTTATAACCTAATGATGAGGGATTGGTATTCTGCATTATTATTTATGCTACCATTGGATAGTGAGAAAGATTACGCTAAACATATGTGACTACAATGAAAAACACAATCCACATACCTTCCTGATTTAGCATTAGGGTTTTCATCCTTGTAATTATAAGACTTTGGGATGTACCATCAAATTACGAATATCATGCCAAGGGAATGTAATAGGCATAAAAGAAATCATTATCTAGAATATGAGTGTCTTCCGGTGTATTTTTTGGTGCATTATGTGCTGCAAGGAATCTATAAAAGATTTTCCTTTTAATATCTTCTTATCAAATCAATATGAGTGACCATTGGTATTTTTGGTGATATCATCATTTGGCTAAGGTTGTAGAGAGTATTCATTAATCCTAAATCATTTTCCTGTCTGAGGAGGGTTCCCAAAGAGCATTCTGTGGTGTCAAAATATAAGATGAGTGTCCTCCCCTTCACCAGAGTCATCAATACTGGTGGGTACTACTTGTTCTTCCTGATTCACTGTAAGACATTTTGATAGAAGAAGGGTGAATCCTGACGGATGCATGTTTGAATTCTCTTTGCTCATTGGGGTTGCTAAGATTTTTCATATCCCCATATTAATTCTGTATGTGAATTAATATAATGTTCCAAGATAACACATTTTTTTAAAATATGGATGGTGCATGGACAGAATACCAGGGCAGTATAGAAATTAAATAAAAGAGTTACATGAGTCTAAAAAATGGAAGCATATTACAATATCTATTATGAAATGGAAGTAAGTCATCAGGGATTTCATCAAGCCTAGTAATGTCTTGATTGACTCATTTGTTTGCAAGACCATCAGCAACCATGTTAGCTTCATGATAAATGTGAGTGATGATGTAGTTGGTGTCGTGAAGATCACGGATGCAGTCCATCCAGTGAGTGGTGATTGACCATGCCAGATGTATCACGCCATTCCAAATAGCTTGCACAACAGTGGTCGAATCACTCTCAATCCAGAGGTTGTTCCAGCCATGTTGTTTAGAAAAAGAGACAGAATGAATCATACCCATCATTTCAGCTTCCAGAGAGGGAGAAATGACACAACTAACATAGAAGAAACCAATGATCTGACCAGTGTGATTTCTGAAGACAGCGCCATAACCCGGAGGACCAGGATTGCCTTTGAAGGCGTCATCCACATTAACCATAATCCATCCTGTAAGTGGTGCATGCCAGAAGACTTCAAAATTGCGGTGTGGTTGGAAAAAGTTTCTGGCAATGCATAATCAACGAAGGATGCTAAAGTCTAGAACAGTGCTGTTTCAGTGACCCAATTGGATTAAAGAAGCTTCGTGAATGGCAATGGGGATCCGAGTTTTACCTGATTTAAGATTGGGTGAGCATTTATTATGAATAATAGCATTTCTATCATAACATATCACATGGTGAAGTTCAGCGACATCAGCAAGAAAGATATTTCTAATTTGTTAAGAACTATTATGATCCACATATCTTTTTAATTACGTTTTGGTAGAGTCATGCATCCACCATATGCAGTCAAAAATATCAAAAATATAATTCCAAAGAGAAGAAAATGTGGCACAAGAAAGAAATAGATTGTTAGCATCTTCTCTGTGATGGTTGCATAGGCTTCATTTAGAACAGAGTTGAGAACCATACGACTGTAGACGATCATCAGTGGCTGTCTGCTATGAGAAAGGCACCAGATAAGTGTAAATTGTGAGGGTTTTATCCAAGGATTGTAAAAACAATTTATCCAACAAAAATCATTATCATAATTTCAAAATAATTGTTTGTAAATGTTTTTAGAATCAAGCATACCATTGTGAGCAGGTTCCCAAACTATGAAATCATCAGCGTTTGATAAGGGATAGGTATCAATGAAATTCATAATGTTAGAAGTAATATGATCATTAAAATAATTAAGAACATCTATAATAGAGAGGTTTGTGTTCCCATGACTTTTGTCAAGGGAATCCATGGAAATTAATGGAGCTCCAGCCCAGTTATCTAACCAGAAGTACAGGGAGGAGTTTCTGGAGGCCATCCACCTGGAGTAACTAATGATGGTGGAAAAGGAATGCTTCAAGGATGGGCAGATAGAGGAGGTAAGAAATGAAGTATTGCCTTTATTAAGTTTCGGAAGAAATATTTTTTGGAGGAAGTCTATAGACTCCGAGTTATTATAGAATAATTTCCCAGTGATCCTAGCTTTCAGAGCCTTATTAAAATGTTTGATATTTTATATGCTGATACCTACTTTCTCAATTGGTTGACAACAAGTAGACCAGGGTATGGTGACAAGTTTTTGTTCCACGGTGCCACCAATCTAAACCAAATTTTTGATTGGGGTGTTCATTTTTTTAATAAGACTAGTAGGCCAGTTGTAAATCATCATAGAGTAAACCACTTTAGATATAGTTATGGATTTGACCAGATAGATTATACCTGCTATAGAGATAGATTTACCATTCCAAGAGGAAAGTTAGTTTGTAATTTGTTTGGAAATATCAACGAAATGATAGGATTTGGGTCTTCCGCAAAATATGGGGACACCTAGGTACTTGAAAGGTTGAGAACCCTCTTTTATTGCTAAGTCGTTTATAATGTTGCATTTCCTATTAGATGGAAAAAAATTTCCAAAGTAAATATAAGATTTGTTACAACTAATGATTTGACCAGAGGCATCCTCATATTGTGCAAGGGAATTTTTGAGAGTGCGTATATTTCTATTATCACTTTGAATAAAGAGAATGATATCATCAGCATACAACAAGTGAGTAGGAGCATTTAGATTACGCGAAACATGGATGGGTTTTAGTTTGTTTTGATCGACCAGATATGTGAGTAGTCAGCTAAGATAGTCCTCTGCAATGGAGAAAAGGATGGCAGAAAGTGGGTCCTCCTACCTGACAACTTTTGAACATTTGCAATAACCCCTGGGAGAACGGTTAATTAGAATGGATATGGAGGCCAAATTGAATAAAGAACGAATAGTAGTGGTAAAATCATCACTAAAACCAAAAGATTGAAGCACATTAAAAATAAATCTCCATTCCATGGTATCAAAATCTTTTTCAATGTCAAGTTTAATGGAAATATTAACACCTCTGTTTCTTTTGATTAAGGTGGTAAAGCCTTCTGAAGTAAGTCCAATGCAATTTTGGATGGATCTACCTTTAATAAACCCAAATTGACTACAATAAATTAATTTTTCAGTGATCGAAGAGAGTTTTCTTACAAATATTTTCGTGATGATTTTATAGAGGGTGTTAATGAGGGGAATGGGCCTGAAAGAATAGATCTCAGAAGCATTGTCAACCTATAGAATTAGACAGAGAAATTGAGCATTTAGACTATGAGGGAGGACAACATTGGAGAAGAAGGATTTAACAATCTTACAAACATCAATGTTAATAATATTCCATTAGTGCTGAAAGAAACCATTACTAAAACCATCAGTGCCAGGAGCACTATCAAGGTTTAAATTGAAGACAATGTCTCTGATTTCACGATCATGAGGGGTGCTAAGAAGAAAGATGTTATATTCGTCGTTAACCACTGTCGGATTTATCTCAGGTAAGAGGTCCTTATTTCTATCAGGGCCATTAAATACAGATTCAAAATGGGACACAATATGGTTCAAAATATCATTTTCATTATCTAAAATGTTGTCACCGTCGTTTAAAGAGGCAAGAAGTCTATAATCTTTCCATGCTCTTTAAATGGAATTATAGAATTTAGTATTTCTGTCTCCATCGGATAACCATTTAACTTTAAAAGTATGTTTTCTCATTCTTTCATTAATGTGATCAAAGAGTTGAGTTTTGTTGAAATGTTGATTTCATGGCTCAGATTAGTGATAATGTCTGATTTTGTTCTATTGTTTTGAATCAGTTCCAAATCATTCTCAAGGAGGAGAATATACTTGTACATTTGTTTGACATGAGAGCTACACCAATCTTTGAGCATCTGTTTGAGAGATTTTAATTTGGAAGGGAATGAAAAGGCATCATTGCAATGAGTCATGGAAAGCCAAATGTTCTTAACTATGTCAGTGAATTCATTGTTGGAGAACTAGGAATTATTAAATATAAAGGGGAGAGGACATTTAGTAGTGTTTGTTGAATCATTGACCAAAATTGGGTGTTGATCAGAGTACATCTTATGAAGGGTGGTGCTGGAAATATTGCCCCATTTATCTAGGGCAGTAGCATTTGTGAAGGCTGAATCATGTTTGGAGGCAACCACTCTGTTATATTGTTTTCTATACCAGGTGTATTGGGAACCCGTTAGATTTATTTCAGTAAGGTTATTGTCATCGATGGTGGTTTTGAATTCTCTCGTGGAGATCGAAGCATGTGAAGGACCAATTTTCTCACAATAATCCAAGAGATCACATAATCATGTTTTATTTAAAAATTTAATGTATATCTCTTTTCCTTAGAGGGGGATGAAAATAGTTTGTTACTGTATGTTCTTATTCTATCATGAGATTTATCTTCGTCAGCTCATTTATCATAGTGCTTACACCTTCCTTTAGTGAATTAGGGTAATTTCTATGTTTATAATTATATTAAACTAATTCTCATTTTTTGGAGTAATTTTTAGGTGAAAAATAAAATTTAGGGGATTATCCTTAACAGTAATGGTGGTGGAGGCTCTTAGAAGTGACTTCATCATCCCATACTATCTGAGTCTTCGAAGATAAATGTCAGAGCTGATTTAATTTTTCACCATCTATGAGGATAAGAGGTGTTAAAATCTCAGTGCATATATCTGCTACCTCGACCAGAATTATGGGGAGAACAAAATAGCCATTAATCATACACCGAGGATTCACATAGCTAGTTCCCAAGCCATTAGGAGTTTCTACCAATATATCATCATCTTCTATTGTTTTCTTACCTCGCTTATTTTAATAATTATCTTCATCACATGAGGATTCACATTTCTCGAAGGATTATTTGTCACTATGAAGTATTCTGACCTTAACATCTGATGTTTATGATGTCTCATAGAGCTTGAAATGCCATACCGTTTTTCATCCTGTGACTAGGACAAGTTCCATTCAATATAAAGTCTTGTGGTAAGGATGTATATTTGGGAAGATGAAAAAATATGGTGGATCTATTTGTCCTTACATATCTCATTAGAAATGTTAATAAATATGTACATAGATTTAAAAGAGACAATGAGTTTAACTTCACATAATAAGGAATAAATATATTCCTCTTAAGGACTTGTAGTAAGGTTACAATCAATCCAATTTAACCACATCCTATAATGATTATATCCATGAAGATTATAATCCTACAAAAGGAAATTAGCTGTGCAGTTTAATGTCTTGTTGTAGGGAAATTATCTGTATAGTTTTAATGTCATTTAATAAAGATAAGATCCATGTAGTATATCATATTTTGGTAGGGACATTAGCTGCGTAGATTAACATCATGGGGTATTAATGATATCTATGCAGTTCGATGTCTTATTTTATGGACTTTAACCATGTAGTTTAACATCATGTGGAATGGAAAATATAAATGTAGTATTATATCATGTGGTAAGGACATTAGCCATGAATTTTTAATATCATGATGTAAGGAAAATTTTTATGACATTTGTCATCTTGATTTAATGATGAGTGTGAGTAACCTATCCTGAGATAGGCATTTCTGAAGGATCAGGGACAACTCTAACACATAATGCATGAATTTTGAGATCTTTCATCATTATTAAGCCTATATATACATCTTCCACTAATCAATCGTTGAGGAAAAAGCATCATTCTATAGTGTACCTGAGAATTCGATGGTAGGAGAAATAATTTTCATGGCCTATCAAACCTGTCACATGTATATTTATCATTATTGGGAGTTCTACACAACTTTTTTCCCTAGCCTAGTTAAAATAGTTTGAGACATGCTTCATTGGGAATGAATGTTCTTTTTTCAATCATGATTTGAATGATGGCCGCTTAACATTGAGAGTTATATGGATCATGTTTGGTTTCAAAACTATTGTAGGTTGTTCAAAGTTACTAGGTTACTAGAGTGGGCATTCGGGTGTTGGTGGTTCTAATATCCCCATTTCCATCTGCACTTGAAGCCAGTCTTTAAGGAAAATTCAATCACCAATTCTCTGCCTCAGATATCGATAGTGGGGGAAGTGATTGCCTTGGACTATCAACCCTTCCTTCTTATTCTTTCTTATCCTCAAGAAATTTATCTAAGTCATTATTCATGGAATAACTAAAATACCATGGAACATGTCTTGATAGGATTGAATATACCTGCTGTTTTCTATCTTCAAGAGATCGATGATCATTTTTTTTCTACCAAAAATCATATATATGTCCATTTGTGAAGGAATATGGTTAATCATGGTGATTGTGGTATAGAATCTAGTTCATTAATGGTCTAGGGTCAGGTACTAAAGCATTGGGGGAGTTTGGTGATATAGAAAAATCCCATTGGTTAAAAGGCCTTAACTCACACTACTACAAAACACGCCATTAACGTCACTACATTTAGTCAGACCTTGTATAATGCATCGAGAAATTCCTTATTTATCATCACTAAAAAGTTTGATGATAAAGGTCCATTATTATATAAAATGATTAAACAAATAAAAATAATACAAATAATAATTTTATTAATTAAATATTTTTTGTTAAAAATGAATAAATTGAATACACACACACATATATATTTTAGGAATTAATATATATTATTTGATATATATATATAATAAATAAATAAAAATAAATAAATAAATAAAAATTTAAAATTTGTACATTAAGGAAAATATTAAACATTTATTTAATAAAATATTTATTGAAAAAAATTACTAAATTAAATGATCAAATATATATATTATAAATATTAATAAATAATATATTTTAACTTAATATATATATAATAACAATATTGTATGAATAAAAAAATTAAAAATTAAAAATTAATATATTATTTAAAATATTATTATTGAGAAAACTATTAATAAAAATTAATAAGTAATATATATATATATATATATATATATATTAAAAATTTTAATACATAATATATATTTAATATAAATATATATAGAATGAATAAAATATTAATTAAAAACATATTAATGTGTAATTCATTTTTAATATTGTTAGATTTTTCAATTAAACATATATTAAACGTAATGTGTTACATTGATTTCACGTCTATATATAAATGTAATTAATTTATTTTTTTATGAAAACACACAAACAAATATATTTATGTGGTATATTGAAACACATAAATATAATATTTATGTAATTTATTCAAATATTATTATATTTTGTAATTTTGTTATAACATGATACAATTAATATTTTATGTTTTTAACTATCCAATATAATTCAATTATTTTAAATACTATTACATTTTGGGTATTTATTTTTAAATTTTTTAAATTTTTTTTGTTTTTGGAAATAATTTTTTTATTATTTATTTATATATATTTATTTAGTATGTCTAATTATTAAAAAATATGTATTAATATTTACATTAATGTATATATATATATATATATCCATATTTTTTAAATAATTTATATTTACTAAATTAAACATATCAATTTTTTGAATATTTGTAAATTGTACTCATTTAAAATTATTCAATTTCACTATTTTTTAAAATTCATTCATATAAGATTATATATCCAATAATAATTTTAAAAATATATTAGTAAATAAATATTTATAAATAAATATATTTATAAATGTATAATTTCTATATTTATTATTAATATATTTTTACTTATTATAAATAAATAATTGTTACTATGTAAATATATAGTTATATATTTATAAATAAGTAATTAAATATATTTAGATAATTATATAATAATAATAAATTCATTTAATTAATAATAATTATAAATATTTTATTTTATATAAAAATTTAGAGCTGATAAAAGGAATATTTATCACCTATTTTGTAGCGCTATTAAAGATTGGTCTTTATCTCCACTAAAAAATTATTTTTGAATACAATACTTAATTATACTAAAACTGTAGCGCTGATAAAGATGTATTTCATTATCCCTTTTTAGCACTAATAAAAATCCATTTTATCACCATATATCAATTTAATGTTGAAAAATGTATATTTATCAGAGCTTTTCTAGAAGCAATGTTAAAAGTTTCCCTAATAAATTTTAAATAACCCTAACACCGAATTAGCCACTCATGAATATCAAGATCTCTAAATACTCCTCTAATTCCACCGTGACTTAGCAATGTTCCATTAGATGAATCAAGGATTGAATCCAATGTATGTTATTTTCATCTTTTCCTCTATCATTGATTGATATTTTGTGTTCTTCATCTTGGGTTTTTTGCGATGTTCTTAACCATGATGAACCCTACAACACTTATCCATTCCAAATAAATAAATCGAGTGGATCAATTATATTTTTTCCCTCTCTAGGCAATGTTTTTTAAGGAGAATGATGTTTTCATATGGAAGGTCGGTCAACATTTGTTTAGTGTCTGTTATAGATAAACAAAATATAATTATGCACACTCTACAACAAAGGTATTATTATCTGTATTCCTTTGCATTGACATAAGGCATTACTAATAAAGAACTTTGTTTGAGGTTATTTTCAAAAATAAATTGGGAACTATTTTGTTATAATTGGTCAAACATTTTATAAAATGGAATTAGAGTGATGTAGAGATATTATAATTGATTATATCCAAAATAAAATAAAAAACATTACATACATAAAAAAGTAATCCCTAAATATGTCTTGATAACATAATTATGTTGGGTACATGAGTTACCATATGATTTCTAGGTTTTTTTGTTTATTTTTTCCATGACTTTTCTTCTTGAGTGTCCAACCACTTTTTTAAGTGAATATATATAGGAATCAGTATGAATATATGAAATGTCATGTTTATGTTTGTCATCATCTAATTTTTTTCTGAGATTCAATTATAAATATATATGTATATAAACCAGAATAAAAAAATTAATTGAATATTCATACTTAATTATTAGTAGTGATTTTTTTATAAAACATATTAATTGATATATTTTATTTAGAAACCCCCTTTTTCAATACATTTAATAAGTTTTTTCACACTTATATTTAATCTAATTCATCCCACAACATTAAAATTATTTTTAATGTATGGAAAGACTTAATAAAAACTAAATGAATGATAGAGAGAGGGTAAGTGGTTTTACATTTAATATATATTATTTTGTTCTTATTTTTGAATGAATATTGTTTTTTGGACGAAGAAAATTATGTGAATCTCACCACTAATAGAGAATTTATCACCACTCTGACCACTAAATCTCTATAGGAAGGATCCAATGAACATACTATGTGTACTAGAACTTATATAGATCATAATTTTTTAAAGTAAATTGAATATTTACATCAAGTTATGTGGTATAATTTCCAATAATAGGAACATATAGTATCAATGGATCCACTATTCATTTAAGATGATATATCATAATAATAAAATTAAGATTAGATGAAAGATATTCATGACATTTATATGTGTGTAAAATTCTATATTAATGCTGAAAATATGTTAAAAAATTACCCATTAAAGGGATGTATGTTATTGGAGGGATCTTTTGGTAGATCAAAGAAAATATCCAAAATTGGAAGCTGAGGAATCCTTCAAATTAAAAAGTGATGTCAAATGCTAGTGGGATGAGATTAATTTATTAAAGATCATTATATTAGAGGTATTAAAATTTTTCCTCAATTGAGGATACATTTTCAGAGGTTCCATAATTGTAGGTTTCTAGAACACTTTCATCCATATTTCCTTTTTGTTGTAAATCATTTTTATCGACGTGGTTATTTGGGGAACCTTTGTTGGTTTTTTAGATATTCCATATTGGAATGTTCATTAGATAAGAATGGTATATTATTTATGGATTACTAGTCTATTTATAATGAGGGATATGGTTCTTATATAGTGATAGGTAAAATCCATGTACATTATACTCTTGCTGATGGTCATAGGTCACATAAGGATCATATACTTTATTTATGAGAATCTTATATTTCATCTAGGATTTATATTAGACCTTATTCATAATGTTATTAACATAAATATTCTCTTTAAGTAAACATATGGAAAAAGAGTAATGTATGCCAATTTTATTTATGATTTTCTTATATATATATATATATATCCCTCCATTACCTATATCTACATAATTCCACCCCTACTCTATAAACTCATTCTGGAGTCATAAGAGACCATTGTAAACTACATCAAAATATATTATAGTAAAAGTACCTTACAACACATAATAGTCATGAAGAACATAAATAACTTTTCATAAAAAACATCGATGATTTTATCAAAAAGGGTTGTGTAAATATGGATTCATTTAGGTAAGATTTTAATACAATACAATAAAGACTATGATTAAAAGTCAATAATTTCCGGCATCTTGCATGAAATCTGTTACTATCTTCAGCAGATATATGACACATTAGTAATACAATATGACAAACCTTGACAACCTTTATTTAATCCATATTCTGATGGTCGATTAACTCTCATACCATAATGGTGGATTGGAATCACTATTTCACACAAGCCATCTTCCCATAGAGGCTTCTAAACTCTTCTTACAATGTTACATCTTGGGGATGTTGATGGGAAAATAAATCCCCACCCACCACATAGTTATGAACACATTATAAAGTGGAAAACATGGACTTCATTAATTATATATCATAGCGAGATACCATTTCAAAAGAATTACTTTCTATAATATATTATTTCAAATTACTTATATTATCCAACCTAATTAAATGTTTAGAATTTTTGAATTAGAAAATGTGATGAAAATAAATAATGAAAAACAACTTCAATGTACAACTATCACAATGAAAATATGGGGTATGATTTATAAGGGAATAAAATGGTATGTATTTTAAATAAATAATAAATGTTTAATTATGTTATTTGAAACAAAAAATATTCCTCTATTTATATGATGATTGATGAATCACAATATGAGGACACTTCTAGCTCATATCATGTCCTATGTAAGGAGTCTCGTGAAAATAAGGAGGAAAAATTAGTTGATTGAATTAGTAAAACAAAATGGGAAGAATGTGTATGTATGAAATAATTATTATTCATTATGAAATATAGAAATATTACATAAAATCTATATTTACGATCATATTTTTTATATGATTTACACACAAGAGTATGTAATGATCATATAAGGAGGAAAGCTTCTTTCTATAGAATTGAAGCAACCTGATCAAAGTGGTCATGTTAGAGGATTGTGTTTTGGAGTCTCTCATAAAAAATATTTCATGTGGATAAAAATATATGAAAATACATATAATATTTTAAGATGATTATAGACCTGAATAGACTCTCAAAAATATATTATTTTTTGTTCTGGTGTGGTAGACCAATGTATTAGAAAGGATCAAATCAAACTAGTGGTGGAGAAAAGATCCATACATGAACCTAATTATCCCAAAATATTTGAGGCTTGTATGTCCCCCTGATATCATACCTTACGCATGGTAATCAATTTTTCAGTACTCTTTCCCCTAATGGATATTAATGAAACATCCAAAAACATTAACTTGATAAAATTAGGTTGGGAACAGTTGAATGTTGTTTGTATCTATAACCACCAATGTAACATCCTGTTGTTGTTGTGTAAAATTAATAATATTCCAAGAGACAAGATACTGAAGAAAAAACTCCCCAAATATCACTTGAGAGTGCAGATTTATGTAGCTAATGAGATAAGAACATAGTTTCCTATTCCACATCATTGTTCAAATTTTACAATGGTCTAAATTTTCTATTGGATCATTGATTTTATTAATATTTTCATGACTTATTCTATATCCCCTTTACTAATTTTATATGAAATGTGCATAATTTGTGGGAAATATATTATTTTAATACTAAGTATAATTTTTGAGCATTTTTAGAAATAGTTCAATTGAGTCAGTTTACTATTTTATTAATACCTCTCAACCTACTGATTCAAATTGTATGGTTCTATTTCTATAGGATTTCTAATTAAATATACAACATTTTTTTATAAGGGATGATGAGATAATTCTTTCATTTTAAGTCTCATATGGACCACACAAGGAGGCCTATAGAATTTGTGATAAAACTGGACCACCCTTGAAGATTTAATTGTTGGGATCAATCAGGAAGTCTAAATTATTTTAATCTCCTTCAATGTTTGGGGGATAATTATAGGAGTATCATATAAAAATTTCAAGTCCCAACACTAAGAAAAAGGGTCCCAAATGAAGCGTTTAATTCCAGCCCACCATTATGGCCGGGAATTAAAATCAGTATAGTATTCATGACATATCTCATGATGTAAGTGTCAAATCGAGATGAGATTTTGTTGTGTGAAACAAAATATATACGAGTCCGAATTTTTTGAATAAATCAGTCAAATTTTAAGGAATCATCATATTCAAAAGCTCTTTCATATTTTGGACTTCAAAAATACTGGATTGAAATGGAGTGATTAAAATTGTTTAATGATCCGGCCATAACGTTGGCTAAATAGGTCCAAATGACTCCAAATTTTGAGAGAGGTCCTACAACTTTATTATCTAAAACATTTATGAAGAAGATATTTGGATATTTGGATTTCTGAATATCCAAAATGGATATGCAAGTGGAGGGACATATTGGGAATGAAAATAGTCCACTCATTGGGTTATAAATACTCGCCCATTCTATTCTTGGTTGGGGTTGGCATATCAGAGTAGAGGAGAACATTTTGTCACGACCAAATCCTTGAAAAGGGCTTGGGAGGTCCTTCCATACTCATGTTTTCAGTTGATATACATTTCCACCTCTCTTTCTTTTCACTTACTTTCATGTTCTTCATTTTTTTGTATTCATGTATGCCTCTTTCTTTGTAATTATGGTTTAATGCAAGTTACTTCTTCAATATCTCTTATTCTCATCCACCTTCTGTAGTTTAATATTAATGATCTTAAAATAGTTTAAATTCAGTTGAATCCCCTTCCCTTCTTTTTCTTCCCCAATAAATCTAAAATCCGTTTATTTAACATGTAGTTTCCATGGAATATTGGAACCATAAATAAACCACCGTCAACAATCTCTAGATTGAGATTATAACCTTAGGTTATGTTAATGCTTGGATTAAGGCCTTAACACTTAGGAATTGTAATCAACATCATCTTGTGACATAGGTGTTAATTTAAGGCAATATAAAGCAAAGATCAAGGATATCACAAGCTTAACTACCTAATGATGAAATCAACCAATCTTTATCAATTTTTTAAATCAAACATCATCCATAAATTAATTTATAAGCTCTGAAAACAAACCCCCTAATCAAAATACAATCAACTAAAACAAACGACTATTACAAAGTATCATTGTCGAGGATTCGACCCAAGTGCTGCTATACACATTGGCAGAGCACCGGAACTATGACCGGTCGATATGCGACAATCGGATGTGCGTTTCAAATAGAATCATTTTCAGGGATGGTTCTTTAAGTAGTTATTAGTTTCTGGTTATCTTAAAAAACAAAAAATAAACAAAGTTGATTTTTTTTAAAAAAACACAATGAAAAATACATCTTCCTCTTAAAAATACTACACTGAAAAAAACAGAAAGAAAAACACGTCGTCCTCTTTCTTCAAACATCACTCTAAACACCTCGTAGGCTTCCAAACAATACCTCAGATTTAATTGACCTTGGAATTGATCGAACACTTCGCCAAATTAAGAGGAACATAAGAAATAATCAAATAATTCAAGAACCAGTCCTTGTCCAACAAATTGAATTAGATATGTCCAATCCTAGGGAATAAACACTTAATGAACATGCTTCCCCTGATATAAATTACCAAACTCTTGGTATTCAATATCCAAACATAGAGGCTAACTTCGAACTCAAATCAGGTTTGATTCATCTTCTTCCTCATTTCCACGGGCTAGCCAGTGAGGATCGACATCTCCACCTTAATGAGTTCCAAGTAGTTTTCTCTACCATGAAGCCTCAAGGGGTTTCTGAAGAACAAATCAAACTTCGAACATTCCATTTCTACCTAGCTGACACATAAAATTCATGGCTTTACTACCTACCTCCCGGTTCCATAACAACATGGAATGACATGAAGCGAATCTTCTAAGATAAATTCTTTCCTGCTTCTCGTAATGCTTATATTCGAAAAGAAATAAGTGGTATACGTCAATTCCTGTGTGAATCACTCCATGAGTACTGGGAGAGGTCCAAAAAAAACATGTGGAAACCTTTCCACACTATCAAATCCTTGACCAACTCTTGATCCAATAATTCAATGATGGGTTATTGGCTATGGATAGAACTCTCATAGATACCGCAAGTGGTAGTGCTCTTGTTTATAAAACTCCTACAGCATATAGAGATCTCATAAGTAACATGGCTGAAAACAAACAACAATTCCATACTTGAGAAAATTCTCAAGTCAAACAACTCCAAGATAATCAATCAATTGAGCCGAACAAGATGACCGATTGTATGAGTGAATTTACAGGTCTTGTGCGACAACTAGATATGGCTACCAAATCCCCAACCTCGTCTTCTCCACAATCAATGTTTCCTGAACCTGTAAAAACTGTGGAATTTGCAACTCTCCATCTCATCCAACTGACACATGTCCTCAACTTCAAGAGGATCAATCCGATTCATCTGAACCAATAGAGCTCAATGCAGCATATGCTCAGTGGAACACCAATCCTCAACTTTCAGTTCAGTTTGTTAGAAACTTCAACCAACCTCACTCTAAGACCTTCTCTTATTCCTTTAACCAAGGCCTTAGTTATGGTAATCCATTATCTCATCCCCCTCAATTACCTCCTCAAAACCCAAACCAGTTTTAATATGGTCAAGGTGTTGGTAACTTCAAAAAACCTTATCCTTTTATTTCTCAACCTCAAAAGAACAATCCTCCTCCTGGATTCCATAATCCTAGTGAGAATTCCCAATTCCAAAACCAATACAATTTCTTTCCAAAGAACCAAAATCATGGTAATACCAATTCAGGACAAGCCTCCACTTCCAATAAACCATGGGAAAGTGCAGTGGAAGATATTGCCACTTTCACCCCTTCAGGCCTCAAGAACATTGAAACCAAAATTGGTCAACTTGCATCCCACCTAAGTCAGCAAAAACCATCCAATTCTTCCCAACTCCCACCTCAACCATTAACCAACCCCAAGGGTAATGTAAGTGCAATTGAACATATATCGGGAAAAAAAATTGTTATGCCTCATGATAAGTCCAAAAAACCCTCCTTTTAATGTTGACCTAGAAAATAAAAAGAAAACAAAACTTGAAAATGAACCTGAAACCATTCCCTCACCTCCTTCAATACGCCTTAGGAATCCAATTCCTTTTCCTCAAGTTTTTTCTAATCCAAGGAAGTCCTTTGAACCAGATCCTGAAATGCTTGACAAGTTTATACATGTTGAAGTCAAAATTCACTTCTTAGATGCCATAAAACAAATTCATAAGTATGCCAAGTTTCTCAAGGATTTTTGTACCCCCAAGAGGCAACTTAGGACCTTTGAAAATGTTTCAACCCAATAGTCTATACCCATTATGTGCAAGGATCCAGGGACCATTACTGTTCCATGCCAAATTGGAATTTCAATCTTTGATGATGAACTCATTTACCTAGGAGACTTAATTAATTTCATGCCCAAATCTATATCATCCAACCATGGTCTAGGTCCCTTAAATACAACAGGTGTTGTCATTCAGTTAGCCAATAGAAACACAACCAGTCCTGAGGTAATAATTGAGGATGTCCTTTTCCGAGTCAATGACTTAATCTTACCTGTGTACTTCTATGTCCTTAACGTGTAATGTGAGATGAAATCTTCTCGATCTCCCATAATTCTATGAAGTCCATTCCTCGTGACTACGATAACCAAGAATGATGTCCATTCAGTCATCTTATCCATGGAATTTTGTGTCCAACTGGTCAAGTTCAACATTTCAATGCCATGCGATACCCATATGAGGATCACTCGGCATTCTCAATACTTGATTTTTAGGACACTTCTAAGAGTCAATTGAACCCCATTCCATCATGTTCTTCATGTTCAAATGATAGAGGATCTTGTGAAATTTGAAGCATGGTTATCCAAGTCAGAAATGGTGAAGTTTATGTGGACCTCTCATTCATAGACTCCATCAATCTAGAAGAACTTGAAAACTCTCTTGAATCCCACATCAACTCTGATCTCCACTGCTCCACCTTGGATAGTATTAAAGAAAATTAATCTGAAGCAACTGAAGTCCCTTCCTCTATTCCTGAGTTGTCTATCCAACAAATGAATGATGATACTGATCTAAAACCTCTTCCTAAACACTTGAAATATGCATTCCTTTTTCATGATCACTCATATCCTGTCATTATCTCATCTTCACATACCGAACCTGAGGAGTCAAAACTTGTTCAGGTGTTAGAGGAAAAAAAAATCCCCTAGGATGGACCTGAGATGACATACCATGAATCAACCCTGCTCTTTGCATGCATCACATCCATGTCGAGGAGTCATCCAAACCAATTAGACAACCACAAATAAGACTCAATCTACTCATACATGAGGTAGTATGGGAAGAGATTACTAAGCTTCTTCAAGATGATATTATCCACCCAATTTATGATAGTGAATGGGTTAGTCCAATTCAATTTGTACCTAAGAACGGTGGGATAACCGTTGTCACAAATGAACATGGAGAGGTAGTCACAACTCGAGTGAAGAACAAATGGTGTGTGTGCATCAAGTATAGGAAATTGAATGTTGAAACAAGAAAATATCACTACCCTCTTAAATTCCTTGATCAAATGCTAGAAATATTAGCCAGAAAGTCACACTATTGCATTCATGATGGATACACCTGCTTTTTCCAAATCCCAATCTCACCTCAGGACCAAGAAAATACTACTTTAACATGCCCCTTCAGAACATATGCATATATGAGAATTCCTTTTAGACATTGAAATGCTCCTGTAACATTCTAGATGTGTATGATGAGTATCTTTTCTGAATTCATTGAACACTTCATGGAAGTCTTCAGGGATGAATTTAACATTTATGGTGAGTCTTTTGAATCTTGTGTGAATTCACTCTCTCAACTCCTCCAAAAGTGTTTCAAGTGAACCATGTCTCGAATTTTGAGAAAAGTCACATCATGGTTGAAAATAAGATTGTTCTAGGGCACATAGTTTCAAAAGATGGTATCAAAGTTGATCCTGCCATAATTGAAGTGACCCAATCACTTCCTCAACCCACTTCTGTTCGAGACAACCGTTCATTTCTCGGTCATGCCGGTGTCTACCAGAGATTCATCCATAACATTAGAAAATTTCCCTCCCACTCACCCCATTGATCCAAAATTATGTCCCTTTCCATTTTGATGAGTTTTGAAAGATAGCCTTCATTGAACTCAAAACTGCTCTTATATCTGTCCCAATAATCCAACCCCCAGATTTTTCTTGACCGTTTGAGTTGATGTGTGATGCTTCTGATAGAGTTGTTGGGGCTGTTCATGGTCAAAGATGATAGAAACTTCCTCATGTAATATATTATTACTCAAAAACATTGGATGAAACTCAATCTCACTACATTGTCACTGAAAAAGAACTTTTAGCAGTTGTATTTTACTTAGATAAATTCCGGCCCTATCTCTTAGGTACCAAAATCATCATCTTCAGACACCATTTTTCTATAATGTTCTTACTCAAGAAAAGTCATTCCAACCCAAGGATAATAAGATGGATCTTAATTCTCCAAGAATTTGACCATGAAATCAAATATAGACCAGGAAAAGAAATCCTTGTGGCTGATCACTTCAGTGGAATTTCTAATTCTTCTCATTCTGAAATCATCGATCCTGAATTCCCCACTGAGCACCTTTCATCTCTCACTCCAATGTTACCATGGTATGCCCCAATTGTAAATTACTTTGTTTTTGGTGTTTTCCCTAACAATATTTCAAAATAATAGAAAATAAAGTTGAAAAGTGATTCAAAACCCTATTTTGGACTTCACTATTCAAGGACTCACATGTGTTCTGTTAATCATGTCCTAGTTGCCAAAAGTTTGGCACAATTTCAAAGAGGAGTGAAATTCCCCCAAAAGCCTTTAACTTTTTATGAGATCCTCATTGTTTGAGGTATCAATTTCATTGGACCATTTCCCCCTTCCAGTGTATTCTCACACATTATTCTTTCAGTTGATTATGATTCTAGGTGGGTCGATTACAAACCCACTAGAAAGGATGATTCACATAATGTTAGTGAGTTCCTAAATAAACACATATTCCATAGATTTCGCACACCTCGTGCCTTGATAAGTGACTTAGGAACCCTTTTTTGTAATAAAACCATGGAATATTATTTGAAAAAGAATGGGTTTTTTTCATAAAACATCAACTGCATATCACCCCCAAACAAATGGCATGTCTGAACATTCTAATATAAAAGTGAAAAGAGTGCTTGAGTGAATTTTAAAACCCACCAGAAAAGACTGGCCTTAATGACTTGGTGAAGCACTTTGGGCTTATCGAACTGCCTATAAAACACCAATTGGGATGTCTCCTTTTAAGATAGTTTTTGGTAGAGTATGTCATATACCAGTTGAAATAAAAAATATGTATTTTTGGGCTATGAAAACATGAAATTTTGATAGTGTAAAATCTTGTGAAGAAAGATTGTCGCAATTGGATGAACTGGAGGAGCTTCGACTTAAATCTTATAAGAACTCCAATCTGTACAAAGAAAAGACTAAGGTACTCCATTAAAAATAAATCATGATAAAGGTATTTAATGAAGTCAAAAAGGTAATGCTCTTTAATTCTCGATTTTGGATTCACCCAGGTAAGCTTAATTCTCGTTGGGAATGTCCTTTTGTTATTACAAATGTTTACCCATTTGGTGCAGTGCAAGTCCAAGACCAATCTTCCAAAAGGACATTCACAATTAATGGACATCAGATAAAACATCACCATGAGAGGATAAAAAATCCTGGAAACATCGACTTCCACTAGATCCCCAACTTCTCTAGCCGACCTACCACTAGATGGATATGACGACCTGCCAAATCCAAACCAGGGGCACCTCTTTCCCTTTAAATCTCTCTCTATCTCTTCCTCTCTCTACCTCATTCTTCTTCTTCCTCCCTCTTTCTTTTTTTTCAATATATTTATCAAAACCTTTTTTTCACTTTCTCTTTTCTGTGAGTATGGCTTTATTAACAACAAAAAAGAAACAAAAAAAAAGAATCATAAAAAAATGAAAAAAAAATCAAGAGTCATGATTACTCACCATCGAGTTTTAAAATTTTGTCCAACCATTTTGGGGACTTAATAGACATGTTTTTATATAAAAATATTTTTATTTATTTCATGACATTGGGTAATGAATTTTGTGAAAAAATTATGAAATTTTGAATGCTCAATTTTTGATTTGGAAAATGCTTTTCCAAAACCGTGAGGAAAAAAATTTGATTTCATGCCAAGGCCACCTATGTCCATCTTTTAAAAATGTGTGTTTTCACCCCCATTTGCGAGTCTTGAGTTTGTGGACCATCAAGCTGAATTTCATTCTTTAGTGTGCATTAATATGATAGAGGCATTTTCTGAACCACATGAGAATCACAATAGCCAAACAGCCTCCCATTTCCCTTACATAAATCCTCCTTTTGAAAGCCCCTTCGAGCATATGAAAACCTTTTCTTTGATAGCCACATTACAAGCCCAATACCTTTTCCTGCCCAATATCAACATGGATTTTCATTGCATAATTTTATTAAAGTTATGGGTGGAGGGAATGGATTTCATTGTTTGGGTACCCTATTATTGATTTTTAACGAGTTATCATCTGCTTGAGGGAAAGAATCCATTTCAGTGTGGGGGAGAGGTTGTCATTCAGTGTGTATTGAGGAATGTAATGTACTACCATTTATGTAATTTTGTAAATGTCATTGACAAGTGTTCAAAAAACATATAAAACGATGAAAAAAAATCAAAATAATGGGTTGTGTCTTGGGTAGGTCAGAAATCACTCTTCCTCAACCTTTGATCTTGTTATAACCATTACAATTAGTGTCATGAGGAGATCAATAATGGGTTGGGAAATGAGTTTGAGATCTATTTCAAGGTCAACTTTAAAAAAAAACAAAGAAAAAAAGGAAAAAAAAGAACACTTGCATTATATTTTTATTGGGAGAAGTTTTGTGTTTTGGAAATATTCCATCTTCTTATTACCTTCATATTTTCTTCCTCTATTGTGTCGTTCTTCACACAATTATTCCCTTGTAAATATGTGTTTTAATTTCCTTCCATGTTTCATTTCAAAAAAATGTGCATTTCTTCTTCAATGTTGGTGTTTTAACCCTCTTCTTCTCTCTCGTCAAAATTATATTCCTACCATCCCATAGCCACAGAAAAACCATTTAAAAGAACTCTTCATTATTCTTCACTTTGGATAGGGATTGAAAGTAGATATTTCTTTTAAAACTCCAATATTTTCACATTTGGTTGGTGAAAGAGTAAACCTCTACAAATGAATTTTGTCATCTTGAGAGGTGTGAGTTTTGAGTGTCCACATCTTCCATTTCTAAATTTGAACATGAAAAAATGTATTAGTTTTGGATCATTGTTTCTGTAACAAATTGTAGTGGAATTCAAAATGGATGAGTGAAATAGTCTAAACCTCCCCTGATTAGAGAAAACAAAAATATTTAATTTTTTGTTCAGTGAAAATGATGATGTCTTGTTTTCATGTTTGTTTCACATGAGGAAATGCAAAAAAACTAAGTGTGAGGGTGTTGATGTTATTAATATTTCAATGACTTATTATATACCCCCTTTAATTATTTTATATGACATGTTCATAATATGTGTGAAATATTAATGTTTTAATACTATGTATACTTTTTGAGCATTTTTAGAAGTAGTCCAATTGAGTCAGTTTACTATTTTATTAATAACTCTCAATCTACTGATTGAACTTGTATTGTTCCTGTTTTGTATCATTACTAGTTCAATATAAAACATTTAATTAGAATGTATTATGAGCTAATACTTCCATTTTAAGTCCCATATGGACCACACAAGGAGGCCTACAGAATTTGTGATGAAACTAGACCAGCCATGAAGATTTAATTTATGGGCTCAATCAGGAAGTTTAAATTATTTTATTCTCCTCCAAATATCATGGGATAATTAAATTAGTATTAGATAAAAATTTCAAATCCCAACTCTATGAAATATGGGCCGAAACAAAGCTTTAAAATCCATCCCACCATTCTGGCCGAAAATTAAAATCAGTATAGTATTCATGACATATCTCATGACGTAAGAATCAAATCGAGCTGAAATTTTTCAGTGTGAAATAGGCGATACAAGCATCATACTTTGTTGAAGAAATAATTCTAATATTAAGGTATATTCTTATTCAAAAACTCTTTCAAATTTTGTACTTCAAAAAGAATGGATTGAAATGGACAGATTAAAATTATTTAATCAGCCGGCCACAACTTTGGCTAAATAGGACCAAATGACTCCAAATTATATGTGAGGTCGGAAAACATTATTATCTTCAACTTTGAAGAAGAAGATATTTTGATATTCAGATGTCTGAATGTCTAACATGGCGATGCAATTGGTGGGATTGATTGGGAATGCAAATAGTCCACTCCTTGGGTTATAAATACTCTCCCCTTCTCTCCTTGAGAGGGGTTGGCTTTTTAGAAGAGATGTGAACATATTGGCACGACCAAATACTTTCCAAAGGCTTGGGAGGATTTTCCATACTCAATTTTTCACTTGAGAGACCTTTCCTCCTCTCATTGTTTTCACTTAATTTCGTGTTCTTCGTTTTTTTGTAATCATGTATGTCTCTTTCTTGGTAATTCTATTTTAATACAAGTTACATCTTAAATATCTCTTATTCTCATCCAAATTATATAGTTTAATATTAATGTTCTTAAAATAGTTTAAATTCAGTTGAATCCCCTTCCCTTCATTTGCTTCCTCATTCAATCAAAAATCCGTTTTTAATTATTATCATTGTTCATGTGTGTGTGTGTCTGACACACCACTATTTTCTTATCCATTTCTTTTTAGAATCTTCTTAAATTATAATCATAATCATTATAAAAAAATTATTAAACACCCAAATGGATGAGTAAATATCTCATTTGGGTGATTTATAATTTCGGTATGTTAAGTGATTGAGAGAACTTTCTCGATAAATATTCTTTGAATTAACATTGTTTATGTTGGACTTAACATGTCCTGGATTAATGACTTGTTTTGTTTAACATGTGGTTTACATGGATTATTGGAACCATATATACACCACCATTAATAATCTCTGATTGAGATTAAAAACTTAAGATAATATAAGGATTGGATTAAAGCCTTAACACTTAGGAATTCTAATCAACATCATCTTGTGAGATGGGTGTTAATTTAATGCAATATAAAGAAAAGCTCAATGATATCACAAGCTTAACTACCTAATGATGAACTCACCCCAATATTTATAAATTTTTTAAATAAAAAATCATCCATAAATTATTTAATAATCTCAACAAACGAACCCCCTAATCAAAATACAATCAATTAAAAATGACTATTACAAAGTATCATTGTTGAGGATTCGACCCAAGTGCAGCTATACACATTAGTAGAGCACCAGAACTTTGATCGGTCGATAGGCGACAATCATTCTTTGCAAGGTTGAAATTTCTTATAAAGATACAAGATTCATGTATTTAACAAAGGTTTTTATATTTAAAACATCTCAAATATGATGATAAAATGTATGATGTGTGGTATGATATTACAAATGGATAAAGCAGCAGACAAATGGAAGTCAAGATCCAGAAATTCTAGTGAATCACCCAAGAAAAAAGACCACCTTCTATGAGTGCCTTCCCATTGCTAGTTAGAGAGATAAATTTATTATCAATACAACTTCATATAGTTAGGACATTTAAGAAAAAAGTATTTCCTACCTTGAATATGATGAAAATGAAGATTCCATGACATGTAGAACTAGTCTTGAGACTCTAAATCATACTCTCAAGAATTAATGACAAGGAATCTCAGTCTTGAAGACATACGAAATGTAAATATTGATAACATGTTCGTAAAAAGAGTGTTCTAATATTTCTATTTGAGTAAATAAAAATTATAGTTTTGTACTAGAATTTATATCAAAACTACATATATGGAAGATCACGTGAAGCATGATTTGGAATCATTAATCAATGTATCATTTCCATGCAAGAATTTACATTGAATGAGTAATAACTTAATAAAGAAAAAGATGAGTTACTCAAAGACTTTAATAAAAAATAATTGGATGATACACTATTTTTGAAGACTATAATACAAAAGTCAAACTCTATATATTAATCACATAAAATATATTTTTAATTTTTTAATTACTTAAATGTTTTTTTTGGATGTCCTTGAAGCTGATAGCAGTCAATCTGGACACCCCTACTTTTTTGATCCAACAAATGCATATGAAACCAAATGATGGGGCATGATTTGTATTGTGAATATGTAATATACTAAAATTAACATTTTATAGATAAGGTTTGAAAATTATATTCATTCTGTTTTTTAATATGAATTTGGTAATGATAAGGTGGTTGCTCAACAAAGGCTAGATCATGTGATGAAGTTAGTGAATAATGGTAAAAAGCCATTGGATTACTTAAAATTGAAAAAAAGTAAGGTACATATAGAAATATTTTACTATCAAAACATTTCAAAAAAGTTTACATAATTTTGTCAATGTTTCTATAATGTATAAAAAAATATAATGACATCAATTGTGGATAATATTAAAAAACATTATGATAGAAATCATAAATCATGAAATGGCCAACATTCCCCAATAGTTAATTTCCATAGGTAATTAAAATTTTGTTAATTATATTTCATAATTATTTTTTCCCATTAATATTAATATTTACAACGACCTAGTTACCGAAAAGAAGAAATAAATTTGATTAGAGTTTAGTGAGAAGCATAATTTTTTTAAAATAAATGACAACAACAAATTTAGGTGATTACCTGCTAGGTTTATGATCTAAGAAAAGTTATGACCTTCAAAATATATTTGGGGTTGTAAGAATTATGTTCAAAATTATTATACTTAATTTTTTATCTCTATTTCAAATAGAATTATAATAGGAAATCAATTTTTTTATAAGTGATGAAATACAAACAAAACAATTGTTGGTTAATTATAGAGACAGAGAAAATGGTAGTGGGAGAGGTGGAGGTGTAGGTAGGGATGATATAGGAGGAGTAATAGGGGGAGTAATAGGTGTAGGAAGAGGCGGATTTGAATAACGATGAGGAGGACAAGTCATATGCAAAGAATAGGGTAGAGACCAAGGCAGATTAGGATACGAAGCTCTAATTAGAATCAATAAAAATGTTTGGAAATGAAGTAAAATGAAGATAATACAATGATTTTCATTGAAAAATATTTGTTTCAAATTGAACAAAACACTTTTCACTTACGATAAGATCCATTTTTCAAGTGTTTCAGGTAAATTCTGGAAATAATGCTTCACCACTAATTTAAGTGATTTTAGATAGGGTAATAATCAAACAGAAATATCGTTCTTTGTTGGAAGCTTCAATTTCTCCAAAAGTGTTATTGAAGACACATTTCAAGAACTCAAAATCACTTAATAGGTATATAATATAACCTAAATGTTTGAATAAAGATTATTGTAATCACCCATAAAAATAAATAGGTTAATGAATGATATCTTAGAGGAAAACTAGAATTGATATATCATTGAGGATGGATGGTTTCAGAGTGTCCGTTATCAGTTTAAAATATACATTTTAATACAAAAAAGTGTATCTCACCGAATACTAAGAAAACACACATAGGGTTTGGTGATAATTTGGGTCAATAAATAATAATTCATTTTTGATGTGTATGAATCAGTCTCATTTCAAACCCATACACGATGCCACCTGTATGCCTCAAAGTGTATGATTCATATTCAAAATGACATTTTAGTAAAAAAAACAAATGTGGCATACTCAAAACCGTGGAAATACAATATGATTGTTTTTATACATTAATAAAATGATCCACAATTAATTTTGGATGTGTAAGAATCATCTACACCTAAATATAATGCACACCAATATCGATATGACTCCAAGTGTGTCTTTTTATTCAAAATGGACAATAATTTTAATGAAAAAAGTATCTCACACAATAAAAATTGAGAAAATTCATTTAAAATAATATGGTAATTTAGGATAATTATACATAAGTCATTTTCATGATTTATTCATCATCCACACCTCAATGTGATGCACATTATGACATGTATGACTCTTATTGTCCATTATCCGTACAAAATTGACATTTTATTACAAATAAAATGTCACTCCATAAAAATGGAGAATTTTATTTAGATTTTCCTGATAATTTAGTAAAATTATTTATATTTAATTTTTATGTGTATGAATTATTCTCATGTCCAAAACAGACATGATTCCATAGGTATGATTCAATTTGACTGTTTCTAGTTTGAAATGGAATTTTTGTAAAAGCATAATTGTCTTAGTCAAAATTGAAGAAATTTTTTTTATTTTATTAATACATTATTATAGTGATCCATATTTCCTTTGGGATGTCTAGAAATTTTCCTTACCTCAGTATGACACATGGTGTGACTGGTATGACTCTTAGTACGTCTTTTTATTCAAAATTAACATTATTTTTAGTGACAAAAACAACTGAAAATAAAAAAATTGTGAAAATAAAATTCTATTTTTTACATTACTAAACGTATCCATTTTTATGTTTTGACATAAAATAATCAGCTGAAACTCAATCTAATTGACGGTGTGACCGTTATGACTCCATGTGTATGTTATCACCTGGAAATTGACATTTTAATTTAAAAAAATTTCACTCACAGAAAATTATGAAAACATGCTCATATTTTCTTGATATTTTTCTTAATTATTGATAATTAAGTTGTGACATGTATGGATGAGTCTCATATAAGGAACACTCAAGTTACCACCAGTATGGATAAAATTATGTGTTCTAGTTTAAAATGAGATTTTACTAAAAAGCATAAGTGGCATACTCATAACCATATAAACATATTATTATTGATTCTATACTTTAGTAAAATTACCCATATAATATTTTGGATGTTTAGAAATCAGTTTATCATTAATTTGACACATGGTGTGATAAGTATGTCTCTAAGTGCATCTTTTTATTCGAAATTGGAATTATGTTTAGTGAAAAATAACTAACATAGTCAAAACTGAGAAACAACATTCAGATTGTTTGGGTAAATTATTTAAAAAATCTCTTTATCATTTTAGACATGTAGGAATCACTCAATCATCAATATGATGCATGGTGTGATAGGTATGACTCTAAGTCTCAATTATAATTTTAAAATTTACATTTTAATACAAAAAAGGGTCACTCATTTGAAAACTAAGTAAATGTACCAAGATTACCTTGCTAATTTTGGAAAAGATTCATAATTGTTTTGTGACATTTATGAATCAGTCTCAAGTAAATGAATTAAATGATTCTACTTGTATTGATGAATGTGTGTGTTTCGAGTTTAAAATGGCATTTTTATTAAAAACACAAGTGTCATACTAAAAACTATTGAAAATCATTCTGTTTGTATTGATAAATTATAAAAGCAATACATTATTCATATCAGACATGTATAAATAATATTCACATCAATCATACATATGGTGTGATTGTTATGCCTCTACAATCATCTTTCTATTCAAAATATACATTAATTTTAGTGAAAAAATAGAAATACTCTAAACCATGAAAATGAATTTGGTTTGTTTTGGAATAATTTTTAAATTTGCCATAAGTAATTTTTAACATGTACGAATTACCTTCAACATTATCGGATACATGGTGTTACCCTTAGGGCTCCATGTGTTTCTTTTTATTCAAAACATGATTTAATTTAAATAAAAAAACTGACATACTCAAAACTGAAAAAATGAATTTCAATTTTTTAATTACATTTAAAAAAAATCCATAGGTCATTTGGGACATGTAGGAATCAGTCACATAATAATTTGACTCACAATGTTGCTATTATGCCTCAATTTGTGTCTTTTTATTCAAAATTAACATTAACTTTAGAAAAAAAACAAACCTACTCTATAATAGTTTTTTGTTATGTATGTGTTAGAAATTTTATTTCATTTAAATTGTATATTTTTATCTTATTTTGGTAAATTTTGTAGGTACTAATGGTGATGAATTGTGTTGTTATAGAACCATTCACGTGTTTTTGATTCTACATTGTGTTATAGAAACACACTATTGTTTTATCTGTAAAACGTTCTAGTAAATGCATCTATAAAGATAGACATTATTAGCAATTGAATAAGAACTGATAAAGGGACCCTTTGTCTTTTATTTTTTAAAATGCTGATAAAGGAATCCTTTACAATCTATTTTAAATAAATGATAATGGAATCTTTTTTAGGGATTATAAAATTGCAGAAAAAGGAACTTATTATCATTTCTAAATAAAAGAGGTGATAAATGTTGTATTATATAAATTATTTTATCATTTTTGATAAAATTATTCATTACCATTTATTTTATTTTCACAGATAAAGCTACCCTTTATAAGTGATTTTCTAGCCCTCATAAATTAATTTTCCTTTGAACAACACTGATGTATTCAGCATTTTTCTGGCACTGGTAAAGGCCTATTATAGCATTTTTAGAAGGCGTGTTTTGTTATAGTGGCTATTTTATTTGTGGAAACAAATGAGGTCATATGTTTTCAATAATATCTCTGATGAGGATGTGGATAATATGGATATCCCCTAGCACTGTGGGATTTTGTGTGGTGGAACAATGCTTGGATTTCTTTCTATAAGGGATGATAAAAATGGTAATTCCTCCATCACTATAGGATCATTCACTACCCGGCATGGTGATCATTTTTATGTACACACTGGTATATCATCATGATGAAAACATCACAAGAATATTTCCATAAATATCTCTTATATATTTCTATTATCTGGTTGGATTTTGTTGTTCTATACTTTTGTAGAAATTTCCCATCCATCCTCAAGGGGATGGCTAGAAAGATACATGAAAACATTTTTTTCTCTATCAATGTTTAGGTGAGTTGATTATCATGGGAGTTCCATGTGGGAACCAAATACTGAACCCACTGCTTCAAATTTCTAGATGCTCCATTTTTCTTACCCTTTGAAAAACCAACACAACTTGGAACACCTTCTATAGATGCATGTTGGATACTACTAAGCCCTTCTTTTCTTGTTCAATGGGAAGAAAGTAGGATGATCTAATGTAACTAAAATTGAAATATTTGAATATGATTGTACCTATTAAGGGAATGGTCTCACAAATATGATGAGGAGTCTTTGGATCGAACTAATATTGTATTTAAAGAGACATAGGCAGGCTAATTCTCCTCTTTGATGGAGTATCTTATTTGATGGTTCTGAGCCTAATGTACCATTTGGGCAGTCTGTTCCTAGGATACCGGTTGAGGGGTGGGTTCCCATGATACTATTGGTGGTTTCCTTTGAGGAAGATGATATTATGATATAATATGGTAAATGATCCCCCATCCCAGTGGGTTGGGGGTTTCTCTTTGAATCCATAGTCTCCAAGTCTATGAGAGATGATGTTAGAGGGTCCTAGCTATTAATGTTTTGGGACTGATTTTGGTGTACCATTATGATAAAATGGTAGAACTCATATATATTTTTAATATAAGGTATATTACCATAAAATTTAGCTTCACAGTTTGGATACCCCATGTGGGATCTTCTGTTGGGTGCCCCATTTTGGATAGTTGGTGCATGCACAACCTCCTATGAATCTCCTTGTGCACTCAAAGATGCATTCAGTGATGCTGATCAGAATGGATGTGATTCTTCGTAGGAATATCTTATTTTAGTGAGTCTTCTTATTTATTGTACTAAACTACCAAAATATTATATTTATTGTATATGTTTCTTCATTCCAGCGATAGGTTCTAAAAGAGATTGAATGTGGCGACAAGTTCACTTTCTATCATTCATCTTGTCATGGAAAGACATACGACACAAAATCATCCTCTAAAGGATTTCATGATCTACTTCATGAGGCATGGTTGAGAATTTTATGTGGTATTCCAAGACATATATTCTCACCAAATGATGATAAGTGGAGTGTGTTAGTTAACATGTGTGTTAGGGCCTCAGGACCAAAGACCCCTGCTCATTGATCTCGAGATCCATTGGCACATTTGATGACATAATTTCTATTGAATGTAATCTTGAGATGTAATAGAAGAATAAAACAATACGCCTTATTAGTGAATCATCGTATATAAGTTTACTTGTTTGATCAATTACATTCCTATTAAAAGGATAAAGAGGTGATCCCTTCTATTTATGTGAGGTATAGTGCGGTTAAGAGAAACATGTTGGGATCATTATTTTGATGTGAAATGAGTAAAACCTAAACAGGCTTAATGGGAACCTATGAAATCTATCCTTTATAGGCCCATGAAAAGCATGAAATAGTTACATTAATTCACACTGGGTTCCCCTTTTTTGTTTCATTAAGATTCATAGATATTCTTGTAATAGAATACTGTGAATGGAAATGGGTAGTACATCATTACAATCTCATTATGGAGGTACCTCATTTAAAAATTTTACACTGGTCTCACCATGTTCTTTCATATTTCCCAAAACTCAAAACGGTTTCCCCATATTTAGATGGGTAAATACATGATTTTTAAAGGGTAGAGTTCATCTGGGTTTTCAATCCCAATTACTCATTGGGGGTTGAATTAATCATGAGGATGAGAGGTCTAGATCATCACACCCTTCTAATGGGAATTATTACCTACTCCAAGACACTTTTATATATTTATTATATGTTAGTGAAATCCTTCCCAAAAACTAATACAATAATATTTTACCATGAATCAATGTATTTATTACAAATAAGTATCAATATAGGCAATCATATTTATATCACGAGTTCTCCATCGATCTCCAATTTAATTAGGATGTTTTGGGTTTGGGCCATGATTAGGAACTCTGGAGTTTATTTACAACTATGGTGGTGGTTGGGGTCTTGGAAATTGGATTAATCCTGTATGAGGCATCCTCTGTATCTTATGAAAATATTAATCAAAACCGACATTTCTCATATGGCATAGTTTAAGGTTTCATGACTCGACCCAGCAACGTACATTAAAATAATACGGTGAGGACATCTATATTGGGACCAGAACTCAATGAGGCATCACACATATCCTATCTAAAATAGAAATCATATTTTATGTATTTCTTATTGTGGGTGTCTATATTTTGAGAAATATGACAATAGAGGCCCTAAGTGGGACATATGGACATGGGACTACCCTGGATTTCATCTTTATAAATGTGGCCCTTCAAACAGTAGTTGAGATGTATTCAGGATTGCATAATTATGATGGGCCTATACTAGGGGATGTATCAACATTATTTTGATACAATTCTCTCTGATCTATAACACAACAATATACTTGATATATTAAAGAAACAATAGATACTAATATATTGGACAAATTATGTGTCAGATTTTCCACTAGGTGATTACACATTAATTTTTCCCTATAAGAGGCATAATAACCCATATCATGGAAGATATGGTATGAAGATGATTCCTTAGGAAAGAATCCCAAATATCGCAAACATATAATGAATTGTTGTTCACATAGTTCTTGTAGTTTATATGGTTCACATAGTTCACTTACCACTTAACCAGATTATAGGCTTAGGTAGATCGTCATACTAGAAGATATTATTTAAATACATGATATTGTAGAAATTATAGGTGACTATACCAATATGGATGACCTATTTATATAGGTAAAATTATATGATATCTCTTGCTTAGGGATTACACAATGATGCTTCCCAATTTTTAGGGGCTTGCACTATAAGGCTACCCTCTTGTTAGGGGAATACACATTGAAGATTCCCTGATGTTCGGGGCTTACAATAGAAGGTTGGTCACTTCATCTAAGATTACACAGTAAGGCATATCTCATAGTTAGGGATTATACTCTAAGGATTCTTGTGTGGTCAACGATTACATAGTGAGGCTTCCTTCTTGGTCAAGGGTTGTACTCTAAGGTTTCCCGCATGTTTGGGGATTACACTCTCCTGATTTGTGAATGGTTGGGGAATACACTCAGAGGTCGTCTTCTTGGTCAGGTCACACACTTTAAGGATCCCCTTCTGGTTGGGATAACACTATGAGGTTTCTCACTTTTTCAAGTCTTACACTCTAAGGTTTCTCGCTTAGTCGGGGCTTACAATCTCAGGATTCTTGTTTGGTATAGGATTACTCTATGAGGTTGCCCACTTGTTCTGGGATTACATAATGTGGCTAAATTCATGGTCAGGGAATACAATTTGAGGCTTATTGCTTTGTTAGGGTTACACTCTGATGCTGGTAGTTATGTATACTCATCATTTATCCTCTATTAGATTAAAGAGATACGGTGACAACCAAGAGAGGTCAATCTAAGAGAAATAAAGGGGTAGTGTATCATGAGTGCAAGACCCTAACTACTTTTGGAAAATTACCTTGTAAAAAGTGAAATTTATCCATATGCACATGACCAAGGTCTGTATGGAATACTCCCAAATAAGTCTTTCAAACATAGTGGGCATGTCATAAAGGATTTTCCTACCATTTTTTCATCATTCATTGGACACATCATGATTTTCATCCCAATATGTTGCTATATGTAATAAATGAGGGAGAAAAATCCAAGGGTTTATTCCAGATGGGTTTAACATATCCTAGTAGATCCATAGGACATGTATTGACTATTTTGTGGACATATCATTATTTTCTTACTGATATGTTGGGACACTAATCTGGAAAGGTAGACACATTCATGGGTGTCTTCCAAATCAATTAGCATGCCTTGGATGCCTTCACATTTGTGAAGAAGACATGTCTGAGATGCTTCGTATAACCTAATATGGCATGTCTAGGGTATCACACATGATCAAAAGCCTTTTTTTATATGCCTTCTTTTAAGTGATGCATACATTTCAATGGAATTTGAATAATAAAATTGATCATGTTTATGATATTGGACCTGATCAGAGTAGACATACCCATATGTTATCACATGATAAACAAGATATTTCCATAGTCTATCTTTTGACAATGTGAACATGTTAATGAGATTTCACTTGGTCAATACATCATGTATTTAGACTATCACATGAAAATGAATACATGATAAAAGGAAATTTCTTAATTATATTGATCTGTAAATGATGATTCATGTGGTCATCCTTGCATGTCCATAGCGTGTCTAATGAAAATATAGATGTGTCAATGGGGTTTTCACATAATCATCATGACTTGTCATTGGTTCATCACACTACTATGGTGATATTTCATTGGGATAAAATGAGATAAATCATATTCGAATTAGCCTAGTCTTGTTATCATAATGACTGGTATAATGCTTCCTAAAGTCATATTTAATCCCATTATGACTCTTCATCTTTAATTTACATAAAACATTTATGTAGTGTGATCCCACAGATATATATGGTTTCTTTTGTTTGTTTTATTTTCATAAATATTCATCCAAGGAGATTATTTAGTATGTCTATCTTGGAAAAAATCATTGTAGGGGGATTCATTGTTATGTAAGGGTCTTCCTGTTTATTTTTTAATGGGTTGTGGCTATAAACGTGCTAGATAATATCCACATGAATGAATCATACGAAAAATTATCCTTCATGTAATTTTCATGAGAATAATAATTCCATGGGTGGGATGATTTTATTAGGTGTAGGGCTTGTGTATCAAAGCCTTTACATGAATGGGTATTTCTATAAACTGTATGGCAAAGAAGAGGGGTGAATATCCCAAACCCTACATAGTGAGTCCAAGTATGGGTTCCATCATGATACATGATGTGTGGATCCATTACTCTTTGTCGAAAATAATTTCTTTCTCAATCTTCTACAACCCACTGTATTGTCACACGATCATCATATGAATGTATAATCTCCAAAGGATTATATGAGGGATTCTGTGGATGCACAATGGGAGCAACATATATTATGATAGGGGATCTCATTCGAGTAATATTGGTGCATCTTCAGGTATGGAGTTTACATCCTTGGTACTTCATCTACATGACTAGAGACTCAGAATCCATTCCCCACTCAATCTAACTCTTTCAAGACCATGATCAGGAAACAAAAAATAGAGGACTGACACATGCCTACTAGTATTTGGGTTCATCTTATTCACATGATCCTAATGTGGTCTTGTGAAAAGATGTGTATTTATTCAAAGGGGGGCCCATTAATGTTATCACATGAATGGATGAAGACTCACACAACATGAAGAATGAGGATTCATGACTAAGGATGGATGCATGTTCTCATTTTTTACATTGCAATGTTGAGAAATAGAGAACTGTGATAATGAAAATTTGTCTACTCTTCATTATCCTGTCTGCTGATTCATGTCTACAGACACCAGTATGGATTTCACATGCATCTAGGGGAAGGATATGCATTATCTCTCACATACGGTTCAATACATTAGCAATTTTGTTACCACATCATTGTATTTAACTTCATGATCCAACTCTTACAATCGTAAAAGTTTATGAATTCAATTATCCCTTTCGTTTCAACTTGCCTGTGGATTTGATTTTTGGAAAAATTATTTCCAACAAATTAATATTGAGATAAAATTGTTCATGTGAATTGAATCGCCACATTAAATGAGTGAAACAAAAACTACATTTCAAATCTAAAATTTAGGGATGATTTAAGCCAACCTAAAACAAAGCGTGCATCACTGCCTATGGTTTCAAATTTCCATTTCTTCCCCTCTCAGGGGTTCCTGCCTCACACCCACCTATGGTTTCCCCTCTGCTCCTCCAGCGGTACCTCAGATGGTATAAACCAATCACAACGGAACATAAAACATCTTTCTTGACCTTGCATCACACCGGGGAGTGATGATTGTCGACCTCAAGTCTACTTCTCCAAAATAGCATGTTCTTTTCCATCTTCGTCAACGATACTTCACCTGAGCATTGCCTACTTCTCCAAATCATCGGTTCTTATTTACTCCTTCACCTAAAGGAGAGTTTTCCTTGAATACATAATTCTCTATTTCATTTTCTTGTCTATCTAATGTGATCTACTGTATGAATTTATCTAATGTGATCTTCTATGATGTATGAACTTTATATTATGAATGAGTGTTTAAAAATTTTCTAGATGTCTCAATTTGTTAATGTACATTATGATTTTTTATTTTCTGTAATTTTTTTCCATGAATTTTTTATTTGGTGGGGATTTTATTAATTTGAATTTTTTTCTATGGGTGAGCTACATGAAATTTTGGTCCTAACCAATTGTTTTCTTTTTTTGCAATTAGCATGATGTGAATGGGTGTAATTTTTTTTATTTGTTTATTTTTTTTGATTGATTAAATTTTTAAATTGATAGAGTGTGATGATATCTAATTTTTTTTACTATTAGGTGGTTCTAAAAATGTTGGTGAAATATGATCTTGTAAATGGATTAATCTAAACAGTGATGATTGATGCTACTAGTTTGATAACAGTTATAATACATGGGATTTTATGAGGATGGTTATTGATCTGGTTGAAGTAGACACTTATGTGTCTATGAGTTGAGTCTACGAGTCGATTTTACTGACCTCAAATAAGTCTGAGTGCACTGACAAGTTTCACTACATGGTATCACATGATTATGGTGAATGGGATCCTATAAACAGGTTCAAGGTATTCACATCCAAATAGATTATACATTTTACAAAGATTACATATGGTGTTATTCTACCTTGAAATCACATGATCTTCATATTATCACACCATAACCACTTTTGGTTATATTATCAGAATGAGTTCTCATGATGGGACCCCTATAATTACTTGGAGAAGATTTCTAATGGCAGTGTCAAGCCCATGTATTCCTATGGTTCTTTTCCACCATTCCTTCAATTTTGTTGCCCTATCTCTTCTCAATTTTCCTATGTTTTGGTGATGGTATCCAGATTATATAGGTTGCAGGGGGGCACTGATGGTGGAGCTGATTTGGACGGGATGAAGGCCACGTTACACTAGTGAGCAAGTGGAGGATTTCACGTGATCATATTTGGATGGAAAATAAAGCGAAGGCATATGGTCTTACAGTCATAAATTACATGAAATGCATCTATCTATTATCATTGCTTTGGTTGAAAGATAAAAGAATGTTCATGTGATGACCGCAAGAACATTTTGTGATGGTATGTTTTACAAATATGTACAATTTTAATAGGATGAAAATATTTTGAAGGCGGTAGGGGTTTGTGGTCTTTAAATTACTCATGATGCCTTCAATAGTTTTCTTCATTTTTTTCTAATGATTATACAATGATCATGTGGTTATCCCGAGTAGTGGCAGGATATCGTCACAAATGGCTACTAGCTATCATTTTTTGGATATCATGATGGCTCGCTCTATTTATTGAAGGCTCTCTCGGATATCTGTGAAGTACAAGATAGATTGTAGTGAAATCAAATTAGTGTTGGGCATTTTAGGGTTCACCCCGCACGTGGTTGTTTCTAGATATGAGATAAGATATATTTGGGTTTTGAAATATATTTTTTTTGATATCACCATGATAATTCTTCATGTGTATCTCATGGGGAGATATATCATACTTATTTTGATGAGATATGTGTTTGAATCATAACATGGTAAATACATAGTGATTTATAGATTTATGATATTATATTAAATATCTAATATGTTTTTGAAAAATGAGATGAAATTTTACTTAAATGTATAAGCTTCTAGTGGAAAACAGAGAGACCTTCTCAAGATATAGTCCATGTAGAGCAAGAAGGGGGATATCATGATAGTTGTTGCATGTACGATGTGTCAGTGGTCTACAAGTGTGTTGTAGTATCAATGTGCTTAATGACCGAGTCATGTATCGAGAGTCTTCATGATTGTGGTGATCAATATGCATGTCCCGATTAAAGATAGACAGTACATTTTGAGGGAGATAGCATTTAGATGTCCCAAGAAAGTATGAGGATGTCCCAGGTTCGGGTGAAGATCTCTGAGGTAGTGAAAATTTGTCGATATAAGGGTAATGTTTTGATACAGATTGATCTTACGATACATGGATCCAGTGGGATGTTTTTTAGAGAGAAGGCAAAGGCGTATTGGGGTGTGGTTTTAGCATAGTTTTTTAGTTCTTTTTGAATTGTAATTAATGTTGGTGAATTACTTTAATTCTTGTATTCCTTGATTCATAGTGGATATTCGAGAATTTCCCCATGGTTTTTTAATCATCTGCAAGGGGGGATTTTTTCCCTATTATAAATTTTATGTGATGATATATTTATTCCTAATATATCTCTTCAATATTTTGATGAATTTCTCATGCTATTTTAGAAAGAAATTTTTGTACGGGTATCAGGATTCTCCCCAACACGTTGTATGTGATGTGATGGTTTGGGATTGAAATTTGTGGTGAGATATTTATTTGGAAGATTTGAAGAGGATCATTGGAACATGTGTGAGGCAGAATAAGTTTTGAATGAAGGGTGAAGGTGGTGTTCCAAATCATACAGTTAATTATTTTCTTCAAATTGTGTGATTGGAGATGAAATTATTAAAATTTAATGATTGGGGTAATGTTCTAGGTGCTCAGGATTTTGAGCAGGGGGGGATTTTTTTTCTGTAGGTGCTCTAGACATTGTGGCGATCAAGATTTTGAGGGAACCACATATTGTTGATTATGGTATTGGCGGTGTAGATACAGGCATGATGAAGACATCAGTGTTTGTGTTTGTTTTTCAGGGGGTCCAATCAAGGGTTTTTCAAATTTACAAAATGGAGTCATCATTTTTCTATAGAGAACGATGGTTGGTGCGATACCATCATGTTTTTTTATATCTATGTTTCTTGGATGGTATCTCTATTGAAGTGATGAAGGGAGAGATTGTTGGGACTCATCCTGCATGTGGGTGTCTCTAGATTTGAGATAATATATGTTTTTGTATTGAAATATCTTTTGTCATATCACACAAATAAAGCTGCATGTGTATCTCAGGGGGAGATAATTGTTATCAATTTAGATGAGATATGTCTTTGAATCGTAACATGACAGATACATAGTGATTTGGATTTTTTAGATGTAATATTTCATATATTATCTTTATTTGAAAAAGGAAACAGTGAATGCTTTAAAAGGGGATGCTATTGTTGGTGAACAGAGAGAGTTTATCAATATGTAGTCCACCAAGTGTAAGAAGGGGGATACCGTGTCAGTGGTATCATGTGTGGACTGTCAATGTCCTACAAGTGTGAATCAAAAATAGATTGATTAATGATTGGGATTATTCTTGATTGCAGTGATCATGCGGCAATTCTTGATTAATGATTGGAGGAACATTATGATGATGATATCATTCGGGTGTCACAAGCGAGTGAAAGGCTGATGTGGGTTCAGGTGATGATCTCTAAGGTAGTGACGTTTCATTGACAAAAAGGTAATTTTTTTTCACATATTGATCTTCTGATGCATGGAATCAGCGAGATGTTTATCAGATAGAAGGATGATGCATATTGGGGTGTTGTTTTCACACATTTTTTCTATGCTCTTTCATTTGTAATTCATGTTTAGTAATTACTTGGATTCTGGTATTCGCTGATTCATAGTGTTTTTTTTGAGAATTTCCCCATTCTTTCTTAATCTTCCAAAGTGGAGGAGTTTTCTATGATAAAAATATTGTGTGATGATTTATTTGTTCTGCATATATCGCATTCGTATTTCGATGGGTTTCTCATGATATTTTTGCGACCAATTTTTGGCCTAGAATCGGGATTCTCTCGAACAAGACGTGCCTCGAGGCATCGAACCATTGAATTGGGAGGTTGAAGATAAAGGTCCCACAATATGAAGGATTGGCCTTGTTCAAATTTGAAAGGCACCAGATGATTTTAGTTTGATCTTGTAAGACACGGGATTAGAGATGTTGACTAGGATCAACGGGAGGAGTGATATGACAACATATATTGTTGATAGGAATGATTAGGTGGTCTAGATTCAATCTCCATGAAAAAATTCTGTCCCAAATCAAAATCCTACACTGTTTTCCTTTTAGTATATAAAGTGGTTTTTGAAATAGGTTTTATGATTTTTTAAAGCATAGGTTTAATTTTATTATAAAATATTCCATAAATGTTGGATCACCAATGCTAACTTCTATCCCTCGCGTTGCCTTTGGCCTGAATTGATGACATGGAAAAGGAGGGGGTGCGACCTTTCCCTAACCATCCAATGAAAGGGACCATCCCCCCTCTTATCACTTCAATTTTCCCCCATCCTTCCTAAATCAAATCCTTCCGTTTCTAAAAAAATCGTTTTACGTATGGTTGAGTTGGTGTTCCAAAAGAAAGCTATTTTTTCCAAATCATCTTTTATAGGAAATTTTATATTTATTTTAATGTTTTTTATTTTTTAATAGAATTATTTGACTACTAGATATTTCATTATTAAGCTGTTTAGATATATATAAATATTTTTATTAGGTTCATTAAATTGTTATTTATATTTATGAATTATAATTATTTATAGTAATGATTAAGTATAGATTAAGTATACAATTACATAGGATTAAGAATTGTGATGTTTTTGAGCATGAACATTATGTGGTTATCAAAGTAAACAAATCCATGTCTAGATACAAACATGTGGATGTGGCTCTGGCATAGATGTACCTATGGGTAAAATCCAAAGACACCTCTTAGAGCTAGGCTCGAATGTGAACTGATGCACCACAACAGGCCTTTCTACACTCCTGGTTTCTCACTCCCTGTGGACATGTTTAAGATGATGCATTTTTCATTATAAACTAATAAAATACCATTGAAAAGAAAAATCAAATCAGTTTATTTATCAATGATAAAATGATAATTATGATGAAATATAATAAATGGAAAAGAACAACGACATTAAAGAATGAAACATATTATTAATAATTGAATTCATTTTAGTCAGTTTTAAAGATGTTATTTATTAAGTAGATTAATTATTTATGTATAGTCAAGAAATAATATATATTAATAGTAATGGTTAATAATTTATTAACTAATGATAATTTACGAATAAAAATTAATTCATTTGATTATTTAATTATAATTAACTAATAAATATCATATTATTAATAATTAAATAATAAATAGTTAAATAAATACATAATAATGATTATGTAATGATTAAAAAATGATTGATTAGTTAAAAACTGTACTAGGAAACATTAATATCATTGTATTAAATATAACAACATGGCCTAAAAAATTAGTATCATTGTGATTATATGGTTTAGAAAAAAATATTTTCATTAGTAATGATTAGTCATAGATTAATTAATGAATCACTTAGGACTAAAAAATGAATACATGTAATTATTAGATAATAATACTTATCACAGATAAAATGAAAATTATGATTATATAAATTGAAATGGAGAAGATCTAACACATTAAATGAAAAATGTCTATTTTACAGAAGACAAGAAATACCTTTACATTATTCAATTAAACATATTTTGGATGTGATTTGCGTGACTTCATAAGTGGGTTAAAAATCCTGATTATTTTTATTTGGTAGATTAACGACATAATCTAAATATATGTATGTGAAAAGATATGTGCATATATTTAGAAGACGTTATTAATCTATAAACAAAAAATCAAATGGGGTTTACCTCACTTTCGATTTTATGCTCATATCTTCCAAACCATGTCTTGTTGAACAATGTTGGTTTTTTTTGTATGTAGTACAACAATAATGTGTAATTTTATGTTTTTATTATTATATAAAATAATGTGATTGAAAAATTGTTAACTAATAATTAACACATGATTAACATATTAATTAATAACTTGTGTTTAAAAAATGAGTTACTTATAAAAAGTTGTATTAAGAAACATTAGAATCACAGTTTAGGATATAAGAAATTTTTCTAAATTTTTTTTATCATAAACATTATATAGTTTAGAAATAATCGCTATCATTATAAATTATTAATTATAGATTTATTAATTAATAAAATATGATTAAAAATTAATTCATATATTGAAAATCTAATGATACTTATGATCATATAATGTGAAATTAAGAAAAACAAACACATTAAATAACACATAAATTCTTTATAACATACACTAAATTCAATGTCATTTTCAATAAAATGTGGTTTGGATGATATGAGTATCCCTTCATACATGAGGTAAAATCTATGTTATTTTTAATTAGTTCTTTTTTAGCACTGTAAAAATTACCATTTATCAGTGATTTTTTTAGCAATGATAACGACACACCCATTATCAGTACATTTTCAGTCCTATTAATGGGTGGCGCTACGGAAACCCAGTTTCTTGGTAGTGCCAGTGGATGATAGGGAGAAAATTTCGAGAAATGCATTATCTTTACAAAATCCTAGACCTAAAATAAATCATCTTTGAATCTGTGCATCTTGGTCAGATGAAAGAACAGAAGTTCTTTAATTTTATAATAATGTTCTCACACCATCAACTAGGTTTCCCAGAGATGTACCGAAGAGGTTTATTGAGTCCGAAAAAACATTATATGTTGGATGGAATTTTCGATGTAAAGATGCATTAAAAATCAGGAAAAAGATATTTCACATTATTATGTACTGGAGATATATAATTCATGAATCAGGCCATAGTCAATATCTCATACGGTGTTCGATGCATGGGGATGATTATTGATTTTTTTGGGGTCGATTTCAGTCATTGCTTTTGGAGGTTGGAGAATCTTGAAGATTGAAGCAGCACATATATGGGTTCAGGCGTGCCTGACATAATATTATACCTCATTGGATGAAAAATTCATGTCATCCATTATTGTTGACAAGACTAGGACATGCCAATATTATCTGATATCCCTTGTGTAGGAGAGGATACAACAGACATTTAGTTATATGATTTCATGTAATAAGGCATGGATGGAAAAACAGATGGAAACAATAAAGGTCTATGGTGATTTTGATGACTCATATCAGGTGTTGCCACAATTTCTATCCATTATATGGAATCATAACCATTTTTTCTTACATCTTGATTCAAATGAACACCTGTCTTGTGATAACCAACATTATCGATCTTGTATTCAATTTCATCAGTTATTATGGGCATTCCTCCCCAATATCACTACAATACATTTTAGATAATAGTTCATTCAGATTGATGGAATGCTTTATATGGAAAATTCAAGGATGTATTGTTTATTTTGAAAACCCAATATAAAAACCATTCTCCTCTTCCTCTTGACATTTCAGTTGTAGGGAATGAAAAATATGAATCATTGAATTGGATATTGGCATGAATCAACAACCATTTCACCAATATATGGAGTTTTTGTTTGATATCTGATCATTATATGGCAATTAATGCGGTAATCAATGAAGATCTTGATATATGGAGATACCCAAATTCACATCATTAGTTCTGCATTAGACACATTTTAAACAACAAGGATAACCAATTCCACAAAAAACAGATGAAGAAGTCAATCACGAGCCTTGAAATGAATTGTCTGTATTATATTTTACTATTTCAAAGTCAAGATAAAATCAATTTATGTGATATATCATCAATTATGTGTAGCATATGATTCTGATGGATGGAATTTTGGAGAACATTTCGAATTAATATACCATGATAATCATGATTTTTATGATTATATGATGAAAATTCCAAAACAAAAATAGACATCAGTATATGAGGGGGGGAAGAGGTACAGACACATGACCACAAACATTGTGGAGTGCATAAATGGTGTATTCAAATGAACTCATAAGATACCTATAACTACCCTAGTTCAGAAGACATTATATCATTGCATGAAGTATATTGATGATTGAAAAAAATAGCGTAAAACAGAATACTGTAGGGGATAAGGTAAAAAATAAACTTTCAATAAGAGATTGAAAATAATATTGAAGAAACATATGGTTATCATGTATTCATTTTTCAATCATAATACTCTCTATTTGATGTTCAAGAGAATTTTGACCCTATCGAAAATTTCATAGGTGGAAAAATGGTAGTATTACTGGAAATGAGACAATGTCAATCTGTAATCTTTCATGCCTTATAGTTTTCATGAACACAAGCCATTGAAGAATGCACCTCTATGAACATATCATTTGAGGCATATGTTGATTCAGTATACCAGATGAACAATACTGCTAACAGTTATACTGCACCTTGGATGCCTTTTGGGGATTTTTGTTATTTATAAATGCCCAAAATCCAGGTGATTGTGATACCTTACATCAATAGGTTGCGTCCTCGTGGGAGACAGAAGACCATCACGATGCAGAATGAGATGGAATGGCCCCAAGAACATGGGATGATTTTGAGATGCAACATATGTCCTTAATATGGTCATAATTGGTAACAATTCTCTAACATTGTTGGAATTAGTTCACACTCTCATCCACGATGATTCCTTTTCAACATTGTAATATTCTCAAATTGTAAATTATATTTTGTTATCTCTTCTTTTTAGCTCAATTTTCTAAAACCTAAAACCCAAAAGCAGAACGCTAAACCCAATAACATATTACGTATAATGTAATCTCAAAATTATAAACCCTAAACAAGAAAACCAAAATCCTATCCCTAATAATATAATTCTTAACCGAAAAGACATAAAAAATTTCAAAAACATTGACCAAAAACTCAATATCTGAAGCCCTAATCTCTAAATCCTATACCCAAAATTATGAACTATAAACCCAAAAACATCTTCCATTTACCTCAGTTTTCAAAAAATTGTATGACTAATATTATAAAAATAATTAATATAATGAAATAATAGTATCAAAAATAACTATACAATAAGATGTGATAAAATTATAGAATTATAAAAATTATATGGTCAAATACCCTTGTCAATATTAGATAAACATTATTAAACATGATCATGAAACATTTGGAAAGTATATAGTTGGGTTTTATATATGTCTACTACTATGGAAATTTTATATAATCTGGTAAAGGTGCTTGTTATTGTACACAACCAACAATAGCAGATAGTTCAATAGATTTTGTAACACTAACTGAACCTCAAAAAGAATTTATGGGAAATGAACCATGTTTTAGGAGGAAAAGTGACAATAATGAGGGGGGATGTGTTTAGTTTACGTCACCACCATTTTCATTTTTCCCTATTCCTACTGTGTCTTGTTTTATTTCTCACAAATTATTAATTGATGTTTAATTAGTGTTACAGAATCACCATTACATCTGACAAATGAGTCATGAAGCTTACCATCAAGTGGACAGACATATATAAAATATAAATCACACCCTTTTATAATAAATATCTACATAAAATTTTTTTATATATATTTAAATATATAAGATCATATATTACAAAACACCTTTTTCTAGTTAAATCTAGTCATAACACCACTTTAGTAGTATGATATGAAACAAAATGAATACATACCCATATATTTTTCTTAAAATAAACATTTAAAACAATTTTAATAAACAAGGAATGTATTTAATTCTAAATGTCATAACATTATACTAACTATAATGTTATATTTACATTTTAAATTTAAAACTCTTTTCATTTGTTTATATGGAAATAGATGATACCATACTAGTCACTCAGTTGGATACTCATATTTCCCATGTTGTGCTAGAGGGTGTAGTGGATCAATCGATTAGGGTGTGTCTAGTGTACCATTTTTCTTTATAGGGAGCCTCAACATGCCATTAGGCTAGACATTCTCCATTCTAGATTCTTATGAAATTTTTGTATTATATTTCACATTTTTCGACCATCACCTACTTGCTTCCATCGTGGAGAGGTGGAGGCCAGAGACACACACATTCCACCTACCTGAGGGAGAGATGACCATCACCCTCTAGGTTGTGACAATGATTATTTATCTTTCTATCTATGGGAGAGTCATTATTGGACCCACTCATGAAACTTTTCTCGACCTTGCTCACCAACTGTTAGGCATTAACATTTTTTATGATATTATGGATCCAGATGGTGTATCGATATCTATGAATTGGTTAAAAGAGAAGATTCTACATTATCCCAATGATGATGATGATGAGAAGTATTTATTGTGTTATACCCATGAATATATATGAGGACTCAATTGAGGGACTATTTGTACTAATTACATGAGGATACATGTACACATGATGTACCAACCCCAACTAGAGGACATTAATCAGGCTGGGATGTATAGTTGGAGATCATCCCAACTGGAATACACATACATAGAACTATATAGGTTGTACCAAAAGGACTATAATGGTCTTGGGGAAAGTGTCATTCTTCTATAGATGTGTGCATGGGAGCAAATACCCAAATTCCACCCTCAGCTTGTTGGACTTCTAATCGAGATAGAGGACTTGCATGACGCTATACATGGATGCAAGTATGATCACTCATTTCTCTTGATTTCTTATTGTACTTGGAGTTATTGACTTTATTTTATCATTATTTTCACTGTTGATGTTTTATTTTATAGGTGGGGTTAGAGACATAGTATCCATGTGGTTTTGAGACACCATTTGGGTGTATATCGACTCTAGTCGGATTGTCCCTTTTCCAACTAGGTATGTATATACAGTTTATCACTATCAAAAAAATTTTATAATAGAATCAATTTTGGATTTATTAAGGAGAGTTTTTGACAATGGTCATATGTCATTTCAGATTTCATGGCACTCATACTAGACTATTATGGACTAGTTTCCACTATTATGCACTATTGGGCATGAGGATTCTATTATTGTAGTTCCCCTATTTCACTAACATATTATTGAGTGGAAGAAGCATTACAGAATCATGCACAAGATTTTCTATAATAAAATTATTCCATTACCACCGAGACGGATTGAGTAACATCATGGGGTGAATCTAACAGGGAGGCAAGATGAGGACATGTACTGAGTTCATGTATGCTTTCACAACTGTTGGTGCAGACGCACAGTGTTTAGTATCTAGGGTGAATCTATGAATCGATTATTTCTTTATGAGAAGGTTCAATATGAGCCATGGTATATATTGAAGTCTATATTGGATCTCACCTGATAAGGCATAGAGATTCATATGATTGTAAGTAAATAAAATTTCTATAAGCTTGTTTATTGCTCTATTTTCAAAATCGGTTTTAATCTCTGTAACGGGTAGTCACTCAGAGTATCATTTTCGCATTAGTGATGAAGAGGAGGAGGGAGTCTTTATCCAAGAAATTGTCCACGCTGAAGTGATAGATATGAGGTCATATTATCATGTGCCTTTTAGGGGCATCTATAAGCGTCCATCCTAGAATGTAGTGGTTCATGCCTATTAAGAACATCTTGTACTAACTACTGGTGCTAAGAATCCAGGACCATGGAGACATAGAAAACATCATGCTGTATGTGAAGCCTCACCTTTTCCACAGGATAAGGTCAGCCCACTAGTTGTCCCTCCTCAGTCGATTCATGATAGTCCTTAGGTGGCATTAGATCCTTCATTCTGGATGGTATATCCACAGATCTCTATATCTTGGGGTCCAAATACATCACACACTTGGGGTCTAGATCCATCGCAGCCTTGGGTTTCATATCCATCACAACCTTTGGGTATAACTTCATCAAAAGATAGGTTCCATACTATGATGACAGACAGTCCTTCTTCCACCCTAGTGGGAGAAGGACAAAGATGGTAGTACGAGATATAGTTGAAAACTCCTCCAAATGAAACACTGGTGGAAGATGAGATATTAATTGTTCTAGTGCCTGAGGATTAATCCTTTCCAGGTTATCAAACTCCATAGAGAACTCAACACGGATGTCTTCTTCGCTGACTGCCATGTGGGATGGAATCTCCTCACCATAGACATATTTGTTGATTGTACATGTTCATTTATAATATTTATGTCTACTGAAATCCAGATACTATTATAACTATCATATTTTCTTATATTTTTTTCCATTGTTCCATTTTTTATTAATATTGTTGGCATAGATTATATTTGACAACATTCAAAGTTGACATCTTAAACCATTGAAATAATAATTAATTTTTAATTAGATAAATTTAAAATATTATAAATATACAGTATAAAACCAATGTAAATGAAATTAAAAAAATACCATAGACATCTAATTTTTTTGAAAATATTGATATTCCTAAATAAAATAAATTAAATAAAAATAATGTAATGTAAGAAAAATTACTTGGAAGTGAGACTGAAAATAAGAAATATTGAGGACAATCCAGATCCATCTAATTGAATTTAAAAGCCTATAAAATATAAACTATATTACCCATAAAAAAATTTAGTCTTTGACTACTTATTAAATTTTTAATAAATTTATAAATTTTAATTTATATTAGTCTTATAGTTTATATTTTATTGGCCAAAAAAGCCACATACATGAAACATTTTTAGTTTTCAAGTAGGATGATTAGAATGTTTATAAATTATTTTCATCATATTTTTTTTTGAATTTTTTTTTATATTTGACTAATTATTATATTTTTAATCAATTTTTAAATTTTCATATATATTAGTCATATTTTATATATTTTATAGGCTGAAAGAGTCACAAACATGAAACATTTTTATTTTTCAAATAGGTGGATTAAAACAGTTATATAATATTTTTCATCAACATTTTGTAAGATATTTTTTCTATTATAGGAAAATTATTATAAATTAAACCAATATTCAAATTTTAATTTATATAGGTCGTATAGTTTATATTGTATAGGATATAAAATTCCCATACTTGAAACATTTTTATGTTTCAAGTAGGTAAATTAAGAACCATATAATGTATATTTAATTTTAATTTTTTTAATTTTTTTTATTTTGGAAAAATTATTATATTTTTAATCAATGTGTACATTTTCATTTATATTGGTCTTATAGATTATATTTTATAGGCTAGAAAATTCACATAATTCGAACATTGTTATCTTTCAAGTAGGTGGATTGGAAAGCATATAAATTATTTGTTTCAAATTTTTTTAATAAATTATTTTTATTTTTGACAACCTCTTCTATGTCGATCAATGTTTAAATTTTAATTTATATTGGTTGTATAGTTTATATTTTATAGTCTAGAAATTTCACGTACATGAATCATTTTTATGATTCATGTAGGTGTTTTATAAAGCTTATAAATTATTTTTCCTCAACATTTTTTAAGAAATTATTTTTATTTTTGACCACTTATTATATGTTTAATAAATGAATAAATTTTTATTTATATTATTCTTATTGTTTTTATTTTATAGGCTAGAAATGTCACTTACTTGAATCATTTTTATTTTTATATTGGTGGATTAGAACGCTTATGAATTATTTTTCATCAACATATTTTTAAGAAATTAGTTTTATCTTTAACTATTTCTAATATGTTAAATACATGTTTTAATTTTCATTTATTTTGGTCTTATAAATTATATTTTATAGGGAAGAAAAGTCACGTACTTGAAACATTTATATGTTGTAAGTTAGTGGATTAGAAATCTTATAAATTATTTTTCATCAACATATTTGACAAAATTATTTTTTATTTTTGACTATGTTTTATATGTTTAATCCATGTTTTAATTTTTATTTATATTGATCTTCTAATTTATATTTTACTAGATATAAAATTAAAGTAATTGTATAATTGATAAATTATGCTAAATTGTTTTGTTATATATATATATATATATACACATAACAAACTAATAATAAAACCTTTCAATTTTAATTATATAAAAAATAATTAATAATATTGAAAATAAAATAATGTTCTTTGGAATTGGTTGTATCGGAAATGCCTCCTTTTAGACAAATTTTTTAAAAAATGACCCTTTGCTTTTAGTTTTTAAAAAAATTTGTTAAAAACATCCACTTCAACACTTCCCCTTCTGGATCTGGCATTGGGGTGAACACCCATACCATATGAATTACTTCCACCAACCGGGAATCAGCCTATAGAGTCCTTTGATACCATATTCATGCCTATGGTATCGCAAAACAGATTCCCTATACAAGAGACCTCTTGTCTCTTATGGGATCCATGCTCCCTTCAGTCATCGGGATGGCTCAAGAAAAATCTAACTAGGTGTGCTCGACCTTCGGTACCACATGGTCTTATGGTCGAATTTTCCTATCTAAGTGTGGTTACAAAATTCATAACATATTAAAATAAAACTATAAGTGGAATGTTTCAATGTGTATCTCCACAAAAAAGCATTCATATATGCCATTTCAAAATATTTCTCTAATGTTTTCAAAAGGTCCTTAAATATTTGGCGAAAATTATGAAATGAAAAATATAATTTTTTTTCAAATATATATAATTTCATTAGTGTTGTATATAAACCAAATAATATAATAGAGGTTTATATAATAATGATATGACTCAACAATTGGAGATTGAGACGATGCCCTTTAACTAATTCTAGAATTTCCATATAGGTATTTTTCTTACAAAATAATAGACATATATAAATTATTTACTTTATTGAGTACCATTTTGAAGTATATTTTTATATTTATTACAATTAATCAATAGTTATATTCGCTTACGTTATTTATTCTTTTTATGATAGATGTTTTGAGAAAAAAATTTAATTTATCAAAAACGACTTCGGATGGAAAACTATAGATAAAGGTCATTATTTAGACATATAAAAATCTCAATAATGAAATTGTTATCATATTTATAACATGGTTATAATTTTAAAACATATTAATAATTATTTTTGAAAATAATCTATTTTTAAGATAATGGAGAAGGTTGGTCATATGTATGATTCAGGAATGTTTCCCTTCCACTAATAATATTTTTACAATGTCTATAATTAACATCTATTTTCCCTAATGACCATTATATAATAAATAAAAATATATTTAATTATGTATACCTAATTTTATCAATATTTTGATTCATTTACTGAAACAAGGGAATAAAATCTCTTTAATGAGGTTGAAGTCCACACGTCCATGAACGCTGCCATCATTTTTTCTGTGGGTAAAAAGGGTAAGAACAAATATGAAATATTATACATAAAAATGATACATATGTAATTAATATCTTATTTATTTCATTTATATAACATATTTTTATTATCTTTATCCTTGAAACCCTTCACATGAATCATTACAACAAACGAATCACATCAATTCATGAGGTGAAATTCTACCATACAAAAAAGCAATGTTTTTTCATAAATTACTTATTGAAATATTAAAAACATATATTTGTTATAATTACTATAAATAAATATATAATTTATGAATTTAATATATAAACTTAATATACATCATTATTCTAAATTTTGAGAGGTTTTACTTGAAAAATGAAGGATGTCGGTTCTTATGTAAGTAATCCCCCATATAAACCAAAGATGCTAATGTAACAAATATGATTGAAGTGTGTATGAATTCAGTTAATAAAATTAAAAAAAATTATATTTTTTATACTATGGTTATTACATAATAATTGTATAAATATTGATAAAATGTTATTTAGATGAAATAAATAACAAAATTCATTGACAAACATTACCTTTTATATGAGTTGTCAGCGGAAAACTTATAATCATCTAAAAGAATGAATTTCGCTGATGTTTTTTCATTTTCCAATGTCCTAATAAATCTAAAAACATGATAATAGATGGTATTTTGTCTAAATATGTTCATAAATTCGATTCTTGGGATGTTACTGGGTCATTATTCCCTATTGATCACATGTTAAACCACTAAGTATACACGTTTTAGCTTAATCATTGAAATTATTTTTAATTAGTTTAATGAATACAATTTATAAATATTTATATTTTCCTTATTAAACAATAAGAATCAAAACTATTTAAAATATGGTATAAATTTTTTTTTAATTTATTTAAATTAGTAAAAAAATTAATTTAATATTAATCCCATAAATTCTATATGCAAGTTAGTTTTTAATAAAATATTTTTTATAAAAAATAAGACTATATATTAACCCAACTACTAAAAAATAATTACAATAATTTTAATGTTTATATAATCTATACTAATAATTTTAGTCATTAAAATTAGGGAAGAATTAAATAAATTTAAAATAAGAAACACTGTGAATTTTTTAAAAAAATTGAGAAACTCGTTATTAAATGATAAGAAATTATAATTAAAATAAATAATTTTGCTTTTAAATATATTAGGCTGAATAAATTTATCTCATTAATAATTAGGTTCCATTAAGTCAAATTAGAAACATATTTTCTCTCTTAAATTACTTAAATCTTTTAAATATAATTTTTTTGTACATACCATTATTTTTTACTATTAACTGATAAATCATCATTTTCATAAACAACCTTATATTTAACTAGTTGTAAATTTTTATATTATAATTTAAAAAATACTAATTTTATAAAATTAAATTTCAATAATTTTGTAATCTATATTTTAAAAATAATCTTTTATGAAATGTGTTTAATTTAAACATTTTCTTATTTTATTAAAATATAGTTGATATTTTCAAAATGAAAATAACTATATCATTCATATATATAATTATGTTAACTAGTATAATCTATAACTACATTGGGTTTTAGAATTATTATTTAATTATATGCTATATTTTCTGATGTTATTGATGATTTAATGAAAATAGAGTTTCATTTAGACGAGGTAATGGTTTTATTAGGTATTATTGATGTAATGTTGTAGCGTTTCAATGTTAAAATATTGTAATGATCATTTTATTATTTGATTATTTCCTTCATAAAGATCTATTAATTATGATTAAGATGATAAAGGTTCGTGGGTTCATCTGGGACTTGTTTGAAGCTCAGAGCACCAAAATAAGGGAAAAAAATTGTGCCACACAATTTATCTACAACAATGTGACACATGGTGTAAGGTCGTGTGAGGGTTACTGGATTTTTGATAAAACCAGAATACATAGGTTTAACTTTGTAAGTTAAATTGTTCATCTATCCCAGGCAAGGATCCCCTCTGAGCAGAACATGGTGCATGACTGGGGAAAATTTTTCAAACTGTGTGGCCAAACAGTTCACCCTTTAAAAAAGGGTAAAATTTCAACATTTATTCTCATAAATGAATTTTAAACCTCTCTCATTCATCCCATATATTTTCCAGTAGTATTTATATCATCCCCATGGATGGATACCGTCAATTACAACTACAAGTTCTCTTGAAATCTCCATTAATCAGTGCATGATTCCCTAACCATTAGAAGCAACAGATAGCCCATGGTAAGCTACACCTTCCTTACCTATCTATTTTTAATTTCCTATTCCATCTATTGTGCCATTTTGGTGGGACAACCTTTTTCTCTATTTTAAGTTATTTTGATGAGTATATTGATTTCATCCATTATATGTTGTATTAATACTCAAAAATAGAAGAGTGGATTTTTTCTACGTTGGTGTAGGGGTTTATGTCTATTTCCATCATTTCTCTGCATTCTAAAAGGATTGCTATTAAAGTATGTGCTTCATTTTTTTGATGTCACATAAAATTTGATTGTTAAATTAATTAAATTGTTTTATCATGTATGAAACTAAAAAATATTATTGATAAAACCATCCATATGGTGTTATTATTTTCATTGGACACCCTTTTGGGTGTGCCTACCTTCCACGGAATTCTTATCCATGATTTTATTTAATATAACAGTTTGGGTGTGTATGCATCCCTTTTTTTGAGTCCTCAAAATGAGGAAAATGTATATATAAATGAAAAAAAATTATGTTGTCCTACTAGATTCATATCACTTGAGCTATATTTTTAATAATCATTCTTGATATATAATTATTAATAACACATGCCTTATATTTAAATTGCTTATATATGTTAGTTAGCTGCTTGTTTATGCCATATCTCATTGCATAAAAATGATCCACATACTTCATTTATTTCCTATAGGCATATTCCGTAATTTTTTAGATTGAATTTAATGGTATTATTTTTTAATCTTGTTATCTTGTTATATTGAAATTTAAAAGATTACATGTCATTGTTTACCTATGATGACTTGTATATTATTTATCATTCTCATGTGATGGCTTGTTCATGCAACATAAATTTTCCTCTTTTATAGTTATATTTTATATATTAATTTTATAGTCGTCATGTGATATTGAGATGGTAAATTTTTAAATGAAATTACAGAGATATTCCTTTGATTATGATGTTATTTCGTTGATAAGGATCACTTTTTATGGGCTGAGAGTGAACATTGGTCATGAATTAAGGATTCTATTAATGGATTTTCCATGCAATGTTGGATACTCATGGCAGAATGGGAGAGATACACTGTATTTATAGGTATTCTATCATAGGGTATATTCACCTATACTCATGATTAAAGTTGATTCCCTTGGGGAGAAACCAAAGACGGAAACTTTTGGAATGACAGTTATGCTATGCCTTTGTTGATTCCTAGTCCATTATGTGATATACTTGGTACTGACACAGAGTCACCATGACAAGAGTTATAAAAGTAAAATCATATTGGATTCCTTCAAAGGACTCGACTATATTGGTTATATTGTACATTCCATAAATATAATTTGGATTTTATTTATATCAAATTGGACAAGCTCTAACTCGAGAATAATAATTGATAGATTACATGAATTTTTTATTTTATATGTGATGCATATTCTATAATTATCATTTTTCTATGCAGGTGTGTGATGAATTGTTAATTATACCCCGAGACATAACAAATGCATGGGGTATTCCTTCTTGTATTTCCTTGTTTACTTTATCCCTTGTATATATATTATGCCTTGGGTATGTACTTATTTTTAGACCTCCTTCTTATGCCAAAGTAGGTGGTATGGATCAAGTGTCATATTAGGATCCCAAAAATAGATTCATATGTTTTAAATTATTTAATTATATTCTTTTATTATAACGAAACACTACTATCTATTTATAGCACCGATGGTATTGTCCTAAACACCATCAGTGGTCTCCTATTAATATTATTGATTATATTTATCATTGAGATGGATTTTTGGGGAAGAGGATCGAGCCTATGCTCGAGATGTTATGTAGCAGTTTTTGTCCTTTGTTAATGTTTTGGTATAGAATGTACGTTATTTTTTGTATCCCATGTTCCCTTGTTCTTCAATTTTTTATATCATAATAATGTGAAAATCTTTTTTTATAAATTAATTTATTCAGCTTTATCAGAATATTTATTTCTATTGAATGGTTTGCTTCTAAATTTCTCTTAGTATCTTCCTATTCATTTTCTTCTAGTATTTATTTACAGTAATTTAAATCTATTTTTACACAGATCTAAGATGGTATAGTCTTTATAAATATATACCCTAAGACCTCACTACTATTCTACAACCTCTGATAGAAGGTTAGATTCACATGAGGTCATGTGGCCCACTTCCTTGGGGAACTTTTGAGTGGCATTCAAGGCGGGTCGTTACAAAGTTGTATTAGATGGTCTATTTTTATTTTCTCTTTGTATTTGGGTTTAGTCTGTAGACTTGTAAATTGGTAATTGGAATATACATTGTGCATCAACATATTTATCCCATGTATAGGGGAAACCCAAATTACATAGGTTAGTAAATTGTAGTTATTTATAATTTTATGTATAGTTGATACGAATTCTTCATTTGGTGATGAAATTTTATGTGGTGTTATTAATTTTGGTATGTTCGGAAGGATTATTAGTATTATTTTAGATGATGAGGGTAGGTCATATTAAAATCCAGAATCAGACAAGAGACAATAGGATTTCATGTCTCATGCATTGTTATATTCCATATTTACATTCCAGATTTTTTATGTCTTATTGCATGTGATGTCTATTATTCCATGTTCTGTTAAGACTTCTAGTTATTAATTTTATATAGAAATGTGTCAATTTACATTTTATTATCAGGTCTTAATTTTTATTGAGTGGATTCTAAATTTTAGTTTATATGTTGTATAGGACATTAAAAATTTGAATGAATATCCACAAAATTAATCCATTTAATGGGATTAATTAATAATGAATTCAAATCATAATCACCAGTAAGAAAATGGAGTGGAATTTATAGATGTAATGTGAGGTCATCATAATGAGCTAACTATATAAATGACCAGTATGATATACTTAATAGTTCTTCTTCTTGTGTTCTCCAATCATCGAATGATATCTCTATGATAAGGCTACAAGATATATTGTGTTATATGGATGACATGTACCTTCCCTTATTTTATGTCTTCTGAGATTCATTCCCTATCTATTATAACACCAATATGATGAGTGCCTTTATAAATTTTTGAATTATTCCTCCATGATTTACTCATGATGCATGCCAAGAGAGTGGCAATGAGAACACTCTAGAGGTGGTGGGACCTGAGCCACCCATTGTACCTCCTATCATTTTTCGTGAGGCATATCCTGCTGATCCTCTTCTAGGAATATATGATCAGTCTCATGAAGATTTCCTCCAACATATGAAGTATTTTCATGGTTCTCTCCATCCTACACCTAATATAGAATAGAAGACACAAGAAATCAAGTAGCAACATCCTCCCACCATCACCGAGGATGGAGGTCCTCATCCTAGAGAGTCAGGAATAAAATCCATGATGTCTATTTTTGACCACCTTGAGATGCTTCCATATTGGAGTGTCAGGATAACTACCTACATGTTACGTGACTTCACTAAGCATTGATGGGTTGTTATTTTCTAGTCTTAACTTTGTTGAGGTATGATCTGGGAGGACATCTAGAAATATTTATATGATCACTTAATTATATAGGATTTGAGATTGGATTGATATAAGGAGTTCATGCATTCTCAGTAGGTATCGATTGTAGTTCTAGAATATTTTGATCCTTTCACCAAGCTCTATCATTTCAATCCATCGCTTACTAAAGATGAGTTAAATAATACACAGTTATTGGAAGATGATCTTGGAAAAAATTTCTGATCCCTAGGTGAATGTATTCTGTTTGACAAATGTGACATTAATATTTAACATGGCCTTGATTATAGAATGAAATATTAGAGAAGTTAGTCTTATGAAATAGAGCATTTTAGTTCAGATTTTGGGTGATGATTCTCATCATAGTAGAATGTTCCACTTGGGGGAGTATGTGGTGGAGATGTGATCTAGGTGAACCACACTAATAGTTCTATCATGTGTAACTTATTCTAAATGATGGACTATAAGAAATTATAGTGGATGAGAAACTAGAGTAAATGATGATCTTGTGGAATGATGTTCCATCTTCAGTTCTTCTACGATTCTATTGCTCCAACATCTAGTGACATGGGATTCATACAAAAAAAATCTATAAGGAATACGATCTATGATTACACATTAGGATATTATTTGGTATTATTCCATTCAATCAAGATGAGTAGGTAATGATCGTGATTAAGTTACTATGAGTCTATTGCTTCATTGAAAGAATAATGGGTCTGCTCATACTAGTTAGGAAATAACTCAAGGCTATGTTTCATGCCATATGTATGTAGTATAATTAGAATCATAGGATCATTGTCCATGTACACTTATAGTTAAAGGTACTATTCTATTATCCTCTACATTAGTTTCTATCATTTTTGATAAATTTTCATCACCCAAATTCATATTTGTTGTTCTGGTGGAAATTATTGGTATTGTGCTAATGTACTTATGTGGTTTTTTATCCCTTGACATGAAATTATGGGTTAAAATTGTGGATATACAGTAGTGTTTGTTTTCACCCATGAGATAAATGATTGTTATTTCAGCTGGGTCTTCTTCATCCTTGATATAACTGACTTAGATTTCATTCTTGATATGTAATTTCCTATGATTTATCTTTAGAATTTGTATTTTTATCACTTATGGGAGTCCTTCACATCACTCGAGTGAGGTACATACGATAGGGTGAATGGGATATTGAGGGATATCATACAAGACATAAGAAATCATGGCTTATAATAGTTACAAATTAGTTTGTGATTATCTTAATAAGAGATCAAGGAATACACTTTGTAGATTTAACTCTATTTGTGGATCATTTTTAGGATTTCATACAAGATGATTTATCTGGTTTACCTCCTGAGAGATAAAGAGTTTGAGTTCACAATATAACTAGTACTAGGAGCGACACCACTCTCTATTCCTCTATATAGGATGGATCCTACAGTGCACAAAGGGGAAAAGAAATAGCTTGAGGATATTGAGGAAAAGAGTTTTTATCAAACCCATCATATTTAAATGGGGTTCACCTTCCATTTTCTCCAAGAATATTGTTGGCACCCTTCAATTGATTAGGGTTTCTATAATGTTGAACTAGCTCACATTAAAGAACTTTTGTCCACTATCACTTACTAAAAACCAATTACACCATCCCTAAGGATAATCGATTTTCTTCATGATGAATATTAGTTTTTTCAATAATCAATTTTCTATGAGACCATTTTATATACAACATATGGAATTCCGAAGCAGGTATAGCCTATATGAGATATTTTTTATGACATTCATTCTAATGACCACAACATTAGTTTTTATGCCTCTGTTGAATGAGGCTTTCCACCCATATTGTTAAACCTACATGTAAGTATTTGGGTATTAAATCATAGTGTACTTGTGCCCTATCCATGTCCATACAAACCATTATGATATCATGATATGTACACTAAGATAGAATGATATATATTCAATGATCATAAAATTCCAATTTTGGATTAATAAGGTTAACATATTGGGTTGTATCATATATGAGTAAGGAATATCAGTTATCAAATATATGGTGACGATTGTAGTTTCATAAGAGTAGCCCATATATAAACCCCATCATTTTACACGTAACATTTCATGAATTTATGCATAATTAATCATTTGAGTAAAATCCAAGGATTGGTATGTTTAGTGTCATTGATGACTAGGTACACAAAACATAAAATAGGGGCTAAAGAAAACATCCTTATTTAATCTCCATAATGAGTTCCTAATATCATTTGAGCCCTTACATCTGCATAGGGTACCCTGGGGAACACGTGAAGAAAGGGATGAGCTAAAAAGACCAGTTATGAAATGAACATAAGGATATATCTTTTGCACAAGAGTTAGGAGGCATGACATAATGATATCCAAAGTGTGGAACATATGAAATAAAATCATATAACAATGAGAAAAATATAAACATGGAATCATATAAATGTGGCAGAATCATAAAACATGTATTTAGTACTACTCAAGGATAACCTCCAATCCCATTTCCCATTTTTGTATGGGTCAAGGCTAACTACCAATCTTGTTTCACATCGCATCTCGTGAGACATAACATTACCCAATATATAATAGTTCTATCTGGGTTCACCCATCTCAATATTTTCATGATTATTCTTGAAAAATATATATTCTTACCACATAAATATTCTTTCAACATTAATAATCATATATAATCAACCATATAAAAACATAAGGGTACCCATGGAAAGAATTGGGTTCCACAATCATGACATATAGAATGACCAATGAACGTATCATGATAGTTTCCATGAAAGAAAGGGATTAGAAAATACATGGAAATTAATAAGGTAAAATAGTGATATAACATTGTAAGTGGTGTCAAACAGAATTGACAATATATAAGAAATGTATTTGAGAAACATTAGCATTATAACATTTTTGTGTGGTTTTAAAAAAAAATAAATAGGGATTTATAAAAAGAATAGAGTATAATATTTTATATTAATCCATAATTGAACCGAGAAGGTTTCTATAATGAGAAGACTAATTTTAGATATATAATGGTGGCTTAAAATAGAGAATAGAGTGTACTGGAAATTGAGTAAAATTTTAGGATGTTCCCTTAAAAGAGGTTTCCAAATCAGAAAGTTCTAAAGAGGGAATCTTTTAAAAAGACGTATATCCCCGAAATAGAGTGATGACAAGGTATTCATAAAATAAGTTTTCACAACAAAAAATAATTTATAAAATGAAAAAAATAAAGGAAATATAACTCCATTTAGATATAAATAAAGATAACGCAACCTGAAAGAACAAAAGAGGTTCGAGTATATTTTGTTAGAGATTATCGGCATGGTGTTGGGTGCACGTAAGAGGACATGATTAGATAGAGAAGGGGTTTTTCATCACTTATGAAACATGAGTACAATATGGGGGAGGTTTCAAATAATACCCTATCATTTGGGGTTAAACATGAAAAGGCATAGCATAGAGGACAATCTTGATTAAGTGTGAAATGGAGATGATCCCTTACCTTTAATCTGTTGGTGATCTCCACTTGTTATTAAATACATGAATAAACAAAATAGGATTATTAATTAATAATTTATGAAAATATTATATATTTATTGGGTTTATTTTAATCCTTTTATGTTCATTTATAACCATTTCGATTGGTTATGAGATTTATTTTGTTGTTCGGGCTCATTTGTTTACTCATTTTTAATGACTGGTTCACTTATATTAACATTTTAAAAAACATGTAAGATGAAAGTGGTTGTCCGAAATTGAAGTTATATTATATTATTTCACATAAAAGAGATTAAATGGTTTTAAATTTAATTTGGTTACTTATAGTTAATTCAAATTATTAAATAAAACATAGTGACAATTGTTTTTGTTAATCGGTTGGTTTCATTACAAATAACATGTTTGGCGTTATACCATTTGTACCTGAGGATTATAGAAACAAAAATAGAATATATTAAATATATAATAGTCTATTTCAACCATAATTTAAATGGTATCATGACCATAATTAATGATAATAATAGATATTGATAAACTGTTGTCCTTGAATGGGCTAAATTAGCACAACTCAAATGGTGCTTTCCTTTCGTTCAAATAAATGGTTGGGAAATTAGAGAAGATAATGAAATAACACATTATCATGAAAAAATTATAGTACGTGTATGTTATAGGATTTATCATACTATTTGGGTGAAGGGAGGTGAGTAAAGAAAAAAAATAAAAGAACTTAAAATAAATAAGGGAATTGGAAAGAGGAATTTACCTCTTGAGATTCCTCCTTTGAGAACCTCTTATGGGGAGAGGTTTTGGTATCATGAAGAGGCTAGGATATTTTGGACGTGGGGGGGGGACTTTGGGAGATATTTTGGAAGAATTTTACAACGTCAAAATGTATGAGAGGAGTGAAGAGAAGAGAGAGTGGAGGGGGGTTTATAGTGGAGGAGAGGAGGATTCTCCTATTTTTTTAATCAATAGTTTATTATTTAATCACAAGACAAGGAATAGTAACTATCCAATGACCAAGAACTATAATAATTTCTTGTGAGTTTTAGATTAGGTTGATTACATCACTTGTGATTTCAAGAAGAGTGAATTTTCACTAGTGTATTTCTACGGTAAATTAATGTATTTTACTATTCACTAAAAATTCATGTATTTCAGAAAAATATCAAAAATTCACCCTAACCATTTTTCAAATATTTTATTCTAAAAAAGAAATCGAATTTTTAAAAATAATTTTTTAAATATGATTATTTTAATATTTAATTAAAATCAGAATTTATTATCAAAAACCGTTCATTTACTTATTCTAAAATATAGGTATATCATACATCTAACATGAATATTGTTTAAATAATATCATTGGTAAGTTTACTATTCATAATGGTATGTTACTATTCACAAAAATTATTTTTTTTCTTATCAGACTCCAAATAACATATAGATTGTAACTGTGCATATCAGATATTCAAAATTTAAAAAACATAAATGAAAAACATATGTTTAAAGGTTACTTAGCACTTAGTAGTTCATTATGTAGTGATTTAATGACACATTTATATGAAATGAATTTCATCTGAAAAATATTGGGTCATTAAACTCTTACCCCATTAAGAAATTTCTCCCTAACAATTTCATATTACATTCTATTCCTAAAATAGGTGGATGTATATTTCCTTCATTGCTTCCTCAAATTCCCATGTTTCCTCTTCTTACTTATGGTTTCGCTAAAGATCCTTGACCAGATGAGTAGTCTTGTTGCATTGATCATTATATCTATGATCCAAGATCTTCATTGGATGCTCCTCATATGAGAGTTCTTCATCAAACAATACCACCTCTAAAGAGGGTACATGTGAAGGGTCTGGTATGTACTTTCTGAAGAGAGAAACATGAAACACACAGTGTAGTTTCGATGTGGTAGGGGGAAGTGCTAGTCGATAGGCCACATCTCTAACTTGATCATGGATCTTGAAGGGCCCATGTACCTGGGACATAACATCCATTTATTTCTGAACCTCATGACCTTCCTCCACGGAGATATGTGTACAAATAATATGTCACTGAATTTGAACTCAAGGTCTCATTGTCGGTTATCTACATAACTCTTCAGTCGAATTTGGGCTACCTTGCTATGCTGCTGAATAGTTTTCACCTTCTCCACCATTTCTTCAACCGTTTAAAGTCCTAGCAGCTTACACTCACCAACATCATCCCAACACATTGGTGTTCATCACATTTTCCCATAAAGGTCTTTATAGGCTGCCATTCAGATGCTCAAGTGGAAACTGTTGTTATAGAAGAATTAAACCAGTGGAAGATGTTGGTCCCATCCTCCTTTGACATCAATAGAACACGCTCTCAACATGTCTTCCAGTTTTTTAATAGTTTTCTCAGATTGGCCATCAGTTTTTGGATGAGAGGCCATACATATGTTTAGTTCAGTGCCCAGTGCATTCTAGAGACTTTTCTAGAATGTCGAAGTGAATCTCGGATTTTGATCTGATATAATAAAAGTGGAACTCCATGAATCCTTACTACTTTTTAGATGTAAATCCAAGATATTTGATCTAATGAAATGTCCTCCTGAACCGTGATAAAGTGATGTGTCATTTAAAGATGATCCACAACGGCCCATATAGCATTATTTTCTCTCGGAGTCCTTGGAAGTCCAGTGACAAAGTCAATGGTATGGTTCTCCCACATCCATGCAGGTATGGTTAATAGTTGCATCATCCCCTTAGACATCTTCCTCTGAGCCTCCACTTTCTAACATACCAAGCACTTCAAAGTATATTTAGAAACGTCCCTTTTCATATTGTCCCACCAAAAGTTTTCCCGGAGATCTCGATACATCATTGTGCTCCTTGGGTGGATAGAGAAGGTAGAGCTATGTGCATCACATAGAATAATTTTCTTTATCTCTTGATCAGATGGTGCACATAATCATGACCCAAATCTTAAAACTCCTTCCTCATTAATTTTCAAATAAGATGATTTCCCTTATTTAACAGCTTCTACCCTTTTCAAAAGTTCCACATCCTTTCTTTGATCATCCTTTGTTTTCTTCAAGAGGGATGGTTGAGAAAACAGTTTAAAAAAGGATTTATGATGTTCCTCCCTTAATGATTCCCATGTCTATCCTTTTAAAATATAATAATATCACATCCTACTCTAATCTCATCATAGATAAAGATACATGATCCTTTCTACTTAGAGCATACGCCAACTTGTTTTCCTTACCGGAATGGTAGTGGATTGTGAAGTCATAATCCTTGATGAGATCTATCCATCTTCATTGGCGCATATTATTCTCTTTTTGTGTGAATATATATTTGATACTCTTGTGGCCAATATATATCACACATTTATCCCCATTAAGATAATGCCGCCATATTTTCAACCAAAGATCACTACTGCCAACTCCATGTCATGCGTGGGATAGTTTTTCTCATGGATTTTCAGCTTCATTGAGTTATAGGAAATTACTTTATCATTTTTCATTATTACACAACCATATCCCTTATTAGAAGAATCAATTTACACCGTTAATAGTTCCACACTTGTATGGTGTCCAATTATTGGTGTAGATATAAGCCTCCTTTTCAATCCCTTGAATCTATCTTCAAATTACTACGTCCAGAAAAACATCACACCCATCCATGTTGGTTTGGTCATTGGTTATGACAATCATGAAAAGTTCTTCACAAATCGTCAATAATACCCAGATAGACCCAAAATGTTATGGATTTCCGTTACAGAAGATGTCTTGTTCCAGACTTCAATTACCTTTGTCTTGGAAGGGTAAATAGATATCTCTTTGTAGGTGATAACATGCCCCAAGAATGATACTTCCTCTATCCAGAACTCACATTTACTGTACTTTTCAAAAAACATCTCCCATTAATAATTCATTAACATAGTATTCAAATTCTATTATCGTTTATCTTTTATCCTAGAGTGTATCATAATATTGTCAATAATGATTATAATAGATTTGTCATGGTAATCTAAAAAAACAATATTAATTAAATCCATGAAAATTTATGGACCATTAGTGATTTTTAAGGTAATCATTATGAACTCATCGTTTCCATACCTCGTTCGAAAGGCAGTCTTGGGAATATCTTCCTTCCTCACCATTAATTGGAGACATCCCGAATGAAGGTCCACCTTAGAGAAATAACTTCCCCCATGAAGCTGATTGAACTAGTTATCTGTCCATGGAAGTGGATAATTGTTCTATATAGTTATTTTATTGAGCTCATGATAATCAATATTGAGGCTCATTTATCTTTCCTTCTTCATGACGAAGAGGACTGGAGCACCCACAATGAAGCGCTCGGGGGGTACAATACCCTTCTCCATATTCTATTGTACCTTCTTCTTCATCTCTATTATCTCTACAGTGGCCATTCTGTATGGTGTCATTGAGATAGGCAGAGATCCATTGATTTGTTCAATTTAGAACAAAACCTCTTGTTCTGGAGGAAGATAAGCCAACTCAATGGAATACATCAGTTAAATCCCTCACAATGGGATTGTCTTCAAGAATGATTCACTCCTTTATCTCAATCATTTGAGATAAATAAGTTTTCTCATAAGGGAGAAATATCCACATATGAGATTATGATTCTAATAGAGATTCATCTTACACCTTACACTTTTAAATAATTTTATAATTCTTATGGATGTTAAGAATGATCTCCCTTTCCCAGTAGTTGATATTGTCTTTGTATGAAGATATCACATCCATTCCCAAGATAGCATCAAACTCCACTAAAGGTTTTATGATGAAAATTTCTAGGCAGTTGAGTCCACAAAAATTAACTGGGTAGCAGTTATAATCAATTTACCCAACGATTTCGTCATTTTATGTTCTCACATAATTTTTTCCTCCAAATTTTGAGGTAGTTTTTGAAAAGATCTATTAAACATGAACGATATAAAAAAATGCATAGAATAAGAATAAAACAGTACATTCACTATTTTTGAATGATTAACTAGAATACCTATCACCACATCACTGTCTGGCTCCACCTCAGGATTACTGATAGCTTAATCCATTCCTTGTTGCCTTAGAGGCTGTTGTTGATTGCTTCTGACAACCCTTGTCCTAGGGTAATTTTTCACAAATATCCCATGCTCCTTGCTGTTGTAACACTGCACTGTAGGATGAGTGTTGACAAGAGCCTTCCTTTCTTCTTCCACATTGGTGGGATTATTCATATATAAAAGGAAGTTCATGGCCTGATGACCAAATATTATACTTTGGAAGAAATTCTTGGTTCCCTTTAAAAAGTTACCATGATGCTTCTTCCAACAATTTTTTCACAGGGAAATGTTTTTCTTTTTATCATCATGGGTTTTTTATGAACATCCCATGTTTTTCTCCATTTTCCAGTTCTTGTCACTGGTCCCATTAGACTACTGAGAGTCTCCAATATTCATTTCAAACTTTATGGAACAATAGAAAATATCCTCATAACTTTAGAAGACTCGAATCTCCAATAACTTTCATAGACTTCGATTTAGTCCGCTAAAGAAGCGATATACATTGCATTCAGTGTTCATGAAAAATCCATAGTTGTAACATGAAATCCTTATAAATTTTTATTCATATGAATTGATGGGATCATCTTCCTTATACTTGAGTTCGATGAACTCTCATTACATATTGAGACAGAGGGGTCGTGGAAAATATTTGTTGAAAAACATCCTGTTGAATTCCTCCCAAAACATGGAATAAATTTCCTCTTGGGACATTGTATTCTTGATCAGTGTGTACCACTGATCAGCGTCCCCATAAAAATGATATACTATAAGTACTGTATTCTCTCTATCCAAGCACTTGATGAAAGAGAATATCTTTTCAATGAAGTTAATCAATTTTTCCATAAGGAGAGGAATATAGGATATGATAAATTTAGGAGGCCTTTTCCACCTAAAGGATTCTAGAGAAACATGATATTTAATTGGATGAGGAGGGTATTCCTCCAGATTTAAGTTATTATTCATAACTCGAGCTAGCTGAGAAAGTACGATCATGATGTTTGGAGGACCCACTCCCATTATATCAAGCATATCATCCTGAAAATCTTGACACTGAGTATCACATTGGTTGTTGGAACATGTTCTGCTATTTCCCTCCATTAAATAAGAAGAATAACTTATTATTAGAGATATTTAATAAATAACTATTGAGCATAAAAAAGAGAACATTAAATATAAAAGGATAAACTTATAATGAAGAATCATATCATAACATGTTCTTTATTTGGTTTAAATCATGGTTATCATCAATATATTTCTTAAATTATATTCTTATGGTATTTGTTTGTCCCTTGAAAATGGTTTGTAATAATCTTGGGAATATAACAAAGAATATTCCAAGAGAGTGTCGTAACCCAGAGTGCAGAAAGGCTCCTTGTCGTGTACTAGGGTACCCTAGGACAATTTGGAAACTCCTTGTTAGATTATTCACTCATAGATACATCTATTCTAAAGCATCCTCTACCTACTCGTATCCAGGTAGGGATACATTTTCTTAATAAATAACATACATAGTACTAACTAAAATTTAGGAATGTTTTCTTATAAATAGTCTCATTCTTAAGCTTCTCATTGAGTTTCTATATTCTTACTCTCAAGAATTAACTAGACCATTATCTGATACAAACTATAGAGACCCAATCCTTTTACATATAACATTTAATGATTTTATGCATAATTAATCATTAGAGTACAAGTGACGGATCATTTTGTCTAGTGTCTACAAAGACTAGGTACATGAAACATAAAACAAGGGGATGAAAATACCACATCTTTATTTAATATTCATAAAGAGATCCTAAATTCATTTGAGCCCTTAAATCTGCATAGGGTACCGTAGGGAACACAAGAACAATGGGATGAGATAAAATGACCAGTAAAGGAATGAACATAAAGATACAGCTTAAAGAACAAGAAATAGGTGGCATAAAATAATTATATCCAAAGCATGGAACATATGAAATAATATCGTATAAACAATGGATAATATAAAAATGGAATCATATAAATGTGGCTGAATCAAAAAACATTTCTTTTGTATGGGTCATGGATAACCTCCAATCTTGTTTCATATTTTAGTACGAGTCAGGGACAACTGCCAATCTTGTTTAACTTCGCATCTCATGAGATATAACATTACCCAATGTATTGGTGTGCTAAATAGGGGCACCCATCTCAAAATTTTCAGGAATATCTTCATCACATAAATATTCTTAGCACATAAATATTATTTCTACATAAATAATCATAAATAATCAACCATACAAAAACATAAGTTTACCATTTGAAAATATTGGGTACCACAATAATTACATAGTGCCTGACCAATGAGTGTATCATGAAAGTGTCCATGAAAGAAAGAGATTTTAACCAATATGGAATTTCATAAGGTAAAATAGTAATATAACATCTTAGGTGGGGTCAAACATTAGTTACAACATATAAAAATTGTATTTGAAAAACATTAGCATGAAAATATTTTTTTTTGGTTATAAGGAAAATGTTATAGAGATTTTAAAATAGAATAGAAGAAAATATTTTATATAAAACCAGAATTGATCTATTAAGGTTTTAATAATAAGAATACTGATTTTATAAAGATAATGGTGGTTTAAAATAGAGGATAGACTTCACATGATATCGGTAAAAAAATTGGGATGTTTTCTTAAAATAGGTTTGATTATCGAAAAGTTCAAAGGAGGGAATATTTTAAAAACATGTATATTCGTGAAACAATGTGATAAGAGGGTCTTTATAAATGAATTTTGCACAACTAAATAGAATTTAGAATATGTGAAAAAATAGATAAGATGTCTCTATTTTGATATATGTAACGATAACGCAACTCGAAGGAACAAATAAGGTTTGGGTAGATTTTGTTACGGATTATCATAATGGTGTTGGGTGAACGTAAGAGGTCATGATGAGAGAGAGAAGGGGTTTCTCATCACTTATAAAACATGAGGAAATTATGGGTTATGTGTGAATTAATACCCCATCATTTGGTATTACACAAAAAAAATTCATAGCATAGAGTAGCAACTTGATTATGAGTGAAATGGAGAGGATCCCTTTCCTTAAATCTTTTGGCATTCTCTACTTATTATTTAATAGATAAATAAATAAATTAGTATTATTAATTAATAATTATATAACCTCAGATATATTTAATTTTTTTATTATAATCAATTTATGTTCATTTATAACCATTTTAATTGGTTTTGAGATTTAATTTCATTGTTTGGGGTCGTCTGTTTACTCGGTTTTAATGACATGTTCAGTTATTTTCATGTTTGGATAAACATGTAAGATAAAATTTGTTTTCTGAAATTGAAATTATATTCTTTTATTTCATATCCTATAGATTGCATGTTTTTTAAATTTAGTTATGTTAATTATAGTGAATTCAAATTATAATATAGAACTATAGTGACAACTTTTTTTTGTTAATCGGTGGGTTTGATTAAAAAGAACTTGTTTTGCTTCATTTTATTTGTAAAAAAGGATTAAAGAACCTCAAATAGGATATATAACATATATAATAATTTTGTTCAACCATAACCAAATTGGTTTCATGATCATAAATAATTATAATAATATAAATTGATAAATATTTGTCCTTGAATGGGATAAATTTGCACATCTCAAACAGTTCTTTCATTTCATTCAAATAAATTATGGCTAAAAGGGGAAGACAATAAAATATCCCAATAGCCTAAGAAATCCCAGTTCATGTATGTGAATAGGGTTATCATACTATTTGGGTGAAGGGAGGTAAGTAAATAATCAAAGAGAAAAGAACATAAAAGAAATGATGGAATTGGAAAGGGGAATTTATCTCTTGAGACTTCATCCTTTGAGAACCACTTAAGGGGAATTGTTTTGTTATTTTGAAGAGTCTGGGAGATTTTTGACATAGGGGATTGTCTTAGGGAGATATTTTGGTAGAATATTTGCAAATCACAATGCCTGATATGAGTTATGGGAAGAGGGAGTGATGTGGGGTTATATAGTGGAGGAGAGTATGGTTTTCAAAAAAAATTAATCATTAGATTATTATTTCTTCACCAGAAAAGAAATAGTAAGTATTCTATGACCAATTCGAGTAATAAATGCATGTGACATCAATATTTGGGTGCTTACATCACTTTTGTTGTCAGTAATAGAGTATTTTTTTTTACTATAGTGTATTTATATGGTATAGTAATGCATTTTACTATTCAAAAAAATTCAAGTATTTCCAAAAAATCTCTATATTTCAACCTAACCATTTCTCGACATGTAGAATCCAAATGAAGTCTATTTTTAAAAAAAATCTAAATGTGATTATTTTAATATTTAAATAAAATAACATTTTATTATAAAAAACCATTGATTTAATTATTCTAAAATAAAGTAATATCATACATTCAACTTGAATAATATATATATAATAACATAGGTAAGGTTACTATTCATTATAGTATATCACTATTCATAAGGATATGTTACTATTCATAAGGGTATGTTACAATTCAACAAAATTATGTTTTTTCTTATCGACCTCTAAAGAACGTACTGATTGCAACCATGTCTGTTATATTTATAAAATTCCAAAAACAAAAGTGAATAAATTATGTTTAAATGTTACATAGCACTTAGAAGATCATTATGTTGTGATTTTATGACATATTTATTACAAATTAATTTCCATTGAAAAACAATAGGGTCATTACAGCCAATGAATTAATTTGAAATATGTTGATTATTAAGGATAGTTGGATATTACAAATAATTTATCCTATAATTATACCACTTATTAGAACCTATTAAAAACATAAATTAGAAGGGTATTTTGTACCTATGGTTATACACGTTTGAGATGGATTTTCAAAATTTAAAGGGTTGTCCTACTTCTAAACTAATTTTGATTCTACCTAAACCGATAAGAGGTAATAAAGTTTACTATGATGCTTCTGGAAATAGACGTTGTGTAGTTATGATGAAATGTGATCTGTTTGTGGCATATGTATCTTACCATATAAGGCCTCATGAGAGGAACTATCCTATTCACACACTCTAGAAAGTAGTCATTGTTTACTCTCTATGATTTGGCATGAAATATCTGTGAAGAGTGTAATTAATTGTTCACACAGATCAAATAAGCCTCAAATAGATTTTCACATTGAAAGACTTGAATTTTAGGTAGTGTAGGTGGATGGAATACATGTATTCATTTAACATTGTGATAGATTACACACCTGGTGGGGTAAATTCTATGGACGAATACTTATGCAGGAAAACCAAGACGCATGCCATGATGGAGACAAATAGTGAGAGGCAGATCATGGATATGTTTTATAAGATTTATATAGAGGTTTCGAAACATAATGGGAAACAAGTCTTTTTAGCTCTAGAAGTGACATTCTATCTTCCCAAAAGGGTTCAAAATCATCATCTATCTGATTTTTCATGACTCATTTGATATATATTGTCACTGGTGAAAATCGTCCTCTAGGATTGGTTATAGATGGAATTGAGATTCAGTTGTATAATGGCTATGTATGGGTTCCATCAAATATACGAGAAGTGGTGATATGATAATATCATGCCTCTATTTGGTAAATTAATAATGTGATTAGAATGATGTACATAAAAATTAATCACTAGTATTAGTGACCATGTATGATGTGGCAGATCACTGGCTTTAGGAATCAGTGCTCTACCTATCAATAGTTGATGGTAGAACACCAGCGACCTCTTTGATTCAAAAAACTCAATCTATCTCAAAATGGAAATTAAATGACGCCATGATCAATTTTTTGATAGGATTTAAAAGAGCTCCATAAGGTATCGATGCAATATGAGTGATCGGTGATAGGTTTACCAATGTCAAACGCTTACAACTGATCTAGGAAACTGTCTATATTGATGAGTTATGAAGGTTATTAATCAAGGGGAGAGTGAGACTGCTTGGTTTTATTTGTTCATTCATTTGGGATAGAGACACCAAATTGATAACTTGGATTTGGAATGGATTATATATTACAATGGGTTCTCCATAGCTAATGAGTACTTCATATCACACTCAGAATGTGGGACATCTAATCATACAATACGGGTGTTAGAGGATATTATTTTTGCATCTATCCTGGCTTTTGGACATTCCTCAGAGAAGCATATTCCTCTGGTTAATTTTTACTATAAAAAAATATTTTCATAATTAATTTAGATGGATCCTTGTGAGGATATATATATAGAAGACTATTTCGTTCACATTGGTGATATATATGGAAAGATGAGGTAGCTCTACTAGGTCCTCATATTATAGAGGAGACTTCAAAGATAGTATAACTAAATTAAAAGCACATGTCTATAGCTCAGTCATGGAATGATTATAATTTTGATTATAACTGTAGACCAATAGAGTTTTATGTGGGACATCAGGTCATTATACTTGCATCACCAAGGTTAGTACATGAATAAATAGAGATTGGTCATGTTATCTCTGTAGTATGCTAGGTCGTTCAAGATAGTGAATAGTGTCATTCGTAGCCTATCTGGTTTTGTTAGTACAAAATAATCCTATAATGCAAGACTTCTTCAGCATATATCATCTTCAACAGAATCATCCAGACCCATCTCATTTGTTTGATCACAAGGATATCATGAATGGGGAGGACGTGTCCATCGAGGAGCAACCAATTCTTATCACTGATCGTAGAATAAAGGTTCATTGATGTAGGTCGATTCAAATGTTATGGTTGCAATATAATTATTATAAAGATAAGAATGAAACATTTAAGTGACAGAGAATTTTACATGTGTTGTGGTTGATGCATTTCTCAGATGATGTTCTTCTGCACTCGGAAGGGAAACTCAAGGGCGAGTTTTTTTAACAAGGGGATGTTATAACATCCTAGATTTATCCAAATTTATAGATGGTTTAATTTCTATTTCAATTACTTAAATGGCCCATGTAAATATTCTTAAAATTTTAATGGGGTTCATTGGTGCATTCAGGTCTCATTTGAATTCTCGATCACCGAAAAGGGAGAAAAAACCAGATCACCCAATTTTTATACTGTCGCACAACCCATGGTACATGACCATGTGAGTGATGATGTTTCATGTATAGATCCCAGACACATCGTTTTAACATGTGTAGACAAACCATTCATCTAGATAATGTGGTGTGGCCTTGAATTTGAAATGGGTTCCGGTTGGGTGCATGGTTTTTCAAACATGTGGCCAAACCCTGCACAATGAAAAAATTGGTGAAATTGCTACTATTACCCTATTAAATGATTTTTTCCACTTGTTTGACTCCCATCTCATTTCCTACATGATTTCACTCTTCCCCAAGAATAGAGTTCCTCCTCTTTTCATCCTAGATTTATTTCTATCTGATTTATCTTGTGCATAATTAGTTTTCCATCAGAAGCAATGGAAATCCCCTAGTATTCTCAACCTTCCATGCCCATCTATTTCTATTTTACTATTCCTTAGGTTTATCCATTTTGGGGCGATATATCTATTATTATATTGAGGGATTTTAGATAATCCCTTTTTTTATTTCATTTTTGGTTGAATCAAGCCTTTTACAATGAATAAATGGAGCATTTATATATCAAGGTTTGTGTTCTATTCTCTTCTCCTTTTCTTTAATACATTCTAAAAAAATTTGTTGTGCTACATTCCATATTCATTTGGTATTTCCTCACCATTTTTTTATTAAATAAATTAAATAGTTTTAATATGCATTTAGTGACCTAGTGTTAAATAGAAACCCATACAAAGTGTGTTCACCCAATCATTGGCCACAACATTGAGTGTTCCTACCTTTAATGGCCTATTTTTCAATAATTAAATTTATGAAATAACATTTATTTATGTGATTCCATTGGCTTGAGGCCTATACATGATGAAATGATTTAAGATGAACCTCAAACCATGATATTTCCATATGAGCTCTATAACACTCACCTTTTATTTTAATACCCCATGGTTGATATTTCATTATTAAGGACACATGTCTTATATTTATATTTCATATGTATGTTTTTGAGCTCATTTCATTTAACACATTCTATAACATACAATAAATTTCTACACATAAATTATTGCATACAGAAATTTTCTATAATTGATTGTCTTGGATTGAATTAATGATATATTATAGTTATTTTCTTCTGGTTTTTATATAAAAAGGATGATATGTAATTGTTTACATATGATTTTATATAGCTTGAGACTTGGGATAATGTTATTCCTTGTGGTTTCTATCTGAATGGTGCTTAGTTAATTGGAAAAATTATATAGATTTAATTGATTGTGAGAAAGTGGGATTGAGATGCTTCTTTTGGCATGAAATTTTAAATATATTCCTTGACTTATAATGTTCCTTGTTATATATGGCTCACTTCGTATGTGTCGGGAGTGGACATAGGTCCCATTTTAAGGATTTCATTGAAGGAATCAATGTAATTTTTTCGATACTATTGATGCGTTAGGAGAGAAACCTTGTCCGAATAGGTTTGGGATCTGAAGTATGATTCACTAATACTCGTGAGAGTAGATAGTTCCCTTGGAATGAAACCAAGGAACAATACTTTTGGATATATGGATATATTATTCCTTAGGTGATACTCAGTCCCTTTTCTGAGATATATTGTATCGAATCAGATTGACCGTATCCCAAGTGTTACTAGGGAAAATTTAGGGGTTTCATTGCATGGGCTTAATGAAATTTGTTATATTAGATGTTATATTTCATCCCTTGGGATTCTGTTTGGATACTCTAAGATGGTCTCTGGCTACAAAACATGAATTGATGGATTTGTTGGTTTCTTTTATTTAATATGTGAGGCATCTTATGTAATTATAAATATTCTGATCATGAGTATGATGACATGTAAATTCTACCACAATATAAAGCACAAGCATGGGGTTATGCCTTCTTGGGTTTCCTTATTTACATTCAACCTTTTGAATATATTATGCCTTCCAAATGTAGTTCTATACAGGCATCCAACTAAATTCGAAGTAGCTGGTATGGCTCTGATGTACTATTAGGATCCCAGACTATGATTTTAAAGTATTAAATTATTTAATTCTATAATTTTATTATATTGGTACATTTTTATCTATTTATTTCAGGAAATGGATCATAATAGACATCATTGGTGTTGGTAAACTAGAATTATATATCAAAACATACTCAAGAGGCGTTTAGTACCCAATTAGTCATTATGACCTCATATATGGATAAATGGAAGAATGCTACTTTCGACACTTGATTTTCATACTACGTAGGATGGTGTTTGATGGAAAAGGTTAGAATGTATGCTCAAGATGAATTGTAACTATTTTTTGATATTTTTACAATTTTTTTATAGAATTTAGTATAAGATGTGTATACCATTTCCTTTTATTCTCCCATTTTGTATTTCATCATGACTTGGAAATGATCTTTTGTATTAATTATTGTTATTCATCTTTTGCCAAATATTTATTTATATTGCATGGTTTTATTCATAATTTTTATTGTTTTCTTCTTATTTTCATGATTAAATTTTTTTTATTTTATATCATTTAACAATGACATTACCCTGATCTATAAGGTAATAGTCTCTTGATGTATAGACCCTAGAACCTCAGTTCCAGTTGGTAGCCTCCATCATTTAGGGAGATGCGATTAAGGTCATGTGGCCCACCCTCTCGAGTCACTATTGAGTTGAATCATGGGTGGGATGATACAAATATGATTCATATATTTGATCATGGTAATTTAAGTGGTGTAATATAATTGTACATATTTTAGTATTTATTTTATTATTAGACTACATTATTTATTTTATTTGAGGAAGAAATATATATTTCATTCATATATTAACACTTCTAATGTAATAATACGATTGTGAAGACACATATAATAATTTTTATTAATTTTTTTTCTATATTATCACTTGTGGGTTAATGGGATGAGATGGTAGTAGAGGTAGACCAATGGTTTTATTCCAGATGGAGTAAATGACATTGATCTTGATTTTATTACAAGAGGTAGTGTCGTATCTACACTGAGTTAAATTTCTAGGATAATAAGCTATATTCAAATCCTATATGTTTTGTATCCTTTAATTATACTGCATAAAAAACTATTATGAATGATTAATTTAATTGTTTTCTCATATTTTTTGATACGTTTCATGTTTTGATGAATAGTGAAAAGTACTAAATTTTAATTGAAAATAAGCTTTTCATCTAAAAAAATTATTGGGTTAAAAATTATATATAATTGGTTTTAATGTATAATTAGATAATTTTTATATTTTTTAATCCAAATTAATTAATTGTAATTATTTTAAAATTGATTTTTGATATAAAATGTTTAATTGTGTTGAATTATTTCACTTAAACCCCATTTTTATCACTCAGTCTACTATAGTAGTTTCTAATTTTTTTCTCTTATTTTTGTTTTTGGAATTTTGAAAAAAGTAATATATATTTTTAAAATGAAAGACAAATTTTGTAAATATTTCACTTTTATTTTTGGGAAATATGAATATTATTTTTAAAATTTTTTATTATGATATTTATGGTTAAACCATTTAATTAAGGGTCAAAATTATATTATAAATATTAGAAAAAACTAAATATTATAAAATTTTAGTGAATGAATTAAATTTTACAATTTCAATTATTTTTAGAAAATGTATTATTTAATGGTAAATTTTTCTTAACATGAATTAGATATTATTAAATCAAAGAGAGTGACAAAATGTCATAATGTTACTTTTAAGAAATATAATATTTTTAAAAAAGGTTTAAATTTAATATATGCTAAAAACAATATATTTATATAAATTATAAAAATTTTATCTACATTATGAAAATTTATTTATAAATTTTTATTAAGAATAATTTATCATAAATAAATACTCATTTACGATTCAACGATTACTCAATTCATGAAACAATCATTTATGTGATATTAGAAATATTAAAAAACATATAATTTAAGTTTAAAAATGTTAAACAATAATTGAACATATTATTATGTTATATTTGGTATATATTAAATAATTTTTATTTATTATATCTAATATTCATTAGTTTTTTAAGGTCAAGGTAATTAATATGGATAACATAGACACTTATAATAATTGGTGAAAAAAATATTATTGAGTAATATATAAATCATAAAAATATTTTATAATTAAAATGGGGATATGATATGGTCTATAATATCATTATTGTTTCATTTATGGTAAAATGTTCACCTTATAGGTAAAAACATGTCCTTTTGTTTGAAATTTATTTACTATGGCTAAAATTAATATAGTTAACTATTGGTTAATAAAAATAATAAGGTTTAAAATAGCACCATAAAATTCCTAAAATATATATATTTCAAATATTACAAAATTCTATTATCTTATATTCAGTCTAATGGTATTCTCAGTTAATTTTCATGATAATTATTGAATTATAAATTACTCTTTTGAGAAACACCAAATGTACCCCTCCCATATCTTATAAAAGTTTACATCGTATTCCATTTTATTAAAACGATGAAAACGTATTTTTCATATAAAAAAACTAAATAAATTTCCTCCAAATGTAATAGAATTTTTCCAAGAATAATTATTTTGGTCATAAACCAATCCAAGGAAGTAAATATGTATTAATGAAAAAAAGATACAAGTTGAAAAAATAACATTCATAAACAAATGTTTTTGTTTTATTCATTCCTTAAAAACAATTGTTTATTTTTATTTAATATTTATATAATATCCAATGTATATTTAGTATACATAAATGTTTTAATGTTAATGATATGGATATGAAATTCACACACATTAATCAAATGGGATTTGCAATCATCATTCAAATGTAAGGTGGACTACCGCCTCACAAACCAATGTCATTTGTTCTTCAATTAACACCATTAAATGATGGAAACAATAAGTTTTTTTATATCTTATAGATAATACATATTATTTTTAGAAAGTAATTATGATTCAAGAATTGTTATATCACACATACAATAATCTTTTCACTTTTTTGGGAATAAAATAACATTATTCTTATGTATGGAGGACTACCGCCTTGCGAAGTGATGTGATTCATGAAAACATTACATGTAATGTATTAATGATGGATTTAATAAAAATATGTGTTATATATGATAAAATATTCTTTATTTATAATATATCATATACATTATATCATTTTAATCTGATAAATAATTAATACAATATTTTTGCGTACATATGACCTACCATCTCCAAGAACGATGTATATTATTTTCTATTTTTTTTAAACAAAATGAATATTATTTAATGAAAATAAATGATATTTATATAATATTATTTATTTAATATATGAATTTATAATAGTCTATGTAATATTAAAAAATAACAAGTTCGAACATGTATGAAAAATAATGCAGTTATTACAGGAAACATAAATTTAAATTGGAATTGTTAATAAAGAAGTATTAAATATTAATAATCAAATAATATATGGTATTATATATATGAATATTTATACATTATAGATATATTATCAACATATATTTATGAATAAGGATGATTTAAAATTATTATATGAATTTGATACTTAATATAGTGGATTTATTCTCACATTTATTTAAATAGGGCACATGCCTTATTCACAAATTATTTTTATTGCATGATGTATATATTTCCATGAATGTAATTTATGTGACATATCTTCAATATTATGATATTATTATATTTTTATATATTTTTATTTTATGGGTTATATTATTAAACTAATGGTAATGTGGTGAGGGTTATTTTTAAAATATCATCAATATTTAAGACTATTTTATTTTATTTTTCTCTTGGTGAATATTAATCTTCCATGTACATGTTTTATACAAATTATTTCAAAATGATTTTTTTATTTAACTGTTAAATTTTTATGAAATATTTTCCAATTAATGACATTTTTTAATTTTTTGGAAATAGTTTTTTTTTCATTTTCTAAACAAATCACCTTATGAATTTCATGAGGGAAAAAATATTAATGGAATGCTTTTTATTAGATATTTCATGAATGTAATTTTCTGCCATCATAAATCTATAATGATTCTATGAATTCTTAACAATAATAAATGATTACTATCAAATATATATTTTTCCTTTATAAATATATTTCTCATTTAAATTTATTTTATAATGAAAGTGATATTTCCCTCAATTATTATTTCAATTGATCTTTAATTAATCTAATTTACCTCTAATATGATTTAATTTGTTTTTGATTATGGTTAAATAGTGATATTTCCAAGGATTCCATATTTTTTCATTATATGATGGGTTTTTTTTATTATGAAATAATATTTATGAAACATATTTATTTTCTATGAGTTAGGTTACGATAAAGTGTCTATAAATACCATTTCTCTAAATGGGTTCTCAGATGGTTAATGATATGTGTTATTGTGGTACACACATGTAGAGTATTCTTTAATTTTATTTTAAGACCTATATCTATGTCCAATGCATTGGGTAATGAGAAATATTCTATGAGTTAAAATGTAGCATTAGATGTACTCTTACATGGGCCACAAGAGGGTACACATGAGGTAATCATAAGACCATAACAAGAGGCTACACATGATTTCATCCTAAGCCAATAACCTGAGGGTAGATGGGAGGCCATCCAAATCCTATAACAAGAATGTAAATATGAATTTATCCAATTCCTAAAATATTTAGATGGGTGATTAGTCCAAGAATATCATGCTTTTAATGTCCTGGTTGGTATCAGTGATAGAAGTTATTATAACTTTCTGTTTATGCCATAACATCCATGTTTTATGCAATTATTATACTCTAGTGGTTCTTCTTATTAGATTATCTTATGTTTACAATCATATAAACATGAAATATTAAATCCTTAAATAAGTAATATGATCATTGGAATTCTTTTATTCTTTTTAAATGTTAGTATACAATTTTCATACCAATATTAATTTGGTATGGTTATGTATCATTCTTGTTTATCATTATTGAGTATCTATTACCACCATTTTATAATTCATTTTATATAATTATGAAGAAATATTTAATGTATGATTAATAAAGTTGATGATCAATACACATGATGTTTGCGGTCTTGCAATAAATTCAAAGAATGTTTTTCAAGATTCTAATGTGATTATACTATTATGGTCCTCAACAACATTTTTGTATAAAATACTAAACATCCTTATAAAAAGATGAAATATCAATGTTTTAAAATCATCATTCATTATAATAGGTAGAATAAGAAACATTTAGTCAACCTTTATACATAAAGGTGAGAATACCATAGTATGATCACAAATGATAATTCTAGTTATATCATAAAATCCAAGGTTATTGGTAATGATCATGAAAAACATATGACTATACCTATGATGTCATATATTGAAATTTTATATAAAATTTATGATTATTATGTTGTTTGGCCACTACGTTTAGTGTTTCTCATAGTATGACTTTTGTTTTCATCAATGGTTGGAACAATAAGAGACTATGTTAATGATGAGTGTGATAGAAAACATGAACCTAAGAAGTCACATGGGAAGATAACTGAACTAAAATAAATTGTTATTATTAATAATTAATTTTAATAAAACATGTTAAATAAATGGTAGCTTAATCAAATATTATACTCCCCAATGAAGAGAAGGAAATATTTTTCTGAGTGTGTAGGTATTAAAGGCCAAGGAGTAAAGATTATTAGATTTCCTATGTGTTAAGAATGTTGGTTGAAACAAACAAGTGAATGTGTTACAGGAATATGAATATGGATAGACTTAAGAAAAGAATAACACAATGAAACTAACAAAAAATACATAAAGAAAATTTTAGTCAAAATAATGGATGTAAATATTGGTTTACCAAAAGTATTATGTTTGGATGACCAATTTAAAATTTGACAGTATGGGCATTATGAAAATTGATATCATTGTGTGAAATACTATAAATAAAATAATAAAGGTGGTATGATTAATTTTTATATTCAAATAATGAAGATACTATAGATTTCATGGGATTTATAATACGTTTTACAGAGTTAAATAAAGAAGCATCGATATTTTTTTGTTAATTATTTTGGATGAATGAGGTATTTATGAATTTTAATTCAAATGTTGTATTCTCAAAATTATGAAATATATATGATGTGATTTTATGATTTTTCTTATATGGATTTTCAAAAATACGTTGAATGTTACTTATGAACATAAATGTAACATTAATTTAAATGTTACATTATTTGTAAAGTAGATGATTAAAGGATGGTAACCGAAAACATGATCAAGACGTTGATATTTTTTTGTTTGGGTAAATAGTTGATTAAAATAATTAAAGTAAATTGGATAGTATTTATGAACTCAAAACTGATAAATGATTTGTTCAATATGTTTTTTGTCTATCAGGGATTGATTTTATTGAATTTTTTTATTTATAGTAGGAGTAAATTGTTGATATTAGTAATCATGTAATATTTCATTAGGTATTATGAAAATTCTCATCATTAATATGATAATGATCTCAAATGATGGATATATGCTAATAAATAGTTGCTTTATGATATATATGTGAATAATATTATTCTTATTTTGAGAAATTTATTAACATTCTTTCTAATTTTTTTAAATTTTCATATTTTGGAAGAGAAATATGTTAACCATTTATGAAAACGTTTATATTAAAAATTTAATTAATATGATTAGAATATCCATTTAATTATCAATATGAATATTTTTTTCTATTAGATAAACACTTTTACCCCTTTTTTAAATATATCAATAAAAAAATAATCAATTTTCACCCAATTATGGATACTATAAAACACTAGTTCATCTTATTTCACAATTTCAACATCATTTCATGGAGTATTAAATAAAGCTTAGATGATAATGTCATAAATAAAGAATGAGATTATAATTATGAGTTGAAATCAGGTAAATATTTTTTTCAGTTTATTTTGAAATAAATGTATCCTATTATCCTAATTTATTATAATATCAATGACCTTTCTCATAATTATTTAGTCCACATTTTTTTTGCAATTAGCATTCTAAAACAATATTCTCTTTTACTCTCCATCATAACTAGATAGTTAGATTTTTATTCTATGTCATTGCTTTTAATTTACACATATTTTCTCTTATAAAGAATCCTAGTTACGCATTCCTCTGGGTAACTGTTATGTTTGCAACATTTTCTAAAGATGTTTTAATATTAATTTTTATCAAATTAAATTATATTAATATAATATTATTTTATTAAAACTTGTATTAATTTGATGAATGTGGAGGGATAGATTCATTTATCGAGGTATAATGTCACATAATGATATTTTTATGAAATAGATTTCTATTTCATTGTTGTCATGTATTACACCCACGAACGACTTAGATAAAATTACACAGAACACCGTGCTTTTAAAAAAAATTATATTATTAATGTAATTATTTAAATAATATTGTTACAAAAATTTGTTAGGATTACAAGTATGAACACGATTAACTAAATTATTTTGATATGGTTTTTAAATTTATATATAATTAATTATTTGCGGACCAATATATTATTAATGAAAATTTATTCTTTTTCAAAATAAAATGATGTTTTATTATGAAAGAAAATATTTTTTATACCAAAAAATTAAAAATTCACAATTAATTTATTATATTAATGATAACTATATTTAATATAGTTTTTACTATTATTTATATGTGTTTATAAGAAATATAATAAAAAAATAATATTTTAAGTATAAAAGATTTGTTATTCTAAATAGTGAGTTTTGAAGCCATTTGATGGAGAAACTATTTTCAATATTAATTTTTCCATTTTATGAATTCTTTAAAAAAATTATTTTTATTTGAATGAAATATTTATAAGTTTACTTTTGGTGGTTTTTAGATATATTCTTTGAATGTTTCATGTTATGATAAGTAGTTGAAAATAATAAATTATAATCCTAAACAAATTTTTCATCAAAAAAATATTTAGTGAAACATTATATTTTTGATTAAGTTTGAAAAATAATTATATCAATTTTTTATCATTTAATATAATTTAGTACAGTGGAAATAATTTCATAGTCAACATGGATATAAAAACATGTCAATAATTTGAATGTTTGGACTTAAGAAAACTGTTTTCTCAAACTATATATTGTATTATTTTTAAATTTTTTTTGTTAAATATATGTGTATTAAATTTCCAGAAATAGATTGAAAATTTGGAATATGATGTTAAAAAGTTATTAAATATTTACATATTATAATGTAAAAAATATTATTATAAACTTTATTAATTTCGATTACTACAGTTATGGGCAAATCATGAAATTCAGTGTGAAAATAATATTACATATATTTTAAAACTCATGAAAAAAATGGAAAAAATTTATTAAATGATTTAAATTTAATCCATAACTCCAATGGTTCAAAATTCAATTATTTAATGGAATCATGTCCATGAACATGACTTCGATATTATTAAAATAAAAAAGGGTGAAAAAATTCCATACTCTTATATTTAATAAGTATAATGCTTTAATTATAGGTATAAATATAAAATATCTCAACTATATATAGTATTATGAAATATTAAATGTTTAGATACATCATGGAAATTTATTATTTATATTTAATTATGATATAAATATAAAAAATAATTGCACTATGATACTGTAGTCATTAATCAATTAAAAAACATTCAATTAAATGATTTTCAGAAAATTATGTGAAATATAATATGAATTAATTTAGCTGATCAATGAATTTTTTCGATTATTATGATATATTAGGGGGTATTATACTATTTGTTTCGAATATATATTATTTTCACTGGTTTCATAAAGTCATTGTAATGAATAGTGTCAAAATTAACCCTTATGATATTTTGTTATAAATTTTTTAATTATATTTTTTATCATATAAATATTAAATAAGAAAAAATTGGATTATATATGGTATAAATTGTCATAAATTTTACATTAATGGTCAAATTTACACTTTATACATAAAATTCACATCCTTTTTACGTTGAAATGGTTTTACTATAGTTAAATTTAATATTGATTATCTAATGGTTAATAAAAATGATATTATTTAAAATAAAACAAATAAATGTCTCAAATACATTGGATGGAGAATTTAGAAATATATTATTTATTATATGATAATAAATTAAATATTGGTGATATTTTAAATGAGAATGAATTTATTATAAATTAATCTTCTGAGAAATTCCAAAACGTTCACTCCCTTCTCTTATAAAAGAAAATCTCTCCTTATCTGTTCTTCACAGTTCAAATACTATTTGGTTTGGAAAAGATATTACCATATATCATAAAAACATAACTCAATTTGTCCTTGAATCATTACATTTGGAATTAATAAAATGAAGGAAGCCCTTCTGTGAAAATCAATAGGATATACCTGAAAATAAGACAATGATCATCAACAACCATTTTTCTTTTAACTTCCCTTAAAATCATTAAATTATTTTTATTTCATTTTTATATAGTATATATAGTATAATATATATACTTATTTTTTTTATTTTGAAGTTACAACCAATAAATTCCTCACTTAAAGTAAATGGGAGACACAATCATTGTTATTGTATATGGCACACTACCATATCGTAAACCGATGTCGTTCATTTTTCAATTACAAAATTTACAGGTTAGTATTAATTATTATTTCTTATATTTTATGTGTTATATATTATTCTGAATTTTTATTATTATCTAGAAATTTTTATATCACACAAACCTTCCTGCTTTCCATTTCTTTGGGAGATGATAATGTCTTTCATGTGTACGGTGGACTACAGCCACACAAAGTGGAATTATTCATTCACAAATTACATGGAATGTATTTAGAAAGTTATTAATAAAAATATGTTATAATTAAGAAACAAAAATAATTTAGTAATGATATTATTTCCTATACGATTCCATTATCTTAACTTATAATAAATTGATAATATTGTTCATGAGTATGTAAGGCATACGGTCTCCATGTATGAGGTTTTTTTTCCACATTTTTACAGAGAAAATAAGTATGTATATAAAGAATATATAATATATTTATATCATTTATACGATTTTTAATATTATTATATCATGATCTATATAAGAGGAACAAAAATAACAATCCCAAAAATGAATGAAAACAAAAGGGTTATTACATGAAATTTAACGTTAACATGGAATTGTTAATAATGTAGTATTATAAAGTTATAAGTAATTAATATATGTTATTATATATAATAATGTGTTTTAGTGGTAAGTTTATAATAATAATATAGATATTTTTAATATGGTTTTAATATGTATTAATGAATCCAAAACTTAAGATAATGGATCATTGTCTTACATTTATTTCGATGGGACATATACCTTATAATTTATTTATTTTCTGTTGTGTGATGTATATACATTTTAAAAATGTATTTTATGATTCTTATCCATAATATTATTATATTTTAATATCCATATCATTTATTTTCTTTCATAGGGTATATGATTCAAATTTATTTATTGTTTTAATGGTTTATTTCATAATCTATTCAGAATTTTAGATCGATTTATTTTAAGTCTCTATTGAGAAATATTTATATTCCATGTCCATTATTTCCTAAATTTTATTAAACAATGATATTAATATTATTCATTTAATATTTAATTTTATTCATAAGTGTTTTATATTTTTTACCAAATGGTTTCAAAATATATATTTTCATTTTCTAAACATGAAACATTATGAATTTTCCATAAAACATATATAAATGGTAGGTTTATGGTCTTATATAGAATTAAAAAAAAAATCATGAAATAATAATCAGTTGAAACAAAATTTACAATCATAAAAGATTCATTCAAAAATATTCATACCCTTTATAATTGTGGGTCATTTTAAAAAATTATTTCAATATAGAAATGATATATTCAATAAGAAATATTCCGTGTGATATATTAAAAGAAATATTCCATATAATATGAAATTAATTTATGTAACATAAAATTTAATTGTTATATAACCCATGTATATCATTCATATTAATCTATGAATGTATTTTTATGATGTATTGATATTTATGAATTGTATTACTTTTCCATGATTTATGTAATGATGATGTTATTTTTGAAACTCAATTCATAATAAGGGTTCTGATATGGTTATTGATTTATAGTCACATTGAACACATATTTCTACTTTTTATTATGTTAGTGGTATTACCTACACATCCTTATAATTTATGGTGTAATTATAAATGTTCTATAAGATGAAACTGTTCCCAGGAGGATATCCTAAGCCCACAATAAGAAGGAACACAAGAGGTAATCCTAAGACCTCAACAAGAGGGTATAAATGATTCAATACTAATCCTCCAATAAGTGGGTACATGAGAGGAAATCTTAAATCTGTATCGAAAAGGTATATGGGTGGTCATCTCTAGCCTGATTATGGTACATGGGTGATTATCTCAGGCCAAACATACTATGAATGTTTTAGTTGTATTGATTGAAATTTGATATTTCAATCTTAATTCTATACCAATATATTTATATATTATTCCATTATTATTATAGAAAACTATTAATAATATACATGGTTATTAAATAAATTTTTATGAATATTTAGTACATTACAAAAATACTCATATGAGGATCAAAATAGTATAGTGTCTTTAGAAACATATAAAAATATATATCTATCATGTTAAAAGATCTCCAACATCTTTTATAATGATCTCCACCTTCATAACATCTATGTGAAAATATAATTCATATTTTGAGGAAAGGAATCATATAGAAGGGTTGTGATTGGATGCTCAGTAAGGGTAAATAAAGGATATGTGTAAGCATAACATGATCAATTGTTATGGAAGATGAGAAACATAGTTTAGGATCATACACTACATATTAGATATCATAATAAATTTTTGATGTTCCTAAGACATATATTATAAGATAATTAAGATAATCAGTCATGGAAGAATACAAATAGAATAAAACATAGAATTTATGGTATGCACATTGTTTTATATGGATGTGAACATGTATATATAGAAATAGGTTGACTCGTTATGTTAAGGGCATGAAATAGTTCCCTAACATCAAATTATGGACATGAAAACAGGTCCACGAATTACATTGTGAATGTGTGATCAGGTTCATGTATGAGCATAGGGACATGATACCAGGTCCATCTATAACATTTTTATCATTCTATCAGGTCTACACATAACATTTTGAACTTGTAATTATGTTTAAACAAAAATATATGGACTGGTAACTTGGTCCATGAATAACATTTTCAACACATATTTGGGTTCACTCATAACACTATTAACATGTAATAAGGTTCATGTATAAACATATGGACATGAGACCTGGTCCATTTAGAACATTGTGAGCACTGAATAAGGTTTAGTCATGTCATTTAGAACATGTCATCATATTTTCACATAAAATTATGGACATTCAACCAGTTCTACGCATATCATTCTGAACATGTAATTAAGTTGTCACATAACATTTATACATTTGTTTCATCCATGATTAATCATTTTATTGGTAATAGATATAGGTCACACTCATCATAATGAAATATGACATGCATGTGAAACAAATAATTAATTATATTATAAACCATGAAAACATGTCCGTTATAAAAACATAAAATAATAACAGATAAAATGAAATGAGTATCATTAACATTTCATCACATCATAACCTATGGAATGATATATGTTTCATAATCATTTTACTGTATCATAACCTATGAAAAGATGCGGGTTTCAAAAGCATATAACCCATTAAAAAGATAAATGTTTCAAAACATATAACCCATGAAAAATAAAATGGTTTCATAAATACCATAACATTAAGAATAATCCATTTAGATAATTAACATGAATATAACTTTTAGATCGGTTATTATAAAGGCACATTTAAAATCAATGGATGTCATCATAGATAAAGAATAACATTGAAATAACATTACAAAAAATCCTTGGTAAAAATTACCTTTCTTCATTGGAAAGAGATTTATAATGCGTAAAACCATTATAAAATACCATGATATCATATAAATAAGACATGTAGTGATTTTTAAGACATTGTTCCTTGAAGTTTTATAGAATAAGATCCAACACATTTTTAAAAAATTGAACACATTTAAAACATATAAATAAAAGTTTAAAATGTTTTGAAAATAGTTTTATTTGAGATACTTTTAAAACTTATAAATAAAATATGAAATCTTTTTTCAAACCATTTTATAGATTATGTCATATAAAAACTATAATTAATGATTGAAAAGAATTTTGGAAACCATTTATTTGAAAATAAAATAAAAAACATATAAATAAATCTTTTAAAACCCTAAAATTTTTAAAATAATTTTTCCTTAAAAATGAATTTTAATTTTAATTTGAAAGCCTCTTTGAATACATTTTTTAAAACATTAATTTGAAATAAAATATATTTTTGACCAAAGAGTGAGATACAATCATAATTTTCTTAAACACATTTTATTAATTATATTAATTACCAAAGAATGAAAAATTGTAATAAGACAAGGATATATATTGAATAAACATAGGATATGGAATATAATGAGTGTTATTGAAATAAGGATCATAATATTTCTCCAAGAAAACAATAATCATTAATAATATCAAAAAACTATGAGATTGTTTCAATAAACTCTTATAACATGGTTACATTGTATAATACAAATAATGTGTAAAAATTAAATTAAATGAAGCATAGAGTATGATTAAAAGAATAATATTCATGATATAACTTGTCAATTGGAATCATATAAACCATGTTAAAATATATAGATTAATAACCAAACATATTTCTCAAATAATGCACATTGAGACAAAATTACTTAATTGATTTTCTATCTTTTGAATCATTTTCCCCATGAAATAAAGATCATATAATCTAAATTAAATACCAATAAATTTAAATACAATAAACATAGAATACATCCATGTGAAAAATAAACACCATGCAAAATGAATGTGTGGTGAATAAACCGTGTATCTCATAGAAAATAAATGTGAGATGAAATTCCATTACCAGTCATACTCATTCAAACCACCTGTTTAATAAATATAAAATTTTTATAAATTTTTTACATAGCCATATTATTTTATCTAAAACCATATTTTTTTATCATGACATTCTATTTCCCTCTTATTATCAATCATATGTAAAGGTTTCACATTAGGTAGTATTTGCTTTGTTCTATGCATGTGTATTAATTTGTTATACAATTGGTCATTAAAATTATATTCTAATAAAATAATTAGATAAATGATATAAATAACATACCTATTCATTATATTTTTATTATAGTAATCTATATTATATAAATGTATGAAATGTAAAAGACCGTTAATGGAGATTGTAGGTCGTATATGTTCGTAAACATTGTTTATGTGCTCTTAATCGTATTGAAAGAAAGAATGTATATGATATATATTTATATATATGAATATATATCTTTAATAAAAAGTAAATTATATATCATATATATAATATATTTTATCAAATTCCACCCTTAATACATTCCATGTAGTGTGTGAACAAATCACATTGCTTTGAGGGGATAGTAGTCCACAACTACTAAAACGAAATTATCATATTTAAATAAAATGGATTATAAAAAATATGTTTTTTAAAATGAATAAATAATCATAAAGACATATTAAATATAATATATAACATATATAAATATTTTGTCCATCATTATTTCGACCATGGGATTCCTTAAAGGAAAAATGAATAATCATCATTTAGTATGGAGGTAGTTCGCCATATACGTAACAGTCAATTAATTACCCATTAGATGGAGTTGTGTGTATGTTTAGGTGATTAATTTACCATAAAAACATATTATTATATTTATTATACTTTTTTGTTATAAAATTATTGAATAAATATAGTGTTGGGGTGTGGAATTAAAATAAAAGAAAAGAGCTCGAGGGAAGACATTACCTCTTAATAAGATAACTCCTATTGGATTATACCAAAAGGCTTCCTTGGAAGAAAAAAATAAAGGATTCAAGGGGGAAGGGAAGTATTTTTGAAATTATATTGGAAATATATTTACCTAAAATTTGTTTTTTTATATGTGTAATGAAGAGGGATATGTGGTGACCTCATACTGGGAATGAAGATCGATACTCTTGTAAATATTTGAAGAGAGGATACCAACCACGATTTTCATGCTTCACAAGGGTATAATATTGATAAAAAATCTATAAATGAAAGGATATGGTTGAAATATATCTACATAATTTATTTTGGAAATCTTTAGATGTCGTTTTGGGCCTTAAAGTTATGGTTTGGACCCTTGAGAAGCTTAATTTTACATTGAGTGATTTAATTAATTTTATTCACTTTCACTAATTGTTTTGGTAACAAACAATGTTTGATTTATTATAAATTATAAATTATGATTATTACAATAATGGATAATGTTTTTCCAAATTCTAACCATATAACTGGTAGAAATTAATTTAAAATTAATCCTGTAATGGGGTTGATGATGCAGGGTTTTTAAAATAAAAACATTCAAGAGATTTCATAGTTTATATATCTAATTTAAATGTCAAATTTATATCAAAGATTTATATTATATCAATATGTAAAAATACAATATAATAAAACATTTATTCCTATTTAATATATAATTTATCTTTATAAAAAAAATTAAATGATATGATAGTTTTGAACTAAAATTCTGTAATCATTACTATTAATTAAAAAATGTAACCATAAATAAAAGTTCCAAAATATAACCTTTACCTAATTTTTGTGTTACTTTATCTAATATGATGTTTATTTTTGACATATTACATCAATTAATGTACCAAAATATGTATTTAAAATGGTTTCAGTATTAAATATATATTAAACTACATTTATTAAAATATATGTTTTTAATCACAAAATTGAGTTTGTTATTATTTTATGTCTATCAAATCAATTAAAAAAATATAAATAGTATTTTTGATGAATACATAACATATATATTAAATTAATTCACTAAAAAAATTAATTTAATTTATTAAGGTAAAATAGATTTATTATAATAAAATAATAATGCCAACTCATATATACTATTGGATATCATATATATTTATAATTAATTATTAACCAATAAATTCATATTATGAAGTGTAAAACATATATTTTCATAAATTAATTAATACTATTCATAACCTATAATTTAAAATATTGGTTATATTTTAGTAATTAATAAATTTATAATAATATATTATCAATAGACAAACATCGATTATATGTGTTACTAGAGCCATTATAGATAGTCATTATTGTGTATAATGCATGGAAACCTTGGTGTTTCATATAGAAGATAGATAAGGTATATATTTCCTATATCAAAATATATGTTGGTGTCATGTGAAATGAATATTCTACTTTGTTTTTTAATATATATATATATATATATATATATATATATCTATTTCATGTCTCACGTGAAATGAAAAATATATAAAAGATAAATAATTTGAAAAAAAAATATTTCACAAAATATCAGGGATTTAATGTTATACTATCATGTCTTAGTTACATTTATTAAAATATTGTTCTAATATTATTTATGGCCAATATTTATATATATTATTCTGGATTATGATATTTTAAATGCAGGGGATTATTGTCATCATTTAAAAATTATTTTCATACCATTATGCCCGTGTGATGATTTTTTGTAATCCTTGTTTAACCATACTGAGAATCTATGCTCACCTTTTTTTATGTTTTCTTTCCCTATGATACAAATGATGTTTTTATGTAGTATTAATAATTAAGGATATCCTTATTGGATATTTTTATGTTATTTCACAAAATTAGAAGATTGGATTCCATAATACCAAAGTCAAAAAACTATTATGATACTTGAGAATTTGTTTGGGTAATATTATGAATAATCATCTAAAAAGATTTAATATCCATGTTTGAAAATCTTGGGATGTTATATTAAATAACCTAATACATCATTGGACAACATGAAAAACACATTGTCAAAAGTGTTGAACTAGGATGGGAATAAACATGATAAATAAATTAAACATTCACGTCAATGTTATAACATGATATAATAAAAGAGAAGGATCATGAGTAATAAAATGTAGAATAATATATATATATATATATGTATTTATCAGTATCATCATATCCTGGAGTAATATTAAATGTGAAATAATTTATAATAAATCTATATCATCAAATTTTTTCATCATGGATGAAAATTTATTTACAAGACTACGTTGAATATTTCATTATGAAAGTTTTGTTCCACATTGAAATCACCTAAAGAATAAAAAATTAAAATAATATTATAGAAAACATTTTAATCATAAACAAAACCATGGAAACAATTATTATATGAAGCATATACTTGAGAGTCCATCATGGTAATTAATACCTTACATATCGTATATTCTTAAAAAGATTCATTTAAAAAAGTTAAAAAGGATAAATGTTACTCCTTCATAAAACAACAATATAATTCATGTAAAACCTTTATATAATAATTCAATCATATGTACAATAGTTAGTAAATAATGGATTAGAGAAAGATAAACTTTTTTTTAAAATATCTTTATAAAACATGGATATAGATGAAAAGGATATTTGTATGAAGAGAAAAATTATTTCATTCTATCAGTAAAATATTATTTCTACCATTATTAGAAAAAATGTGATTAAAATATTGATGCGAAATAAAATCTGTCACAATCATAGGGATGGTATGTGATGAAAATCCTTGTGTAATGTTTTAATTTTTCATTGATTATGAGGGAAATAAGGTAATTGTACATTTTCTAAAAGAGAAGATCCCTCCATGATTCCAAAATTGAATATTTTATTATTTTAATATCCTTTCTCTAATGTTGGTGCATCCTTTCACTATCTAAACAATGGTAAAAATAAAATATACTTACATGAAAATTATAATTTCATCACTAATTCATTTTTACAATAACTTCATCATTTGATCAAAAAAATGAGTAATCAAGATTATTTTTTCCTTCCTAGAGCACGAAAAATATCTTTTATTAGATAAAATGTTCCAATAAATTGATATCATAATATTTCTATTTACATTTATAGATATCCATTTTATTCCTTGTGAGACTTTGATATATTTCTACTTGTATTTCTAGGTCTATGACCTATGATGATGTCCATTTCTAAGGCTCAGTGTGTCCAAAATAATTTTTAATTAAAAATTTATGTATTTTAATACTATGCACATTATTGGAATGGATTATCATTAAAAGTGTTGATAAAATTAGAAATATGAGACAATGGTTAGTTCTGGAACGCGGTGTTCACCCTAGCCACAATATAAAATATGTCAGCATGGGATATTCAGACCCCTTTCTCGTTGGTGAAACATTAAATGGATAAATTAATTTATGAATTCATTATTTTAATATCTTAAACACAAATAACACTCCAATGATAGATCAGATCAGAAATATGAGGCCACGGTTGTGTCTGGAGCATAACATTTACCATAGGTGGGACAAAACTTTTGTCGGCGCGGGCCTTCAGTAGAAAACACCACGAAGGGCGTTTTCGAAAATAAAATAATAAAATATTATTATTTTATCCCAAATTCTGCATAAGATAACTTTTGAATGAGGACACATATTAGAAATTCTAGAACATTTTTGAGTTCATAGTTTGGTTTTTTTCTCTAGGTGTGACCTAAGGTGGAAGGGTATGGGAGGTTCGAATTCAGCGACCACTGGTAATTTCTTATAAATAGCTATTTAGAAATATTTGCAAGAGTTATCTTGTTTATCTAGTGGACAGAGGATCTATGGCCATCATTATCCAAGGAATATTTGTGGTATGAACATCATCAGATCATGATGAAAATTGAGGCACTGGTAGATCAGAGCACATCGAACATAACGACAGAGCCAAAGTTAAGGTAATATTCTTCATATTGATTCTTCTTATTCATAATAGAAGTTTTTTAGAATGATTTCTTTATTATGAATACCTATTTATATTTTTGAATGGGAAAACTACAAATTTCTATCAACTATAAAATTTTTGGATTATGTGTTCTTCACTATTCATTGTGTTCTTTATTAGTGAAAATTTCACCATGCTGAAACGTCATTCGATCGTCGAGCGAGGAATAGTTTTTTAAAGTTCATGATGAAGGGATTCCAAATATATGAAGGTTTTTTTGGTGATAGAAGAGGTTAAATGGAATGTTAAAGTGGCAACTACTTTTTTCTGTGTCAAAACGTTGAAGATCATCAAGCGTTGGTTGGAGCTCTGAAGATCACATCGTGAGGAGTCCGGATTTGGTCACAGGTCTCTTTTTTGACCACTGGGTTATTCCTAGTTTTCCATAGAAGACTAGAGGTAGTCGTCAGTGGCGTCATCTACACCTCCACATAGAGGATGTCATGGACAGTGGGCCATAGAGCCTGGGAGCAGCCGTGCATGGAGCGCACTAGTATTCTGGGCTAGTTTAGTCCAGATGGGCCTTCATTCTGGGCATAGAATCAAATATCGGTATCATTTAATCCGGGATTAGTTTTTTGTTCCTTATATGGACACATGACACCTTGAATGATATGAAGGTGTTGTACCATGTTTCAGAACATTTAAGTTTTTGTTTCATGGCCTGGATCCAAGAATTGCCTCCGTTTAATAATAATAATATAATAATTATTATTAATTAGAAATCTTGTATCAGACCTCGTTTTCAAATGGGAAGTACGATTCACATGACGTGTATAGAAAAATGACATTGTCTATGAGGCATACATTTTTTTTTTGGTTTTTTGGGTTTTTCAAAATTTATGATCGATGCTCAATGGAATAAGAAATCTGATTTTAATAGTAATAATATAATTACTATGATCTATGAACTTGTATCAGATTGTACGTCTGCAAATGAGTTATATTGATGCTCCATAATAGGAGTGACCACCCTGATTTTGAGGATGACTTTTTGGGGCTGATTTTTGGCACATAATATGAAATGGTGGTGCATGTCCCATGAGACCCGATTTGGGGATTTGTGGTGAAATAATGCTTTTTCACTGAGTGTCTGTTTTGGATGAATGAGTAGCCAATACGTTGTACTTTTTTAGGGGATCTGAATGGATAAATCTATTTTATTTGTTTTGGGATCATTGAATTGGTACCACAAAGAACCATTCTGGAGTGATGCTACAAAATGCATTTTCATTACCGGGACTATAATTCGAGTGAATGAGTAGCTAGTCCATTACATGTTTTCATAAGGATCGTGATGGTGTGATCCGTTTATTTATCTAAGTCCTTTTGAAGAGGCATTAAAGTAAAATTATTTAATCTACCTTCCGTTCAAAAACAAGCTATGTGTGATTGTTTCCCTCTTGGAAAGTGGTGCCATGTACTCTAGGATTACAATGATGTGACTTGTCTGTACTAGTTCAATGTTTAGTACCTGAGTATGGCTAGGTATGTGGATGATAGATGAGTGGGGGTCATAGATCATGTCGACCCCACATGCACCATGTAATAGTCTACGAATAGTCTACCTCTCATATATCCATCATTTGGACTCATATTATGGAAGGAGAGTAGCATATCATTGGTATTTATCCATGTAGAATGCAATGTTTCCCTCTAATGTGGATTTTCTAAAGTGATGTGAGATGATCTGAGTGTGAATCCTATTTGAGGTGATGATTGATGTTCTGATAATGATGCATATTCGAGAATACTATCGATGATGTATGTGATCAAGAAAAATCATCAGATTAGTACTGGGATTACCCTCAAGTGGAAATGGGTTTTGGCATTCTTGATGATCATTCTTGGGTTCCATCTAGTAGGGATCACTTTTTTAGTTCCTCGATGTCTTCTGGGTGGAACCCACCTGTGGGATATTGCATGGTTCCAAAACGTTTTCCATGTGGAAGTCTCCAGTAGGGATGGGCATGGTTCCTCAAATATCATAATAGTGGAACTGTCCTACTAGGTTTGGCATGGGACCTCGATGTCATTAGAGTGGAACCCTCTTTTCGGCAAAGGAATGGGTCCTCAACGACACATGAGTGGAACCCTATAGCCAGGATGGGCATGGGTTCTCAACGATAGTAGAGTGGAACCCTCCATCTAGGAAGGGAAATGGTCCAAAACGTTTCTATAGTGAAATCATCCATCCAAGATGGGCATGGGTCAACAACCCTTCCTTGACTGGAACCCTCTTGGGTGGATGGTCATGGGTCATCAATATTGAGATGAGCTTCTTCATTTGGATCTGTGATGAGACACACTTTGACATCAACTGGGAATCCTGAGTAATATGGGTTCTTTACACTATAAGACACATCCTTGTTACGTGACCTAAACCCATGCAGGTGAGACAGACCAACCCAAAGTAGATAGAATCAAGTTATAGTGTTTGAGCCTCTTTGACTTCCAGTTCAAGACAGATGGGGTTATGCTATGTATCAATGGTGGTTACTTCTTGATCTATTGGTGAATCTTCTTCCTATGATGAGCTGTGAGATGGATACCCCCTTACTCACTCATTTGGGTTACTTTAAATAAGCATATATATATGTCTTAATTTCAAAACCCACTCCATGGGATTTTGATAATATCTTTCAGGCTGATTTGATGATGCATAAGGTATACCATGTGTTTTCTATGTAGAGATTGTCACAATTGTCTGATTATTGTCTCATATTATTGATAGAAAAGTCTCTATTAGATGTTCATATTCTAACCATTTCTAGCTCCTTATTCTTTGTATGAGTTTACTTCACTCTGTTGCAGTCTTTTTTGGTAATCATTTATTTTACCTTTCTCAATATAATTCTTCATTATATAGTACCTCTCTTTCCACTCCCTTGAGGCTTCATGGCAACCTATTGAGTATTTTAATACTCACCCCTACATGGTATTTTCTCCTACTCTGGGTACCCATGTAGAAGATAGAGAGGTTGATCGTGACTTCAAGGGAGCATAGGGATACACGGTTCATGGACCATTTGTGGTGGTTGTAGATTGTAATATAGGATTGTGGCACACATAGATAATTTATTTTTCCGCATATGGCTAGGTTTTGGAACTTTTCTAGTTGGGTGTGTATATTTCCCTTTTCCCATTCAGTTTACTTTTCTCTACTTGTACTTTTTTAAGTTAGATTCTTGTTCGTGGTTCATTTAAAGTAGTGTTGTATCTTTATTCTTTTTCCCTATATACTTTTTCATTGAGTTGGATTTGTGTGTATGTATATGTTCTTATAAAAATTTCTCCTCATATTAATTTTACCTTTGGTGCTATTTTCCATCCCCGAGCCTATAGAAATAGGTTTTGGGCAGTTTCAGCTAGAGCCCAACCATCGGTTAGGTCTTGAAAAAATGGTTTCAAAGGTGGTTTGTTACATGGTATGTTATACCAATGTTCCCTAAAAATTAATTTTTTTGGTTTTCTAGTAAATAGTTTCAACATGTCAAGAGAGTAGATCTTAGGCTGGAGAGTCCAGTGATATTGTTGCGACCAACGTATAGATTCAACATGAACCTCATTGTTGGTTTGTCAACTCGGAAAAATGGGAAATTTGTGGATGGGAACTTTGGTTCATGCATCAAATAGGATTGAGTCCTTGACTATCCATCATGAGTAAACTCACCATAATTTTTTATATCTATTTATACTCTTGACTGCAGTACTCCTTGATCTGACGACAGGTGAATATACAATGATATTCAACCAAGATATCAGCTCATGTTTTTGGTGACGAACCTATTAGCAATGATGCCTCAATTATGGATCCATAATAATATCCACCTTCATACAGGTTGACAAGTAGCAGCACATACACTTGTGGAAAAATAGTTAGTACTATTAGCACGGGCCGAGGATTAGTGCAGGTTGAGCATGCTTCATGAGATCTAGTTCCAAAGACCGCTGAGGTTCAATGATGATCCATACCCTCAGGCAGTGGAGGTTTAGATTGAGTTGGGTTTTATCCTCTTAATTCTTATTTGGAAATCGCCATATCATAAGGATAATTTGGAATCCAGACATTTCAATGAAGTAGCTATATATTGGTGGAACTTGATTTCTCAGATACACGATGAGCTAGTATACTCATTGTATGAATTCATGTAGTTCTTCCCTGAAGAGTACTACAAGTCCTAATAATTCACTCTTCATATTTAAGAGATCGTTCAATTTCATTAGGGAGGGATGATGGTGGCTAGGTATGAAACTAGTTTAACAAACCTTGCATGATACACTCTTGTTTTGATCCATGACATCTACTTCCTAATACATTAGTTCAACCAAGGACTCCATATAGGTATCCATACTATCGTAATACCCTTGTGCATCCCCACATGTGTTATGGTTCTAGAGTAGGAACTATTTATAAAAGTAATTATATTAGAGTGGTTTAATAAAGATGGTTGTTATAGTGGGTGCAATAGAGCCGAGAAATCTGCCAAAACTAGTAGGCTTCAGACAACAAGATCTTGATAAAGGAGGTATCCCCCTAATTGGTCGTAGGAATGTAGTTGTATGGGGAATAGGAAGTGTAGAGTGCATAGACAGCATGTAGGGGGATTATTTTCTTCTTATGATGTGAAAGGTCACATGGCATGAGACTTCCCAAGCAGACGTGCTGAGATTTCCAAGAAGATAGTATACAAACTCCCAGGGTAGAGACTATGTCATGGTTAGAGATATCTTAGGTGAGGAAAGGGTGGTCCCTAGGGAGGTGGGTTTTTAGAGGAGTATAAATATATATGGGAGATTGAAGGCTCTACGATATCCATTCACCACCTCTAGGAAGCCCACGTTGGGCTAACGGAGATGGTGATTGGGAGCATAGGAAGTTTCATATTATGGAAGTCTATATTCTGGAAGAATTTTTTATGAAAAAAATAATAAAATTTTAAATTTTTAAAATTGTTTCGTATAATTTTTTAGAAACAAGGATATGTACTATTTACTCTTTAATTATTGATTATGGTTTATCTAGGGTGCCTTGGGGTGTCGGTGTAACCCTACATCAGTTTTGTTCAACAAAGCATTGAATAAATAACGAAGTGTGGTCCTTCCCCCATCGAGAGATGTTTTTGTAATGTTAGAAAAATCATGAGGGTGAGTATGTTCCACCCTAATAGGAATGTACCAAGGTGTGGTGTATGAGTACCTATGACATGTACCATCATGTAATGGTTGTGAAATGTAGTGATGGGGAAGGTCCGGACATTGTATGTGGTGTTATTCTACATGAAATGTTTTTTCTTGAGATACCTCTAGTGAGTGTTGAAATTAACGAGTTTTGGGATTACTCTCTTTCCATGGGAAGTGAAGACACATGGGGTGTGACAAATTCTCTTCATGTATAGATAATTATGGTTGGATGAGTTTACACACCTTCCTTGTTCTTTGGATCCTTATGTGATAAATGTCCACCATGATACAGTAGTTTTCAAGTACATGTCAAGTTGATGGGGACCTCAGGAATAAAACTATGCGACTCACTATCTAGTGATATCAGTAGTATTCTTCACCCTTTGAATGTGGAGAAAATATTATCTGGGTGGGCGCTTCATGGTTTCCACAGACCACTATATTCTCATGTATGTATTTACCTAGAGATTCATAATCCTAAGACGGTGATGTTAGATGGAAATTCTAGAGGGATTAGTACTTGAAGATATTATAAACTTCGAAAACTAGTGTCATTGTAGAATACTCCGTTAGCACATAGTTCCATGATTAAAAATGTAGGACATTTGGAAGCAGTAAAATTCCATATAGTTGACCCTGGTAGAGCAGTACAGTGCAGTTTTATTTAGTTGATAGTGTTGAATCCTTCATTTCATGAGCATTTTAGAGAGCCTCAGTTGTGATACATTGGGTATGTAATTTTATATGACTAGATATCCTTTGGTGTTTCTCTAGATGGACATTATAAAGGAGTAAATCAAGTGACCAAGGTCTATATACAAGTAGTTATTCTAGTTGCAATGTGTGATATAATGGTTTTACTTGGGTTTTATATTATCACTCATATTTTATCTGGATTTTCATCACTGTTAAAAGAGATGGTGAGGTTACCGAACTCCTTTACCTATCTTCTTAGTTAAATTGGATGCATGACATCTCCCTTGTGTCACATCAGAAATGATACATGCATGTTTTATGCCCATAATTGATTAGAGAAGAAGATATGAGGATGAACCATCGCTTTGGTTGACATGTTGTGGTAGCATGAAAACGAGCAGGATTTTCTGGGAGCAAGAGATTTAGGTGAAAGCATATTGTCCAGATTTTTCCCATGTTTTGTGTTTTAGGCACAAAAATATCAAAGGTGGGAATGATATAGAGACCCGGTTATTTCACTGTGAGACTTTGGAGTATTTGTACTTATATTTTTAGAGCTAGCCCCTGAGACATCGTGTAATTCTGAGGCCTGGTGTGCCCTAAAAATTTTTTTTTATAAAAATATGAAGTATATTTTTAAATGTCACATGAATGGAATGGGATATATTTTAAATGGTCGATTTGATCAGAAATCGGATACCATAGTTGTGTTCAAAACATGGTGTTTACACAAGGCGTGATATAAAATATATCGACATAGGACGTTTGGACCCCATGCTTGTTGGTGGTATGTTAAATGGAGGAATTAATTTATTAATTCCTTCATATAATAGATCAAACCCAAATAAATCTAAAATTGAACATCTGATCAGAAATATGAGGACATAGTTGGGTCCAAAGTGTGGCGTTTACCTTAGACCAGATATAACTTTGTTCTGCATTGGGATTCTATAGAAAACTACATGGAGGGAGTTTTCATAAAAAAAAATTATCTTGAATGCCAAATCTAATAAGATTTGAATGGGGAATCAGAATGGAAATATGTGACCACGGTTGAGTTAATAGTGAGGTGGGGTGTTATCCCTATTGGAGGCCTAATGTGAGAGTGTGCAGGAGGTTCAGATTCCGCAATAGTTGGTAGTCCCACAGAATTAAGAGTTTAGATAAATTAGTTAGAGTTAGGTAATTGCTCCGTGGATGGAGGAGCTCTGTCCATGGGTTTCTAATGATGATTCGATCTCATATGTTCATCAGATTATAAAAAAACATCAGGAAATCGTAGAGTAGAACGAATAAAAAATAATGGATGATCCAAAGTTGGGGAAATTTTCTTCTATTAGATTTTTCTTTTTCTTGATTGGTGTTTTTTTAGGAATTTATTCTATTTAATTTATGCTTCCCTACTCCTCATTGTCTACGGACAAAATTAAAACATCGATCAACCGTTTAATTTGTATAGAATCCATTCAACATTGTTCTTCATGTTCTCTTTCGGTCAAATCTTTTTCATGTTGTAATGACTTTTGATCATCATTCGGGGAAAAGTTCTGTGAAGGATGTGATCCATAGAATCAGGATCAATGATCGTTTTGTATCATGGGCACCAGAGGTGGTACAATACCGAGGAGAATCAGTGGATGCATCTCACTACATAGAAACATTGATCGATCATTAAAAGAAGGATAACTCTGTGAATATTTCATCTTGAGGTGTCTAGATCTGGTCCTATGTCACTTTTTTTTACCACCAGGGTGTTCCCGGTGGTCTGCAGATGACCTGTGGCGGCCGACGTTGGCGACCGTGGGAGGCCAAAGTGGTAGAATCTGTGTTGCCTCATTGAGGAAGCCATGTCTAGTTAGCCATGGTGGATGGGAGTAGGTGGTCCGAGTTAGACCACACAGCTGAGTCGTGGGTAGGCGGTGTGGACCGGGCCGCTCCAGCCCCGATTGTCCATCGGGTTGGGAATTGGTTCAAATGCCTATATATTTTAATTTGAGCATTCATTTAGTGTGTCTCTTATGGAAATATGGCCATCTAAATGTGACAGACTGATTAATGCAGCTCTGGGATTTTTTATGTTTTTGTTCTGTTGCTTGGTTCCATAAAACACCTGAGTTTAATAATATTAATATTATTAATATTATTCAAAAATATGGTAGTATACCTATCTTGAAAACTAGAACACTAATTCATGAACCATCTATGGAAACCAAACCCATGCTTCTAGGTGACAATTTTTTTGACTGTTTTGCGTTTTCAAAAAAAAATTATTGAGGCTCAGTGAAATGAAAACACCCATATTATTGTTATTATTATTATTCATCAACACGTATCAGACCTTACATGTACATTAAACATCTTATTTATTGAAAGTTAGAAAAATTGAGACTCTGAATTTGAGGTGGACTATTCAAGACTGATTTTGGGTGCTTAAACCGAAATGATGGTACTGGTGCCATGAGACCCGATTTTGGATTTTACAGTGAAATGAATATTTTTTTACCAACTCTCTATTTTAGACAAATTAGTATCCAATCATATGTTCTTTTTTGATATTATTACAATAGATAAATCTATTTGATGTTTTTTGATATCATGTCATTTTTCCCTTGAAGAATTGTTCATATGTGATGCTATGAAATGCATTTTGTTCACCCGGAGTCAGATTCGGCCAACTGAATAGTCGACCTTCTTCTTTTTTTACAAGGATCTGGAAGTTGTAATCCATTTGTTTATCTAGGGATGTTTGAGTAGGATTTATAATAAAATCATGTTCTCACCCTTCGATTCAAAAAATAGAAACAGACGATCATCAACATCTTGGAAAGAAGTAGCATGTACTCTGGTAGTACACCGACATGACTTGTGGGTAGTTGTTAATAGTTTAGTACCTGAGTACGGCTAGGAAGATGACTGGTTGATGAGGCAGGGTAACATGTCATGTAGACTCCACACACATTTTTTACTAACCTATGAACCTTCTACATCTCATGTCTCCTTCTATTCGACTTATTTTTTGGCATGCCAGTAGCATATCTTGTGTGTTTTCCACATAAAACAAATGGTTCCTTCCGCATTGGATTTTGAGATGTGATGAAAGATGATATGAGTGTGATTCCCATCGGAGGTGATGATATATGTTATGAGTATGAAACATATTTTAGGAGATTCTTGATGATGGTTATGATTAGGAAAAATCTCCAAATAAATATCTTGCTTACCCACTCATGGGACTGGGTTTTGTCATTCCCGGTGATCTTTCTAAGGTACCATCCAGTAGGGATAACCATTTTCTTTTCACTATTCCTTCATATTAGAACCGTAATACTAGGAAAGGAATGATTCATCATACTTTTCTGAGTGGACCCCTCTAGTCTAGATGGGCTGGGGTTTTTGAAGATCTTGAGAGTAGCACCCCCCAGTCTGGCTGGGCATGGGACCTCAACCCTTCCTAGAGTTGAACCATCCAGCCATGCTGGGCATGGGTCCACAACCATTCTTAGAGTGAAATTCTAGAGATGAGTTGATCATGGTCCCCAAAGTGGTGACAACCTTTTTTCATTAGATCGGCAATGAGAAAATATTTGATGTCACCATAGACTCATGATTACTATGTGAGCATTTCCCACCGAGACACCTCCTTGGGATGCACCCTAAAACCTTGACGGCAAGAAAATCCCACCCAAATTTGATAGAACCAGGGTGTGGCATTTTTTCCCCTTTAACATGCAGTTCAGGGAAGATGGATAGATGCTAAGTATCGATGGTGGTTACATCTAGAACTGTTGGTGACTATTATTCCTTGGATGAGCTGTGATATAGAGATCCCCTTGATCTATCTTTAATGTTTCATTGACTAAGCATATATTTTTATGTATGTATGTATGTATGTATGTATGTATGTATGTATGTATGTATGTATGTATGTATCTTATTTTTAGATCCCACAACATGGTTTTGGAATCTCTATTTCTGAGAGAGGAGAAGGAATTCAGGGTATACCACGTTCTTTACATGTTTATATTCTTATTGCTAGATAAGAATACTCTCCTTCTGTTGGTAATAATGACTTAAGGAGAAGTTATTCTTATCATATTTTCTAGATCCTTTTTCATTATATGAGTTTACATTAATTTCTTATGGGTTTGATTTGTACACTTTTATTGTGCCCTTTTATATTTACTGATTCCCTCTTCAGTACCTCTCTTTATTCTCCCTTAATACTTTGGGGCATCCTACTAAGTATTTTTATTCTCACCCCTTCTTGGGATTTGACCACACTCAGTGTTCCCATATAGATGATGGACATTTTGATCATCACATTAGTATACTATAGGGATAATAGGTTCTTGGACCATGTGTGGTGGTCGTAGCTTGGGTTCTAGGAGTGGGGCTCTATCTACTATTTTACATTTCCACCTATTAATGATAATAGAGATTTTTTTTGGGAGTTTATTTTTTTCCTTTCCCTTTCAATTTAATTTTCTTTACTTTTTCTATTTATTGGTTAATGCATGTTTGTTGATTATTTATAGTAGTGTTTCATGATGTTTCTTTGTCCCTCTAAAATTTTGCATTTAGTTTACTTCAGGTGTGTGTACAAGTACTTATGAAAAGTCCCCCCCAGGTTTGTTGTGCCTTCAATGCTAGTCACCACATATTGTCTTATAGAGGTAGTATTGGGGTAGTTGAGGCTCTAGCCCAAACATGGGTCAGGTACTTCCATTATTAAACATTATCCAAAACCATAAATAGTTTAATAAAGTAAATAAAATTACAAAAATTAATTTATTTTCTAATAAATTTCTAAATCCAATGTTTATTATTAATCATTACATAGCTAAATAAAACTACATTCTAAATAACATCATAATACAATAATTAATAGTGTTATCCTTAAATAATCATCAACATTGAATAACATATTAAGCCTAAGGGTTAAATATAACTCATCCAATGAAATTTTTCCAAAATATAATTCATCCCACTAGAAACCTAAATCATAAGAAATAATTAATCCTCAATTTTGATTTCAAAAGAAATTTAATATTTATCCATCAAATAAGGTTTGTTAAATAATATTATACTAAATAGTAAATCCCATAGACAAGTAGTATGATTTTGACCTTTATATCCATTTAGTTGTGGGTTCAACCCCTAAATCCTTTCTAGATGTGATAAAATTTTAATATTTATGTTTGTTTCCATTTTTATAAAAAAATAATTTTATAATCCCAAAAAATACAATAATAAGATAAACAACATAGAAAAATTATCATCAAATCATTTTTTAACCACATAATTCATCTATAGATCTTATTTTTCGATCTATATAAAATAATCATAATTGAATAAAAATAACTAAACTTCAACAACATATAAAGTATGATCTTTTCCTAAATCATTATGTTTTTTTAAAATTTAACAATCATATTAAAAAACCATTCTATTTTATTATAACCAATTAAAATATTTTTCAAAGTCCTGGATCAAAAACATTTTTAGAACAATAATAAGATAATCCATGATTCATATAACCAACATGCTGAAGATAATGAATTATTCCACAATTTTATTCATGTTATCCAACACCTAAACACATCATCAATTCAAAATCAATTATTCACACAATATAAAACCTTAGGAATTAATACATTCATTAAAAAATAATCTTGGAAAATAACATATAACCACACATCTATGAAATTGGACTATTAATATCACATTATGTGGAACTTTATTTCTCCTCTTATGATTAACTAAACTCATTAATTTTTATTTTAAATTTGTATCTTTTATCCATGATTTGTATATAGATAATGAATATATAACTTTCATTAAGGTAGTTTCTATGGTTCTTGTTCAAAAGATTTAGACATATATGAAATTTATTATTTTTCTATATCATTGTTAACACTTAGGCTTCAATGAGACTCAATCCTTCTCTTCAGTGATGGGATCTGAAATTGATATTTATTCAAGTTTATAATCATAAATACATATATCTTAATTTATTTGATTGAAAGGTAACTATCATATATTACCATTATATTAGGCATATTGTTAGAGATATCATTACATTATTCTTCAATATTGTAATTGGAATGATTTATCCAATTTCAAATAATTAAATAAATGATTAAAAGAAACATGATTGGAATGAATTAAAATAAAAAATAAAAAAATTATAACCATGTAATAATAACTTATAATTGATATTTATATCCAGAATTAAATTATAAAGTGTTCAATATATATTATCAATGAATTTTTTTTATCTATTCTTTTTACCTATTAATTTTTACATTTCCTTTATACTGGATTTTAAAGAGTTTATAAATTACCAAAACGTATCGCCTGTGTGTTATCAAACATGGTGTGCATCAAGAACCATTTTCATGAACTAGATGATGAAAAAGGAAAGAAAAATGTCCCCTTTTCTAGAAATTAACCCTAGGAAAAAATATGCTAGATCCATATCCAATTTTATAATTTATACGTGGATGTAATTACATAGAACTCACTAAAACAATTCATCCACAAAAGTCAAGAATAATTTAATACACATGTTATTATCCTTATATATATAGGGTTCCCACTAAATTATTTTATGAATAAACTAAAAAATAAATAGTTCATTCTCTGATACCTAATATAATGAACAAATTATTTTATAGATTTCATTAAATTACAATTTAGGATAAAAATCCATTAATTGAAAAATAATAACAATGAAGCCTATTTTTTATGAAGAATATTTTCATAATATAAAAATGTGATAGTAAAATCAAATTTCTTTATGTTATTTTCTATAATTATAGTTTTACTCATTTATAGCTCTTAAAAATGCATGGAATATCTTTGGAAAATCATAGGAAAAAGGATGAAACAAAATTCCTTGTATGGAAGTAAACATATCAAGGAAACATAATTTGTGAGTCAAATGTATAACATGATATCATAAGATATAAGGCCCATGAGTAATCATATGGATGCATTGGATACATAATATTGTATTATAAGATCATGGAATCATTGAAAATTATGAAGAAATATTTTTACTTGAAATTAACTTGATTCAAGACTAATTTCTGAGTCAATATCTCATGTTTCAAATTGTATCATAAATGATTTTTATTAATTCCAAATACAATACATTACTCCTCCTGAGAATAAATATTTATCCAGTGCATTTATGTTCTATTTAGGTTTACCAATCATAACATATTCATGACACAATTTTTTCACATATAAGAAATCAATCATACTTTATACCCTATGAATTAATCATGAAAAGAAAATATGTAGAATTATATTTTCTGATGTCATAATCTCTTGAAGATTCTTAATAAATGGATTTGATAAATAAAAAATTTCATTTGTTATAAAATCAATATAAGAAATTATAAGGTATGTATATATGTGAGATACATGTATACATAATTTAAAAGCAATCCACAATATCAAAAGTTATCATCATTTATGGAAATTTCATTAAAATATTACATTATACATTAATTGATAAAAATTTTAATTTTATTTTCAAATTACTTCATTGATGTCTAAGAATTTCTAAATGATTATTTAAAACATTTTATTTAACAATTGAAAATTGAAACATATAATGTAATATTCATATAAATGATCGGTCATTATGGTATTTAATTTTCTATCTGTCATATACGTTAAAAATAGTTCCATTAAAAAAATCTAAAAGGGTTACATTTTACCTTTGTCGAAGAAAAAATAAATATTAATTTTAAACAAACTTATATATATTTAAATGTGTTTAAAAATTATTTTAATATATTCTTTGGTGAATATCAATAATACTCATGAAAATATATTTAGAAATTATTGATATCGATGAGATATATTTTCAATGAAATAGTTAAATGAAGATAGGTTTTAATAAAAACAGTTTATCAATACTTTTTAGTACCATATAGATGAAAATTTTACTATATAATAAACATTTCATGAATGAAATCTTGAAATAAAATTAAAGGGATTTAAATGAAAATGATCAAATAATTTACTATAGATAAAATTAAATAAAAAAATTTTGACTTTAAAGGGATTGAAAAACAAACTCTCACAATAATGGTATTATTAGAATAATAACTACAATTATTTAATAGTGAAATAAAATATCATGAATTAGGAGTAATTAATAATATTTTTTTAATGGTACATATTTGATCCATTTCAATGAATTTTTTTTTGTAAAATAAAATATGTCTCAATGAATCATGTTTGGAGGCAAAACACTTAACTTGACTCCAGAAATTATTGGAAATTTATTTAATAAATTTTACAATATATAAATATATATATTGTTTTCAAAATAATAATTTATTGGTATACTAACTAATTTATAAATCGTTTAAATAATTTATTTTGGTAACTTCTTTAACTACATAATTTTTTAGGTCCACATCAGGTTGTTTTGAGGATCTCTTTTAATATTTTTAAAATGGTTATATTGAGGGTTAATTATTCCATCATATTAATGATAATAATAGTACCATAATTAAAACTATTTTCCTTAAATAAAAATTTTCAACTTCACCTAGAATTATGGTTTTAATAAATGAAATATGTTTAAACTGTAGATATGGTAGGTCATATTCACACCTGTGTAACGTTTCCACTTTAAAATATATTGATGGAATTATGGTATGTGTTATTTTATATTTACATTTTGATAATAATATCAAAACTATAATTTTATTTCTTTATATTCAGTTGAATAGACTTTCTATGTTATGTGGTATTTAAAAATGAATAACATCGCTTCGTGAGGTGGTATAAATTCATACACATGAACAACACTATCATTCATAATTTGATCATAGGGTAATAATGTATATTATATGTAAATATTTAGGAAATTTTACTTTTTAATGAATATAATATATAATAATCACAGCGGTCGTCATGAATATCCTTAAAAGATGAAGAAGGAAAATTAATTACATCAGTTTAGGAGGTAGTAGTGTATTATACACCCAAATGTTTGATTTGTTTTCCATTTTATGGAAGAATGTATTGATTTAATTTTTAACACTACATTATAAAAATCTTATTATATGGAATAAAATTATTGTATTATATCATTATTATTGAGTAACATTTTACGTTGGAGGAAGAAGTATTAAATCAAAAATTTAGAGTAAATAATGATACCACGTCATTGGATTTCCACTTTAGAATTATGAATAAAGCCTCCAAAGAATGAATTTATGATCAACCCAAGGATTATTGGTAAATTATTGATAAAGTATAAAGGTATAAGTACAGTATTTGGCCTATCCACAATAAATTATAGGTGTAAATATGATATGAAGGAATGATCCCTTTATAAGATATGGAGAGAAAACACAAACTATTTGATGAAATAATTGATATATGCCCATGTTTTCCAATTTTAAAAAGGCTAAAAAAACATAATTTCATAATAATATATGTTATATGGTGTAAATTTCTATAAAAGTGTATTTGGAAATGTGTTTATGTTAATATATTGCTTATGTTGAAATTTTAAACCCTCGGTAAACAAAAAATTGAACATAAATATGGGAATTAATTTTTATTTGCTTAAAAATACAAAATTAAAAAATTATGTTGGTTATATTATAATATATTATCTATACTTATTCTAAATATCTAATAGATCATTCAAAATTCAACTCATAAATGTGGTATAATATTTTTTTAAATCAATCCAACATGTGAGATGAAAAATGGTTTTCCAATGATAATGTTTTCATATCTGCAACAAATTTATATATAATAATTTATCATTTAATTGATTTTAATGACATAAATTTGATTAACAGTAAAATAAATTTTAAAAAATTACATTAAATTTTTTTATATCAAATACAACATTTTACATTTTCTAAATGAAATGGATATTTTCAGTAAAACTAGTATTATGTTATCACAATTAAAATATATTAATTTTTATAAAAATAAATTCAACCAAAAATAATTTTGAAATCATTACTCTAAAAAATTAATTTACTTTTTAAAATACATTCTTTTAATGTATGAAAATTTATTTTTTTCAAATATATTTTTGTCAAAATTTAATGCAATTTTTTGAATACTGTATTTAGTTTACTAAGAATTTAATTATTATAAATCAATATATTTATTTATTTATTCATACATAATATTTTTTTTAAATATTACTTTCCATTCCTCGAAAAATTTCTATCTAGTTTGTAACTATCATGTTTATGTAAGAATATTTTAATAGTATAACGTTTGTTTTTTAAACTCAGTGTTTTGCGTTTTATATTCAATAAAATGTTGTGTTCCATTAATATCACTATGTGATATATTTTTCATGTATGGTTATAATTGGGTGGCCTATGGTTTGCATAGACATTGAAATATTGACTAGAACTATTAGACTAATGATCATTAACTTATATATGTGATGCACACTATTATGATATTGTGGTATTAAATTTTTGGATAGTGGATTACCATTCACTATGATTAATATTTTATGAGATATATATTCTCCCAAGATCATTTAAATCACTATAAGAGAATACTGGTATATTTTATTTAATTTTTTTAACATTAAAACTCACTGCTTCCCTAGATTGGTGAATGATAGTTTTTATGCTATAAGTTTGAAACTACAACACCATTCCAAGAAATAATGTTTTTAATAATTTAATATATTTTATTTCAATTATAAAATATATTTAGGAGTTAGAGAGGATATTTTTTTTCTTTTTTGTGGTTAGTTTTTAGTTTTTATCATATCTACTCAAAATTATCAATAGATAACCTCATCTTGATGTTGAATTTTATGGTAGTGTGTATTATTTATATGATGGGGATCCCTACAGATAGTTTTCTCTACCTCTATATGGCATCATTTTATTAAGAAACTGTTCTTTAAATAAATCACCAATGAATAAAGTGTTGTTATGGTATTTTCATATTTCCCATTTATTTTTTACTCAACAAAACAATAAAGATGTATCATAAAATTATTAATATATTATGTTGGATAGTTATAATAGAAGACACAAAACATTTTTTACTTATTATTATTCCTAATGAAGATAGAAGGACAATTATAAGTAGACATCAGGATTTTATTAGAAAATTCATATGATAAATTAGATGTGGGATGTGATATTGATAGATATTGTGGTTTTTCCCATGTTTGATATAGGGAAATAACATTAAATCATTGGTTATTGACCTATCGACTAAATCTACTTATCAATATTCAAATTCATTATATGTTCAATTTTGAGATCACATGATATCTATTTTTAAGGGAGGCTATCAGTTTTCATGGTGTTTCAAATATTATAACTTGCAATGGGTATCCTTTGTTCAACTACAGGTTTTAGTGAGGCCTCTATGTGGTGATGCGGACATATCTTTTGTTGATAAAAACACACAATATTTAAATATATGGTCAAGAGTAATGTGATATACATATTCTATGGGACATGATTTATGCCTGTATTCTTAAATATGAAAAAGAATGAAATTTATATTCTGGAATTACTGATTTTGTCAAAAATAATATCTATATATATTCAATTTAAACATAAACCTTCAAGGAATTTTATAATGAGTCTAAAATATCTCTAAAATGTTGGTCTATCATTTTGGGTTGTAAAATTGTGGAACATAACATGGTAAAAGATGCAACAATTATGATTCCAATGATTCATCATATAATAGTAAAGTAACATAGCTAATATAAATATTATATTGATCATTGTTGATGATATTTTCCATTCTTATATAACAACCATGTGTTTTTTAGTTTCTCTCATATGTTCAATCTCACACGGATTTGTCAAATTTTTATGTTGGAACCAAGATACATAGTACCACATGGGGTTGTTGGGAATATAAGTATGTAGACATACAGTTTGGATTTTCCATATATGAGGTCGTTGATCTTTGATATGTTTCATATATATCATATTATAAAATAACATGGAGACACATATCATGTAAGGAATTTAGGTGTAATTTAAGTAGACCTAAGAATTTCACTTTCTAATACAATATATTGTTAATGGAACCTTCATTACATACCATTATGATTTGAAAAACTTGCTACTATATTGTATTACATTAATACACAAATTTCTAGTACATAAAAGATTCACATCATTTCCCATTGTGTTTTTCCCAAATATAACCCTTTTTAGTAATGAAATTCATAAATTCATTATCCAGGATGTGGTTAATGGGAACATAAGATATGGTGAACTAATATAACTTTTAAGGGTAAGAAAAATGAAAATAATAAATTTTTATAAGTGTGGGAAATATTATCATAAGGGTTTGATTAAATAATAATAACATTAGGGAATAAATATATTTCAATAATATATCATAATCAGGAAACATTATATAATTTTTTCTCAATAAGAACACATAAGACATAATAGTGTGTAATCGTAAATAATAATTCATGTCCATTGAGAAGATATTATTAGCATGTCACAAAATTTTTATTCATACTAATAATAAAAATATTTCTTTAGTGAAGGGCCACTGATAAGAATATCATAGTGGATTGGGTTCATTTCACATTAAATTATTTTCTTTTTTATGGTTAAAACCATGAATAACATTCTAGAAGAATAACCTTACTGAAATGTGGTCAGTCTTGAGTGTTATCAAATAAAACTATATAACACTAAATTGAAAAGAATGTATGAACGAAACTACATTAAAAATACAATATATTTGTACCTATATATATCTAAATATATATTGGGACATCCAATATTATGACATAGAGATAAAAGAATCACATTGACAAAGCTATATCCTAAAATTAGTAAATGATCATGTGGGTAATTCACTAATCTAATCCAGGAATACATTTAATTACTCATTCCCAAAAATAAGAAATACTTTTAGATGAATCTAATATAAATTCCAAAATATCTCCTACATCACGGATGAAAATTAAGTAACAATCCTCTAACCCTTAGAAGGGTATCACTCTCCATCATACACATAAGACTCTCTGTCAAATTTATAAAACATAAACAAAATATTGAATAAATCCATAATATATTGATATGGATACATATATTCCATGATAAAAAGATGGAAAATGTATGTATACAAAAATAATTGATATATATTTAAGAGTTTTGTTTCTCCACCAAATGATCATTGTATATAAAGAATTCATATATATAACATATAACTAAAATGATTGTATTAAACTCAAAGGGATCTAGAAACCTACACATAGAATTTCCCGAACAATGATCTGTGGAAGGTGGTATAAAATGTATATAGATATGAAATTAATCAAATCATTCATCAAATTGGAAAAACAACATTGGTTCCTTGAATGGTTTCATTATTTCATGGAACCATCTACTCCAAAGAATTCATTAGAACCTAACATATTTCGTAGCCTTTCTGACCCTAATGTTGACAACCATCATAGATGTACTATACTATTAAAGGATGATGAGAATCATGGGAATTAAATCTTCCTAAATCATCGCATCTCTAATAATATAGAGTTTCAGCATCCATTAAATACTTCCTCAGTTGAAATAGACTCAAAAGGGGATGCTGAATCAGAACACCTATTATAAACTTCCTTCTCTAAATTTTAGGGAAATCTTGATGCTAATGGAATATAAATATACTAAATTTTCATGTAACATATCACTTGGTAGATGCCTAAGTGTAATCAATACTATAAAATTATATTATGTGGTATTTGACCTACCAATGAATATATGAGTTAAATTCAATCATGAAAACATGGAAACCCTTGTCACTCATATTCTAATTGGGGAATCATAATGAATCCCATATCGTGATGATCTATTCCTAAAATCTAGAATCTAAATTTCATCTACTCACATAGACACCTCAATACGGGTCAATATAATAAATTGAGTGAAATGGTTATAGATATCTAAAATAATACTCCTTAATATTCATCACCATAATTTGCACATATTTAAACTTGCCTAAATAATTATGGATAACTGACAATGGAACATATCTAAAACTCTTGTGTGATAGATCTAATCTATTAAAGGGTACTATAATACTAGTTAGTGTTCCAATTTTTATTCTTGTAATGAATCTGTACATGAAACTAGTCTCAGTACACGTAGCTTATGATAAAATACTCATCAAAATACCTAATGATTAAAACCCCCACTCCATCCCTGTGTCATGTAGTATCACTTCTACAATCCAAACCCAGTACTCTTTCTTATAATAGACCAAAAAATTACATCTTCAAATCCACTAAAATTCCATATATCTCTTTGTCCAAATCATATCCCTCATACATTAGTAGTCTCTTCAACTAAAACTTCTATAGTTTCGTCACATATGATTCACCTTCCTTGACCATTACACTAATGTGACCTATATGAACATTTGATTTATCTTCACCACAATGAACTAGATGATGATGTTGATATAGTGTCATAACAATGAAAATAATAAAAGTTTGATCCTCCTAAACCTAGAGTATATATAATTTATTAGTTAATAAATTATTTAGTGTTCAATATATCACCATTTTCTAAACATTTTAGATATATTCACTGTGAATAACCTTGCATGTTTGTTTCATAGGTATCTAAAACATAGACAATATCTCTTTTAATATTAAGATTATTAAATATAATTACACATCCAAAATATCAATGAAAGGCATATATACCCATGTATAAACTAGTTTCACTTGTTTTCATGCTTAATAAATATAGCTATCAATGTTTATATAACAACCCATAATGTTATGAGTAGTGACTACCTCAAAAATTTATGACATCTCTCATCCTAATACTCTAATTCTACACTTTCCAAATCCCATCCCACAATGGTATCTCTCTTGGTCCAATAATCATATAAGAGAGAGAATGGTTCCAAGATCCCAACACCAAAAAGAAATGTTTTGGTGACTATAACCAAGGGTATAAAATATAAAATATGAGAGGAATCACCCTTTATGTTATGATAAGTATTATACACAATATATATAACACAAAAAATAATGTTCAATATAAAAGTTAAAAATATTAATTACATGAATGTATTTGGTACATTATTATTTTATTTTGAGATGGAGTTGTTTAGTGTTTAAATAATGTCACTTATTTCTCACATAATAAAGTGTAGTTCCTCCCTTTTGGTTGTAAGAAATACACTTGGTTCTTTCCACTATTCCAAATATAATTTGAGGCAAGCATCATGAATCATTATCTCCCCATTATCATTTTTATCCTAAGAGGGTTACCACTAAGGGGTCATGAAATAGTCACTTAACCTTCTCACCTATTATGTTAACTATATGTATGATAATTCTGAAACCGCCACCCATGTATAATCTAAACAGAAACCATATCAATCCAAAATAAAAAAATTGGTCTAGTCCAAAGGAATTTAAAATTGTTGGAATAGGTTATGTACAAAAAACATAAAAACATTTCATATTTCATTGTCATGTGAACATAGAATATATAAAATTTCATGTTAAGTTGTAGTAACCAATGTAGATTGTGATTACAATCATATAGATATGAATAATTTCCCTATTGGAGGCCTAATTCCAACACCACATCTCATATCACCTCCATGGATGGTGAAACAATATAGAGTTCAAAGCTATGGAGCTATAAACCAAAACATCATGAACTATAATGAATAACATAATGAACTACTAAAATAATCATATATTCCAAATGAAATATAGATTCAATTATATTTACATAACAAGGTTAACTATTCCCATCAAAGTATTTGGGAAGGATCTAAAAACAAATCCCAACTCAACAAGAGAGACACAGTGTTTTATGTAATTCTGCATGGAAGGGTGAGATGACCCCAAACTTCTATCCATTCTAACAATGTTCAATATAATAGTGTACTAGAAAATCCACCCCATGATTTTATAATTATAGAAAGCATGTATACAATTATTTCAATATAAGAAAATAACATTTAATAATTCCATTAGTGTTTCCATTAGAAAAAACATCAAAATATGAAATGATCTTCTTTTCATAAATTGCATTGAGACACATGCATATGGTTCTATATCATGGATTATGGATAGTGATTAATATACTTATAACTCTATGATTTATGACTTATTTTTGAAAAAATACTTATAAAATTATTATTTTTTAGAATTTATATTTTTTGTATTATGATAATAAAATGGAATATCCAAAATGATTAAACTATTAACCTAGTGATGAATTAACATTTATATACATTCATGGGTGGGGTCGGATAGATGCATTGTAGTTGTATAGTTTATATTCACCCAGTAGGAATGATGGTTTCCATTATATGTAATGTGGTATGATCTTGTTAGAGATATAGGCCTCATCGGATTTTTAGTTATTTGGTATGATTTAAGTGAAGTGATAATTGACTATTTTTTATGATTTGGTTGTATATCCAAATTTTTGAGAGATATAGGGTGTCTGAATAGAAATAAATAATGTTCTTTTTGATTATTTAGTTCCTAAAAAATCTATTAATGTTATAGATTCATCCTAACTTGTATAATTATGCATCCTAATTTATAAATATCAGGACAAAATGACGTGATGACTTGTTAATAATGATAACCATGTATTTGATACATCAATTGATCTGGTGGTGTTAATCTGATAGCATGGCTCCCTTCTTGAGTAAAAAAATAAAATATTTTTAAATGACTTTTTCTTTTTGGGATCATTGATGGGATAAAATTCACATAAATGTGCTAGGCGGTTCACATGACATAAATATTAGATAAAACAATCCATACTCAAGTCTTTGGTGTTGGAATAGAATTGAGTAATAAAATTGGTAGAGCATTGGGTATTAATTAGTAAATGGATTCCATTAGTTAATTTCATCAGTAACCAATATAATATACTTTTTGTATGTTGTCATGGTGAATAACATTCTATGGTTGGTTATACATATTGTCTTTGATGTTTGGAATGAAAAAAGTCATTTATAACCATTTATATATTTGGATTGAGGGATGTAACTTGATTTTCATGAATTTTTTTGTTACTCTCTATGTGTGTGTGTTCATGTATTATAGTGATCAAATCAACATAAAAAAGTTGAGGTTTTTGGGGTTTTAATATTTTCATTGTTTTGGAGTACTAGCTACTACATGTCACATGTGATCAAATAATATTGTATTTAAATATAATTAAGCCTCTAATTTAGTGGGTGAAAATATGTTTATTAAAATAAAGTGATTTTCATTCATGGTAATTGGTTGTCACAATATCTAAATAATTAAATGTTAATATTCATGTTTTGACAGATATATATAACTGGGATATAGTATTAAAATATTTAAATGATGTAATTAATGGAAGATTCATCCAAATAAATGACAATGATATTAAGTGTTATATATGGATGGGTTAATTACATACACTAGGGTGTTTTGGTTTACTAAATATAAAATTTTCATATCGGGAATATGAAACCAAAACAATATTGACGTGTCTTATTTAATATTAAAGTAGTCATAAGTGCATGTGAGATGAATGTCTTATTGTGTAGTGATCTAGTTTTTTCCTTTTAAGGCTATCAAATATTTATTCATATATTTCTAGAGCTAGGCGCTGAGAACGATGTGTGATTCTGAGGTTTGGAGAGCCCAAAATAAATTATACAAGAGTATACATTATGTTTTATACTATTTATACAATAGAAATGAGATATCTCTCAAACATTAACATTGATAAAAAATATATGTCCGTGGATGAATCTAGAGCATGGTGTTTACCCTAGTAGAAACATATCATTATTCAACATAGGTCTTCTATAGAAAAAATGAATGGGGGATCCTAAAATAAATAAATAAAATTAATTATTTTATCTTGAATACTGAATCAAATAAAAATAGACCAGGGACTCGGATTGGGAATCTAAGACTTCCATTGAGTTCAGAAATATGTGTTTTTACAATGTGTGGCCTAAATTGAGAAGGCACAGTAGATTCAGATCCCACGACCCTTGTAGTATGTTTTTGTTGGTTCTCTATAAATAAGTGGTGGAAAAAATGGGAATGTTTTTGGATCAATTTATCCCATAACTCGTGGAGTTCCTCTCTCCTTCCAATTAGGGAATCGACATCAAATTCCTATTGGAAGAAGATGAAATTGCAGATCCAAGTAGATCAGAGCGTGAAAAATAAAAACATGGATCCAAAATCTTGGTAGGATTATTTTTCTGAATTCTGCATTCCATGATTAATGTTTTGGTTTTCAAATTTGTTTTCATAGTGCTTATATTTATTTGAGTATTATTTTTGATGGTCAATCTAACAACACTCATCATCCAATTGATTTATCAAATAATCTTTCTTATTTTTATTCATCCATTCATCATCATTATTCATGAGTAACTTATTGATATGATGAAACAATGTCCAAACAATGAGCGAAGAATGAATATAGGATGTTTTTAAACCAAGGATTCTTGATCAACGATAGTTTCATGTTTCTGGTGCCGAAGGTGGCACAGTGGCTAGTGAATGTGAAGAATAATTTTTGGCTCAAAAAACCATTGGTGGATCATTGATCATAGATCGGAATAGTAAAGAAACTATTGTAAGGGTCCCTAATCCATGTATAGATTTCTGATCAGTTGGACGAATGGAGTCTGGTGTTCTGTGGAACAAATCATTGATGTGCTTCCATTATGACAAATTGTGGAATGATGGCACCAATGCAGCGCATTGGTGCCACAATGTGGATGACCACATGGCCTTGAAGGTCATCCTAGAGGGTTCATGTTGTACGATGAAGGATTCGACTATCAACACAATGAGTGGAAGTCAGTCACCTGCATTGACAAGGTGACAGTGACCTGACCCAAGGTTGGACCTATATTGGCAGCTAGTTGGCCCCTATGGTGGGGTCATAGCCTGGAGGATCAGATCAGGCAAGCTAGAGTGGGCCATCCTCAGTGGAGCGGCCCTACTAGAATGGTATGGCCCAGTTTGGGTTTGGAAATTTACAATTAAATGGCCAAATCTTGCAAACCAGATGATTGATTGATGTGTTATCTTCAGCTACATGACCCTCTGATCAAGATGACCATTATGAAGCCATTTGTAGAATTTTATTCCTTGTTCAGATAAATAAATCCCCAGAAATTCTCAAATAATAATAATATATTATTATTATGAATTATTTGATCTACCATAACTCTTTCATATGGCCTCTTATTGACATGCCATCAGTGGTGTCATGACCCAGAAATTGAAAGAGACTTTTCATGATCGATTTTGAGTGGTTAAACTGAAATAGATGTGAAAGCCTGAGGAGGCCATGGTTTCTTCCTATTTAGTGAAATGTGACCTTTTCACCAAGTTTCCATTTTATTGGAATGTATAAAAAACCCCATTTTTTTATGAGGACCATAATGTTATATTCTTCATTATGTGTTCTGGGATCAAGGTGTCAGCCCCTTAAGCACCGTCATGCACAATATTGTGAAATGCAGTTTCTTCAATGGGAGTCCAATTTGAGCAAATGAATAGTCGATCCTATGAATTTTTTTATACTATCATGAGGGTGTGATCTGTATGATTATCATGGTCTGTTTGAAGGGGCATGTAAGTCGAAATATGGTTTTCACCTTTAGATCAAAACAATGAACATTGTTCGCTCATCATCCTTTTGAGATATAGTTTCTATGTACTTTGGGAGTATTTTGGCTTGAATAAATGGTATATGGTCATAATTTTGTACCTGATTATGACTAGGTACATTTCCAAGCGATGAGGTGATTCCACTTGTCCTGTGGTCCCCTCACACTCCATGTACCACACTATGAATCTTCTACCTCCCATATCTCCTTCTTTTAGAATTAAATTTTTTCCATGTGAGGATCCTATCAAATGCATTCTTCCATGTAGAGTGTGATAGTTCCATCCATAGTGGATTTTAATATATAATGCAAGATTTCCTAGGTGTGTCATGTATATGGGGTGATACCCGATGACTACAATGTAGTTCATTGATTTTTTCTGATAGGTCCCATATAGTAGAGATAACCTAAGCAGTTCCAGCCTATCCTCTAGTGGGTCTGGGCAGTGGTGTTTGTTGTTTACCCTTTAGGGAATACACTATTGTGAGGCTAGGAATTGGAATTCTTCTTTTTCACATCAGGCCTTACCTATTCATGGGGCTTGGTAGTGGCATTCTCCATTTACTCTTTATGTATTTTCCTATAGTATGGTTTGGAAATGGTATTTGAAAATTCAATCAATAGAGCTTACCCTATAGCATATTACCCTTCAATGTGCATTCCTAGTGGAGTTTAATGATAGTAGTACTAAGAATACCCTCCATTAGGGATGGGTAGTGGGTTCTCTACCATGAGACATGATCTCTCAGCTACGAAAATTAATGAAAAGGCATGTGTTTACATAACATTTATCTCACAAGAAAGAGGGAAAATGTCCCCCAATGAGACGCATCCCAATGACGCAACCTAAAACTAGGAGGGAGAGATAGTTTCTTCCAAAGAATATGTTATCAAATTGTGGTGATTGAGTCCCTTTTACGTTCAGTTTAGAGAAAACATGAGGGAAACTGGGTATCGATCGTGGTTACATATTAGACTGTTGAAATCTATCTTCCTGGGCTGAGCAATAAGATATATATCTATTTTCTCTATTTTTTAGGTTTCTTCCACATAGAATATATATTTATCTTATTTTAGTACACACTCTTTGGGTATTTTTTACTCTTCATCTAGGATAGCCGATGACACATGCTGTATGCCTTGGTATTTTTGTGTGTAGATTCTCCAGGTTGGGTGTGTCTACCCTCCTATAATAGGTAGTGAATACTCAATGAGATGTTTATCCAATCATATTTTCTAACACCTTTTGTTTGGTATTAGTTTAATTCACCATCTTCTTGGGTTGAGTTATACAATCTTTTACTATACCATTTTCTATCTACTGATTCCTTCTTCAATAAATTTATTTCTACTCCCTTGTGTAATTGGGGAATCCTACTAAGTATTTTATATTCACCCCTACTTGGTATTTTCTCCCACTTGGTGTTCCCATACAGACAATAGATAAGTTAGTCATGACTTTAGGGGAGCATATGGATATATGGTGTTTGGACCAAGTGTAGTGGAGGTAGCTTGGGATATAGGGGTAGGGATCTATCATCTATTTTACATTACCACTTTTTGATGGGGTGTGAAACATTTCTTGTTGTGAAATTATTTTTTTCATATTACCCTTTCATTTTACATTCCATTACTTGTATATTTGAGAAGTTAATACTTGTTTTTGGTTTATATATAGCAGTGTTTTATATTTTTTTTATTTCTATCATTACTTTTTCATTGATTTGGAGGTGTGTGTGCATGTGTATAGGTACCTTGGAAATATCCTCCTTGAATTTTTTATTCCTTCGATGTAGGTTACCTGGCCCTAGCCTATGGAAACAGGGTTGGAGTAGTTGCAGGTCGAGCCCCAACATGGGTTGGGTTGTGAAAAAGTGGTGTCAAAGGTGTATTAACCCCTGGGATGTTGTTCATAAATATCACTAAAAAGATCATGGTTGGGTTTAGGGAAACAGTTTCAGTATAAAACAACAGTGGTTCTCAGGCTAAGGAGTCCCATGATTGTGCGGTGAATGACGAATCCATTCACCAGGACCATGATTACCCTCTTATCGACTTGACATGTTGATACATTTGTTATAGAGAACTTTGGTACATGAATCAAATAAGATTGACTAAATGAATGTACTTATTGATTCATATCCCCATTGTGGTTGATATATATATTCGATTGACTATTCAAATCGTTGATATGATTCAAGATACCTTCATAACGACAACAAGCTAGGATACTAGTTCTGATTTTTGAAAACAACCCTATGAGTGATGAGGTTTAGAATCAGGATACATCATATGATCCACCTTACACCTTGTAGATAGGTAAAAACACCGTCACTATTTTAGAAATAGTTAATCCTAAAAGAACTGGTTGAGGACATGTGTAGGTTGAGCGCTCTTTGCACGTTCCAGCATCAGAGACCGCTCAGGTTCCATGGTGATCTATAAACTCAAGAAGTTGAGGTTTGGATAGATTTATTTTTTCATATCTTCAGTCTTATTCAGACATTGACAGATCAGATGGTAGATTTGGTAACTACTCTATTCCATGGATTAGCTAGACATTGGCAGTGTCTGGTTACTTGAATGATTGATGAGACATCACTCGCATGAGGTGACTACCAATAGTTACACCATGTGGAATAATACCCCACATACTTTTGATCCATCCAAATTTGGGAGATTCTGAATATTCAAAAGGGAGGGATGATAACAGTGGATTATGAGGCTTGGTTTGCAGAACATACTCGGTACTCAATAGATGTGGCCCACAATTGTGACATCTGAACCTAGAAGTTTGAGCAGGGTCACAATAGGGAGATCTATGCCATTGTTGATCCATTTTGCATCCCCATATATTCCAGGGTTCTAGATCTGGAATTGGTGATATTGAGCTTTCTACCAGTAGGATGACAGTTCTATTGGAGTTTTCAGTTGGCACAATGGAGAAGAGATTTCTATCATGGTTAGTGGGCATCAGTTGTTAGGGCCTCAACACAGGTGTCCACACAATGACTAGTCTCAGGCACATGTTTAGGGACAATGTAGTGGGACAACCCCTAGAGGTCCAGTACTATGCTATGATGAGAGAGGTCACATGACACAAGACTACCAGACCAAGAATAATGAAATTAATAAAAATATGGTTGATGCACCACTACGATAGAGGCAGTGTTGCGATTAAGGACCTACCAGGTGAGGAAAGGGTGTCCCATGGGGTGGTGGTGCTGGTTGATAAAACAAACTAACTATGGATAGTTGATGACAGTAGGAGTTCCTTCCACCACCACTGGGAATCCCATGTCAGGCTTATGGAAATGGTGGCCGAGGATGCGGGAATCTTTCTCTTATTTATGTCTACTGTCCAGTACTGTGTGCGATGATAAGAGTTATTCCCTGGGCCTTTTCTACATTTTTTTATTGGAACATGTTAGAAACTAGATAAGTTACTCTTTTCTCCCTACATCATGCTTATGTTTTTACCAGGGTGATGCATGGTATCGGTGTAACCCTGTGTCGGTGTTTTTTTATATAGATTTGAATGCATAAGGGAGAGTTTTCCATCCCCCCAATGAGACACGTTTTTGTGGTATGAGAAAAAATGTGGGGATGATTCGTTGCCAGAAAAATTCTATAGTGTCAATGTGGGGTGGATTCATCAATATACCTTGTCTGTATAGGGTGATGTTATGAGATAGAGTATTAGGGAAATTCCTAGCATTATGGGTGGATTTTTCCTAGATGATAATTTTTTTCATGGGATGTCCCAAGTGGGAATAACAGACTATATAGATTGGGGATTACACCCTTTCCGAGGGGTGTGAATAAAAATTTGGAATTCCATGTTATTTTAATCTCTAGATTCGTAAGGTTGGATGAGTTTACTCAGTTGCCCGAGTGGATGTGTTTACTCACCTGCCCGGTTTGTCGGTACCTTTGCATGCTCAAAGTCAACCTTGAAACAGTGGTAATCATTTACAGGTCGAGGTGATGGAGAACCCATGATTATAAAAACACAAACCACTTCCTATTTATAGTCTTGGTAGTATCGTCTTAGAAAATGTGGAGACAATAACATCTAGGAGAGTGATTTATGGTTTGTTTAGGCCACTAGTGTCTTAGGAACATCTTCACCCAGATAGACTTGAACCTAAGGCAACGAAGCTGGTTGAACATCCTCCATAAATTTGACTTGAGGATAGTATATATAATGGTTAATGGTGATGTTGTAGATGATGACAATAGTAGGAATTCATAGGCTCACATGGAGCAGGATGTTTCAGAGTAGTTAGCTTCTCAAAAGCTGACCCTGGTGGAGTAGGAGGGTACAATTTTTTCAGTTCACTGTGTTGATTCTTTAACTTCTATAGCATGTAAGAGGATCTCTATTGTGAGACATTGTCTTTGAAATCCTACGTGACTAGATATAATTAAGTTTTTTTCCAGAAGGATATTTTAATGGATGGAATCATGGGAACATACTCCATCTACAAACAGTGATTCTAGTCAGGACGCAAGATGTAGTGGTTCAACTAGGGTGGTATACAACCACCTCCCCCTGAGTTTTTTCAGACCATTCATGATCATAAAAAGATATGGAGAGGTTTATTACCACCATTAAATACCCCAAATAGCTTGAGTTGTTTCACAAAATCTTCCTTATTTCAGAGATGTGGAGATACATGCGTGATCTAATGCACTTCATCAAAAGGAGTGCACCGTACGAGGACAGACAATTCCCATGGTTCATGTGTCATGTTATCATGGAAACATGTAGGTTATCCTATGATTAGGAGAGATATGAGCATGGTCAGTAAACCATGATTTTTCCCCAGTTATACTTTTTAGTGATAAAAATCCTTGATGTTTGGAATGATGTGTTTTAATACCCCATGATTTCATTTTATGTTATCTCTTTAATGTAATTAAACAGTTTTTACTACACACAACACCGGGTTCGAGCGCACCACAACATACAAAACTATCCATTAAATAAGCGATTATGAATAATAATAACTGAATATTTAATTTTTTATACTCCATATAATATTAGAATCCATATTATGTCTTTCTTAGACATAATATAAGAACAAATTCATTTTTTCATATAAAAGAAGTATCTTTCAAAAAATAAAGTTTTACCACATTATTATAGAGAAACATTTTTAAATAAAATATTTGACACATTTATATATTCAATCTTACAAATTAAACTTCTTATTTAGAAGAAATATATAATAATTTATTTCTGATAAATTTTTTGTGTTTTTCTGAAATCATTAATATTTTTGATGAATAATGAATAATACTAAATTTTAATTGAAAACAATTTTTTAATCAATATAATTAATATTGTTAAATTATAAATTTAAATGGTTTTGAAATATAATTATATTATATTTAATTTCATATAATCAAATGTTGGTCATTGAATGTAATTAGACATTTGAATTAGACATAAACACTTGTCAATCGTTAAGAAGTTTGTAATTATAAAAAACACGCTTTCTGATTTGGAAAATGAAAATTAATTTTAAATTTATTAATGAAACATATATGTTTTTAATTTTTTTAAATATTCATCAATTTTTAATTAGTAGTATCACAATTATCTTATGGGTAATGTTTTTTATTTTTCTGAAAACATTTAATTTTGATGAATAGTGAAAAACATAGTTTTATTGTTTATAACAGACATTAAATTTAAATAGGTATTTTTAATTAAAATTCATTTTAAAGTAAAAGTATTTAACTATCACCTATATTAGTCTTATATAATTCATTGGAGTAATTATATAATTATATTAGGCTAATGAAATTTCATAGATCTTTTTAACGTCTTTTACCTGTCTTCTAAGAACATTTGGAAACTTGCATTAACTATAATTTTAATACTTCTTTGAATTGAATTTCAAAAATTTGAGATATGTTATTGAAATCTGTATGTAAAATTTGGTTCAATATAATGAAAATATTTTTTTGGTGATTAGTAACTTTTGAATTTTATTTACCATAGTTAAATGTAAATATGGTAATTGAAGGTAAAGATGATATTATAATTACCCTAACACATGTCCTAATTCTATTGGATAAGTTTATTTTAAAAAATAAACCTTATGAATAACTTATATTCCTTTTTTACCCACATGTATAAGATTATGACATTTATTATTGTTTTATTTAAAGAATATTTAAAAGCGTTAAATTGAGTGTTTAATAACTAATCAATTTTTAATATGGGGTTATACATAATATAAATTTGACTATAAATATTTATTGTAAAGCTAAAAATAATTCCAAAATCATGATAATTTATTAAAAAAATTTAGTCACTATATAATAAAATTTATTTATGACACAATTATGATACAGTAATTACCTTATAAATAAATGATGATAATAATTGATATTATAAATATTAATATAAATGTAAATTTAGGATTTGGATATCATCCAAAAAAATTGAAGGTAAATATATGAAATTTTAAGTTTGATTTAATGTATTTTTTTCGATGTAATCATTTTATTTGACTTTCAAAAAAACCAAATAATAAATAGTGTCAAAATTAGCATAAATGAGTTTTTTAGACAAATAATATATTATTAAATGATATAATATTCCTAAAAATATAATATTCATTGAAAAAACATATATAATGATAGTTAAGTCATTAATTAACAACTTGGGGTTCGTTTGTCATTTTATTGTAATTTTATTAACCATGAAATATAAAAATACAAGAAGACATAGTAAAAGTTAAACTATATAACTAAGAGTTAAATCTAAGAGATAAGGATAATATGGTTACCTAAACAAGTCCAAAAACTATTTTTTGCGAGTATTTTGAATAATACCCACCGTTTCCTCTAAATAAATCCATTTAGATCCATTATAAACAAAAAATTATTTCATAATAAAATAATCTTACATGCTTTTCTTAAAGTGAACCTCACCAATCTTATAAAAGGGTACATATCCATTTATCAAAATAACACATATAATGACTTTTGGGTTAGAAAAACCCTACGAAAATCACCTCCCACATACCCTCACTTCATCTTATAGGATTTAATTTGATCATGAAGACATATTATGGGGCCCTTTTGTTCAAATCGAAACAAAGAAACCAAAAAAGACGTAATTCTTTCAACACCTATTTAAAAGTTATTTTCTACTTCACTTCCACTTTCCTTGTTATCTCCATACCAAAATTATAATTACATTACCGTCTACATACTTTTATGTTATTATAAATATGGTACAACCATATTCATTGTCATATATATCATATGAATAAAAAAGTCACCATATGTGTGTACTTACGGCTTACAGTCTCCATGTCGTGGTGTCGTTTGTTATTCAACACTTATTTATTTGAATGGTTATAATAATGAGTATAATTGATGTAAATAATAATTATAACATGTTAATTATTCATTAAATATAATATAAAATCCAATTAAATATGATTTACCCATCAATAGAATGATATCATCGCTCGTGTGTACGTACGGATTACCGTCTCCACGATGCGATCAGATTTATTTCCATGTTCACCATTTCATGATATTTATAAATATATATAATATTAATAAGTATTTAATATATGACATAATAATTCTTTTGGATATATATATATATCATTCACTTACTTCTGTTCAATACGAGATGAAAACCGAAACGACGTTTATGCATGTCTATGACCGACCATCTCAATGAGAGTTGTTTTGAATTTCATATATCTATCTATGATACATACATATATTATGAATATATATGATACATATATAATTCTTTACAATTTTGAATCAATGAAATAATGATATATTTTATACGATTATAAATTTAAAGCTAAAAAATTTATGATAAATAAAGAAATTATTACCCAAATTGTTATTTTAACATAGAAATTATTATTAAATTTGTATTATAAAGCCATAAATGAATCAATTATGATAAAATAAATATGAATACGCCTCTATGATAATTTAACAACATATTATGGTCATTATAAAGGAGGTTAAAAGTACCCTTTACCAAAGGAAAGTACAAGGTAAGGGTTAATTCTTCAATCACATTATAATCCAAGATTATTTATCTGTATGTATTTTCTATGATATTTTTATCATCCATGTACATGTTTTATAAAAATATTTTCTTAAATAATATTTTTTTTTTGTGGAAATGACTCTATCAAGATCATTATTTTAAATGTATTAATAAATTATTTCACTAAATCTTTTTAATTAATGTCCATGTTTTCAAAATGATATTAAAGATTTATTTTTATGTACATGATTGTTTTAAAATGTTAATTACTTTCAAAAAAATCAATGTGGGAAAGACACATTTATTTAAAAATATCATTTAAATGGATTCCTTAATAAATTTGTGACTTTTAAATGATTTCACAAAATAGATATTTCTCTAAACCAGTTTTACTAATCATTTTCAATTATGTCAACATCCTTTACTGGATATTATTCTTTATTGAAGTTGAATTATTAAAATACAATCATCCCTATTGTGTTGAATGAGTTATGATATGTTTGAAAATGTATGAGATATTTTATACCATCAATGGTTTATGATTAATGTATATACATTTCGTATGCTAGTTTTAATATGAATGTTTATGTTATGTTTCATCATATTCATATGAGGAATGAATTGGACATTGTTAGTGATAGATGGAGCCCACTATAGCTCCTCAATTCATCATAAGGTCTCATAAGACAATCTACTATCATAGAACTAGTCTACGACAAAAACTTTATTTGTAGTATTTGCATGAGGCCCGGACTATGTGGTTATGATGTTTGATATTATGCATATCCTTTGTATGAAATTAGTTATTACATGTAATCATTAGACTAGTAGAATATCCGTTTACATGTTTATATGGTAATTATTGATTTATTTTATCCGTATTATGTTCATTTTTATGTTTAAAATGTTGTTTTTTATTACACATCTTTCCTTAAAAGTTTATAGCTTCTGCAAAATTATTTACCCTTACTGGACATCTAATCTCACCCCTTTCTTATGTTTTATTATTCCAAGATTCCAAGAAGTGTATTATGATTAACATGCAGTGTTATGATAAGGGAATAATGGAGTTCTAAAAAGATTATTTATGATGTGTGGTATGTTACAATGTGTACTGTAACATTCATGTATGTAATCTATTTTCTGAGACTGCTAAACTGATCATTCCTTCAGGAATGATTCATTGTAATCAGGCTAATGTATTAAAATAATTCATCAGTTTTGGGTAACTGGTGTCAGGGCGTTACAGTTTGTATCAGAGGAAATTTAGCAATAATCTTGGGAAATAGATTTAGACACTCTAATTTGATAACATTACCGTTAGATATTTTTTGAATTTTATAGGAAATACATTCCTTTTTGAAAATGAGAGGGTAGATGTGTCTCTAGAATAGATGTATCTAGGGGTAAAACATGAAAACACCACATTGAGATAGACTTGAATGAGAACTGGAGCATGAAAATGGGTCTTGATGCACTTTTGGTTATGACACTCATGAGGGATATGCTTAAGATAATTCAGATTTTCATTACAAAACATTATGTAGGATTTATGAGTAAATATATCTGCAAGGAAACCAATTTTATGATTATTATACAGGATTTGTGAAAATATTCCATTAATGATTATAATTTTTCTAGTTTTGGATTATAAATTATGATATGATCTAACATAGTGTGTGTCACTATTTAAAAATGGTGACCATTATAAGGAATGATAACTCTAGAAATACGTATGATCCACAGATTAAGTAGGTTCATATATTTCATGGACATAGGGAAACATTTTTAAGTCAAATAGTCTCCCACATATTCTCATCATATACAGAAATAGAATCATGTTTTCATAAGATATGAAATGAATTTTCTAATTCATATGGATTTTATAGGAATCTGGAAAAGAATAGTATTTTAGAAAAAATGATATATAAATGGATGAAGGGAAAAAAATATTTTCCCATGTGTGATAACTGTGAAAAAATCACATTGGAAAATGAATGAAGGGAAAGTTAGTTTTATATAATTGTTGGAAAAAGGACCCAAAGTATGTTATTGTATGGGTAAGCAAATGTTTTCAACGGTACAATGCTTCATCTATCAAGATTTGGAGCACTACACGAATCAATGTCCCGTTCATCGGAGTATACTACAAATGATGTTGTTGGATAATAATAATGTTAGGATACTACACAGATGAAGAGGAATGAGTATTGTTTTTATGATGTTATTAAAGAATTATGTCATTTCAGTGTTGTATCAATGATGTTCTGGTAATAAGAATTATAGATTATATACGGTTTTTAATGCAATATTATTCTCTTAAAGTTATCAGATTGTGTGGTATCCAAAAAAGTGACTCAATAAAAACTTAATCATTTTTGAAAATACATGATAGAAGGAAATATAAACCTTAATATGGTCTTCATATTGAGGTATTGATATTGGAATAAGAAATTAATTTTACGATAAATTATATTGGATATTATTGAATACCTTGGAACTAATTAATGGGTTTTTATTCCATCAATCTTGGAGATTACAACATTTTTTAATTTAAGGATTATATAAATTATTCTATGTTTTATCAAAGGAATAAATACGCACATACCTATTCAAATATGTTTTTCTAGTAATTCAATTTATTACCATGTCTATGAGAATAAATGATTATTGCATTCACATTTATATTATGTTACCTTCTTTAAAAATTTTGGACTCTGATTTTGGACAGAAGTATTGTGGATAAGACATTATGTTGGAATGGTTTAAGATTGAAATTGGATACTATTGTTAAGGTCAAATAATTTCATCAGATTATTATTGTATCGTGATAAAAATAACAACCCGGAGGTTGGGCGACAACCCGGAAGTCGGGCGTCAACCCCTCATTTCCTGCAAGGTCACGATACATGAACCCACAATCGAAGGGCGGAAAGGGTGCATCACCTACCACTGGCCTACGTGATGCCATGGTTTGTATAATGTATTTTTTTTAATGTTATGAAAGAAAAATTATGAATTCATTTTATTAAACCCAATACAATTTGTTTTAACAGAATATTTCGGAGTTCTATTATCTTTTTGAAGAGAAATATGAGTTTGTGTAAGAACTTACTTAATGGATTGAACTCTATTTTCCAAGAATTTTTTTCTTATTCAATGAAGAAATTAATTATTAAACATTATTTGATGGAAATTAAAATAAAAAATTTGTTATATGAATACCTTAAGTTATGTTAAAACAATGATATTTTAAATCATCATATATTTATAGCTTTGTGGTCCTCAATTTATCCCTTTATTGTTCACTTGTTTTTTATTGATGACGTCAATCACATCCAATAAATATTTACGTTTTCCTTCTAATTATTTTTCTATAATTTCCACTGATGTTCTCATATTTGAAACACTAATTTGGTGGTGCCTTTTTCATTTTCCTTTCATTCTTATTAAGAATAACTTTTATTAACCCTATTTTATATGTGGCTTTTCCACAATGGAATTTTCTATTTTAAATATTTTATTTTCGAGGAACAATTTGAAATTTCTAGGACTAAATTTATTGAAATAGGGGAGAATCTGACTCCCCATTATTTCATAGAATGTTATATCTTTAATGTAATTCAATAGTATTTAATACATGCAACACTGACTTCGAGCGCACCACAAATTACCGAACAGGCATTTACAAAAGAGGTTATGAATAGAATTAACTTTATTTTGAATTTTATATAATCCCTATAATTTTATAATCCATATTAAGTGTTTATTGGAAATAATATAAAAACAGATGATTTTTTTAGATAAAAGAAGTATTTTCCAAAAAATGGAATATTATCATCTTTTAATGGAGAACCCTTTTTAAATCCAACATTTGACACTTCTATATATTAAATTTGACAAAAAAAATTCTTTTTTAGAATAGGGGCTTCAAATTTTAGTTTGTATTATTTTTTTGTTTTTCTGATAACATTTATATTTTTATGAATAGTGTGAAATACTAAAATTTAGCTGAAAACAACTTTTTTAATAAAAATAATTTATATAATTTAATTATACCTTTGAATGGTTTTTATGTATAATTATATTATATTTTTATAATTTATTCCATCTTTGATCATTGGATATAATTTTACATCTAAATTACACATAAACACATATCAATCTTTTGGTAGTTTTTCCTTCTCAAAAACCTACTTTATGGTCTTGACATTGGGAATTAATTTTAAAATAATTAATGCAAATTATTTGTTTTTAATTTTTAAAAATATAAATCAATTTTGAATTTGGAATATCAAAATTATTTTATTGTAATTTTTTTGTATTTTTCTGAAATTTATCAATTGTTGATGAATAGTGAAAAACATTGTGTTATTATTTAAAACTGACTTTTAATTTATATAATTATTTTTAAATAAAAATTATTTTAAAGTTAAAAAATATACATAATACCTATATTGGTCTAATTTAATTCATTGGTGTCTTTTTATAAATATATTAGACATATAAAATTTTATTCAACCTTTTAATGTCTTTTCCATATCTTCTAGGCTCAATTGCTAATTTGCGTAAAATGTAGTTTTACTTCTTCTGTGAATTGATTTTCCAAAATATGAGAGACAAGGATTCCATCAGTATGTAAAATGTGTTTCAGTACGATTAAAAATTAATTTTTGGTTAATAGTAACTTTTTGAATTTTATTTACCATAGTTTAAACTAAATAGGGCAATTAAAGGTAAAAATGCTATTATAATTACAATAATAAGTGTCTTAAATCTATTTAATAAGTGTATTTCTCCCACAATAAACCTTATTAATAAAATATTATCCTTTTTGATCAACATGGATTAGATTAGAACATTTATTATTATTTTATCTAAAGAAGTGTTAAAAGTGTTAAATTCCATGTTCAATAATTAAATCATTTTTAATATGGGGATATACATAAGAAAAATTTGACTATAAAAATACATTATAAAAATAAAATGATTTCCTACCTCAGGGTATTTTATTTTCATTTTTTTGAAACTATATTATTAAATTTATTTATGATACAATGATAATGCAATATTTACCTTATAAATTAATGCTTTAAAATTGAGATTATAAATATAAAAAAAATTAAATTCTGAAATTTGATGTCATCCAAGAATTTTCATGGTAAATATGACATGTTAAGGTTGGCTAAATGTATTTTTTCTGAGTAATAATGTTATTTTGACATTCACAAAAACCAAATAATAATGTTTCAAAATTGACATAAATGAGTATTATAAAACAAATACCATATTATTAAATGATATAATATTCCTAAAAATATTAGATTCTAAAAAATGACTTATATAATAATTGGTATGTCATTAATTAACCACTAGATGTTCTCATATAATTTTATATTATTTTTATTAACCATGTAATATAAAAAAACCAGAATACATGGAATTCAACTAAATGTTAAATCTAAACGAAAAGCATAATATGGTGACCTAAACATGTCCAAAACATATTGGTTGAGATTATTTATACCAATCCCCACCTTATACCTGAAATAATTCCATTTGGAGCTATTAGAAACTGAAAATGATTTTATAATATAATAATATTTATAACTTTTCATAATGTGACCATAACCTCTCTTTTAACAGGGTACTTCCCCTTCAATAAAATTAACACATCCAAAGACTTATGGATCGACCAAACCTTGCTAAAATATACTCCCAACTACCCTAACTTATTCTATGATTGCTCACTTTCATCATAAATCCATATAAAGGGGCCCTTTTGTTCAAATTAAAAGGATGAAACCAAAGAAGAGGTAATTATTTCATCAACTCTTTCATTGTTCTTTTCTTATTCCACTGTCTATTTCATGGTTGTTTTGATATCAAAAAAATTACTCCATTAACTTCTACACACATTAATGTTATTATAAATATTTTACAACCATATTCCTTATTCTATCCATCCTATGAATGACAAAGTCCCTATATGTGTATATATACGGCTTACTGTCTTCACGTCGTGGTATAGTTTGGTATTCAACAATTCAATATTTAGATGGGTATAATAATGAGTAGAATTGATGTAAATATTAAATATAACATGTTAATTATTCTGTATATATAATATAAAATCCAATTAGAGAAGATATCACCATCAATAAAATGATATCATCACTCGTGCGTAAGTATGGCTTACCGTCTCCATGACACGATGAGATTAATTTCCACGTTCACCATTCAATGATGATTATAAATATATATAACATTAATAAGTTTGTAATAAATGAAATAATAATTATAATTAATATATATATGTATATGTATATGTATTTACATATATATCATTCACTTTTGTTCAATACGATATGAAAACAGATATGGCATTTATGCGTACATACGACCTACTGTCTCCATGAACGGTGTTTTCCATTTCATATATCGTTCGATTTTACAAACTTATATGCTGAATATATATGATAAATTTTTTTTTTAATTATTGAATGAATTATATCATGATATAAGTTATATGATCAAAAATAACAGGTTAAAACACGTATGATAAATAAAGAGATTATGAACCAAATTATTATTTTAACATAAAAATTGTTATTAAATGGATAGTATAAAGACATAAATGAATCAATTAAGATATCATATTTATGAATATGGTTTATTTATAATTTAATAACATAATATGGTAATTATATATGAGGTTAAACATAACCTCAACTAAAGGAAAGTACAAGGTACGGATAACTCCTTAATCTCATTATTAACTAATATTGTTTGTGTAAAGTATTTACAAGGATATTTTAATCATCCACGTCCATGTTTCACGAAAAGGTTTTCAAAATGAGTATTTTCTATTTCAGTGCAATGTAATCTTTATCAAGATCATTATTTTGAATGATTTAATTGTTTATTTTTCTAAATCTTGATAATTAATGTCAATTTTTTAGAAATTATTTTCTGGATTTATTTATATAAACATGATTTTTTTAATTGGTAATTCTTTTAAATAGTTTCAAAGTGGTATGGGACACATTGATTCAATAATATATTTTAAATTACTTCTATTATATATTCATGACGTTTAAATGATTTCACAAAAAAAGATATTTCTATCGAAAGGTTTTACTAATCATTTTCAACTATGTCAACATCCATTATTGGATATTATTATTCATTGAAGTAGATTTGTTATCATAAAATCTTCTATATTGTTTTAAATGAGTTATGTTATGTTTGAATATGGATGTTATATTTTATATCATTTATGGTTTATGGTTAATTTATTGACATTACGTATGAAAGTTTTAATATGAATGTTTATGTTATATTTTACCATTTTAATTTGAGGAATCCATTGGAATTAATGAGTGATGGGTGGAGCCTTCTATAGCTCCTCGATTCTTTAGTAGGTCTCATGTGACAAACTAGTGTCTTTGCACAAGGGCTTGAAAAAAAATTATTTTTTGTCTTTCAACAAGGCCTTGACTATGTGTTTATGACATCCGACATTATACATTCCCTGATCATGAAATTATTTATTACGTGTGATTTTTACACTAGTAGAATATCAATGTACATGTTTATATGGTAATTTTTGATTTAATTTTTCTATATTATGTTCATGTTTATGTTTAAAAGGATCTTCATTTTATTACACATCTTGCTTTAATATTTTATAGATTCGTCTAAATTATTTTCTCACACTGAGCATCTGAGCTCACCTCTTTATTATATTTTATTTTCCCAGGATTCGGAGAAGAGTATTAGGATAAATATTCATTGTTTTTATTAGGGAATAATGGTGTTATAAAAGGATTATTTATGTTGTGTTTTATGTAATAAAGTGTATTGTGGCATTCATGTGTATAATCTATTTTCAGAGACTACAAAACTGATCAATCCATCAGTAAACAATACCTTGTAATCATTCTAATGTATTAAAATAATGAACCATCTCTGGGTAACTGTGGTCAAGAAACTACATGTAGATTCTATTTTTTTATTCTTGTAAGATATAAGAATATTTCAATATATACCTCTTGAACCAGACATTGAGAAAGTTTATGATTCCATGTCTTTGAGAGACTAAAATAAATTATATAAAAATATTAAGTATATTATATACTATGCACGTAATTGAAATGGGATGTCTCTCAATAGGAAGCTTGAATCAGTAATTAGAGGCCATGGTAAAGTAAAGAGGGGGGTTTATACACTAGGTGGGACATAACATTGGTCAACAAGGGTGTTTTATAGAAAAATCCTTAGAGGATATTTTAATGAATAAAAAATTCAAATTAATAATTTTATCTCAAATGAAAAATGAAATAAATTTTGTTCGGGGACTTTGATTGGGAATCTGAGACCACCATTGCGTTGAAAATGTGGTGTTTTACCTAAGAGAAACCTAATGTGACAGGGAATAGGTTGTTCAGATCCTATGGTCATAGGATGATTTTTTTCATTTGTTTTTTATAAATAAGAGGTTGATAAAATTAAAAATGTTTGGATCATTTTCTCCCACAGCTGGTGGAGTTCCTCTCTACATCAGATTTGCAAATCGACATCAGCTTCATGGAAGATCACGATGAAATTTCATATCCTAATATCTGAGCATGGAAAAAAGCAATGATGTATCCATAATCATGGGGGTATTATTATATTTGTTTATGATTTCCCTAATTTATGTTTCTGTTTTCATATTTGATTTCAGGTTTCTTCGGTATGTTTGATTATCCTTATCGAATGTTAATCTAACAAAGGCCATTGTTAGATTGATTTTTTGATTGCTTATTATTCATGTTCTTTGTCTCATCTTAACCATTATTCATTGTTAAAAGTTTTTATATGACGAAAAGACATCCAATGATCGAAAGGATAATGGATCTAGGAATTTTGTGATCTAAGGATTCCATATCTATGATTGTTTCGAGTTTTGTGCGCCGAAGGCGGTGCAACAGTGAGGGTAAGCAAAACATACTATTGGGAACGACAAACCACTAGTGGACCACTGATTGGAGGCTGGTGCAGTAAAGCCCTAATTGCAATGGCCCATAATCTACTGAAAGATTTGTGCTTGGGAAACCATATAGAGTTAGGTGGACCACGGAATGAACTACCAGAGCATCGCCAGAATGGTGAACCTTGAAACAGTGATGGCACCTTGCTGAGACTGAGGTGGACACCACCACCAAAATGTATGGTGGCTAGTCATCTGTGTTGACATGGTATCAAATAAAATTCCCCAGGATGTTCCGCCTAGATATGTTGTGACTCTTCGGATAAAAACGTGTCGGCCGTAGCATGCCGACCCAGGTGGAGCGATCTGGCCAGAATTGTCCTGACTGGTTTGGGTCAATCCATTTATCTTTAAATGGGAATATTAGGAAAACCAGATGTCCGATTGATTTCCATTTATGGCTACATGACACTCTCATGTAGAAAGGTCTTTTAAAGACATTTTCTAAAATTTATATCCCAAGTACATGGTTCAGGCCCCCAAAATGATAAAAAAATATAGATATATTATTTTTATTAATTCATTGACTGGTTTTAACTCCTGTAAAGGACCTAATATTGATGTATCATTAGTGTAATACTGTTTCTAGATTTTATCCAAACATTTTGACATTTATTTCGGGTTCTTAAAATGAAATAGTGGTGCTTGCCCTACGAGGCCCAGTTTGGACATTTACGGTTAAAGGTTATTTTTTCACCAGGTGTTCATTTTGTATGAATGAGTAGCCAATACCATGTGTTTTTTCATGAGGATCAAAAATTTTCAATCATCATGATGTGTTTCAGGAACATGGAAAGGGCCCCACAAAGAATAATCTATGTACAATGTTATTAAATGTTGTTTCTCCACCGGGAGTCCAATTTAGGTGAATGAATAGTCGATCATATTCTTTATTAGTATGGGTTAATATGGTGTGATCCATTTGATTATTTAGGTACATTTGATGGGAAATACCTATGTAATAACAATTTTGAACTTTGGATCAATGAACAATAATCATGCGCTCATCTTCATTTTGGGCTAGAGGTTCTATGTCCTCCGGGAGTATGCTGGTACACCTAGAGGGTATGTGTTCGTAGTTTAGTACCTGAGTATGATTGAGTACACAAACATGAGATTAGGAGAGGGCCACACATCATGTGGACACAACACTCTGTATGTACCACACTATAAATCTTTTTCCTCTTGTGTCACATACTTTTGGACTCAGATTTTGGCACGCAGGTAGAGTATTCAAAGTGTTCATCCATGTATAATGAGATTGTTCCCTCTGTAGGTAATTTAGAGATTATATGTGAGATGTTATGCTTATGTCACCTATCCATGGAGATATCCAATGATTGTAATGTATTCTTAGATGATTTCTGATATTTACCATCTTAGAGGAATGACCAGAGATGGACTGACTTAACCTCTATTGGGTCTGGGCAATGTCATTCATTGTTTACACTTCAGGACATAACCTCCACTAGGGAACGACAATGAGGTTATTTATTTACTCTATTGGTATTTCCCTATATGGGGGCTAGGTAGTTTAATTATCTATTTACTATTCAAGGAATATGGTCTAGCGGGATGAGGTAGTGGAATTCATTGATCACTCTTCTGGGATTACCCACCAGCATATTACCATTCACCAGGGTTGGGCAGTGGCATTTGTAGATGAGTGTATTGGGAATTCACTTCATTAGGGCTGGGGTGTGGGTTTTAGACCCAGAGACAGGATCTCTCCACTATACAGATCAGTGATAAGACATGTTTTTACATACCTCCAAAATTATGAGAAAGAGGGACACTTTCCCCATTGAGATGTGTCCCTGTGATGTGACCTAAAACTGTGAGGGTGAGACAATGCCACCTCACGTGAATAGTATAATTGTGTGCTGATTGAGTACCTTTGACTTGAATTTCAATGTAGACATGAGGGATACTCATTTTTATTGTGGTTACTTCTAGTAGTATTGGTGATTCTCTTCCTAATCTATGTAGTGAAATATAGATCCCCTTACTCTCTTGATTGTGATTCTTTGACAAAGCATATATATAAATTCTATTTCAGTACTGACTCCATGGTTATTGGCTACTCTCTTCCCAAGAGAGGTGAAGATGCATGAGGTATGACACTTCCTTTAGAGGTCTAGATTCTCATGGATGGATGAGAATACTCTCCTACTATTTGTAGCGAAGGCTCAGTAAGAAGTTTATCTTCTGACTAATTCTTGATCCTTGTGTTTAGGCTAAGTTTAATTCACAATCTTGCTGGTTTGAGCTATATGATATTTTATATAACTTGTTCTATATACATGTCCCCTACTTGTTACATCTTTTGATGCTCCCTATATCCTTTAGGTCATCCTACTGAGTATTTTTATACTTACCCCACCTTTTAATTGTCCCACACATTTTGTTACCTTAAAGAAAATAGAAAATATGGTCATGACATTAAAAGATAAAAGGGATGCATGATTCTTTGATAGAGTGTAGTGGTCGTAGACTGGGATCTAGGAGTTGGGATCTCTAATCAATTTTACATTTCAACTTGTTGCCATGTTTAGGAACCTTTCTGGTTGGGTGTGTATTTTTTCACTTTCCCATTCAATTTACTTCTCTATACTTGTACTATTTAGATTTATATGCATATTTGTGGTATATATATAGTTGTGTTGTATCTTTTTTCTCCATGCCCTATGAACCTTTTCATTGATTTTTCTATTTTTCTATATAGGTATATAGTAAAATCCCTCCTCGTGTTAATTATGCCTTTGAAACTAGTCTGAAGCCCTAGGCTTATAGAGGTAGGCTTGGGGTAGTTGGAGTTGTATCCCCAGCACAAGTCAGATCGGGACATATTTCAGTATGTACCTCATAAGTAATTCTATGTATAGTGTATGATAATTGGGAAATCTATATTCCCTGGACCATTTTTCATTAATGATTGGAATTATTCATATTCCATTGACCCTTAGTTTTTTATCCCAAATCAAGGGGTGTTAATACAACATTGGTCAATAAGTGGAAAGCTAGGACAATTATAACTCAATATAATCACTTAATATCCATGATTTCAAGTTTATTTAAAATCATTGGTTCAATACATAGAGGATGAATCCTCTCTATCATACACTTTAACAATAAAATTATATATTCCAATTTAATTATAATAAAATTGGATTTAAATTTTGTGTTGATTTCATAAGAGTGTGTCAAAATCAACTTGGTGATAAGGGTATTTTATATTTAAATTGTAGAGGGAGGTCATCATCGATAATATCCTATTGTTTATAGATATTCAAATAATGGAATTATTCATGTGATTCGTTTTTAATTATTCTTATATATATCTACTATATATAATTAATAAATATTTCATTTTCTTTCTTTTATCTAATAATAATGTCTTATCTAACTACATCATAAGGGTATGTCTTTATTTGAATCATATATTTTGAATCAACATTAAATATGTGGATTGATGGAAAAAATGTTGTTCAATTTTATCATTCTTAAATCCTCCATGAATATCATATCATCGACTTTAACAATTCCATATAACTAAATAATCAGGATGCGAGAATGTAGAAGGGTTTTATTATATATAAATATAACATTAATCGGTCAATTCAGTGTCAATACTAGTGAATAAAGAGAGTTTCATAAAGGGTTTGTATGGAGGCATTTACCAAATTATTTTTGGAATGAGTTTAGTAGATTTACATCCAAACATATATCCAAGTACCATTGTTAAATATCATTATTTTTTCACTAAAGAAACTAAAAAGATATATAGTGAAGGGATAAACCACCGATGTTAAGGGTGATTCATTCAAGTTGTGGATTCATAATTAAGGGGATATATATCTTGGAATCCACTATAATTTTCATAAAATGTATGAAAATTAAGGTAGATTATGAAAATAATTAGTTAATGAACTTAATATTTCTTCCTCCATTTTCAGAGGAATGTGTTTTATTATCTTTCATGATAGATATCATATTATGGTATTCTGTTGGTTTTGAAGTGGAGATTAATTATTAATATAACATATGAAACACATTACTGTAATTATAAAATTTTATTTATTATTCATGAGGTCTTTTATTAAAATTAATAACATAGATATCACCAATATTTCTTTTTCAAAATCATCGAAAAATTGATAATTTATTATATGTATTCATGGTCTCGGAATTTGGAAAAATGACTTTTGTTGTCTAAATGGAAAATTTCATATTCATTAGAGTGTATTTTATGGCTTAAATGTAGTGTATGATGGAACTAATTTAATTCCACTAATAAATGTTTTATATCAGATATATGATCTGGTGATATCACCAACATGATAGCCATGTCCCCCATGATAGAATTTTACTTTTTAAATGTAAATCATAACTCACAATAAATGCAGTCTGGAAAATTGTGACCCCTGATAATGCTGATTAATCCCATGTATTCAACATATATTTTCATTGTGTTCTGTGCTACATAAAATTCATACTATATAGTTTTTTTCAAGGAATGATAATATTGTGTGGTTCTTGTTTAAATTTTAAGCGACGTATTATGGTGGTCAAAAATCCCTCAAAGTTTCCTCTCAATATGGTTTATGTGTGATTGTGTTTGTTGAAAAGGACATATGACCAGAAATTAGTATAAATGGGTTTTGATGAATGGTTTTTTGATTTCAATGGAGGTATACATAATGTTTCATGGAAGGAAAAATAGTTCACAGGGTGGATTGTTGTTTGTGAAGGTGAAATTCTCACAGAAGTGGTTCATAGTGTGGGAAGAGGTTCCTAGGAGGCTTATGGTATTTGAGATGGATTAACCTTCTTGGAAACGAGGTGATAATTTGAGAATACGCAAAGTTAATCATTGGAAAAAATATATTTTGATTTGGGCCATCATTAAGGAATAGAGATAGTAAGTGGGAAACATAGGGAAACACTTCTTGGAAAGATCATTACCTGGGGGAGATAGGGAAAAAAATGTATTATCAGATTTTTTGGATCTATTTTCCTATATTGGGAAGGATGATACATTCATTATTAAAGATAATTTTTCATAATAAAACATCTTTTCTTTGTGAGTTCGGTGAAGTCTAAAATTTGTTCATGATGATGAAATATTCAAAGGGTAAAATATTTCATAAGGTGGATTTTGAGAAAGGTGATGAAATGGTCCACATAAGGAGTAGTCTATAGAAGAAAGTATTATTCAGAATTAATGGAGGTTTACAAAAGTGTTATGCAGAAGTGTAAAGAAGAAGTAGATTGCAGAGATGGTACATGGAGGAGGTACATGCTAGTTGAAGGAAAGGAAGTTCACTAAATAGGTGATCCGTGAAGCATACACACTACAAAATTCGTGGATAAATAATGGTTGTTTTTGGAGGACTCGTCGAATCTTTCAAAATTACTAGAATATTTTGTGAAAGAAATTTACATTAACTTAATATTACATGGAACAATATATTTCATCTATGGGTGAAAAAAGAACATGATTTATAAATCTACCTATAGTTGAGGATGTGTGATATCATGTAAATGAAGGGAGCTACATGTCCATAAACTGTGATTGGATCCCTTCCTAGAGTAATGAGTAATGGAAGAGGAAGGAGATTTTTATTCCACCTGAATGGATACAAAGATTGAGATATAGGGTGTAATGACATGGATTTTCCATTTTTTTTGAAAATTTATTTGATCATTTTGAGAACAAGGGGTGAGACCACATGTGATTACAAGGCCAAATTTTCCCAAAATGGTTTAGCAAAAAAATGTTATGTTTTCAGTATCACATATAAGAAATTTTCCAAAACAAAATTAGAATTACTTCTAAACGGGTTATTAGATCTTGAATATGATGGCATCGTTGAACTCACAGCAGTGGGTTTTCCCATGTCATGACATAACTATAATCTGTATGATTCTTCTGCGCAAAAACCTGAAAATGGAATTACAATATTTAAAGTGACAAAAATAAAATTATTTTAATTTTAAAATAAAAATAACACATAAAAATTTACTCAGATTTAAAATCTGATTGTAACATTGAGTTCGTAAGGGGGTGTTTTCTTTATGCACATCCTAATCTAGGCCAACACAGGCCAGGTGTGAAAGATAGGTTTTGGATGTGAACATCATTAAATTGTTTTATAAAAATATTTTATTTAATGTCACATGATGAAACAACTATTGTTTCCATTTTTAATATGACTTGTCATAAATCCATTGTAATCTTTATAACCCCGAATTTTTGAAAAGGAATGAAGAATGAGGGTCTCTTACCAATGATGACGGATTAGAGGTCAGAACATGAATCAAACATCAATGAATTGATGAACAAAAAAAATTCACCTTATACCTTTATCAACCACCAATTAAAACCCAATATAGGGTGTAAATTTTGTTTGATATCCTCCCCCATTATTTACCCCTATGACAAACTTGGATTCATCTATGAATGGATTAATCCAGACATCAAGAATATTACAGGTTGTGTAAATTATACTAAAGGAATTGTTTCTAGGATGATTCATTATAAAAATTGTTTATTCTACCAGTTCATTCATCATCTAACATGGACAGATCGAGGCCAACATTAACAAGGACATCATCAATCCATTTTGGGCATTCATTTGCTTACCTCACCCCAATTCTTCATTCTTCGTTCCTCACAATTTACGATCCACAATTGTAATTTGAAACTACAGTGTCATAATAAACATCGTAGTGCATGGCAGTGACTAGAGGTAGCCACTCTAGCTGTTTCATGTGGTGGATGGTGATATGAGGCCACGAATGGAGAAGCCAGTGGCAAAGGTGGAACCAGACCGACAAGGAGGCTAGGACAGGCAGACTAGACAAGATGGTCGGTGGTAGGGTGGTATGTATTGGAGAAATCTTGTGGTCCATGCGGTACCACAGTGGCGAGATGGCCTGTGGGGGTAAAGGATCTGGTAGGGGTCCAGGTGGGGCCTCTGATAGTGTGTCCAATGAATGTTAGACATATTCTCTAAGGATTGTGCTGGCGGAGGACCCGTGAGAGAGGATACCTCAGATGACTACTGTGACATGGGAGGAGGTCGGGTCAGAGACTGGGATGTGGCAGAGGATGTGGAATGCAGTGGCTATCCACATAGACCCCTCTATATAAGTGACTGTCTAGTAGGTGACAAAAGAAGAATAGGGGAAATCCATCCACATAATGTAGTGTCTATGTTGGCCGAGAATCACACACAGCTAGGCCGCGTGTGGGGGAATGTCCGTCCTACTAGGGTGGGTTGGGCTGGGCCGCTCTAGCAACATAGTGAGATGGACAACATGGCATAATGATCCGGGTATGTTTTGACTGAACTAGACTAACCTGGTTGGCTCGGGTCGTCCGGGCCGAGTCATGTTGGACACAGGCAGGCCCTAACCCATTGCATTAAAATGGATGTACCTTTAAAATGAAAGGACCTTTTTAAAAATCCATATGTAGAATATGGACCATTGTTATGAGTTGTACCTTCTGAAATGGCTCGTTGTGGTTTAGTATGGACTAGTCCTAGTGTGAAGTTTACCTTTATTTTCTCCTCAAGGTTTGAATGCAGCATTGTGTCTACATACCTAGATAGCAATCCTCACTAGAGGACATGTCCCATATAGAGTTGTGGCATCCTACCTTTTGAATGCATTGATCCTCAATCAACCCAAATTGAGTTTTGTGGAAATTCACCTGACCAAAGAGTACTGTCAATTAATCCTCCATTCAATGGGTTGTGATGATAAGTTTCTTAGTATTATTTTGGGATAATCCCCTGAGTTATGAGCTGCGTCGATATGGTTGTCGGTTTTCATTAAAAATATTTACCTAAGTTGTGGATTTATATAGATTTGGTTGTCAGTATTTTCTGGGAAGAATTAACTTTCTATATACTACGATCTTGAACAATATTTCTTCTTTGGGTGGACCCAATTTGGCAGGACCTTTTTGAAAGTGTATCTGATGATATGAATGCTTGTGGAGTGAGTTCTCACAAAATGAGTGTGCATCGAGTAGAATCATGTGGCTAATGTTTGGTTGTAATATCAACACTTTGTATCTTTGTGATTCAGGATGTATCAGTGAAACATCATGATTTATTGAGACTAGGTGCGCTATTAGATAATTTTGTAGGACCTGTCTTATTTACATACTATCAGATGGCTTGAAGAGTGAGATATCCTAGAACAAATGTGCTATGAGAATAAAATATGGCTGGTAGTGGAGAAGACCCTAATACATGGAATCCATTAAACATATTCTTGGATTTTAATATTATATGTGTTCTAGAAAAATAAAAATGCTTAGCTGACTGTATCCTCTTAGTGATTTTTTATAATGTCAACTTTGTTACTTCATGTTTTGGGGTTTCCAACTGAGTATTGTTTTACCCAACCATGTAGGATCTTTTCCCACACGTGTCATGTCGTGTGAAGAAGATTGATACATTGATGGAGTCCATGGTAGACCGAGTCTAAGTGGTGCATAGAGTAACCCGACTGATGAGGTGTTCTTTTGTGTCTATAGACAGTTATTTATGGACACACCCTTCAGTTAGTGTTTTCTACAGAGGAGTTCAAGGTATGTGTACCTATTTACTTTTTCTTCATGTTGGGCATGAATTCTATCCCTATTGAACTTCATTTTTCTAATTTTTTACTCATGGTTGGTATCTTAGTGGTAACCCTAATTTTTTTACTTAGTGTTTTCAGTTTAAACACTTTTTTTGTGGATAGTTTTTCATGTGTATAGTTACACATGAAAATCCCTCTAAATTTATGGGATACTTATTTTTAGTTTTATTTACTATCCCATGGCCTATGGAAGGTGCGAATGGGGTAGTAATGACATGGGCCCCTTTAGGACAGTTCATGGAAGAGTGTTATACGAGAAGGTTGGTTCTAACTTATAGACCAAGATTTTGTGTGTTTTGGTTTCAGAAAAAATTGTTTATTGTTTTACGTTTGGCTTTCAGGCCATGGAAACTAGTGTTTGTGCTACGACTGATGTGTCCATACACCAAGAATCAGAATTATTCTTTTCAAATCGATAAATGAAAACTCTAGTTTTAGGGGAAAAAATGAAGGCTCATGAATCATATGGGAATGGTTTGTGTTTTCTATGTCCATTTGGAATCAACTAAATAGGAAAACACTATAGAATATATTACATATTCATTTAATTGATGATTCTTCCACATATATATCCATCGAGGATTCCATCAAGTGATCATGGAGATGACATATAGTGTAATAAGATATCGGTATAGATATCTATTCCAGCGATAATAAATCAAGGTGGTTTACCAGTTATACCACCGTCTATAGATTAGAACATGGAACTCGAAGTACCAGCAGATGAGAGGCGTAGGCTAAGCACACATAATTTTTTTAGTGGTAATGACCCTTCTTGTTCTAAGGAAATCCCTACTCTTAGGTGGATAAGGATAGAATTGAGGTGGTTTCCATGTTTTCTATCATGTTAGGGAACTGGAAGAACAGATGGTGTTCCCGGTGCCGAACCTTATACGTTGCTCGAAAGGGTGATGGTGGGGTTTAGATTACCTAATAATATGATGAGGTAAATCTTATGTGGGTACATATTGACAACTATTCTTATATATGGATCAAGGACCATAAAATATAAGGGTTATTCATGTATAAGATATTTTAAAACATTAGTAGTACGACATGTAAAAAAGCTGAATATTCATCGAGGCACACCGACCATTCCAGTTACTCAATGAATACGATATAGTATTAGTGCATCAGGACTAGAACTATAATGAAAGGCATGTTTAGGGACATCTAATCTAGTGATATTCCACTGTGAATTATGAATTATGTTTGGATGAAAGACAAAACATTTTGGTTGAAATTACCTTGGATGAGTGGATACAGAAATTGAATGTCAGTAGTGGCCATATAGGTGCTGATACCTCAGAAGCAGGAAAGTGATGATTCTATCAGAGACTGAACAGGTGATAAATTCAATGAAGAGGTACCCAAATAGGGTTTCTAGAGCTCAAGGCTCATATGGTGAGTCCAGTTATCCTAGATAGAGGCAATTCTTTTCATGTGATAGATGAGGATATCACACTAGAGAATGTTCATCCCATCGTACTATAGGTAGAAAAATAGTTGATGTGCCATTTAGGTGTGTTAAGTCCACATTAATGGGTGTGTTTTGTCTAAAATAATAGAATCAAGTTTTAATAAGTTGAAAAAAAGAATACCAGGAAGTATAGGATATACCCATTCATAGGAGGGTTCATCTGATCACTCATGAGTTAGTTTTTCTTTCACGTAGAGAAGTAGATGTTATGAGTATTCAGTTCCCAGTAGAAGCGGCAGAGTTTGAGGACATATTTCTTAATGATGTTTCTAGGATTTTATTTCCACATAGAGATCAATTTCAGCATTATTTTACACCATGGGATGGCACAAATATGAGAATCACCATATCAGATGGATTTTGCAGTTCTTCACGAGATGAGGGTGTAGTTGGAGGAGATGCAGAGGAAGGGCTTAGTAATACCCGGTGTTTGAGGATATGTTTTGATTACAAGTGCTTTAACCATGTGAGCATAGAGGATGAGTATACAATAACAAAAAATCGATGACAACTTTGATCAGTTCAATGTGGCATAGTGATTCATGAAGGTTGACATTCCATGAAACTACCACCAAATACAGGAATGGGATGATGATATACTGAAGATAGCTTTCTGATATCCATATGGTCTCTATGAGTACATGGGGATTCCCTTTGAATTGACGAACACCCCAAAAGTGATCATGGGACTCATGAACTAGATCATTCATCCTTGACATGATTTGGGAATCTTTTTGTGTGGATAGATTAGGGCTAGAACGATTTCCTACATTTGACATAGAGTTTGACGATCTCCCCATATTTTGATTTCTAGGGGAGGGATTCGTGTATTTAGTGTTCTACAATTTATAAGGGACCTAACTTGGTTGTTACCTGATGTAGAGGTAAGAGGTGATCACCTATGGATTGATCCATTAAATTCCACATGGGCGTAACAACATAACACATGATCTTGAGATGAAAACTGTTCTCATTGCATTAGATATGTGGAAACATTACATGATTGGAATGAATTTTATCATCCACTCTGAACACAAGGGTCACATGTATAAATTATTTCATAATGACTAAAACATGAAATAGAGTAAACGTCTAGAGTTCCTAAAGGACTATGACATAGATATTTTATATTCTTTTAAGAAGTGGAATGTGGAACCTGAGGCTATACTCAATAGATCTAGTTTGTAGTTATTGTATGAGGCACTAGTATAGTTGGCCTTGTTTCAGTTAACCTTAGAGGAAATAGATTATTCATCTAACCTCACTTTGATGGTTGTTACTCATCCACACTTACAGTGAGTTAGGGAGGCACATCTCAATGATACTGACCATGAGAATTTACATGGTTATATTTCCAAAGGTAATACTGCTGATTGATATTAGAATGGAGGGGAGAACATTGTTCTTTTCAAAGGATGTATAGTAGTAATTGTGGTGTTTCTAGTGGAGTTCCATAAATTCCCCTTTTTTACACAATGTACTCGTTTCATATTACAATAGTGTACACCTAAAGTGGTGAGATGCATCAGTATATTCATGTGGGTGTCAAGACAGACACTAGGGGTGAGAAAATGGGTTGAATCAAGGGTTAAGTATTTAAAGGAAATATATTAACGTTTTGAATCAATTTTTCAGTATATCAACTCACTGTGTTGATCCCAATATTCAGGAAAGGGGATTCTACCATTACATTCCCATGTTCAAGGAAGTGGGGAAAGATGATAGTAGAATTCGTGATGGGTTTACCATGTACGCCCCGGAGACATGTTACAATCTTGATGATAAATGAGATAATCACCATTTCAGATGCTTATTAGATTTTTGGGAACAGAGATTATTAGAGAGAATGGGATTCCTCTACAAGGAGTAGATAGTTTTACTCCAAGGGATTCCATAAATAATAGTTTCTGTTTAGGATTATTATTTTTCATCTTGGTATTGGAGATCAAGGATCGGTATGAGAAGATCCTTCATGATTAGTCGATTCCTTTACTACGTTCCATGTGGCAGTATGAGAATCATTTGCAGAGCACATTTGAGTGGGAGCCTCATACTCATGTTTGATAACCTCATCTGTTTTTGTATCTTTTAGTTTGGATTTTGAAATGTAAATCCTTATGGTGGGGAGAATTTAATGACTTCTATATTCTAAATTTTATTTTAAAAACAGTTATGGTAAAATTATGGGACCAAGTCTTGAGACAATGTAGTTCCCAAGGACTGGTGTGCTAGTAAAGGTTCAGCTAAAAATGTTATGTTTTTAATAGTGTTCATGAGTGTTTTTCCTAAAAAATAAGACTGAAATCTATATACGTGGACTCTATTAGAAATTAGATGCCACTGATGAGCTTAGATTAGTGGATTTACCAGAGGTAGGACTGAACATTAGTCGGCTTGTGTCTTCTATGGAAAAATCTAAAAATTCCATAACCATAAATAGAATAAGTAATTATAATTATATTATTTTTAAAATCATAAAAACTACTAAATGGTAACTCAAATTATAAATATAAGGTCACCATTATGTTTGTTAGTGGGATTCTTCCTAATATGATTCATATCCTCAACCTGTGCATACCAGTTGTGAAAGATAGTTTTTGGACGTGAACATCATTAAAATATTTAATAAAAATATATTTTTTAACATTCTGGGACAAAGCAGTGAAAATTATTATATTTAATAAGCCTTTTAAAAAATCTAGTGTTTTCTCCACAGCCCTGGAGTTTCAATAAGGAAAAAATAAGGAGGATAATTCATCGGTGGTGATTGATCAGATTTCATAACTCATATCATACATTAATTATTAGACGAACAAAGAAAATGTAGCTTCTCCCATCATTAATGGATGATCCAAACCCCAGGTAGGGTGTGTATTTTGTTTTCTTTCCTTTCACATTATTTATCCCTGTGAAGCACATTCACTATTTGTCAAACTAATTAATCCATGGGTTGTGCATATTAGGGGTTGGGATAAATATATTGCATGAATTATAACCAAGTTAATTAATGTTAGAAATTATTTATTCGTCCCCTTCGTTCTTCATCTAACAAGGACAGATCCATGTAGACATGGAAAAGGAAATGATCCATCTATTTTTGGCATTCATGTGATTGCCTATCCCCCATTCTTTGTTATTAGTGCCTTATTATTCATAATAATTAATTATTATATCAAAATGCATCAGTGTATGGGATGTGGTAGCATAAGTGAGTGACTCGAGGTGAAAACACTGGTCATTTCAGGTGGAGAGCATTGAGGCGAGGCCACTGGTGGGGTGGCCAACAATGGTGGTGGCACCGACCCTACAAGATGGCTACTAGCTGGGTGGCGGAAGCCCACAATCTTGGGGAGACCTAATTGACTACATGGCCAAAATTATCCATGGGGAAAGAGAAACGGGGGGGAGGGGATATGGGGTGTGTCATCCATGGAACAAGATGGATAGAATGACTAAGAATCTCCCACGGCTGGTCCTTGTGCAGGAGAAGGGCTGACCCACTTTTGCATGCCAGACTAGAGTAACATGGCCACTCCGGTAGCCTAGTGTTGGTTTTTACATCCCCGCATCCCAATTGGCTGGACTATGCAGTGCAGTGGATCCTCAGACCTAAGCGGTTCGGGCCATCCAAGACTGACTGGGTTGGGTTGGGTTGACCTCATGCTAGTTCAGAATAGTTACACTAAAATAGACATAAAATAAGAATGAAAAGTCTATTTGATGAGCCATTTATAGCATTGTGAATCATGAAACAATGAAACAATTTTGAGATTATTTGTTTCGTTTTTAGTATGGACCAATGTAGGTGTGGAGTTTCTACTGGTTAATTCCTCATGGGTGCATTATTGTACTGAATCTACATCACTAGAAAATAACCCCTTGTAGATTTCACTTCCTAGATAGATTTGGGTCATCCCTCATTGGGACTGGTGTGATAATCTATCACCCGTGATGCTATTTTGTGGGAATTAACATGAAATGTTATTACAAGGCATTAATCATCCATCTAGTGGGTTGTAATGATATGGATTCAGTATTCTCAGAGGATAATCCCCTATGTTTCATGCCAGATCAGTAGGGTTGTTGGTACTATTTGAGTGGAATCTCGTACATTGCATAATAATACAGATTGGGTAGTTGGTATTTTTTGGAAGAACCCCTTATATGTATACCATGTCCATGATTAGTGTTTTCTCATTGGACAGGGCCTAAATTGGTGGGACCAATTTTTAAAATTCCCTGATGCTATCAAGGATCACAGAGTGAGTTCTTTTGAGATGAGAGTTCTTGAAGTAGAATCATATTGCTATTTATTGGATGTGATTTAGAGACTCCGTGTATTAGTGATACTAGAAGTATCAGGGAATATTTGTGACATATTGATATTAGTTGTTATCTTTGATGCTTTTGGTATAACTTTTCTACGTGCTTACTAGCATATTGCCCAATGAGTGAGATCTCCCATAATGAGTGTGCTACATGCAAAACCATATGACTGGAAGTGGAAGAGACCTTGATTGTTGGAATCCATTAGGATTATACTTCAATGATCCTATTATATGTGTTGTAGACATATACCTATATTGATCTTATTGAATTGTCTTTGTGATGTATCTTTTTTTGGTTTTTTACTTCTTGTTTCAAGGAGTCCTATTGAGTATTGATTTAATAACCCCTACAAAGGATTTCCCTGCACCTTTCGTGTCTTGTGTGAACAATAGATTCTTTGACAGAATCCTCAGTGGACATGGTCTAGGTGGTTCATAGAGTGACCTAATAGATGAGTTTCTCATATACGTCTTTAGAAAACTATTTTTATATGCACCATTTTTAGGGTTTTCTACAGAGGAGTTACATAGATGTTTACATATTTACATTTCCTTTTTTCGGGCTAGTATTCTAGCACTATTTAACTTCAGTTTTATACTATAGTACATTGGGTTGTTATCTTACTGGTTAGCCTATTTTTTTACTTATTGTTTTTAGTTTCATAACTTTTGGTTTATGTAGTGTGTGTGTGCACACTTACATAGGAAAATGACACCCATTTGTGGGATATGCCTATTTGATGCTAGTCTCCAACCCCTAGACTATTGTAGGTGGGATTTGGGTATTCATAGATCATTCCCCTCTAGGACGAGTCTAGACCTAGGGAGTGACTCATGGGAATGCAATGAGAAGACACTAAAACATGTAAAGGTAGTAAGATTAGGAATTGAAGTGATCTAGTATGAATGTTGTAACTGGTAGTGATCTATAGTAGATTTGGTACATTGGTAATTCATCATTGTATGATTCCTTGATATAGCCTACTAAGGGTGAACCAAGTATAATTCATGTTTCCATTACCATAATTAAATTCTGCTCATATATTCCCATAGGATAAAGATATAAGTGTGTTTTTTTAATGATGATAGAAGAACAGAAGGGGTAGTAGTTTTAATTTTCCTTATCCTAATTCACTTCCCATATAAATTTATTTGACCAAATTTACCTAACAATTGTTATCGGAGTGAAAGTATAAAAGTTCGTGGTTCTTTCATAGTATAAGGAAAGGAGGTGGTTAATCACAATTGAATTCTGATTTTTTATAGAATTTTTTTTCAAATATAGAAGAATTAGATGAAACTCCAATTTCAATCATTAATAATAGATGTCTTTAAAGAATCTATTCATCGAATATTATCTGATAAAAGTAGTGGTGATTTATGAGATGTTGAAAGAGGATAATGTGATGTCGATGATAAAGATATGAATGCTTTAGGGACATCCCTATAAATTTAAATTTATATGAATGTGATGTTATTTAAAACATCACATGCAATGTGGGAAATGATATTTAATATCTATGAAAAATATTCAAAGGTATGAATTGAAAACTTGTAGGCTTTGTGGAATAAGTATGATGTTATGAGAATGAACCCAAATGAATATTTTGATACATTCTCTATAAGGGTGAATGTTGTAGTGGTAGATATTCATGGTCATGGATAATTCATTGAAGATATAAATATTATGAATCATATCTTGAGAAAAAATCCACCTTGGTTTAATCTCAATGTTTCACTCTTTGAAGATAAATATCCAAAGGAGGATACATTGGATAACTTTAATAATACCCATGTTTCATTTAAATAATAAATGATGATAATGATGCTGTGAAAATTGGGAAGTAAAAATAATTGGCATTAAAGGCTATGAAGAAGATCTCTCTAGAAGATATTTAGGAGGAAGATAATTTGGACGATGTCATGTCATTCCTCACATCAAACCTGTAATGAGGAAGATGAATGCTCAAATGTAATCATCCACATCCATGCTTATGATGTGGAAATATTGAATTTTTTTATTAAAGAGTCCTAATAAGTTTCATTATGACGATTAAGATAATACTGAAATTCACCGTAATAAGTATTCATCCAATGTGAAATGTATGAGAAGTGATAAGAAAAATTTATTTAAAATGAATAATACTGTTTCAATAGAAAATGATTGTTTATAAGAATCAAAGGCATAAAAGTTGGATGACAATAAGGACCATAATATAGATGATATGGTTGTAGTTGTGGGAAATTCACAAACATAGGAAGAAACTGACACTGATGAAGGAGATGTAGACGGAATAATTGATCTTTAGGATAAATTAGAAGGTTCTATTTAAGAGGTATATGTTTGTAGAGCCATAAATAATTATGATAACAATGTGTATTGTGATGAAAAAAACTATATGTAGCTGAAAGAAGATGATAATTATCCAATGAATGAAGAAATTAAAAAAATGAAGTTTCCCCATCAAAAAGAATAAAAAAGGCGGTTGAGTTCAAACTCAAAATAAAAGAATAGAAAATTTAGATAGATAGTTTGACTAAAACTAGAAAATATAAAATAAAATGTATCAAATAAAATAAAGAGGAATTCATCAGTCTAAAAATAATTATTAAGGATCTAGAAAAAATGTTGACTCATAGAACAGAATCGGGAAAATAGATGACACATGCAATAGAATAGATGACAGTGGAGAATTGTTTTCTAGCATAATAGAAGCAACTATCAAATCTAGTTGATAAGGTTGGTGTGAAGAATGATAGAAAAAAATTAGTAATTTTTGAATTTAATCAAAAATCACCCACATTAATATTGAGGACTAATTTGGGTTTAATGAAGAATCAAAACATTCAAAATCCCTAGGGAAAACCAGTGGCACAGTATTTCCACACCGGACTATACCCAAGAGAAGATTATATTGTTTATGAATGATGAGAAACTCACAATTTTTTGTTTCCATATCAAAGAAGTACCAAAGGTAATCGAATAAAAAGATGAATTCATACCAAGATCAATTTTCAAAATCATCATATTATGGTCACTGTTTTACATGTGGATGATTAAGACAGTTGAAATGATATTGATCATCAACAACCCATAAGAATGTGTCAGAGTAAACTAATCTTTGATATAATTAGATGAAAAATGTATCACAAAATGATTTAAAAATGGTAAATTTATTTATATTTATACCAGCTGAATAAGGTCCTTCTTATTCTCAGGAATGTCAAGAGTATCAATACATACTAATTTTAAATTAAAAACTTGTATAAAAAAGAATTGATCTGAGAAGACATTGGTTGTAGAACATGTGTTCAAGGCATTAGATCACACAGGTATATGGTTTATTGATAGTTGATGCACCTCCCATTTAATATGAAATAAGGATATGGTAACCTGAATCAGGTATGATAAAGATGGTACCATAATATTTTATAAGGATGACAGGTTGGTAATTTTTGGAACCAGGAAGAAATGTTTTGAGGAAGCAACAAGAGATGAGAAAATATCATGGTTGTTGAGGGTCTTAGTCAAAACATATTGAGTTTATATAAATAGTGTGACTCAATAAATTCCATCAAATTCTAAATGAAATTATGTTTCTTCAATGTAGAAGATGTTGTTATCTTATTGTAGAGAAAAAATACAAATGGGAATATCTACCTCATGAGTGGAGAAGGATATGTGTGTTTATTTCCCAAGAAGATGAAAATAAGTTGTGGTATAAAAGTCAAGGCCATGTGAAACAATCATCATTGGATGATCTAGTGAAATATGATGTTTAACGAGATATATCTAGATTCTCTTGTGATAGTACTCATACGTGTGATGCATTCCAACAAGGGATGATCATTCAATAACATATATAGAAATGGAGAAATGGTCCACAAGATCACAAGAGTAGGATCATATTTATGTGTACAGTCAAAAATGAGCAAGAGCTCTCGATGGGAGGAGGTATTCTGTTCTATTAATGGATGATTATAGTATAATGGAATGGGTTTCAATATCACCCTAAAATCTGAGGAATTCAGTTGTAAAACAACATATCAGATGGATGTTGAGAAGATGATGGATCAAACAATATAAAATATCTGATCAGATAATGTAAAAGAGTTCACAACATCCAAATTAGAATATTACCTCAATAAATATGGGATAAGTCATCGTGTATCACAAGTAAGAACTCCATAAGTGAACAAAGTAGTTGATAGAATAAACCGGATTTTCAACAACATGGCTAGATCAATTCACATTGAGATATATATTCCCAAGAAAATTTTAAACGAATTAGTGATGACAAATGGCTACCCATCAAATAGAGTGTCAATATGTTCTATATATGAGAAGTCTATATATGTGTTGTTGTATGGAAATAATCCATAATTGATGAAATTTTTAATACTCAAAATGATTTGTTTCATTCTCAAAAAGGAAAAACACAAGAAGTTTGAATAGTAGTGAGTTGAATGGGTATTTGATGGGTACTAAGGAAAATAAAATATTGTAAATTCTTCAACAACAGGATATGAATGATTTCTAAAATCCATGATGTAACCATAGTATATAATGAGTATAATTGTCATCAAATACATGATCAGTTTCATTAGGATAATGATGACGAAAAAAGAAGATCAGGGGATTCTCTAGTTCAAAAGGATGATTCATAAGAATACTCAGATGATGATAAGGATGAAGATAAATCAGTATATGCACATAGACCAATGAGATGAGATGAAATTGACCAAAAAAACGAAATTTGTGATCAGATAGTTCCAATAAAAACAATGAGGATGAAGAATTTATAACATGTATCATATTTAGTATGGGTGATGCTAAATGTTTTAGTAAAGAAACTGGAGATGAGAATTGGGTTCAATATATGAATTATGGACATTACCAAATTGAGAAGAATCAAGCATGGGAGATTTTATGAAGTCCAACAAACAAGAATAACATTGGGGAAAGTGAGTATTTCTCAATAAAATGTAGGAACATAGTTGTGTGATTTGAAGCAGAGCATGAATAGTATAAAAAGGGTACTCCCAGATAGATGTTATCGATGATGATGAAAAATTTTCACATGTGGAAAGGCTAGTGACAATTCTATTATTCTTCACCACAACAATGAAAATAATGATCAGGGTTTTCCAGATAGATGTCATGTCATCATTAATAAATGGGGTTCTGGAAGAAGATGTTTATACTGAGTATTTTTTATTTTTTTCTCATTCATAAAACTGAGAGCATAGTCTTTTTTTGGCTTCATAAGGCTTTATATAGTTAGAAAAAATCACTAAGAGTATACAAGTTTATATTAGTTTTTAAAAAATCATGGTTTCTAGTATGGTGGAGTTGATTAAAATCAATTTTCAAACCATGATAGTAATCAATTGATGATTTTGCTGGTATATGTCAATGACATAATATTTGGAAGATTAGGGGAAGCATAATGTAGTTTTTTTTTAAAATTTATAAAAAGTGAGTTTTCAATATAAATGATTGGTGAGGTGACATTTTCCATAGTTTATAGGTTGCTCATTTAAGGAATGGAACATTTATTTCTCATTTTAAATATTCCAATGATGTTTTTAGAATAATTGGAATGAATAATTCCAAGAAGATAAAGACTCCAGTGGCTACCCATATGAAACTGTAATGGGATAATGAAGGAAATATAGTTAATATTTGCAAATATAAGAAAGTCATTGGATGTCGATTGTAACTAAGATAGAAAGGACCTGAAAATGTGTTATACATAATCTAGGCAGAGATATATTAAAGAAATACCAAGGAAATACAAATTATTACTGTGAAACAAATACACTAGTATATCAAGGGAACTGTGGAATTCAGTTTGATGTATGATGTATAATCATATCTAGGGTTATTGGGATATATAGATTCATATTGGGATTATTAGGTAGATCACATGAAATCATTTTTAGGTGATGCTTTCAAAAAATTTAGATTTTATATTTATTGGTTAAGAAATAAACAAGATTCAGTTTCATTGATCACAACAAAATCAATGTATATTGCAGCCACTCATGCATGCACATTGAAATTGGTGAGGAAGAAGTAGTTATGGGAAATGGTGGTTGAAGTGAAGTATCCAATCGTAATCCATTACAATAATTCATGTTCTATAAATTTTAGAAAAAATCCAGTCCATCACTCAAGGTAAAATATAATTTAATTTAAGTATCATTTTATCATGGAGAAGGTGGAACACATGCATGTAATGTTAGAGTGTGTGCCTGTGGACCAACATGTTTTAGAAATCATGACAATGGCTTTACCCAAAGAAGCATTTGAATGGATTCAAATATCTCTGAGAGTGAAATTGACTCCCTGAACATGAAAAATTGCACACCTGGGCTTCCCTCGCCCTGGTGTATGGTGTATATTTCCCTATTATGATAATATGTGTTATTTAACATGTTTCATACCTCAAATGAATGGACTTGCTGTTCATTGAAAATAGTTTGAAGATGCTGTTTCTGGTATGGTATGTGGTATGTAGGAGGATTGTGGTACATATGACAGATCTTCATTCACAAAAAAGAGGCAGTGATTTTAGAAGTTATGATGGGATTTGTAGGTTTAAACGAGTTGGTGATTTGGGCCTCTGTGTTGGAAGAAAATGAGTATCTATACCACATTAGAATACAATTCAGGAAAGGAGTAGTACACAATAAATATTTGGGAAATCCTTGATTCGTAGATTTTTCAGATTTATTTACTTATATAAAGATGGATAATCCCCCCATTAAGATAGATTGTTTTTCATATGAAATCATCTTTTCTCTGGAATTCCGTTCATAATGAATGATGTTTTGGAGGGATAATTCTACGAATGTTGAATCATATCACGAGGAGAATTATGCTAAAGGAGATGAACTGGTTCAAGGAAGGAGTATTCTATGGAAGACTTAATTCAATAGAAGCAGAAGAAATTCATGGAAGAGTTATGTGGAAGCAACATGAGGAAGTGGTTTGCGGAGAAGGTATAAGGAGTCGGTACACAACAATGATTTCAATGGAAGTTCACGTAATTGGTGATCCATGAAACATACCCACTATACAGTTCACAAAGATAATAAGTTAGTTCATGGAGGGCTCAAAGAATAATGCAAGATAACTAGAACTATTTTTGAATGAAATTTATGCTAACCTAACAGTACATGTGAATGCAGATTTCATCTATATGTTAAAAAGGATCTCCAGTGTAGAATCTACCTATAGTTGAGGATGTGTTCTTTTTTCAAATGATGGGACCTACAAGCCCAGAAGTTGTGAGTAGATCCCATCCAAGAGGTGTGATCAATGTAAGAGTAATATGGTGATCCATTCCAATGGAAGTGATTTAGAGAAAGATACAGAGTGTAATTACTAACATTTTCATTTTTTTGGAATTTGTTTGCAAAAATATTAGACTAGGCACTGAGACGAATTTCGATTCTAAGGACCGGTGTTCCCAAAATAATTCATAATAAATGAATTGTTTTCAATAGTAATCATGCAAGAATTTTGTTAAACCATGAAATTAATTTTATCTAATATCTTGAATCATAAATCTTAGGGAACCGTTGAACTTTGAATAGTGCCTTTACCCTGGGCATAACCTAACATTAATCATTGTGGTTCATCTGTAGAAGAAGCCACCAAGGGTGTAACCATAAAAAAAATAAGGTTTTTTTATTTTGAAAACCTATAACTCATAAATAGTAACTCTGATTAAGAATGTGATCTGACCATTGAATATTGTAGTGGGTTTTTTTCATTAAGCGAGGGATAACATCAGCCAAACATGGGCTACCATGGAATGGTTGTTTTTGGGAAAAACATTATTAAAATAATTTAACAAAAAATATTTTTTTCAAATAATTTGTTTTACATTAATATTTGTTATTTTCAGGAATCATGGGTTATGAAATAACCGTAGAAATCATTTGAGTCAAGGAGACATATCTCTCTTTAATGATCGCTGACAGATTGGAGAATCAAGAATGACGAACCTCTAATTCAAAGGATCTTGACCATGATAACAATGGGGTAACTGTTCTTAGTAAAAGATTGAACTGAATTGTGGTAGTGTGTTTTTTATATTTGTAATTTCATTTCCCCCTTTTAGATTCAATGACGAATGAAGACCAACTAATGAATAGGTTGATCTATGGGATGGTCTCTCTTTAGGGACATTTAAATTGTGGGGCTTGAAGGGTCGTACAAATTTTTCAAAATTCATAATTGTTCTCCCTTCCTCCAACAATAAATTAAGTTCAAAATGAAAAAATTCCAAGATCCATACATTTGGAGTTCATGTGAATTTATTCTCCACCCTCAATCCCTCACATTATTCATGTGTTCTTCATCCCCCTGGTACGCTTCGAAACCGTATACGGGAATGATCATTTTTTTCACCACAGATTTTAGACGCAATGATCTAAGATTGGAGATATAGCCCTGTGATGGAACAATAGAGGTGTGGTGATGAAGATAAAACTTGATTTGGCTAGGAAAGAAGTGCATGGTGGTGTGAGGTAGTAGAGCACGATGGTGACTCTAGATAGTCCAGGAGAGCGGAGGCACAATCTATGTGGTCAGTCCAGGTGACTGAAATTGCACTCTAGGGGGCCGATCGAGGCAAATCACTATAAGGTAGAGCGAGGCCACCGATATGGATGAATATAGAGATGGAAAATGGAAGGATACTACACCATTAACTAAGGATGTTGTGAGGAGGTTGTGTAAGTGGAAATGGGGGTCCATGTGAATCTTGTGGTAGTGGCAAGGCTACGGGGCAAGGGGAATACTCGCCAACTACATGGTCATTGTGAGAGACTGTGTATAGCAGAGAAGCATGAAGTTGGGGTGGATCACAAGTGCCATAGTGAGGTAGCACACATTCCATTCATGCTGGATATGGGAGTTAGACCGGATTGAGACCAGCAATCCGGTCCTAGTCGGGTCAGCATGTCCGAGTGGGATAGATAGCATCGGGTCATCTCATGTTCTACAGGACATATCGGACCAATATCATACATTCGTTGTAAAAAACCACAAATATTTAACAAAGTGTCTGGTGGATGAGTCTTTTGTTGGAATGGGAACCTAGATTCAATGATGTAATTTTGAGATAGCATGGTAGGTTTTTAGTTTGACTAGAAGAGCTTTGGAGGGTTTTCATTTTATATTAATATGAGGGTTTGATGCATGATTCCATTCTAGTCATAGAGGATGACCCATGTTCAGAAGTGAGTTGTCTCAGACTAGATCTATTAGTAGACTCAGTGGGTTGGAGCATGTATCACACTCATATGCACGGTGGTCCTCAATTCCCTTCTTGCTAAAATAGATAGGGTTTTTGGAGTTGGTTAGATCAATATTTTTGTGGAAATTGATCCCTTATCTAAGATGATGTTTCTAGTAAGGTTAGGAGTACCCCTAGCTGGACATGGGAGTTGTTGACCCCCTATATGTGTATTGAGACTTTATGTCTTATTGAGGCTCCATGTATTATCGAGACTCTATATCTAATTGAAGCATTTTGTATTATCCAACTTCCATGTCATTGAGAGAATAGATGTATCTAGGAAACAACATAACTTAATAATACTATTGTGGTCACTCAGATTCTTTTTGTTGAATTATTATACATGCTTACTATCAGATAGTTCGGGGAGTGATATCTCCTAGATCGAGCATTCTATGAGTGAAACACTATGGCTGGTAGTGGATGAGACCCTCAATGCTAGAAATATTTTATTAGTAAATTTAAATTCTCTTTATATATTTTTTGTATAAATATACATATATTTATATGACTATATTATCTTAGTGACATTGCATATGTGATATTATATATTATGTTTTTTGGTTGTCCTACTATGTATTATTTTACTCACACCTATACAGGATTTTCCCACATGTGTCGTTTCATGAGAATAGTATCATCCTTGTTATAGTTCTCTATGAAGACCAAGATTAGATAGTACTTGGTGAGTTAAAATAGACCATGGTGTGTTCCCATAACCTCAGATAGGTAACCTGTATCTTTACCATTATGTAGTGTTTTCCATGGATAAGTTTCACGAACATGTACATTCACTATTATAGAGTCATTCCTTTTTTGGTGGGCTTGTATTCTGACCATTTTTACATTCCAGGTATATACTTTTGTACTATATTGTTGGTATCTTAGTGGTTTTAATTCTAATATACTTATTCTTTTTACATTATAGCATTTTGGTCTTGGATATTTGTGAGTGTGTATGGGTATATAAGAAAATTCATCCCATTTGTGGGATATACCAAGTCAGTACTAGTCAGCATCCCCTGGACTATTAGTGGCGGTCTTTGGGTAGTCCTAGAATGGGCCCCTTTGGGATGGGTTTTGATATAGTGGTGTCAAAGGTGTTGAATTCTACTTTAGTATCGGAAGTTTGTGATATTGGTTAGAGGAAATAGTTTTAATTGTTTCGAGTTTATATTTTAGGCTAGAGACTCTAATGTTGGGGTGGTGGCTAATGTATCCATACAATAGAAATCTGGTCTCAAAATTTTTGACTAGGTATGTAAAGACAAGTATAGTATGGATAAAATGAAGGTACATGCATCATATAAGAATGGGAAGTTGTTTCAATTTCCTTCTTGAGTAAGGTCACTAGGTATACTCTTTTTATTGTGATACATCATGTTTTCTCATTGAATTTTTACAAGACAACTCCCATCAATGATTCTACTGCATCATCAAGATTTCCTCCTGATGATTGATGAGGACTCACTGAAGGGAGATAGTGACAGTGTAGTTTTTTTTCAGGATGGTTAGAAGGTGGCATTTTCTTTTATTGATAGACTCATAGACCCACCTCTGATGGTCCAGGTGGATACCACTTTCCTTACTGAGTCGTTCTGGACTCTTTTAGTATTGGATGAGTTTTTGTAGGGTTGAAGAACATATTAGATGCTTCTGATATAGTGATCACCTGGCATGCAGGGCTAGAAGGACCATACAATAATAGGTGCACTATAGAGCATGAGGTTTATTTAGATGTTCCAGGGGTATTCCAGTTCCTAGTGGAAGAGGTATTTCTATTTTTTCATGGGAAGTTATATTCCTTGTGAGATTTATTGAGCATTCCGGCTACAGTCAGAGAGGTTTTTAGTGAACCACCAAGGAAGAGTAAGTGGTTGGAGAAAATAGATCCATCAGGGAGCGGACATGGTATATGATATGGGCAAGTAATATAAGGTGGCCAACGTTTTATCATGTTACCACCCACAGCCCCAGGTAGTCCATACCAGAATCAGAGAGCTGGAGGAAATGAGAGGAGAATGTTGTAGGATGTCAAGGCTTATGACTCTAGGACTCTAAGAATGGTTCACAGTATAATATGTGTTTTCTACTTCTTCTATATTAGATATACACATGTTCTAGTATTTACTTTCATACCACTCTTTGTTTTTGATACTGAGAGATCCCGATTAAACAATTGAAATGATCTTTACCCTTAGAGACACAAACTAGAGGACCACCTACGATCACAAATTAGTGAAAAAAGTGTGACATAAATATTAAAGGTGATATTCTCGATTAGGATCTCTTTGTAGTAGCTTCGAGGCCTTATGATTTCATTTTAGATATGTAATATTAGCCACATTAAATGATAAAATTGATTGTTTTTTCCAAGGGGTGTGGTTCTTCCATGGTAATAAAACCTTATTTCCCTTATTATTAGTAAAAGGGAAATTGTTGATACTTATAATGGACTCATTCATTAAAGGGTGTAGCTGATTACTCTTTAGATAGCTAGCCTGATCCAGGGTGAATTAGATAATATGAGTCATCTGTTTCCTATAGTGGTGGTAGAATATAAGAATATATTCCACAAAGATGTTCCAAGTTTACCTCCACTCTGTGAGTTTGACTTCTACATTGATATACACCCTCAGACGACACCAATATCTACACTATCATATTTGGATGGCTCCCACCAAGATTCTTGAGCAGAGGGTGATGTTGGAGGACATGTAGAGGAAGGGCTTTGTGAGACCCAGTGTTTCTCCCTTGGTAGACCAAGGTGGTCTTCATTGATGACATCCTAGTCTACTCAAAATCTTAGAAGGAGCACATAGAACACTTGAGGATGGTTCTGGACACACTTTGAGTTATCCAGATTCAAAATAAGGTCTTCAAGTTTCAGTAATGGATTTGAGAAGTCTTTCTTTTAAGACACAACATATCGGATACTAGAGTTGCAATGGATCTAGTGATGTTTGAGGTAGATATTGATGATCTATCCCATGATGATGATTCCATAGGATGGAGTCGAGTATCTAGTTTTCTATGATACATCACAAACCGAGATAGTTTATGTCATAATATAGGAGAAATAAGTTATTTCATATGGTTTAACCTAGTTAAAATAACAGTCAAAGAAAAATATGACCAATGATCATAAGATTGTAGCTGTAGTATTCAAATTAATAGTGTGGTGACACTACATGATTGGTAAACAGATTATTGTCCACTTATACCACAAGATCCTCAAGTATATCTTGTCAAAAAAGTATCAGATCATGAGACATAGGTGATGGATACATATCCTATATTAGTATGAAAATGACATTGTTTATACTCATGGGAAGGGGAGTGAGGTGGAAAATTCCCTTATAGGGAAATCTATCATAGAGCTAAATGTGGAATCAGAGCAGTTAGCCTCTTTGCAGATATCCATTGTGAATGTATTTTAAGCATCCTATCTCTATAAAATGGATCTACCCCCCCCCCCCCCCCACACACACATATGGAGAGACAGGGAGGAAAAACATAGTGATACTGAATGTGATTCTATACATGCTCAAATTTTTATAGGGAATTCCCTTGATAGATGTTAGAAAGCTGGGGAGAATGTTGTTTTTTAGAGGATGAATGATGAATCCAGAGTGTTGGAGGAGGATGTTTGGAGGGAGTTTTATGCATCCCATTTAGTGGTAAATATATCTGTGGAAATGATTTTTTAGGACCTATGATGTCAGTTTGGTGGCCAGTGTTGAAGAAGTAAGTTTCATAGTTTGTGTCATAGTGCCTTACATATCGACAATTGATGGTTGTCATCAGGTTCAAATGGGTTTCACACAACACATTGAGGTTCTAGAAAGGAAGTGGTATGAGATAAAAATAGACTTTATGATGAGTTTACCATATATGCATAAGTGTCATGATACAAGTAGTTTATCATTTAATGAATCACCATGTCAGCCCACATCCTATCCATCCATGAGTAGAGTTCAGTATAGTGTTTGGGATGCCTCTCCATTATGGAGATAGTTCGACTCCATGGAGTTCCATTGACAATTATTTCATATCCTGATCTTAACTTAAAATATCATTTATAAAGTGATTTCAAGGGGATTTTTGGAATTAGTTATGATTGCGCACACTGTTTCTCCCCCATATGGATGACCAGACTGAGCAGACCATTCTGGTTCTAGAGGATATTTTTTGGGCCTATATCATGGAATTTTTTCATAGTTTGGAGTATCATCTACCATTGGTGGAGATTCTGTATAATGAAAAATATCAATAAACAATTTGTATGAACCTTTTGAGGATTATTACAGGTTTCACTATAGTTTAACACTTTGTGGGACTAACCTAAGAGAGTCAACACTAAATGGTCCAGACATGGTGTCGGTAACTATATAAAAGGTCCATGTTATCCATGAGTGAATGAAGACTGCAGAGAAAGGACAGAAATATTATGTTGATAGGATATATATGCATTTGGTCTAGAGGAGGGAAAAGCTGTGTCCTTTGGGGTTTATCGTTGATGTGGGATACAATGATTTTTTTTGTACAACAAGAAAACTCCAATGATCATCCTCAATTTTCGAAATATTGGGTAGAATTTATGAGTTGGCATACCGCTTGGCTCTACCCCCAGAGTTGGACCAATTAAATGACATATTCCTTATGTATTATCTGAAGAGATACGTGCATGACCCATTACCTGTCACTGACTGGGTCAAGATGGACCTTGATTATGGGGAGAATTTTTATGATTACTGTGTTGGGATCATGGATCAATATGAGGGGATCCTTCGTTAGTGGTTGATTCATCTGGTGCATGTTTGGTGGTAGCATGAGAATCTTCATGATAGCGCAAGGGAGTGGGTGGATCTATTTTTTTCTAAGTACCATCAAATATTTGATTATCACTTTATTTTGGGTTTTAAGGATGTAATGTCCTAATGTGTAAAGAATGTTAAGAATGAGATTTTCTGAATTTTAATTTTAGTAATTATTTTTGAACGTTTTGAGACCAGGCATTGAGAGAACAGAAGGATATATGCAATAGTGTGCCTAGAATAAATCATTGAAAAATGTTAGGTTTTTAATATTTGATGCAAAATAATTTTCTTAAAAACTTAAATAACCTTTAAATGGATTCCCAGATCAGAAATATAATTGTATCGTTGAGCTCAGAATAGTAGATTTACCCTATGTGCGACCTCACATTGGTTAGTATGGGTCATCTGTAGTAAAATTATTCAAGGGAATAATAGTAAATAAAAAAATTAAAAAAATTATTTTATTTCAAAATCCTAATAACTCATAATAATTATCTCAGATTGAAAATCTAATACCATTGTTGAGTTTTAAAGGGGGTGTTTTCTTAGGTGATTCCTAACATCAGTAAGTGCGTGCCGACTATGAAAGATAGTTTTTGGTTGTAAAAATAATACATATAATTTAATAAAAAATAAATTTTTATGAAACATTGGATTTATTTTACCATTGAATATTTTCAATAATCCATGCTTACGACATTACCCTGGAAAACCTCAAACACTAGGATACTGATCTCTCTAATGAACAATGATAGATTGGCGAATCAAGAACAGTGATCCTTAGATTAAAAGGATATTGATGATGATAAAAATGTGGAAACCATTCTTGGATAGAGATCGAACCATATCAAGGAAGGGAGTTTGAGATATTTTTAATTTCCTTTCCCCATTTAAGATTCAACAGCAAATCTGGACCAACCAACCAAAAGGTTGGTCTTTCAGTTGGTCGTTTTTGTGGTATAAATAAATTGTGGGGTTTGATGGGTGATACATTTTTGTGATTATTTATAATTCTTATTAAGTATAATAAGAATGAATCAAGGCTTAAAGGATTGTTTCCCAAGATCTATTCTTCAAGCATTCAGGTTCAATTTTAATCTCCTCTCAATCTCTCAGGTTCTTCATGTGTTCCTATTCTAATCACTATGCATTGAAATCCACTATGAGAACGATCAATCGTTACACCCACAATTAAGGGACTAATGATACAAGATCGAAGATACGACCCCATGATGGCACAAAAGAGTCGAGACAATGATGAAACGATGTTATTTGGATAAGAAAATAGTTCCCGATGGTGTGAGGTGGTGGTGCATTATGGTGGCTCTGTCTAGTCTAGGCGAAGGATGGCATTGTCTAGGGATCCATTTTAGGTGAGGAGGGGTATGATCTAGATGGATGGTCCAGGTAGATCGTGAGGCGGCAGAGTGAGTCCACCAGTGAGGTAGATGACAGAGATGGGGTGTGGTATTGGCACGGGATGAGACTAGTGGCCATGATGTTGACTGGGGACACAGATCATGTACACGGAGAGGATGGCCACAAGAATCTCATGGTAGAAATAGGGTTATGGGACATGGGGACAGTAGGTTAATGGTGTGGACATGGTGTGGAATTGTGTGGAGATTAGAGGCATGCAGTCTGGATGGACTACATGTGGCATATTGAGCTGGACCATGTGCCATATAGGTGAGACATGGGAGTCAGGCTGCTCTAGCAGCCCATCATGCCAATCTAGATGTTGCTTGGTGGAGCAGGACAGGTAGGGTTGGCTGAACCAGGTTGGATAGAATAGGTATCATTATCATGTGGGTCGAACTAGCTTCTGCTGGTTAGATCGGATCCATACAAGACCCAACTTATTCAATTTTATTAAAACAACCATAACATTAAAACAAACCATATGTTTGATGACATATCTACAAAGGTGGGATCATTCCAATGGGGAGGAACTCATTAGAGAGTTGGGGGTGGGAGGGGGGGTTATTTAGATAAAAATTGGTTTAATGAATTATATTTATCTATTGTTATGAGGGTACAATGCACGATCTTGTTCCGATCATAGAGGATGACTTATTATCAAAATTAATTTGTCTCATCCTAGCTTTGACATTTCACTCATCAAGTTTGGGTACATATCTCACTGAGAGGTCCAATGGTCCTCACTTATCTTTGTTTAACCTTTTATATGTTTAGTGGACCAGGTGTGTCCAATATTTATGGGGGAACTGCTCCCCTTTTTAGGATGATGTTTCTAGTAGGTCCACGAAATCCACCTAGTGAGACTTGGGTCTGGTTTCCCCTCTATATGAGTATCAATATTCCTTGACTTATCAAGACTTTGCATATTCTTGAAAATCAATTTAATATCTAGACTCTGAATCTTAATGAAAGACAGTTTCTTATCTAAAATCTACGTCTTAGAAAGACTTGATGTCTCAGGTGAACTAAGTAGCCTTAGAATACAATTGTGTTCTCGTTTGTAAATTTGTTAAACCTATTATATGTGATTAATTTAAGATTACTCGAGGAGTGAGATCTCCCGGATCATGAATGCTATGAGTGAAACCATATGGATGGTAGTTGATGAGACCCTTGAGCCATGGAATATTTTAATAGTATATCTACATTTTATTTGTATATGTTTTTTGGACATATACATGTGTTGAGATGACTATTTTTTCTCATTGATTTTTCCTCTTTGGTATTTTACTTTGTTTTTTCAGTGAGTCCTACTAAGTATAGTTTTATTCACCCCTACACGGGCTTTACCTGCACATGTCGTGTCTTGTGCAGAAGATTGACCAGGTTTCGGAGCTCCAAGAGGACAAGGACAAGATGGTTTTTTTTGTGTTCATATAGACTTAGTTTTGCACTTACGACATCAGACATGTGACCAATACATTTCCATTCATATTCGGTGTTGTGTGAATGAGTTTTATAAACATGTGAAGTGAATTTTATATTCTCTTCCCATTTGGGTGGTTTGTGTTATGAAACTATTAACATTATATTTTTCTACTTTCATACACTTATTTTTGTATTTTAGTTTTATGTGGGCTAGTATACTTAGTGTTTTTAAAATTCAGTAATTTAGGTTTGGATATGTGTTCGTGTGAATTAGTACATATGATAATTCCTCCCATTTTCTGGATATTCCTACTCAGTGCTAGTCGCCATACCTTGGCCTATTGGATAAGGGTAATAATTTTTTCTCAGTACATGACCATTTGGGATGGGTTATGACACATAGAGAGTTTCCCTTGGGAATGTAGTGAGCAGACCCAAAATCTTATAAAGGTAGTATATCTGGGTATAGAAGTAATTTACTCAGAATAATGTAATTGGCCGTGAGATTCTATGGATTTTGTACATCAGAACATCATTATTGTATGATCAATAGATGTATCATTGTAAGGGTGACCCAATTAAAATCATTATGTCTAGTTCATGATTTCATTTCTATTTATATATTACTACAAGAGAAAGAGAGAAGTGTGTTTTGTTTAAAGGGGGGACAAGATCTGAAGGGGAATTATTTTTAATCTATCATACATTGATTCACCCCTCTCTGGGTATTTGACATAGTCAACCTAACATATTATATCATATCCTAAAATATCATTATTTTATCAATATTACTATGTGAATTATTCAATGTATGGTTTAATATCATATAATAGTTTGTCATCTAATATGATAAACATAGTGTCTGTTTTCAATAACCAGATTTCTAAATGCAAAATTATGCATGAGCATTTAACCATGGTATTTGATTTTCTTAAACATGAATTATAAAAATGCGGGGTGACAATCATTGAAAATAAATTCCAGGACAATGCCTATCAGTCGCATGGTATGATCTAAATTGTATTTTTAAATAAACTATAATAAAAAATCATATATAATTTTATGAATTGAATTAAATTATTTAGGAAATGAATATATATTTTAGTAATATGTAATTTGGAAAATTATTTCAATAAAAAATTCTTTTTAAATTAATTTTATTATATAATTTTTAATAAAATTCATTATATTTTTTATGAAACATATAATAAATAAATATCAATAATATTAATATTCATAATTAAATACATATTAATATTATATGAAATGAAATTTATTATAAATATAATGGTCTTATATGGGGGTTTTAAGGATATTTTATAATGTATATATAAAATAGTATACAAGGATAAAATATTAAAATATTAATAATTAAATTATCAATTGTGTGAGATAACTCCTTTTAGTTATTCCAATTAGATTCATTATTTAAAAATAATAATCCATATCAATAAGGTATTTGATAATTTATTTTTTCAATGTTTAAATAAATTTTAAATAAGTAATATATAGATTATGTGAATCAACTTAATTATACATTTTGAATATAAAATATTTATATATCACTTAATATCATATATATAATGTAAATTCGGTGTAATGAATGATACTAGAGATTTAATATCATGATAATTATAATGTGATTATATTTATATAACTTATATAATTTTGATAAAATATGGATTAATTATAAACTATTAATATATTTATATTTCTAATTCTTCATAAATTTTTTATTTCATTTTTAGATATAAGAAATTTGAATATATTTATGGTATTATATAATATATTCATTGATATAAATTTTTACATTAATTATTGTTGACCAATTTAGTTTACAATTGTTAATCATTGCATTAATTTTCATACACGAATATTATTAGTAATGTGTTTTTATGATAATAGATTTTGATTTCTCAACAATGAAATTGTATTTTATTACGTTATGATATTTATATAAATAATAATTTATTATTTATAATGATTTTTTGTAATTATATTGTAATGGGGATATATCTGGACTGATATAATATTTGGAAGAGGGGATTTCAATCAGATAACTCACTAAAGTAGTAGGTTATCGATTTTATATAGAAATAATGGTTCAATAATTATTACTTTGATATTACTCATTTGTTTTTTTATTGATTTAATCTTCATCCATGGTTTATAGGAAAATTTCATATAAACAATTGGCATGATACATGTATATATAATTATGAACAATTTTTTATTTTAAAATGTGTTAATAATATAGTGTATTTAATTTTTTGTGATTTATAAATCAGTATGGTTTTTACAAATTGATTTCATAAAATAAATATGATTCCAAAAAAATATTAGTGTACTAAAAATATGTAAAATGTTTAATATTAGATAATATTATTTAAATGTATTCTCATTTGATATATAAAATGTTATATTTCATCCAAATTCAGGACATGTCATCAACCTGATAATTCATTGGGGTTGGTTCCTATGATGAAGGGTTCATTTGGATTATAATATGTAGTTATTTTCTTAAAGAAAAAATCCTAATATTTTTTAATAAAAATAGAATTTTCATTTTTATATTACACATTGAAGGTAAACCATAATACATAGGTTAAAACATATGTTTTGTTGAATTTAATACCCAAGAACCTTTTAATTTAAGTATACTATACGTCCCACAACTATTATGCAGCACAAATCTTATATTTTATAATTAAAATATAAATAAATTATTATTATATTGAGATATTAAATTTCATATGGTAATAATTTTAGGATAATAATGTTGATATAATTTTTGAATATATGTAGTTGGATATTTCATAGATTGTTAGTTTGACTTTTTTCAGAAATAATTTATTTTTGATTGAATAGTGAAAAATATTGTTTCAAGTAATTCACTAACTTTTACATTATCATTTAAATATTATAATTCTATAAAAAAATATGAATCATATTGACGATGCCGAATATAGATAAATAGATATAATGATAAAAATAATTTATTTATATAGTATATATGAATAAAATGTGAGATAAATTAAGATAAATATACATATATTTTAATACATTATTGATTAATCTATACAATTATCACATATTGAAAATTTTATATATTCTATATTATTTGAGTAAAATATAAATTATTATCGTATTTTATAATAAATTTTATCATTTCTCTTCAATTGAGTCCCACAATACTTCCTTAATGAAATATCATATTTTATACTAAACCATATAACATGTGGAAAGGAAAAATATTTAAGTGGTGTGATCAAATTCCTATTAGGTTAAAGCCAAAATAATATATCATTTATGGTTAGATCATACGAATATGATGAAACTTGAAAATGGTATAGGGTCGTTTTAAAAATAACACGAAGCTGTATTAGATGTCTATAATTTATGACGGATTGACATTAAATCTAAAACAATAATTCATATAGAATTATATATGAATAAAATATAATAAAAAATTTGAAACATAGATGATCCAATGAAATATAAAATATTCCTAACATTGAAATTGAACAAATACATTTTCGTAGGATATTATAAGTCTCTAGGTTAAAAATCATGACTTTTGATTTTTTCCAAAAATCACATGATCAATACGTGGATGAAATAAAATAACACTGATCAATGTTTTATGAATACAATTTAATTAACAAAATATTTTTAATAAAATATTTATATATAAGAATTTTTTTGACAAAACAATTTTCCACACATTATATCATGAAATATTACCACTCTCTTTATTGAAGAAAAAATTCCCATTCATAAAATCATTATATCATGTGATATAAAAAATTTACTAATTAATTTCGTTGTGATATAGAACAGAAACCCCCACCTATTATTAAACCATAAATTTTCTTTACTAGAATAATGATATCATTTATACTACCAACATCAGGTAATTGACCCTTTAAAATGAGATAATTATTTTATGAAAACCTAAAAAGATATTTTTTAGTCTAATAGTATAAATAAATAATATGGTTTCATAAGAAAATATTTTAATTGTAACAATTGGAATTTCAATTAATATTTACAAAATTTAAAAAATATTAAAAAATATTAGATAAATTATTAAGAAAAAAAAAGAAATATCCCATTTTGAACTACATAAAAACTATTTATTTAGATTTTATTCTAAATTAATTACATTAAAGTTGATTCAATATTTTAAGAATTACAAATTAAAATTCAAAATGATAATTTTATTTCAAAGAATAACTTTCAAAAATGAATTTTTCTCTAGAAACATTATTTGAAGAGACATAAATATACTAATGACTTATTTCAATACAAAATACATTATAATAAATTTTAAATTAAATAATATATTTTTCAAAAAAATATTTTTAAATAGTTTAAATCATTTCATTTTGTTTCAATAAAAATTATGAATTATAATCTTTTTGGACCCAATTTTAATATCTTTGAAAGGAATATTCATAAAGATGAAGTCTCTAGTTGATTAAAGAAAGAATAAAAGAATATTTTGAAAATGTTTTAACCACGGTATAAAAGAACTAATTTAAAGGCCCCATTAATTTTTTATAAAAAATTTACTTAACATTAAGTAAAACAATTTTCATTAAAAAATATAAAAAAATTGTATCTCAAAAATATATAAAGACTCTATAAAGGAAATAATGTGTAGTTGAAAAAATTAAAAAAATGAAAGTTAAATCATTTTTAATATTTAATATATTCCATTATTGATAAATAATTCATAAAGGGTTTTAAAATTATTAAATTAGAAAAGAGTATGTAAAATTGAAAATTTTGAATAAATAAAAAAATGTTTATTAAAATGATAAAGGTGAATATTGGTGATAGGAGTGAACATGAATATTAAAGGAAAAGATCTCATTTTGAGAAATTTAGAGTTTTTCTTGACATCATTAAATATAATGAAGAATGAAATCGATCAATTTAATACCGTATAAAAAATATTTAAAGGTATTATAATGTAATAGTATAATTTTGTAATACATTATTATTAAAATAATGTCAAAGGGATGTAATTATGACTTAGAAAAAAATTAGAAAAAAATTAGACAAGGAAAATAGTAATGGGATAATAAATATATTAATATAAATGTTTTAAAATATAAATATTTATATTGAACATTAAATACAATGAATAAAATTTAATCGATCATATTATTTATCCAATTGTAAGAATAAACCCCAATTAAATGAAAGTATGTGCATAAAACATAATATTTCATAAATAAAGAATGTTGACATGAAAACCTTTAATATTTATATAATATTTTATTCAATGAAAAATAAAATATTAAATAATATTAATAATGATAAAATCCTAATATAATACTTCAAATATTCATTGTACACATAATAGTAAAAAAATTGGTGTATAAAACAAATCATGCATTAAATAAGATAATATTTAATATGAAGCACATATGTTGGATTTCATTATAGTTGGATGCGCTCTAACAAATTTGTTGCAAAAATTTCTTTTCTAATCCCATATTCAAATTTTCTTTATTTTATTTTTTTAAATTATAATAATTTATTATATAGTTATGAAATATTGATTTCATTATTTTATCATCATAAGTTAAGGATTTTGATTATTTTCTATATGATTTAAAGTGAAATTGTGGATTTCTATAAATTGAATTGAATAAAATAAATCATGGAATGTAAAAATTATTTGATAAATGATATTAATTTTTTTTATATAATATTGTCCCATGATCATTTTAGTCATAATTTATGGAGACTGAATTTATGGAAAGCTTATTTTTTTAATTTTTGATTAAATTTGTTTGGTACATTAATATTATGTCAATTGTTAATATTAAAATTACCAGAATGTAAATTTATAAATTTTTATCATTTAATTATATAAATACTAAGGTTATTGGTATATTATATAATCAAGGCGTAATTTTATATCATTATTCTTGTTTTTTGTTAAACTGTCCAAAATAAGAATAAGCCTTAATCAATGGGTGAGTATGATTTTTAAAGAATTATTTTTTCATTATATAATTATTTTATAAATATATTGAAATTATATTTATATTATTAAAGTTATCAATAATATTTTTAGGGAGTTTTATAATGAATTAAATAGTTGAAATATTAAATGATAATTGCATCACATGTGAAGATAGTGGTCCTTATGTACAGAAGTAAAATGTTTTAATTTTCTATAGAACATGACAAGGGTGGGAAATGGATTATATTTTAAAGATTATAAATCATGATATAAATATAATATTATTTCATTAACACAAATCTTATAATATTACAAATAATTAGGTGATTAAAATGGTACAAATCCGTCAAGTGGGTGGTCATCTTCACATACACATAGACATTTTTTTACTTTTCCAATGAAAAGGGATAAATGATCATATTTCATATTATATATAACTAAAAATATATGATTATACAGACAATTATAAATTAAATGTTTTATAATTGATATGATTTTTTAGAGGATAATGATACACAATAGAAAATAGTGTTCATTAATTAGTAAATGTTATTTGATTTTGAACAATCTCATGAAAATATTCTTTAAAATTGGGTTCTCATGAATTTTTCTCTAATAAATGGCGTATAAAAATGTAGAGAAGGATATTGGGGAATTAAAAAGTAAATATTTTCATGTTCTATTCTAATTTTATAATTTTTATATTATTGTGTTGGATTTCTCATTTTATATGTGAGCATATTAGCATTTTTCTAAAAAATTAATTACTATATATTATTTTATAATCATTTTCTATTGTATGACCTTCCTTGTAAGAAAATGACAACTATTTTGAGATTAAGTGATGATAAGTATCTTATCCCCACATCCAATGTATATTTTTTTGTTAATTATGTATTTTATATATATTTGTCTTTTTATCATAATTTATATTTTTTATTAATATAGTTTTTATAACCATGGAAAGTAATTTTAATGATAAAAATGAAAAGAAACATAATAATTATGTTTTATATTCTTATATAAAATATATAAAAACTTTGAAAATAACTTAATGCTGAGAAAAAATATTATTAGTAATAACAAAAATTATATTTAAAAAACATTACAAGGAGAAGTTTTTAAGCACAAAATCATGTGTATGATAATATTATCAATATTTAGAAATTACAAGAAATAAATTAGTTTTTATTGGAAATATATGAGTAATATGAAATAAAATGTAATACTAATGACAAATATGCTATGTGAAAACATAATTAAAATAATATATAAAAACCAATTTTTATTAAACTACATGATTTCATTAGTATAAAAATATTAAACATATGGTTTCTAAATATAATATTTTTTTATTTTATAGATTCCTCAAGCTATTATATACATATTAATTTTTATTTATTTTAGTATATTTTATTTAAGAGGTATATTGGGTTCGTTTGGGTGAAAAATTTAGAAATAGTATATAACTGGGTAGTGCACAGTTAGTTCATGGTTTGTCGAAACCGTGTGCCAATCCCATCAAACCAGGTGAACCTAAATAGTAGGGATTCACACGACTAGTGCACAATTTGTCAAATACTACACCGTTTTTAGAGTAATGTTACACCCCCACAAGAGGAGCACAGTTGTGGTACATAGTCTATTAAACAATGTTCCCCATCCAAAGAAATCATTCATTTGGTTTTAATTAATCATAAAATTAGACCTAAAAATTTGATACCATGTGGACTTCACTCTATTTCAACAAAACTCAGAAAATAACATGTTCTCTCTTTTATATGTATTTTGAACAAATTCCAAGGGATTTTGACCTCCATTATTGGTGAATCGATGCGCATATTTATAGATATACACCTCCACTAGTATGTCATGTCTTTCCGATTTGATATATCTATTGATTCTTCATCTTTCAAATGAAAGAGAGATGTTTTATCAATTGTTTGTATGGTCTTATATATATATATCTAGATATATCTATTTTGATGGATCATAAACAATTTAATCATGTTTTATGGGTTTAATTGTGGATAAAATTCATCATTATGATTTTCTCTATCCATTAAAAATTGTGGATTTTTTTGCTGGCATATGATAAAAATCATTCCTGAGGTATATAGTCTAATATTAGAATCCCAATGTCTTGATTTTAATTATATTAATATAATTATAGAATTTAAATTTTATTATATGTAATATAATTTTTTAAATTCAATTAATAAATTTTGATAATTATTTAGTTAAGGTATGGTGAATTAGAATAATTAAATAATTAATTAATTTGGGGATATTAGGATTGATTAATTTTATAATTTAATAATTTAATTAATTAATGGGATATTTTTTATTATGATATTTATTGAGTTTGAATAATTAATAGTAAAATTATTTATGGGAAATTGGGATTGTTGAATTCTATAATTTAATTATTTAACTAAATAATGTGTATTGTTGTTTTTATGAAATTGGTGGAATTAGAATAATTAATTGTTGATTTGATAATGGGATATTTATATTTTGTTATTGGATTAAATAATTATTGAATTAATTAATCATAATTGGTATGATTGTGAAATTGATGAAAATGGATTAATTAATTATTGAATAAATTAATAGTTATTTTGATTGTGGTATGTGATAAGAAGGCTAAGGGTGAATTGACGTGCATAATGTGACATATGTGATATATGTGTTTTTGATATATTAATTTGTGGGAAATTTCATGCTGCATAAAAATACTATAGTGATAAATTCATTGTCATTCGTTTGTGGGACATAGTCCATTTTTTAAAAATGCCATGGTGATGAATTTATTAATAATCATTACTGTGACATGGTTTGATAAATTAAAAATTCATAGTGATTAAATAATTGTTCAACATGTGTGGGAAATGTTCTGATGAATCAAAATCCCACAATATTGAATTGATTTATAAATGTGTGCGAGACATGGTCTATTCTTTCAAAATCCCAAAATGATAAATCAGGTGTGGGATAACAAACAATTCTCTAAATACCCACAGGTTGTTAGACATGATTTTTTACACAAATGGGTTTTCATTGTACTATGGTTCCATGTAGACATTATATGATTTAATGTGGTAATTAATGAGAAAAATGATTTTGTGATGTGGGTTAGACACTAATATGGGCCGAAGCATGAACTGTGAAATGGATGTCCAGGGTAACCCTATAGTTTATTTGTTTATTTATCAAATAGTTAAAAATCTGAAAAAAAAAATATTATATTATTTATTGTAATTTATTAGTTATACAACATCATTTACTATTTTTGACTGGAAATTGTTTTATTCAAAGTTGGTGGTGGACTGATCTGTTTTAATTACACCATACTCAAGCATCTTGATTGGTACCCAAATAGATATCACGATTGAATGAATTGTTAAAAAAATATCAATAAGTTAGAAGGATGAGTGAGTATATAGCATGGATAATGTATCCAATCATGGTGTTGGGAACCATTTTTAGTATATTACATTATGAATTTTTATTGTCCACATGTCACGTACTTTTCCTGATATATCAATTGTTTTTGTTTAGTCATTATATTCCTATTGTATTTATCATGTGATATTAGTATTTTCAAGTTATTATCCTTTATATATAATGGTGTTCTACTTTGATAAAAGGGTATAGTATTCCTATGATCAATATTGAACATTTCTACTTGTCTAGATCCTCTAACACATGGGGAGGAGCTCTTGAGGTCATGGGACAAACCATATTAGGGAAATAGTGGGTGGAACCTAGGTCGGAGTTATAAAAAGTTGTATCAATGGTCTTTTATTTTATTTTTGTTTTACATAGTATTTTATAATGGTATACATGAGAATATGATGATTTGGTCATTGGTTGAGAGCTTCTACATGGGAAAATCCAACCCATGTATGGGGGTAAAATCCAAAATCTCGTAGATGGATTTTTTATGGATATGTGTTGTTAGATTTGATGTTATTTTACCTCAAGTGATGAACATGTTGTGTGATTTGGTTATTACTTTTTGGTTTTATTGTTATTTGAAAAATTTCATCATATGGAAGATGATTTTATATACATTTATTATTATAGGCATGCAATATTTATTGTGACATGAGTCATTTTAGCCATGAAAGGGAAAAAGTTTATGGGTAAATGGTTGAAATTGGACTATTTTTACATTCATTTGTAATTGAACTAATAATATTTACTAATATGAGCTCAAAATTTAAAATAAAATTATGAAATAAGTAAATACATTTTTATCTAATTATACATGATCTATTAGAATGTATTAACCCTTTTTTACCCATGACCTAGATGTTAGATGGTTAAGTCTAGTGATCATACCTTTGTTTTGACAGTGTGAGAGGGTTTGGGGAAATGACATTTTACAAATTTTGTGAAACCCTCTTTTTAAATGTTTTATATCTGTGTTATGCATCCAAGGATGGGAATTTTGAATTATAGATATGTTTTTCCATGATGACGCTTGATGGGAGGATGAAAAGAGGACATGGGTATAGATGATCCTTTGGTAGTGGAACTTTAGGAACTAATAGTGTCATGTGAATAAATATAAAAGTAGTATCATGAGAATTCATTTGGATCTTGTTGTTTGTGGAGGGAGAACAAGTGGTGGTTCTAAAGAGTATGCATTACCTGAAAATTGAATTTTAATTGCATCACCATTTGAATTTGATTTGAGTTGGTGGACCTGAGGTAGCTGAGTTCTAGATTGATTCCATCCAGAATATAACTAGCCTTTTAGATACTTTTATATGGAGCATGGTAATGTTGGTTTCTTATATGTTATGTGAATTAGTGAAGTGCTAGTAGGATCTTATAGCCTGGACTAGATAGGCTGGTAGTATGGAATGAAATTACTTTTTGGACATTTTCCTCGGGAACTATTATTAAGAGAAAATGATATCAGAGACATCTACAGATATATCAGTATTGATTGAATCTATGATAGAGAGTTAGTGATGGAGTACTATATAGAATAATAGTGTGTAAGGGGATCTACTACACCATAAAATTCTTGCAGTTGGAGTACTACTATTTTTGTTGGAATGTGTACTAGATGAGGTGATTCATGGAAAGAGTTCTCATATCTATAGAGTTGTGAAGCCGAGGAAACTCAAACTATATCACATTGAAAATGTAATGGGATATTCATGTCATTCAGCATATAATCTTGGATAGAAATGGAGAACCATTTATGGTTATTGTTACAATTCCTATAGGTTATTTAATTTATTGATTCTTTTTGATAATAGTTAAACTCATTACTTTATTCACTAATAACTTGTTAATGTTTTGTGTCTAGATGTGGAGTATTTTAGTGGTGTGCTTATTATAGATACACATTTTAGTGTATAATCTAGAGAAATATTTTTGTAAAAAGGGTTTTCTATCAAAATTATTATTATAATTTTCTTTGGGATCCTTATATTTTAGAAATGTAAATCATACACCTAATTTGGGGTATACTAGGGTTAATATCATATAGAGACACCATTGATTATTACCATTGGAGAGTTACCTTTACATATCTTCATATTGAAAAATATATTCACTCTGGATAGTGTGATATCCAAGATGGGCGCTTAGGGCTAGTTCATTAGTAATATGGGGAGATTACATCCCAAGGTTCTATTATGTTGCTAGATAATGGGGGTGTGAAGTAGGATGTCTTTCCATAAGTAGTTGACTAGTTACAGGATGTATTTACTAAAAACTTCTTAGGATTTCAACCAGATATGGATGTCAAATTTACAATTAACTCGTGCCCAGGGTTTATCCAGTTTTTATTCCTCCATACAGAATGGAACCAACAGAGCTTCTGGTGGTCAATAGTAGATTAGAAGATTGATGGATAAGGGATTCATCCATCTTAGTATATATAATAGGGGTTCTCCAATAATCTTTTCAACTAATTATTATATGAATCTATGCTTATGTGATGACTTCCATATATTGAAATTGATATCTATAAAGAACGGGTATCCCCTTCAATATACCTATGATATTTTTAGACCATTTTAGGGGAACATTTATTTTCTTCAAGACATAACTGAGATAAAGGTATCATCAGTTGAGAATTAAACATTATTCTATACTAAAGAACACATTCAGATATAGGCATGTCCTATATGAGTTTGTTATAATTCCATTTTGGTTGCTGAATATAGAAGTAGTATTTATGGACATAATGAGCATAAAATCCAACCCATGCATGTATCAAATTTTGTATTAATTGTGGATGAAAACATAGTGTACTTGATGGCACATGATGGGCTTTCCCAATCTCTTGAAATCATCTTGAGTACACTGAGGGATAATTATGTATACGCCAATTTGTCCATGTGTTGGTTTTGTATTTATTGGTAAACATCTTAGGTAATATCATCTCATATGGAGTGTCATTGGAGGCAGACCAATGTTAGGGAGTGGTTTTATTTGAGAAGCCCAGAAATATTTTTTATATCTACCATTTTATAGTGTTGGTGGGATATTATTAGTGAATAAACTATGAATATTTCTGATCGGAAGCACTGTTTCTAGATTGAAAAAATTGGAATAAAATTTGAATGGTATGGAGCATGTGACTAATCCTTCTATGAGTTATATAAGTTGATAAAAAAGCATCAATCTTAATCACACCTATGCTAATTGTTGAGTAAATAGTGTTTTCTGATTCATTTGGGATTGGGAGTGGAAAATTATTCATTTTGGGATATCGAATTGTTGTATATGGGTCTCAATAATTGAGGCCACATGAATGGAAAAACCCTATGAATGGCCTCAAATTAGATATATTGGTTTATGATTTTATGTGTTGCTGACAATATCAATTGGGTGAGAAGTTTACTTTGTATAATGATTATAATATCGTAAAGTATATCATTTCACTATGATACATGAATAATAAATAGATAATATGGGTTCTGTATGTGAATCCATTTGACATCGAACTAGGTTATATTTACCAAAAAGGAAACAATGTTGTTGACGGAATCAGCAGGAAAACACAGACTCATGTATTTTAGGATTCTAGTGGTGTGTGGAGGATTATTAAATTATTGGGTTAGATACATGTTGTGGTTTAGGATATATTTCTTTAGATGAAACATTTATCAGTTTCAACAGAGTTTACAACATTGAACCACATTATATATTGATAGTATGAGGATCTAGAGTGTTTTTCCTCAAGATAAACCCTTGCATGTAGAGAGACAACTTCAGATTAGACCATTGATGAGGATGAGATCATTTATGTCAAGAATCAGGTTTTTGTTCAGAAGAGCATGTTGGATGATATGATGCCTGAATCTTACTCATCAAACTAGGTAGCACATTCATTTCTTCCCAAAATGTACCATGACTTATGATTAATGTATTAGTGGATATTCTTGAAAAAGGAGTCTTAAATCAGTATATGACTTGTGTTTTTTCTTCACACATCAAACATGGATTGAAGAAGGTTCTTTGTACATATGATTTATTGATTAATGGTTTCTAACTAGATTAATGTGGGATTTTAGAATGTAATATATAGGTCCTTATGGATATGCATCAAGCATGTGTCCTAGACTATGGTGTTTATTGGAATAAGAACCCCACTTCAGAAGAGCTCTCCTATAATTAATACTTATAGAAAAAAATATAAAAGACACCATATGAGGTTATTTATATTAGCCCCTAAAGATTACTTCTATGTTTTATGGAGATAGTTGAGTCATAGCTGATAAGACAATGTCCCATGCAAGAGACATCCGAGCATGTTTAGTTGATTTATAATGGGTTGGCTATCTCTTAGATTAGATGGATGTTGTATATTGATAGATCTCAAGAACCCCTAGAGTTTTTAGTTGGTGATCATGAATTTCTGCAAGCTTCGCCAAGATTTGGTTGTCGTGTGATATAATGATAGAGAAAGGTGGTTCCCAAGATTGCATAATTTTTTGAGGTTGTGGATAGGATCGGTCTGGTGGCATATTGGTTGGCTCTTTAATAGAGGCATTATTCTATAAATTATGTCTTTTTTCACTACATTGGCGGTATCACCCCAACCCATGTCATATGATCGATGAGGATGATGTTCAGTTTGATAGAGATGCATTATTTGAGGGGAATATAAATCATGTGATGGATAAAAATGAGAAATTGTTATGGGAAAAGACTCTGTTGATTGTTCATTTATTGTGGAAGTAATTGTGAGTTAAAAAGGAAACATTTGAATGTGAAGAGGACATGTGAGCTTATTGGCCTGATCATTTTGAATGGAAATCATAGAGATTTGTGGAAGTACATCTTATCGAAGATCTTTTTTAATGTGGTGAGATTATAATATCCCACCCTTTTATGGAGATTTCATGAGATTAAAAACATGTATTATTTTGAGTATATTTTCTACGGGTGGAAACTTTGGTGCCTTTGGGTGAAATTTGAATAAATTTGGAAATACATAGTCTAAGCATGGTTCTTCTATAGTTTTCCCAAACCATATGAATCAAACTATTGGGGATTTACAAGGCTGGGGAATATTTTTCAATCCTTATTCTATTTTAAGAGAAACCATGCCCCCCATGAATTGGTGAACAATTAATGAAACAAATTTGGGAAACATTGCGGCTTTTCTCATGATACTATTCACAATGTATTAATTATTCTACAATTTTCTATTTAATATTTGAACCCCAAGAACATAAATATATTTCATCCCAAATTTACTATAATCAGGTTCAATCACATTCATAGGACCCTTGATGAAATAAAAGGGATCCAAACCTCCATTCATGGTGAATAAAAGGGTGGATTATCCAATATTAACCTCCATGTGAATGTGGACTCTTCCTAATTAGATATATCTCTTTCTCAGTCAAATTTCAAGAAAAAATAAAGTTATTTTATATAATATTTACAAGGCTTCATATTGAGACCATGGTTTTATAAATAATAACCCATTTTATATATTTTTTCTTGGATTTCATTCAAAATCTCATTCTCTATGGATGGTTTGACCAATCTGTTTCATATTTTGGATATTTATGAGGGTGTGTATTCGTCATCAAGCTTCTTGTATATCCTCTATTATTCTAATCCCAATTTCTTGACATTTATTTTGCGTATTAAATGGAATAACTCGTATTGGCTGATTTGAAATTGAATTCTTTAAATTGAATTAATTAATTTTATTAATTATTTATTTAGGGGATTCTTAATTTTAGTAATTAACAATTGAAATAATTATGGGATATTGGGATTATCGAATTATGTTAATTAATTATTGAATTAATTAATGGTAATTTTTTATATTATGCAATTAATTGAATTGAATTAAATAATTTTTTATTTATCTATGGGATATAGGTATTTTTGAATTTTTTAAATAAATTTTGAATTAATTAATATGAATTTTTATGATTATAAAATTTAATTAATTTTAATAATTAATCATTCAAATAAGTAAGGGATATTATAATTATTCAATTCGATAAATTAATTTATGAAAAAATAAATTTGTATTATTGTAACTATGAAATTGATTGAATTAAATTAATTAATTATTAAATTAATTAATATATGTTTTGATTATAAATGTTATAGGAATGATATTGTTGAATAACCATGAATGACCTGATATATGTGTGGTTGATATATTCGTGTGTGGGACACAGTCAACTACATCAAATGAACATGGTGGTAAATTCATTGATATTAATTTGAGGGATATGGTCTTCTATATCAAAATCCCATATTGAGGAACTTATTGATATATGTGTGTAAAACATGGTCTAATGAATCAAAATCTCATAGTATTGAAATGATTGATAAACTTGCGAGGGACATGATGTACTACATCGAAACCCCATAGTGGTGACATGACTGATAAATATGTGTGGGACACAATCTACTGTGTCAAAATACCATAGTGATGAATTGATTGATAGACTAAGAGTGGGATTGGGAATGGGGCTCGAAATACCTATAGAGTATTAGAAATGAATATATACACCCATGAGTTGGAATTGGACTATGTTTCCATGTGTTCATGATATGATTAAATGAGATGATAAATGATAACCACAGTATTGTGATGTGGAACTTGCTGTAAAACAGGATGAAGTATGTATTGTTATTTGGGTGTTCTCAGGATCACAGTGGTTTATCTGGTTATTTAAAGTGTTATTGAATATTAGATAAAATCTCCAAATTTTTCATTCTACATTTTTATTTATACAGATATATACATTGTTATTGACTAGAGTTTGTTTTAGACATTATTTGTGGCGACATATCGTGTTTTACTCAAACCCTACTTGGGATGCCTTATCAGTACCCATATATAATTTCATTGTTACAGGACATGATAATGTCCATATCCATATGTTATATCGCTGATTCGGGAGATACTTGTATCATCTGGTTATTTGGTTATATAATATAGTAATTATTATTTATTTAGGATTTTATGATGCTTTGATAAAGAGGTTATATTTCCCAATGATTTATATTAACACAAAAAACTATTATTATACCTATGGAATATAGAGAGTCACCCCTGATGTCTTTCGATCAGATGGATTAGGGCACCAGTGAGTGGCTACCGAGTTGGGATCTAATAATAAATTTAAAGTAGTTATTTTAAAATGATAATTTTACTCCTTATATATTTTATTCTTAAATTATTTTAAGTTAATGAATAGGTTATGTTAATGTTGATAATTATATTATATGTGGAGAATGGTATTTTTTCAAATTAATAAAAAAAATGAATTTTTACAAGAAAATATAAATAGTTTATCATATGATAATATTTCAATGAATATTATAAATTTAATTTAATTTTTTAATATTCAAATTGATAAATTTCTGAATTTATAATATAATTAGAAATATAAAATTTATCAAAAAACTATTTTTATGCGGACAATGATTCTATTAGAAATTAAAAATTAATAATAATATCTATTCTCACTTTTCAATTAATTTATATTAATTAATTTGTTAATATAAAAAATATATCGTGTCATCATTGATATATAATTTATCTTGTACTTTAAAATAAAAATAAATTATCTATAAAAGTATAATTTTTCTTAAAATAATTTTTTCTCTATAGATTTATATGAATGTAATTAAATTTCATTAATAGTATTTATGAAAAAATGTTAATTTTTTATAAAAAATTTTATACTGTGGAATTCACTATTTATATATTTAAATTAAATTCAATCAACGGTATGATTACAAAATTTTTGTCATTCATTTTGGTTTATTTTTTCATATGAATTGAGCTATTCAAAATAACGTATTCAAAAAGGGTTTTACAATTAACATGCTATTTTTGAGCATTTTTCACCACCAATTACGAGTTTATGGAGTAATATAAAGTCTGTATAATTTTTTTGTAGAAACCCTTGTTTTTTAATTTGGAACCAATGTAATATATTTCCTTTAAAATAACATCTTTAGTTAATTTTAATTAATAGTAAAAATTCTCTATTAACTTTTTGATGAATACCAATGTCATAAAACAGTAATTATTATATCTATAATTACATAAATTCACTGTAGTTGAGTTATCTACCTCATTGTTTTCTAAATTATATTTTATGGTCCAAATAACATTTTTTCTAAGATTTTATTTTTCTCTAATTTTCCATACCTATAATACAATTTGTTTTTTCCACTATTATAAATTAATTTATATAAAATAGTTTAAATATGTATGTTTATAATAAATAATATTAGGTAATCTGTTAAGATTATATATCTGGGTTTTTTGGTGACCCATGTAAATATGTATAATATCTTTATTCATGTTTCTATTAATCAATTGAGAATTATGGTTAATTAATTATATAAGTGTTAATACCTATTAATATTAAAATAAAAATTGTGTATTCCATATCCATATTAAGAGAACTATATAAAAATGATAGTAAAAATTAATAATACCATAGGGTAGATTACAAAGAACCACCGAACTCAAATTTGAGTAAAATACATTCAATATCACCCGAATGATTTTTTTGAGTCCACTAAATCCCATTTTTCCATTATAGATCACTATAATTTAATATAAATTCACAATAATTCAATATTTATTATATATATATATAGATAAATCAAATTTAATAAAATTGGATTAATAAATATATTACCAAGAATGATTATAACACCTGTTGAAGTAGGCATTAGACATCCACACCTTACATTAACCATAACCAATCATCCAAGAAGGGTCTATTACACACATCCCACATCATTCATATAAATATTTCTATCATGTAGAAAAAAGGGAAAAAATATATAACATATAAACCTTAATTTAAATAAATAGAAAAATTTACCATCATTGAAACACCTTTCAATGGAAAATGTTTTGTTATAAAAAAACCAATATCATTTCAAGTAAAAATAATTATCATTTAGAATTATTTCAATTAATATCATATGGAATTTTAATCTAATTCATTAGTTTAGATGTATAAAATGATTAATCAATGATAAACGTTAACATGAGAATAATATTAATGGAATATTGAGATATAAATAATTTCTATATATAATACATACTAATTGGATTCATTCATGATGATTCATAAATGATACATCACAACATTCTGATTATGTATTACAATATTAAGAAGAAGTGTATAATCTCATATGGATTCACCAATGAAGCTAGATCTAAATCCAATAAATCTAAAAAATATGACATCATCCCCATATTTAAAAATATCATGTAGATCCTAGGTCACTTTTACATGGATTAAGATAATTTCTGCCAAGAAAATAAATAATAGAAGGAAATAAAGATAATAAAATTAATTACTATGATGTGAGGTGATAATATCCACTAAAGATTCACTATAATAGAGAGGAAATTCTTTTTGGAATCCATTCGTGTCCATGGGTTCCATAGTCGTGAATAAATGAATGAATAAAAAATTAACATTATGGATTGATGTAAATTTAAATATCATTTGAAGCATTAATTTCATCCATTCCTGGTTTGGTCATACAAATTTTCAAACTATGCACTAGTGATGTTTGTTTAACAAATATCATATGTATCTAAAACAATTTTTTCTATTGGTCTCACAAACAACATGCAAAAAATGTTCTTTTCCCCAAGTGGATATAATTTTGTTTTTTATGTATATACCCACTGTTTTACATTATATAACACCATTTTTATATAGACTTAATTCATTTTTTTGGGAGAGAATCATAGTTTCCCCTAACCAAACACTAATAGTGGATCATTTAAAAGTGATTACAACATTATAAAAATCACCGTAGTCTAACACTAAAATTATATAATACCAAACATGAAATAGGAAAATGAAAAAAATAGATAAATTCAATTTTTAATTTACACATGTAATTAAATGAATCATTAAATTCTCCCAAACATAAGACTTATTATATATATCTTGTTGTGGAGTCATATGAAAAATGTATTCTTAATTATATAAATCTACATCCACTAGGAGGTCTCTTCATTCCATCGACAAGTTCTATCTCAATGAATTGAGGTTGTCATTATTTAAGAATTTCTATTATTCTTCCACTAGGTGACTTCAATAACTACATCATAAAAAAATCTATAAGCACATTTTCCTACAATGTATAGAATATTATCACTAAATATATTCAACATTATAAATAATCTTTCCCATGTCCAATTTATTTGGATGAACCGAGGTTCTCCTCATAATATAGATAACTATCAAAAACAAGATTATGTTAGTCCAACAACACTTCTAGTATATAATAGCACAATCGTGATTGATCAATTACTAATATAGGTTAAGAGTTTTTATGAAATCCAAATTCATTATCAAAAAATTTAACACTTTAGAGACCGAAAAAACGCAAAAAAATTACATACATTAAATGATCTAACTAATTCAATAAAAACTCAATAAAACATAATACTGAGAGGATGAAGTTGTTTTTACCAAATATATTCAAGTTAATGTTGAAATATTATTTGGTATATTTCATATCATTTACCTACAAAGGTTTCTAGCAATAATAACAGACTCTCCACAATGTAATCAATGAAAATTCATTGAGTCTTGGAGGAATTTTCAAATATATCATATATCCTTACCAATTTCCTAACCGATATAAATGGAAATAGAAGGATAATTCATTAACCTCTTCCACCACCCACAAGGATCCCAACCATGACTTAATATATGAATAATCTAACTCCAACCTGTATGAAATTATTTCCATCTTAGTCAAATCCTTCATATTCCCTTAAAGCATCATAAATCTATATCAAACATCTGAAATATGTTATGCTACTAGACACTCAATGATCAAATAAACCCATGTCATAAAAATAACTATTATTTTCCACTAGTCGGTCATACACAAACAAAACCAATTAACATAGTAGTGGATATTTCAAACATGATTGGTCATTGTTTACTACAATGTGAGTGTTAATATTTTTCTCCCCATATAACATACATTAGTGAACCCTGCCTAACTAGTCTATCACATCACTAAATGAATAATATGATCATATTTTCTTAATAGATATCAATGTGCTTACATGTGGATGGAATACATGGATTAGTCAGAATGTAGTCCAGTGTACCAGTGATCCATTATTTACATACATGATATTCCATTAAATCATAGTTATAGATTATGAATTTCATCATAGACTGGGAACATCCCATCTTGAATGAAGTTAAATTATGAAATGTATCATATATAAAATAAAAACAATGGTTTTCTAAAATATGGTACATGGACAACTGTTGATGTCATGCATCACCATTGATACATATCCACAAAAAAACCTTTAGTCGTCCAAGCCATGTGACCTTCATTCCAAACAAACTTATTGTTAATAGAAACAGTCCCACAAAACTAAAATAATTAGTGACATACTAAAACTATATCTTTTATTTTTATATTTAGAACCATAAAAGTATCATTAGTTCTCTTGCCACCATATTTCCATAGGTTTAACCAACCTTAGGCCCCCATTCCATGTCTTATCATGTCTTTATTATTTCTAAAAATGGTATGATTGATAAAATATTTACACTAAAAAGAGTGATTTTTTTAAAATCCATGGACCACTTGGCCCATACTATATTCATCCTTTGATATCCCAAGTATAAATCACTAGTTCATATACATGATTAACTCCATATATTTTAATTATAAAGGAAACTATTTTCCATCACAATTCACCATGTATTATGCATCAGATAAGTGTTTTTTGGGATACTAAGCATCCACACATCCTATACCAACCAAAGGGATATATTAATAGGTTAAGTAAAATCAATTAAATGTGATTTTCATTTCAATTCAACATTAAATTAACACCATTGGATTGCAATTGATGAATAAAACATCAATGTTATATAAAATCCAATATTTTATCACAAGGACTACTAATATCGGTAATATATACTCCATTATTGAATTAATTGATAATGACCATACCTGAATCCATCTGTGGGTTACTAAGATGAATTATTAATTCCACCAATGAAAATATCCATTAATAGAATATCATTAAATAACATTTCATAATGAACACCCTATTTGGGTTACTCCCAATAATCATGATGTACTAGGATATGAGAAACTAGATTCACAAATGGAATATCGCACAAACGTACACAAAAGACACATAGGGTTTTAATATGTGTCATAACTCAAGGAATTTTTTCCAGGAAGATCTCCATATACATTCTATAATGTAGTTTATCTTAGACTCATAAAAGGCTATTAGAACCTATTTGGATAAACATAATTTTATTATTTTATAAAAACTAGTCTACCATATCCATAGTTGGAAATTTTTTATAACTAGACCTTATATAGTGGAGAAATACATTTTGTTCATTAATAGGGTCCTTAATGCATAATAATTACATAAAAAGGAATACTACACCACCCATACATATACAGATAACATCATCATCATTTTTATTATTATTATCACCATATTTTTCTTAGTCATTTTTTGGGGTTCACCATTTCATAGTCTCACATGACATTCAAATAGGGGTAGACATTAATAGGGGTTCAATATATTAGAATTTCAGAAAGGGATCATATGTGAAATATTGAATAAGTTTTTCTCACCAAATCATCTATGTCTATAATCATCAGTACAATCCCATGTGATCGACCATTAAGAAATGTAATATATGTGATCAATGTCTAAAACAATGTATTTTAGGATATAACTCTCTTCTAGAAATACACACCACAATGAAAACCCATGTCATCAATCGAAAAAAATAATAATCAATCCTTTACCATTGTAGGATAAAATAAATCCCATCTACCGTAGTCAATTGTGGCATATAGAACTTTTGGAAATTATTTCCTGAATGGTTGATTTAATTAATTATGACATAAGGTTCATCAATTAATTTAAAAATAATTACATTAACAAAGAATTAATAATTGATTCATTGTTTCCCAAGGTGGACATCCTCATACCTTAGTCTAATGATTTGGAATATTTCTTAGGGTATACTAATTAGAACTACCAAACTATAATGGACTCTACTCCATTCATGAAAATGGAATCAAATTTCTAGAGTCCCTAAAATTCAACTCATACTTCATAGATATCTATGAGGTTATTCTCATGTACATTATTTTAAATAAAATTATTTATTACTAAATAATAACTAATTACATATATATAATAAAATTAAATGAAATGGGGAATCAATATCATTACATATTACTTTCAGTATACCACTATATTTTTGGAACCCCAACCAACCATTCATGTTTGGATTGTTATGTTCCTCTGCCATCATTTAATGAAAAATCCTAGTCATCAGGTGAAGAAAGTCTATTTTATAGTATCTAAATAAAAACCATTGAAGTAAATAAAAAATTAAATGTAACATAGTTTCAATTATATATAATGGAATTCATTTTTTGATCAATATATTCTATGTCCTTTTTAATCCAATGAAACTTTATTCTCCAAAAATTATACTATGAACTAGTGGACTTGTCTTCCAATTCTTAAATCACGATCTATTTGTTGATAAATCAATGATCAATGTGACTAAGTGAATTGGATTCAATGATAATTGAGACAAAAAACATGATCTAGGATATTCAAAAGGGATTCATTAATAGTGAATTGAAAATTTATCCATCCCCACATGTGGATGAAATTGATATGATTGAAGAATATTGGATGATATTTCCCAGATTTTTCAATGGAGCTAGATCAGGGGCTTATCTATTGAAAATATATCACATATCATAAGATTCAACAATATTATATTTGATCTAATTTTATGTCATAATATTGATGTAATGATCTTACATGTATATAATGAGCAAAAATAGACGATGAACATATAATTAATTCTAATGATCTGATCTCACTATATAAATCATGAACACGCCTGGAATAGGAAATAATACATTTTGAAATTATGTGGAGTATATAGTTTTGATTGGGAATAAGAAAATATAGAAATATTTTTTATTTATGTTGATTAATGTAAAGTTAATAAAAATTCCTATCCAGAATTCGATGTTCATATATTTTTACAAATTGATCACCAACAATGTGAGGCCACTACCTCTCCATGGAAACAATAATGGTTTGAAATAGATTTTTTATATCATGTGGGAACTACGTTTTTGGGAACATGAGTGCAACATTTATATTTTCAATTAAGGAAAATGATTATTTTTTAAAAATCCATAACTATGTTTAACTAGGTGATTTTATCTTTATCAAATATATTTCCTTAGGAAGACCTCATAGATTCCCCTAATCATGCACAATAAATTTTTCAATTATGAAGAAATATAAATTATCTCTAAATATATCCGGATTAATTAAAATCATCATATAAACCCCCAATTCACCCCATGAAGCATATTTTCATTCAAAATTTTTCAAATATTTTGACTTTTAATTTTGTAAATAGTTACAAGTATCTCTATAAATGAAAATATATGGTGTCTTAATTTTTTTCAATGAATATTATCCAACGAAAAGATATATATTCCGGCCTGGAATATTCATGTATATTTCTTCCCATTCAACTCACTATTATTATATATGAATCAAAAGAAATAGAAATAAATATTTATGTAATACTAAAGTTTTTTTATTCTAATGATACATCCTTTTTTCAACTCCCTTCATTCTAATGGAAAATAAAAGCAATGATCCTCTATATATGGAGACAACATTCTCTATGAAGAAAACTATTTTATTTTTCATCACTAACCTAAATGAAAAGTTATATTTATGGATTTAATGAATATATATGATTCTTATGATATAATTATGGTATTATTAATATAATTTTCTTTGTTCTTTTCACTTCTTCTATTGATAAAGGGAAACATAACCAATGTGTACAGGGGAACTACCGCCTTCAAAAAATGATGTGTTCAATTTTTCATCACATCCATTCATGGTGTGGTACATTTTTTTACTATATATAATTATATATAAAAATTTATTATATAAATAAGGGTATGAAATTATTTATCAAAAATAGATTTATTATATTTTATTTAGTTAATATCGATAAATTACTCGAAAGAGGATCATCATATATTTCATCATCAAAAATAAAATCAAAAATTTTAGTGGAATCATGTTATAAAATCATAAATACATATGTAATATAAATTAAAATACCATGAGTTTATTTTATTAATGATATTTTTATCATTTAAATTAGTTTGACATCTCCATTAATAAACATTGATGAAGATTAAAAAATTATCGATACCAAATGATGAAAATATTCATTAACTAACAAGTAATTTGTTATTAAATGATTATAGTAAAATAATATGAAAGGAAATAGATGTGAATATATTCCCAGAAAATTTCATGATGATATATATGTATATTATATAAGAGTTTTAAATATTTATTATAGTAAATAGTGAATGGAAATTGATTATTTTTAAAAAAATTGTTGAGAAATTTTCTACACTCAATAATTGATTTATACATTATTCATAAATTTTTAGTAAGGGTAGATATAAAATATATAGATCTATGATCATTTGAAATTTTAATATAAGCATAAATATATGTGATCACGAACATAACATTGGAACCCCATGCCTTGCCTACAATATAACATAAACAAGAGTCATGGAATAAAATTTTTTCATTTCTAAAATTATATCCCCAAGAGTGATACATCACCATGAATATGTCATCAAATATGATATCCTATCATATTATAATTTACAATAATATATATATAAAAATAATTCCATATGTCATGATTTATTATAATTATCATCAAAAAAGGAGATATGGACTTATCAATAATTTTCTACTGTGGAATAGGACACAACTGATTCACATGTTGGATCAATACACTCTTTTTACCATTGTATATAAATCCCATTAAATTGTGTCCTATTTTTACCTCATGGGATATAGAGATTTAACCAGTTAAAGGTGTGATATATATGTCCACCCATCTTTCTTAATAACATATCCACCTTTACTAGCGATAATGTAACCGCTATAATGGGTTATGACATTACCATGATCACATAATAAAAACCATAAACGTGTGTGCCTCAAGATCCTAAATCATTCACCCAATAATGTCCCATGGAAATAAATGGGTTTCATAAACATTTAATCAGAACATAAAAAAAAAGAAATAAGATTATTTATAATTTTGTAATTTTATCAATGAATTTCCCCTAGAAGAAGAAGAAAGAATCATAATATTTTTATAATGATATATCCTGTTTAAGATAAATAGATTTTAAAAACATATTGACATCATAATCATAAACAATCTAGATAAGGAATAAGAATTGTATAATCTCATCAAATACCCAGTAAAGAATAAGTAACATCAAACGATTTCATCATAGATGGAACATTATTTTTAGATATAAAATTGAATATTTCATGAGTAAAATAACATTAATTTGATAATAAATTTCATAGAACTAAAAATTCATAATTTAGTTTTGTAATTATTTTATTTTAAAATAAGCATTAATAAATTTATATTAATATTTTAAATTAATTTAAAATTTTTATAGAGAAAATATCATATTCATTTTGAAATGAAAATTTTAAAGCATTAAATACCATGATAATAGTATACTATTAAAATAACCATGAGAACATATAATATTATAATCCAAGAAAATATTTTTCATTATGTTGGGAAATTATGTTCTTGATATAAATGTTAAAATAATGTTTCTAGTGAAATTATTAGAAAAATACAATCCTTCATTGTTTGGATAAATTTTTTAAGGTTATGTTAAAAAAATTGTATAAAGTAAACCATTGGTAAATAATTATTTGATAAAAAATTTATTATTTAAAAAATTGATATAATATTTGTAGAATATGATTTTTTATGAAAATGGATTTCTATCTGAAAAACAACAATGTTAGTTTTCATTAAAAAAATTTCTGTTGAAATTATTAGTAAATAAAGCGAGAAAAATCAAGGGAAATCATTTATTAGATTTAAAAAACATTTTATTATAGAATTCATTAGTTACCAATGGTTATGATCATAATATTTAATCATTGGAAAAATAAACATAATTAATTAGGTTAAACGATGATATTGCATCATAAATTACTTACCATATTGGTATTGTTTGTGATATTAACACCATGAAAGTGAGATCCTAATTTTGTAATGTAAATTCCAATAATGTTAATGATAATTATCATAAAATAAAACCAAGGGAAGTATATACACCATAGAAAATAATCATGTAGTGAATATGGCCCATTACCCACATAAAATGCAATTGAGAAAGAAATCAATTAACAATAATCTCAACATCATTAATACACATTAAAACCTACATTATATTAAATATATGTTTATTTTTCATCTATATCATATCAATATATATATATATCATACCATGTATGATATAATTATTACCTTTTATTACCCATGTATTAAAAATTCCTTTTTAATGTTGGGTTTTAGGCAATCACTGCTTCATTTTTCATGTATGTTTTGATTTTTAATTTTTTTAAACCTACATTAATAAAGGTAAAATATAATCTATAATTTTATCCATGATATTAATTTCATATATATTAATAATATAATTATGTATTGTTAATAATAAAATTTTGAGATATAAAATAAAATACATCGTTAATGGAGTTAGTAGGATGTATGTACACAACAACGTTGCTTCGATTTTAACGATTGAATTGAAGAATGAACAGAAAATATTATTTTATCATTAAATAATATTTTTTATTTCATATATATCAAATATGTTCATTAAATAAACAAATATTACCTTACACATAAATTTGGATGAAAGATGATTTCTTTAAAAGGCAATAGTCTGTCGTACATAGGAACGAGACTATTACATTCTGATGAAAATAAAGGAATGATGAAACAAGTGATTTAATGATTAAATTTGATTTATGATATAATTAAAATAATATATAACAAGTTAACTTATCATTATATCGATTTGTTAGAGGTTGTGATGGAATAAAAATAACATTAGTTCGTCAGGTGGTAGTCTAGCATACACTCGAATGATTATTTTGTTACCCATCTGATAGATGTTGTGGTGGATTTATATTATAAATTTAACATAAAAAATATCATTATTTTTCATATAATTTTTGTATAATATAATAATAATTGAATAAAAACTTATATATTTGAATGGATAAATAAAATAAAATTCTCGATTAGGGATGTTACATATTCTTTAGAAAAAATATCTTGTTTTGCAACACAATGAGTTTTAAAATGGATTTATGAAAAAATTATAAATTTTCAGATGATCTGAGTGAATTTGTGATGTTATTTTGTTAGGTATGTCATGGCCCAAAGGGTTGGGATGTGTGGATAATAGGTAATTGGGGGTGTCCTTTTATAATTGATGTGGGTGGAATAATTTTAATTTTTTAAAAAACAATATACCCATTTTTTCAAAAGAACCATAAGTTGAAAATTTTCCATTATAGAAATTATTATATAAAATGCCTAAATTTTTATATAAAATTTCTTTTGACTATTTCTTTGTCATTTTTAAAACAAACTTTTTTTAACCACATGGTAAACCATTTTTACCATAACCAGTGATAATATTTTATACAAATTTTAATATAAATTATTTTATGAAAAAAATTTAACATATAATATAATATAAAATATTTAGATTCAAAATATTCTATCCAATTTTCTGAATTCTATTCAAAAAATTGTAAAAATTTAATTTTATATTTATATTGTTGACGAGAGGAAAAGTGATTTCCAATGAGAAAATGATCAACATTTTAAAAAGTGATTATTAGAATATTTATTATGAAATTATTGATATGACCAAAATTGAATTAGTAAACATATTGTTTAACAAATAATTCCTTTACAACCATCTAAAATCAATTTGGATGTTTCTAAATTTCATTAATATAAATGAATTTTTTTTATTAAACCCTTATTTTTCACTTCCTTTCACAAAAATAATGCTCTTTTAAATTTTTAATGAAATAACCCTATGAAAATATTATAATGTGGATTTGAAAACGAATTTAAATTTTTAAAAAAAATTAAAAATATTGAAAATACTTTTTATAATATGTATGTAAAAAATAATTTTTTTAGATAAATACAATGTTTTTGAATAATATTGGATTTATTTTTATCTATTGTATAGAAAACATAAAAGATAAATATTAAAAACTATTTTTAATACATTATATATAAATTTATTTTAAATCACTCACTAAATGGAATTTATAAATATTTTTTATATATTCTATGTTTATCATATAATGTCAGTTTTTTGAAAGATGATTCCCCTCTTACCAAAGTGGTTTTAATTTCTTTTTTTATTAATTGGTAAAAAAATATATGTAAATTTGTAAATAATATATTTTATTAATTTATTTATTCTTATTTATTTCCCCTATTATACTAGCTTGTTTATAACTATTATATTAAGTAATAATATTTTAGTAATATGTCACATTATAAATAAATTTTGTGTTTCATGTAACACATGATAAACATTGTGTTCTTGGTAACACAAAATACACAATGTGTATTCATTAACTAAATATAAACTATTTTTTTGTGTAACACTAGATAAAAATGGAATTTCATTTTTTTCAAACACTAAAAAGATAAAAATTATGTAAAAGGAATATATTTCTCAAAATATTTGTGTGTTATAGATTCATCACTAGTTAAAGTTTGTGAGAACATTATTCCCAAAAATAATATTTTCCTCCCTCTATTTGAATTTATGTTATCATAATGAATCATTATATTTATCAAAATAAATATATATAAAAATTTATGGATTGAAATATGTCTTTGATATTCGGAATGAACCTACGATCATCTATTAGATGGATAATTTATTATATATTTTAATGGAAATATCCACATTTTATGTTCTTTATTTTTAATAAAATGAGCTTTTTATTTTATAGGGTTTGAGATAAGCTCAACATCAATGATATTAGTATTATTTTAATGTTTTTATGTCTCTTTAAAAGACATTACATTGCTTACATTGAATGAGGAATTTTATTTATTAATAGAACTCATACATTTTTCTTCACATAGTCTTGAATCTCTTGATACGATATTCATAATCATGTAAATGTAATTGATGGAAAAAAACTAGAAGAATATGGAAAATTATTTAATAATGAAAGGAAAGGATCTTCATGTATCACTAACCACATTATTACATAAAACAATAAACCTATAAGAAAATGAATTTGTTATTGACTACATCAAAAGTTATTTATCTAGAACATATAACATATACCATATATAGAAGTCATTCTTATGAAAAAATGTGGAGGTAAAAAAATTTCAGTATTTATATTCATTCTATATTTCATCAAATTAGGTTACTAAAAGAGGATATACCTAAAAATATTTTTTTATTAGAGATGGACATTGTGAACTTATATTTATGAAATTTTGTTTTACTAATGTCTCCACTATACTTATGATATTAATGAATATAGACTATTTTGATTACCATTCTCTATTTTTTAAAGTCTTTATTGATGATTTTAATAAATATTAAATAATATAATTTAATCACAAATATCACTTTAGGATTTTAATGTATACCATAAGGATTGATAAATTTTATATGAAATTTAATATGCCTAATTTTTTTCTATATAATATTGCATTGGGGTCATATAATATCATGTGAGATTTTATCTATGGATTGATCAATGAATTTAGTTATTGAAAATTTTCCTAGACTAACCATTATGACTAGGATATAATAATTTTTCTTTCTCTACATGATATTATTGATGGGTTGTAGTGAATATATTTTTAATTTCAAATCCACTAACCATGTAAACATGAAATGGATCATTGTTCTTTTTGAAAGAATAATGTGATTTGATTTTTAAGGAACTAATTTTATTGTTAGTCAGTGAACCACTTATTTAATTAACCTATTGTTTATAGTGGATTGTGATTTATTCAGATGCATAAAACAAGGTATTCTAATGAATTAATTTTCAGAATGATATAATGATATCTCATACCTCACAATAATTGATGGTTCATGATTAAAATGACCCAACACATGACATGGAGTTTTATGTGAATCTTTTCTAATTAATTTTATCGATAAATTATCATTATGAATATATTTTCCATTTATATACATTTACCTATGTCAAACAAAATTATAATTTCTGTATTCACAATTAAAGATTTAAATATTTGCATGTGAAGATAGTTAAGGTTGATTATTGTCAGTTAATGGTCAATACATTATCATGATAGAAAAGAAAACAAGTTTGTATATTCATTGAGTCAGTAGTATCATGTCAGTTTATCTATGATAATGAACATATAATATCATTTTTTTAATTTATTTTCATGTAATAGATCAAGATAATATAAACAGTGCTTTAAAATCATATATCGCTCAATATTGTATAATACTATCTATACATTAGACGTTTTAGGAGAAGAAATAATTATATTTGTATGATTAGAATAATGATATAAATATTCCTTAGTTAATTATTAATATTAATGGAATTACTTTTTCTAAGAAACAATGTATGTGTTCCATGTATACAATATTTTATTATGGGTTTTTTGGAGGAGTATCAAAATTATTCATTCATTATTCAACCTTGAAGTATACAGATGTATAGATAAATTAAAGCTTATTTATGGTGTAAGAATTCAAATATAGATGTATCAAATTATGAATCAGGGAAAATTTTATTTCAATAATTTATGTTTGGGAGAAAATATTTTAATGGTATCTTAAATACATTAAATTTAATGGAATAGAAATAGGAAAACATCACCAAGGATATTGGCTTTGGTCTCAAATAAATTTTTATAGTTAATAATTTTTTTTAGAGTTCACCTTAAAGAGTAATCACAGTTTATTTAAATTCGAGAATATTTCTATCAAGATCATATTTATAGGATATAAAAATATGATTGGGGTAACTTTGAAAGGATTACCTCATCAAATTTTATATGTTTGGGATATGTGGTTTACATATATGATCTTGGTATGTCTACACGGTTGATTTTCAATAATTGTAACCATCAATTGATAGACTATTTGTATGAATGAACCACACAAAACATAGTCAATATGGTTATAATTTTATTATTTATTTCCAAGGTAGTTGGGAAAAATATATTTTTCTAGTATATAATTTTTTACATCCCATGCTTCAACTTGAAAAATCTGATAAATCCATATGAATTCCACTATGTTAATTACAAGAGATGTTTATTTTTTAGGAATGTTGTTATATAAAATTTGTTATTAGAACTATATAAATATGAAAAAATATAAATAATGTCACGTTAATTCAACGTCACATCATGGATTCTCATAATTTATATAAAGTACATGATAACTAACATTAGTGAGACTTATGGATTAATGTTGTTGAGAATATTTGTATACTATTTTCTACATGAAAAAATATTATGATAGTTAAGAAGAAATAAAAGACCACACCCAAGTATATAGGTCCGATAGTGGATTTTTTATCAAGTATGGATTGAAATTATCTATTTTTTTCCATCTAACCGCTCTCCAATTTAGAATGTGTTCCATATATGAATCTTGGTGATGTAAATAAATTTTTTATCACATGTAATAAAATACGATGTTTTATCACTATATTATGAAATTTAACATGAATAAAAACTATTATAAATATTATATGATAGATATAAAGTTCTATAGAATAAAAAAATACATTTGGTTAATGTTAGGTAGATGAATCAAGAACATAGAAGAAAATATGTGTGAACATGAGGATGTGATGTGTCAGAGATATCCCCAAATTATTTTATTAGATTAATAGAACATCAGGGGAAAATTAATTATATTCTGAGAAGAAAATAACCCATCATTATTTTATGGAACATTCCTTTATAAATAAATTTATTCTCATTGATGTCTTATGATTCAAGATACCCCATGTCAAATGAAATATTATATAGTATACCATTATAAAATAGATGTTAAATTGGAATGTATTATTATTTATAACTAAATTATAAAACATATATAGTTTTTACAATTAGAAAAAAATTCATTGATGATCAATTTATATAAATGAAATTAAAAATCATTCAAATGTAAAATATATGTTTTCAAGAAAAATAGTTCTTTTATGTACCAATGAGATTTTACCTTAACTGAATAAATTAATGAAAATATTTTAACAAATATAATTAAAGATTTATATATTATATATTCAATCAAATGTTTTACCATTCATAAATTTTTTTATAGTCGTGGTATATGAATAACTCCTGTTTTATTCTTAAATATTATATTTGTATAAAAATATTTGTCATCACATTTCACATAGTTATTTAAAAAAATTTATTTTTCCCAGATTTAAAAAATATTTTAAAAATATACAAAATATTATAAATAATTATGTCAAAAATATCTCAGAGTTATTTTTTGAAACGTTCTCTAAAAAATAAATTTCTGATGAATTCTGAAGAATAATATTTATTATCAAAAATTATATTTTTATTAATGAAATTAATAAAAAATTCGGAAGTGGTTGTAAAAGGTAAAATAGTTCAATTATATTTTTTAAAATTAATTAATTATAATCAATATTATGTGTTATTTTTATATAAAAACTTTTAATACTTAAGCTTACTTTTTTCTTTGGAATCCCCCTTACTGTCTCTTTTGAGGACGTAATTTTAAATTAATATATTCCACTTATATTAATTTTATTTGAAAATTTTTTCCATATATTATTGTTATATTAATTATAATTAATTAACATGTCCAAATTATTTTTTCCACAATTAATATTAAAATTTTTATTTTTTTCCATTAATATGATTAAAACAAGGTTACCAGGGTATAAACTATTGTGATAAGGGTTGAAATGAAAAAAAAACATTATAAAATGTTTATTTGTATCCATATTTATACAATATAACATCTTATCACCATGTATGGTCTGTTTTAGATCCATTTTGGTTTACTAATACATTAGTATACTTAACTGTTTTAAGAAAAACCATGTGGTCCTCAACACAAATTATAAAAGAATAACTTTTATCATATAATATCAACACATATATAGGGTTTTGGATAGAAAATACCTTTAAAATAACTTACAAACACACATACCCATTTTTTAGAGACATGGGTTTGATAAAAAATCCATCATGGGAAGGATTTTTATATAATACTAAAGATGGTGTGTGAAGAAATTGTATATTTCATCACCATCTGTATTCATTTTATTTCATCATTAACCTATCTAAAATTTTATTCAACTGTGATTTAAAAAAATCCCTATCTTATATCATATAATAAGTTGTAATTATATTTTTCCAACATCCTATATTCATCTCATGTTTCATAAAATGGGAACAAAATTGTCCATCATTTTTATGTAATATTATTGCCTCATGAGTTGATGTAATTATTATTTACATCACCACCTGTCATGGTTTAATATAATTATGGATTTAATGTATATATATTATTTATACGACATTGTGACAATTTTTTAGTTATAATATCTCATAAACTTATTTACCTTCTAATCCTTTAAAAATGATATCATCGATCATGGATATGTGTGGACTATCACTTACATTTATAGATTCCATTAATTTTTCATTTGAGTTTAAAATGGTAGGTAATAATGATGGGTGTAATGAATATATATGATTTAGGTGGTATAACAATTATTCTAGAAAGGGGAATAAATATTTAACATTATTTCAACCAATTCATTAATAAATTAAAACAACGTTCTTGTGTATGTATGACCTACCATTTAAATGGAAGTTGTAATTAATTTTATTTCTAAAACTACTATATATTACTCTAAATACATATGCCATGAATATATATTATATTTATTTAATGATTAATAATATGTATATAATGTAAACATTATCAAATTTGAAGGATCATAACTACAAAACAAAAACACAAATGAAAAAATAAGGATTTATTAACTATAATGTAACACCCCAAGACATTACAATATATTTCTTATAGATAAAATTTATTTTAATTGATATCTTTTGATGCACAAAACTCTATGTTTAACTAAAACATGATAATATATTATAATAATCTTTAAACATGACAATTATAACCTAGATATCAAATTAGGTTGTACTAATAAAACTCATTAAAATGGAATAAAAAATAATATATACACATGAATTGTTTTCAAATTATTTTAATGAATACAAGAATCATTTTTTTGTAAATTTTTTTTAAAAAAAACTATTTTTTTTAAAAGGTGGTTTAGTCGTATAGTGAGGACATGATTAGGAATTATTTTTTAGAAATTTTAGCAAATTTATTTAATGAAATTAATATAATCTTATAAATAAAAATGAAAAAATTATATTTGGTTGAGTTTTTGTAATTTGATTTAAATGTTTTTTTGGATAAATAGATAAAAATGTTGATGTGTAATTGAAAACTAATATTTAATTTAATATATATAATTTTATGTTATATTTGGATTTTTTAAAATTATAATGGGTCAAATTATATATATATATATATATCAAATTTAGATCATTAGAACAATTTTCATGTTGAAAATTATTATAAAAACAATATAAATATTGGAATACATTCTCATTGAAAACCTACATCATTATCGAGTTTCTGGGATTAATATTATTTTAAATTTTTTCACTAATTATAACTGAATTAGGGAAAATTAATTGCATATTTTTTATCTGAATAAATTGAAATTTTAAATAATTTCAAAATAATTTTTTACCAATATGAAATAAAAAATCATAAAATTTATTTATCCTGATTAAGGTAAATACGAATTTTCAATGGGGTTAAAATAAGATGATAAGAATTAAAGATGACCAAACAAGTGTACAAAACACATTCTAGCGATACATAATGAACAAGGATATAATGTTACCTAAAATTTCTTATTTTAGAGTATTAATAATTATAAATATGTGAGCATTAATTAATCATTTCAAAAACAATTACAAGTGTTCCAGTCACCTCACTTATAAAATGAATCCCTCTATCCTCTCTTTTTCAAACCATCACAGAATTTTTGATAAGAAAAATACTCGACCAATTCTCATAAAAAAATACCTCTCCTAATTATAGAAACATTATTTTTTCATAAAGGAATTATAGAATGGATTTGGGTACAATCCTATGGATGATACCCAAAACAGAGGTAACATTTTCCCTGAAATTTGTTAGTCATTTCTCCCTCAACCGCCATAAATTATAATAATAATGATATAATAAAATAAGTATCATATTTTTAATGATATACGTGTGTGGTTATTTAATGAAAAAACAAAGCATTATTCCACCATATGTGTTTCAAAATAATTATTCGTGTTTAGGGAATACTATTGGCTCACGAACTATTGTCCTTAATTTTTCTATAGTAACAACACGTAATTGGGTATTTTCATGACCTAAACCATGTCAGGGATCAAGAAACAAATACCCCATGATAGACTCTATAATCCAGAGGTATAGACAAGCACTGAAGTCATAACCAACTCTAGGGTCCATTTCCTAAATACCTATACTCCATTGTTCATTAAGGGGGTTCAATAATTATTACATCAATTAAAATGTGAATATTAACTTAAGAAAATTAGACCCTTACAATTTAACTTTGAAACTAATCTTTATAGAGGATAAAACTAAAACGTCCCTTACACAATGTTAAATGCATCATGGCTTGTATAAATTAAAAAAATAAGACAGATTTGATAATTTTCAGCACATTACCTATTTGAAAATCAAATTTTGTAATTGAAAATAGTTTCCACCGATCACATTCTAAAATAGCATTGTAAATCAACACGCAATAGATTTAAAATTCAGTGGAATATAATTATATAAATTGTGTTCATATAATATATACTAGTGTATATATTCTTGTTCGAGAAAAGAAGATAGTGTGTATTGAACCCTTACATGAAATGTAGTCACACGAAGTAGTTCAAGCATCCAAGCACACACCCTCGCTCTCACCAGACAAGAAGAAATGGGTTTTCATCATTGAAATTGCACAATGAAGACTTATAATGCCATTTTCCAAATAACACACACCAACACACCAAGGAAAAATCATATAGGCAGGAAAATTTCTACAAGACAACTATCATTTAAAAAAAATTTCATCTAAAAAAATATGAGATATAAATATAAAATGCCGAGGAAAATGACATAGGGAAACCAAATACATTAAAATCATTTCAGTAGAAATAATTCATCCATAGTCTACAGGTGAATTGAAAATTGGATAGTGAATGGCTATATAATAACAAAACCAGAGTTTATCAAAAAGAAATGGATTTCCAAAAATTATAACCCATATATAGATATTAAAAAATGAGAGTTGGAGGCAGAAAATAATGACACAAATACCAGGAATAGACCGATGATCGAGAAAAACATACTTGATCGATGTCTTCAGATCCAGATCTAGATCTTGACTGTGACAGACCTCACGGCTCGATGTCAACCGATGGGTGGCCTCAACCCTGTTACCTCTGGTATGAAACAGATCACCCTGACCACACAACGTGGGGACATCGATTGACTCATCTCTGCGAAAATGAATGTCGTCAGACCTGTGTGAAGCCTCCCCCATGTGTGACGCACCCCGACCTGCATGAGATCCCTAGTGCCAAACCGCTAAAACCCTAAACCGCAAAGCCAAATGTCTGGACTCCCCTGTGAAGTGACCTCACTCGTGGATTCTTCAAGATATTATGGGATTCACTTTCATTATTTTTCCATATTTTATCCGCTATTATTATTATAACATTATCATTATTTACTCAAATATCATATATGAAAAAAAATTCAGAATTATAATAATGTTATTTCTCTATTACTTATATTTTATCAATAATATTAAAAAAGAAAAAGTTATTATTAATAAATTATTTTGTAAAACATATTTTTACATATTTCATTTTATATACTTCTAATGTTATAAATTAAATTAGTAATTTAAAAAGTATTATCAAAATAATAATTCTCCTAGTTTGTATTATATATTTGTAATTTTGAAACACTAAAAACAAAATGTTAATACAATATATATATATATTTCACATTTTGTAAAACAAAATAAAATAGTTATATTATTATAATTATTATTTAAAATAATCTATTAAATAATTATTCAACACGAATAAATTTTTTTGTAATAAAAATAGTTTTTGTAAATTATTCATTGAACAAAGTGAGATAATATTTACATTGAAAACTGTACTGGTTAGTATGATAATTAAAACCTAAAATAATTTTTATTACATTTGAAAAAGTTTTGGGTGTCACATTATTCCCCCATTCAAGGAATTGTGTTCTCGCAATTCTAAAATATTTATACACAATCAACTGCAACACCATACACAAGTCACTCACGAGGTCCCTTTTCTGGGAACACCCCCAATGGTTGGGTTTTTTATGACCTCAGGTGGATTCCTATGGTAGTGTTTAGAGGCTCATTTTCCTTGGCCCAATCACATTGTGAATAGCTAGGGTCGAACATGTGCATAATGCACTCAACCTTCCATAGAGAGGCATGAAATGTGTAGAGGTCAGAAATTTTAGAGTGGACTAAATCCAAATATGTCCCACACACCACGTATTTCTTGAAAATATTGATGTCGTTGAGTTCTCTATTCATACTAAATCTTAGGACCGTGAATAGGTAGGTTTCTCTATGGTCACTACCCAAAACGGCTTATAGAAATTTACCAACAACTTAGTAGTTATCATCCAAAGTGAAAAATAAAAAAATAACTTCATGAGACTTTCCCTCATTCTTATAAGCTGTAAATTGTGAAATTTCTATGCACTAATAGACAAAATTGGATCCATGGTAAAGATAGATAATGTCTAGGTGGTTCGACACCCGATGGAGTTGTTTACTAGTAATAATTATGTTCGCATAGGGCTTGTACTCCTCAGAGGATGTCATGATGATTATAGTCTCTAACAGTTCGGCAAGAATAGATAAAATATTGGTTGGTGAACTCATGTCTTCTGTCAAAAATTTTTTATGATGTCAAGCTTCATTATAGCAAATCCTTTTTAAACAGAGCATATCAAAACAGTTAATACTACATCATCCATTTAGATATGATTTATAAAACTCATGAAATTACATAACCTCCTCCTCCCTCTCACAAAACACTAGTATGTATTCCCTGACTTCCTCTAAGATGGCTCCACATAGATTCCACCTATTTTGGAGATTTACAAAGTTCATAGACAAATGGATTCCCAAAGTAGTTCTAAATTATTCTATCTCCTTGGTACATATGCAACATGTGAATCTTGGATCAACCACATGTGGACATCTAAAATTCAAATTGAGAAAAGCATGTTGGGTAACATGTTGAGAAACATCGGCATGAACATGATACCGATAATGCAAATGAGTAGTCTCGTTCCCAAGGGATTCAATGTCCATAACTTGACCACGGAGTCCGTATGTCAAAATTTGAAATATATATGCTTCATAGAGGTCACCACCTTGTGTAGATTCCTCAACGTCCTCAAGAGAAAAGAAATTATTGACTTTCTTAAAACATTTAAATATACCCTCAAAGAATTTACCTTTTCGTGCATAGGCATTGAATTGAGTGTTCATCATGAGGTAATAAAGGAATCATGCTCCTTGGTGAAGTTGGAGTAAACGAGGAGAGTTTGATACTCGGTAGAGGGTTTTGCATGATAAACGGATATTTTGAAATGTGTCATAGTTTTCTACACATGATTTTACCATAATGGTCTCTAATTAATCTGTTTGAAGAGAAAAAAGACAAGTACTTTAATTTTTCATCTGAAAATTAATAAAAAATCATTCTTAGTATTGATTAAGTAAATTTTTCATTGTTCAGTTCTAGTTTTCCAATGTTATCTAAACTGAACCCTTTGATATCAACTGTAAGGTCCCGACCCCAAAATGCCTATAGTTAGTGCCGTTATAACATAATGTGAATGTTTACACTAAAAACATGCACTGATAAATTACAAATCGCATGTCATACAGAGGATCTACTCGGATCATGTTCTGGGAAACCAACAACTTTTAAAATTATTCTTCTGCTAAAAGATTATACCTGAAAATTGTATTTCGAAAACATAGGGTGAGCATACAAATTCCTAGTAAGGGATTATATATAATATAATATACCAGATATAACTTTTCAAAACATTCTTTAAAATTTCCACAAAACATTTTCATAAAAATGTTGTAACACATGTAATATACCATAATAGTTGACTAAGAAATATACGTGCACAAATAAAATAATACTAATAGAATTTCAAGGGATCATGATTCAATTATTTGAATTCTCACTTAGAATTATAAATGAAAAACACTCTATATTTTATAATAATGACATGTGAATTTGTAAAAACATAATTTTAAAGTGTTCATGATCATAGTTTTGCTTAAAATAATAACTTCAATATCATCCTTTACAAATTTGATATATACATTGGCTAAATAATCTCTGAGTAACGCATAAATAGTATGAGATGAAATTTAATTATTCTAATTTTCATAAGATCTTTAACCATTAATATTATACTAGTCTAATATTCATCTGGTTAATTAAATTACTTTGTCATATGGAGGAAATTGCATATGCTGGACTCTATCAATGCCTTGGACAAGACCTCTAATGATTAAGGCCTCGACCAAAATCCATAACACATAGTTGAGAAAGTCCTCAACCAATATCACTTTCAATTGTCTCATGAGACGTACCGATGAACCGAGGATCTACAGTGGGCCCCACCCATCATATACTAAGTCCAGTGCATTCCTCATATCTCTAAATCAATGTGCACAAACAACATTGATTTATTAAATTACTTATCACATATAAAATCGAAGTGTCACATTTTACATGGTTACTTACTTAACATTATTCAAAGTGTCCCATACCACCTTGAATAGTTTAAGTTATCATTTCACATTATTCAAAGTGACTCATTCCACTTTGAATAATTAAATTATTATTTCATAAATTATGATGAGTGATAAATAAATAATAAATTGTCTGAATTATCACAAAAATTAATAACATTAAAACTCATACATGATCCTTCAATGCATTGTAATACGTGTTTATGATTTTGGATAGATATCATTCATGCTAAATTCATGCCCTGATAAATGGAAATGACAATGGGATAAATCATAATATATCAATCATTAATTAGATTACAAGCTTCTCAATGACATGTATAAACTAGTATGCATTCTTTGTGAATGTGGTATTGAATTAAAACACATAATGAATGAATGGGGTTACCATATAAAATGATCGTTATATAATTTTAAAAATCCTTGGATCATCGAAATGATCATTAGTAGTTCAAAATGACTAATTTTAAATTAATACAGATGTCATTTTTATACAAAGCATGTGCAGATAAACGCTCATTTCATAATAAATGGCCATCCGTTATGTTGCATAGCAGATATGTACAATTGATTTAATGTGAAACATTTGTTTTATGTAGTGTATAAATTAAATTAAACATTTTGAAAACATACGTTAACCACCGAAGATTGTTTTATTCCAATTTAATTCTGATTATGGTTCAGACATATAGGTGCACACATATAACCATATATATAAATAATGTGTATGTCACAACCCCTTACATCGGTTTGAAAAAAATAGTCATTGAGTTTACAATAAAATACTTATATTAATATATTTTTATTGTGAAGAATATATTGTGACTACATACTTATTTATGTATATATATAGATATTTGTCCTGGATTTATAATTCACAAACATAAATTGACTAATAATTACCTAAATACATCTCAAAAAAATAAACGTCTTAAAAATAAATGATTATCCACATATGCAGAACCAGAAAATAGAGGATATAATTAGAATAAATAAATAAACTTCATTAATCTAAAATATTAATGTTCCTTCTTAAAAAACAATATGTTTAATAAAATATATAATCATCTCAATTGACTTCCAGTAAGAAAAATTGGAGGGAACCATTTCAATTACATATATATAAATCTTCGGATAATTAAATATCTAAAAATTCAGATTCATACCTTACAGCAGATTCTCAAAACATAATACATAATTATAAATAAATTTATTCCTTAAAAATTGTGGTTTTAACAATATCATACAATTTAATATTACACACTTTCAATTTTTTTTCATTAATTAAACTGCGAATATTAATTAAAGAAAATTATACCCTTACAATTTATCTTTGAAACTAAACATCAAAGGGGATAAAACCAAACCATCCCTTACACATCCTTAAATGAAACATGACTAGTAAAGATTAAAATAAATAATAAATGTTTGATAATTCTTAGCTCATTACAAATTTGAAAATCAAATAACGTAATTGAAAATAATTTCCACCCATCACATTCTAAAACATCATTGTAAATAAACACTTACAAGATTTAAAATCGGGTGGAATAAAACTATATTAATATTTATATATAATATATACAAGTGTATATATTCATGTTTTCAAAAGGAAGCCAATGTTTATTGAACCCTTACTTCAAATGTAATCACATGCAGATGTTGCAGTATCAAAGCACACATCCTCGCTCTCACTAGACTAGTAGAAACGGTTTTTTCTCCATTGTAAATGAAAAATTAAATACTTTTAAATCCATTTTTCTAATGACACACCCACACAAATCAAGGAAAAGCATATAGGCAAGAAAATTTCTATAATAACTCTATCATGGAAAAAATTCGTCACCTACAAAACAATGACAGATGATAATAAAATGCAGTGGAAAATGAAATATGGTGACCAAATCCATTCAAATCGTTTTAGCCGAAATAATTCATCCATAATTTATAGGTGAATAGAAAATTTGACAGCGAATGGGTATACAATTACAAAACCAGTGTACATCAAATGGAAATATATTTCCACAAATCATAACATGTCTATAGATCTTCAATCATGAGAGTAAGAGGAAGAAAATAATGACACAACTACCATACATAGACTAAAGACCGAGGAAAACATACTTGCTCGATGTCTTTATATCCAGTTCTAGATCATGACTATGAAGGACCTCTGAGCTTGACACTGACAGATGGGCTGCCTCGACCCCAGCTCCACCGGTCTGAAATGGAGCACCCCAGCTGCACGACGTGGGGACTTCAACCGACTCCTCTCTATGGAAATGAATGTCATCAGACGTACTTGAAGCCACCCCATGAGCGATGCACCCCGACCCACTTGAGATCCCCGGAGTCGGACTACTGAAACCCTAAATCGCAAATCCAGAAGTCTGGACCCCCCTATGGCCTGACCTCACTCATAGATTCTCTATGATATTATGGGAATTAATTTCTTTATTTTGTCTGGTTTTCTCTTATATCATTATTATAACTTTATCTTTATTTACCCAAATATCATATATGAAAAAAATTCAAACGTATAATAAAGTTATTTATCTATTAATCTTATTTTATCAATACATTTAAAAAACCAAAATTTATTATTTCTAAATTCTTTTATAAAACATATTTTTTACATAATTAATATTATATACTAATAATGTTATAAATTAAATTAAAAAATGAAAAAGTATTATCAAAATAATAATTATCCTAATTTGTAAAATACAATTGTAATTTTGAAACCCTAGAAACAAAATTTTATATTATATGTATATATATATATATATATATATCCAATTTTCAGAAAAAAAAACAAATTAGTTATATTGTTATAATTATTACATAAAATATTTCATTCAATATTTATTTGATAAATATAAATTTGGTTTAATAATAAAATTTATTTTAAATTATTCTTTGAACAAAGTGAGACAATATTTACTTTGAAAAATGTACCAGTTAGAATGATAATTAAAACATAATATTATTTTTATTACACATGACAAAGATTGGGGTGTCACATTATTATCTCTCTAAACAATTGCATCCCTGCAATTCTAAAATATTTGTATACAATCCACAGAAACACCAGACACACGTCACCCACAATGTCCAGTTATTGGGAACACCACATATGGTAGGGTAATGAAAACCTTAGGTGGATTCATAAGGTATTATTCAGCAGTTCTATTTCATTGGCCCAGACACAATGTGGACATCTAGGGTCGAACATGTGCCTAAATCACTCATCCTTCCATAGAGAAGCACAAGAAGTGGGGTGTTTTGAAATTTTAGAGTTGACTAAATCCCTATAAGTCCCACACACCACAAAATTCATGATAATATTGATGTTGTAGAGTTCTTTGTACATTCTAAAACTGAGGACCCAGAATAGGTAGGCCGCATGATGGTCACCATCCAAAGAAGTTTCTAGAAATTTAACTATATATCGATAGTTATCAACCAAAGTGAAACATAGAAAAATAGCTTCATGAAACATTCCCTTTTCCTATATGCTGAATATTGTTCAATAATTATACGATAATAGAAAAGATTGCTTCTTTAGTATAGATGGAGAATGCTTTAGGTGGTTGGACACGTGATAGAGTTGTTTGCCTATTAGACATAAGTTGGAGTAGGGTTGGTACTTCTCAGAGCACATCTTAATGATTATAGTCTTTAACAGTTCGGTAGGAAGAGATAAATATTGGTTGGTGAACTCATTTCTTATGTCTAAAAATGATTATGAAGTCGGCGTTCAGTATGGATAATCTATTTTAAATTGATCACATCAAAATAAAGAATACAACATCATCCATTTAGACATGATTTAGAAAACACAAGAAATTACACAATATCATTCTTTCTCAAACAAAGCACTTGTGTTGATCCACAGAAGTCCTCTAAGTTGAATCCTCATAGATTCCACAAATTTTTGGGATTTTCCCAATTCTTAGACAAGTTGATTCCCAAAGTGGATCAAAATTATTCTATCTCCTTGGTCTAGATGCAACGTGCACAACCGGGATCAACCACATATGGAAATCTTAAATTCAAATTAAGAGAAGAAAGATAGGTATCAAGTTGACTGATATTGTAATGAACTTGATACTGATAATGAAAATGAGTAGTCTTGTTCTAAATGGTATAAAACTACATAACTTGACCACAGAGATCATAGGTCAAAATTTTGACATAGATATGTTCCTCGTAAGTCACCCCCTTGAGCAACCTCCTCATGGTCCCCCAGAGAAATGAAATTATTGGCTAGGTTAAAAAAATTTATGATACCCCAAATGTATTTCGCTTTTCATGAATTGAATAGGAATTGACCGTTCATTCTAGGGTAATAGATAAAACCTGATTAATGGTGATTTTGGAGTACACGAGGAGTGTTGGATACTTGATAGAGGGTCATGCATGATAAATGAATATGTTCAAAAGTATCGTAGTTTTCTATAAATGATATGTCCACTGTGGCCTCTAATTATTTTTTTTGGAAAAGAAAAAAGATTAGTACTTTATTGTTTTATCTGAAAATTAATAAAACATCATTCGTAGTATTTCTTAAGAAAATTTTTATTTCTTATGTTCTGGTTTTACAGACTTATCAAAACTGGACCATTTGATAAAAAATGTAACGACCAGACCCCAGAATTACCAAATCCGGAGAATTCATAACATGATGTTCAATTTTTCACAAAAAAAAAATATAAACTGAAAAATTACACATCACGTCCCCTATAGAGGATCGATTTGGTTCTGGTTTTCTAAAACCGCCAGGATCTGAAATTATTCTTCTACTAAAAGTTGATACCTGAAACTTTTATTGCAAAAACATAGTGTGAGCATACAAATGCCTAGTAAGGGGTTTTAAAATAACAGACTATACAATATATAACTTTTAAAAACATTATTTAAAATTTCCATAAAATATTTTCTTAAAAATGTTGTAACACATGTAACATACCATAACAATTGTCTAAGAAATATAAGTTCTCAAATAAATGCATACTAAACAAATTTAAAAGGGAACATGATTCAATTATAGGCATGATACATTAGAATAATAAGTGAAATACATTCTAACTTTTATAAGTATGACATGTGAATATAGAGGTAAAAAATTTAAGAGTATTACATGATCAGAGATTCTCTTAAAATAATAACATCAATTTCATCCTTTACTACTGTGAGATATACATTGGAAAAATAATCTCTGAGTACTGCATAAATAATATGCCAATACATTTACTACTTTTGATTCTTAGTAGCCCTTTAACTAAGAATTGTTTACAAGTCGAATAGTCTTCAAGTTAATTAAATTACGTAGTCATATGAGGAAAGTGCATATTCCAGACTCTGTCAAGGCCGAAGCCAAGACGTCTAATGATTAAGGCCTCAAGAAAAATTCGTAACTCATAGTTTGGAAAGTCATCGGCAAATTTCTCTTCTAGATATACTATTACACATAAAAATGCATCGAGGGGCTATGTAAGACCCCACACGTCACGTATTAAGTCCAATTCATTTCTCATATTTAAAAATAAAAGTGCACATTCTAATTTGATTTATTAAATTACTTATCGCATATCAAATCCACGTTTCACATTTCACATGGTTACATACTTCACATTATTCAATGTTTCACATAAAAACTTAAAAAATTTATGGTCTCATTTCACAATATTCAATGATTTGCGTACCACTCTGAATAATTAAATTATTATTTCATAAATTATAATGAGTGATAAATAAATAATAAATTTTTTTAATTATCACATAAATCAGTAACTTTATAAAACTTTTATGAACCTTCAATGCATTGAAATACATTCTTAAGACTTCGGATAGATATTAGTCATGCTCAATTCATGCGCTGATAAATGGAAATGATAACAGACTAAATCATAATATGCCAGTCAATAATTAGATAACATGTTTCTAAACTACATGCATAAACTAGTATACATTCTTTGCGCATGTGATATTGATTTAAGACATACATGTAATGAATGTATGGGTTTAGCACATGTAATTATAGTTCCTTAATTTTCAAAATAATTGGTTCATGGAAATGATCATATATTGTATAAAATGACTAATTTTGAATAAAGATAGGTGACATTTGTACACAAAGCCTGCACTGATAAATGTTGATGTCTTAATAAATGGACATGACTTATGTTGAATAGCATATAAGGCCAATAGATTTGTAGTGCATCATTTATTTTATGTAATTTATAAATTTAATTAAAAATTTCAAAAACATACTTTATCCAACAAAGTTTGTTTTACGCCAATTTAATTAGGATTATGGTTCAGACGTATAGGTTCATACATATAACCATATATTTAAATTATGTATATGTCACACCTAGTTACATCACTTTGAAGAAAATAGTCACCGAGTTTACAATAAAATACTTATATAAATATATTTGTATGGTGAAGATAAAATTTTGACCGTATACATATATTTATGCACATATATATATTTGTCAAGGATTTATATTTGGAAAACAAATATAGATTAATTATATCCTAAATACATCTCAAACAAATAAACAATTGAAAAATAAATGATTCTCTACTTATGCAGAACTAGAAAATACATGATATAATTAGAATAAATAAATACAAACCTTTAATCTAAATAATTGTTGTGCACAGTTACAGAACAATTTTTCTAATAAAATATTTAATCTTATAACCATATTTTCGATATGAAAAAATAGAGAGAACTATTTCAATTATGTCTATATAAAACTTCTAATAATTTAATATTTAAAAATTTATTGTCTTCCCGTACAGCAGATTCCCAAAACATAAAACATAATTAAAAATAAATTTATTCCTTATAAATTGTGGTATTTCTAAGCTCTAACTATTGTATATTACACACCTTCAATATTTATTGCAACAATTAAACAGTGAATAGTAAATTTGGAATATTAGACCCTTCAATTTAAAATTGAAACTAAAATTGAAAGAGAATAAAACCTAACCATCCTTTACACAACCTTTAATAAAATATGACTTGTATAAATTATAATGAATAAGAAAAATTTGATAATTCACAACTCATTACCAATTTGAAAATCAAATACCATAATAGAAAATAATTTTCACCTATAACATTCTAAAACATAATTGTCAATAAACACTTATAAGATTTAAAATTAATTGGAATAAAACTATATGAATGTGTATATATAATATATAAAAGTGTATATATTCAAATTTTAAAAATGAATATAATGTTTATTGAAATCTACTTTAAATGTAGTCACACGTAGTTGTTGCATCATCAAATCACACACCCTCTCTCTAACTAGACTAGTAGAAATGTTTATTTCTCCATTGAAAATGCAAAATGAAGACATATAAAGCCATTTTTTCAACAACACACACACATTTTGAGGAAAAATCATATAGGCATGAAAATTTCATCAAGACATCTATCACAGAAAAATTTCAACATCTACATAACAATGACATATGAATATAAAATGTAGTGGAAAATGACATATGGAGACCAAATCCATTTAAATATTTTCAGAAGAAATAATTGATCCATAGTCTATAAGTGAACAGAAAATTTGACAAGGAATGGCTATATGAAAATAAAACAGAGTTTAACAAAATGAAATAGATTTCGACAAATCATAACCTATCAACAGATCTTCAAAATTGAGAGTAAGAGGAAGGCAATAACGACACACCTACCACACGTAGACAGAAGTTCGAGAACAACATTCTTTCTTGAATTCTTCTGGTCTGGATCTAGATTGTGGCTATGACGGACCTCTGATCTTGACATCGACTGATGGGTGACGTCGACCCCAGCTCCTCCGGTTCGAAACGGAGCACCCCAGTCGCATGATGTGGAATCTTTGACAGACTCCTTTCCATGAAAACAAATGATGTCGGACAAGCCTGAAGCGACCCCATTGTGCAACGCACACCGACCTACTTGAGATCACCGGTGCCAGACCACTAAAAGCCTAAACCACCAAGCCAGATGTTCGGACCCCCTTCAGAGTGACCTCGCTCATGGATTTTCCAAGCTATTACGAGATTCTCATTCTTTATTTGGTCTGATTTTCTCCTCTATCATTATTATAACATTTTATTTATTTACTCAAATATCATTTATTAAAAAAAAGTTTAATACTGTTATTTATCTATTAATCTTATTTTATCAAATCTTTTAAAAAATAAATAGTAATTATTACTATGTTCTTTTATAAAACATAGTTTTTCATATTTTATTTTACATACTTATAATGTTATATATTAAATTAATAATTGAAAAAGAAATATCAAAATAATTATTATCCTTATTTATACATATATTTGAATTTTGAAACACTATAAACAAAATTTTAATACTATATATATATATTTCATATTTTGGAAAGAAAAAAACAAAATTTTCAAATTTTTATAATTATTATTTAAAATATTTAAATAAATAATTATTAGATAACAGTAAATTTTTTTTAATAAAAATATTTATTTTAAAATATTATTAGAAAAACAGGAGATAATATTTACTTTGAAAATAATACTAGTTAGTATGATATTTAAAACATAAAATATTTTTTATTACAAGTGATAATGTTTGGCAGTGTCAGAATTAGGGTGCAGGCTGGATGTATGTAATAGGAAAACTATGTGAAAGCCATACAGATCACCAATTAAAAAATAAAACATGGGGGATAGTTACTTAAATAAGGATTAAATATTTAAATAAACATTACCACTTAAAAAAAAGGGGATTCAATATTGACCCACGTGGTTAAACTAAACGTTCTCCAACCATGCACCTCATTTAGCAAATCCAATAACATGTCCTTTAAGAGAATTATGTTTTTAATACTTAATTAAACTCTTAAGATATCTATTTTGAAATAATACTCATCTAAAAATATATGTTTAAATTAGTTCAATACTCTAAATTATATTCTAATTGGTATCTCTAAAATATGGCTCATCCACTAAATGAGAAAATTTCAAACGGTCTTGAAAATTTAACCTAGACCAAACGCATCATGTTAAAACTATTTACTAATGTATATCCTATTATATTCTAATTATAACATATATTGAAGATGGAAATATTAAATATTAACTTTTTAAATTTAATAATGTTAATAAGATTATTATTTTATTTATTTAATAGAGTCAAATTTATCCTTAAGAAATTGTTTTTACTTTCTGAAATTCTTTATTATCGGTGAGTAGTGAAAATAAATGATATTAAGAATATTGTATAATTTATGTAATTATTGTTATTTAATAATGACATAAAATTATATAAAACAATTTTATAATGTAAATTTGGGTTAATGGAGTAATATAATTATTTTAAACTATTTTCCTGAATTTTGATACTCATTATTGACTTTTTAGAACCAAAGATAATGTTTATTTTAATATATTAACAATATAATATCATTCATACTAATTTGAATGCAAATAAAATTTTGTAATCATTTTATTCCTCAATAACTATCAAATTTATATAGATGTCAATTTTATGCATGGTTTTTCATTAAAATTGGGTTTTCCATAACATAAAATTTTATTCCCAAACAATAATTTTTTTATATTTTATGAACCTATATAAATATTAACTATGAAAAAACTATAAATTAAATATTTTAAAATATAATAAATATATTTACTTAGAATAATAAATAATTGTTAAAAGTTTCCATATATTATTTTCATAATTATATTATCCATGTAAAAAACATTTCACCGCATTGAAGGGTAAGAATGGTTAGGAAGAGTTGTTCAAAAAAATATAACTAATAATATTCCAATAAAACTTGTAACAAATTCATTTTAGGCATTGTTTCAACATTATTAAATAATATTATTTGTACTAAAATAAATTTTAGAAGAAATACTTTGGAAATCATTTATTACATATAAGATTTAATTACATTTTAAGAGTTGCATCCCTCCCACATATTAATTGGAGCCACCTCTTCTCACTTCCCCACACCAAACTAACATTTTAGCATGAAAAGAATCAAAAAAAATTATCACCAAACCAAATTATTATTGATTTAGTGTTTTGGGTCTTCCAAAAATAACCACCAAAGAGACATTATGGTTCTTTAAAAGTTGATTATCTTAAGGATAAGTATATGATCTCACCATTTCTAGTCATGTATATTTATTGTTAAACCACTTATAAATAATCTCTAATAATCTTAAAATAATCTCTTGAAAACACTAATAATTATAAAATATTTATTCTATCTAGTGTTATTGAAAATAATTGATACACCACTTTCTTTTTTAAATTAATGTGGTTAATTTCTCTTTTCAGTTTGAGGCATCCCGGTCTAAAAATATGATTTTATTACCTATATAGGGTTTTATAGCTACACTCTTAATATGTGGATCCATGAGGTTTTGATATTGTCCCCTATTTACATATTCATTTTGGTTACAACATTGCTTGTGAAACCGTTAATGTCAACAAAGAAACCTACTATAGTTCTAGAATTTCATTTTTCCACTATTTTAAATTGGTCGATTTTGTCTATATCCCCCACTAGAGACCATCCAATCATGGTTACTCCCAGGATAACATCTAACACTTACCATCCATTCTTTGGGAAATTTTTATTGTTTAATGTTTCATTCTTATTTAGATTAACTATTATGACTTTTTCAACTCTTATTGCATACTTCCCTTTTCACCTTTCTCTCTAGCACTGTTTTCAACGGTTAGATGATAAAAATAGCTATGATTTTCTATAAACATAATCCTTCGGTTTCTAGGTGTTTTGATGAATATTGTGTGTCCTCTTTTGGTAGATTTTATTTATGGAGACTTGATGACACCGCTTGTTGTTTTTTTATTTTTTATTACCATAAACTTATTTGAAATATCTATAGATGATTGATTATTTAAATATTCTTCCCTAATAACTTCATTATTTATATAATGTCTAGAAATTTATTATCTATTATTTTCAATTTATTTTAGTTTATTCTACAAAAAATAGAAATTCCATTGATAATTGTGATATTTATTTCAAGAATTATTTTTTGTTTTCTAATTGTCTAGTAAAATTTCGATGAATATTTTATTGATGAAAAGTAACTTTTTAATATGTTGGATGATTAATTATCATATATATAAATGAAATTTTGGAGTTTTAATTATTTTTTTGTTTCTAATGGTATTTTAACTTAAGGAATTATTAATGTCCTTTACTGAATTGTTCTGAATGTTTATTTTGTAATTTTGTATTCCATTAGGGATACTCTCTGTTTATAAATGTATTATTATTAGATTTAGAAAATAATTAAATTATAACTATGAACTAAAAGACCAATTAGATCTTTAGGATATTATTATTGATAGATTTATTGGGTATACAATTATTATGACCTATTGATAAATAACGTATGAAGTTATCTGTGTTGATGGTTATATAAATTATATTTCATTTTTATAATTAAAATTTTTTGATCATGCAATGTTGTCCTTTTTTTGGGAGTTATATGATTTTCATGTTTTAGTATAATCATTATTTATTCTAATTAGAAATTTATGATAGTGGAACTACATTTTATATAAACCACCCTGAACCTTGGGCCACTAATTGGTTAATCATGTATAAATAATTTTATAGAAAATATAATGATACACCTAGTAATAATTAGTTAAACAATTAATACGAATTCTAGTTGGTGTGCCTTGGATAATTTTATTTAGAGATAATCCACGATAAGATTTAGCAGTGTTATCCTAACAAAAGTTGGATTCACTGAGGAACATTTATTATTTCCTAATTAGACCCTTTTTTATTCCATTGAGACAATTGTGTTTTGTAAAAATTTCTCTACGTATTATTTATCTTGAATTTTTATACATCTTGATTTGATCATACATTTATGAAATGGATATTCTAGACTATCCATGATGTTATTTTGTTTATGTTGGATTTTTTCATTATATTTTCATTAATTTCCATTGATATATAATAAATTATAGATATTACTAATACATTATAATATATGATGTGGTGTAATGATTTAAAATAAAATGGGAATAGTTTTATAACATGTTTTACGTGAAATGAAAAGAAATTGTTTTGATTGGGGTTTTAAAAGAAAACAATTTTTATAAAATGATTTTTTATATTAAAATATTCATTATTACATAAAAATAAATTGAACATCTCTTTATTTATATCTTTGTTAAATTTTTTGAAAATACATTCAATTATAAAAGGAATGAAAATGGACAATTGATTCTATCCTAAAATCCTTTGAACCATGTCTTATATAGTCACATTGCTCAATATGTTGTAATATATTATTACGAATATATCCCGATTAAGACTAATGTGTTGGGGTGTAATTTCATATAATTCTGATGTAGTAATGTTTTATCTTACAGTGGTCACATTAATATCTTATATTAATGTTTTGGTTACCATTTTTATTTTTTATACTAGAGAAGGTCATTTTGTATATTTCCCTCCCTGTAATTCTTTATTTGTTTCATTATTTTGTTTTATATTTAATTTTATTTGAAACTAATTTTAATTTTATTAGTAATGAATATTTGGTATTTATTTTTAATTTTCATTATATTAATATCATTGTTAGATTCTATGTAGGTGTTCAATTATTTACTGGGAATTTCATTCAATATCTGGCAATCTCATTCCATTTTTTCCTACTAAAATCCATGATTTGGTTTATTTGATATTATAGAATAAACTCATTCACATGTAATATCATATGATCCTATAGATGTAGTTACATTAAAATCATTATTTGGACTAGGGAGAAGATTATTGAGTTAATTCGCATACAAAAATACTAGTATAATACCATTCTAATTTATTAAACATTGTAATAATTGTCTCTTTTTATTTGGGTACATTTGGTCAAATAGAGATATGAATGTTGAAGAGTTATTGTTAGTTATGAAGGAGTCACATGTCAACTCTACCTTTCCCCAAATCCCATTTTCAATGAAATTTTTGGGCGTTTTGTTAGAAATAGTGATTTTTTTATTTTTTATTTTCTTGATATTTTGGTGTGATTTTTTATGAATCAGAGATATTGAATGACATAGTTAGGAATCAAATTCCTTGGTATTATTTGATAACTGAGAAACAGTAGAGTGTGTAGAGTCATTATATTTGTTTTTTCAAACCATATACAAATCATACCAAATTATCATGAATACTACCATGACATATGAATTATTTGAACACTTTTTAAAAAATATATTAGCATACCTCATCCATTGGAACAATTAGTAAAAAATTTATGAAGTTTCTTTTTTTCATATTTTATTATTGAAATAATAATTTTTATTAGTTTCTATGTCTGATAAATTTTATTTTGATTCTTTTTTGATTAGTTTTTATAATGATATCATATGATTTTTCATTCAAGTTTTTTTAAATAAACATGTTTTTAGGTATCTAAAATATATTTATGAATAGTATTATAATCGTAAAATGATTTATTTATTTTATAAAAGAATAATTATTATTCTATGTGTGGATTTAAGGTGACATTGGTTTTCGAAAAAGTCATTATCTTCTATTGTTGTAGACGAAATTTATAAGGAATGAAAAATATGACATTAAAGGATGTTTTGTAATTTTGAATTTTTCATCATACATCAATTGGACTGAAATTTTATATGATCTGATTTAATTGTTTATGATGATTTAAAGTGTGTAAAATATATAAAAATTGATACTAAAAATGTATCCCATGATAAAATTGAGAGGATAACTAAGGATTAAAAGAAATTTGATTCACTAAAAACTCTTATAAACATTTTTTGATGTGTATTGTTACTTTTTAAGAAGGATTGGGATATGTATGGTAGATTAATACACTCAATTCCTAAAAATCTAGGTTTGGATCATATATGTATTTTAAATCCGTTTTTTCCCAATTTATCTATCCTTATGCGATATGTTTTTAAATCACCCACAAGTTATTTGGTGTTTGTTAGGATCATCCATCTATAGATGAATATATTAAACATTTTACTATGACGGAGCCTTTCTCATAAGATTCAGTTGTTAATGATTCAATAATGGGTATATTTTTTTCTAGAAGATATTATTTATACCAACATATTTTACTGATTTAGTGTGGCCAAACTACATGTGCGGTAATGATCTATAATTCAGTTTTCATTTATTCTACCATTGGAGGAAAACCCATGATAGATGATTCTTAAATCTCACCAGGTGAATAAATTGCTGATCCAACTAACCAAAAGATGGATAATTAAGGTTATGGTGTTGGGATGTAATATAATCAACATTTTTTTAATATTATATTTATGTAAAATCCATTCTTATGTGTTAGTTGTGAGAAATTAATAAATGAAAAAACATATTTATATTATCCATATGGAGGTGTCATCAGTGTTTCTATCTCGGTCACCATCATAGGTTCTGTATAAATATTAGTCAGGAATAGATAAATCATCATTCCATCTTTATGTTAGGGAAGGATTATATAGTGTTTATTTTTTTGGAGAGTTGTCAGTTTGGTGATGTTTTTGTGTATTATTCATTTAAATTTATCTTTTTTTTTGTACTTTACCAAACTATATTATGTGAGGTATAAATTTTATATTTTATATTAATATGTATAGGAAATTTTGACAATCTCATTTTGATATTATTTTATTAATTATGGTATTTTTTCAATAGATTGGTATTTTTAATCTATAATTTCTTATATCATGTGATTTCATTGGTTTTTGTTTGGGATGTTTTTGGAACATATAGGATTATTAACATTAGATCTCATTTTTCTAGATTATTCATAAACGTGTGGGAGAAAAATTTTATATCCTCAAGTGTTATCTTTTTATTTCGGAATTATAATTTAGGGATATGTTGGATTGGATTCCCTTTTGATATTGGGCTCAATGACATAAAATTATTAGGTTGGGGTAATAATGTTTTTTACCATTGATATTTTTTTGGGGGATCTTCTAAGTAGTAAACTTTTTTTTAATTTTATGAATTTAGGGATGAATACTGGGGTGACCATCACAATTTCTAGTTTTTTCTTTCTTTTATACATCATTGTATATAAATTTTTTGATTAGAAATGTTTAGTCATTCATAAGGATTTGTATTGTTTAGTAGTTGTTCTATTTAGGAATACAAACATTATTTATTCTATTCATTTTCACTGTTTTGGGTATTTGGGTTTCTTATTGATTTTAAATAGCGGTGTTTTATTCTTGGAATCCACACATTTAGTAAGATATTGATGAAAGTTTTGAGAATAAAATAGAAATATGGGGAGACTTTTGAAACTGAAAAATGCCACAATCATGGATAATTAAAATTTTATAATTAGTTCTTTGAATTGGAGGTGTTTATAGGTAAAAACTGGAATATTTTAGTAATTTTATACATCATTATAGTTTGTTTTGTGGTTTAGAAGACAATGAGGTAGAAAATATCCATCCTATATTGCTTCAGATAATGGTTATATCATGGATACCACATGATTTTCCCAAACAATTATGTAAAAAAATTTGACCTTCAATGTTTTAGATATTTTATTATTTCACTATTGTTCAGTATCTCGTGCATTCTTCTCACTTCCCAATGTCAAAACCATATTTTATGCCAACATCCCATACCTCATTCTCCTAATAAAAACTCATTACATATTTGTTGTTTGATGGGTTAATTTATTTTTCAGTACAATATTAAATGGATAAAATTCCCTATTCCACTATTATTGTCTTCTTCTAGTTTTAACATCTCTATTAAAATTTAGTCCATGTATATTTTAAATTTTTATGTCAAGGTTTATCTAATTGATGAATATGGATTCTATGAGTTTTTATCCATCCATTGAGGCCACTACCATTTTTTTATAGAATCTAATAGTTATATGATATATGATGTAAGAATTTCCATTAAGTGTCCAATTATGTTTGATTTACTTTGAAGCATAATTTTTTAAATGTTCTTTTGAAATAATGATATAACATATATCAGATATCTAATATAAATTTATATCATTTTCTATAATTTTTTTTGTATTCAATCATGAATTTAAAAAATTATATTTCCAAATGTAATGTTGATTAAAAAAGTATTTAATGAATTATAAATGACATATAACAAGGAAATGAGGGTATTTTTGATGAAAATTGATTTTACATGAAGTTCGATGATCAATTATTATTTAAAAGTTTTATTTATTTTTGGTTGTAATGGTTAAAATGATCTAAAGAAGTCATCTAGACTTATGGAATTATCCATATCCTTCCTCAAAATATTTTATTTATTTTTTATGGATATTTATGTATCATCATGGGTTGTTATTTATTTTTAAATGGCATTATAGATGATTTTAAAATTTTTACCTTTCCATTATGATTTAAATTTCATGGTTGTCCCCCTGTAATATTTTAATGATTAATTGATTGAACCCTTTATAACAGAAAAATATATATTATTTTAATTTATTTTCCCTGATGTTCAAATTATATATGATTCAAAATTAGGTTTATGGGAATATGATCTCAATATTGGGGGAATTAATGGAGGAGGTATATGATTGTGTTGTTTCCCATTTTAGTTTTTTAGTTTTCATGTGATTTACGATCGACTAAGAGTTTCCTTCATCCTTTAATAATTCCATAGAGGTAAATATGATACAATGTGGCATTTAGAGGGGAGAGGTATTTTTAGTTCAAATAAAAATGACCATAGTATCACTGAGATATAATGTAATGAACTTATCTTGGGGGTCTGTATATGATGGTTGTATTTAGAGTGATTTTTTTGATGATATGTAGATTTGGAAACCTGCTAATAGGTAGATCATCCTCAGAATATCAAATAATGTCCAATTAATAGAGATGGATTTACCTTCTCATATGTACCTTATGTGATGTGATCTTTGACTTTTATTTGGAATATTGGTTTATATAATCATGATTTATGCCTACATTTTTGTATTAATTATTGGTGTTGATCATTAATGTTAATTGTTTCTCTTATCATTGTTTTCATCATTATTATACAACATTACACCACCCTCTTTTCATTTAAGGATCTAACACATTTCATGTTATATATAAAGCATGTATACATGTTCTATTTAGATAAAAAAAAATTCTTTTTGATAATTACATCAAATGATAAATTTAGTTCTTCAGTTGAGTTTCAAAGGTAATTTTTTTTGAAAAATAAATTCATTGTGACATTTATTTTTATACCATGCAAAAAAATTGATTATTTATTTATTTTTATTTATATTAAAAATAATTTTGTAAAATTGATTTTTATGAAAAATGAAATGGAATAAAAGATTTTTCTGAATGGATTTTCTCTCACACTCTATAAAGTAACATATCTTGGTATTTAGTCTACATTAATTATTAATTTTTTTGTTTCTCACTTCTAGGTTTGGTTAAAATCACTCTCTACTATAAAGATGTTAATTTTTGGATGATATTTTTGAATTTAGATTCAAATAGTAGTCAATATATTAGAATAATTAGATAAGATTCAATCGTGATGTATATTATCATCCTTAAATATCGACATCCTTTTGGTTTCATGTAATAGTGTTAATTTATTATCAATATTTTCTTTTTAATTAGACATATCATTGTTTTATTTATATTAATTCAATGATATTATGGGAGAAATATTTTGATTATATTTGTACAACATTTTCATTTTCATTGAATGATATTATAATTTATAGTTACATTATTTCAAGATTCCTACATAAAATTTCAATGTGTTTTTTTATCGTGGTAAGATAAATCATTCCCTTGTTGTCGCTTATGCTACCATAGCTCTTGATGACTGGTTTTTGTTAATAAGAAAACACATGAATCTATTAGTGTCCTATTTAATGTTCTATATCATATTTATTCACATTCTCTTTCATAAAAAGTACTACAATTCTATATATCCTTTACATCAAAATGAAAAGTGAAGTGGCTCTCATGCGTACATGAGGATTACATCCTCCTGGAAGAAAATATTTATTTTTTACATCATTTCCTATAATAGATGATTATAAATATGGTTTAAAATAATAAATATTAATTTTGGAAATGTAATTTAGTTTTTATAAAGAAAAATTATTATCATCCTTATTTTTATTCCATCCATTGAAAAGAGACAACATAATTAAATTGTAGATTTGGAATACCACCTCTCATAAGGGATATATTATTTTATTCATCCCGACCAAACCTAGATATTGCTAAAATTTTATTTGATTTACTTATATAATATATGTTAATAAATAATTTTTGAAATATATTTCATGATTTATGAGTTAATAACAAATTATATTATAAATAAATCAATTAATATCGATATAATAACTGAAACAAGTTCAAAACTTATACCAAGTTCACAAAACAGAAAAATATAATGAAATAACAAATGAATGTAATAAATAATTAAGTAAAATGCATTAATTTACCATTTATAGTAGTGGAATGATTGAACCTTTAGTATATAATGCTTTTCAACCTCACTATTTGAAAACATGCACAATAATTTTAAAATTATTATCTTTATATGATGAGAATACAAAACAACTGACAGATAAAAAAATAATAAAATATTATAATATATAACTTTTAAATTGTAATAAAAATTATTATTGTTCTATAACAATCCATATATATATATAGTTTTATAATACATGTGGTTAAGGAGATTTCAAGAATGTTAAGAGTAAGATGTATGTGTTTCATGAATCGCTTTTGTTTTATTGAGGTATATTACATATCCATCACATGTTTTAAATTTTTTGGTTTATATAATTATATATATAAATTAATTTCATGAATTCATGATCTTATAGGCATTTTAAAATAATTTTATTGATTTATCATTCGTTGTATATTGATTATATTGTTATATTTATTGATTTAGGTAAATATTTTTATCATACCAGCTTTTATTCCAAATAGATATTTATTTCTATATTAAGTTAAAAAATTATTATCTTTCATATTAATAGATTTCATATGTGAATAAATTTTGCATAGCATATAATGGGTGGGTCATAATATTGTACAACCCATCAATTTATCAGTATGTTTCATGAGTAATAATATCATGGGTATTTATTGTATTCATTACCTTTTCTATATAATGTCTTGTGATTAGGTCATTATTGTATGATTATGAATTAAATTTTGATAAATTATATTATTATGAAATACTTTATTAGTTTTCATGATATTTTCAATGATACTAGGTTATCAATGGATACATTTCATATTGATAATATTAGTTGTACATCATATTTTATTAGTATTTATCTCCATTATATTGTTTATTCCTTAATAATTATAGGACACCACAACATTTGTGAATTTAAACATTGAGAAGAATAGCTCAAAACATTAAATTGTTTTAGATCCATATTTTACCTAAAAGAGAACTGAAAATGATTTTAGAAACATGGTTGTATAAATTTTAATGTAGTTAGAATGATTTTTTCCTTGTTCTGAAATTTATTATGAAAGTAATTTGTGTGTATATGTTCTATTATGACTAATAAACAATTTCATCATATGATATTGAATTATTTTTCACTTATTTTATAGTAATTAAATAAATATATTTAATCGGTTATTAGAGTCACACTGTATATCATTAGGTCATATTTGGGACATATATTTTCTACCTACCACCCGTTGAGCATATTAAATATTATTTTCTTGTTGGACTACTTAAATAAGAATGAGGTGAGGTGAATTCCATATAGAAATAAATTATTAGTTAAACATGGTTATTTTCCCACTATATGATTTGTTAAATATAAAAGATCTTGTAATTTAATTGCATCAAAATTGTATAAATGTATGTATTACACTTATATTAATGATGATAACCATTGGATAAAATCAATTGTTTTTTATATCATGTAATCATCCTCAATATAATACTATATTTTGAAAATTTAAATATATAATGCACATGTTTATTATTATAAACATATTAGATTGATATAAAAATATACAAATTTTATTTAGAAAAATATTTTCTATTTTTATGAATAATTCCTTCATAAGTAAAAACTATTTAATTAGTCTAATAAGGGGAACTATATTCTTATTTTTAGAATAAAATAATTAAATTATGGTTTCAAAAGGGTTGTAACTTATTTTGGTTCATTTTTTAGTAATGTATATGTTTTAATATAGTTAATGGGATTTAGATGGATTTTCTATATTTTTTGAATATGTTGACAATAAATCATAAAGGTTATGTGATATCCATTAATTTTTGTTGTACTTCAAATTTATATTGCAAATTATTTCTTACAAAATGAGAAATGTTATATAGAGATTCAACAAATTTTTATTCATGTAAGAGTCCATGAATATATTTACATTATTTTGTTACAATGAAAGAGGTGTAATTAATCTATATAATGGAATTTTCTGGAATGACTGATGTAATTTGTAATACAAATTATAAATTCCATGTTGGGAATGAATTTTATTGGAATAAAATTATTTACCTTTCATGTTTTTTTGATAAGATTTGGTCACATTTTAAATGTTAAAAAAATAGTATATCAGTACAAAGTGAAGAATTCATAGAGATATATTTTCTGTATAGTTGATGAAGTAAACTGCTGATATATCAATGGTTAGAATTGAAAGGAATATATATATTTATTATTTGAATATTTGAAAAGATGTGTATGGTCTTAATTTCTCTATAATATAAAAATTAATGTTTCATTATAATAAATATATATTATGTAAAATATGAGAAGAAAAAAATGGTATGTGACTCATTGAATTATATATAATTTTTCACAAAGATGATATTAATTATTGGTTTTGAACAGAATAATATTTTTAATCCATATATTTATTATAAATTGAAGTATTTTGATTCCATAAATAATAGTGGGATATTTTATAAAATATACTTTTCATTGTATTATATTTTTAAAAAATTGATATAATTCCAATGTTTAAATTGAAATCATAAATTAATAAATTTTCAAAACCAATGAGTTATGAATTATATCAAATAAATATTCAAGATTCTGTATCGTTCTATTGTATATTGAGGATAATATAATCATAATAGGTTAGTTTTTGTATGTTTAGTCATTAGAATGATCAATGTATACAATTAATGGATTCATTATATATAAAATTATTGTAAATACCACTACAATGAAAATTTATTTTTTGGTATATCAGTATATGATAAAATAAAATTTCTAAATATATTACCAAAATAATTAATTAGAAGACATTAATAGAGAAGATTCTTATTTATGATTAGGTTGATGATAATTTAGTCATTTCTATGTAGAAAATAGAACTTTTTGACTTCATAACCTCTAATTTTATCATGTAATTTTCATTGAATATTTTTTTAAGGATTGGATCATTGTGAAAATGAATCATAAGTTTCACTATTATTCAAAGTCTCTTACCACATATATGTTATACACTATAAAATTTACCATATGTTTTATATCATATATTCTTGTATAGATTTGTATGGTGTTACATTAATAGGTAATGAATATAGGAAAACCCTACAAGTGAAAAAATATAAGGGAAATATGAAATCCAATAAAATAAGATATATTAGAAAAGTATTTAGGTATGGGTTTTTTAATTCTTCTAAAGGTTTTAAAATTTAAAATATATAAGATTAAATTTTTTTCCCTAAATCATGATTATCATAGAGTATTATATTTTTCAATAAAATATTATTATCTGAGTGAATTGGAATATTTCAATTATATAACTAATGTTCTCATAAACTATTAAAATTGTTTCCGTTATCATATAAATAATGGATTATACCACAAGGAATTTCATTAAATATTATATTTTCTTAATTAGGATACATGGTTCTAATATTTAATGAAAAAAATAGTTTGGTGAGATAAATAGAATGAATCATCCTTACATAAATACAATTCAAATAAAATCTCTGAGGGCTTGATAATCTAGGGTTGTTTTGTATTATGTTCACTATGATTTTTGTTTAATATTAATTATGATTTAATATTTCCACTTTTATGGTGAAATTTTAATTTGATCGATTGATTAAAAATAATTAAAGATATCTAGCATCATATCGATTTTAAATAAATTATGTTTTTATTATATTGGTTGATGAAAAATTATGTTATCAAAGATAAAGGTGAATGGATTAGGAGATATTCATTATCATAGAATTTCAATGAATGGGAATAAATAATAACTTTAATCATTTAATTTGATTAACATATAATGTATCTTATAATAAATTAATGTCCTCGAAAATGGGATCATATGAAAATGAATGTTTGTTTATAGAGAATATGGTGGAAACTTGTAAAGATGTAAATGTTTTAATTCAAAAAAATTCGTGCCAAAAAATAAATTCCCTATGGAAGTGTGACACAAAGCCTCTAGAACACCTACAAATATGATATTTTATACTATCTAGTAAGAAATATATATATTTGTATATTTGGAAGACAACATGTGAATAATAGTATACAAAACCCATATAAACAAAAATATCTCATAATGTATACATTTGAGTTCAAATCATGTCACAACCTTTCAAATAATATAATTATTTCACTCAAATGTTATTAAAAAATACCTAAATTCAATTATAATCCATTGAGACCAAAAGCGAAAAAAATTTAATGATTAGAAGAAGAGAAAAGTCCAAGATTTCTATGAGAAATTCCAAGAAAATAACTCCATAAAATAAAAATAGGCAAAAAATCAAGCATCTATAGAAGTTAAAATTTCCTTATCTTGACATATATCCAAGAAGTCTTCATGGTTACCAAATGGTGTCTGGAATAGGGTGTGATTAAAAATATAATTCTGCCCATAATATCATCTTTTGATAATCTCGTCTCACATGTAAAATGAAATGATGATAAATATTTATATAATTGATAAGGATAAATATATATAGAGAGAGAGAGAGTGGGGGGGGAAAGGAACTAGTTTACTCCTTGGGTTTTGAGGAGACGGTTTGGGTTGACAGTACCCATATCAACCAATAAAAGTCTCCAAACATGTTGTATTTATAATATCATAACGTAGTTCCAATTTTCACCACCAAGGAATCCATTCTCATATATCTTATTGTAATCACTATGGATCCATGATCACACCGTTAATTTAATTACCAAAAAAATATAAAAAATATGTCAGAACATGAGGTCCAATGATAATATTTATAGTCAAAACATGTTTGGAATCCAAGACACAAAGTAAAAGAAATCTGTAACAATATAAAATGATCTAGACATAGGGAGGTCGTCCTATAAAATATAATAATTCTATAACATAGATTTATTATCATTAATCCATGGAATATAAAGAGTTTTAATAATACTCAAATCCTTGAATGAGGCCCCCTGTTTCATTCCATATATCAAATTATATTCAAATACATAGGAATGTTCAATGAATTCTGTAGAGAAATAAAATCCACATATCCACTGGGAATGAGAATCAAATATATTGAAAAAGTGGCTATGGATATTATTATGTGGTCACGAACATAAGTTAGAGATATTTATTTTGGTTGAGCTATCGTTATGCGGGGAGTTTGTAAGATACCACTTATATTTTGAGGAATAAACCCATTTATTTTCAACAAAACACCCTTTTATTCTTGCAAAAAAGGCTATTGGAAATTTCAATCATATATGACCTTTGATAGAAACATCTGAATAATATCCCTGTATATTTTTTATATAATATTTATATAATTGATAAGTGGTTCATCCATGAACATCCAAAATATTTGACACACCATTTCGGTATTCCATCCAAAAAAATGAACGTTCTTCTCAAAAAATCCCTCAGTTTATAGGAACCATGTTGTAATAATAAGTACTTGAGTTCCCAAATCACTATGTATACCCACCCAAAATTATTATGTAAATTGTTAATACATAGCATAAATGATACTAAAAAATATTTCATGTAGTCGCGCAATATCAATGTCAAATATCATTTATAAATCATCAGCAATATAGATCACTTGGACTGTTTTTAAAATTAGTGACCTTTAACTACTGATCCATGATGACCCATACTAAAAAATTGTCCTTCGGTTTCATTTATAAATCTAAAATGAATTACCTTCTACTCTAATCAAACATTATCACTATAATGAGAAACTACTACCCACTAACTCATTTTTCTTATGTGATCATTTAATTGAAATTTATCATTGACCTGCTAAAAAATTATTGCGATGATATATGGGATCATCAACACTTTTTTGGACAGAATGATGAATTTTGAAGAAGAAATAATGTGAGTGGGATACCCATGAAACATGGAAATCGAGTGAAAATTTTTGGTGACCTATGAAATTGGAATCATTCAATATAACTACACATGAGAATTTATTGTCACAAATGTATATAAATTAAATCATTGTATCATAATGTATTTATATAGGTTAATGTGATTTTAGTAATTATATCCATACCAAATGTGAAGTACTATATAAATATTTTTTAATGAGTATGTGAAAAGGTAGGAATACTCATATGAATAATTAAGTAATGAATACTATAATTTCACACAGTATATAATTTATGAATATATTCTTGAAAAAGCGGTTACTGTATGATTAAATGATATATGATTAATATCAATTGAAATATAATTATTGATAAACTATAATTGGTGAATAGATTTTTTAGTTATTTATTATTATTAATAAGTAAATCTAAAACTATTAATTATGCATATATAAGTAGTACCTTTTAATTTATGTAATTTTTATAGACATGTTCTCTTAGTGATGAATATTTCTATGAAAATCACATAATCCTAAGTGAAATAGATTGAAGGGATACCACATGATCTGTTATAATATAATCCAAAATAGTTGGTGGACCTTATGTAGGGATTTATATTTCAATGACCCAAAACTACCCATGTTTAAATCTGGTGAGTATGAAACTGCTACATCCTACCAAAATGCCTTCCAATATCATTATTTTACTCAAATAAGTAAATTCTGGAATTGTATCTTCACTTTTTTGGTCAAAAAATTATCAATTACTTCATGTCATTCATCCCAATGTTCTCTATAGTCTTAATTTAAAAAAAATATGATTTCAATACTATCTAATATATTATAGGGAGAATTAAAATTTTACAAATTGAAATAAGTTAAATAGAACCCATACATGATTACAGAATAATAAGTGATTATTAATTATGACAGAGTAAAAAAATATGGTTATCAATGACAAAAAAATTGAATATATCTTGAAGGTTGATAATGTGATACATTTACATTTTCTAATATAACGAAAGATGGGGAAGATTGTTGGAAGATGAATCCTAGGTAATTGATCGGTGCACAATTCATTTTTTTAATTCTAATTAACAGAATTGAAAAGAAGAGTATAAGTGAGATAATAATTGATTTTATAATTTAGATCCCAAAATAACAATTCATATAAGGATTTACATTAAACTCTACTATATTGAGATTCATGTGAATCAACTAATCATATAAATTATGGAATAAAAAATAAATGCAACTATATTTTTTTCATGACACATATTCACTGAAATCAATGAAATCGAATGATGTTATTGAACATTAAATCATCATCATCAACATAAGATGGTTAACAATGATTTTAGACTCTAAAGTTTTTTTTAAAAAAATAAAACATAAACGTTTCATTAATATCAACAAGAATAATAGAGATTAAAATTTAAATTTTAACTAGCATAATAGCATAATTAAATTTATTGATATTATAACAAAAAATTATGTTCTTTTAAATAAATAAATATGTTATTATTGTTTAATATTTAATATAGATAATTTCTAGGTTTTCTAAGAAATACCACATTTTATTAGAATGTGATGGTTTATTTCATAATATTTAAATTCAATAATATTAAAACACATATAGATTTAATACTATAGTTCCCCAAATGAAATTCTTTTTCTCAAAGTAATTAAAATCATGGAAACCCATTAATTATTTATTTTTCCGAACATTAAAATTAATTTCATGGAAAAAAATATTCAAATTAAAAATTGATTTTTGAAATCACTATTTATTGAAATAATTTACAAAGGAAGATACATTAATATAATTGTATAATGTTTTTAATTTATCTTCCATGACATCCATGCTCATACATACTATTTAGGTGTCAAAAGACTGGATTTTTTTATCATCAAAGAAATTTTTGATATTTTTAATTCATCCAATTGAAACTTTTCATATAAGAGCATTACCTTCTACCACAGTTCAATATAGTCATTTTATATGTTAATTTTCGTCAATTACATAGAAGATAAATTTAAAAAATGGGTTCACTTATATATATTAAGGGTCCTCTATAAAAAAATTTTAAAATATAAATAAAATAATATATAAATTGCAATAGTAAATTTTGTAAGGTAGAATATTATATAAAACCCTTTCATTGGGATTTAAAAAAAATCAAAATGGACTTTGATCAATCTTCAATTAAGATAACTCCTTATAAACATACCCAGATTATTTATTGGAAATGTTTTGATAAAGAATGATTATTGAGAACATTTTTATGTGAGGTGAAGTTGAGAAATTTTAATGATGTTTATTATGATCGAATTAAAAATAAATAAAAAAATTGTATTGAGAAAATTCTTTCTACAACATTAAAATTACATCTTAGTGACAAAAAATCAATCTTATGATCATCATATATATAATTTATATGAACATAAAAAACAATAAGGTTATCATTAATCCAAAGTTCATCAACAGCAAAATAAATCATTAATAACAAAAACCTTTATTTGAACTAGTATAACATGATCATGATCCTTATAATTTCTCTCATAGTCTGGAGAAGGTAAATCGAGCTGAATAAGTGAAACAAGAGGAGCATGGGTAGGGTACAAACCTTCAATATCTAGAACTGATAGTTCATTCCTATGGTATTCCATACATATTTGTGTGATTATGTATATGAATATGAAATTAATCAATGAATACGTAGTATACAATCCTTATCGAATAACGTTATTCTGTATATGATTTTGTAAGGATGACACTTATGTGAAAATAAATAGCATGACATTTAATATATATGAACAATTCATATCCATGTTTTAAACAAGTTATAGAGATCATTATTCATGCACATTCATTTACATATAAATTAGAATTTATTTTTTTATAGTGATATCTATAGTTTGATTTTAATCCATAATTTATTTTATAAAATATACAAACATATGTTTTTAAAAAAATATAAAAAAGAAAAATTTACTATAATGAATTGAATACCCTCCAAAATAAGGAAATATAATCTTAAATAAATCTATTTGAATGTGTTTTTAATATATATGAAACTGAAAGATAAAATAAATTATTATACAACATTTAGTATAATCATTCCATTGATATTGTGGTTTAGTAAGTTGTTCACAATATTGCCACAAAATAAATATTATAACAAGATATAATACTAATATTTTTAATATGTAAATATACAATATTAATATTTATTCATATATGTTTCATTATATGTCTTTGTGATTAACATATTTCTGAAAATTAAAAATATGTGTATAAAATATATTACAGGGTGTACATTCACACTTGAAATGTCTATATGTAAATAGTCTATGTAACATGTTCATATTAAATATTGATGAATTATACTCATTACAGGGTATGATTATTGTTGAATATTATAAATTTTAGTGTATGTTATTACATTATGATCTTATTGTAGTGTATGCATTTTACATATTTTCATTTTTTATTTGTGTGTATTAGAGTTTTTTCATAAATGTTTCAGTTTTTTCATTTTTAAAATATGAATATTATACTCTTTGAATATCATATTTTTTATATCGAATTTTGTGTATATTTTGGTGTATTTTTGAAGGGTATAACATATTTGAAATTTAAAATAATATTTCACATGAGTGTGTATATATATAAAAATCCTCTGTAACAATTTATCACTATATATATTAGAGTATACATACATGGTGCATAGTATAAATTTTAATAAATAATTATAATTGATAAAAAATTAAGAATATAAATACAAGATTTTACCACAGTAGTTCATATTTATAATGATGTATTTTTTAGTTGTCTTTCGATTTTTTACTATTGGAATCACCACTATTGGAATACTATTAGGAAAATTTTTGGAGTAATGTATTTAAAACTTACGGTTTTTTATTAAATGATTATAGATATCCATTAGGATTACATTTTTCATATACATCTTTCGTATTAAAAAAAATCAATTTATTATTGTATATAATAGTGGATGTAATAGGATAATAATGTGGAATTAAAATATTTGAAAAAAAACCTGGAATATGTAAGTAGCATATATAAATTCAAAATGATTCATGATTCATAGGTTTTTGAACCATTATATTTGGTGTAACATTGATATTACATTACAAGGAATAATAATGTAAATGAATATTGGAATTTAGGACAATTTTAATATGTATTTAAAATATATAGTGTCAACTATTACAAGTATATTCTATGTATTCTAATAATGGTGGTAATAAAGGTTAATTTCCTAAGAAAATTTTTATATCTGTAATAATAGTTGAAGAGATAGTTTTTATAGAAATTTTTTTATGTTTAAGTACACACAAATTATAATATTAGTTATGTATATATGACATTAATCAAATCTCATTATACATTGATGGAATGAATTTAACTAAGTAATATTTTTTATGTTAAAAATAAATTATTATATGCAATCAAAATAACAATACTCATTTATATTATTTTTAATCAAAAATAAAATATTCCAAATATATTGAAAATTTAATTAAATAATTTCTCCCGGGACTATTAGCTTAGGAATGTGGACATTTGTTTTATATAATGGTCTTGGTACTTCAATAAAAATAAATCATAATATTAATAAATTAAAATAATAAAATATTATTAATGATTATTTTATTATACATTAAAAAAAATTTGGAATTGAATTATTTATATATATAAACATACTATAATTACTTCATGAAATATAATACTTTCTTATAGAGATTTCATACATAACATAAATAAATCATGAGGGTCAAAATATACATAAAATAATAGGGACACTATTTAATAAAATGTTTATTGTTTGAATATAACTCGTTCCAAATAACAGATGAAAATTATTATACAAAATAATAAAAATTGGTTTGTTTTATGAGGTAAGACAATTGCAGTTGTAGAGTTATTCAATTTTATTGAAATTTGTGTTTTCTGATAAACAATAACAACATAACTAGTTAAAAATTTTGGATTCCTTTTATAAGAAAATTTATGTAGATGAAGTGGGGATTCTTAGATTGGGATGATACTATCATTGTATAATTAGGAAAATCATTATGGATATAAACTGAATAATTCCTTAATAGAGAATTTTATTGGAGAAGGATGAACATATAAATTCCAAAAATGAGATCCAATGATATATATATAAATATATAAATATAGATATACAATAAATGATAAATTACTAATAAATAAGAAGATAACCTAAAGATATAAAATAAAAAATGAACTGAAGAAACTATCATGAAAAAGAAAATAATTATAGGATATGTAATTATGGTCAAAAAATAATTTAGATTAATTTTTTATTCAGTGAATGTGAGAGGACCCTCTACGTAAGAGAGAATTATCATAATGGTAAATGAAAAAAAAAATATTCTCTCAAAGGCCGGTTAGGGATGGAAATTGGGACCCTCCCATGAATGTTCTCTCTAAGGGTCATTGGGTCAGATAGTTTCCTCCCATTGATGACCTTAAAGATAATATGTATGGTTCATGACACCTTTTTCATTATGGGTATATTAATGGTTCAAACCATTCAAAAATATTTCATGGTATCCATCATAAGATATTTTGGTTTTAGTGATTCAATTACTATAGAATCATATTCACTCTTTAATGGTCTAGAATTATTCAAATCCTAGGATATTAGTGTGGGTACATCTGAAACAGACTCTTTTAACATTCACTATTGAATGCATGAACTGCCGTATCTCCATAGTATATTACATACCATATTCTTATGTGTAAAAACATAATTACCAATAGAGTATCCCTCGTTCATACATGGTGGGAAGGAAATAAATTGAATTACTTTATTATGGCATGAGGATGTTAGGAAATGACATTGTATGGCCTACACATGAATAGGTTTCTTTACCACCAAGTACACTAACCAAGATTTTGAAAACTCCCATGGTCTCCATTAAATTATAAAACCATAAAAAATTATTTATTATGTTATTTATTATTTTCATATCCTTCCATCTTGTTCTGATCTTTGATTTATTTTAATAAATATATATCATTCAGTTTAATAAATGAAAACACCAAAATGTGTTTAATTAACATTTTATTGTTCATATGAATAAAATGAAATTTTATTATATATATCTATTTAATCATAGTATATTGGTTTCCATTCATAATATTATGATTTCATGAGGGTTATCATATTTTCATGGACATTGAAATATTAGAAATTATAATATATAAACATGGATATTGGATAATTGTAAGAGGGTGGAAAATTGTACAAGGAAGGAATTGAATATAATATTTCAAATACATGTTTTCATATAAAGAATATGAATAGTAGAATTAAAAAAATGTAAGTCGTTGATAATAAAATACATGTATCAGAAGTAGGTATTCCTAGTATATAATTTTGTTATCATCAGAGTAAACGATTCTCAGTAGTTTTAAAAATAATTTTTATATGAGGGTTATAACCCATGCACAACATTATGGCCAATATTTAAGGAAATTATAGGGAAATTAGAAGTAAAACCTTCTAGGAAAAAGAATTATCAGTAATAAAAGAGGAGGTGATGACATTATTATGTTATCTATACCACTAAGGAAATTAAAATTGGGGAATAAATAGTTCAAAGACTCCCTAACTGAAGGGAGGTTGTTGAGAAAAATTCTAGTGTATGGGTTATAGATCTAAAATCAAATGAAACATAATCGATGAATAAAATTATATGCCGATGTGAGTATATAGAACCACTGAAGTGGATATAGAGGTTGTCATGAGTATATTATATATTCTGTGATTTAAAAAGAATCAACATAGATAAATCAATGTTCGAATTGGTGGAATATCTAGAGTTAAAGAGATTAAAAATTATGTTATGTGGATGTGGATAAATACATGAAGGTGGAGAGGTGGGTGATGGGTATTGTGGAGATAGATTAATGTGTGGGTATGTGGAGAAGAATGCATCATATTTAGAGGTTGATCTAGGGATTTTTCAGAGTAGGAAAGAGGTCAGTTCTGGAGGGAGCCTCGAAGAATGAATAATCATGAACTACATCAAGTTAGATGGAATCAAGAGATATGATTGGAGGGAGAAATCTATGGAATACTTGAAATGTGTCATTTAATGATGGGGTACTCTTCATGAGGAATGAATATAAAAATATTTAGAATATATAAGGGATATACACATGTTATTTAAAATAATGTTTCTTAAACTGATCTATAAGGAATTGAATTTACCTATATAGATAGAAAAACATGGTGAATAATATATCTGTAACGTTTTTTTCATATGAAATTGAAAAATATAATAAATTTAACAATTCATACCATTGTAAATAATGAATACACAGTTTGTGTACATGAATTAGATCACATAGAGGTTGCCTCAGAGGACCCATCACGTAAGAAAAAAATATAATGTTAAGGCCCCAAAAATATTACATCTTATGGAAAAGGATTTTAATGATTTAATGTTTAAACTCAAAATATTCATATATTATATGGAAATTATTATATAAAAAACTCATATATTTATTCAATTATAACACCATAACATAGTTGAAATATCATAATTTATCCCCACAAAAAATAGTTAAAGTCCAGTACATTTTAAAAAAATTTAGTAAAAATGGAAATAAGAATATAATGTTATTGGATATTATTTTGTATTTCACATTCATATAGGAAGAAATATCCCTTCTAATCTGTGATATGAGTTCAATAGTACTACAAATAGTGTTTCAAATATCTTATGTGTCACAATACGAAGTTTTAGTAATACCTGAATATCATGCCTTTTGTAGTACATATCAAAATACATTAATAATATTGAGCATAAAATTAAAAATATTAAATAAAAATTTGAAATTAATTTTTTATCATGTTACAATAAGTAAAAAAATTAATATTGATTATTTTAATATTAAAAAACTATAACCATGAAAAATTTTAATTCATATAGAAGTAATATTACATCACATACAAGAATAGTCACACAGAGAATTGTACACTTGAAATAAATTAAAATCACCACCTGTAATAGAATACTATATAAGTAATTAATATTTGGGTTAGGTCATAATGGAAAAATTACGCATATGTCTCTATGAATTAGGAATCCTAAAGAATCATTTCAAATAATTTAATTCTATAACCATTAAAAAAACCCATAAACCATAAACCACTAAATTCATGTGGTGAGATTATTTTCATTACAAAAAATTAGAATCAATAAAAATTTGATTAATAAATTTTTTCGTAAAAAATAATTAGTTAGTAGTAAATAAAAAATAACCAATATAAAATTGAAAATATTAATAAAAATAAGCATATACATAATAAATTGAAATTATTAAATCAATATGATGACTTCCTAGAAAAAACAATTAAATGAATATAATTTAACCTCAAACAAATTAACTTGTTGAGGAAACAAAATTTGGCCGCGTGGTAAAGCAATGGTTACCAATATGTCTTTATTAAGATAGAAAACATAAGAGGAACCTCAAAGAAATTAACATAAATAACTATAATAGTAAATCCATATATAATAATCATTTTCAGTCTTGTGATATGATTAAATTGATTGGAAAAAATAGAATCATTCATCATTTGATCAAAAAATTTGGAATTAAAAAACTATTAATTCAAAATAACTAAAAAAACCAGTTAAAATTTAATATTTTCAAATAAATCAAATAATAATGAAGAAATTGAAATTTTTATTCACTAACATAGCTAAATAAATAATTTTAATGAAATGGACAAGAAATCACCTGAAAAAAATTAATATACCTACTTATAATAAAAAAATATTGAAGGGTTGAAGGTTTATGATAGGTGGATATAGAATGGTTCTAGGACTCCTTGATGTATGAAAATTTTAGAGGAACAAAAAATAAATTAACATCATTTACTATGGTCTATGTGAATAAATATTAAATCATTTGTATGAAAATAATAATATTGAACCAAAAACCCATTGGAAATTTTACATGACGAGACCAATGTTTTGTATAGATTCTTAAGGAAAATTTTATCATGATGGTGGTGAAAGAAATTGTTTGATGTTTCTTTTCCTTTGATGAATCCTCACTTGTGGTCATTGTAAATAAATTGAACCAATTTGTTTTATATATTTTTTTGAATAGGAATTCATCATCTGTAATTATTATGGAGTGGAATTCATCATCCAAATTTATTTTATATAAGAATATGTATCATATTTTATGAAACTATTAGGATAATATTACTGAATAAAACAATAAACCTAGAATCCAAAAATCATTGTAGAAAATTTTATATGTTGAAGTAGTCCACATTAGGAAAAAAGAAGGTGGTCTTGGTAGTTGACTCAGATGTATGAGTCGTAGAAGAAGTCACTTCCATGGGAATGAGACTGGGAAGGGGAAATCCAACATCATAGGAACCCAAGATTTATTTAATAACATCAATATTTCAAATTATGAAATCCTATGATAATGAAAATAATTGATAATAAGATTGATGGAAATCATTATAAATCAAAACAATTACGATAGTATAAACTAGAGGTGATGTTATAAAATAGAAATTTCACATGGTGTGGAGTTAATGGTTTTGTTAGAGAATGAGTTGGTAAGGATAATGGAAGGGTGGAATGAGATGGTATGGGTAGAAGTAAAATGTCAGGTCGAATACCTCGATGAAGGCGTATTGTGTTGGGAGGATGAGAGTTGATGGTGGGGAGTGTTGGAGTTGAGGGTCGGGAGGAATTCATGATGAGGGTATAGTGGTGAAGGAGAGTAGAGAGGCAACACATATGGGAGAAATTTTGAGGAGGAGCCAATTTTACCATAAAGGAACAAACAAAAGTATACTAAATATATATACCTCGGGATATTATGTTTATCAAAAATAGTTTCAACAATCTTAAGATCATTTTGAGGTGTTTCAACTAGAATTACAGTGAAAATATTAATATAAAAAATACTCATACTTTGTTTAATGTTGATAAATGTAATAGAGAATGTTATATAAATATACATAGAGTGAGTTCACAAAAAACAATGTCAAATTTGAAGCACATAAATTATGAGGACCTGTTATAGATAATGAATTAAATTTAGAATATAAACAAGAAAACTATATATATTAATCAAAATAAAAAGGCACACAGTATATTAAGACATCAAAGGTCCTCAGTATTTTTATTAATAAAATATTATAGTGATGGAGAAAATAAATCCGAATAGTCTTATATTATATAATTCTATACCTTTGTTATGGTGGTCATCATTTTTAGAGACATGTACATATCATATACATGGAGAGGCTAGAATTCCTTTTTGAAAAAAATTTACATTTTCTTGAGATAATTTATCTTACCCGAAAAGAAAAATATTAGAATATAAATGATTAAACATTCATATGGTATCAGTGGTAAGATTTGAAAAAATAAAATATGAAACCTGATATAGAGTAAAAAATACATATTGGAAGTTCATATGTTAATTTATATGCTTTAAGATCTGAATTGATGAAGAATTAATTCTATGGTTTGGAAATTCATACACTACTATGTGAAATTTAAAAACAACAGGATATAGTATATGTCTATAGTGACAATTTTTAAAAACAATTATATTATTATATTCTTTAATAAAAAATTAATTTATGGGTTGATAAAAAAATAAAAAAAACATGTTGAAATTTTGATTTTGATTTAGGGACAAGATAAAATTAGAGATGTAACTAATCAGATATATAAACTACCAGTTAAAATAAATTTTTTTGTTAATGAAAAAAATGAAAAAACCAGTTGCCATTTATGTAAGGGGATATTTGGTCAGGAATAAAATTAATAACATGATGTATATAATAATGCCAAAATTATTCATACATGGATACCCTAAAGCATGTATGAGGGACTGGTGTCATCATTCTATAATAATTCTCATTGAACTAATTTGTGATATCATCTGATATTGACTTGTCTATGTGCATAAACTGTTTTATTTATTTCCTATTTCAAATATTTTTTTGATGAAATTCATGTTCTTAATGCCTATGTATATAATATCATATGAAAAAAGTGAGACAAATCTCATATAAGGAAATGAGTTATAATTTAATGTTCTGATAATGAACATCATTTTTCGTAATTAAGAGTCATATATAATATTTCTACATTATGAACAATTGATTTCCATTAAATATTGATTATTGTTTTAACTATTGATGAAATAAACATTTTTGGAATACATTTTTTGACAATTTATTCCCTTTTATTCCAAATTTCATTTTTATAGGTTTATTTTTTGTTCATGGTATTAAGCCACTATCATACAAATATATGATAATGAAATTTAAATTTTTGAAATCTATTCTTTCAGTTAAATTATTCTATTAATATAATTGATTATTCATTCAAATAGATAATGGTCATGAAGTCATAATAGTATTTTCTGGGACTGTATCAGTTCTCAAACATCATTTTCCAAATCGATATGATATGGTCCACATCCATAATTTATGGTCAGACTGTATCAATAATTGATAGTGAAAACATCATGTTCATTTCATTAAAATATAATGTCATGAAAATGTTTCAAATTCATGTTCTAAATTTAAAAATTTGATGTCATAAATGATAATATGATAAATGGATTCTGAAAACCAAATTCAATAAATAGTTAATAAAGGGAAATGGAAAATCTATATGATGTTAATAACGATAAATATAACTGTCTTGGATGGTTTTTCTGTATATAGTTTTAAAGATATAAATATATAAAAACATATATGAGTAGTAGAGTTATTATGAAACCTTGTTAATTCTTTAAGAAATGACTTTTCTAATGGAGTGGCCTAGAAATTAAAATGTTTCTTCGAAATAGTTGTAATGATTTGATAAGGAGTGAAAAATAATTATGACATTCATCAAGGTGAATATATAAATTATTATGTAATAATGAAAATAATAAAATTTTTGATATTGACTATGAATACATAAGTTAGTATCCCATGAATTAAATATGTCCTACAAAATTTCTGTGGGTGTTGGACCATCCCAATATTATTTTAATGATTTATTTAACATACAATTTAGACAGAATTAATAATAAATATAAAAAATATTATTAAACAAATTTTAATATGAAAATTCATTATGTTATAGAATAATATACATTATACACATTATAAAATTAGTATACTAAACACAACATATGAAACATGATTATATGAACTATTCATATAGAAGGTGATCATACATAATGCACATTTACCTCTCTAAAAGAACATTAAAAAAATACTTGAATTATGAATAATAATTGGAAGAGGATTTCAGGATTGATATTTCAATCAGTCATATCTATGAATTCATTGATCCCTAGAAGTATCTAGTATAATTCCCTGCCTATATATTCTCACATATCATTCCAAATAATGAAATGTTAAACCTAAAAAATGAATTTATATAAAACACATGAATTATAATAAATCAAAATCATGGAAATTTTTTTCACATTTCATTAATATAGGGAATTGTTTTTGTGCACCCAAAATGTTTTACAAAACATTGAGCCTGTATTGTCAAATGAATATAAAAAACATGAAGTCATGAAACATGGTTGTGTTTTAGCTATACATTATAATTTATAATTTATGTTCCCAACATAAAAATATTATTCATAGAATGATTTATTACTATAAAAAAATAGTGTTTATTCAATATATAAATTCATTGAATAATAACTTGTACTATGTTGTTTCCCTTATAATATAAAATTTCAAAAACACTCTTCATAAGAAGATGGTAAACATAGATGAAAGATTAAAACCAAAATCATGATGTAAATAATTTAAATAAAATGTCATTATATAGAGTATAGGGAATATTTATAAAAATTTATTAATAAAGGGGGAAGGGATCAAAAAAATATCACCTGAATTTCATTAAAAAGATTTGTGATTTGGTTTTAAGCTTCTTAATATGGAATGCCAATTGAGGGAATATATTAAATGCATGATGTGATGGAGAGGTGATTGATTGTAGTATTTTTCTTTAGTAAAACATAATCTATATATTCATAATTATGTAGATATATTTTATATGAAATAATAATGATATGAAATTAAACTAATATTTAAAGAACAATATGATAGAAATTTAGGTATTATATACTTTTTAACAATATGTTAAAAAATAATAATAAAATTAATCATATATAAAAAATGTATTATGAAGAAATTTAAAAGAGAAAGACATGTTTTTTTGGGTGACACGCGTGTAGAAAAATCAAATACCACTTATAATATAGCAAAAAACTTCCTAATCTGGGACATAACATCAAAATGATTATTTAGTATATAAAAAGTAATTGTATACATTATGGGTTAGATAAGATAAGTAGTTTCAGTAATCCCACTAACTCATTGTTCAAAACAGATATTTTAGTTTATATGTATTTGAATTATTCACATGACACATGAAAGGTAGGATTACAAAATTATAATTATAAAAATGTGTCAAGTGTTATTTTTGAAGATAATTATAATGTTCACTACTAAATAAATTAAAAACCAATAAACCAGGTGATATATTAGATGTGAAATTGAAAGAATTAGTTTTATAAAATCAATGTTTAAATATTACAATGTTTCTATGTGTTTATTTAGGAGATTAAATAACAATATAAACTGATAATATAATTTATTTAGAATAATAATGTTTATTATAACATGTCTCTTGTGTTTCAGTTTGAACCTATATCGATTATTGATCTTTAGGATTGATCAAAATGGTTGTATGGGAATAGAGAGGTTGGATGGATATGAATATTGTTGAAGATGGATATGCACGGTGAATGTAAGTAAATATAGGAGGTCATTATAATGTTAAACTAATTATAAAATTGTATCAAATTTGGAGGTATAGACTGGGGTGGAAACCTAGGTGGAGGTGAAGGTGGAGGTAAAGTCAGAGTCATATATCAAGTTGGAGGAGAACAAAGAGGCTGGATGGAGGTCCAATTGAGGATGGTATGGGGGATGAAGGATATAGGGATGGAGAATTTGATTAGTTGGTGATGATGAACTAGGGTTTAAGATATAGAGAAGAGATTCGGGGAGGGGATTTGGGTGTGTGGCATTGAACTAGGGAGAAGAGTTATGGGTGAGGTGGGGAATTAAAGACTTAGTTGACACACAAGGAATAATTTATGTTGAGGTGAAATGTGGAAGAGAATTTAGTAGTTGTAATTAATATAATATATTATTATATATGAATAGAGATAAACTAACACATAACCTTGAACAAGAGGATTTAAATGCACAATGTGATGAACCTTGTTGTCTCTTTCTTCATGATGGACCACAAATATTGATGATGCAGAAAAATATAAAACATTTTTATTTTCTAGTGTAACACCAACCTTAAGGTATAAGACTCCATATCAAATCCACTTAAATATCAATAAGAACTATTACACACCAACAATAATAGGTAATATCATCTTTATCTATATTCTAGGTTGGGGCTAGCTCCCAACCACAACTGATACACTAGAGGGAAAGACACTCTTGATTTGAAATACTTACTCTATTGAAATGTTTCATTAGTGATGGAAACATGGATTAATTGTAAATAATTCTAAATCCTAGAATTCTCCATACTCCAAATACTTTTTAGAAAAATGTACCATCAGTTTCATCTTACTACATTCCTTCTATAAGATAATAGAATATGTCTTTTAACTTATTGAAAAAAACAATATTTATTATCTTTGGATTATAATTATGAATATTTTTGAAGGAATTAGGGTAATCAAAAAATCTATAATTATAATTTTTTAGTTTCCATAATTTAATGATGTTCATTACAGACTTATTATATTCACAAACCACAAAAATATCTTCATGTGATAATTCCTACAAGACATGAATACTTGAAATAAAACATCCAACATGATATTCTGAATGATGTAATTACAATCAAGTGAAGTCAATGACAATGACGAAAATTCTATGAATTGATCCCCCTCAATTAGAATTTCAACTAGTCTGATACCTGAATCATTATACTTTACGACATACACTAATCATGGGTCATGTAAATTAAATATTGGTAATATGGTAGACATAATCCAAAAATATTGAATGGACCATTCATAATAAAATAAAAAATGAACCAAATCCCCTTTTATCCTATTTAAAATTACTTAAAATGAAAAATCTCATGAATAAATCATCAATAATATCTTACCAATCCTAAAAAATTCCAAATAAACATGTTGATCATAAACTAACTGTAACCATGAATGTTAGTTTCTTGATGTCAAATGATATTCCATAATAAGATATGATATTCCAAATAAAATATACTTGTTCAATAAATAATAAAAACATTGGGATCATAGATAAAATTCAATGTTCAGATAGTTTTCATAAAATGATATCCAATTTTCTTCAATTGTCTTCTAGCATCTAACAATAAACAATGATATCATCCACCAACACCCCCTATGAATTTCTCGGGTAAAATGTAAGATTTATTTATTTGGTTCAAAAATTATAATATTATTTTCACCAAGTTGATCGACATCACCATATATCAAAGAGATTATAACTACTTTTGAATGTTTTAAATTTCATATTAGAGGGTATAACCCTCAACTAATCATATCATATCATTAGGTGGACCATAGATAACATCACTGAAGCACAATATTGGTCAAAATATTTCTCAACATTCTATAGTGTATGTATGAATTTCAAATTCACATAATTGAACCATATATAATCCATAATCAATAATATGTTTTCTTTAATATTCATTGTAAAGCATACAAGAGTTCTCCAACTAGATGTTCATGGGTGGATAAACTCCTTGGCCTTACGGTCTTCCAATTGCCTCTTCAACTCAAGGAGATCTGTCTGTGAAATTTTCATTGGTAGGCTAGATATATTCACATTTCCCTTAATGATATTTATGGTGATCTATACCTATAAATTAGGAATAAACCACGAAAGTTCTTCATGGAAAAAACTCATGAAATGGTCTACCAAAATATAGTAAACTATTGGTCACCTCCCCCAATATCCATCATATTGATGAATAACTCCAATTAACCCCAACCATGATTCTATTGAACAAGATTTTCTCAATAACATTGAAGTATCCTTCCCCCATATACACATAACCGACACATTCATGTTACAAAATATACACTTTTTATTGAAAATAGTATATTCCTTATTGAAATACAACAATCTAATATATTCAAAGAATCATATCTACACTTGTAATATCCAAAAAAAAAACAAATCATAAAAACTATTAAACTATAAAATCAATATCAAAATACCTCTATAGAATAACTATGTCATATAAAACAACAAATATGTAGTCGATAAACACAAATACATTATAATAATAAACTAATAAACAAAAATCATCTCGAAATATTGTGGACCAAAATGAGTGTGGATCACTTATCAAGAATTTAAAATAATATATTTTAATCCACATGATTCATATATCAAAAAATTTAATTTTTGATATCCTTATCTATAGTAGTAGTCTAAACTAACAACATCTTCATTGATCATCAGACATGCATTCCAAATTTACTCCTTAAGATTCTACTACACTGCAGGTGAGACTAACTCCGACTGGGTAAACCCCTACCACCACCTCATCTAGTGCCACTAGTTGAACTCTAAATACCACTCTTAGATGAAGAAGAATATATATAATTAAATAAATGAATAGGTGTGTAATATAGATCACATGGTTAATTAGATTTTATAAAAAACCCATTGGAGATGTGTAAAATTCTCAATGTATTGACACTCAACTATTGTACTAATATTATGACTGTGGTGCTGACCTTCCCTCCCACAATGAGTATAAATTCTCTTAAAACATAAATAACATGTTTAACCCCCAATTCTAAACTATAACCCATCAAAATAGAGCATTATTACAGAAGTTGATCTTCTTCCAACCAGCACATCCCACTGTGGTCCATGAACATCACAGATATTCCACTAAGATATAAAGACTTGAATCACCATCTTATATGTATTTCCCAGTTAGAAAACATTCCAATATGCTATTATATAATGTATAATTCCATCATAAAAATTTATAAACCATGGAAACTCGTAATTTTATTTGTATTGAGAAAACTGGTGCAACATGGAGAACTAACTGTCATCCTTCATAACAGATAAGATCCTCTACATCAGGTGCTTAAAAAATCTAGACATACCCAACTTTAGGTTCTCTGGAATAAAATGATTGATGATTCCAGTTTGAAAGTAATTCCAGAACATACACACATACTTATTAGAGATGTTAAAAAAATACACACATCAACCAACATAGAGATTACTTATATATGTTTCATACCCACCATTTTTTTAGAAGCTATCTCTAGATAATAAATTTCATTTTCATTTCTTTGAGCCATGGTTATGCCTCCCATTACTCTATCATATAAAAAGTAGAATGTTGTTTCAAATTTTATTTATAGTTCAACTGAGATATAATATATAATATATAATGTTTCAATCTCTCCATAGACTTTATGAAATGGAGGAGACTATCCCTATTATCATTGTTCAGACACTGGTCTAGTTTCATAAGTGGATATATCCACATCTCCTAATGGAAATTCTCTAATATAAATTCCAAATCCGAACTGTTATTCTAATGGGATGAATTTATATTTAAATTCCATTGACAACATAATTAAAAATTACTAACAAAATTTGGGATATCATTGTTTGGGAAATAAATATAGATCATAATCATATAATCAAAAAACACAAGAACTCTCTACATCCCTAACTTCTGACTCAGTGATCAAGTCAAAACCATGAAAATCATAAATTAACACTTCTTGGTAAAATAAAATTCCATTACAAATATATGTGGGAATCATTATACTGGTTTTTTATTGAATTTTTATTTAACAATAATTTTAATTTACATTTAAAAAATATTCTCATATATGATTATAATTTAGGATCATATAATTTAAAAATTCATTTTTTTATAAATATAATAATTTTTTGGAGATTAAATGAATATAAAAGAAAATTTTATTTTAGAGAAATGATCCTTAATTAGTTCTTGGTACCCATTTTACCAACATCCAATTTAATTTCAATAATTGAGGTCAAATTATCAAACTATTAATCATATTAAGATTTGATATAAATATTACCACCATTATACTATGTAGGGTAAAATTATTTTGGTTAATAAAGTAATTTATAATAACAAACCATTTTTTATAATAAAGATACCTTATAAAACAATAATGTAATAAATATTGCGTTCATAATAATGGAATGTAAATACAAATTTTCTTGATGTGGTGTGTGTACAAACATTCCACTTCCATACCAACCCACAAACGAAAATTTCATGAACCCTATGATTATAAAACAAATATCTCACTCATGATAGATATATAAATACTATTTAAACAAATGGTACAAACAATAATCCCACCCCTATCAAATTTTTTTTCCTTGTACATGGCTTAGCTATCCCCATGTAAGAACTCATTACCAAATCTTGATTCATAATAATATCATACCTACCAAAACAAAATAATAAATTCACCATCTAATAAAATATTGTAATGCTCTAATTTAAAATCTAAATACTGGTTCCACATTCGCATGTGAACAATGTACTCATGTTCACTTCTATACAACCTAGAGGATGTTGACTAGTATCATGTGTATGTGGTGATTTTTGGGGGATACTATACCAAAATATCAAATTAATATAATTTTTTAAATTATGGAAAAATAATAAAAATCGTATTTAGATCATGTAAAATAATGAAATCTAACCATTCTATAACCCATACAATAATATTATTAGGACCCATACTATTCAGATATTCATATATATATGATTAGTCTATTATATTTATCATAATAGTCAATGTATGGGTAAAACAAAAAATTAATATAAACCTAGAAGTCTCAGTACCAAATATATTTCCCCACACCAAACACACGTCCTATGAAAAACACATTCTTATGTGGCACAATGAATTTCCATATCATAAACTATATCCGTTATTTTTTCACAGTTACCAAATATAATTTGCAATGTAGAGTGAGTAAAACTCAGTTGACCATAACCAATGATGGATAATGAAGAAAAATTATTCTAATTAAAATGTAATGTTGTTATATATATATATATATATATATGAGTATGATAAATATATTTTCCCATAAAAAATATAACGAAATAGGTCATATATAATTTATGGAAGAGACAACCATGCTTGATGATACATAATTCTTCCTGGGATAATAACTCAACATTGAGGTGGTTTTATGAATTAACATGGTTCCAGGGTTCATTATGGAGGAAAACACATTCATACATCTGAATTGAATCTATGGGTGTCCAGGTGAATTTCATTCCATTAATTCCCAAATAAAATTTCACTAGACATATCTGAAATCATGGTACGTCTCTCAAAAATAAAATGATAACATCATTTAGAGTAAAATAAACACATTTAGGGAATTTTATACCAATAAAAAGGGTTAATCTATGGAGATAAAACCATAATATTAATCAATGATATACCATAGATTCCATTGTTATAAAATACTGACATAAACATATATAGTCATTTCTTAAATTCATGGGGGACAAACATCTAGGAATTCCCATTTAAACATCTAGGTAGAACTAAAATCTTTCCAAAGTAATTTTATATCCAAATAGAATCTCTGACTCATCCAGGGAATTATATGTAAATATTAATAATATGAATCTAGAGTTATACACCATATTATTCCAGTTGATCATTAACTCCAAGACATGAAATCAAGTCATTATTCAACCACTTCACATAATAAATAGATCAATAATGAATTCATTTTCTTCATTTCATGTTTCATAATTCTATTAATATAATAATTTGATATATATTTTTGGGGTCATAGTTATCATAATAGGGTTTATAATTTTTCAAAAAATTGATTGTTTAAATCATGGGAAGCCCTAATTTACAATATTTATTTTTCCAATAACATTAAAAAATTAATTACCAACCACATTACAAGAATAAAAAAAATTATACCCCACCCAAATCAATTTTCTAAACACAAGAAAGCTTCTAACATAAAAAAATTGAATAAAATAAATTTATCTTAAACATTTTTTGATTATCTAACAATTCTACGTGACTAAAATATCTAATATCAGAGTAAATTAATTTGACCATGAGGGGAAATCACATGACAAGCATTATTTTTTGAAATGGGTTCCACTTACTACGTATTAGAGTTTTTATTCATGCTATAATTTTATACATTAGAAAACATTGAAAAATATATCAATATTTTATTCTCATTAACTAAATAGTAAGAGAAATATATTTAATGAAACATGGATAGTATAAGTTAGTGGGGTGATATGTTAACCAATAGAATTATAATATGATATACTGAAGTATAAGTAAATGATTATTGATGGATAACTACTGAATGACCAATTGGTGGGGAGGAGATAATCTTATATTGTTGATTGTAAAAAATAGATTTTGAAAATTTTGATTAATAAATAAATAGTGTTGATGATTTAAAATATCATTTTACTCATTGAAAAATATTCATTTAGAACCCATCATCATGTTACTGGAACTATTTTCAAAAGACTTATTGCCTAAACCTCCTCTCACTCTTCCTGAACACCCATGCGACCTTCCAATTCTACTTGTTAAAGGGGGGTAATGGATGAAAATAATTTTTTGTAGAACTAAATAAGAGAAGGTTCATTCACATGTGATTTATTGATTTTATATATTATCTTATTGTATCTTGATTGAAATTGATAAATTTCATGATTTCACTGATGGCGTATATTTATGTATTTTTTAATTAATATTTTATCATTAATGAAAAATTATCTTAAATATGTAGTGTTACATCCATTGTATAGAATAACCATGTATGTTGACCACCTATATACATGATTAGTAAAATAATGGTTTTATTGGTGGCCTATATAAATAGTTAGTCTTGATCATAAATAAATAGTTTCATACACTAGTATGAAAAAATATCACATAGGAATGGAAACCTTTAGTCCCTATATCTGTATTCAACGGCTGAATAATTATACATGCCCCACCAAACAAACTATATCCATTATCTTAATCTTTTAATTAACATATACACTTTTTCATTGTAATTATAAATTTATAAGTAAAACCATGTATATTGGTATTGTTTGTCGATTTTATTAACACTAACAATACAAAACCATCTCTATAAAGACTTTGGGTTAAATGTGTAGCCATTTTCTACAAAATATTATGATATATAATTATTATTTTTTAAATATTTATTTAATAATATTATTATGAATAATAATAATAATACATAAATATATATGTATATCCAATGGGTTTTATAGAAGATCAATAAAGGATGTAGTGTAATATTCATTGTAAAAGGGATCACACGAACATGACTATTTGTTTTCATATATATGCATCCCCAATATAAGGTGATCATGGATACATGGGAAATATTGAATAGCCCCTAATGTATGAATTATATCTGAAGGCTATATCTATAGTCCATGACCATGGATATAGTCATGATTATATTGTAAAAATTATGGACTCCATGGGTAGTTAGACATATTATATATCCAATAAAAAATGTCAGAGGTATTATGGGAATGGTAAAAAACCATTGACATTTTAAATTTTTCTAATAGTGGTCACATATTCTATAGTGTACTATGAGGTAAAATTTGTTTTTAAAATGAATTAAGATTTATCAGGACAAGGAAACATGCAATAAAATTGTATTAAAGATTGTCTAAAAGGATTTTATAGTGGGTATTCAAAATGTATTTCATATGATTTCATAAAAAGTTATAATGATTATTGAATTAAAACAAAGTTTTGGAAGATATATAATAGGTTATTTGATATAATTTTAATTGTTAGTGTCTGGGAAAAATAATAATCTAACAAGACAAAGTTATTATATGTTTTCAGTGTAAAAATATTATTTCAAAATATTTACAAAAAAAATATAATTATTGGGGAAAATTTAGCCATATCATTTTATCTTATAATGGAATATCATAAATAATTTTTTAGGCCAATTTTCCTTAAATCATAATCTATAATTATGGTATATCATATGTAGGTGTTGTGGGTTAAACGATATATTTTTAGTCTACCTATTGTCATTCCGAAAAATAGAAACATGTTTCTACTTGTTAATATAAGTCAATAGTTGTTTCATGATATATAATTGATAATAGTAATTTCATTTTATGAAATGACAAAGAGGATAGAATGGTTGAGAGTTGTGACTCATAAGTGAATATAAATTAAAATGTGACATATATTTTAATGAATAATATCTTCCGGAACATCCCAAGGTCTATTATATAGAATCGGTTCATGTAAAATGGGTTGTGTGAATTCATTTCATTTATTTTTCAATCCACTCCCCTAATTTATATCAAATTCATAATTTATTTACTTGAGTGGAATTAATATTCCATAGAGTGAAGGGATATTTAACCCATGTGATGGGTGATTTATATCTGTCAATGTAATCATTATAAATGAATTATTTCATTTTGATACTTCTATGTATCTCATATAGATCATTATAATGAAGACATGTGCATAAAATTATAGTTGTAAGGTAAAAAATATTATTTTCATGATTTAATATACATAATGTTTCAATTATCAGGTATGTTTGACACTATAATATGGTCTCTAATTAATTCCAATACCAATGGTGTGTTTTATTCATCTTATGAGTGCACATAGTGGGTGTGATTTTTTCTATGAATCACATGAATGTTTTATATTTTATACTAACCTTATAGGGAATCATTTTTATAGATATGTGGTGATATGTATTAGGTAAATTATTAGTTGTGGACTTAGGGGTGTGTTTAGAGTTTACCAGACCGAATTTTAAGAGGGTTCAGTGTGTTTTTTTTTCAAGATATTTATTCATCAATTATAGATAATGAAATATTATATAAGGAAATTTTGTAAAAAAAATTAAAGTTTTATAATAAGTTATGGATTATTGATCAAAATAATATGGTATTAGATGATGGTGAGTATTGGTTTGTATCTTCGAATATTTCAGAAGTTGTGGTTGAATATATATTTCATTAGGGAATCATTATATTTGAGTTAGGAGGTTTCTAAATCATTTTAGTGTCTAATTTGTGTCATTGTAATAATTTTTGTTTTGTTAATTAGATGAATTTGGGGTTTTATATATATTAGTTGGGCCTAGGTACTAGTTAGAAGGTAGTATATGGGGAGGGTGGGGATATGGATAGAAATGTGATCCTTTGATGTTATTTTTTTGTGATCAATAATTAACCAATCATTTAAAAAAATTAATTTACGTTGATATTGTGAGAATTGAAGGTCATTTATGATTTTAGAGAATGTGGTTATCGTTGTACCCAGTTGTTAGAAAATGTCTAAATCAGTCACCATTAGGACATTGTTAGTTTGGGTACAGTTCACATAAAATGAATGGGTGGCACGGTTATAAGGATCATAGATGATATTTTATTGTTATAGAAGAATTGGGTATTGCTGTTTTTTATGTAACATTTCTTGGGATAGATAAAATATGCGGTCAGGGATTTTAGTAGTCACTATTGACATTATTATTAGGTGTAATAATTTAATTATGTTGGGTTTCATCAGGGAGTGGTAATAGTGATATATAATTCACCATGGAATTATATTGGAAATTCATTTTTTCAAATGAATTATCATTGATGATGTTATAAAATTAGTGGATCTTTAATATTTTATTATATATTAATGTAGATTGATTTCTCAACTATATGTGTGTGTCTTTAGATAATCATTAACTCTTACCACTATAAAACCAACTGAATCATGATTATTTAATATGTTGGAGGAGTGTATTTTATCCTATATATTGGAGAATTAGTTTTGGTTATTGTTGTTTTTTATTTAATTTTACACTTTCACATATATATTATTAGTTCTATTTTAGGGTTCTTATTTGTGGCTTTTGGATGATTTTATACTCTCTCCCTACACTGGAATCTGAATTCAAGCGGTGTTCCTAATAATTCCATTATTAGGTTTGGGAATGGCCCAAATATATGTGGATAAGAAGAATAATGATGATCAACTTCTAAAATGGTAGCAGATTAGATATTAGATTTAGAACAAGGGGTATCCTCAGTGTCCATTTGATATGATTCCTTATATAATTTATTAGTGTTCAAATATATGAGGTTGGCATAAAATGGCATATTTTTTTTCTATATAATTTAAACAAAATATATTTATTCATATAATTAATATATTCCCTATTGATTTGTATTTTTATTCATCCTTTTATTTAATTTTTCTTTAATTTCATTGTGCATTCAATGAGTTTTGAGATATATTATTCAGAATTCTAAACTGGTTACGCCACGGGAATGGTCGGTCATATCACAACCATTCATAAGAGGAATTAGGTTATGATAAAGGGTAAATTCCTTATAAATATATATATTCCATGTAGAGACCCATTAATTTCACGATGTTAGTTTTCATCATATCATATGAGGTTATCCATGACATCAAATGAATATCCCTAAGTAAACAACCCCCATATTAATTTGTTTTTCTCTTATCACCTTAGTTTTTATTTGATTCATTCTAGTATAGGATAATTTTATCATAACCCTATTATTTCTTTATCTACATCATGCCATGGAACATAAAAGAAAAATCATAGGGAAATGATTTTATATTAAGTTGTGATTCTTGATGTTTACGGTGTTTTACTTTCTTCATGTTACATTTTCTCTCTATATTAAATGACTATGCCAAAAATATATTATTGAGGTAGGTTTTTCAATGAATTTTCTATTACATGGATCAGTATGAAAATAATAATTTCCAATAGTGATTTTCATCTATATAAATCATGTTTTTTGAATTCTATAATATTTTTATAGGGAGGAAAAATATTTATGGGCACCTGGATCGATTTTAGAATGGGTTTCCAAAATTCCAACAGTTTTTATGTTGTGTCAATGGAATATGTATTATTAATCACAAAAATAGTGTATATAATATTTTTATATATCAATTTATATTTTAATAATTAACTATATTTCACTATTGAAATTATATTGGTCCTTTTAATGGTTTTAATGAATCATTTATATGATTTAATTTTATAATTTTTTTAGGTTTTTCATGGATTTGTTCATATATTGTTTGTAGATGAAAAATTTCTATGGTGTTCTCATAGATTCATTATGTCATTAAAAAATCTTCAGATGTGATATATATATATATATATATATTTCCTCGATGTGTGGTATCTCATTTTTCTAATAAAAAATTCAAATTGATTTTCATTAAATGACTAAAATGAAAATATTTATTCTATTGGAATATTTTTTCACGAATAGGGATTATTTTAAATATTTTTGGAAAATAATTTATAATATGATTTGAAATTTAATTTTATTCCCCATATTGTTTGGTTATAAGAGAGTTATGAAATTATTTTATTTTTTTATGTTGTTTTGTTTATTGATGATGGGATTGACCTGTGAGGTCCTGGACCTCAATGCCACTTAGCGATTTCCACAGTCCTAGTGGGCCACATGGCCTCAATCACATATTCAAGAATTCTAACAGTTGTCGACTATTAGTGAGGTCATAATGTGTGTCTATGCAAATAATATTCTCTCATTATAAGAGTTCATCATAGTGGAAGGAATGTAAATTAATAGTAATCATAGGATGAAATATAAAGAATATAAATAAACAATCAGTGTAAATAGGTGGAATAGAAAAATGAGAGAAGCAACAGCTATATCAACTGGAACAATGGTAATTTAATGACATAAAACTAGAAAACTGGAAAACAAGGATACAAGATAGCATGCTTGACATGTTCCACAATGTAAAAGAAAACATTCTACTCTATGAATCCTCAGATACTACTCGGTCATATTCTATCAAGCTCTATCCTATTATCAGACAATAATAGTTTGGGTGTTGTATTCTTCCCTTTGTCAAAACCTTCAACCGTGTAATCTACTCCTGGTACTAAACGACTCTAGGAGAGGGTGTGAGATATATCTCAGTAGGACAACACTAATGGTTTCAATAACATCTGGACCATGTACTGGAATATAGCAGTGTGAAGGCATATATATATAATGTAAAGAAAGCCATACAACAAACAAATACCTAGTACCTGCTTCAGCCCTCAAATGGTGTATAGAAATTAATGAGTTCATTTTATTATGTAATTTCCATATATTTTAATTAGTTAATGTAAGGCATAGATGTCACTAACATCACCACATGATAGTAAAATTATTGAAGGTCCCAAGATGTAACAATTAATCCTGAAATGATATCCATTAATGGGGTTATAGGCTAAAATCCAAGGTAACGTAAATATCACAGAATGAATACTCAGTAGTATCTGAGTCGATATAATGGGTAATAGTTTCATCGAAGGATCTTAATCCAAGTAATTCCACAATAAGGAACCTGGGGATTCCATGGTGATCAAACAAGGTAAAATTTCGATAAGCAAAGATAGGTCCCAATACGATTTCACCATGGCACCCACTAGACAATGTTGTATCCAAGAAGCCTATTTTAGGTTTCATGTAGTTCTGAAAGAGACCCTATGGTTGTATATTGAGTATCCAAGGAATATGCATGAATCCATGTATAGTTGGGTATCAACCCAAGAAAAACTCATCCTTGAATAGGAATGGGGTTCTTGAGACCAAAGGTATTCTCCACTCCGAATTCATGGTGAGTTATATGTTGACCATTCATTTTTGATACATTAATCGTACAATCATTTATTAAGTTCAATCATTGTCTTCCATTAGTTTGGATAGGCCATGTATCATTGCAACAATTTTTAATTAATCCAAATCATCCATTTCATTAGTGTAGATAGTCCAAGTAGCATTGCAATCATTTAGTCTCTTCTTAATTAACCATTAAGGCAAATTCAATTATTGAGTTTCACTCTACTACCTTCTATCAATATGTAAAAGTGTTCTAAAATCATGTAACAATTATTCAATCTCTTTTGATAAGGCCAAGTTATATACTTGGTAAACTATCCTTTCCACATTTCACATTTCAAATTTAGTAATCAATTTTAAGCACTTACCTTAGGCAGTTAATGTTGTGATCATACATGGTACATTCGATAAAATATTTAACATTAATAAAAAATTATTTCTTATTTAATGTCTGACCATTATGAATGAAAAAGAAAGGCACCCCCAAGTTATGGGTCAAACATGCTGAAAATACTAAAACCCAGTCATGGCATAAACTTCATCATGCGACAGATTAATTTTTAGGTGTACCTACTAAAAACTAATCAAATATTTAGAAAGAGCATAACCAAATGATTCTAAAAAGTGTTATCATGGAATGTAAATTTAGGAAACAACTTCCAAAAAATGGGGGGCCCCACACAAATATTCCAAAATGAATGAAATTTTTGGATGTGTTATAGACTACCAACATTATGGTTGGATTATATTTTTCCACCAATATCGACATTTTATTTGACTCTGATCGGATTAGAACTAAGAAAGTGTTAAAAACTCTCACACGAGGGTTTCTAGGTCGAGAGAGAAAGAGAAGAGTAACAACTAATGAGGACTCGAGTACTTACTGTTGTGAATCCAACGTGATGAACTGATGCTCGATAGGATATCGGATGAAGGATATAAATTGATCCCTATGTTTGTCTTAAAAAATATCAAAATTGAGAGAAAATTGGTTAATCATGGTGGTTCACAGATTAGTGAGTAAAGAGGAGGATTAATATATCATTAAGGGAAAACATTAAATTTACCCAACAAAATAGCCTACACATGGTTTGTCGACATGGTTTGTGAAACTATGTGCAAACCATGTGGGATGGATCTTCCCAATAAGTTTGGCCTACACGGTTTGTCAAACCATGTGTAACCGATGCAACGATACATGGGAAAAAAGGGGTGTTCTCACAGTTAGGCCGCATGTTCATCCTCCAATTGTACAAGGTGAATATGTTCGAAAAAACATGATCCACATAGTTAAGAAACCCACGCAGAATCCCTACACTGTTTACTATATACGGTGCCCAAATCCTATTTACTCAAAAAGATGAATTCTATGCTCCAAAAATTCCCCAAACACCCTTCCTAACCTTTACTAACCCATTAGGAATCTATATTAGGTCCAAAGTAACAATTTAGACTGAAAATTAATGTATTCATAACCGAGTGAAAAACAAGGGTCATATAGTATTACCTGCTAAAAATAAAATTCCTTAAGTTCTCCTTCCATGGGTGATGAAACACTATTTGAGAAAAACTCTGGATATTGGCCACATATGTCAGCTTCCCTCTCACAAGTCTTGTCTGATACTCGGTCGTGCTGGCATAGCACCCATAAGAGAAAAACAGATATGCCTAAGATAACCTTTTTGTTTCGGTCAATGATGTGTACTAGATACTCTAAAATGGTATCATCGTAACCTAACTGAACTTCCTTTGGATAAAAGGTGTGATATGGGTCGACATGATATTGGAGAAGCTGCTAGACATGAATGATTTCATGCTTGGAATAGTACCAGTGATGTAGTAGAAAATGATAGGCTATCGACCCAACTCTCTCAATAATTTCAAATAGCTCGACATAATAAGGCCATAGATTTCCCTTCTTCTGGAACTGTCTATTCCCTAGCCTGGGTGATACCCAAAAAAACATGATCCCAAACCACAACAACAAGAGGTCATCAACAAAATGATTGATATAATATTTTTTCAAGAAAGTGTAGTAGACATACACTTCCTAATCAGCTAAACCTGTTATGAATTCTCATGTACAAGACAAAGAAAAATTGGGCTTGCCTCACCTGCCTCTAGCTAGCACATGGGTTCACGACATGTCCTACCATATAAGTCATCAAAATGATCCATATGAATCATCACCTGAAAATTGTTTTTATAATGGTATTTGATGATAGAGATATGATTCTCCCAAGAAAATTTGAAATAAAGGACACATGCTCAGATAATATCCTCTAGAACTTATACAGTTCATTTTGATTTTCCATCGGTCTGAGGGATAAACGATATTATTAGAATCACCTGAGTCCCCATATAATTTTAAAAACCCTTCTATAATTGTGATGTGAATTGAGCATCCCTATCTGAAAAAATATTATGGGAAACCCCATCTAGTCCTATGATCTCACGGACATATAGTATTACAATCTCATCCACTAAAAAATTCTCCCATATAGTAATGAAGTGGGATAATTTCATTACTGAGTCGATGACTACCCAGATAGCCACACTACCCCTTGATAACCTAGGTAAGATAACTAAGAAATCCACAAGAACATCTTCCAATTTCTTTTCTAGGACTGCAAGTATATGTAATAAGCCTAAATGTCTATGGTGCTCCTCCATCACCTTTTGATAGGGGTAACACCAAGTGATGAAGCCAACAATCTGATGTTTTATTCCAGGCCACAAATAATAGCATCCCATATCTCTATACATATTTGAGATTCCTAGATGAACTACCCACTAAAATGTGTGGGACACTTTTATAATGTTCTCTCTCATAACGTTAGGAGCCCGGACACATCCACGTAGATTCAGGACATCATCTCTATCACAGGAAAATCCAAATGTGGGTTATCTCCTAATATACTCTCAGAGAGAACCAATCCTTCTGGATTGGAAAACATCATACTCTTCATCTTCTCAAGGAGAGAATATGTAACTGTTAAGGTTAAGAGTTATGAATTCTCATGACTACCATGTAACACTAGATTCTGAGATTATATGACCGAAGAAGTTGACCTTGTCGATCAAGATTTCACATTTCACATGTTTGTCATAAATTTGATGCTCTCTCAGTGTACTAAAAATTATCTCAATATGTTTGGAATGGTCATTATGAGTGTGGTAACACACAAAGATGTATTCCACAATGAACAGGACAAAAGAGTCCAAATAGGGGTGGAAAACCCAACTCATCAAGGCCATAAAAATTGCCAGAGCGTTCGTAAGACCGAACGACACAACATGATACTCCTACAGACCATACCTTCTACGGAGCACTATGATGAATGTCTGATGTTCTGACTCACACCTTATGTTGTCCCAATTTTACGTCGATCTTATAGAACACCTTTTATCCTAATATCTGGTCAATGAATCATCTATTCAAGGAAGTGGATACTGTTTCATGACCATAAGCTGGTTCAACCTTCTATAATCCACACATAGATCTATGGTTTCATCCACCTTCTTGGAAAAAACATGTTCGAACCCCAAGAGGATGTAATACTCCCTAAAAATAATTTTATATCTTGATCCTCTATTTTTTTCATGAACACATAATGCCCAGTCAGTGCCATCCTATAAGTAATAATTAACATTAGAGCTACACCTCGAACAAGATCAATTGTAAAATCTATCTATCTCTTAAGAGGTAATATAGTAAATTAATCAGGAAAGACTTCCCTAAAATGATCTACTACTAGAGGGAAATAATTTTGAAGCAAACCATGATCCTCTTTGAAAAGATTTTTAGTCTAAACAGTTACTTCACTTAGCCCACTATTCTTTGGTCTGGCTCTCCCAGCCTAGACAACCCACTCACCCTTGAAAAGATAACTTCATTCATTTGGTGTTGTAAAAGAAACCATACAGTGATAGTTGTATACAAAGGAATGATAGTTGGATAAACATTCTATCCCAAGAATGACATCGAATCCCATCATCTTAAGAAAAAATAGATTCCACAAGAATGGGTAACTTCCAACCTCCAGGGGAATGTTCATGTACTCGAGTATGCCATATGTCCATATTCCCAACGATGTATTGAGTGTAATTACACAATATTGATATTGTATTTATAGTCTGAGACATTTTACAATAAATACATAAATAAAAGAGTTTGGAGAACCTTTATCAAACAATGAACTGAGAAAAGGAGAGGCTACAAGAATATTAACTCTTATTGTAGATGGTCCTATAGCTTGATCCTTAGGTATCAGCTGTAAATCATGTAGTTAACCTAATCCACAACCCTATTCAACATATGGCCTACCACCATCATGACTTCTCTGTTTGTGATACTGGTGAGCAAGATTCAAAATACCATGACCATGACCTCCTCATCATCTAGACATGTCTGAACTATTCTAACTCCACAACTAATGTGGTGCAAAATAACTCAATCATGTTGGTGGAGTGGATGCTGATCCTTTTCCCCATGAAGATGGTGGAATGGTATTGAGGAAAATCTAAAGATGGACCATATGGCTGCAATCTCTACACTCTATAGGGTCTCTATTACAATGGTTCGTCTTATACCCTAGTCTTCCACAATGATGACACACCACAGAGCTATCTAATTAGATAATCCAGCTACCACTTCCCAGACAAAAAGCCTCAAGGGAATGATTCATTCCACCAGATGAACTATTGGCCTGATGCGGCATGAAAAATTTAAACTTAGTACTTATTACATCCCTCAGGTTATGCTCAGTGATAAGGTCATGATCAACTATTTCAGAAAAGTTTTTAGGGTGAAAGACATTCACTTGATTTCAGATGGAATACTGGAACTCATACTCAAATCAACTAGCACACGAATTCTTATCACCATCTAGAAGAGGTTAAATGAACCTTAAATCAGTGAAACGTGATGAATATTACATAAATGGCATATGAGCCTTCTATAGATGCATAAACTCTCTAGAGATTTTATCTCTCAGTGCCAGAGGAAAGAAATAATCATTGAATACTGTCTGGAAATCATCCCATAACATGCCTTGTTGAAGACAGGGATGGGTAACCACATCCCACAAACTCTTGGACAAATCCCGAAGCATGTATGTAAAAACATTGACTCTCCACTCTGGAGGTATTTCTTAATGCTTAATGGTAGAAATCAGGGCCTATATACCAGGCTCAACATCCCTTCAGAGCTGCCATCCCCAGAAAAATTAGGAGGATACAACTGTTGGAACTCAGGGGTCAGATCTTCCATCGTTGGAGCAACTCGTGGAGCACCTTGCATAGACTGTATTAGATATGGGAAACTAGATGTATGACTATAGGTTTTGGTCCCACCATGTGTGGAGCATGATCATCATCACCTTCCCCTCGTACGACACACAGACATCGTGGTTTCATTGGTCTACAAATTCTAAGACCATTCCTCAAAAAAATCTTAGGATCATAAGATAACATCAATAAAAGAATATAATTGTATTAAAACTCACTACCCAAGAAATACTACCCAAACTAATTACCTAGATATCAAATTATCAATAAGTACCCAAGTATATGTTTCATGTCATTTTGTAGTTAATTTCTAGGTTTACATCTTTACCATTCATAGATATTACAAGGTGGGATAAGGATGTGCAGCCAATTCATTTTTGATTTTAGGATTCACTTTATATTAGATAGCCTTTTCTGATGAATCAGTTCCCATTCACATATCACAAGAAATTAAACTCATTTCATTATAACATAGTTTCTCGACTCGGTACATTACTAATCCCAATCCATGAGGGCCCATAAACATCATGATTCGAGATAATTTATCACTCCACCGAAGAAATATTAAATCATGTACATGAAACTATCACAACCTCTCTCTACAATCATAACATATCAGCAATGAAAAGTAGTGAAATGCACATATATGGCATAACAATTAGTATGAAATGTGAATTCTAGGTGCCTATTATGATGCATGTAGAAATTACCCTTTCCTTCATGACATCGGTCTTTGGATAAAATAATACCGTCAAAAAGATTAATACTCAAAAACACCACACATCTTGTGCATCACCCAATGGTAAAATAATATCAAATCTAATTGAAATAATAGAACAATAATTTCATTTAGGGAAACTTGGATTTTACCCCAAACATGGGTTGATGACTCCCAAGAACGTTATTTGATGAAGTCCCAATTGTTCCTATCCAATAATCTATTATCTAAAAATAGTAATGATTAAAAATAATCCACCTATGATACCACTTTGTGAAGTCCCACAATCGGATGCCATTTAGCGGGTGCCCCGAGCCCGGGGGGCCACATGGCCTCAAGCAAATCATCTCGAATACCAGAGGCTTCCGACTAGCAGTGAGGGCCTAGGGAGTGTCTGTGGGAATACTATTACCTCATTAGAAGAGTTTATCATAGAATAAAAAATGTAAAGGAATATTAAATAGTGGATGGAATATTAATAATATAAAGAAATAGCAAAAGTAAACTGATGCAATAGATAAACTAGAACACCAATAACTATTTCAACTAGAACAACAATGATGTAATGACATGAAACTAGAAAACAAGAATAAATAAATACAAAAAAACAGACATAACATCTTCCACAAAGTGAAAGAAAACAATGTCTACTCCAACAATCCCATGATCCTACTCAGTTATCTGCTATCAAACTTTATCCTATCAACACAGAATCATGTTTTAGAATACATATGCTTCCCTTTTTCAAAACATTCAACCATTTAATCTACATATAGTACCAAACGATGACTGAAGAGGGTTTGAGATAAATCTCAATGGGCCACCACCAATTATGTATATAACATCCGGCCAGTGTAATGGAATATATCAGTGTGTAGACATGAATATATAATGTAAAGTAAGAAGTACAATAACTAAATACCCAGTACTTTCTTCAACACTCATCCATTTTCTGAACATATAACTAGAACATTTTATTACTTAATTTATATTTAATGTTTCTAGGTCACATGAGGCATAACTATCACTGTATCACCTCATGATAGTATATGTAGTGATGGTTCTACGATTTCACAAGGCAACCAGAAATGATATCCAGTGAGAGAGATCCAGTTAAATTACCAAAGTAACGTAAATCTCACAGAATGCTATCTCAATAGTATCTGAGTCTAGATAAAGGGTGAGTTTTTAATCAAAGGAGTTTAATCCATGAAATTCCACAATAAGGATCCAACTAACTCCAAGGTTATCGACCAAAGGTAAAATAGTTCAAAGAAAAGACCGGGCCCTATGGGGTTTCACAAGGGCACCTAATAGCTAATACTAGATCCAAGGTGTGTATATGAGGTATCCTATAATAATGAATGGGACCCTATATTAGTATACCAGTCATCCAAATAATAATCATGAACCAGATTCTAGGTTGGTATCATCCTATGATAACCACATCATTGAATCAGAATGGGGTTCCTGAGACCCAAGGTATTCTCTTCTCAGAATATAGGGTGATCTCGAGTCATTACATTCCATTTTTATATTGTAATAATGAAATCAATTATTAGTATCAATCCTTTTCTACCATTAGCATGGATATTCCATGTAGCATTTCAACCATTTATTTATTAGTCCACACCATTTCTTCCATTAGTGTGGATATGCCAAGTATCATTGCATCCATTTAATCATGTCTTAATTAACCGTTAAGGCATATTCAATTATTAAGGTTCACTCTACAACCATCCATAAATATGGAATGGTGTGATATGTACATGTAACCTTTATTTAATATCTTTTGATAAGGCCAATTTATATTATTATTATACATTCCATTCACATTTCATGTTTCACATTTCACATTTAATAATAAATCTGAATCACTTACCATGCATGGGTCAAGTGGTGAGCAAACATGGTACATTCCATTTTCAAATCTTATTAATAAAAGGTCATTTATTATTGAAAGGCTCACATTTAGAAAGTTAATGCAAAGGTATACTCAAGTGGTTACTCAAATGTGCTGAAATCACTAAAACCCAATTATGGCATATTTGTCAACATGGGGAGGATTGGGTTGTGGGTGTAACTGCTGAAAACAAAGCACATATTTATAAAGAGCATAACCATATGATTCTATCAAGTATAATCATGTCATGTAAATTTAGGAAACTTCTTCCAATGAAATTGGTGGGCCACAAAAAATCCAAAATCAATGAAATGTAGGGATGACTTATAGACCACCACCATAGGGTTGTACGATATTTCACCTCTAATATTTACCCTTGAATTGCCTCAGATCATAGTAGATTTAATAAAGAGTGAAAAATTCTCACATGGGGATATCTAGGTCGAGAGGGAAAGAGAAGAAGAATTGCTAAAGTGTGAATGAGTACTTACTATTGGCCATCCAACGTGATGAACAAAAGCACGATCAGATGTCGGACTAAGGAGATCTTTTGATCCCTAGATTTGGACTTAATAAAGCTCAAAATTGGGAAGAGAAGGGGTTAATCCCACTGGTTCTTGGATTTTAGATGAAGGAGAAGGATTAATAAATCATTAAGTTCTAAACTAGAAATTTACTGATAAAATTTTCATGTATACTGTTTTTCTGCCTAGTTTATCATACCATAGGGGACGTCTCCACATAAATGGTTGGTCAACACAGCTTGAAAAACCATGTGCAACCCATGCATGTGTACCTAGGAAAAGGGGGCCTTTTCATTGTTAGGATTCATGTCCAAGCACCAATTGTGCAAGGTGGCTCTATATGAAAAAAATGATATGCACGATTAAAAAACCATGTGAAATTCCCACACGGTTTACACTAAACTGTGCGTAGAGTCTGTTTTCTCCAAAAAGATTGTTTTTGGGATCTGAACTAGCCCAATAAATCCTCATAACATTTAATAAATCATTATACATCAATAATAGGTCCAAATTAATCATTTATACTGAAAATTAAAGGATCCAAACTTCAGTGAAAAATTAGGTTCTTAAATGACATTTTCTAGTGTGTAATGGTAAATTTTGGAGTTGATATTGTCATGTGATATTATTTGACTGATGATGTTGATAATGTTTGCTAACATCCTATATGTATATTCATGGGGATATTAGGAATATTAATTAGTGATTAAAATTATGCTTTAATCTATTACATGACAGTAATATTACTATTATTCCCTAATGGATTATTTTATTTGATAATAGGGAGTTATGCAGATGAGTTAATTTTATATAATGATGGATGTCTGGTGAATATGAATGTATATGTAGTTTAACAGATGAATTCCTTTAAGAACATTAATAACTCTCAATCTAGATTGATTTTAATTTCCATTTATTATGTGTATTTCGATATGATTCATTAATATTATTTATTGATTTTTGATTTTTCTTTTTAATTCATAGTTGTTCTAATGTGATGGGTTCTATTTGTCTCAATTTTATAACAAAATTAAATCATGTTTTTACCCATGTCATATAATAATGTAACTCATAGAATAACTAAAATCCTCATACATTAATTGTTATTAGATTTAAATTTTATACCATAATAACAATAATACTTATCTACATATTTATTTAGTGTTTAGTAATTGATAAAAATATTGTTTCAAATGATAGTATTTAACACACTCATCTAAAGTAATTTATAATTTTTCCATTTTCCAAATACCAATTTTTAAAAATTTATTAAGAAACACTAATGAATTATATTCATAAAATTAAAAAATAAAACATCCAATTATCATATTTTTATTAAGAAATTATTGGTTGTCTTCAAAAGTTAAAATCATGTACTCTTTAGTGAAATCCTACTATGATTTTAATGCTCCAAAATTTATTATTCCTCTAGGTGTATATATTATTGGGTTCTTTTTATAGTTTGATAACCCAAATTCCTGGAAACTATATTTATGTGGACATATACTTCATTATAAATCATATAAAATATTTTTTTAAGGATGAATTGGGAAATTATTATACAATAATATTTTTTTTCTAAAATGTTGTTTGACTTTGGTGTTCCTTTCTTGTTGAATTTGAAACATCTATTTCATCCTTCATTAAAAACTATTATATAATGATTTTTTAACTATTTTAATGTGACTAAAATGTTTAGTTTTAGTTATAAAATATTTTTTATTTCAAATAAATTAAAAATTAATTACTTTTAATGAAATCCATTTTATCTTCATATCATTTTAGATATTAGGTAAAATTACTCCAAATTATCATTATTATTTATTTGGACAAAATAATTCTCATAGTGTATATTTTAATTAATATTGACTATTATCCAGCCCAATGGAATATTTGATACCATTTGGGTCATTCCAAGGTATGTATCATGTTCATAGTTTTAGGGTGTCTTGTACTGATACAAAATAATATAGATTAATTGGGATTTTATATTTGGGGAGTCATTGAAAATTAAAGAGAAGAAAATCAGAACTTGAGTGGTGTGTGCTATAAGAGTTTTTCTATCCATTTTATATTTAGAACATTTAGTAACCAATGGATGTCAGGTTTTTAGTCCTTAATTGTGAATTTTCTAAATAATAGTATATTAATCATGTTTGATTGTATTTTGGTGGATTTTATATTAGGTAATTAATATGGGAGAACAAATTGGTGTAGGTGGTTAGCTCACAACTAGGGAAAACCATGTGGCTCCAATGTATGTGGATTTATATAACTCTCAATGATAGCTTTTTGTGGTCATATGGTTCACTAATCCATGTTGTCAACAAATGTATTTATACAAAACCCCATTTAAAAAATATTACATGATTTATATGTTCTATTTTATTTTGGTTGGATGATGTTATTTTTTGAAAAAAATTATTCTAAAAGGAGAAATATTAATCATCATTTTAGATTGGGTCTGTTTCTAGATGGTATTATGAATTAATATTTTTAGGCGTTGTTTAAATCATGTTTTATCTCTATTAGGGTATCATTTAATATAAAATTATATTAATTGACTCGTTTTCCTCATTCATATTTATAGTGTGACTCCCAGAGAGTTCTTGGTGGATAATTTTAATTCTTCATCGAGATTGGTATCTCTTAGAGTCCATGTATTGATTTTCTAATTGTCAAATCCACTAAGACAACATATATTATGGTGTAGATAAACCATTATTATATTGAGACTATGTTTGAAAGTACATGAGATGCCCATTCACCAGTCCAATGTTTATAACTCTTCTCAATATCATAGCATCATTTTCGAAGGTTTCTATGTATGATGCCATCGTAGAACTATTCATTTTTATGTATCAAGTTATGAGTTGTTAATGTACTCATTGTATTGGTGTGATCCATCTATGACTATAATGTTAAAATATGTATAATTTGTATTAAAAATTCATAATAATTTTGAGAGACTGAAACATCCTTATATAAACCTTTTGATGGTGTGAACTTCAATGTGAATACTTTGGGGTCCTCATAGGCCACCCAAAAGACTTTTATTTGAAAATTAATGACCATCAGTATGATATTTGATCTTTTGAGTCCTCTTACGGAGTTAAATTAACTAATTTTTTCAATTCTAGATTTGAGTAATAATTGTTGTTCCATTTTTGGATTATGACTAAACATTATCTTGTACCATATATTTTCAATTCAATAATACCTACATATTTATACATTATGATAATTTTGTTTATGTGATATCATATTCTTATTTATAGGGGAAATGATTACTCATTGAGATTATGGATGTCCCCTTGTTAAATTCTCTTATAAGAATCCATTTTTTTACTCTGGTAAGTATCCTCTTATGTTTGATCAAATTCATTATTTTTAATATTGTAAGGAATCAAAATGCGTTCAAGGGGGGTCTCAGGGGTTTCTGGGATGGTTTGGAAGTTGGGGTATGGATTATTGGGAGGAAGAACATGTCTCATAGTTCATAGAATACATGAGGGATTGGCAGCACTATTTCTTCTAACCAAGTGAGGTGGAAAAATGGTTTCCTATAGTGTACACAATTATAAAAACCATCTAATTTTGAGTGAAAATATTTGAAAATTATTGTATATGTGTTTTATGGATATTTGGAATGGTTTCCCCATGGTTTACTAAACCATCTAACTTATGTTCACAAACTAGATAAATAAATCTTAAAATGAATTAGAACATATACTTTTTATATGATTTGGAATAATTGAATATAATTTGATAAATTGGTTAAACATTCTTATAACTACTTTATATTTTTATAGAAGGAAGAAGAGTTAGCCTCATTAAGTGAATATGAATTATATAAAATAATTATTTTGTTGAATTCCTATTAATTATCTTCACAATAATGGAAGTCAATGTCTTGAACCAAATGAATATTCAAAAGTATTGATAATTTCATAAAATGTTTAATTAAATGAATTTATTATATGATTCCTAATTCATATAGACCGATGAATTGAAATATGATTAGTTAGACTTGATCTCTCCTTGGATTCAAGAGGTAATTACTTGATCACTCACGGATTCCATTCTGATTCAAGGATGACAGTTGCCAAGAGTGAGGCCCACATTGGAACCCAATCATCTTTTATCGACAAATATATTGTGTGAAACTATTGGATCTGTCAATTATAATTATATTATTATAGGGCTACCCTAACCAGATAAAGCGTGACTTTTCCAGACATGAGGCGCCTTAGATATTTCCTTGGGCTGAAACACTCTTATCCTATTTTACCTTGAATGTTTTCTTCATGAATGATTACATATAAATTACTTTGGAATGAATTGTACGATGCTCATATGATTTAAATCATACCCATATAGCTAGTCTATAGTCACTAGCTAAGTTGGATGTACACTTGAGGTAAATGATTCACTGGTTTTTACCTTGGTACATCTTTTATATTATTATCATCAAGGATGATTCATTATAACTTAGACCCTCTATTATCATTATCATGGTAGGTGTTTAGTGAAGGATTTACATTAGTGTATTTAATTATATAAGCTAGAAATTGATTAATTAATGAGCTGGTAAGATTTTTAGATTCTTGACAAGAGTTGAAGAAGGTACATAATAATTGATGTTTTTATATTGACCTAAATTTATATATTTATTCATGCAGACTATTCTAGTTTTTATTACATAGATTTTTAGTTTTAGAAGTCATTTCTCGTGGCCTACTTAGATTTTTCTCACAGCATATATGGGTCGCCTATGGAACCAACGTAGACTACGTGTATGTAGGTGATGACAAAGGGGAGCATACCCCTTAAGTCACTTGATTTATTTCTTATTTAAGACAGAGATAGTTTCCTATCACTGAGCTAGAGATTAGGATTATGGGGATAGTTTTGGATACAAGATTTATTATTTTTTATATCATGTATTTTATTTTTCTTTGTAACCATGTTTTCTATATATATAGATACCTGACATATATCATCATCAACTTTTGTATTTGATTATCCTTTGTTCAATTATTTATTATTATTGTCTTCTTCTATTAGTCTGTCTTTTTATTTATATTTATTTCCCTATTTAACAAATTTTTCACATATATTATATCACACACTATTGTAATGGGGGAATATTCTCTCAATAAATACATTATAGGCTCTCACTACAAGATGGAATCCACTGGTGTTTAGGGAGATTCACTTGAAGACATGTTGCTAATCGGGCTAAGGGAACCTCTATGTGGATTGTAGTTCTATGACATCATAGATTTGTATCATAAGATTTATTTTAATGAGTAATAATTTGGATAAAATAGAAATGATAATATCAAGGCTTGGAATGTGGTTATAATCCACTCTTGGAAGTAGCTAACCCATATTTGACGTAAATGATGAGTTTCCTAATATGATTTTTGTTATTTTTTACTATTGTAGTTGATACCAATTAACTATTGTGGGATACAAAACCTCTATTATGGATTTTATTATTATTGTTTTTAGAATTTAATTTCATGCTTGGACCAATGATATAAGGTTAATGGTCATTGTTACATACATCATTATATGAACCTATAATTCATATTCCATGCATGTTGCTATAACATATATGTAATGACCTGTCCTCGGGGCCTATGCCGTGACTACCCCATGCCCTCCTTCCATAGGCCAGGGGCTGGAAACTAGCACCAAAGGTGTATATACCGATAACTGGGAAAAAATTGCCTTTATAAAAATACACAAAACACCACAGAGTATAAGCGGAAGTAATACACTAAGTTCAAAAGAAAGTGCTGAAAAATAAATGGTCCAAAATACAAACCCAACTGAAAGTACAGCTATAACTAAATGAAAGTACAACAGAAAAGACAACCAGCTAGAAGAATAGATGTAGATCGTAGGTCGTCCACCTCGGTTCCTACCTGAAGGGTAGGTATAGATAGCACAGTTCCTGGATCGTCCATGATGGATACTGACTCGTCGTGAGGTCCACCTCTAGGTACCATCCAGTCCTCGAACGCTCGGCCTCCTTCAGCGTTGTCCGTCTTCTGAATCCAACAGAACGAGGTGCGGGCATAGCCCGTGCTGGCGTGAGTATAAGGATACTCAGTAGGGACCCTGAGACCCTCAAGGTCTCTCTAAATCCTACAAGGATAACCACAAAGAAGAATCTAAATTGATTACCCTTACTTTGGTATATGCCCATACTTATAACTAAGTAAGGGTTATCTGTTTGGATTCTGCATTGTGGTTATTATTGTTGGATATAGAGAGACCATGAGGGTCTCGGGGTCCCTACTGAGTATCTTTATACTCACCCATGCATGGGCTATGCACGCACCTCATTGTGTTGGATGTAGACGATGGACAGTGCTGACGGAGGCTGAGCATTCAAGGACTGGACGGTACCCAGAGGTGGACCTCAGGACGACTCAGTATCCGTGATGGATGAAACAAGAGTTGCACTATCTATACCTACCCTTTAGGTAGGATCCGTGGTGGATGATCAAGGAGATACGCTATCTGTACCTACCCTTTAGGTAGGATCTGAGGTGGATGACCTAGGTGCTACTTCTATTCATCCAGCTGCTTTCCTTTTCTATTGTACTTTCGTTTAGTTGTAGCTGTACTTTCAGTTGGATTTGTATTCTGGACCATTTACTTCTCAGTACATTCTTTTGTACTTAATGTATTTCTTATGATTGTACTCTATGGTGTTTTTTATACTTTTATAAAGGAAATACCTTCCCAGTTATCGGGAATACCCCTTTGGTGCTATTCACCAGCCCCTGGCCTATGGAAGGCGGGCTTGGGGTAGTCACGGCACAGGCCCCAAGGACGGGTCATGAAAAATTGGTATTAGAGGATTTCATTCTACAACAGAACATATAATTCTGATATTTTCTTTCTGTGAAGCAATAGTGTTAAGGGTACCGAGTGTGGTTTTCAGTTTAGGGAGTCCAGTGTTGGTGCGGGCGACCGACGTATCCATACACCAGGACCCTGACAACTAATTTCCAAATTTGTGCACGAAAACACTGATTGCATGTGTGTTCCCAAAAGTTTTTAAAATTCATCTCAAAGCAGGTCATCTCACCAGGTATAAATCGTTTTACCATGTCATGTATGTTTCTTTCAGGATGCCTTTCCATGGACGACCAACTAGAGCCCAGAGGGATGTACGTACTGACAGCATGCATAGTGACGAGGCTTCTGTACTGGACCCTCTTTTAGTTGAGGCAGCATCAGAGGCAGCATCAGTATAACCACCTGTTGGGACACCGATTCCACCAGCCCTAGTAGCAGAGAGTGCACGACGCTTGAGCGCGCTGCACAAGTTCTAGCGCAAGAGGCCACCCAGGTACCGGGGAGAGATGGACCCGCAGGCGGATAAGGATTGGCTGGAGGCTGTGGTGAGAGTTTTCAGGATAGTGGGTACTCTAGCAGAATTCATGGTGATCATTGCTGCTAGCCTCCTTCATGCAGCAGCTGAGTGATGGTGGAGCCTCTTGTTCCAGTTTTGCGAAGGGATGACCTTCACCTGCATAGACTTCGAGACCATCTTCAGGGTGGAGTTTATACCAGTGACTCTACACCCCGAGTGTGTTCAGAAGCCGCTACCTTTGCCTCAGGATTTTCGATCAGTAGCTTAGTCATCTATAGTCAGTAGACAGATGATGTAGGGGACCAAGAGGAGTACACTAGTAGATGGCCGATCTTGGGTTTTAGGATCGGTAGTACGGGGCACTCGGGGTGGAGTCAGAGCCAGGCATGCCAGAAACAGATAGTGTTTCTCCTGCGGCAGGAAGGGTCACATGGTACGTGACTATCTGACTCACCAGACAGTTGATCCAGAGGCATTAGAGGAGCCACATGGAGAGAAGCTACGACGAGTGCTTGAGCGACAGCCGAGCATTGGACAAGGAAGTAGAGATCCGGAAGTAGGTGGACAAGAGCGGAACTAGTGGATTTCTTTTGGCCCTTGAACTTCTAGTTCCATTTTGTTATTGTTTTTTTTGTTGTTTTTGTGCCTTTGTACTATGAGATGCAGTAACAAAAAACACTTATCATTGTGATGATTATTATCATGTCCATTTTTCTGGTTGATATTGAGAGGTCCCGATTAAAAATTGTTGACTTGACACTCACTTTCGAGATTCTTACTGGAGGAGACCCAGTTACCTCACGCTGATGCCGACAATGTGACTCAACCCTTTGAGGCAAGAGTGATGTTTAGATCTCCTGGAAGTAAAGTCGATGCCTTAAGATTTCTTCCATGGCAATAATGCATCATTCATAACCGGATTCACTATATTAGGCAAAGAACGTGGTTCATCCAGATGATGATACATTATTTCTCTTATCGGCAATGAAGAAATCATAGTAGCTCTTGTGGGACCAGAGATGGTCCAGGCCACGACAGAGAAAGTATAGGTCATCTAGGAATGGATGAGGACAGCTCTAAGCCGATAGAATTCTTATGATGACAGGAGGCAGAGACCACTAGAGATCGTGGATGGAAACCACGTTTTCTTACGGGTCTCACCTCGACATGGAATTATGGTGATTTGGATGCGGTGTCAAGTTATCTCCACGCTTCAGCAGACCTTTTTAGGTCCTAAGTAGGGTAGGTGAGGTGGCTTGCCGTTTGACCCATCCACCTCAGTTTCAACAGGTGCACGACGACTTCCACGTATCTCAACTAGGGAGATACGTGCATCACCTGACGCATATCCTCGACCATGGGGCGTTGGACATTGGAGATGGGGTGACTTTTTAGGGGTTCTATTAGAGGTTTAGGATCGATAGTAGAAGGTCCTACGAGGCTGGTTGATTCCTCTTGTGCGCTTTCGTTGGCACCACGAGAACCTCTAGAAGAGCACACGGGAACGGAATGCTCAGATGCGTGCTCAGTACCACTTTTTATTCCTAGTCTGTGTTAAAGCTTTACGGGGATGTAAATCCATGGGGTGGGAGTAATGTAAAGACACCGAAATTTCAAGTAAATTTCTTTCTTAATTTTATTGGGATTTTAAAAGAATGCAGTTTCTGACGGCACCTGATTCCAGGGGCCGGTGTGCCCGAAATAAATTTCTCAAGTTTAGCTTGTGTACATTTAGTGAACGAACGAGCAGGTATTCTTAACATTTGAACCGGTGCTCAGAATCAAATTCCGAGGGCACCGATGAAACTGTAGCACCGGTAATTTCTTAGGAGGACCATTACCGAAGATGCGTTTTCTCGGGAGGAGTTGTTAAAAATTTGTGGATTATTAAAGAATTGAATAAAAAATTGTGGAAAATATTTTTATTAAATATTTATCCTAGTGGTTATATCCATCATGGGGTAGTTAGGGTGGGACCCACAAGCCCCAAAATACCCATGAGGGGATTAAAGGTTAGGAGGGTCCCACACGAGCCCCACTCCTTCACTTTTTCCTAAACTCCTCACCTCCCTCTTAATTTTTGGGTAACTCCTTCTCTCCTTCTCTCCCTCATATCTCTTGCCAACTACCACTTAATTAACTTATTGAAACTCTTAATCAATTAAGTGTTTAAATTTTGAACTTACAATGCATGGATTGATTAAAATAAAATAAGGGGAAACCTTGTTTTATTTTGAGGTTGAATTGTTGTGGGAGGATTTTGGAGAAAGAGCCTTTGTGTGAAAGAAGAAGGAAGCTCCTTCTTCGTTGAGGAATGTCATCCTCTCCGTGAAGAATGGTTCTTCTCCATCAAAGAACATCGACCCCTCAACTTAGAATGACTTGGCGATCATGATTCTTCATCCTCTTCTTCCTCCATGGCAAGGGAGAAGACACCGACGTGGGGAACTCACCAACGACAACGTGCCTTCTTTCTTCATCTACACAACAAGTGAGGAGACTTCATTTCCTCCTCGGACACACCCCGACGTCCATGGAATCGATGCCCGATCTCCACGATGCCCGACGTGCGACGTCAAATATCCAAGTAGGGGTTATTTATTTGTTCGTGAATTGTTTGCCGTTCATCGACTTCTATTTGGTCTGCCTATTATCGTAATAACAGGAGGAGGTCTGACCGCACGAACATGGATGACCCTCCTCCCCCTTCAATGTTGTATTTTTTGTGGCTCGAACAAAGGCAGGGTGGTGCAACAGCACCGCGCGGATTTAGGAAGGAACATGGAGAAGAAGAGTGGTGCCGTCGTACCGTGCCGTTGAGGCCGAACGAAACCGTGGTCGGATTCGGGGCCGTAAAGGCGATTCGAAGACTCCGCAGTTTGTTTATTGATGTACAGATCGACGAGCGATGACGGAACAATCCGCAATGGTGATTTGAAGACTTCACAGTGAATTTCGGCTCCCGTAAGGACTACAGGCGCAGACAGCGGGTGAAACGGACCACCGGTGTGCGACCGGTGGTCCGCGGAGAGCGGCGGCGCTGCGCCGCCGGATGAGACCGCCGCGTCTCGGCCGCGGCGGACCACATTGGCTTTTCCGTTCCAAGTTTGGGGGAGGTCAAGGCTTAATGTCACATCATTTTTCAATAATGGGGGGAAAGCGCTCCCCCCTTTGCGCGTCCGCTTGGCTAGTGCCGAGCCGCCACGGGCCGGACCGGGGCAGTCAAGCCGGGTCGCGCCGGCGGGACCGCGTCGCCCATGCCGGGCCGGACAGTGCCAGCTGGGCCAGGCCACACCCACTGGGCTGCGCCGCGCCCTAATGGGCCAGACCTGGACCTAGGTTGGGTTGACCCAGTTCGGGCCGACCCAAGGGGTCTCGGTCCGGTCGGTCCGGGCCCAAAACCCCCTGAAACCGGACAAGTTTTCTTAAAAGCCCCTAACATGGGATACAGACCTCAGATCGATGCACCGTTAGTTGCGATAAGATCCTTGGATCGAGACGGTCGTTTCGGTATATTACACTCATGGTTTCTGAGAACTTTGAGTATAGCCGGGTAGGTTCGAGAATGAAACCAACTGGTGCCTCGGAGTGGAAACACTTATAACCTGAGCTCCGGATTTCCGATTGACATGCCGTAGACTTTGATGGATTCCTCTTGATGGGACGGAACATTTTTCATACTTTACCTGAGGTTTGGACGCAGTTGGAGTAAGGCTGGGTTGGATTGTACCTGAAATCCAACTGAGCCCTTGGAACTGAAAAGCATAAAACTTTCAGACCGGACGCCCATGTGACTAACCATCAACGGCGTTGGTGATCACGTTGAGAAACGGTCTCTATGGGTATATCCTATGAGAGTTCAGGGTACATTTGATATGTGGCCGGGTTGGTTCGTACACGAAACCAACCGGGCCCCTAGGACGAAAAGGCTAATAACTCACAGATCGGGCGTCCGATTGACGCACCGTCTGTTTCGTTGATACCCCTATGACGAGGTGGTCCATTGAGATACTTCTTCGTGGTACTTTTTGATACTAGGAGTATAGACATGTAGCTCATGGAGTGGACCCTCCTAGAGATGAGCATACGGAGTACGGAGACCGTGTTGCCAGATGAGACCTGACGACTGATTGACTAACTCGACTTGGAGTGAGTCGACTAGCCAAGTGGACGGAGCGCCCAGTATTTGGAGACAGACCCACGGCGGACGGAGTGCCCAGTAGTTGGCTGCAGACCCCCGGTACTCGATAGGAGGAGTACCTCTGTAGGCTATTCGGGGAAGCACCCGGTATTTGGTGACAGAACCACAGCGGATGGAGCGCCTGATATTTGGTAGCAGACCTGTGGTACTCAACAAGAGGAGTACCTCAGTACTCTTAGGTTAGTGAGCAGTACCATGGAGTCGTGACAGGATCACAATACTCTTCAGAGACAGATCTCTTTAGCAGTTATGACTTCGATAATGAAAATCCTGGTTTGAGCTGAGTCTATGACCTATGTGTTTACCTCATGACTGAGATGGGTAACTTGATAACTTAGGTATATGTATAGGAATATATCAAAGTAGTGGTTATCCATTGATTTCATAACCTCTGTGCTTCCTCCTGATTTAGATGTGTTACTTGATAACTTAGGTATAAGCATGAGATTATACCTAAGTAAGGGTTATCTGTTGAGATTCGGATTTGTTGTTATCCTTGTTGGATCTAAAGAGACCATGAGGATCTCAGGGTCCCTACTGAGTATCGTTATACTCATCCTTTCACGGGCTATGCCTGCACCACACTGTGTTGGATGTAGACGACAGGCAGCGCTGACGGAGGCCGAGCGTTTGAGGACTGGACGGTACCCGGAGGTGGAACTCACGACGAGTCAGTATCCGTGGTGGACGATCCAGGAGATGTTCTATATGTACCTACCCTTTAGGTAGGATACGTGGTGGACGATCCAGGAGATGCACTATCTGTACCTACCCTTCAGGTAGGATATGAGGTGGACGACCCATGAGCTGCTTCTTTTCTTCCAGCTGCTTATCTTTTCTGTTGTACTTTCGTTCAATTGTAGCTGTACATTCAGTTGGGTTTGTATTCTGGCCCATTTACTTCTCATCACTTTCTTTTTTACTTAGTGTATTACTTCCACTTGTACTTAGTGGTGTTTTTATTACTTTTATAAAGGCAATGTCTTCCTAGTTATCAGGATATACGACTTTGGTGCTAGTCGCCAGCCCCTGGCCTATGGAAGGTGGGCATAGAGTAGTCACGACATGGGTCCCGAGGATGGGTCGTGACAATAGAGGTCCATTTCACTACTTTTATTACATAATATTGTTGTCATTGTAAAATAATCGTGTCATAGTTTTATACAATTTTCAACTTTTTTGGATGTGTTTTAGTTATTTTTAGTTTCAATTAATTAGGTTTATGGGAAGTCATGGGATGGAATGAGTAATTTCCCTAGTGAACAAATTAGAATGAAAATAAATGGGTGTCAATTTATGTGATAAGGTTTATGTCCCTTATTTACTATGACTAAAAATATATTCTAATTAAACATGGATGTATTAATATTAAAAGTAAACATTAAAAAACTGAATCATTAGAGGAAATATAAAAATTTTCCAGTAAATGATGATGCAGTGTATAATTGACACTTAATCTATTAGAATCCCTATAATCTATAAATGAGAAAATAAAAAATTCAGCCTTACAAGATGGTATTTGGGATAGTATACCATCAGTTGGGAACACTTTACTTTTATTTAGCTTTTTTAATTTATATGTTTATTCATCAAATCTTGTTCATAGGTCCATGCAGGAAATTTGAATGCTAATGCTGCCACAACGCCCTTATGTCATGCTCTAGGAGGGTGGTGAAGACCACATTCTAAAGATGGTGGTTCCGTAGCGTCCAGATATACCACCAAAATTACAACATGAGGAAATTATTATTATACCTAATGTGGGAACTAATGCATATGTTTGTGATATTTTCCAATATCAGATTCCATCCATGTGTTGTTCTCTATGACCTGCACCTATGGTTGTCGATCTGACTGATGAGTTCCATCATGAACATCAGACTACCTTCTCGGAGGATGGTGGTCCACCTTATACTAAGTGTTGGATAAAGGCCACTCTGTATATCATTGATAATCTAGTGGTCCCTCCAAATTGGAGGGTCAATATTTCTACATATATAGTTCGTGATTAAGATATGAAATGGTGGGACATACATACCCAGTCTCGTATCCATCATGTCCTAGTATGGGATAATTTACAAACATCCTTCTCTGACCAGTTCTTTCCGACGACACTAATTTCTGACAAGAAAATAGATAATTCCTCAATCTTGAGTAGGGATATATGTTATTTAATTAAATAATCAGCATGATTCACTAATTTTCATCACCTTCTACAGCTTATATCTAGTAATGATATTTTGAGTTTGAAACAGGTTGAGGTGGTCTTTAGTATTCCATCCATACTCAATTGAATATATTTTAGCTGCCAACCATTTCTAAAATAATCAATTAGGATCTTCTCATTGAGAAAATTATAAGTGGTAGCGATGAAAACAAACATATAATATCAGTATCGAGGTAGGCTAGTAGTTCTTCTGGTAGCATAAAACAATCCCTCATGGTTTCTCGTTACGGAAGATTCAGCCAGAGTACTCTACCAAAATCTCAATGGTGTTTCAATAGTTTGTAAGATAAGGGAAACAAAATAAATAGTGTGATAGATATTATATAGAGTGCTGAGCATGAAACTGTAAGGGGGAAACATCATAAATTATATTGGACATCACCATCAGCTTCTAGTCGAAGATGTTACATACAAGATCCACCTTCTAGGATGGGTTCTTCTATCCCATGTTAGGTGGGGATTTAGAGTAGTCCCAACTGGACTGACCGGGGAGGAGGTCATGGCCATTTTAGTTTGATTCCATATAATCATAAGTTCTATCATAGTGATTATTAAAATGGTAGTCCATCTATTTCACATAGTCATGGATTAGGTCAGTTGGTTTCAAAACAACTGATACCTAAGGATCAGGCTATAGGACCATCTATTGTATGAGGAAATTTTATATTATCCACCACTATAGTATCTTCTTTATTTGATATAAATTCTTTACACTCCATCATATATTTACCTATCATGGAATGTCACAGAATGGAATTTAAGTATTAATTTGGTGTAATGACCGTAAATACACTTCTAGGAGTAAGGTTAGAGGGAATACACCAATTTAATGACCTTCACATGAGGTATGGGATAACATTTTGTATGAGACTTCTTATTTATTGAGATAATAGGCTTTTAGGTCATACTTGGGATGTTTTGTTTAGTCCCATATCATTCCTTTGTAGAATACTATGTCCGTAGGGTGTCATTGACCTCACCAGATGGTAATATTTCTCTACACAAGGTTGAGTGGGATGTTTAGGCTATTAGATATAGACAGGGTAATCCTAGGTTAGGTTGTTTGACCATCCATGTTTTTAATCATTTAATGGAGGATTATGGTTTACACTTGGATTAGTTCCATCTTGTGGACGATCATTTTTGGGATTTATTTCCTAATGAATTTATTATCTTCACTTTTGGGAGAGTGGAAGTGTTTTTTTGGCCTCATTCTACATGTAGATCCAGTTTCCATTCTTTCATACATTATGGAACCTACTGATCTCCATGAGCTAAACTTGATGTTGGAGGATTTGGAGGCCAAAAATTTTATATGTCCTATAACATCCTCTAGGAGTCCAAACTTTTTATTCCCCAAGAAGGTATATGGGACACTTCATCTATGTGTATATTATATATGGTTGAACCATCATACAATCCCGAACTAGTATCCTATGAATCATAGATATTATCTATTTTACCAAATAAAACGATATGGGGTGTTTTTTATGATTGAATTGAGATATCATTATCATTAAATCCTTGTCAGGCCATTAGACGTACCTTATATATCTTTTGTATCATATATAGTCTGTATGAGTATCTCACAATGTTTTCCTATATCATTAATGTTCTATTCAATTTTTTCACTCTATAGAATAGCTGTTTTCATTCATATCTTAATTATTTTGTCATGGTTTTTGTGGAGGTTATCTTCATTTACTCTCACAGACATAGAAACCATTCTATATACCATGATATTATTTTGGGTTCAATGAGATAACATCATCTTTATTTCAGGAATTCTATATAACACTTCTAGATTATCAATGTCTATTTTTAGTTTATATAATCATTGAATTGTGAGTCTTTAATTTCCCTTAGGAGGTGAGTTCTATAGTTTCCTAGGAGAAGACCAAGAATGTGTTTGATATATGGAGTTTCTTGTGGATGTAGGGTTATTATAGGTATTTCATATTGTAAATTTCCTACATTAATTATCCTATTTCTAGAAATACAATAAAGGGTTCTATTTTCCCTTGGTCCAATGAGTGTGATAAATACATTAATGATCTGAGTGAAAGGAATGTATCAACACATAATCATATTATTCCAGAGCTTGGAAGAGTAAATACCACTTTCTTTTATTCATTAAGAATCATCCATGGTGCAGTTTTGATGCAGATGTAAATAGTCATTGAGTACAAATATCAGTATTTGAGGCCTCAATAAACATGAAACCATCTTGAAAACCATGAGGTACAATACATTTTTTATGCCTTATATTGTTGGAGAAACTATCTGATGGGTGACAAATTTGTGGTGTATGTAGAACACAATAGATTAAAATATATCTTTACATATAGTTAACTGAATACCAGACAATAAATATGGGTTTAATATATTTAATCCTATTATATTTAGACTACATATATGCATGGAAAATGAAATATGGTAACCCATGCACTGAGTTGGAAAACACAAGCATAGGCTGTAATCAAAACCGATGATGAAGGGAGATTGTTGTCCCTCCTTTCGGAGCTACATCTAGTGTTTCAAGGATGTCACAAGTAGTGTTACATCTCATCCTCGACAGTTACATATTCTCACATTGAGAAGGTGATGAGTAATTATGTTTCATATAATAGAGTCTTGTTTCTCTATGATTCTATTTCATGAGATGACCAGCCTTTGGATTGGTCTGTGGATAGAGACTACAACCTATATATTCATGTATATGTCTGAGTTCCTACTGATATGAAAGACAATATTATATGAAATTGAAATGATTCTCTATGGGATGTTAATCCAAGAATATCCATGATTTATTAATATATGTGATGCATGTATTGGTGTCCTGGGATCAAACGTCTGATAGAATGTCTTAACATTAGGTGTTCCACCAATCAATAGGAGAAGGTGAAGCACTGAAGACCTTCTAGATTGTTACAACCACCTCCCATAAAAAATTGGAAATTGGAATATATTTCCATGCACATTATTTTTAGTGTAAATATGTATCAATATGGTAGGAATTATTTACGGGTATTCAAAAAGTGACTTAAGAAACTAGAACACCTCTTTCTAACCTAATATATTTTCATAGTTAACGAGCCGGGAAGGTTGTCTGTCTAGGAGATAATCGAAATACATGGGCTCTCATACGATTATTGTATATAGGTATGAAAATTTCTCATTATGGTTATTTAATGGGTTTCATAAAGCTATTGGGACACATATTATTCTAAACAAAACCTTCTATCAATATTATAATGGACAATCAGCACAAATGATATAGTATATAGAGGTCATTATCTAAGAATATATACTTGATTTTTTTTTGGTTTTGGGAGAAACATACCCATCTTGATGTGTTTTCCTACAATAATACTTTTCATGTGATCTTTCATTTAGATATTTTCTACACTCATATGTTAGGTCATTCTTTTCACTAATTTCTTATCTAGATATAGGTGAGGACACCATTATAAGTCCTCACCTAATTCAGGAGACCTCAGAGCTAGATTAGTTGGTCAAGAATTGATTTTATACTACCCATTCATGATGTAAATATTATTCTAATATTGATCATTGAGATATAGAGAATGAGGAAATGGATTATATTTTCATACAGTTATCACCCAGTCATTGACATAAAAAGATAATGAGAAACGGAAAATGTTTACTCATTATGTAGGTATGCTTCAGATTATGTAAAGAGTTAAGATTATAGACCATATTTATCTAGTAAATCAATGTTATTGTTCCATGAATGATTTATTACATGTTTTATAGCTCTACTGTAACCATGCTGACCCATCTCATTCTCATGATCTTGAGGATGATGAACTATATGTTGATGATTCATTTGATGAGTATCCTACATGAATGTTTTTCTAGAGATATAAGTATTTATGTTGATGATATGTCAGTTTAGTGTTGGTAGTGTGGAATCATGGCCTTGTATATGATTATATTTGGGAGTGAACGGAAAAGAGACATGCCAAGTGTCAAGAGTTGTTCTTAGATAGTACTTTGACACCATTGGAATGTATACTTGGGTGCTAAATCACTTCAAGGAGAATATTTTATTAACATGTGTTTTGAATCTGGTATGGATCCTCTTCAATTTTGTGGAATTATTTATTTTTTCCAATTATGGATGTATAATGAGTTTACAGGTGTCGTTGCTATCAAGAAATGGTTCGGAGCCCATAACATAGAATTTTTGGAAAAAAGCCATTTCATATGGTTAGTAAATACTATGTGGGGTAGGATGCACACATTTCTCTAACCAGGAGAGACCATATAGTGGAGTCCTACAGGACAAAATGTTATAAAAACAATGACATTTAGGGTGAAAAACCAAACCAAGTACTAAAGACATGTTACCTAGGGTTTTTCAATTTTTCATGCACAGTTTTCCAAAACATGTAGGTAATCCATGAGAAATTCTCATCCCTACATCATGAGGCATAGAGTTGGTCCACCATTTATAAAATCATGTAGCAAAAAGTGATACCCTAATAATTTTTATATAATTATAAAAATACCCTTATAAACCAATTAAACATACCCATCTTCCCTATTTTCTTCATTAGTGAAAGAAACCCCCTCATTCTTCATTTTGTAGCTCCCAAATCCCATTCAATATATATGAATCCCAAGAAATGGTTTTTTTTCTTTTTTGACCTCCATTATTCACATTGGATGTGTATCAGTAAGATCATTATTCTTTTTTATCCTCTCATTGTTATTCATTCTATATATAGCTCAATATAAATGGAAGATCAAATTCATCATTTTTAAGGTATCAATTTATTCATCATTTCTTTTAAAATATATGAAAAACTATAGGTTAATACTATAAAATGATATGTTTATGAGTACGATGGTGGTGTTGTATAACTCCTATATTATGATTTTTCATTTTATAAATGTTTTTGTATGCACACTGATTTCATCTGGGGTAACTTGGTTAATTTTTGTGGGTATATTATTTTTATTATGACTATGTTCTAGAACCCATTTAAATATGTTATCCATTATTGGTAGTTACCCCAATAACACTGACCACTCTATGTAGGTTGATTCCCTTAATTGGTATTTTAGTGATTTGACATGTTTGTATACTACACCATTCAGGTGTGTGGATTGCAACTTATATTGATAAACAATTAAATTAGATTAGTGGTGAATTTATATATTGATTGTATCGTGAAATATTATCAATTGACATCCCTATAGTAAGTGATTGCGAAGGATAAATAAATCAATAATGGAATTGGAATGTATACCATCTATATGACATGGATAATTAAATGTTACCTGATAATGGGGATTTACATTTGTAGAAAATCATTAAATCATTATAGATGGTATAATAGTGAGCCTCATAAATAGAATATGAATTATATATTTTAATTTAATGGTTTCTTCACTAGTTATCCTTCGTACACAAATGAACAGTAATTTAATGAATGAAATGAATTATCAAATGGCTTGATAATTACAAGTCATTTTGAATATAATTAATTTATTATATGGATCCTAATGAATATGTACCTATTAATTAAAATTGAAGTGGTCAAACTCATGGTCACCATTGATTACCCAGGGAGTTCTTTGAGAACTTGTGGACAACATCCCGATTCACGGATGTTGTTTTCTGACTATGAGACCCATAATGTAACCAATCATATTTTATCAGTGGATTCAATGTATCACACCATAATAACCCTATGTTATAATTATTTAATTCCTTGGATATATTCCCATTATCCATCATGACTTCTACATATATGAGGTTCTTCATATTCTCACTTAAAGATAGTCATGCTTATCCCATTTAACCATGGATGTTTTCTTCATACTAGCATTCACATACACTACTTCTACAGACTATGTTCCATAAATTACACATTACCCATATTACAAGGATAAATATACATCTTGGGTTGGATTGACCCTTGATTTCAAGGGTGAATTGGGATTTACCTTAGAACCTCTTCAATATTATTGTCATAAAGGATGCCTAGTTATAAGTGAGATCCTCTACCATAATTATAATCTTATAAGGTCACTGATGGATAAACCTCCAACTAAATAATTATATAAACAATAAATTAATTAATTAATTAACTTTATTCAATTTCAGATGCTATCTGAGCGATGAATTATGTACTTGGGTTCATACATTAATTTAGTGGTTATATTTTATATCTGCATTAAGGAACCCTATTTTAGTTTAAATTACATTTATTAATTATTATATACACCATTGGTGGTGACATACTAAGATTTATCTCACACCCTATTTGAGGCTACATGGGAACCTATGAATACTACACTTATGAATGTGTTGACGAAGGTATGTGTACTTCTTTAGAAACATGGTTACATACTTTTTTAGGATAGATATAGTATCAGATGACCGATATAGAGATATAGATGTTATGGATAGTTTTGATTCTCTAATTCTACATATTTATAGAATGTATTGTCAACTGCTTTATATCTATGATTTCTAGTTTTATAAATTCATGATTCATATCATCATAATAAACATTTGTATTTGATAATCAGTTGATCAATTGTATATTATTTATTTCTTCTTATAATGATCCCTTTATTTATTTATACTAATTTAGGAATTTATCTAATATCTTATTTATCAACTTTGATACAATCAGGTAATGAGGGAATATTATCCCCATGGGAACCCCCCTAGGGACTCACTACTAGTCAACAACATCTGATGTTTGTGGAGATGTGGTTGAAGCCGTGTGGGCAAATTGGATTGGGGAACCACTAAGTTGTACCCAAGATAAGGATATCCCAATTACATTGTTCTCTATTGTATTTAATGTTTCTTTTAGTAATCATTTTGATTCTATTGTAATATACCAGGTTTCTAGTCATACTGAATAATTTTTAAAGACTTATACACTTACAAGATTTTCAATCAGCCTTCACTATTTTTATCACCCCTTAGAAAATTATATTATCATGTATTATAATTATTTAGATTTTATATTTATATATGAGTGAATATGTTTAGATGATTTTAAGGTGGTTATTATTTTTAGTTCTGATATCAGATTGTCTCTCTATAAACACTATGTAATGGGTATTGTGTCCTTTCTCTAATTAGGTTACTTTTGTTGGAGGACATTGTATAGTGAGGAAAATTATCACACACACTATATTAATTTTTTTTATGAATTTATTTTTTATTGATTTTGATTTTTTATTCTCATGAACCTTGTGTTTTAAATAAAGTATCTATCTTTTTTTATTTAAAGTATAAATTAAGAATTTTTGAAAATTTACATCAATGTCTTTTAATGGTGAGATATGAACCTAATTAAGTACAACCTAAGAAGGTAAAATTATCCCATAATGAGGGGAATAAAACAAATGTTAATAGACCCTTGATATTCGTATTATGGTCATACTTGTCTTTGGGAAAATTTAATTTCCTTATAATAGGTTGGTCATTCAATGATGTGACCTATGACGAATACCCTTTATTTTTATTTATTTATTGATGGGACATAATGATGATTAGGAAGATTTAACACTACAAGGATGTGTTAGGGGAATGTTGGTCACCCCATGATAGAGGGCTCACATCAAAATTGGTATTTATCAACATTATAATTTTGATTATATTTTAAATTTCCCTCGTTGACATAAAACCACCATGGGGAGATTTCCCCTTCCCATTCATCTGACCCTCCTCTATGATATTTAAGAGTCAATCACCCATTTTATTACATTTTTTTCCATCCATACCCTCAATTATTAAATTATATATTCAATGTTATGTATGTTTTTCTCCTAACCTTCTTATTTCATTTTATTTTTCATGTCTTGAATCATGGTCATTAAACCGAAAGGGAACGGTTTATTGTAATTTCATTTCTCTTTTTGTCTAATGTGTTCATGATTCATCACACATATTCTATAAATACTATTTATTGGTATCATTTCATTTACACCAATTTTAGGAAGGTGTTTCACTGTATAATTTATTAAAATACATCAGTTAAAAATCTTGAGTAATCAATAATCCTTTTATTCCAATTTATTCATGTCTTTTGAATAATAATAAATCATTATGTAATGTGTAAATCTCTACAGATTCATCGTAAAATATAGATTGGTGTTTCCTTGGATCTATTATTTTAAATAATTTATCAATAGAATATACAGCCTATGTGCTTAATTTTATATGTTGGATGGTTTTCAAAATTAATTTATATATTAAAATGGCGTATAAAGTTTTAAATGTATCCACCAGATGTTGTTTTATGGGTTTTAAATTATTTTTGGATGTGATTAAATCATAAAATATTATGTATTGTTCATTATAAATGATATTATGTTGTTTATAGAAGAAATTTATTCAAATTGTTCACATAGATTATTCTAGAAATATCACATATTTATGTATATGACATATATATATAAATATTGGTTTTGGTTGATATAAATTTTTTCTTCCCATTTGTTTCAATAAAATTTCTATTTGAATATGGTTAATAAAATTATTTTAATTAAATAAAATTATTTTATACAAATATTAGCCTAATCAATTTTTTCATGTATAAAATATAGTATTTTTTATAAATAATGATATTACACCTTTATGTTAATCCAAATGTTTTTATATTTATTCTGAGTTATGAATATTTGTAATTTATCGAATATCTAATTTGTGTTCATGAGGGTTTTTTATTTGGGTTGTATAAAAGTGTGACGATTCAGTTATATTTTCATATGATACTATAGATGTATAGATTCATATAAATGTTTGCCAAAATCCAATTACTATCATAATGGGGATCATATAATTCATGGTGAGATATTTAGATATACTTTATATGCTTTCTAGAATTACAATATTACTACTATCCCTTAGTGTGTGATTCAAAAAAATTATTTGGAGTTCTACATGACAAGAGTGGTAAGATGAAGTTGGACTGTTAGAGGCCAAAAATTTATTGATAGTGAACTATATGGGTCTTCTTATGTACTCACCTGACCATTAAAATGACTTTTTATTCATAGGATATGATTATTAATATTTTAATCTGACTCATTTTTAATAAACATATTTTTTAGTTATGATTAATTATTAATTTAATATTATTCCATTTTTAAATGTTTAATTAGTCTCAATTTTACCCTTGCAATATTTATCTCATATATGGGTTCATTTATAGATTATCCTATAACTTTATAAATCATTATTCCTATTATATTAAATTCATTCTGTCACGACCCCCTCCCCACAAAGTGTACCCCTCCTGGGCCGGCAATGTGAGAAGGGAGATAATGACCCCGAGTCCCACCTCCAGTAGGCCTCGGGTTGGCGACTAGCACCAAGGGTATAATACACACACATATGGGAGGCATTACCCTCTAAGAGAACACATACAGAAGAGAGAGATAGAATAGACTCCAACCAACTCCAAATCATAACTGAAAAATAAATGAAACCCAAGTACATATATGAAATTTTCATGAAAAAGTACTACAACAGAAAGGGAAAACTAAAAGTACCCAAAAGAAAGTAAAACGGCAGCGACCATAAGCCCGAACAGCTCCTCCTCCAACCTCAAGCTAGTAGTAACAAGCTTGATCTCCAACCTACTCCAAGTGACCTGAAAAATAGTTATATATACATAGGGTGAGTATAACAGTATACTCATTAGGATCCTCCCCAAGCCACTCGTGCAAAAGTAAAGAAAGCTTGCTAAAGCCCAGTGAACACCAAGTGAAACTAACTCGTCATCTAAACAGGTATACTAAGTTCCCAACCTCACCATGGATACTCTCACCAAGTAATGTATACAAGAATATGGAATATAGTAATGAATATCAAGGGTAACCCACTACTACTTCCCCACTGGTTTGCCACTTTTCCCCAACGACATACGTCTTGTGCATCTCTCTCCAAAGGCTTGCCCGCAGACACCTGGGAGAAGCACCACACCGTCCTCACAACCAATGTAACCAGATAGTTTCCGGGAGCCACCACAGCTCGTATAACGTGTATCATACATCGGGTATAATACCTCAAGCCATACAGCCCATACTCCGAGTAAGGATCCTCAAGCCATTATAGCATATACACGTTACACCTATAGTAGTCCATAGGATACTATATCCAGAATATATGTGTGGGAAATAACCACAAGTTATCACAGCCCTCTACACACATATATGGGTAAAACTAACCATTGTGCCTACCAGTACAAAGATCTACCAAGAGAAGAGAGAGGGGCCAAAGGGGGTAGTCAGCCATTCAACCTCCCATTAGAATGTTGGGGAAAACACCCCCCAGGGCTCAGAATCCCAGGGGTGTCAGTTGCCCTTACCGAGAGGGTGGATTAGCGTATAGAAACACAAAAAGTACAGAATATATAAGTAACTCACATCCACACTATGAGAATTACCTAGTCTTAGATACAACTGCAGCTAACGTCTCTCAGATTCCAAGCTGCTACTTCAAAGACTAGGTTTCCTACAAGCACACAACCATTTGAAGAGCTTTATTAGATTACTCCATTCTCATTTTATCAGTTTCACTGTACGTTAATTAATTCTTTAAACATTAATCAAGAATGAACAATTCCACATCAAACTGAATTGGCATCACTTTCAAAAACAATTGTTCCTTTTTAAGATTCACATCACCTTTAAATTCCAGCATCTCCATCCCCGTGGATTTTCACCATTTAATCAAAAATTCCTTACAGAATTACTTTTCCACATTCCCAGGCATTCTAGAAAATCATCCTATTCTTCTAAACACAAAGGAGGCTCAACACGGTGAGTAGATATACTACCCGTCGAGTCTTTGCGGCCTATAGAAAGAGAATAGACCCATCCTCCATCGAGAGGCTAAACACGGAAAGCACGTGGCATACCCCGCGTGTCTTCGCCTCCTTCGGAAAGAATGGTAGCAAGACCAGCTGCCTTGAGCAGTGGGGAAAAACAAAGCAGATTAACATTCAAGAAAACCGCAAGCAACTAGCAACCACATCCAACCCATTACATCACCCCTGGTGTCCTCCCCGACACCCATATGCATAAACTGTTGCATCTCGCCACACTAGGCATCATCCGCTGCCACAACCACAAGGCCTCCATGCCTCCACATAACACAACAACCATCCAGGATCACATCACAGCACAAGCAGTAGGAAAACAAACATCACATCATGGGCTCTTGACCCTTTAACAAACAAGAGGGTAACTCAGAACCCTTTTAGAAAATCCCACATAATCTGTTCTCTAATCTATATTGAATTAACAGATTTGTTATTCATAGGTTCCAATCATGGATACCTAATCAGTAAGATATCACAATTAAACAACCATGCATCCTTCCCTAATTTAATTATCCTCAAATTAGAACAACTACAACAACGGCAAAACAAGATTAATTTACATGCCTCTTTATCTTTCCAATTAATTAACAATTAATTCCGGATTTACGTTCATTATCAATTTCAATCATGAACGATCAACAAAGAAAACATAGATATCACTATATCTAGGAAAACATGAGGCAAACCATTATCATGCTATAAAGAAACAACATGCGATCAACCAATTCTTTTAATCTAGTTCAAGTATTTAATTAGGTCAATTTCATTGTGATCGAAAGGGATAAATCATGCTAATTCTACGATTGCACATATACAATTAGAGAAGCCATGAATCCCCTACCTCAAACAGTTCCTCGGGTTCTTTATCCACACAATAGGTCACGATCCTCCCCTCGTGACAACTGCATCCACCGGAGGATACTTATATCGAAGATTGATCGACACGGCTCGGTTGCATCAAAAACAGAGCAGAACCAAGCCTAGGAGTAAAGATTGATTGTGAAACTCCTACGGAAAGGATTGAAAGGTTCTAGCGCCTCTTAGTCAAGAACAAAGGGAAAGAACAAGGAAGATTGATATCTCGTCCCTTTTTAATATTTAATGGGGCGACGGTTTAAGATCCGGTTAATTCTCTATTAAAAACGGATCGCATTAACCCACGCGGTTGAACAAGTAAAACATTCCAAGCCTTAGGAATAATTAATATAGGATTTATGGCATTTTAAAAGGCCTTAAGAGCCCTTAAAATAAGGCTTTAAATGTATTTTATGTCAAAGGAAACGTCAAAAGAGGCAAAAATGTAGGAGTCTGGAAACACTGTTCACCTACCGTTACTGTACACCTACCGATCTATGCTACCGATCTATGCTACCGATCAGTGCTACCGATTAGTGCTACCGATCAGTGCTACCGATCAGTGCTACCAATCTGTGCTACTGATTAGATCTACCGATCTGTGCTACCGATCTGTGCTACCGATCTGTGCTACCGATCAGTGTTACCGATCAGTGCTATCGATCTGTGCTACCAATCTGTGCTACCGATCTGTGCTACCTATCAGTGCTACCGATCTGTGCTACCGATCAGTGCTACTGATCAGTTCTACTGATCTGTGCTACCGATTTGTTACTGTTCATAAAACTAGAAACACTGTTCACAGAACTGGAAAATTGGCAAAGTGTTGGGGAAAAGTCCTCTTGTCCTCCCAAAACACCTCCAACACCAATATTTCACAAAGTAATGGACCGGAGAGGTCCGGGCCATTACATTAGATACCTCTCAAAACATTCTCGTCCTCGAGAATTAAAAACCAACCCCGAAGAGAAAAGGGGTCTGAACAACCACCCCATAAGATACCTCTCAGGGAAAAACCACCATGAGTTGTTCGAGAGCTGGAGCAAAACTATGACATCGGGGAACAAACAATTCCTAACCAAACAATTCAAACATAACATCTCATAAAAGGTACATAAATAAAACATGAAAGGTCCAACCACAAAGAAAACATCATTACATGAAAGGAGTTAAACATTAAACAACTCTGGGTACTGAGCACGTATCTGTGACTCACGCTCCCTGGTACTCTCCTCCATGCCACTGTGTCGCCACAAGACACGAACTAAGGGGATAGAATGCCCACACAACACTTTCTCCTTGCAGTCTTGGATCTCCACCAGTCACTCCTTGAAGGTTGCATCATCATCAATATCGATCTCTCCGCATTCGATAACATGAGATTCATCATGAAGGTAACGACGGAGCTGAGATACATGAAAAACATCATGTATCCGACTAATCTGAGGGGGAAGTGCTACTTGATACTCCACAGCTCCAACATGAACTAACACCTCGAAAGGCCCAACAAACCGGGGAGAAAGCTTACTTCCACGAAAAAACCTTCGCTGCCCACGACGGGGAGTCAGCTTTAGAAACACATGATCCCCAAAATTAAACTCTAAGGGTCTCCTTCTTTGATCAGCATAAGATTTCTGATGATCCTGTGCTGTCTTCATCCTCTCACGAATCACCTGAACCATCTCTTTTGTATTCTGCACTAGTTCTGGTCCGAGAATTGCTGACTCTCCGACCCTAGTCCAGCACATCGAAGAACGGCATGGCCAGCCATACAAGGCTTCAAACGGCGCCATGCCGATGGTAGAGTGAAAACTATTATTGTAAGCGAACTCTACCAAGGGTAAGTGCTTCACCCATGAACCTCCAAAATCAAGAACACAAGAGCGCAACATGTCTTCAAGAGTCTGGATTGTTCGCTCTGTCTGACCATCCGTTTGAGGATGAAAAGTAGTGTTAAGGCATAGTTGAGAGCCAAAAGCATGGTGGAGACCTCTCTACACACTAGAGGTAAAACGAGGATCTCGATCAGAAATGATCGTCTTAGGAACTCCGTGAAGCCTCACCACATCCTCCAGATACTGCCTCGACAAAACCTCCACTGAGCTCGACTCCTTGATTGCTATGAAGTGGGACGATTTTGTTAAATGATCACTACCACCCATATAGCATCATTTCCTCCCAGAGCCCAAGGTAAACCTGTAACAAAGTCCATTGAGATCTCCTCCGACATCCACTGAGGAATCTCTAAGTGCTGGAGAAGACCACCAGGAACACGGTGTTCGGCCTTCACCTTCTGGCAGACTGAACATCGAGACAAACATTCTGCAACTGTACGCTTCAGCCCAGGCCACCAAAACTGACTCCTCAAGGATCGGTACATCTTTGTCACACCAGGATGTACTGCCAAGGGTGAACTATGGAACTCTCGGAGAACCGTCTCGTGCATCGCCAAGGGAACAAAAAGTCTACCATGATATAACACTCGGTGTTGTTCATCCTCCGACCAACCATCAGGGGCCTCACCACATACAACTCTGTCTCTTCAAACTTCCACCTCTAGATCACCCAACTGAGACTCTTCCACCTTCTGCATCAGGGATGACTGCACCGTCATCTAGAAAAGACAACCTCTACCCCCAAATTCTCCCATATCAAGATGCAAAGCTGATAGCTCTTCCATCACTCTCCAGGAATCACCAGATTCACGCACAACATCATTACGTGACTTTCGGCTCAGTGCATCAGCAACAACATTTCCCTTCCCAGGTGTATAAGATATTTCAATGTCGTATTCCTGCAAGAACTCCATCCACCGACACTGCCGCATGTTCAAATCCCACTGAGAGAAAACATACCTCAAACTCTTATGATCGGTGAAAACCACAAAGTGCTCGCCAATGAGGTAATGTCTCCACTACATCAGCGCAAACACCACGGCTGCCAACTCAAGATCATGGGTGGCATAGTTTCATTCGTGGGGACGCAACTGCTGAGACCCATAAGAAACAACAGACCTCTGCTGCATGAGAACACAGCCTAGCCCCAGATGTGAAGCATCACAGAAAACATCAAACTGGACTCCCTCCGCTGGAAGACAAAGGACTGGAGCACTTACCAACTTCTTCTTTAGATACTCGAAAGCTGTCTGACACTGATCAGTGCATATGAACGCTTGATCCTTCCTGGTCAAAGCTGTCAGAGGAGTCGCAACTCGGGAGAAATTTGCTACAAACCTCCTATAATAGCCTGCGAGACCAAGGAAACTTCGTACCTCTGACACAGTCTTGGGGGCTGGCCAAGACACCACTGCTTCTATCTTCGAAGGATCCACAGCTACTCCCTGTTGGGACACAACATGTCCCAAGAAATGAACTTCTCGAGCCCAGAACTCACACTTGGACAACTTCCCAAACAACCGATGTTGGCGAAGAACTCCCAAAACGGCTCGTAGATGCTCTGTATGCTCCTCTTCAGATGTGGAGTATACAAGGATTTCATCGATGAAAACCACAACAAACATGTCCAGGAATTCACGGAACACAGCATTCATCAATCCCATGAAAACAGCTGGAGCATTCGTCACGCTGAATGGCATTACAACAAACTCATAATGCCCATGACGACAACGGAAAACAGTCTTTGGGATATCCTCATCCTTCACACGCATCTGATGATATCCTGACCGCAAGTCTATCTTTGAAAACAAACTTGCACCCTTCAGTTGATCGAACAGTTCATCAATCCATGGGAGAGGATAGCGGTTCTTTATTTTCACTTTGTTTAATCGACTATAATCGACTATAATCGATGCACAACCGCAAACAGCCATCAGCCTTTTTCACAAAAAAAATTGGTGCACCCATGGTGACACACTTGGCCGAACAAAACCACACTGCAACAGACCATCGAGCTGAATACGTAGCTCTCGTAACTTAGAAGGGGCCATCATATATGGAGACATAGAGATAGGAGATGCTCCTGGCTGTAGCTCGATCCCAAACTCGATCTCTCGTCGAGGGTTAAGGATACAACCTCTTCTGGAAAGACGTCAGGGTACTCCTCTACGACCCTAGGAAATGCCAACTATTGAACCTCTAAAGAACTCAGGATCATCCCAGCCATCATGGATGATAAGGATGAAACTCGTCTATGACTCATTTGAGGATCTCTCTCACCCACAAACACTACTTCCTCTCCATCTTCATTAAAGAAAACTACCTTCTTCCTGTAGCAATCCACAACAGCCTGCACCGAATACAACCAATCCATGCCAAGAATGACATCATATGGTTATATTCACAAACATAGGAAATCTCCCCAAGAGCGGTGTTGCCCCAACACTAGCTCACAGTCTCTACATACTTCAAACAAGTCAGCTCGACCTCCAACTGGCGTAGTCAACGCCAAGGGCACTGGAAGCCTCTCTACCTCAAGTCACAAAGCATGTACATTGGCAGGGGATATGAAGGAGTGTGTTTCTCCTGAATCAAACAAGGCATACAACAAGGTAGAAAACAAGAAAAGGGTACCTCGAACGACATCTGGCTCGCCTGGGGCTGGCAACGCTAGAGCATGTAGCTTACCACGACCACCTCCGCGGCCTCTCTGACCCTGATGACGACCACCACCACGGCCACACTCTGCTCTCTGAGGACGGGGAGCATCATGGGGCTGTCCTCTACCTGCTCCATCTACCCTCGGGTGATCTAAAGCTGGTGCAACCTGCTGCTGCTGCCTCGGCTGGAACTGCCTCAACGGAGAAACCTGGAGTGGAGCGCCTGGTGCACGATGATTGCTCGGAAAAGTTGGGCACTCCCGCTGCTGATGACCACGTCCACCACAAGAAAAGCAAGCGCCTGATCCCTTGGCATAGGCCTGAGAGTTTCTGCCTCCAGAGAAACGAGATGGAAAGGGCTGGGACCTACCCCCTGTTGAACGGAAACTCTTCTGCCATGAAAACCGGGAACCCCGGTCCACAGCTCTGCTTCATGAGGAATCATGATGATTCCCCTCTCGTGATGATCCGGTCCTAGCCAAAGTCCTCTCAACAACCTCTGCCCTCTCCAGCACCTCTAGATATGTCTTCAGCATAAATGGGGTGACCTGGCGCTGGATCTCTGGATGCAAAGCCTCCTCGAAATACCTCGCCCTGGCCTCCTCATCTGGTAACAGGTCTGAAGCATATCGTATAAGGTTCCTGAAACGAATTCCAAACTCTCGAACACTATAGCTCCCCTGTCGAAGGGTGAGAAGCTCCTGGCGACTGGACGCCTTCGTAGTCGATGAAAGAAACTCGACTCTAAACCTGTCTCAAAACTCCTCCCATGAGATCACTGAATCCTCACAATCCCCGAGGAATAAGAACCACCACTGCCTCACTGCTCCACGTAGCATCGTCACAACCAAGGACACCCAGTGTTCCTTCTGAGCACGAATCGAACGGAAGCCTATCTCGACCTCCTCCAACCAGTCTTCTGTGACTGCATCTGAAACGGATCCCTCGTACTTCTGTAGACTCTGGTGCTGGAACTCTTGAAGTGTCTTCCTCCAAGTGTCATCGTCGTCAACCTCTACCCGGCGGCGATCTGCTGGAACATCCTGCTGGGAAACTTCTGCGCAAACCTGACGAGGACGTCGACCTGGAGCCATACCTATAAAATAACAACCGTTAGAGCTCCTAAGCCTGGAATATGGAAGACTCAACATTAATTAATTAATTATTTCATTTTATAAATTTTAGGTTACCTATCCCAAGGTCTACCCATTCAAACACAGGCACAAAGAATAATGATGCATGATCCTTTCCTAGGTCTCTACCCTGCAACCAGTATCACTTTGTTTAGTAGCCATCATAAACTTAAAGGTCCGTGCAACAGATCATAGGGGGCCCTGAACGCCTATGTCCTTTCCAGTCTCCAGTGTTTACCCCACTTGCTAAACATGAATGACACCGTTGCCCTACCATCCCATGCATCCTCACATGTGCCTAACTCCAAACTCCATCCTATCCCTCAACCAGACCTTTGATACCACTCTGTCACGACCCCCTCCCCACAAAGTGTACCCCTCCTGGGCCGGTAATGTGATAAGGGAGATAATGACCCCCGAGTCCCGCCTCCAGTAGGCCTCGGGTTGGCGACTAGCCCCGAGGGTATAATACACACACAAATGGGAGGCATTACCCTCTAAGAGAACACATGCAGAAGAGAGTGATAGAATAGAATCCAACCAACTCTAACTCATAACTGAAAAATAAAAGAAACCCAAGTACATATATGAAATTTTCATGCAAAAGTACTACAACTGAAAGGGAAAACTAAAAGTACCCAAAAGAAAGTAAAACGGCAGCGACCACAAGCCCGAACAGCTCCTCCTCCAACCACAAGCTAGTAGTAACCAGCTTGATCTCCAACCTGCTCCAAGTGACCAGAAAAACAGTTATATATACATAGGGTGAGTATAACAGTATACTCAATAGGATCCTCCCCAAGCCTCTCGTGCAAAAGTAAAGAAAGCATGCTAAATCCGAGTGAACAACAAGTGAAACTAACTCGTCATCTAAACAGGTATACTAAGTTCCCAACCTCACCATGGATACTCTTACCAAGTAACGCATACAAGAATATGGAATATAGTAAAGAATATCAAGGGTACCCCACTACTACTTCCCCACTGGTTTTCCGCTTTTCCCCAACGACATACGTCCTGTGCATCTCTCTCTAAAGGCTTGCCCGCAGACACCTGGGCTAAGCTCCACAATCTGCACCTCGGGCACAACAAAGGCTTTCCCGCAGACAGCTGGGCGAAGCACCACACCGTCCTCAAACCAAAGTAACCAGGTAGTTTCCGGGAGCCACCACAGCTCGTATAACGTGTATCATACATCGGGTATGATACCTCAATCCATTATAGCCCAAACTCCGAGTAAGGATCCTCAATCCATTATAGCCTATACACGTTACACCTATAGTAGTCCATAGGATACTATATCCAGAATATATTTGTGGGAAATAACCACAAGCCATCACAGCCCTCTACAGACATATATGGGTAAAACTAACCACTGTGCCTACCAGAACAAAGATCTACCAAGATAAGAGAGCGGGGCCAAAGGGGGTAGTCAGCCATTCAACCTCCCATCAGAATGTTGGGGAAAACACACCCCCAGGGCTCAGAATCCCAGGGGTGTCAGTTGCCCTTACCGACAGAGTGGAGTAGCGTATAGAAACACAAAAAGTACAGAATATACAAGTAACTCACATCCACACTATGGGCATTACCTAGTCTTAGATACAACTGCAGCTAACGTCTCCCAGACTCCAGGCTGCTACTTCAAAGACTAGGTTTCCTACAAGCACACAACCATTTGAAGAGATTTATTAGATTACTCCATTCTCATTTTATCAGTTCCACTATACGTTAATTAATTCTTTAGACATTAATCAAGAATGAACAATTCCACATCAAACTGAATTGGCATCACATTCAAAAACAACTGCTCCTTTTTAAGATTCACATCACCTTTAAATTCCAGCATCTCCATCCCCGTGGATTTTCACCATTTAATCAAACATTCCTTACAGAATTACTTTTCGATATTCCCAGGCATTCTAGAAAAATATCCTATGCTTCTAAACACAATGGAGGCTCAACACGGTGAGTAGATATACTACCCGTCGAGTCTTTGCCACCTATAGAAAGAGCATAAACCCATCCTCCATCGAGAGGATAAACACGGAAATCACGTGGCATACCCCGCATGTCTTCGCCTCCGTCGGAAAGAATGGTAGCAAGAACAGCTGCCTTGAGCAGTGGGGAAAAACAAAGCAGATTAACATTCAAGAAAACCGCAAGCAACTAACAAACACATCCAACCCATTCCATCACCCCTGGTGTCCTCCCCGACACCAATATGCATAAACTGATGCATATCGCCACACTAGGCGTCATCCTCTGCCACAACCACAAGGCCTCCATGCCTCCACATATCACAACAACCATCCAGGCTCACATCACAGCACAAGCAGCAGGAAAAAAAACATCACATCATGGGCTCTTGACCCTTTAACAAACAAGAGGGTAACTCAGAATCCTTTTAGAAATTCCCACATAATCTGTTCTATAATCCATATTGAATTAACAGATTTGTTATTCGTAGGTTCCAATCATGGATACCTAATAAGTAAGCTATCACAATTAAACAACCATGCTTCCTTCCCTAATTTGATTATCCTAAAATTAGAACAACTACAACAACGGCAAAACAATATTAATTTACATGCCTCTTTATCTTTCCAATTAATTAACAATTAATTCCGGCTTTACGTTCATTGTCAATTTCAATCATGAACGAACAACAAAGAAAACTTAGATATCACTATATCTAGAAAAACATGAGGCAAACCATTATCACGGTATAAAGAAACAACATGAGATCAACCAATTCTTTTAATCATGTTCAAGTATTTAATTAGGTCAATTTCATTGTGATCCAAAGGGATTAATCATGCTAATTCTACGATTGCACATATACAATTAGAGAAGCCATGAATCCTCTACCTCAAACAGTTCCTCGGGTTCTTTATCCACACAACATGTCACGATCCTGCCCTCGTGGCAACTGCATCCACCGGAGGATGCTTATATCGAAGATTGATCGACACGGCTCGGTTGCATCAAAAACAGAGCAGAACCAATCCTAGGAGTAAATATTGATTGTGCAACTTCTACGGAAAGGATTGAAAGGTTCTAGCGCCTCTTATTCGAGAAAAAAGGGAATGAACAAGGAAGAATGATATCTCATCCCTTTTTAAGATTTAATGGGGTGACTGTTTAAGATCCGGTTAATTATCCATTAAAAACGGATCGCATTAACCCACGCGGTTGACCAAGTAAAACATTCCAAGCCTTAAGAATAATTAATATAGGATTTATAGAATTTTAAACGTCCTTAAGAGCCCATAAAATAAGGCTTTAAATGTATTTTACGTCAAAGGAAACGTCAAAAGAGGCAAAACTGTAGGAGTCTTGAAACACTGTTCACCTACCGTTACTGTACACCTACCGATCTGTGCTACCGATCTCTGCTACCGATCTGTGCTACCGATCAGTGCTACGGATCAGTGCTACCGATCAGTGCTACCGATCAGTACTACTGATCTGTGCTACCGATCTGTGCTACAGATCTGTGCTACGGATCTGTGCTACCGATCAGTGCTACCGATCAGTGCTACCGATCTGTGCTACCGATCTGTGCTACCGATCTGTGCTACCGATCAGTGCTACCGATCAGTGCTACCGATCAGTGCTACTGATCAGTGCTACCGATCTGTGCTACCGATTTGTTACTGTTCATAAAACTGGAAACACTGTTCACAGAACTGGGAAATTGGCAAAGTGTTGGGGATAAGTCCTCTTGTCCTCCCAGAACACCTCCAACACCAACATTTCACAAAGTAATGGACCGGAGAGGTCAGGGCCATTACACATTCAATTTTCACTCCATTTTTTATATAATTATTTTTATTTTATGATTGGAATGAAATGGGGGTTTCAAAACATATCATTAAAATTAATAATCTAAAAAGTCATTTGATTATTTCATGTGGAATATATAATTTTTTAAAATGAATTTGAGAATATATTTTTGAGTTTCTATCATAAAAAATGAAGATATTATTTAAACTACCAATTTTTAAACTATAAAATTTTTGTTTTTGAATTAAGTAAATTCATTTAATATTTATTGAAACACTACTATGATGAATTTTTATTAAATGCTGCTTTTATTAATCAGATTCAGTATAATTGAGTTATGTTTATAGGATTAGGTATATGATTTCTATAAAGTTATAGTTTTGGAATTCCCTTTCCTCGATACTCATTGAGTTGAACATACATGATGTTTGAATTGGACAGGGGTTCATGATGAAAATAATTATTTTTTTGGTAATATTCTTATTTTCCCTTTAGATATATTTGTATCATCCATTACCTCAATTGTGATAAATGATATTCAAAAATATAAATTTACATTTTTTAAATAATATTAATTATAATACACAAGCACACTCCTATCGATCATAATGGTATGGTGTATTTGGATACTTGAAAAAATAGACAAGTACTTCAGATTATTTGTGAATCATCTCCCACTTAGTTCCTTATAGATAGATCCCTTCATAAAAATATCATAAATAATATGTATCCTCATATCCTATAGATAATAAAAATGAAAAGGGTGAGTATAGACTCTTAATAAGGGTAAATATGGTAATTATTTTAGGATAATTTGAGTAAAATGGTATCTAAATATAAATGTCACATATGAACACCTTTCCCTACATATCATAAATAAAAAGCATGAGTCATGTAACAATGAATTAAAATTCATAAGACACCAATAAAAATGTAGTCAAGAAACATAGGCCATGATAAATGACATTTTCATAAGCTTTATCATTATTCAAAAATCATAAAAATTGGAAATATTATGTCATGGTACCCCAGAATGATATTCATAACATGTTAGGCTTAGGCTTACAACCATTGAACCTGCTTTGGGGATGGGATAATCACAGTTATACACTCTTTTTTGAAATGGTATAACATCTCATATACCATATAATTTGATAAAAAATTTATCATTTCAAAATTCTTTTCATGTATATATATGTCTCACTCATCTCATAATCCAATATTTTTTTCCACATGATCAAGAAACAATTTTCATACCATATCACATAGAATGACATGGGTTTTATAATATTTTCATAATATCATTTAACATGTAATTGAAAGAGTTATCATGAATATATATTCATAATCCATCAACTGAATGAATAACATTGGTATCATTTGATCATATTCTATTAATGAAAAATTATTATCAAAGGATGTCAACTTATATGGGAAATGATATTTTAATGTTTCTTGAAAGAAATAAATTTTCTTGAATCACACTTTTTGAAACTAAAAATTCATAAATAATTTTTGAAATAATTTTATATGAAAACATACAATGATAATTTTAATAGGCAATTCAAATAATTGATTTTTCAGGATAGGATAAACTATTTTATACATTAATGCAGGGATATTTTTAGAATTTATAGATAATGTTAAATAGAATCTTTTTTGAAAACAAAATGTAAATTACATTTAATTTATTTTTTATAAAAATAAACCATTAGTAAAAATAAAATTAATAAATCATATTGAACATTAAAAAACTTTATTTTTTTATAATATAAAGATAGGGAATTAATTTTGTTTCGGCCAAATAGTGAAATAATGTAAGTTTTCATTGAAAACATTTCTTTTGAGTTATGTGTGTATACTGATAAGAAACTGTGTAAAGAAATTTATTATAAATAAATAAAAAAGGGAAAAATTTAATTTTTTTACTGATATGTAGTTCATTATATTTCTTCATAAGGATAATAAACATATAAACTACCTATAAATAAGGATATTGTATAATGAAACCCAAAATTTTTTGGATACATTGAATCCTATTCCACAGGAAGTAATAAATTTAAATAAATTATTAAATATACTATGAATAAAAAAACATAATATATAACATGTCAAATGGTATTTATATACACTTAATTGTTGAAGAGAAGTGCATAACATAATATCTTTCCAAAGGAATACATACTGGTACAAACAACACGTACCTTATGTCTTGACTTCTATTGTACACTTTCAAACCTCCTATATATTAAATATATTTTTCGTATATATATAATCAAAAATAATATTATATATATTTATATATATATAATACCACATATGATTTACTTATGACCATTATTACTTGTAAATTATCAACTCCTTGTTAAAATCTCTTTATCGGTGAAAAGATTCTTTGTTTTTCATCAATTATTGGATTTGGTATTTTTGACACGTATATTTTTATCATGGATCCATGAACCCCCAAATACCAAATAATTTTTTAATTTTCATAAATATTCATTATATATAGAGAGAATAATCTATAAAATTAAGATTTATAAATATAAATACATTCATCATAAAGATGGTATGTCATACATACACATGAACGTTGTTTTTCTTATCTCTGAGGATAAAAATAAATGATGATAAATTATAATTTAATACATTAAATAATTATTCAATCATATATCTTCAAATTACCTTATATTGATCCATTTAAAACATCATTGACAAAAAAAATTAGATCACTTCGCAAGTCGGTATTCTGTCATACACACAGACGATATTATCATATCCCCAATTGAAAGGGAATTAAGAAGGATTATGTGATATAAAAAAATTATATGTATAATTATTTCTCATATATATTTAATTAATCTATCATTATTAAAATATAGGTCAAATATAAATGAAAAACCCACCACATCTATTCGTCAGGAGGTTGTACACAATACACACAAGTGACATTATTATTTTCCAATATGATCGATGGTTGGAAGTTAGATTTTTTTTAAAATTATATAGGTAAAAAATTTCATATATATAATAAATAAATGCTTATTAGATAATTATATCTATCCTTGAGGGGTTGTGATGGATTATAAATAATTGGTTCTCGAGGTTATAGTATGTCATACACAATGATCAGCAATTACATTTCCCATTTGAGAGAAGAGGTGTTGGATATAAGATGTAAGATTATATTAATAAAAAATTATAATTTTTTGATGAATTTTTTATTATATCATCTTAATTGTATAATATTCTTATAGATTTAAATGAACATGTATTACTCAAGAACACAATTTTAATCATTAAATCATCTTCAAACAACCAATATATTTTTATCCAAAATACTTCCTAAAATAACATTATGTGTAATGACCCGGAATTTCTGTTGAAAATTTTTCCTTAAATACGTGGGAATTCTACAAGACTGTAGTTTCTGACGGTGCTTGATTCCGGGGACTGGTGTGTCCAGAATCTATTTATGATATTTTGTTTGGGTACGTTCAGTATACATACGAGCGGGATTTTTATATCTTTTGAACCAGTTCTCAGAATTGAAATATGAGGGCACCATTGAACTCACAGAGTCAGTGATTTCTTAGTGATACCTTTTACAAGAGTTATGTTCTAACGAGTTTGGAAGAATGTTTTTGGGGGTTTTATTTAATTATATAAAAATAAGGTATACTTATTTTTTATTTGAGTTGGTTAAAACCTCCAAAAGGAGGTTAGAGGTGGGTACCACCCACAAATAACCTCCCTTGGGAGGATATTATTTGGTGGGGCCTACCCAAAGTGTTATCCTCTCTTTTCAAAAAATGGGGTGGGGCCAAAACAAGCTTTATCCCCCTTGAAACTCTCCATAAATTTGGGGAAACCTTTGAAATTGTTCACCTTCCTCCCCCAATTAATTAGGTAAACTTCACCCATTAAATTAGTGAGGTAAAATATTTAATTTTAAAAAATTTAAAATTCATGCCAACATTAAAATAATAGGAAATACTATTATTTAATTTTGTTGGGAAATTTTCTTCGGTGGAATAGAGAAAGGGGAGAGATAGAGAGAAGCCTTTTCTATCCAACGTAGAATGACACCATCTACTTCCGTCTTCAACTGGGGAAAGGAAGGGAAGCGACTCACATGAAGAACACTAACACCGTCTTCGACTTCGTCACCTTCAAATGATCGTCCGTCAATGATGAGTACCCTCTTCCACCTCTGACATTGACAGAATGATAGCGCCTTCCCAGGGCTCCATCAACATCACTAAAATCGAGGTAGGGGGATTTGAGTTAATTTATATATGAGTATAAACCTCCGTTCTTTGTCGTTCAAATATCTGTATTATGGTTAGAAAAGACGAGAAGGGATCGGACCGCACGAACATTACCCGACCATCCCCTTTTTTATGTTCTTGATTTATGAAAACGGTGGTGGTAGATGCGGCGACCGACAAAGTGATAGCTGCGAAGAATCTGGCAGTGCAAGGCTGTCATGTCGCCACAAGGGTTCAACACCGCCGTACCACATAGAGAATTGAGCCACGACAATGCGGGATGCAGCGGTGGTGGAGGGGTGCGGTGTCGTTGCACCGTGCCAGAAGTAAGAGCTGCGGCTATGAGAGTTGTTGCTGTCAGACGATGAGCACGGCATCATCACACCGCACGGAGGCCAGCAGGACCGTGACGTCATCACACTGCGGTGGAGGTACGAGGTCGCTGCTTGAACCGGCCGCAGGTGCGTGCTACAGGCAGGACCCTTATGGGCCTGCGGTTCACCAAACCAACTCCTAGCACCGGTTCCCTCGGAAACCAGGGGGCACCGCACCCCCCCCCCCCCTCGCGGCATGGCCAGCCGGGCCACGCGGGATAGCCAGCCATCCGCCCTCAGGCTGGGCCGCCCTCGGCTGGGCCCCCCTCGAGTCAGGCCGCGCCTTTGGGCCTGGTCGTTTCCTCAGACCTGGTAAGACGCATGGACTGGGTCAGACCCCGGTTCGGACCGGGTCAGGCCGGGTCGGTCCGACGGGGTAAGACCGGACCCGGACCCGCTATAGCCCGTTCACACCTTTTCCACCATAAAACTAATATTGTTGATTCATATGGATAAATACAATAATAATTTCATGTGAATTCAGAAAATTGGTTCTTAGATCATCAACGACTCAATTAATAGTGTATTTAGCTAATGATTTATTAATAATGTAAATTATTCTATATTACTATTCAAAAAAATTGATGTATTTTACAAAAATTCCAAAAATTAACCATAACCATTTTTTATCCTATAAAATTAAAAATTGGACTCAATTATATCAAAATAAGTTTATAAATATGTGAAAATTAATTTTAAAATAAAATCATTATTTACAGGAAAAATACATATTCTAAATTTAAAACATGTTTTATAAGGCATTGAAAAATTTATCAAGGTCTCATAAAATTATATTAAAATCATAATAAAAAATGTATAATCTGACCACTTTTTAAACATATGTCAAGTGAATTGTTTTGATAATTATGTTATATACCATTGGATAGAGTTATGAAATGTGGTGTGTTCGTGTGTATTTTTTAGAAAAATTTAAGAAAATGGCATTATGTAAGGTTGGAGAATGGCTAAAAACAATTGTGAACCCGAACAAAAGTATCCATGCATCCTTGGATAGTGAGGGCCTTTCAGTTAGCTCACAATTTACCTAACTATTCTCCCCTTCACAAAAAACCTCATGTGGGGTGTCTTTTCATCAAAAAATTTGTTTTAAAAACCAATGAACCCCCAAAACACATCCTCTCGGACAATTGATCATTAATAGAATTTTATCGCTGATTTAAATGATTTTGATAGGCGTTCAAAGGCTATATGGAATCTTTTATTCATTATTCAAATCCCTAATCGAAGATCTTCTCATCTCCTGGTATGTGGATCACATTCCGTTCATATCCTATTGATTCTTTTCTATTTCATAGAACTTTTTGTAGAATTAGTCCCCTTTTTAAATATATATAAACTTAATTGGTGAAATTTAGACCAAGGATTATAGATCACGATCTCTATTGATATGATCTTGACATCCTTGTTATTAAATTAGTGATTTAGATTTGGAACTTAGGTTTATGTCATTATGCCTCTCAGGTTTTGGGGACATCCATTGAAAGAATGTCCATAAAAGAATCAAGGTTGGTTTTCTTAAATCTAATTCTCATTGTATAGTATTTGATGTGTGTATTAATGATTATAGATTTTCAAGAATTCATTATAAATTGAATTCATAAATTGTGTTAATTAGGTTATATAATTGATTTATCAAATCATTATTGAATTAAAAGATTAATTTATGAATTGAACATGAGATTAAGGGGCAGTTCTATGGGATAATTAAATTGGGGAAATTAATGATGAGAATTAGGTATTGTAATATAGATAATTAATCAAGGGATTAATTGTGAGATATTGAATTGGAAATATTGAGAGAATTATTTATGAATTAACTATGTGCCTTTAAATTATAATCCAAATAATTATTATGGAATTAATTATGAATAGTTGATATATGGAATGAGATAATTAATTATGGGATATAAATTATTTTATTGATTAATTAATGGATAAAATAATTAGTCTGATCAACATAATTAAATAATTAGGGAGTTAATTAAAGATATTAATGTATTTAAATATTTTTTGATTTAATAATAAATTTGTGGTGAATAATTAATTATAAATTAATTATGTGAGAAATAATGGGAACATGTTCATTATAAATTTAGGAGTATAAATGGAAGCATGGTCATTCTACGTGCATGTAATGGAATTGGAACATTGTCATTCTAATGAAAAGTATAAATGGAAACGTGGTCACTGTACTTATGAGTCATATAATGGGAACATGGTCATTATATTGAGAAGTAATAATGGTATCATGGTCATATTAAATACAGATTTTTTTTATTGGGAACTTTGGAATTTTTGTGTGAACATAATGAATTGAAATAAATGTTCTATGATATATGGTCTCACATGATAATACATCAAATTCCATCACGAGTTGAATCAGGTAATGAGCTATCATATCATCTATAAATACATTTAGATCTATCATTAGTTGAATAAGGTATTAAGATATAATATTACCTCGGGAACAACTCGGGGTTCGGTAGTAGTCGAAGCTATTATAGAGGTATGTTTATCCCAGTGACCCCTAGAGTTAATTTGATTAAATATTAAATAAATTATAACATGATAACTATATATTTATATACATCCTTCTTTTCATGATAGATCTCCATAAACAATCTTTTTCATTTAATTAATTTAGACACCGTCGGTGTTGGCATGCGGCATTTTACTCACACCCTATTTGGGCTAGCTATTCTGTAGCTGAATAGAAATTAGTATTGTAGAAAAGGATATGGGATAGGGTCATATATTACAATTCTGATCCGGGTTGGATCTTGTATTTTGGGATAATATGGGGTCATAGACCTTATAGCAAGTCACTAGTGTCTTTATTTTCAGTTGTGTTTTTAGGAACATTTATACTTATATTTTCATTGATTTTTCTTCCTTTCAATTGAATATTGTTTTTCCTTTTTTGGTTATCATATTACATTTCTATTATTTTAGTAATAAATGATTTTGAATTTCATTTTATCTATTTCAATATGTGTTTTACTATAATAAAATATGGTATAGTTTCCCCATGAATAAATTACTAGACCTTCGTTACTATTCAGGAGCCTCTAGTTTAGAGGGAGGTGCACTTGAGGTCATGTGGACAACTGGTTTGGGGCACCATCACATGGCTCTCGAGTTAGGATATTACAATGTGGTATAAATGGTCAAGTTTTTTTATTAAAGTTTCTAGAAAGGTATACATGGTACTATAATGTGTTGGGTCTTGTTAATGATCTCATGCATGGGATTTGCAATGCCATGTATGAGGGAGAACCTAAGTACTCATTGTTGGGTTGTTTTTATTGTTGTTTTCTGTTATAGTTGTATATTATTTCACCATGGGTGGTGTTATTTTGGTGTGATGTGATTGTTGTTTTTTGATAATTTTTTAGTATTTATTAAAGTTCCGTAATGGAACATGAGTGGTTTCTTGATGAATAATCATGATAACTCAGTGTTATTGTGATATACTTCACTTTAGGCATGCAAGGGATATTGGGTTATGGGTAAGTTGTTAAATTGTTTTCCTTGTTTCTGAGATTAAAATGAAAAATGGGGCCTAACAGGAATTGAAAATGATTGTAAAAATAATGTGAAATTAGAATAATTGGTTGTATAAATGAGAAACATGATTATGATTGTGTTTTTACCCTTTTAACCAAAACCTATTTGCAGGATACTTAAGGGTAGTGATAGAACCTCAGTTTGACTGTGTAGACAGAAGTGGGGAAAATAAATTTTGTGAAATACTATGATTATTCCTCATACATAACTGATATAAGGTTGTGTTATGAGAAATAAAACGTGTCTTTGGAATTTTAGAGAATATTCCTCCATGAATCATGTTGAGGGGACAATAAAGGAACATGAGTTGGAATGGTCTTCCATTCAGGGAGATTGAGGCACCAATGGTTCTAGCTGAAGATGAAGCAGATCAGTTCTAGGAGAATGTTTCTCAATTTATGCAAGCCATGGAAAGAGGCTTAGGCTGGGTTGTGAAAATATTTTCTGAGTTGAAAGCAGAGTTTAAGTTGCATAACCATGCATCTTTTATTGGAGTAGTGGGCCTGAGGGAGCTGAATTATGGGTAGATTTCAGAGAGAAAATACTTAACCATTTGGAGAATCTTCATGAGATTATGTTCAAGTTAGCGACTTATATGCTACAAGGATCAGAAAAGTGACGGTCAGACATTCATGTGTAAACATGACAAACTAACAGTATGTTATGGAACAACTTCTTCCATAGATTCATGGAGCACCACAATCCAGAGATGTTGAGACAATAGAAATTTTCATAGTTCATGAACCTGACCTAGGGAAGCATATTCATAATGGATTATTCTGTACTCATCATATATTTTCTACACATTTCTCTAGAGTTAGCAGGATATAAAGAATCTATGATAAAATGCACTCATGAAAAACATAAATTCATGATTAAGTCACAAGACAATCATTTATGATTAAATATTTTTTTTGAAGTCGTGGATCAGTCTATCATAGTGAAGGGGAACCAGATAGATTCTTCTAGAATTGGAGAGGTAGTTTTTAATGGATGATTAGGATTTTCAAATTATGAGTGCAGTAAGAATCATTATGACATCTTTATTTGGGGTAGTGGGAAGTTGATTACACATATATGCGGGTCGGTCAGACAAGATCTTACTTGGGTGATCTGTCATCGATGTGGTAGGTCGGGACACTATCATCGAACCTGCCAATTAACACCAGTATAGTGTCAATCCTGTAGCAATATGGGACACCTATAGAGGTATTGTAGGTCATAATGATAGAATGGTATAATGGGTGTAGCTGCTCAGAGTAAAAGTATGTGAAGGGGATATCCTACGCCATATTGATCTTGCATCTAGAGTTCTAATGTTTGAGGAGGTAGAGGTAGTGGATTTGGTGATTTAGGGCTAGAGCACACTTATTGTTAGAGTGGTACTACATAGTGGAATCAGATAATTTCACATGGATGATGGTCATGAGAGTTACATGTAGTACAACTGACACATGTGGAGAGTGTGGTCGGGCCATTAACAGTGAGTGGTTCTATTCTAGTACCTTCTACATAATCTATTTCATTATTTGGTTCTGGTTCCTATTGGTCTGTTATATCTACAAAACATGTTAATGGTTTGAGCCTGGTGGTGGGGTTTGTTAGTAGATTAATGACTATTAATACATTGTTGGGAACCTTGTCAAGAGACATCTGTCAATGTAATGATTGTTCACTAGAGATTGGGAAATATCTTTTTCTATGGGGCCTCCATATTCTTGATATGATAGGATTTTACCTGATAATGGGTTTTGAATGGATACACACATAATCATCCCATATTGATGCTTTCCTAAGGAGAGTGACCTTTTTGTCTTGTAAGGGTGACCCCTATATTCTCTATGGATCTTGGGATATCAAGGTAGTCCAAGAAGTAAAAATTACTCAAAAATTTTGGAGAGTTCACCACCCTAATTTCTAGTCTATTTCTAGATGATGGGGGTGTTATGAAAGATGTCCTTCCTCCATTAGTAGAAGTTTTATAGGATGTCTTCCCTGAATACTTCTTAAGGATACCACTAGTGAGTGATGTGGAACTCATTATTAGGATCATGCTAGGGGATGAGCCAATATCATCAACCTTATAGAATTGGACCGAATGAGTTCCAAGATCTCAAGACTCAATTGGAGGGTTTGGATGATAACACATTTATCCATCCATGTATGACCCCTTGGTGATAATATATTTTTTTATAGAAGGATGACTAGATTTTACGTGTGTGTCTCCATTATCAGATGTTTAAAAAATGAATGTGATGAAACAATATCCCCTTATGTGTGTTAATGATCTGTTTGACTTGTTGAAGGGATCATATTTGTTCTCATAAATATTGATGAGATCATGGTATCATTACTGTAGAGATTAGATTTCTAAAATACCAAGGACTATTTTTAGGATAATGTATATCCATTATGTGTTTTTCACAATTCCATTTGTTTTGACCAATTCACCATTAGTGTTTATGGATATGATTAACTTGATATTTCATACATATCTTGATCATTTTGTGGTTGTATTTGTTGAATACTTATTTGTGTACTCCAAGGCTCAAGATGATCATTACCGATATCTTTACACCATCCTGAGTACAATGTGATAGAATAAGTTATAACCTCAAGATATCTAAGTGTCAGTTTTGGATTGATGAGGTACACTTCTTAGAACAGATAATCTTAGAGGAAGGTGTGGTAGTGAACTGAAATAAGGTTCATGAAGTGGTCTCTTGGGAGTAGAACAATAATTATTTTGATATTTGAAGCTTCATATAATTAGCTTAATATTACAATAGATTCATCCAAGAATTTTCCCACTAGGTGGTGCTACTTTCGGGCTAGACCAAGAAAGGGATAAAGTTTGAGTTCATGGAATTAGGGGAGAATTCCGTTTTGAAGTCAGAGTTATTTTTGTTGATGGAATAAATTTTGATCCCAAATGAGTTTGTTGAGTAGTGCATGGTTTATTTTCACGCTTCTAGGATCATAATGGGAGTTTTATTAAGGAAAAGGGATCTAGTTGTGGGATATGTGTATCTACAATTGATACAACATGAATGGAAGTACCCTACACACGACCTCTAGTTAGAACCAATGGTTTATTCTCTTTTGTTTTAGTGAAACTACATTTGGGAGAAACTTTTATATTTTTTTTGAATAAGAAATCATAAGTGATATCTTTTCACAATGCAATTTGTATTTTTGTTAGAGTATATCGGTAGAGTATATGCAATTGTTTTATTTTCAACTAGAAAATATTCCCATGAAAATAAAATTGTGTGGTTGATTCCATGAGCAAGAAATATCATATGGAAATGGTTTCGGAATCGAGTATAGAGTATAAGATGATGAATTTCTTAGATGAAATGCATTTAGTGGTTTAGGAGAGTACGGAGATGAAGAGTCATGTTTCCGTTGCAGTGGATTATACACTTTTGAGATTAATTAAGGATAGGTAGTATGAGGACCCAATATTCTTATCCTTGATGGAAGTCATTAGTGGGGATGATTCTTTAGACTGTTTGATAGATGAGGATGATATCATCTATCTTAATAATAGATTTGTTGTACCGATGAGAATATGAGAGGATATCTTGTGAGAATTTCATTCCTCGATGTGGGTGTGGCATCTAGGTGTGACAAAAATGTATTGTAACATATAAATATATTCTTGGTGGCATGAAAAAAATAGTTTGTTTCATCACATGATGTCGCAATTTTTAGTAGGTGAAGGAATAACATCATTTTCCAAGAGGATTACTACATCTATTTCGTATTCCTGATTAAAAGTGGGGTGACGTGACAATGGAAATTATGGTAGGACATCCAAAGATTCTTATGAAGTATGATGCTATTTCAGAAATTGTTGATCGACTGAAAAAGGTACCACATTTATTTCAAATAAGGGAAACATTTATAGTATATCAGTTAGGAGAACTGTGTGTTTGGAGGAAAAGTTTCCTTCTTGGGGTGCATCAAACGGTAGTTTCATATCATGATTCACTCTTTACATCATGCTTCTAAAAATTCTTGTAGAAATTTCTTAGTATATAAGTTTTATTGAGTATGTATTTCCACCCACATAAATATGGGATGTCAAAATAAACTATACAGGTTCGCGAGGATATGCTACCAACATGTGTGTTTTAATTCAGTGGGTGTTGGGAAATGTTTGGGATTTAGTGGAGTTATCCAATTATAATAGTTATCAGGAAAAAATAATGATGGTACTATTATAGGATATTTAATGGTAGTCCATTTAGATCACCATTATGTTGGACAGATGTTGTAGTATTAGATTTATTGGGACCGAGTCTCGTGGAGGATACACTATAATAGGTGAATTTGATTCAAAACGTATGGATACAACTCAATGTAGGAATATATCATCTACTGATTGATAAAAATGAACCCTAGAGTTTTCAGAGTGTATTCATCGGTCCCTTCAGGTGTCTCCTAGGTTGGTTTACCAAAGGATATAAAGGTAGGGAAAGTTGGAACCATAGATTGTTGGATCGTGTGTGGTAGTGGAGAGAATTAGATCAGTGGAATTCCGATTGGATCTTCCATAGAAATACAACTCTATGTATGTTTTCTTCCATGTGTCACAACTATGATGATATCACTCCAACCCTTATCATGTGATCTATATTGATGAGGTATACCTAGATATAGTCACTTTCTTTTAGGATATTTTGATATGTGTGTTGGATCATAGTGAGAATGTGTTTCTAGGAAATACCATGCCAATTGTTCTTATGTTATAGCAACATGGAAGTGTGATAGAGGAAATTTGGGAATGGGAAGTAGACATGGGGTCTCAATGGCGCACTCATTTTTTTTGTTAGAGTCATAGAATATCATGGATGTATAGCTCATGTTTGATTTATTAAATGGTGAAGATATTATAAGGTCTCTTCCTTTTATAGTGTTATCTCTGGTAATATTTTCATATTATTTTTGTTGTTTATATGTAACTTGGTTTGGATTTATGACGCTGGGTGTGTTTGGGTGGAGTTTTGAGAAAACTTTAACAAAAAATAATTGTGCCTTTTTTCCACATGGTTTGAATAATCCATAAGGCCATGGAAAGTGAAGGTTTCCTGGTGGGCACACGCTTTACCTAACCATGCACCCCTTTTCTGAAAATCATGTGTGTGGTTTATTTTCACCCTAAAATTAGTTTTCAAATCCAACAAACACCCAAAACACCTCCTATTTTACCATCGATTGGGAATATATTCCTTTAAATGATTTGAGATGTATTTTGATGGGTTCTAAGGTCATATTTCCTCCATTATTCATGATTGAAAGCCCTAATAGAGGATCCTCTCTTTCCTAGATATGTGGATCTCATCTTCATTCCTATCTTGTTCATTATTTTATAATTTCTTGATATTTTGGGGGATTTATCCTATATTTAATTACATCTAAACCTAATTATTGAGATATATATCTTGTACTGTAGGTAAATATCTATATTGATAATATCTTTATATCATTGATCTTGATTTACGAATTTTGATCTGGATCATTGATCAATGTCTTTGTCTTGCTGAGATTTTGGGGATTTATGATGATTTTATGTGTATAAAAGAATCGAGGTAGGTTGTATAAAATATAATTCCAATAATCACAAATTTTTTTCCTGTATGAAATATTTTGGAATTTCTAGTATTCATTAGCAAATGAATTCATAAATTCATTAATTTAGGCTTATAATATGATTTATTGAAGCATTATGGAATTAAATGATTAACTAAATATTTGATCATTAGATTAAGGGTAAGTAATATTGGAGAATTAATTTGTGGAAATTGATTATGTGAGTTAGGGTTTGTAATCTAGATAATTAATCAAGAGATTAAATATGATATATTTAATTTCCAAGATTAAGATAATTAATCATGAATTAATTACGTGATTTGATATTAATTATATAAAAATAATTATGCGATATAATCTATGTTATTAATTAATTAATTAATTAATTAATTAAATATTTTGATTAGAATAATTTATTAATCTCGGAGTTAATCAATGATTTTTAATTATATAACTAACTATTGAATTTGTAATGAAATTGAGGTGAATAATTAATTATGAATTTATTATGTGTCAATGAATTGGAACACAGTCATTCTAAATTGGGGATTATAAATGGATAAAGATTCATTGTACTTGTAGGAAATGAAATGAGAACAATGTCATTCAAATGAGAATTATAAATGGTAAAATGTTCAGTGCACTTATGAGTTAATGAATGGGAACATGGTAATTCTATTGAGAATTAAGAATGGTAACATAGTCATTAATGTTTTTAATTTTTTATTGTACACTTTAGTATTTAAGTGTGAATTTAATGAATGGAAATTAACACATTCTATGATATTGCCTCAGGTTATAGTACTTCGAACATCAGCAAGAGTCGAATCAGGTACTGAGATATAATATCACCTCTGAATACTTCTATTTCTAACATGAGTCAAAGAATGTAATAAGATATGATATTACATAGAGAACACTTTGAACTCAAGCATGAGACGAATCTAATATAGAGGTATGAGTTTCCCTATAACCCTTATAGTTAATATCAATAAATATTGAATAAATGATAATGTGATAGTAGTTTATTTATTCATTGACTTATTTTTTTATAGATATTAATATAGAATATTTTGACCAGAATTGTTTTAGAAATCATTGGTGGTGGCCTACATAGTTGTACTGACACCCTTTTTGGGCTTCCTGATCCATACCTGAATAGACATAACTGTTGCAGGATAGGTTAACGGAAAGGGAACTATTTTAGATTTTTGGTTGGGGATGTATATTGGATGAGGAAATGAAATGTGTCTCGGGACCCCCTTGTATGATATTATTGTCTTTCTTTTTAGTTTCATTTTTGGCACTTTGGCACTTATATTTTTATAGAATGTTTTCCCGTTCAATTGAATATTGTTTTTTTGTTTTAGTCATCTTATGAAATAGGTTTTTTTATAGTTCTTTATGATTATATTTTTTTCTTTTTATACTTGTGTTTTATTATGCTAAAAGGGGGTATTGGCACTCTATGACTGACTTACCATACCCACGTTTCTAGTCGGATACTTCGGGTGAATGGAGAGGTGTGCTTGAGGTCTTGTGGCCAACTAGATTATGGCACCGTTGCAAGGATTCCGAGTCAAGATAATATAAAAAATTTATTTAGGAATCCAGATTATGCAAATGAAATATCTTTAAGATTATTTTATTATTTATAATATTCTAATTAAATTTTCATTTACTTATAAAACTACCAACACATAAATATTAATTTTTAAAATATTCCATTAAATTTACTATGATATAAGTATATCATAACATCATTTATAATACAAAAAAATTTATATATAATTTCATTGGTGAGGAACTGTTCTATTGATAGGTATACTAGTCATAAGGATAATCTTACTATTGATAAGGTATTGTTAAAATTTCATCAGTATAGGTTATTTAACTTTTAGAAATATATGTTATTTCATTCATTATTCATTTATGTTGTTTATATTGTCTTATATAAGTTATTTTATATGACCAATATTATATTAAATAAACATAATAAGGTAAATTTAATTGATAGAATTCTCAGTCATTCAATTCTACCATTATAAAAACTATTTATCCTCTAAATTTCTAGATTTTCATCCAATAAAATGATTTGGGTCGTTTTGTCTCCATAAGATCCTCAGCCTCCCATGTCTCCTGTTAAATTTTTTATATTTTTTAATATACCGTTACCATCAGAGTAATGTTATTACTCAACACTGATTCTTTAGTGTTCGGAATCCAGATAGGTTTTTCATATAAATACAAGTCAAGTCCAAATTCAATTCCTTTGTAATTGAGGACATGTGTTGGTTCTAGCATGTACATTGTTAATAATGATATGTGGAACAAATTTTATAATTTAAAAATCCTAGGTGGAATAAAAAATGATAATCTAAAGCTCCAAATCTATCCAAAATTAGAAAATGACCATCATGCCTAGTTATCAACTAACCATTCTTCCAAAAACTTTTAATACCCATCCAGAAAGATACATTCACAAAAATGTGATCTCCCATTAGAAATTACAAAACTTTCCCTCTATTATCAGTATAGCTCTTTCTATTGCATTCAGTTGATTTGATATGGGTTTGAAAAGTCTTTACCTTTAATGTTGTTTCAATTAAAATCTATGGGCCCACAATCATCTTTTCAACAACTTCATTCCAACAAGTTGGTGTACGGCATCTTTTTTTTACAATACTTCATATATTTCCATTTCTATACTTCTAATGGAAACTAATACTGTATTAAAACACTACCAAATATAAATATTTATTCCACATAACTTGAAAATCATGAGATCCTGATCTCATCATGTATTTAAAAGTTTATATCATCCTTTCTAACTGCCCATCAATTTGAGAGTGATAAGAAGTACTCAAATGAATCTCAGTATATAAAGTATTCTAAAATCATTTCAAGAATATTGATGTAAGTGGTGGATCACGATCAAACACAATTGATAGATGTTCTCCATGATGTATTAAATCATTATTAATATAAAGTGGTGAAAGGATATCTTGTGGAAAATCCTTCATCATAGTGAGGAAATGTAGATATTTGTTATGTTAGTCAATATTCACTCATATTTCAACATTCTTCCTTGTGGTTTTTGGTAATTGAGTGACAAAATCCATACAAATTTCATCCCATTTCCATGTAGAAATATAAATAGGTTTCATGACTCCCTTAGGGTTTTTTATTTAATCCATCACCAATTGAAAAACTAAACATCTTGATATATAATCTGAAATTTCACGATTCTTATTATCCATCCTGAAATGTTCCTCCAATTATATATACATATTAGTGCCATCATGTGTGTAAATAAATTTTACAAATGGGAATAATCCAATAACTCTTTTTCACATCGGGGATAGAGGAAACATATAGAATCCCCTAAAATTTCAAAATTCCATATTCATACATGAAGCCTTGCAACATCCCATATTTCACAACATTAATATTCATTTAAATTTTCTCATCATCAGGATGATAAATTTTAATCCTTTTTAATAAATATGGTTGGGAATCTAATTGAAATGTTTTTTATTTTTCACCATATTATATAATTTCCATATCCATCCTCACTAGATCCTTATACATAAGATCCTTTTCAATTATCATTTTTTCAAAACACCATGATCCATATTCTCAATGCATCAACTACCTTATTTTACTTCTATGGGTGATAGTGTTTTGATTAATCATAATCCTTACAAAACTCGGGCAATTACCTCTATCTCATGATGATTTCCTTATATGAGAAGACATATTTCAATATCTTTTAATATGTGTATATCTTACATCTTTATCTATTAAGATAATGTATCTATATCATGAATGAAACTATTAATGTTTCTAACTCAAGATCATGAGTTGGATAGTTTTTATCATGAGTTTGGAACTCCTTTCATGCATAAGAAAAAAAAATATTATTTTCCGTAAGTAAACAACCATTTCATTTCTTCATTGCATCTCTATAAATAAAAAATCATCCATTTCACAATGGTAGAGTCAAGAGTGCAGAATCCACTCTCATTTTAGTCAATTCTTTAAAACATGCTTAACTCTTTTTTGTAGATATGAATCTAACCCCTTTACGTGTGGGCTTGGTAAACATGTTAGCTAATTACATGAATATTTCAATTAAACACCTATAATAACCTACTAAATGAATTAAACTACATACCTTGGTTATGTTCACTGGTGTGGGACACTTCTAAACAACTTTTTTAATTAAATAATAAACTATGATTACAAATTTAATGAATATATATGAAAGAAAAGAAAATTTTTTAAGCTATAATTCACACTTTCTAAAAATCCCAATTAAAAGGTTTCATCAAAGTGTATATGGAAATATTTTCATGTGATTGTTATGATCATTATAGATATTGGATTATACCATGAAATCATTAATAAATACCACAACAATATCAATAAGATATTCCTAGAAAAAACTTTTCCATACATCCATGAAAATATATTGTAAATAATTAATTCCAAAAGGCATTACTATAATAATTTAATGCTCATTCCTAGTTCAAAATATAACCGTAGAAATTTCTTCCATCATCATACAAAACTGATGATATCCCAATCAATTTTCTATCTTTAAAATATATTGGGCTACAATAATTTTATTAAATAAATAATCTATTCAAGGAAGATGGTAGTTGTTTATTATTGTAATAACATTGATCCCCTTGTAGTCGATGTGAATCCTCAAAGATCCACCATTCTTCTTAATTAAAAAAACAGTGGATCCCCACAGAGACATAGTAGGGTGAATAAAACCCTTACTAATAAACTCTTCTTATTGTTTATTTTTCTATAATAATCCCAATATTTACATTCCATAAGGACTCTTTGATATGTGCCTTGCACTATGAATGAAATAAATAAGAAACTAAATTTCTCGCTTTGGAGGATGTCTATGTAAATTCTTTAGAAATACACCAATGTATTCATATAAAATAGGAACTTCCTAAATTTAAATACATCTTTCCTCACCCATATATATATTTTTTTATTCTTCCCCAATATTATCATTCAGAATAGCTACTGGGGGTGGATCTTTTTAAGAACTATATGGTGATATTTCTTCGCAAAATATATAGGACAAAACATAATTCCCAAACAAATTGTAACTTCGTTCTTATTTCATTATATCTTTACTTCATAATTTGAAATCACATCCATACAAAGAATTATATCGTATTAAATCATGGGTATGTTTATAACATTAGAAACTGAAACATTTTTACATGTCATAAGTGGGATTGATCGATACATCATTATCGCAATGACACTTCCCTTGGGATTATTCACTAAAACTCCATTATTAAATCAAATTGGAAATGTATATTTTTCATGGATAAGTAAGAATATATGGAATAACCATAATGAAATAAAGGATTTTCTAGGTTTGTGGATATTATTAATATACATTCCACCATAACTTTCGGAACATCAACCTTATCAATTGTGACTGCATAATCTTTTCACGTATCCCATCACCTTATTTGGGGAATGTTACCATAACATTTAGTACATTAATTTTTATAATGCCCAATCTATTTACTATTACTTCATGGAACTTTAGATTCTTAATTATTTCCCTTGAAAACAGGATATTTGAGGGATTTTTCTCCACACTTTTAACAAAAAATCCATCCCCTTAATGAAATCGCCAGGGTTTTCTTCCCACAATCATTATTAGATAAAAATTAAATTCTTCCCTTCTTGTCCATTTCTTTTTTTCCTTTTCTAGAGTGTTTAGAAGCCCTATTATTATATTTCATTACATTGATGTCATATTACATAGAAAAATAAATTTTTTTTTCATAGAACAACATATTATATCTCATATGCTGAGAACTTTTGGCATAAAAATACCCAAAGAAGAATGAATTTAAACAGTCAAACAATCAATCAATCTTACTCATTAGGTTATGTATGGAGTCTGAAACATGAATTGTTATCCTTGTGAAGTGAGCATCATACTTTGAAAAAAAATTATACTACTTTTCCTTAGACTTCGAAATCTCCTTTCCATATCCGCTCACTTTTCATAAGGAAAGTATTTATCTAAGAAATGGTTTTTAAATTCACAATATTAAATTTTTCCTATTTATTACTCCTTGTTCTGGATTAGAATCAATAAACAACATTTATCTGCATCTCATAAATAATGATAAAATTATATAACTACCTTCTATCTTTTGTTAAATTTTCATTCAAGAAATATCCTCTCTAAATAACTTATCCATTTATTCTCTAAGAATAGGTTTGTATTTCAATTAAATGATGGAGTTTGTTGTAACATAATGTGTACTAACATTGTACCTCCACATTGTGGTTCTATATGCTTTATATGAGTATGGTTATTTTTCATAACTGGAGTCTGTTTTCCTGGTATAGTTATAATTTCATCAGAACTATTGGTAACTCCCAAGCAAACCTTATTATCTTGCATAGTTGATAAATCCACACATGAGATACACACATTCATGCAATTTCCATTTGTTCCACTAAGTCCCCGTTCTAAATAATGGAATATAATATACTATGTTATGAATAATAATGTATAATTTTGATCTAGAAAAATACATAAATTACATTGAAATCATATAATCTCATAATCATGAGAATGGATTCTTTGGGGAAAAATTCCTTCATAATGGTTTGGAAGGAAAATGTGAATTATCCAAAGAATATCCCATATGAGTGTCAAACTAGGTGCACAGTAAGGCCCATTTTCATGTACCAGTTTACCATGTGTCGAGCCCAATACACCATTTTGGAGTTTTTACTACTATGTTCATCATTTCCAATACCACATGTAATTGTAGTATCTAGATAAGTATGTATTTATAGAAGGATACACGTAATATCTACCTTTCTAAAATCCATGGATTTTATTGTATTCTTATCATCAAAGTCTATCTTAGGTTCTTTTTCACTAATGTAAATTCTCTAAATCTATTTTACACATATTCTACTAAACCAACATTTATAGGAATAGTAAAAACCTCGACCCCAGTTTCCCTGATTCGGTGCCTTACATCAAAAAATTGATATGATTTCAAGTAAATCATACCATGTTACACCGAATTATTTAGTATCATTGGAAAACAAGATACATACATAAGTTCATAGTTACAACTTGAAAGCATATTCAATATGTAAACTCTATTGAAAAAATCCATTACTCCTTGGGTTAACACTTCATTTCATTAAAAATATACTTATTTGAATCCAAGGGTAAAATATAACATAATAAAGTGGTGATCTAAGATGCTCAGTATGAGTAATTAATGTACAAATATCATAAGTAATAAATAATAGTGAATAAATAAATGTTAACATGACATTAAAAGTCAACATGATCTTAATATTGAAGGAATAAAAGTTAAATAAATAATTCTATATTAAAACATAACCATGGATATTCTACTAGTTGAATAATAACATTGATAGCCAATTAATTGTTTCATAATATAGGAATGTATAATGCGGGGCATCATAACCATAATGTTACGTCCTCATGAAAAAACCATATATAAACATGTAAAAACCCAAACTAGATTGTCTCGTGAGACCTAACGATAAATTAAGGGGTTGTAGTGGGCCCCACCGGACACATACTGAGTCTAATGAATTCCCCATATGAATGGGGGGGATCAAAATCAATATATATTTTCATTTTGAAACTAACATATGTTATGTATATAATTTTCCCCAATCATTAAACATAAACACTAAGCATTTGAAGAAATATGGTGAATGGAATCAACATCGTACATCCATAGATAATCATATCATAAACCATTCAATAAAAAATGATAGATGATAAAATAAAATATTAATCCAAATTTAACAAATTAATCATCAATTTCATGGAAATAGATGAAGATACTCTTATATAATCATCACGCAATTCTTATTAGAAATACACATTTACATTAGAAAGAATAGTTCACTTCGAAATATATTTCTATAAAACCAAAAATTAATTTTTGTACTTTTTTCATAATAAAATGATTTATTTTTGAAAAATAATGGTTTCTTAAAATATATGATATAGTGAACCTAAAATAGGTATGAATTTGAGAAGTTACCGTGAATCTGGCTTATTTATTGGGAATAATATGATAAATTCCCTTTTAAAAAAATAAGTAATTCCCAAAAAAATAAAGAAGGATTATAATTTGTATTTTTATATTCAACATTAAAACATAAATTAATATAATTACATAATAATTAATAATTTAATTTGATTATAGAGTGAAAAAGAGTAACCATAAAAAAGTAGAGGTTCTGTTAAAAAACACTTACCATATGTCAGAATGTATTTTGCAATTGAAATTAACGTCCTGAATAATTAAATAAATTCAATTATTTTTTTATTTAATAAAATTTCATATTTTTTATTTATTATAATTTTATTGTGTTTATTTATGTATTTTTTAATGAGTTATATATACAAATTTTTCACTTAGGAAAATCCATTTCCTTGGTTTCATGATCAATATATTTGTATATGAGTATGGAAGTTCCTGTAGAATGGAAAAAATTCTCTAGAAATGAATTTATATGATACTAATGAAAATAAATTAGATAAAATAGTTTTGTAATTCATTCTGATATATGGTATTAATATGAGTTTTAAGATAAATCCTTTTTTGATAATTGTTTATATTCATACGGAGGTATTTCTCTCATCTCAAGATAGTTTTTTCATATGAATTAAAATTATGTATATATAATAGTTACATAAGATTAAATAATACATAATAAATATTTATTTATTTTATTCAATTAAAAAATGGTTTCATGACCAAACATGAATGATAAATTGGTGAATGAAAGACCATCTTCCATGAATATTGATAATCAGCACCCCCAGATGATGATTTCATTTTTAAAATAATAGAGAGATAGAGAATGTAAGGATATCAGTGATGGATATTACATTAAAATTATATAATTATAGTTGCTAAATTACACTATAGTTAACATGATCAATTGAGTAGATGAGTTTGCTAAATGATATGAAAATAAAATTATTTTGAAAAGAAATTTTAAAAAAAGGATGAGTGTTTACGCCTACAATTATCCTCATTGAGAACCTCCTTATGGAAAGTGGTTTTGGACTTTTAGATAGACCAAGTTATATTTGACATGGGGAGAGAATAGGTATGAGTATTTTGGTAGAACATTGATATGATTAATGTCATAGAGGGGTGAGGAGAAGATGGATGAGGGGTGGTTTTTATAGTGGAGGGGATGGTGTAATTTCATATTATTCTATTCATTATTTTATTATTTTGCATAAGAAAAACAATATTATTTATTATAATGATTAAACAAAGTAAAAATTCCATTTGAGGTAAAACCAATGGTTCTTAAATAATCCATTACTCAAGTAATGATGTATTTATCTTATAATGTATTTATACTGTAAATTACCATATTTTACTATTCCCTAAAAATTAAAGTATTTAATAAAAATTCCATAAATTTACCATAACCATTTTTCAATGTGTAAAATTAAAAAATTGATACCATTTTATAAATATAATTTTCTAAATATGTGAAATTTTATTTTTAAATAAAATCATCATTGACATGAAGAAAACACATTTTAAATTTAAAACTGATATTATAACACTTTCAAAAATTAAATAAGGTCTCATAATATTATAAAAAAAAATCAAAATAAAACACAATATTTATTTGTGAAAACCTTTGATTAAAATTAATATTATTTAAAATAATTCTATTAATTAAAAATTTTCAATTAAATATTTATGAAATATTAAAATACCAAAACATAAATATTAATTTTTAAATTATTCTTATAATTTTACTCTGATATAATTATATCATAATCTCATTGATAATATGGATACAATTAATATATATTTCATTTGTGAGCTTATTACTCTATTGGTCGGTTTACTATTTATAAGGGTCACATTACGATTCTTATGTGATTTTATTATTTCATTGGTATATCTTATTTTTCTTATAGAAATAAATCTTATTTCTTTCATTATTTATTTGTGATGTTTGTATTTAGTTATGTATGTTATTTTATATAAAATATATTAAATGAAATATTCATAATAATTAAAATTTCACTGATATTGTTTGGGGTCGTTACATTCTCCTCTCCTTCAAAAATTTCAACATTGTTATTTCTAGATTATCACCCCATAAAATGATATTGGTAGTTCTCAATCATTAAATCCCCAGGCTCCCTCACCACCACTTAAATTTTTTGATTTTACCAAAGTAACATTACCGTCAACATTTTTTCTTAAAACCTATTCTTTGGTATCTAAAATATGGATAGTCTCTTCACATTACGATAATTCAGGTTACATTCTTATTCCTTCAGATGTGAGGACATGCAATGGATCTTACATGTACACTCTTAACAATGAGACATGGAACAAATTTTGTACATAAGAATGTCTAGGTGGTATCACTACATTATATCATACATCTTCTTCTCTCTTCTAAATTTTAAAAGGACTAATGTATTTGGGTTTCAGTTTTCTTTTCTTCCCATATAATATAACACCCTTTGATAGAGATACATTCATGAAAACTAGATCTCCTACTTGAATTCAAAATATTACCTTATATTGTTGACATTCCACTTTTTCCTACTTTGATATAAATTTATTGGGTTTTAATATGCTATAACTTCACTGGTGTTTCCATCACAAGCTCTGGGCCACCAAAATTCCTTTCAATAATTTTATCCCAACAAGCTGGTGTTAAAAATCTCCATTTAAACAATGATTCATATTGTGGAATTTGAATACTAAAATGGACGTAATAATTGAAGTAAAACTCTACCAAATGTAAATACTGATCCCACATACCGGGAAAATCATGTGAGCATGATCTCAACATGTCTTCTACATTTTGGATTGTTCTTTCTGACTGCATATCAGTTTGAGGGTGATATGAATTACTCGATTGAAGATAATTAACCAATGAATTATGAAGGCATTTTAGAATTTTGATGTAAAAATTGGATTACAATCCAATAAAATTGAGAGAGGATATCCATTATGTTTGAAAACATCAATAATATAGAGTTGTGTAGGGTTCTCTAGTGGAAAATGCTCCCTCATAGCATGTAAATGTGTAGATTTGGTGATTTAGTCAATACTCACCCATATTTCATTAATCTTCCTTGGGGTTTTTGGTAATACAATGACAAAATACATAGTAACATCATCTCATTTCCATGTACGAATAATAAGTGGTCGAATTACTCCTCTAAGATGTGGTCTTTAATCCTTTACCTATTGATAGTCTAAAAAACATAATAAATACTCATCAATTTCAGGCTTCAGATTATCCCACCAGAAATGTTCCTTCAAATCTATATGAATCTTAGAGATACCAAGGTGTATAGAAATTATCAAGCTATGGGAAACATCCAATAACTCTATTTTTGTCATAAGGGTTGAGGGATCACATATCCTCCTCCAAAATTTCATAATTCCATCTTCATACATGATATCTTCCGACTTCCCACTATTCATAACATTAATTTTATTTTGAATATTTTTCTCATCATGAATATAAATTTTAATCAATTATAATAAATATTGTTGGGAAACAAATTAAAATTGTAGTTATTTTTCAAATTCATTGATAATTTATTTATCCATCTTCTTTAGATCCATATATATATGATCTTTATCAATTCTCACTTTTTTAGAAACCCATGATACTTCCTACTTAATACATAAGCATCCTTATTTACCTTACCTATGTGATATTATTTTGAACAGTCACAGTCATTATGAAACTCGAGTCATCACCTTTGCCTCATGTTGAGTTCCTTATATAAGAATCTATATTTAACGTTGTTTTGATTTTTATATTTATCTCATCTTTCACCTTATATATAGTCTCTCTGTATCTTCAATTCCATGTTTATAGTTTCTAACTCAAGATATTTAGGAGGATAGTTCTGTTCATGAATTTTCAACTTCCTTTATGCAAAATAATTAACCTTATAATTCTTTATAAGGACATAGTAAATTCAATTCATTGATGCATCACAATAAATTTCAAATCAACAATTGTTATCATAGAGTAATCATTGGATCATTATCTATCCTTTTCATAAATTATTCAAAACATTATTCATATTCTTTTGTCCATAGTAACTTAACCCCTTTATGTGTAAGATTGGATAAAATGTATGCTAACCGAGTGAATTTCCAAATAAAATACTGATAATAACCTACTAAACCATTAAAACAATATATCTTGGTTATTATTGTGGGTATATGCCATTCCTGAACAACTTTTTTTCTTCACATGATCAACTAAGATTCAATCTTTACAGAAAATATGTCTACTAATGGAAACAATATAAATCTAGAATTTACACATGCTAATTTTACAAAATAATTAGTTTCTTCTAAGAGTTTTTAGAATAATTAGTAAGGTGTTGTGATGATTTTTTAGCTTTTTGGGTTTACCAATATATTATAAATAAATATAACAACAATGTCGCCAATATATTCCTTGAAATATCAATTCATCAGATCTATGAAAAGAAGGGCTGTATTATTCAGCAAAAAAGGAGTTACTGTATACTCATAATGGCCATACATCATCCAAAATGACATCTTTGTTATATCATCCTTCCTCATACACAACTGATGATATCTATTTTGAAGTTCATTCTTAGAAAAAATTTGGTCTCTTTGAAGATTATCATATAAATCATCAATTTGAAGAAATAAGATAAATGTTCATTATCATAATAGCATTAGTATCTATGTAGTCAATGAACAACCTTGTACATCCTATTTTCTTTTTAATGAAAATAACACGAGATCCAATGGAGAAAGACTAGGGTGAACAAACCCAATACTACTCAAAACATCTATATTCTTCATCAGCTCAAATAATTCTACATTTTCCATTCTAAAATGAGTCTTTGATTTACTCCTTGCACTATGAATTAAATAAATATAATACTCAATTTACCACTCTAGAGGATGTGTAGGTAAATTATCTGTAAATATATCTTTGTATCCTTACAAAATATGTACATCCACAGTTTGATGATTTATTTCCTCCCCCATAGATATTGTTTTCTCTTATACCCCAATAATTTCCTTTATAAGAACGGTTGTGGGTGGATCTTTATAAGGATATTATGGTGACGTTTCTACTCCAATGATATGTGACTCAAAATCCTCTTCAAAAACAATAACATCCTTTTTCATAAAGTGGATCCTTTCATCATAATTTAAAAGCCAGTTAATAATAAGAATTATATCAATATAAATCATAGGATTGAAAATAATGTATGCAAATAAATCACATTTATGTGTCGTAAGGAAGACATATAAACACATATTTGTTGCAATGATACTTCCTTTATGAGTTTTCACTATCAACTCTATTATTAAATTAAATAAAAAATTTATAATTTTCAATGAAAAATGGGCTTCATTAAAAGAATTCAATGATCCAAAATCAAATAATGAATTTTCTATGTTTTAATAAGTGATTAATGTACATGTGACCACTTTGTTATAGACTCCATCCTTAGTAGTTGTGTCTGTATAAATTTAGCCTTTCTCGCTTGGTATTCTTTGGTAATGTATTCCTTGAGGCTTATGACATTCATGTGCGTAATGTCCCATATCATTAAAAATATTTTATTGAACATAGTAATATTATTTCTTTCAATTTCAATCATGAGATTTGTGGAATTTTCTCCAAACTTGTAACAAATACCCATTCTATTTGGGAAAATATGGGGTTGTTTCTTCTGACCATCACTACATGATAAAAATTCAACTCTTATCTTCTTTCCCATTACCTTATTTCCTTTTCCAATGTGTTTAGAAACACTTTTCCTAAATTTATATACTTTTAATTCATATAATATAGAGTTTATTTTCTACCTTTATAGCATGTGAGACTACATATTCATATGATGAAAAAATTGGTAGACCAGTGCCCATTAGAGAAATTTCATTAAACCATAAAATAAATAAAAATATTTACCCTTTATTTAATATTCATCATTACTTTTTAACCTAATAATGTTGGATTCATACTTTTCAATATTTTCTCCATCTTTTTGTCTCAGACTAAGAAAAACTACTCTTCCATATCCAATTATTGATCACAAGGAATGTATTTTTCTATAAAAATTACTTAAAATACTATCTATTCAATGTTTTCTATTTTTCCTCCTCTTTTATGTTTTTAATAAATGACCACCATTGATCTTCATCTCCCAAAAAATCATAAATTTCAATAACAACCATCTTCCTTTTGTTATATACAAAAGAAATAAATATCATCTCCAAAGACCTTATCCACTACTCCACTATAAATGGGGTTTTAGACCCATTATATAATGGTGGTTTTTGTCACATAATGTGGTGTAACATTGATCCTCCATGTTGAGGTTTATTATTCTTCATATGTTAAATGTTATTCTTCGTAACCTGATTTGGCATTCTCGGTATAATTATAAGTTTCTCAACACTAGTCGGAGCTCTGGAACAAACATGATTATCTCACTTATTAGGGAAATCCCTACATGGGATACATGTTCTCATTGAGTTTTCATTTGTTCCATAATCATCCATTTATAAAATATTTAATACACTAATGTATGTTTTTAATCATGATGTATAATGTCAAATTAGTAAAATAAATAACATAAATTGATATCATATTCATGTGTAATCTCTTAATCATATGAATTGTTTCTTTATAAACATATTCACATTTAAATTCTACACAATGGTTTGTATCAAAAATTTGACTTATCCTAAAAAAATAGTATGTGAGATTCAAAATAGGTTTGCAGTAATGCCCATTGTCAGGTACTAGGTTACACTGAGTCAGGCACAAAACACCTTGTCCGCATTGTATGTCATAAGTACATCTAATTTAGAACTATTTCCCCTTGATGTATCACAGATGTATGTATTTCAAGTAAAATCAATATAATATATACATTACCAAAATTCTCTATGTTCTTTCATTATTATCCTAAATTTATATCTTATGGTGTTTTTCAGTAGTTTACATTTTTTAAATCTAGTTTTTAAGGATTCAAATAATCTTTATCAGAATCCGACAATAAAAACCCTTTCCTCATTCATCCAGGGCTACTTCCTTAATTCAATTAATTAGTATGATTACCAGGAAGTTGTATCCCAAAGGAAAAAAATAGATTATTATCCTTCGAGAGAATGATATAGAAATATGTTCAACATTCCAAATGAATGGAAATAAAATATGTAAACTCAATTTTAAACATCCATAAATCCTATATTATCCATCCATGTCATTGGTAATATACTTCTTTGAATCCAAATAAAAAATAAAACATTAAAAATGGGTGACCACATATTCACGGTATGGGTATATAATAGAGATGAAGCATTAGTAATAAGGGATAGTGAATAAATAAAAATGCACATACTATTAAAAGTAATCATGAGCATAATAAATAAGGAATAAAAGGTAAACTAATAATTCCATATAAAAACATAATTGTGGATATTATACTAGTTGAATAATCACATGGAATATCAATTACTAGTTTCATAATGTGGTAATCTATAATTCAGGACATTGTAACTATACTTTTAAGTCCACATTCCAAAACCATACATAAATAAGTAAATATGAAACTAGTTTGTCTCATTAGATGCACCGATGCACCAAGGGGATATAAAGGGCCCAAAACAACCCTTAATAAGTCCAATATTTTCCTCATAAAAAGGGGTGAAAAATAATCCACTTATTAGTTCATGCTGGAAATATCATATGAGATATAAATAACTTTCCCTAATCATTAAACAAAAATAATAACCATTCAATTTAATATAGTGAATGGTATCAAGATAGCACATCCACATTCAATATAATCATAAAAAAATAAGTTAAATGTGATATATGATATCATCAAATATGAATCTCAATTAAACATAAGAATCATCAACTGTTAAAACAGATGAAAATACTCCTATAAAATCATCATGTAATTCTTGATAGAAATACTCTTTTACATTGAATGGAAGATTTAATTTGGAAAAATAATTATATAAAAACATAAGTCAAATAAAATAATTTTATTATAAAATGAGTTATTTTATAAAAATATTGATTTCTTAAGATTGATTATATATTTCCCTTTAAAATAGATTATAATTCAAAAAGTTACCTTAAATCAGGTTGGTTTATCATTAATACTTTGAGAAATAACTATTTTAAGACAATTAACTCCCCATAAAATAAAGAATGACTTTGATTGCTACACACACATATATATAATTAAAATATAATTTAATATGAGTAAATATGAATAATTATTATTATCATTTTTGTAAAGATAGAAAGGGAGTAAAACGATTGAAAATGGAGGTTTGGGTAGAAAACTCATACCTCATGTCTGAATGTCTTCTACAATTCAATTTAATGACCGTGATAGTATAATTAATTAATTAAATAATTAAATATGATCCTTTTATATATACATTATATTTTTGTTAATTTTATTATTTTCATTTATCTATTTTTTATGAGTAATATGATACAGATTTATCACTATGCTGAATTTGTTTCCTTAGTTTACGCCATTGGTATACTTGTATATGAGTGTGGAAGTACATGTAGAATGTATATTATTATACAGAATTGAATTTACATGATACTAATGAACATAAAAATCATAAAATGGTTATTTAATTTGTTTTTATATAGTATATAGATGATTTATTATATTAAACATTTAAGGATAATCATTTAGATTTTGACGGCATTATTTCGATCAAATTGAGTTAGTTTTTTCTTATGAAATAGTATTATGTATATTTAGTGGTGAAAAACATTAAATAAGAAAAAATATATATTTAATAATCTTTTTTAACCGAACAAAATGGTTTATCAGAATTCTTGAATGAGAAATTGAAGAAGGAAAGTTCGCCATCTAGGAATGTTATAAATCGGCACCAGCCATATGATGATTTCATTTTTAAAATAAGAGAGAGAGAGTGAAAATATTGATTATGGATTTGAAAATAACATGATATCATTATAGTATATATATGATATAATATTTATCATGATCACAAGGACATAAGTGGTTTGGAGATGATATAAAAATAAAATTAATTGAATAGAAATTAAAAAAAAAAGAAAAGAGTTTGCCTTTGAGTTATTCTCATTGAGATCCTCCATTGGGAAAGAGGTTTTGTTCATTGAGAAAGAAAAAGAGATATTAGAAGTATGGAGAGAATAGGAAAGAGGATTTCGGAAGAAATTTAACATGCATCAAGGCTTATGGGAGTGAGGATTTGAGGGGGTGTGGTGTGGTTTTATAGTGGATAAAATGAGTGATTTCTTATTCTTCTATTATTTATTGTAATATTTTTCTCAAGAAAACCAATAGTGTTTATTATTGAGAATAAATATATAATAAATGCATTCGATTTATTATCAAATGGTTATTATTTCTTTGATGACTCAAGAAACATTGTATTCAACTTATAATGTATTTATAATATAAATTACCATATTATTTTATTCACTAAAAAGTCAAGAATAATAAAAAAAACCCAAATATTTTCCAAAAAAAAATTTCAATGGGAATAAATAAAAAATAGACAAAATTTTATAAATATCATTTCTAAAAATGTGAAATTCAATTTTTAAATGAAATCATTATTTACTTGAAAAATAAAAATTTTAAATTTAAAACTAATGTTGTAAAAAATTCAAAAATTAACTATGTTATCATAAAATAATCATTAAATTATAAAAAAAATTGATTTATGAATACAATTTATGAAAATTAATTTTTTTTAATAATTTTAATAAATATAAAAATGTAATTAAATATTTTGGACTTATTAAAATACCATCAATTAAATATTAATTTTTAAAATACTCACTTACGTTTACTTTGATATAATTATATGAAAAATTTATTTATATAATGATAAAAATTTATTTATACTTTCATTACTGAGGTTCTTATTCAATTTTACAAATTACTATTCATAATGTTCACATGAATATTCTTAAGGGGTGTTAATATTACATTGGTATAAGTTTATTAACTTCTAGAAATTTATTTTATTTCAAATATTTTTCATTTATAATGTTTTTATTGTGTTTTATAATATATTTTATATGATCTATATTATATGAGATAAGTACAATAAGAGAATTTTTATTGATAGTGTTCTCGGTTGTTACGCATGGCTCGATTTTTCTTCCCAGGATAATCCATTTTTATCATTTTGTGCAGATTTTTCATTCTTAAGGTATGTTTTGTTTCATCTTCTTTAAGGACCCATTTTATTAAACCTATCCATTGATGAAATTTTTAGATTTATTAGGGGGTATCTGATGTCATTTTTGTGTTCTTACAATTGGTGGAGTCCATTGTTGTCTTGTGAAACCCATGTTTTGAGGTATGTCATTCTATATGTAGAAACTATTTGTGATATGAGTTATTATTGGTTTTTAAAAAATTATTTTATTAAATTAAATAGTATGATTTAATGATTTAATTTTTTTGTATGAAAATGGTATTTTTATAAAATATTCTTATCCTCTATTTTTGGTCAATTAAAATGTGTTTTCAAATTATTATGAAATAGATTTATAAAATGATTTTCAGTGAATGATATGATGAAATAATTTGACGAAATAGTTTAACAAGTTGATCACATGTGAAGCCCTAGATATTAGCTGAATTGTATAGTAATTTCTCTCATCTACTATTAGGGGATTTCATATGGGTATTTCCTTTATCCAATGGTCTATTATTCCATAGAATCGTTATACTGATTAGGGGGTCACATAATAGGGTGTTCCATTAATATATATAAATGATTTGTATGTTTAGAGTTTTTATGTGCAAGAAATTTAAAATTTATGGTATGATTTTCATAACTATATTCAAAAAAATATGATCATTCATGATGTTACATGTTCTTGTGGGTGATCATGGATGTTTTTGATTTTATTATTTAGCAGTGAATCTATTGATTTAATATAATATTTAATGAATTATATGGTATGTTTTTATATTTCATTATGATATTTGAATTTGAAATTCCTTTAAATTGATTTACTTGTAATTTTTGGAATTATTGAAAATGTGTAAAATTTATTGGTTTTCCATTATTAAGGATATATTCTACTAAACTTTAAACCAATCCCTATTTTATTAAAGCTTATCATTCTTGGAATATTTTTCATCCATACAATGTTAAATTTCTATTAAAAACACTTTATAGGGAGAAGTGAGAAACCTTACATCATGTCAGTTTCAACACTAAAGGACACACTTGATTTGTAGAAAAAAAGTATAAGTTGGTTGCATCCAATTTCCCTAAACAGTATCCAGGGGATAGTATGAACCAAGAGTTCAGTGTAAAGCACTAGAGGGCCTTCATAAAGATGTGCCAAGTTGTCCCATGATTGTCTGTATTCCTCCTTGTTGATCTTCCCCATGTTGCGTCATCTAAGAAAAATATGGACCTCCTTATCTATCCACTTGCTTTTCTATTTAGTAGTGTTCACCTGGAGCGGTCTCATCTTCTTTGACTCCTTAATATCCATATCATCCTCTGCTATTTCATTTGAATGCATTAGAATGTCCATGTGTTCCAGTAGAAGAGATACTTGTCGCTGAAGTATTTCATTGATGCCGGCATCATGCTTTTTTCCAGGATCAAACAGCCCCTTATCACCCAAAGGCATGGCAGGGACCATGTCTTTATATACTGCTTCCACCAGGTCCTGGGAGACATCGGCCCCCACATGCTCGTCAGGACCTTTGTGTTTGTTCGATGGGAAGGAGCATCCAACTTTAGGAGCCTTCAGTGGAAACTTTCCCTTGCAAATGGATCTAGTAACTGAAGGACTATGAAGGTTGGATTAGTCCTTCCTACATCTCGCACTCCAGTTGTCCATTATGAAACCGTCTGAATCCATAATTTTGTTCTTGACCTTCCGTGAAGAGGATCTGATGTTCTCCTCCTCAATGACTCGTTCCATGGGCTCAGCGGAATCTGTGGCCTCTTCCATTTTTTATTGAGATGCTTCTATATCCACATGGGGGCCTCTCCATTATCCATCCCTCCGACATCCTCATTAGCATGGAAAACCTTTTCACTGAAAAATAAAAACCGGTTATGAGAATATAGAGTCGTATCCTAGGATTTAAGCTTCTCTGCATAGTAAATTCTAGCCGGTATGGCCTGCATCGGTTCTTCTGTATCCCATGTTCGTTCGAACTCTCGACCCATGAATTGGAATTTTGTTGAGTGTTCCTCAAGACCCAGGCACTGGGAAACCTTTCCAGTGTTTTGGGGACCCAATATGGCCCCCTCACCTGACCTACTTCCCACTACATCAAATAGTTGGGGCTCCTCCTACACTAATACAGGATGCTCAGCCTCCCTCTCCTCATCATTTCTTTATTGGTCCTATTTGAACTCTTCATTAATTATCAAAGACACCTTCTGTAGTGATTTTCCCAGAATCTTATCCTCCACACAATTGTCAACCCCTTTAGCATCACTACCTAGGGGCCCTTTAGTGGTCTTCTTCTTCTCCACATGAGCATGGACCGAGGTTGTAACATCCCAATTAATTAATGAATAATATATAATTTTATCTATGTCTATTAATGATTAATATAGTGGTTTAGAGGCTTAAAATGAAAATAAATCCAATCTTAAGCATGGAATACACTAATATTCTTAAAAGATTGTCTTACTGCCTTTTGATGGAAAACCCTTTTTAAATCAATCTTTTGACAATTTTATAATCAATATTTGTAAAAATAAACATATTAATTATTATTCGGACGTTGAAATTTACATTGGATAAATTTTTGGTATTTTTCTGACAATGTTCATTTTTTTAATGAATAGTGAAAAATATTGCATTTTACATCAAAACTACTTTTTCATTTAATTTAATTATATGGATAGATTATCTTTTTAATTGGTCTTAAAGTGTAATCTGAATATATTTTTACCAATTAATCCATTTGTGGTCATTAGGATTAATTTCACTTTGGAATTGGGCATAAACTAATGCCAAACTTTTCATAGATATTGTTTCAAAAAAACCTGCTATTTGTTTTGACAACAGGAATTATTTTTAAATCAATTATTGAAATTTCTTTGTTTGTAATTTGGTAAATTGGATTTCATATTTGGAATCATAAGGTCCAAATTATGTAAAAAATGCTCTTTTGTTTTTGGACATTATGAATTGTAACGACAGTAATTATCTTTATTTATCTTGATTAATGAGTAATCGGGTAGTTAAGGATAATAAAATAATATCATAATAATATAAAAATGACACAAACATGTATCCTAATTCAACTGGTTGTCTTATGGCCGACCATGGGATGTCTTGTGCCAAACATTGGGGCCCCATGGAATCACTTTTGTGGAAAGTGACTTGTTATCTTTTAATTTGTTTTTAATGAAAGTAAATATAACAAGAATGTATCACCTGATTAAAAAAAATTTAATTTTGTCTAAATAGATGATATTTTAGACTATAAATATTCATTAGACAGGTAAAAATATTTCCTACATCATAGTATTTTTTTTCAAAATCTTTATACTTAAAATAAATTAAATTAGTTATGACATCATGATGATGCAGCGATTACCTTATTAATAAAGGATTTAAATAAAATGAGATGATAATGTAAAATCTATGACCTACACATTTCCAAAACCTATTGGGTTGGTGGATTTAGAAACCTTATCACTTTATACTCGAAATAAATCAATGTGGTACCATTAAAATCCGAAACTCACACTAATATAAAGTAACATTTCCTTACTTTCCAAGAGCGCCCCTCCTCTCCTCTTATAAATGGCCACCACCTCTACCTCCTTACCCACACTTCCAAAGCCATTGGCTTGGACAAACCCTCCCCATTTTGTCTCTCCACATCCCTCTTTTACTCCTTGAATCCTCACTTTGGGCAGAAGTCTTTCCAAGGAAGCCTTTGAACTCAACCCAAAGGGAGTTACCCGATTTTAAGGTAATGTCTTCACTTGAGTCCTTTTGATTTATTTTGCTTCTCCAACCCCCTAAACTCTTTTTATTCATTTCTTTTGTAACAAATAAAGTGTCTTAAATATACTAGGATGTTTTTATAAGAAGGATTCAAGCAACACTTACACACACCTACATCTAATGGTTAAAGGACATATTGTTTCCTTGGATGGTGAATTTATGCCTCCCGAAACGATGATTGTTCAACATTCTTTTAACACCTTCAATGGTGGACATTAAGATGTAAATATATTTATATATGACATATAATATGTTTATGTTTTTCTTAAACTTCTGTATTTTTCATTTTGGGAATACCTTTATGGTTTCCATTATGGGTAAACATGATATCTTCATTTAAGGAAGTGCGGACTACCGCCCCCTCAAAGTGATTTGATTCGTTAAATACCATATGTGGGACGTATAAAGGATAGAGTTATGATATTATATATGATATTACACTGTAATTATAATATACCTTTATATCATAATTATTCCATTCTATAAAATATGAAATAGAAATGAAAGTAGCGTTCATGCGTACGTACGACTTACCGTCTCCATGAACGGTGCATTTCATTTCTTACCTCTAAATGATTATGTAATATTATAAATGCATGCATTTACTGGATATATATGACATATATCATATCTACATCATGAATACCATTCTGGATATAATGGATACATGAAAAACTTGTAATCATAAAGGGCTTATTTTTGACTCAAGTACCAATGATCGTTAAAACGACCATTATTAACTTAAATAATTACATAGTTTTCATGACATGGCTATAAGTGATATAAAAGGAATAACAAACTTGAAAAATGTTCTTAAACAAGTATAAATTAACCCAAGTTTATTATTTAGGAGATTAAAGAATGACCGAGTCATGTCGGACCTGAGGTATGGGACTTCGTCTCAATCTCCTTTCATTGAGGCATATTTTGTTTTATACTCCACCTTCTTTTATATGGTGTATAAACCCCTTTGTCTTTTACATTTATTCAAAAAGAATATTTTTTATATGAAGCATTTACTAAATGACAAAAGGGAATGTTTTTGACATATTTATGCGGCGACAACGACTTCTTCACCACTGTGACCATTATTTGAGTTTCGGCTTCCTCTACAAGCCATAACTTCTTTTAAAAAGAAAAATAAATACCATGTTTTACTTTTCTTTTATTTTGGTATTGAAAATGGGTTTCATAATGTTTTTATATCAATGTGTTGTATTGATATCTTGTGATTGAAAGGTAGAAATGTTATGATTCCTTTATGCATGTTTTATGTGATACGATTATCTTGAGGATATTTGGCATTATTAGGAAGATGGGTGGTTCTGTGATAAACTAACAGCGGGTGAGCCCGATATAGCTCTCCAATGCATTGGGTAACGCGAAGGAGTGAAACATTAAGGTTTATCAGAAGCGATTTAGGGAATATACTGTGATGGGTATTCCAAGCATAACCAAGAGGTTTACTCCCTACGTAAGAATGTTATGAATGCCTCAAGAAACCTTTATGTCTTATGATTTCACGGATTTAGTCATGATTTGATGAGCTATGTTAAAGTGCTTATGTTTTATGGGTAAAGTATGATTTCATTCTTATGTATATATGTACCCATGTTTCCTTTCCATATATTTTTTTATCCCTTACTGAGCTTTTTATGCTCATCCCAAGTTTTTTTGAAATGTTTTTCACAGGTCAAGGGAAAGGAACATGATATGATGATAGTGTCAAGGAAGTCTCAAGAAAGAATCCATGTTTTATTTTAAATATTTTTCCATTGATGGGAAAGAAGAATACTATCTTTATGTAACCACATTGTTTATATGTGGAATGTAATGCAAGTTTTATGATCTAATTCTCTAAAACTCTAAACCCGAAAAGATCCTCAATGTGTAATCTTGTAATAACTCAAGATTAAGTAAGGTTTAATGCTGGGGCCTTATAGAGGTCATCTTCTTAAGCTCGATGCAAGCATGTTGTTCGAGAAACTGCTCCACATTATCACTTGGATCCTGCAATGGCATACCCAGGTACGGTTTCAGATGACTAAATACTGCGACCACCTTTGGGTTCCCACTCGGCCTTATTTCTTTACACTGTGAAGGATCCATCACCCGCGACTCAGCCTCCTTGCGTTTTGTAACCTTCACTACCACAGGAGGAGCTAGAGGAGGACACTGCTAGTGGACCTACCATGAACTAGCCTCCACATCTCTACTGGTGCAATACAACCCCTCTAGGGAAACCCCACTCCCCTCTATTTGTTCATCCATACCATCTAAAACCTACACATTCGGATTAACGACAACATCAACCTGTACCACAAGCCCCTCTGATGCACTGGTCTTGGCATGCAACACCCTGTGTCCACGATGACCGATTTATACAGAGTGTCCAAATCTATGACACCCCAGGCAGAACGTGGGCCACGTTTCAAAGACTACTCATTGTCTCCAGCGGAACTCTTCTCTGACCGAAATTCAAAGCCATTTTGTGTGAGCCTTTGAAACATCCGCCTTTTCGCAAATACGGGGGGAGAATGGTTGACAGATCGTGGAAATCCGGCTATCAGAACACAGTTATATACCAACCATATTTCCTAACATTCAGATAATTGAAGGGTTCTGGAAAGGGAGAGGAAGGCTAGGAAAGCTTACCCAAACCACGGAAAAAGGATCATTGCGATTCATGTTGAATTTGAAAGACCAGCGAAGAAGAAAGAATCCACAACCATTGAAAGCATGCATGCCTCTAGACCAGGCATAAGTCAGATCATCCTCTGAGGAAAAACGAATCATTAGGTGATGAAGATCAATGAGACCCACCACCACGCACTCTTGGAGATCCCATGATTCAAAGACAAACTGATCAAAGGTGTTCACAGAGGGATGTCGACCCCTGAAAGAGGCTATCAGTTAGGTTTGGTAAATTGGTGGTGATATTTTAGGAGTTTTCCAACTCTATCACATGGAGCCACTGAAGTAGTTGTTTGTGTTTTTCCATCCTTTATTGTTGGACTTTTCTCTTAGATATGGTTTTGATACATATTTTGGTAATCCTTCTTTTTTTCCCTTACACATTATAAAATATATTTATACATCACCGATTTTTTCTCTCTAATATGTTTATATATACTCCATGTTGTTTCTTTAGTTAGTGTAAAATTATTCTATCTTGTTATTGTTTTATACCCTAGTGCTTATCTCTAGCCAATGAGGATCTGGATTGCCCATCAGGGATGTCAAAACTCTAGTAATGTTCCAATTTTATAGGGTCTCTTTGTTAGTTTCATTACAATTTTGAGCAACATTGAAGAATAATTTTATATCATAATTTGGTTAGAGTTTCAATAATCGATTATATAATATCTCATTTATTATAATGTTTCATGATATATTAAGGTATTGTGTTATGTTTTGAGTAATATAATCAACAAAATAATTATAAAAGGTTGATGTCACGACCCGACCCTACCCATGCTCGAGCCGCAACTACCCCATGCTTGCCTCCATAGGCCAGGGGCTGGCGACCAGTGCCGAAGGAACAACAACTTGGGGAGTCCTTTGCCTAAGTACATGTACACACACATGTATCACACTCAATGAAACAATTCATAGTAAAAGAAAAGACATGAAAAGGAAAGGAAAACAACTATATATATACAAAAAATGTGCATCGACCTCTAAACAATACAAGTAAAGTGCTGAAAAGGAAAAAGGGAAAAACACACGCCCAACCAAAAAAGGTGCCACAACCCGACAATAGGTAAACAAAAAGAAACAGCTGATGAGTCTCCCACCTGGAACTCGGCTACGACCACCGCACATGGTTCCAGCTCCCAAACTCCTAAGATCCTCTGAAGTCATGACCAACCTGTCTATCATCTGCAAGGGCACACCAAGTTCGGGAAAAGCCCAAGCAGGGGTGAGTATAAAAATACCCAGTAAGAAACCCCGAAGGCTCAAGGGAGAAACAAAAGAGGTACCAATGGGTGATTAGAAGATCGAACAGGGGAAAGAAAAGGAGTACAACATAGAGTCCAGCTCAACCCAACAAGAGGAAAGAAGGTAGATTCGTCCAGGCACAAGGAGCTGGAAACGGTGTGAAGATGAACTTCTGGTCGAGTGTTCGCTACATATAACAGGAGAGTAAACTTGTCCAACCACAAGAATCTAGACACAGAAAGCACATGGCATACCCCACGCGTCTTGACCTCTCCTGGAAGGACAGTATCCAAACCCAAGAAGTGGGTACTGGAAACAGGGTATAAACATATCTGTATGCTCAACAAGAAACCCAAACAAGATCGTAAGGGGATCTACATCCCGTAGCTCTGCCCAAGAAAGTGATTCTCTAGTAGTCCCAGATGTAAACACCATCATCAATGCCCATCATCCCACACGCCTGCCCCAAACTACAAGTCAAGGGGCTCAAACCAACGCACCTCGACACTATTCTCTTTGGGCGGAACTGACTCACTCACACGATTTTAGGTCGCATCACAAGGATGTGTCTCGGTGGGGGAAACTGCCCCTCTTACTTGAGAGTTTTGGGATAAGTCAAACCACACCTCGGCATTACCCCGCATCCGAGATGTCTCCTCAAAGTCAAGGTCATTCTGTCACTGACCAGTACAACCAAGGGTCCCGCTCAGGTGATCATGGAGGAAAGCCACAGACTAGCCTAGTAGAAAGGACTGAGTCTGGATTGTCAAAGAGTGGACCACTGCCCAGACCTGCTGGAGGGTAGTTCATATTATGATATTGGGTGACCCACTGCCTAGTCCTGCTGGAGGGTAAACCCTAATGAGATATTGGGTGACCCACTACCCAGCCCTGCTGGAGGGTAAACCCAAATAAGATATCGGGTGACCCACTGTCCATCCCTGTTAGAGGGTAAACCCTAATAAATAATCAGGCGACCCACTGCCTAGCCCTGCTGGAGGGTAGACCTAGAATAAGTCGACGGGGACCCACTACCCAGCCCCGCTGGAGGGTAGACACAGAACAAGTCGACAGGCGACCCACTGCCCAGCCCTGCTGGAGGGTAGACCTAAATCAAGATGACGAGCGACCCACTGCCCAGTCTCTGCCGGACGGTAGACTCTAAAGATTCATCGGGTGACCCACTGCCCAGTCTCTGCTGGAGGGTAGAACCTAAGAAGTCATCAGGTGACCCACTTCCTAGTCACTGCTAGAGGGTAGACCCTAAGAGCATCGGGTTACCCACCACCCAGCCCTACTAGTGGGTAAATCCTAACAAGTCGACAGGTGACCCGCTGCCCAGCCCTGTTGAAGGGTTGACCTGGAAGAAGTAGACGGGTGACCCACTTCCCAACCCCGATGGAGGGTAAACCATATCAAGTCCACCGGAGACCCACTGCCCAGTCCTGGTGGAGGGTAGACCTGAATCAAGACAACGAGCGACCCACTTCCCAACCCTACAGGAGGGTAGACTCTAAAGAGTTGTCTGGTGACCCACTTCCCAGTCTCTACTAGAGGGTAGACCTTAAGAAGTAAGCGATCAACCCACTTCCCAGTCTCTACTGGAGGTTAAACACTACTAAGTCAGTGAGAAACCCACTGTCGAGTCTCTCCTGGAGGGTAAACCCAAAACTAGTCTATCCATTCCTACAGGATGGTACAACACTGGCCAATCGAGCACTGAGTGGGTATTGCACAACCAATCAACTCCAGAACGACTCACCCAAAAGAGGTTCAACGCCTGTTCCATCACTTGGTGTCACTAACACCGCTACTGGTCAATCCATCGAGAACAAAACCAGGTGGAGACCACTTAACCTTGCTGGTCAAACAAGCGAGCACAGAGGGACCCTCTGTGCCATGTGAGGTCAAAGTAGGAAAAGTAGAACACGACACACACCTGGGGCTCACATGATGTGTGGACCCAAGTCAACCCCAATTGAATGCACAAACGTTCTTAGCTACAAACAACCACAATGTGTACCTCCATGAATTCCTGTATACTCCCACAGTATACCACGTTTCCAACCCCAAGGCTATCGCGCACATGGCACCCCAATGTCAACGCGAAGGCATAAGGTAAAAACTCCAACCAACCACCTCAACGGCTGAGGCACATCCAACCACATCTCTTTAAACACCATCCCCACTCTCCCAAGAGTGCAGGCGATGACACGCCAACGGTCCGCTATAAACCCGGCATAGGAACCGCCACTGGGGCACCTTTCATTCTTCCACATTTAAATGAGATCTCAAAAGAGTCTATGTATTTCCAAACAAATCACACCATTGTAATCCTCAGGGAAAAACATGCGGGACAGACTACCTACTCACCTCGAATGGATATCCGGCGGAAAAGGTGCCAATACCGCCTTACGCCCGACCGACGTCCTGTGATCTTGAGCCTCAGCCCCGAAAATAGTCAGTCGCATCGCACCATTATGATCCCCTCGGGAAACACGTCAAAAATATTTCTCTCTTGAGTGCAATAGATATCCTGAAAAAAAGATGCATTACTGCGCACTACACACAAGCGGTGCTACGTGGGACCCGCGTCCCGGTCCCGAAACACAACAAACAGTTCACACCGTTGCGATCCTCTCAAAAAAGTACACATGTTTGACTAATCACTTGTCCAAAACGGACACCCAGTGATAATGATGGAAATCACCGTCAATTTCCGAAATGACCCTCGCGAGGCTGGCACCAGTGTGCGGAATTAAAGAAGGTAGACTGTGCCAATACTACGCCCTTGGAAAAACATCCCGAAACGAATGCTCGCATGCCCCAAACGGGCGTCCGATGAAAAAGTTATGAAATTATCCAAGAAGCTCGAATGATAGGCCGTGGGGCCCATGCCTCAACTCTGGTCTCGATGCTCGAAACTACTCTAGAAAACTCGGCCTCGGTGCCAGGGTCACAACGCCACTGACGGCGTGCAAAATGGACTAAGGACGTGTCTGCGCCGCTCAAAACAAGAATTCTGGTGTAGCACTTAACGCGCGTGACGCGCCACTAAGCTCCCATCCCAGAAATTAAAAAATCCTCGAAACCATCTCAAAACACACTCATCGAGATGAGGGTTACACTTCCGTAGACGGTGTGTAAAACGGACACACATAGCAATATTTATGGGTGTCTGAGGCCAGAGGGGTCAAGCCCTTCGGCTAGACCGGCCTAGCCGGCCGGTCCACCCATCCTGGGCCAGCCCGGCTCGTTGCGCCGGCCCGCAGATTTTCCGCGCGGGTCAGCCGCTGACCTGCAGTCCCCACTTGTACCAGCCGAGGCTGGTCATCCCGTGTGAAGACCCGCGGGTCGCGGGTCTTGTTCCACCAAGGGGTCGCACGCCGCGACCCCAGTCCACCCTCGTGTCGCGGGTGTCCGCCGCTTGACGCCTGAGGCGCTCGTCGCCACGCCGCCTGAAGCCCGAGCTATCGTCGTGCCGCCTGAACCCTGGAGCGCTGCCACCTGCAACCTGGAGCCCTGCCGTTGGAACGATCCGCACCACCGTATGGGTCACCGGACCACCCTGGATCCACTGGAAAACCAGGAATTCGGCAGGAATTTCCCAGGGCTGCCCCAGGCACCCCGGGACTCGGATTTTCGAACTGAGAAGAGCTTCGGAAACCTTAAAACAAAAAGTACACATACATGGGCTTTGATCATTTATCGGACAACAATTCGACAGTATAAATTGGGCTCATAGATTGCGGGAAATTGAAAACGAAAACGATAAACCCCTACCTCGAAGGGCGTAGCCCGACACTTCATGTGCGGACCGTCGGAACAGCTACGCCTCACCGGATATCGCCTCACCGAAGATAGAGGTGAGGGGAGGGTTTCTGCCTGCTACTGTCCTGGTGAGAAAGAAGAAGAGGGAGGGGTGAGTTAAGTGTTTAAATAGAAAACGCTTAACCACCCGCCCATTGGCACGAACCCGAACTCCCGATGGGGTCGAGATTAAGCCTCCCATGGGATAAAATCCATGCTCTAAACACAATGGAGGTCTTAGACTTTTAATCTGAGGCCCCATTAAAAAGTTATAAAACTGATCGCCCAAAGACGCCAAATTACAAAAACGCCCCTGGGGCCATTTTTCACAGACGGCCCGCCCCCACAGAACTTACACCCCTCCAAGGGTAAACGACACGTTTTGGACTCAACGATAACTTTAGTTTTCCAATATGAGACACCTTTTAAGAGATACATGAGTTTCACCATTAATCGAATAAATTAATAAATTAATTTATCCATTTATCATTCTGAAAGCGAGCAAGGGGTCCAAACATCCCGTGCTGAAATAAATTATGCCATTCCTAGGGTAAACACCAAATTACGGACCCATCTGTACACTCGGATCCTTGATCTAGATCACCATTTAGGAGTTATCCAATTTATTTGGCATGCCCAGTGTGAACGCAATGAAAATTTAATTCCGGCCACTCCGGGGCTCGGAATCTCACACTGTCTCAGGTTGCTGCTATGGAATAATATCAAGAATATTCCATAGTCCTTTGTATCCAGAATTAGGGTTCTTAGATCATTCCCTCATTCATGCTTTTCGTCCCCAAAAAGAAAAACCAGGGAAAAACTCTGGATACAAAGCCCACACCTGGATCTCCCGTACCCAGAAGTACTCTTCCACAGCTCTGCGCCACCACACACAGACCAAAGGATTTAATCTGTTCACTCGAGTTCTTCCATCGCCGATGACGTGCATAGGAGAAAGCACACATCTCCTTAGGTAAGCCACATGGTATACGTCGTGCACCCACACCCATCCTTGGGGTTAGGGCAAGGCGGTAGGGAACCTCGCCATCCCTTTGCACAGTCTCAAACGGCCTAAAGGCTCTCAGGGGTAGCTCACCTCCCTGACCGAACCACCACGTCGCACGCCGCGACTGGAATCACCGCCCCCACCAGGAACAAGGCTCAGTGATTCCCTCCTTCAGAATATCCATATGGTGAAACACCTAAGGATATCTGGTCACGCAAGATTCCACAGTCGATGTCCCACAACCAAGTCTCTCTTACATGCTGAAAATGAGAATGAGTTGACACCATTGACTAGAGAAAAAAAGTCACATGCCTTCTTTCTTATGAACACAGGGTTACACCGATGCCCCGCGCCACCCTAGTAACAACCCAAGCATGGAGAAGAGAGAAAAAGCATTTCATATGAAGAGTCTAAAAATTCTACTGCAATAATGTATAAGAGCCATAGAGTGTACCTCTTATCACCTCATTCTTTGATGGATCGTGGACATCCAAAACTCACGGCTATCTGCAGTCCCAACTGTTGGTTCCAGGAGCCTGACGTGGACAACCTAGTGGTGATGGGAAGACCTCGTAAACCCGTCCCCCACTACCAGCTCCTCCTGCTACTCAGTTAGCACCACCTCTCTGGGTACTAATCCGATCACGGCACTGCCTCTATCATGGTGGTGCACCTCCTGCCTGCCTGAAACTCTCTGCATGCATGTTCAGGCAGTCCTGTGCCATGTGACCTCACCTGTCACAAGCATAGCACTGACTCCCTCTAGGATGCACTGGTGCCCTCTGGCGCCACTGTGGTGTACGACCATGCCCCTGAGCCTGGTTGTCAGAAAGCCACATGTGTCGAGGTTCTGCTTGCCGACGCCCGCTAGCTGCGGCAGACATCTTGGCTCCAACATGCCTGCTACCACCACTAACTCTAGAACATGACAGGAAGCCCTCTGTCACCAGTGCCTTCTCTAGTACCCTGGCATATGTGGAAATTCCCATGGTTACTATGATAGCATGAATCTCTCAGCGGAGACCCTTCTCAAACTTTCATGCTTGGATGTTGTCTTCATGGACTAAGTCTAGGTTAAAGCGTGCAAGGTCTGTGAAACTAGCCGCGTACCCGGTCACCGTCATCCCTCCCTACTGAAACTGCAGGAGCTCCTAAATCCGAAAGGAGTGCAAGTAGGCACGGAAAAACTCCTCACAGAAAAACAACTAAAAGTCGCCCCATGAAAGCAATGACTCGTCAAGAAACTAAGTCACCAGACTCCACCAATGTCGAGCTACTCCACGAAAAAGGTTGGCTGCCAAAGCCACTCTCTGATTTGTCGGTGTCTGCACAAGCCTGAAAATGCGAACCACTATCTCGAGCAAAACCTCTGCTGTCTGAGGGTCTTTCTCACCACTGAACCTCAGCGGTCTCTGCCACTGGAACTCACAGAGTGCGCTCAACCTACACTCAAGCTCAGCCATCTCTGCTGAAGCTGTCTGCTGCTCAACAAATGGGGGTGCTGCTACAGGCCCACCCGGAGAAAGGGGTCTGGAATGTTGGTTCTTGGATAGTGGCCTCGTATCTCACAGGGTCATCTTCATAATCCAAAGCGGGTATCTTGGCTTGCGGCCTTCACAGAGACATCATGAATATTATCAAGGAGTGCCGCGTTCAAATGAGCATATTTGTATATACCAATAACAACAATGATGGAGAGATGAATCAAGAAGGATAGTCAAAGACTCAATCTTATGTGATGCAAAATTCAATTTTTCCCTGCAACAAGTGTCTCAGCATGTCAAGTCGACAAGAGGGTTATCAAGGTCTTAGTGAATGGATATGTCGGCCACCGCACCATCACTAGACTACCTGGCCTTAGGGATTCTCTCGAGACACGTAAACACTATTGCCCTAAATCCTAACCAATTCCTCTTTTAGGGAGGTCCGAACAATGTCCCATGGAACGAACCAACTCTAATACCACTTTTTCATGACCCTACCCTACCTGAGCTCGAGCCGCAACTACCCCAAGCCCGCCTCCATAGGCCTGGGGCTGGTGACCATTGTTGAAGGCACAACATCGTGGGGAGGCCTTTGCCTAAGTACCTGTGCACACACACCCAACACACTCAATGAAACAGTGAATAGTAAATGAAAATACAAGTAAAGAAAATGGAAACTACTATATATATACCACAAATGTGCATCAACCTCTAAACTGTACAAGTAAAGTGCTGAAAAGGATAAAGGGGTAAAACACACACCCAACCAGAAAAGGCACCACAACCTGGAAACAGGTAAAAAATAAGAAACAGATGATAGGTCTCCCACCTAGAACCCGGCTACGACCACCACACGTTGTCCCAGATCCTAAACTCTTAAGCTCCTCTGAAGGCATGACCAACCTGTCCATCGTCTGCAAGGGCACACCAACTGCTGGCAAAGCCCAAGCAGGGGTGACTATAAAAATACTCTGTAGGATACCTTGAAGGCTTGAGGGAGCAACAAAAGAGGTACCAAAGGGTGAGTAGTAGATTGAACAGGGGAATGCAAAGGAGTACAACAGAGAGTCCAGCTCAACCCAACAAGAGGAAAAAAGGTAGACTCGTCCAGGCACAAGGAGTTGGAAACAGTGAGAAGATGAACATCTCGTCGAGTCTTCACTACCTATAGTATGAGAGTAGACTCGTCCAAACACGAGAAGCTAGACACGGAAAGCACGTGGCATACCCCGAGTATCATTGCCTCTTCTGGAAAGAGAGTAACCAATCCCATGAAGTGGGTACCAGAAACATGGTATATACATACCTGCATTCTCTAAAAGAAACCCAAACAAGATCGTAAGGGGATCTCCATCTCGTAGCTCAGCCCAAGAATGTGTGTCGCCAATAGTCCCAGAAGTAAACACCATCATCGATGCCCATCATCATGCATGTATGCCCCAAACTACAAGTCAAGGAGATCAAACCACCGCACCTTGACACTATCCGCTTTGGGCAGCACTGACTCGCCCGCATGGTTTTAGGTCACATCACAAGGACTCTTCTTGGTGGGAGAAAGCTCCCTTAATACTTTAGAGTTTTGGGTTTAGTCAAACCACACCTCGTCACAGCCTCGCAGTCGAGAGGTCTCCCCAAAGTCATGGTCGTTCAATCACAGACCCGTACAACCAAGGGTCATGCTCCGGTGATTATGGAGGACTGCCATAGACTAGCCAAGTAGAAAGGACTGAGTCTGGAATGTCAACGAGTGTGCCACTGCCCAAACCTGCTGGAGGGTAGTTTATAATATGATATCGGGTGACCCACTGACCTGCCCTGTTGGAGGGTAAACCCTAATAAGATATCAGGTGACCCACTGCCCTGCCCTACTGGAAGGTAAACCCTAATAAGATATTGGTTGACCCACTGCCTTGACCTGCTGAAGGGTAAACCCTAATACATCATCAGGCGACCCACTGCCCAGCCCTTATGGAGGGTAAACCTGGAATAAGTCGACGGGTGACCCACTGCCCAGCCCTGCTAGAGGGTAGACCTGGAACAAGTCGACAGGCGACCCACTGCCCAGCCCTACTGGAGGGTAGACCTAAATCAAGACGATGAGCGACCCACTGCCCAGTCACTGCTGGAGTGTAGACTCTAAAGAGTCATCGGGTGACCCACTACCCAGTATCTGCTGGAGGGTTGACCCAAAGATGTCGTCAGGTGACCCACTGCCCAGTCACTGCGGGAGGATTGACCCTAAGAGCGTCTGGTGACCCACCGCCCAACCCCACTGGAGGGAAAATCCTAACAAGATGACAGGTGACCCACTGCCCAGCCCTACTGGAGGGTAGACCTGTAAGAAGTTGACGGGTGACCCATTACCCTGCCCCTCTAGAGGGTAATCCCTAACAAGTCAACATGAAACCCGCTGCCCAGTCCTGCTGGAGGGTAGACCTAAATCAAGATGACGAGCGACCCACTGCCCAGCCCTACTGGTGGGTAGACTCTAAAGAGTCATCGGGTGACCCACCACACAGTCTCTACTGGAGGGTAGATCCTAAGACGTCAGTGAGCAACCCACTCCCCAGTCTCTGCTGGTGGGTAAACCCTAAGAAGACAGTGAGAAACCCACTGCCCAGTCTCTGCTGGAGGGTAAACTCGGAACTAGACTGGCCATTCCTATTATATGGTACAACACTGGCCAACTGAGCACTAAGTGGGTATTGCGCAACCACTCAACTCCAGAACGGCTCACCAAAAATAGGTTCAGTGCCTGTTCCATCACTGGGTATCACTAACATCGGTATCGGCCAATCCATCGAGAACAAAAACAGGGGGAGACCAATCAACCCTGGTGGTCAAAAAAACAAGCACAGAGGGACCCTCTACGTTGCAAGAGATCAAAGTACACAAAGAAGAAGACAAAACTCACCTGGGGATCACACGACATGTGGTCCCAAGTCAACCCCAACCGAACACACAAACGTTCTCAGGTACAAACAACCACAACGTGTACCTCCAATCATTCCCGTATACTCCCAGAGTATACCATGTTTCCAGCCCTAAGGATATCATGCACATGTCACCCCAACGTCAACGCGAAGGCATAATGTAACAACTCCAACCTGCCACCTCAATGGTTTAGGCACAACCAACCACATCTCTTTAAACCCCAACATTACTCTCCCAAGAGTGCACATTATCACATGCCAATGGTCTGCTATAAACATGGTAGAAGAGCTTCCACCAGGGCACCTTTCATGCTTCCATATTTAAATGAGATCTAGAATAAGTCTCTGTACATCCAAACGGATCACACCGTTGTAATCCTCACGAAAAAACATGCGAGATAGACTAACTGCTCTCCTCGAACGGATATCCGACGGAAAAGGCACCAACACCACCTTATGCCCGAATGACATCCCATGATCCCGAGCCTCAGCCCCAAAAACAGTCGGGCGCATCGCACCATTGCGATCCCCTCGAGAATTACGTCAAAAAAGGCTGATCTCTTGAGCACAACAGATATGTGGAGAAAAAGATGCATTCTGGCGCACCGCACACGAGTGGTGCTACGTGGGACCCATATCCCGGTCCTGAAACACTTCGAACGGATTGTACCATTACGATCCTCTTGAAAAAGTGCATAAGTTCGACTAATCACTTGTCCAAAACGAACACCTGGTGATAATGCTGTAAATCACCGTCAATTCCTGAAACAAACTTCGCAGGCAACACACCAGCGTGCTGAATTAAAGCAGGCAGACTGCACCAATGCAATTCCCTCGGAAAAACATCCCGAAATGACTGCCTGCACGCCCAAACAGATGTCCAATGAAAAAGTTGTGAAATGCTGCACGCAGCTCGAAAGATGAGGCATGGGGCCCACGCGTCAAATCTTATCTCAATGCCTAAAACATCTCTGGAAAACTCCGCCTCGGTGCTAGGGTCACAACGCCCCTGACGACGTAAAAAACGGACTTCGGACGTGTCCGCGCCGCCCAAAACAAGAATTCCAGTGTAGCACTAAACGTGCGTGATGCGCTACCGAGGTCCCGTCCTGGAAATTAAAAAATCCCCAAAACCATCTCAAAACACACTCCACGAGACAAGGGTTACCCTGCTATAGACAACGTGTAAAACGGACACCCGTAACGATATTTACGGGTGTCCGAATCCAGAGGGGTCGAGCCCTTGGGCTGGACCGGCATAGCCGGCCGGCCCGGCTCGCTGCGTCATCCCGCGGCATTGTCGTGCTAGCTGGACGCGGACCCGCAGTCCATGCTCGGACTGGCCGAGGTAGATCATGCCATGTGAAGACCCGTGGGGCGCGGGTCTTTTTCCCTCACGCGGTCGCACGCCGCGACCCCGGTCCACCCTCTTTCCGCTGGTGTCTGTCGCCTACCGCCTGAGGCCCTCGCTGCCGCGCCGCCGGAGGCCCGAGCTGCCTCTGCGCCGCCTAAAGCCCGATCCTCCACCGTGATTCCTGAAACCTGGAGCGCCATCGCCTGTAACCTAGAGCGCCGCCTCTAGAACGCGCTGCACCGCCGTATGGGTTGCCGGACAACCCTGGATCCACCTGAAAACCAAGAATTTGGACGAAACTTCCCGGGGCTGCCCCGGGAACCCCGAGACTCAGATTTTCGATCCGAGAAGAGCGTCGGAAACCTTAGAACAAAAACTACACATCCATTGCCTTATATTTTTGATCGGACATCAATTAAATTTTATAAATTGGGCAAAAAGATTTCATGATATTGAAAATGAAAACGTAAACCCCTACCTCGAAGGGCGTAGCCCGGCGTTTCAAGTGCGGACCATCAGAACGATTGTGCCTCGCCAGAGATCGCCTCTCCGGAGATGGAGGAGAGGGAAGGTTTGCCTCCTGCTGCTATCCAGGTGAGGAAGAAGAAGGGGTAGGGGAATGAGTTATGTGTTTAAATAGAAAATGCTTAACAACCCACCCGTCAGCCCGAACCCGAACTCCCGACGGGGTCAGGATTAAGCCTCCCCTGGGCTAAAAACCATGCTCTGAACACAATGGCGGTCTCAGAATTTTAATCAGATGCTCCATTCAAAAGTTATAAAAATGAACGCCCAAAGCCGTCAAATTACGAAAACGCCCTTGGGGCCATCTTTCATAGACGGCCCGCACCCACAGAACTTCCACCTCTCCAAGGGTAAACGGAACATTCCAGATTCGACGGTGCCCTCAGTTTTTCAATTTGAGCCACCATTTAAGAGATACTTGAGTTTCACCATTAAAAGAATTAATTAATTAATTAATTAATCCGTTTAACGTTCCGAAAGCGAGCGAGGGGTCCAAACACCCAGCGCCGACATACTTTATGTCGTTCCTAGGGTAAACACCCCATTCCAGACCCATCATTACACTCGGATCTCTGATCCAGATCCCCGTTTAAGAGTTATCCCCTTTATTAGGCGTGGCCAGAGTGAACGCACTGAAAATTTAATTCTGGCCACTCCGGGGTTCAGAATCGCACGCCGTCTGAGGTCGCTACTCTCGAATAATATCAAGAATATTCCAAAGTTATTTGTAGCCTAAAAATGTTCTTAAAGTTTAATTATTAATGAATATAATTAGACATTACATAATACCCCAATAAAAAAATTCATCATTAAAAGTTTATTACTCAAATGAAAATAACTGATATAATACTTTCTCATTACACCCTCTATTTTATATATAACATTCATGAACATATTATTACTCAATATAACATTGTCTATATTATTTTCTTATTCTAATAAACATTGTACCATCAATATATATTTTTACACTAGCTTTTCCTTATTTGAGTGATCAAATTCTTATTCCGTAGGTTTTGAGATTAGTAAATTGCAGGGGTGTCATATTTACATTCACTACGGTGATATATGGACAACATAACTCAAAAGATATTGGGCTGAAGGGAATCCTATGAAATACTCTATCTCTCAAACATAATCATGGTTCTTGAAGGGATAGATATTCTAGCACATCAACATTTATATCTAGGCATGTCTCATAACCTTCTTCCATATAGATATCTATAGGAATGGATTTTCACGAACATCAAAGTCATCTCTTTTTAAATAATTATTATCACAAATTATTGTCTATTTGGGATTAATTCATATACCACTAATTTTTTTGAAGAATTTGAGTAATTTTTTGGATATTTATATTCCCTATAAAATTCTACCCTCCAACTTCGTCTTGTTCTGTTGTAGTCCTATATCACATCCGATAAAAATATTTATATGGTCTGGTTAGATTACTATAATGAAAGTATTTTTATATGAAGCGTATACCATGGGGTAAGGTTGATAAATACATCATTTTAATCCCATATACCAAGATTTCAATATATCATATAGAGTATGGATTATCCTCTCTGACTGACCCTCTATTTGAGGATGATAAATAGTGCTGAAACTCATCAATGTCTATAATAATCTCAAAATAATTCACAAGATCATTGAAGTAAACATCATAAACTGATTAGATATAATAGATATTGGTACCCCATGATGTCTTTCCATACCCCTTATTTTTCTAATTTGGAGTTATTAATGAGAGAAATTATCAATGATAATAAAAAATCCATTAAATTTGTAAGGTTTTATAAAAAAAATAGTATGATTAACCTTATATTATGTGTAGTGTATTATGATGAAATCCATGGAAATGCTGTTAATTTTTTATACATTCATGTGTAATGTATTCGATATAAAAATATTAGTTTTTCATTCATCTATAATATGATTTCATAAAATTCATTGAGCAATCTGTTCAATGATTTCACTTTTCCTATTATGCCACCTGATGTTTTAGAAAATATAATTTATATCATTATATTACTTGGATTGATATAAAATTTTGATCAATGATAAGTATGTAAAATTATCCTCTTTTGTTTGAGATTTTATGGGATATATATCTGATTAAAAAATCTTCTGTATCTTACTTTATTATGATAGAGCACCAGAATACTGAATAGACATTTTTGAATTTATGATTCATGTTCCATTGATACATGTTTCTCCACATTTATGGATAGTTGAGTAGTTATTTTGGATTCATAGTAAATCCCTCCACTAATAATTACTTATATACTAATCATCTATAACTAAATGTTCATTATGACTTCTTCAATCCTCATTATTGGTCAAATAACCAAAAAATTATTTATTAGTGCATTATCAACCAGTTTTCCCATCCCCTTGTGGTAATGTATTATTTAATCATAATAAATTATCCATAAATCTATATTATTTGTCCCCTGAAAAATTAAATTTTTTAAATAACTATTTCATATTATTTTTTTCCGTTTATATAATATACTTTATATAATTGATATAATACAACAGAGTAGTTTTCTAAGGATATTAATGGCATATCCAAAATTTAGTTGGATAATTTTACTAATGAGAAATTAATTGGCATGATGAATAATAAATTTGCTAATCATTTTTAATTTAGACAAATCCCAAACCCTTTTTGTAAGGACTATTACAAATTACAACCCAATTACTGGTAAAAGACAGTATATATAGGTGTATTGATAGAAAACATCATTAGTTCAATGAATCTATATTATAATTACTCTATCCAAAGAAACATAACATCATTTTGTCTTCACATTTTATGTGGATTTAATATTCATATGGTATCTATAGAATCCTACTAACAGGAGAAACCTATGGATCTATGTTTCTATGGTCTATCTTATCCATTTGCCTAAAACATTAATTTTTGGGGGATCTATATATGTTCCATAGTTGATGATTTGATGAGCAATTAATTATTCATTCTATAGTATTAATTTTAAGTTTCTTAAAATAGAATAAACAATATATTTTTTTATGTTTTCAAATTCATTTTTAATTGATCTAGATGCTCTTACTTTTTCATAGAATATTTCAAAATATCATCTAAAAACAATACATTGAAATTTTCAAAATAATCCTTAAATACAGTATTCATATATATATATATATATATCAATAGTGTTCATAAGTCCATATAGAATCACTTTAAATTAATTATGTCCCTAACATGTGTGGAATGCTAATTTTTAAATATCGTTTATTTATTCCCTAAATAGATTACATCTAAATTGAAAGTCGGTATTTGGAAAATACTGATATCATTATTTTTGTGCATATAGATCATCAATAAAAGGTAGTATAAAGATATTATTTATTACAATTTTATTAAACTTGTGATAATAAATCAAAATATATATATATCAATACTTATTTTTTGAAATTTGGACTTGTTCACCCATAGGGAATAACTCGAGAGTATAAATCACTTATCCATATTCCAATTTTATGGATTTATTAATTTCCAAAATTTAATGGGTTTAATTATATATGGACTCTAGAATATTGGAATAAATTCAAGATTGAGATCATTAGAAAACTCAACCTCTCATACTGGTTAATGAAAATTATGATCATTCTTAAATAAATATATATATTTATATATAAAATGTATGTCACCACTACTGGATTCTTCGTCGATAATTTTTTCTAAACACCTATAAATTTGGGTTATCAATATAGATAAACTAGAATTTCATTCTAAAATAAATCCATCCTTATTTCTATGTTGATTTATTTCTATATGAATATTTTTAATATGAAATGTGATCTACATTCCATGGAAATAGAAATTTGATTTATGAAATGAAGGGAAATCCTATCCCATTATCATATAAAATTCATCCTAGGGGGAGTATAAATATTTGAATGAAATAAAATAAAATGAATCTTCATCTGAAAAAATATTATATATCATATATGGAATAGTGATTCTCCCTAGTTTTCTATATATAGTTCATTATCTATGATATTATTTGTTGAATCAACATTCATAGGAAACTTATATGATATTAAGGTTTTTTAGGATATAAAATTATAGAGGATTAAAGGGAAAACTATGATCATATATTGAATATTTTAAATATGAGGTGCATTCACAAAATAATTAATCCTTAATATTAATTATTGGTTATCCATGATAACATTATATTAGATTAACTAACTTAAACATATTAAAATCCTTCAAAATTAATAATATTGATATTGTGAATAAACTATATAATATCACATGGGAGTGTTAAACTACAAGGGATGTTGGGAATCTATTCCTTGATTCATGTTTTTTTTTATTTCATATACAATATTCCATTTTCATTGTTTTTACACATTGGTACATTTTTGGAATATCTTGTATTCCATTTTTCCCCTATAAAGTCATGTTTTTAAAGGAAAACAATCCACACTCTACATTACCAAAACATCATAATGCTATTCTAAAAAATAATTTTTGAATAATGTTATCAACCATAATCCCTAGATAACTAATCCATCATTTGATTCCATAAATGGATATCAAAACAAAATAAACACATGTATATAATTATTCTATATAAATAGTCCTTGATTCTCATAGATGGTCTAAAAAATTGATGTAATATAGTTTCACTGTATAGGTTTTTTTCTTAATAAGAAACTAATTTTACAATAATTGAAAACATTTCATTATATTTAAACCATAAAATACAATTTTTTAATTTTTTCATTAGTAAAACTCATCCTTGTATCCCATGGAATGAAAACATAATAAATAATAAGGATTAAATTGTACATAATTAATGAATGGACATTTATTGAAATATGAGTTCATAATAATAAGACAATAAACATCAGTATAATATAAATATCAAATTATATTAAATTGTAATTAATAAAAAAAGACTTCAACGGACATCGAATCTGAATTTTTTTAGAAAAAATATAATCATGGAAACGTAATATCAGTAATATAGTTTAAAAAAATTTATAAAAAGAGAATCATAAGAGTCTAAGAACTGAATTAATAACTTCTTTTAAGATTATAAAAAACACCATCATAAGGATTCATTAATTTTAGAGGCCAAAATATCAATACCCATTCATATGAGAAACAAAACATTACACATGAATAAATGTGTCATGTGATATCATCATTTATAAAATCTATTGGTGGTTGATATGGGATCTAAACCCTTCTTATTTAATATTTTGAGTTACATTTGAATATAATTCACTTATCACATCATTAAAAACTCATGGAAACAAAATGGGTTTCATAAAATATTTTAATAAAAATAAATTTCTTTTCCTTATGATCCCACTCAAATGAATATTCCCATCATAAAAAAACAAAATTAAAATCAATCAACTTTCAAATAATCATTTCTTTTAAATTATTATTTCCATAATTATTAAAAAAAATATAAATCACCAATAATGGAATACAAAAACTATATAAATAAAAATGGGTTTCATCAAAATTTAATATCATATTAAAATAATTCCATAAAATAAATATCTTCACACCAAAACGCGATCACCAAAAAATTATAGTGAAATAAATAAAAAATGGATTGTAAAATCTAAAACATTACACCATTGAAGATATAAATTTTTTTAATAATAATTATAAAATTAAAATCATGTAAATTGTGGTATTTCCTAAAAAACATTTTCTAATCATTGATATAAAATTTATAGTGATGAGCCACTTTCCAAAAATTCACCATTTTTCAAAAAGTTGAATGGAATACCATTATTAAAAATTATTTTAAAAATAGAATTTACAATATATGAAGAGAATAGATAAATTTAGAATGGAAGAAAATGAATTTAGTAAAAATAGTTGAAGAAATATTCATGAAGAAATTGAATAACTTCATGGAAGCTATTTGAGTTATAAAATATCATACCAGTACTATTAATTTAAATATAATATTATTAACACATATATAATGAAGAAAAAATCATAATCAACTATTTCAGAAAAATATTGATAATATTTTATATTTACAATTTTAATTTATATTTATTTTCTTAACAGATATAATTTTATTTTAACATATATTAAACATTGTGTGATTTAATTATGTAGTTGTAAGAGTTTCATATTAGATTAGTCACTCTACATACTTTAAAAAAATTTAATCTTTTCTTAAACCCTTTAATGTGTCGGAATTTAGTTTTTATTATGATCTATAATTATATAATTCCATTACAATATTGTATTTGAATGTTTCATGGAGATGAATTTGGTGATGAATATGTTTTAGTTTACTAACCAGTACAATGGATAACCATATAACATTCAATAATAACTATGTAATTTATAATTACAAAAATTAAATCATTTTTTAATTGTTTACATTATTTTTTATTGGTCCATACATCATCTTGGATATTAATGACAAAATTTTATATCATTTATCAAGTTTTTTGTCACACCAAACATATTCCAACAAAACATAGTGTAATAGAAAATCATAATTATATGGTAACATAGTTATGATATCATTATTTACAAGGTAGATTGATATTTTATATATTGTTTTGGTATATAAACAATATTTTAATATTTTTTATTAAATAATTAGAATAATATATAAAAATGGAAAATAATATTTCTTGGATGCAGTAGTCTATACATATACATAGTTAACATTATAATCTATCTCAAAATGATAGCATATAAATGTAGATCCTATATTACCTTAGAGAAATTTTAATTAAATTTTTTATATAATATATTTTCTTTATTTCTATAATAAATAAAAAGAATTATATTTGGTGAGGAAAAAATATATGATTTTCAACATTGATGTGGTAGTCTTAACAAATTACGATTAGAATACAATTTTCATTATATGTTGATTGTTAAAGTTGAATAATTTTATCACCATTAGTATAATAAAATAATTCCATATTATTCAAAATTATTATTTTATATTGTTGTTATTAAAAAAATATTCTAACAGTAATTTTAATATGAAATTATTATGAGTCATATAATACTTATGCCAGAAGATAGAATTTACATTTATAAATCTCTATAGATATGAAATAATTAAAAAAATAACAATTAATAAAGACATGATGAATAGTTATTTTGTTCTTGGTTGAAAAAAATCAACCATTTTCCATTAAAAATATTATGTTAATAGTGAAATATGAAGTGGTATAAGTGATCACTTTTTAGATGTGAATAAGTGGGAAATTTTTGTATCACCTATTATAGTTCCCATAATTTAGTTTTCTAATTCAATGTTTAAGGCCTGAATATTCAACAAATTGGAGGTTTGGTGAATTTTGGTGTATCCCAACCTTAACAACGAATTTCTAAATATATTTTTGGCTATTTGTTTTTAGTAATTATATTTTTACCATTTGTAGTCTTCTAGGGTAATTATTTTTCAACTTTAGTAATTAATTTTTATGATAAAACATAAGATTGATTTTTTTATAACTTCATACAAATTATATTTAATTTTAAAATAATTTATCCAACATAATTAGCCATTATTATGAAGCATTAAATAAAAATTAATCACACAAAAGAATGAAATTTTATTATGAATTTTTTTTAATTTTCAAACTTCAAACTGATGTTTATGTTTTAGTTATCCCAATTATAATTTTTAATGAAATAACTTACATTATTTTAAAAATAATTTAAAATAGTTTATCTCTTTTAAAAAAATTTCTAAAACATAGTTTTACCCTTAAATTAAATAATTTTAACAAAAACATCATAAGTTATCTTAATTTATAATAAATATTATATTATCTTTATAGGGCTAAAATTGGATTAAATTTTTTAAAAAAATTATCTAAAATGAATAACATTTTACCCAAATTATATATACTATTAATAAAAAAAATTATGCCATTATTATAAACTAATTTTGTAATAAACTTAACCAGTCCTATAAATACTAGATTTATTACTAATAGCCTAAATAAAAATATTATTTAAAATATTTAAAATAAAGATTCAATTAATTTTATATTTAATATTAAATAAAATAATTATTTATTATGGAATTTGTTTTATATATCAATTTTTTAATTAGGTATATTGGTAATTTTTCTAGAATTAGTGCTAATAATGAAATAATATACATAAGAAATATCAAATTTATCATTTAAATTTTATTTATATAAATATTTTATAAGATATTAATCCTCACAAAAAGAAAAAATATTAAAAGTGATATTTTTTCAAAATATTATGACAGCTATTTCTACTTTATTATTCAACCGAATCCTTAAATTGGTCAATTTTTGTGTTTCCTTAAAAATTTTCATGGTCCGTTATTTTTTTGATTCATGTAAAATAAGTTATCATATACCATATTTATTTAAGGAGGAATATATCCCTAAAATCATGGTTTATTAAAAAATAATAATTGAATACATAGAGCTTCATCATATCATAATTACTCAAATATAGTGTCTCAAGATCCATCTCTAATAATACTTACCATATTAAATACATATTCTTTTTTGAAATTGTGGTCTAATTATTGTAAATATATTTATTACAGTCATCAAAAAAATATAATATTCACCATCAAAAGTGACTTACCTTACCTTTAAATGTATTGTAATTTCATTATAGGATATACTTTATAGGATAATAAAAATTAATGATGAAAATAAAATTGAAACTGAATAAACACCTCATATCCATACTGGATCTTTATATTAGGTTAATGCTTGATATTTAATGATGATAATGACATATAAACTAAAAAATCTAATTAAATAATCATTTTAAATAACATAACTCAATGAAATATTATAAATTTAATTAAAAAATCATTCATTTCATATATGTATCATATATAATAAAATTATTCATAACCTGGGGAAATAAAACATTAGAAATGGAATGATCATTTTATCAATATTGTATCCACTGAAGATATAAACATAACATTAGAACATGAATATGAGAACATTAGAATAAAATTTTGAAAATATACCTCGTATATAATTTATATAAATCCTAGTTCATTACATAAATAAGTGTTGTTTACAAGGTATTAATCATAAAGTGGTCATGGAAAATTGGCCATGATAGCATAATGGTGGCTTAAGACTTAAATTTTTGGTATTTTTGTAAGAATATAAAACCATTTATTTAGAATCCATGTATAATTTCCTAGACTATCATAGTGGAATCAGTTCCCTCCCCAAACAATCATAGTAGATAAGGTTTAGTCCCCTGGAAATCATATAGGACAAAGTCCCTTACTAAACTGGGTTTACTCCCCATTTCAATCATGTTCATTTAATGATACATTAATCATTTACCAATGTGTTGGAGAAAAATATAAATCTATTCCCACACATCACATAATAAAAATCATATAGAGGTATTCTAGAAGATCATAAAACATTAATTGTGTCATAAACAATGAAAATTTTTTTTAAAAAAAAATCATTATATCATAACCCATGGAAAATAATAAAGTCTTATAAACAATTAATCATATTATAACCTACAGAAAAAATAGTTTTCATTAAAAAATCATCATAATGAAAAAAATAAATGAAAAATAATATGTATTGTACCATTAGATCATATTCTCTTTAATGGTAATGAAACATTAAATTATTTATCCTATTATGGAAAATTCCTTCAAATGATTCCATTAAATGTTTATTGAGTTAAATACAATTTTAAAATAGAAAAAGGGGTATTTAAATTATAAAATTATCCCAAATATTATAGAAATTATTATTTTTTAAAATTACATTGGAAACATGAATATGATGTTTTAAATCTATGATCAGTCATGAAAGAGATGTTAAAAAATAATTACTTCCACTTTTTTCCAATATTTCAAAAGTACCCAATTTCAAAAAGTTATATCTATATTCAATTTATTAAATATTTTAAAATTTAAAGAATAATTAAAATTGATAAAATTAATCCTATGCGAATATTGAAATAAATAATTATAAAATTATGTAATAAACATGAATATGGAAGAAAATGTTTTTTTTACTGAATAGAGAATTAATGTTGGTTTTCCTTAATAATAATTTTCTATCTCTTGAGTATATAATGTAGAAAAATTTATTATAATTCTTGTAATATAGAGAAATAACTAAAGTTGACAAAATTTACTATTTTTCATAAGATATATATCTTATGACGTTATCAACATTACCATAATCAAACGAAATCCCAATAAATTAAATTATTATAACATATTACTAGTAACACATTGGTAGATCCTGAATAGAAATATCAATGAAAGAAAAAACATACATGGAAATGTTACATCCTAGTATTTGCAGTATAATACTCATAATATACATTCAATGTCTAAATATAAAACACACAAAAATAGTATATGGTGAATATGGAATGTGTCCCATAATAGTTATACTCTATGGAAAATATCATACCTTAAGTATCAGAATTCTTTATAAAAATTTAAAAATATTATATAATAAAAATATATTCATAATAAATTTTTCATATAACCATATTGATATATATATTAGAACATATGTTATTTACATATATTCATTTACCACTCTTTTACAATATTGATTCTGTAAAAATCATTGTTCTAGGTGGTAAATACTTCATTTTTCATTAATGTATCTGATTATTTAGTTTTTTTATCTTTTTAAGTTTATTATGCATAAATAAAATATAAAAGGTAATTCATGCTATAAATATAATTTAAATTTCCTATAAACATTTTTAGTTTTATCCAAAACATGTAGGTGTGTGAAAATTAATTACTCCGTTAAAGGAGGCGGTAAGCTGTACATATGCATGAATGGTGATTACATTTTTTGATATATAGAAGGATAGAAATAAAAATATTAATTTATATTAAGTGAATTATTTTCATATCCTTGATATCATATATATTTATTACATTTATATTTATTGAAATCAATTAAATAATAAAATTAAAAACATGCCATAACATTTTGTAGAGGTGGTATAATTTTTAATAGATTGTATGGTAAGATAGTAGATTTGATATTATAATTACGGAAGTTAAATTATATCATTAATATTATAAATATATATATATATAATAAAAAACATCATTATATCCACCTGTGATTGGTAGCGATAGAAAACAAATCTTATCTATTTATAAGGAGGAAGTTAGCCAATCCCACAATGGATGGTTATGTTTCAAATTTGATTGAAGATGATATGTATATATGTACATTAATAGATTCAATTTTTGTTATGTGGTATATAGTTAGGTAATTACATGATAATTGTTTTATAATATTTTAATTAGTTGGGGTAAGAAATAAATCAATATGATCAACTAATAATGATACAACTTCTTTGAAAAACCTCATTATGTTCACAAGAAATTCCTTATTAAGATAGTTTGAAAATAATGAAAAACTATATGATATGTAATTTTATTTAAGAAATAATTATGGGTAGTTATTTCACTATACAAAATGATCTTGGATTGTAGATAAGACATGTTATAATATTTTATTTTATAAATGGAAGTGGGAACCCACATATAAATTTATTTAAATAAAATGAATGATAGTTTTTTTCCCAATACAGATTATTCTAAATTTCAACATATTAGAATTATGTATATAATATGTTCAAAATATGGTATTACAATAAGATTTATACATGTCAATTTGGAAAGCATAACCATAACTTTAAGAATGAACACCCGGTAGACTTGGATTAATATCAATCAGGATAATTATTTATTACTGTTTTTATTATTCTTCATGTAAAATTTATAAGATTTAAATATATTATAAAATTATTTAATACAATTTAAAATTTTAAATCCTTATAAATAATTTAAATTCATATATATGGCCTAATTTAATTTAAAATTATACTTAGAGATGGGATAAAATACAATTTTTCAAAGAAAAATATTTCAAAAATCAACATGTTTTTATATAAAAATTCCAAATTAAATTAATTATAAATAAGCAATATGGATAAAGAAAAATATAATTGAAATATAATTTCATTAAGAATATTTTTAAATAAAATATAATTTGTAAAATACATCAAATAAGATGTAAATTTCGAACCAATTTATTATTTATCAAAATTCATCTAAAATTTAATATTTTAAAAAAGTAATCTAAAATTCATTGAAAAATATTTTGGAAATTTTTATTCTAGAAATTATTTTCAATGTTTCAATTTTTTTCTAATATTTTAAAAAATATTATAATGTCTTCACAAAACAAGAAAAACCATTTTTTAGAAAAATAATTTTTATGCGTAAAATAATATTTCATAAAATAAATTCATAGAAAAATATTTAATGAATTATAAAAAATAAGTTAATAAATATATTCCTTTATAATCACTCAGTAATATTGATTATTTTAATTTATTTTTTTTAAAAAAAATTCGTACATAAAAAAAATTTATCATAAAAAAATTTACATTCAAATTAATTGTTTTATTTTAATTTATAAGCAATTGAGGTCCCATTTATTTATTTTCTACATTTATAAAAATTATATATTTTTTAATTTTATTTAAAATATTTTTCACATACTTGTTTAATATATTATTTATAAGAGTATATTATATTAAAATTCATTATAACGTAGTTTTGTGTGTAACACAAGTTATCAAATATAATAAACTTATTTAAAAATAAAATATAATTTCACGTTGTTTCATTTTTTCCCCTTCAAATGAGACTCACACATTAAATTTGTTTACTCTAATAAAAATATTTTTGAATATATCTATCTACTCAGTAGATCAGGTTCCCATACAGTCTCCTCAAATTATTGGTTTCCCCAGCTAACATTGAAAGGTGAGTGGTATTGTTTTGTAGAACATTGAAAATTTGATACATAATCGCTAATGGGTTTTCAACATTGGAATGAAATTGATATACTGGTATGATCTCTATATTCAGTACATATAATTGATTAGGTATTTACATCCTTATGAGTGATACATGTAATACATCATGGACAACATAGATATTAGGTGGGAGTTCCAATCAATGAACTATCATCCTTAATCGATCAAAAATATTGAATGGGAAAATTTTATTATGGCTCAAATTTCACTTTTTTTATTCTAATATCATTATTATATAGGAAAAAATGAAAAAATTCACACCACCTTCAAATTCATGATCACACAAATTATTTTTATAATAACTTTTTTGTTAATTTTGAGTTGGATTATTATGATGATGAGTGCACATAACATTCTCTATAATTTTTTCATTCATCTCATATCAACATTGATTTATTTATCTAACATCAACCAAATATTATAGATTTAAATTAATCTTATGGTATATTTATTATAAGGATCTATTGTAATTCTAATGTGAAAGCTATTATTGTTCAAAAAATCATTAATGGAAAGGTGTAGATACAAAAAAACATTGAAATCCATAAAATATGATGATATAATATGATATATGATTTGAATAGTTCTATTAGAAAAATGATATATATATATATATATATATATAAATATGTGGATGATATGTAGTTCGTAAAATAAACTCTATATCAAGATATAGTCTATGAATTCTATAGAAGACTTAGGTATACCTCATATCCTAATCAGATTCAATCTAATGTTGAACTCGATGAAACAATAACACTTCCTTAATGTATATCTTTAAAATATGATGTAGATATGAATATTATCTATTATAACTTACTTGTGATGCAATTTAACGTTGATCAAATTTTTTGAATATATAATGATATCAATTAGATGTTTTGTGGAGTCCAATGAAAAAATCCTAGAAAATGTTTTCCAACTTTCATTATGGTGTGAGTAATGGTTATAACATACCTTTATAAGATTTTCTCTAATACTTAAATTTATAACATAACAATAAACATGAATCAAACTCTTCAATATATCTATTAATGTAATCTTAATAGATATAATATTATAGGTCACTCTACTTATATTGACTTCCATGATGAATAGATAACGAATAACTATGAGCTTTCTCTGAAAACACTATCCAATCTATTACAGGGAGAACATATAACTATTATTAAACCTTATCATACCATCATAATAATTTTTCATCTTACAATCATTTCTAACAATCTCATATTTCATTAAATTTTATATATTTTCTTTTTTAATATTCACTTGGATAATAGTTTGAAAACTTATTTTAGAAAAATATTGTTTCTCACCATCCTTAATTATTTCCATATTCATCCTTTGAAAATAAATAAATAATAGATCCTTATTTATCGTCTCTATATATAATATTTCATGATTATTTTTACACAAATCAATGAACCCATGTATATTTTTTCACGGTGGTAATGTTTTGAACAATCATATATTTAATTAGGTCTAATTAACTTCTCAATTTTATTTTCAACTCTGTTTTTGGGAATATATATGGAATCCATAAATTTTATTACATAAAATTTTATTACATTTTATAGACAAATGATCATATAATTATAGTGTCTTATAAATATGGTATATAATAATTAAAATATAATATTTTATTTTAATCAACCATAAATTAATTTTGAAAATTTCATCCTAAGTATAATTGTTGCAACTCATAATGTAACACCTGGATGTTTTTATGAAATATTTTCTTCAAGTAATTTTTATTATTCAGTAGAATTATTTTCACATAATAGTGAGTTTAAAATATCTATGACATTCCCTTATTATAAATTTATTATTATTGCCTAGATTTTAGAAAATCATAAATAATTATAAATAACTTTTGAAAAAGCCCTGTGAATTCATTGTCTATCAATTATTTATGAAAAATATAAATCAATTAGATATTTGTATTTTTGAGTGACCAAATTTTTGTAATGAAATTAATGATATATATATTTGTTATATACTTACTAAAATATATTTTATATTCATACAATTGAAATTTTAGTCATTGGGTATCAATAAAACCATATTTGAAGTATAAAAAACTAATTTTTTAAATTTAATTATAAACCTTTGAATGGTGATACACTTTGAAATTTCGATATTAACACGTTAATAATATTTTTATGTCAAATTAATCATGTTATTTTTAATTCATAAATAAAAATTTTCTTTGGATAAAGTTTTGATATTTTTCTAAAAACAAAAATGTTTTGATTAATATTATAAATACCCTAACTTTTCATTAATTTTTTTTTAAAATTGAGATAATTAATATTATGAAATTATAATATTTAATGGGTTCAATTATAAATAGAATATATTTTTAGAATTAAATATAATATATTTCATTACCATTAATTTTAAATTGTATTCATAGGTAAATGAATTTCAATCTTTTCCAATGTTTTATCTATTACAACTCATTTTCTCATTTCAACAAAAGGATTAATTAAAAATTATTCACTAAAAATTCAGTTTCATTAATTTTGAAAAATTTATTCCATGTTTGGATTCTGTGGGTCGAAAATATTTTATTAGGCTAATTTTATTTTTGGGCATTAAGAATAGTAACTTGTGAAAAATAATTTACCATGGTTGAAGGTAAATCATGTAATTAAGGGAAAAAATAAAATTACAAAATTTTATTAATACCTATAAAAATCATATTTAATCACTAAATTAGACCCTTATAATATATATTTTGAAATAGAATAACTTTATGGCCACTTACCTATGAATATCACCTGAATGGAATAAAAACAAATGAATTAGACAAAATGTGACAATCCCATTTAATATAAGTATATTATTTTAAATATATGGATAACTAGTAGATAATATCGACTATAGATAGTATTTAGAAATATAATAGAATTACCAACATCATATAAATTTATTTATAATTTTTAGAGATTAAATAATTACAATTAATCATGGAACAATAATGATGTAAAAAATATTCGATTAGTATAAATATCAGAAAAATGGTTTTAAAAATATTAAAATAAATATAATATTAACAAGTTAATGTGCTCAACAAAATTTGTTGGAGAATATGACATGTTATGAGTGTTTTTAATAATTTTTTTCGAATTTATCTCCTGTTTGAATTTTTTTAGTGTAATATAACTGAATAATGTCAAAAATTACACTATTTATATTTTTTGAAAATAATGATTTATAAAATTATTTAAAAATCATAAAAATATTTCAAAATTACAATTTTATAATTATAACGTGCATAGTTTAATTAAATATCCCTATATGGTAAATTAACACCATATAAGTAAATATTTATAACCATTATTAATTTAGAATGTTATTAACACAATTGTATTTAAATAGAATAACTTGGTGTCAATTAAGAAGATATGGTTTAAATTGACAAAATAAATTTTCCAAAATTTATTGGATGATTATATTACAACCCTATATCACATCATCTTAGAAATTGGGACATTTTAGATGTTTTGGGTTAGGATTAGATTTTATTATAATTTATTATTTATGGAGTTTTCAAAATTTCCTCTCACATCAATTATAAAAGTAAACCTCCTTCCCCCACCCATTCACTTAATTTTTAGAATTAAAGCTCAGTAATCACCTTCCCATTATCCTTATAAAATTCCCTATATTAATTCTATAGGTTATGGGTATGTTCAAAGACCAAAAGTAGTGCTCTATAAGAATATTTAGAGGTGGCACATTGTAGAAGAGGTAATATCATTTAGTGATTCGTTCAAACTTAATTCTTATATTACATTTCTTTAATAGTTTATTTATATAGAAGTAATGAAATAAGTTTCACACATATAACTAGTGGCAATATGGTGGGTTAGTATCTCTGTTTTGATATTTGAACATCCACTGTAAGCCATCCGGTCAATCCCGACCTCTGTGTGGAGGTGGATGTTGTAATGCCATCAGTAGATTGGATCTGGCTTACTGTTGGTGAAGAGTTCAAATGGAGGCAAGTCGTTGTCTTTTAATCTTGGGTAGACGACTACAATACCTTTTGTCTACATGGGTATATGACTTAGAAGTGTCAATATGATATGATGAATAGAAGAAACTCTAACCCAAGGGAGAGGGTTGGCAAGTCATCTGGGCCGAGGCTGATGTCTGTTGTAGGTGTGGTTTCTGGAAGTGCAGATGGTGTGTAGAACCAGGATACAATGTCTTCTAGGGACTATGCAAAGGCACCAACAAATCCAGATGTGTCTACAGTGTTCAGAAGACATCAACATGATGTGGAATTAGGGGATGGGGTTATACAAGCTAGTGCAAAGTATGCTTCTGGTACTGGAGAAATGGGATGTCCATCAAGTGTTAATGCAACTACAAAGAACATAAAACACGAGGATTTTGTGACTTTATCTAATGAAAATGCTGACAGTTGGTATAAGGGATCATCGAATGTGGTTGAGGGAAAGCTGGATGATGTTGGCTGGGATAGTGTTCCTATGGAGGTGTTGGAAGTTGCTATTAGGGGATAAGGGAGTGTTCTAAATGATGGGGTTGTGGGATTCACAATTGCTACTAGAAATCATTTCCAAGAGTTGGAGCAAGATAATGTGGAGGAGGACATCCCAATGATTGAAGGCCCCAAAATTCAGCAAGGGCCTCTTTCACAAGAGGCTGGAAATGGATCAAAATTTATTCATCATTGGACAAAGGTTAATTACGAGTCTATGGAACAACCAAGGAGTCTTGTTGTGATTGACACCAATGGACAATTCTAGAAGGGAAGTGGAGTGAGTGATTTATATCATAAGGTTCTCATCCCTTGGAAATGGGTGGATTTCATTAACAGTGAAAAAAGAGAACTATGGTGGTATGATCAATAATTCATTTAGTGATGTGGTCCAGGGCGGGAGGATGGAGATGACCGAGACTCAGGAAGTCCTGACTGCTCCACCACGACGCAGGTCAAGGAAGGACTACTCCTACGTACCAAAGATGATGTCCATTAGGTATTTTGTTGGAAACACTAATCTCTTATCCTTGGAATAGATGAATATAAGAAGGAGGTATGCTATGGTTCTCAAGCATTATGAATGTTTGGATTTGGAATTGGCTATTGTGGAGGATGCTTTCCACCAGGGATGCAGAGACGGGTATAGTTTTTATGATACGTAATTGCCTGTTTTGGCTTGTTTTACTTGATTACTTTCCTTTTATTTTCTTTTAATAAATATTCAGGGTGTTATCCCCTGTATGGGATTCTTTGGAATACTAATATTTTGTTATTAATAAGAATAAACCATATTCCACCTTCTTCTTATCATATGAATAATAAAATCTCCCCATGTGTGTATGTAAAACATACCATCTCCATGCCATGATGTAATACGTTTTTCCTCACCACTGTACATATATGGGTATAATGATACAATTAATATATATTTATATGATTTATATAACATGATCTTGATTCTGAGATACTATACACCATCCACTTCAATGTTATTTAACAATTATTGGAATGATATCGCCGCTCTTCCCTACATATGGCTTATCATGTCCATGGTGGGAAGTGATTAGTTTTACATAATATTCATTAAATTTGGATTATATTAATGATTTGAATTAATAAATATGATATAATTTATAATAATACCATTATATAAATTATATAACTATATCTTAAAAATTGGAATAATAACTTATCCTACAAAGCAAGCATATGAACATAAAGTAGTTAATACCTGAATATCGAGTAACAATGAAATTTTACTAAAAAGTGGATGAAAATATATTCATAAATTTAACCATAATTTTTTATCATTCTTGAATATATTATTAACATTATTTAAATAATTTTGTAGTAGGTTCCGATACATAAGAAGCATATTGATCCTACGTTAAGGGATAACTCTGCAAATATCATTTTTATATATGATTGTTTATTTATAATTTTTTACATAGGTATACTTATCATCCATTTTCATGTTACCAAAATATATATTTATAATATTATTTATATACTTATATAATTGTTTAAACTCAAATTTATCCATTTATAAATTTTTACTAAATGGTATGAATGGAATCTTTTTTCGTTTTTGATACGAGGTACTTTTTACATATCTAGAAATATTACAAGAAGAATGTTTTTTAACATGTATAACATGAATGGAAATTTTATTGTTTTATACTGCCTAATTTCCTTGTAACATCCCATACAATATTACAAGGTTATTTTCATATAAAATTATTTCTTCTTAAATTTTTGTGGCATTTTGAGGAAGGAAAATGTTTTTGAAGAAGAAAGGATATTTTCTTCCAAAATTAATTTCAAGTGTTTTTGAAAAATTATTTTCCATCTAAGATGAAACTCATTAAATAGAATTATAAATATATCCATATTATTAATATTATTTTATTTTTGTTGTGATGTAATTTTATTTGGGAAATCCATTTGTTTTACATAAATTATGATGGAATGGTGTTTAAGAAACCCATTTTATTTCAAGGGTTATGTGATGGTAATGTTTTTATGATTTTTGTGGAAAATTTAAGAATGTTATAATCTTGAGATGTGTGGGACCTATATATACCTCTAATTCATTGGGTAAATATTTATATCTCACTAGATTAAAATGAATAAAATTGAAATTAAATCTGCTTTAGTAATACAGGGAAGGAAAGCAGAGTGATCTCGGTTTAGTAATGGACTTTATTTTTTATGATGGTCTAAACAATGAGCCCTAACTAATATGAATGGAGTTAATATGATTATGGGTGTATTCCACGACATTTAATGTCTTATTTTATTAATAATGATATTACATTTCACTTTTATGATCTATCACATGACATGATATTATGATCTTTTATATGTATTATACGATTTTAAAATGCTATGTTCTTATGATTATAATAAGAATGATATTTCCATTTTTTTCTATTACAATGCATTTGATCTCACCATTTATTATGTTTATGTTCCCCAAGTCATGAATAAGGGTATTAAATAAGATATTTTATAATAGAGTCTAGTTGTTAAGATGTAATAGGGAGACAATCTGGATGATTTATGAACCAGTTATTTATGTTTCCTAGTTTCTAAAGACAGTAATATTATATTTTCTTAGCATGGTTTTGTTATGTTATGTAACATATATTCTTAAATGATGAAATAATATTTATATTTAAATTATTTACCATTATAGTTGGTATCAGAGAAAAGTTATAGTTAACCTTTGTAAACTAGGATTAAAAAAACCTTAGTAAGAACCCTAAAGATATGTCTAAGTATAGGTTGTGATTTTACACTAGTGTTTTAGAGATGTTCTTGAATATCCCAGGATAAAACCTAAAGTATATTAAATTGAATTTTTTTTATTATGTGGTTATCATATTATGAAAAATGTTTCTCAAACTATACTTTTTGGTTTTAGTCAGTGGCTAGAACCCGACCGAACCATGTTAATGTAGAATGTGATGGGAAATGAATTGATTGTACCCCAAAGAAAACAAATTTTATGGGAGATGTAATGAAAAATCATGTATCCATAATCACACAACATTTTTAAGATATGAATCATGCAAGAAAACCAAAAAAAAATTAGTGATCATTATTCAGCTGAGTCCTTCATGAGACTACGTCCACAATTATTCAGCAGGTCTTTTGATGTATTAGTGGAAGAACAATGGACTAGTACCACCAAAAAAATATTTTCAGTTCTACAATGTTATGAACATGATAAATTCATCTTAGAACTCCTTTATTTGTAATGTGAAGATGATCATTTGTGGAATCTTATTAAGAATACGTGACATTGAGATGAAATTGAGTCCATGGTATGGGATGAGTTCATGAACATATTTTTCAATGAGTACATTCCTCTTATTCTTATGAAAAAGAAATATAAGGGGTTTCTAAATATTAATAAAAAGTATGATGAATCCATTGGTACATATGAAGCAATTTTTACATGACTTCCTAGGTATGCTTCTGGAATTTTTATCCAACCTAAGAGAAAAATTGATCTATTATTTAGTGGATTAAAAGCATTTCTCTGAAGGTAATTTTCAATAATGGGTTTCAATAGCTGAAATTAAATTGTTTTATGGGCTCTCATGGTTGATATAGAGATTGGTGTAATCCATTAGTCATATGGGTTTTATAAGAGGAGAAAAATTGAATTAAAATGAAAATCGGAATAACACAATGAAAAGAAGATGAGTTTTCCTTTATGCTCAATATGTGGAATGAAACATGGAGGTAATTTTCATAAAGGGACTAGTAAATGTTTTATTTGTGGAATGGAAGGTCATAAGCTAGTTAAATACTGAAGTGATGAGAAAATGATATCTAATGATGAGAACAAAGATAAGGCTACATTGAATGCACCTTCTACACTTCAATGTTATAAGTTCAAGGAAATGGGGTATTATGATAATAAATTCCCTATTCCAAGGGATATTGATGTTCATCGACATAAAAAAATCATAAGTCCAAATAAAAATTAATTTCACATGAAATCACTATCAGTAATGTGGATTATGATAATGACGAAAGGAAAGCTAAACATACAATCCTCTATAATGTAGAAAATGTTTAATTTGATTTTGGATCCACCCACTCTTTTATTGTTGAAGAATTTTCTAAGAGTATCATCATATTACCACAATATTTAGATTTTGAGTTAGCTATGAGAACTCCTAGTGAAACAAATTTCCCATAAAAAATTATAATTCTTCGACAGTTTAAGTTTGTGGGAAAGTGCATCCTACAAATATTTTGATCCCTCCGATAATAGAATTTGATGTTATTCTAGGAATTGATTGTCTTTCTCTATATAGATATCATGTAAATTTCCAATGAATATAAGTCACATTTCATATTCCAAGTCAATCTATGATTATATATAGATGCAAGAATGAATATAAGCATCTAGTATAATTTTATTCAATCTCTTGGGTCATGGTTACAATAAATTAAGGTCATTTATTAGAAATGGTTTTGGAGAAACTCGTTATTAATAATATCCCCCATTGTACAGAAGTTTGATGATATATTTACGAAGTAATTTCTATGTCTTAAACCTTATTGTGAAGTTGAGTATTGAATTGAACTCATACCAAGTGTTATGCCTATCTCAAAGACACCTTATTGATTGGACCAAATTTAGTTACATGAATTAATGAAGAAACTCCAAAATAATCTTGATAAGGGATTCATACACCCTAGTGTGTCACCATGAGAAGCACCTATTCTATTTTTTCTGAAGAAACATCAGTTAATGAGACTCTTTATTTATTATCATGAATGTAACGAGATCATTACCCTATCCCCCACATTAATAACTTCTTTTACCAATTAGCTAGAGCTCAATAAAATTCCATGATTGATCTTTGTTTAGGATATCATCAATTAAGGGTCAAAAATGAGGATACACCAAATACGACATTCCATATGAGGTATGGGTAATATGAATTTATAGTGATTCCTTTTTTTTCTTACTAATTCTCCCACTATCTTCATAGATCTAATGAAGATAGACTTTAGAAACTATCATTATTAGATTATTGTAGTCTTCATAAGCTATTTTCATTTCTATTCAACAAGAAAAGAAGAACATGATGATCACTTGAGAATTGTAATGAAGACCCTGGGAAAAGAGAAGCATTATTACAAAACTTCCATGGGTGAATTTTGGATTTAGAATGTTTCATTTTGGGGTCACATAATCATAAGAGAAGTAATATCTATAGATATGAAAAAAACAGATGTTATCGATAGATGGTCGGGACAAACAACAAAAATTGATATCCAAATTTTTCTTGGTTTGGTTGGATATTATTCACAGCTTGTGAAGGATTTTTCATGATTATCTTATCCACTAACCAAGTTAATTTGGAAAAAATTTAAGTTTATTTAGATAGAGTAATGTGAATAGAATATCAAGGAGTTAAAAATAAGGTAAGCCAGTGCATCTATGATCACACTTCCTTGTATTAGTGAAATTTTTTTGATCTACAAAGATTCATTCAAGAAGGGGTTGGGTTGTGTTCAAATGAAAAATGATATCGTGGTAGCTAATGCCTCACATTAGTTAAAAATTAATTAGAAAAATTTCTCCACTCTAGATTTGGAGTTAGCTACGGTAATTTTTTAATTATATAATTTGAGGCATTATATTTATGGTAAATGTGTGATATTTATACTGATAACAAAATTTTAATGTTTATTTTAAAAGAAAAAGATGTGAATACCTACCGAATAAGATAGTTAGAGTTGATTAAAGATTATTAATTCTCAATACATTACCACCTAGGGAAAGAAAATAAGGTTGGAGATGCTTTGAGATGAAAAGACCATGCCAACTTATCCATAACGGGTATCACGAAAGATCCAATATTTATGGATTTGTAATGGATGGATATTGAAATTAAAATAAAAGGGGATAAATCTTATCTTTCAAAAATGAATGCTCAAGAATATATACAAGACAATATTAAAGAGAGACAAAAGGTAGATGTAGAGTTACAAAATAAGGTGATAAATGATCCTGAAATCAACTTAGTTTTTGATGAAATAATAAGGTTTAAGAACTGGGATTATATACCTCCCATAATATAATTAAATAAAGAGCTATTCTTTTATTCTCAATGTTCTTAATTATATATTCACTGTGGAAGCACAAAGATGTACTAGGACCTACAATAGTATATTTGGTAGGATGCCCTGAAAATAAATGTTAATGAATATGTATCTCGATGCATGTTTTTTCAGCAAGTTAAGACTAACAGATAGAATTATAAGGGTATGTTAAAACCATTACCCATACCAGAATGGAAATTAGAAAACATCACTATGGAATTTTTTATCGAACATACCAAAACATCCATAGGAAATAATGCTATCTAGTTTATAGATGATCTCCTAACGTTGTCAGCACACTTTATTCCAATTATGGTAGATTTTTCTCTTGATTATCATTCCTGGATATATGTAAAAGAAGTGGTAAGATTGCATAAAGTACCATGTTTTATTATATCTGACTAGGATCTGATGTTTAACATGATGTTATAGTGAATAATTTACAATTCTCTAGAAAGAGAGTGCACTTTCAGCATTGCTTATCATCCTTAGAGAGACAACTTATCTGTTATGAATATTAAAACTCCAGAAGACATGTTTAGAGCTGACTCTAATTATTTTAAAGGTGGTTGGGATCAAAAAAAAAGATTGGTAGAAATGTCATCCAACAATACCTTACACTCTGGTCTTCATATGTATCTTTATGAATGCCTATATAGAAAGAAGTGAAATACTCCAACTTGTTGGGATGATGTTGGGGAATGAAATCTATTTGGAACTGATCTTCTTGATGTAATGGAATAAATTGTCAGATCTATTCAACAACACGTAAGAGGATCTTAGTTTAAAAAAATTATGCTAACAACTGAAGTTGAGACCTAGAGTTTGAATTTAAGGATATGGTTTTGTAAAGAATATCTCCATGGAAGATATTAGTGATATTTGGAATGTAGTTAAAGTTGAACCCTAATTATATTAGTCCTATGGAAATTATAGATCGTGTTGGGAAGGTAGATTATTGATTAGTGCTTCCACAAAATCACACTCAAGTTCCTGATGTGTTCCATGTATCTATCCTGAGAAAGAAAATACACAATCAATCACATGTACTAATCTCAGAATTTTTACAACTATACCATGATCTTTCTTATGAAGAACAACTTATAGAGATTCTGAACCGTAGATAAAATGTTATACAAAATAAGAAAACATTCTTGGTCATTGTTTTATAAAGGAACCACCAATTTTTAAAAACTATCTTGGAACTTGAGGATATGATGAAGTAGAGGTATCCTCATCAGTTTGTATCCATGTAATGAATTTTGATGGATAAATTCAGTTTAAGGAGGGTAGAATATAACACACAGATATTTTTAGGAAATATTTTTATTAAATAATTTTTATTCTTCAATATTTTTTTTTCATGCAATTGTGAGTTTAAACGAACCGTGAGATTCACTTATTATAAAATTGTCGTTATCACCTATTTGTTAAGATATTATTAATAATTATAACATACTTATTAAAATTCATTTTGAATTAATTGAATATCAATTATTTATTAAAAATATAAATCAATTAGATATTGGTATTTTTCAGTGAATTTCTTTTTTTAATGAAATTAATTATATATATATGGGTTATATAAATAATAAAATTTTCTTTGTATTTATCCGATGGATATTTTAGCCATAGGTTATGAATAAATCCCAATTGGATGTATAAAACCCTATTTTTTAAAATTTTAATTTTACACCTTCGAAAGGAGAACCCTTTAAAATTAAGATATTAATACATTAATTATTTTTATATGACAACATAAAAATTTTATTTTGATGTGAGATATAAAAATTTTCATTTGATAAATTTATGATATCTTTTAGATAACTTTTATTTTTTATTGAACTATGAAAATACACTAAATTGTAATTGAAAACAATTATTTCATCAAGGAAATTTATATGGTAAAATTATAATATTGAATTGGTTTAAATTATATATAATATATTTTTATCATTAAATATAATTTCTATCATTATAATTAGTTTTACAATGAATTCACACGTAAAACATTTAAATGTTTTGTAATGTTTTAACTTTTAAACCCCATTTTCTCATTTCAACAATGGGATTAATTTTAAATTAATTACTGCAACTTAGGTGTTGGGAATATCATAAAATAGATTCCATGTTAGGAATTAGTAGGACAAAAATATTTTAATAGGATACATTTATTTTTGGACATTATGAATACTAACATTTGTAATTATTTTTATTAGAATTGTTTAAGGTAAATCGGGTTATTAAGTGTAGAAATAATATTATAAAATTACCATAACACATGTAAAATCCTATTGAATGACTAAATTCATTACATATCATTTATTGTTCAAAATCATATCAATTTATGTCCCTTTACTTATGAATATGAAATGAATGTAATAAGAACTAATGAATGTGTCCAAATGTCACAATCTCAGTTTATATATGTTTATTAATTTAAATATATAAATAACTAGAAGAAAATATTGACTATATATCATCACTAGAAATATAAAAGAATTTCTTACATCGCATTAATTTATTAATAATTCGTATAGATTCAATATTTACCATTAATGATGACACACTATTGATGTGAAAATTATTTTATTCAAATAAATTCCAAAAAAATGGTTTTAAATATATTCAAATAAATATCATATGAACTGATTAATGTAATCCCAAAAATTTCTAAGTGACTATGACATATTAGGAGTGTATTTAATATTTTGTTTTTCAAATTTATCTCTTGTTTGGAGTTTTTTAATGTCAATCAAATGAATAGTTCTAAAATTTACACAATTAATATTTTATGAAAATAACATTTTAATAAATTTATTAAAAAACATAAAATTATTTAAAAATTATAAATTTAAAATTATAAGATCTAAAAATTCCTAAAATATTATTTTATTATAAATTAACTCTATATAGGTAAATATTTTTAATAATTAAATATTTATAATGTTTTACCAAAATTAAAATTAAATAGAATAACTAAGTGTCAAATAAAATAATTTATTTTAAATTGACAATATAACTTCTCTAAAACATATTTTTGATGATATTAGAATTCTTCCACCTGTCATATTTTAAATTGAGATATTTTTTAGGTTTTTGGGAAGGGTTTTATTTTATTATAAATTATAATTTATGGAGTGTCCAAATGTGTGTCTCACCTCAATAATAAATGGTCACCTCCACCCTCGCCTATTCACTTCATATGGGTCTTTATGCTTAGCCATACCTACCCTTTTCTATTATCAACTTCCCTATTTTCATACTAGTGGTTTTTTTCATCTTCAAATACCAACTTTAGTGTTGTAAGAGGAGATTTATTGGAGGAAAATCAAAGAAAAGGTAATATCAATTACCGATTCTGTCAAAATTCTTATTCTATTACATCCTCTCCATTAGATTTTTCATTATTGTGTAATAAAATCAATATCAATCATATAATTATATGTTATTATAGACATTAAACAACCATAGTCAACCATCTAATTATCCTATGGAAAATGAAATCATCACACGTGTGTACGTATGACTAACCGACCTCACGTCATGTTGTAATCTTATTTTCGCCACCACCTTACATGGATGATATAATGAAAGAATTAATAAATATATATATGATTTATATAATATTATTTTGATTCTGAGAAACATTATAATATACACTTCAATGTTAGTCAACAATTATGGGAACGATATTGTCGCTCGTGCGTACATACGACATACCGTCTTCACGGTGTGATGTGATTCATTCTATATAATAATTATGAAAGAAGGATTATATAAATTAATAGAATGAATAAATATAATATATATTATACTAATATGATGCTTTAAATTCTATCATAATAACCAAAAAAATTAATAAGAACTTATCTTACAAAACATACATAAGAATATAAAGCATTTATTAGCCCAATAATGAGTAACAATGAAATGTTACTAAAAATGATCAAAATAATCATAATAGATATCATAAAAATTATTGTGATTATGGATAAAATAAGTAACATTATTTAAATCATTATATTGTATTTTCAGAAATATATGAAGCATGTCAGACCTATGGTAAGGGATAAATATGCAAATCTTGTTTTTGTATGAGATTATTTATTTGTAAGTATTTACTGGGGTATAATTATCATCCACATCCATTTTCCTTAATTATGTATTTTAAAATATTATTTATATCCTTCTCAAAATTTTAAATGTCAATTTTACCCACTGTTAAAGTTTTACTAAATAGTATGAATGGACTCTTTTTTCTTTTTCGATATGATGTACTTTTTGACTTTTTTTGAAAAATTTAGAGAAGAATTTTCTTAAACTTGTAATATATGAACATATTATTATTATTTAATAATGAATAACTTCATTGAGGAATACCCTACAAGATTAAATATTTATTTTCCTATAAAATTACTTAATCTAAAATGGTTTGGTAATTTGGGGAAAGAAATTTTTTTTGAAGAAGAACGAATATTTTCCTCATGAATAAATTTTAAGTGTTTTATTTAAATTGATTTCCATCTAAGATGACACACATTAAATAGGGTTATATTTCTACAACTATTGTTACTATTATTTTATTATGTTTACTATGGAATGTTATTTAGGAAATCCTGACATGGGCCATCCCCTAGGGGCTCCTATTGTGACTATCTCAATCCTGGCTTCCATAGGCCAGGGGTTTGCGACTAGCACTAGAAAGGTGTATCCCTAAAACATGAAGGAATTTACATTAAACATGTAGAAACACACATTCCATGAACACAAAAATATCAAACCATGAAGTAAAACTGTCGTAGTAAAGTGTTTTGTGAATGTTGAGGGGTCGGAATACAAGACCAACTAAATTGTACCATATAATTGAAAATAGAAATAGCTCCTGAGATCGTCCACCAAGGATCCTACCTGAAGGGTAGGTACAACTCGTCTCCAAAACACTCCACATCAACTAGTCACCTCCATGTACCACTGGTCCTAGCTCATATAGTCTCAGCTGAGCTGCTCGTCGTCTACACAAGACACAACTAGGTGTAGATGAAGCCTGTGGAGGGGTGAATATAACAATACTTAGTAGGCACGGTGAGACACCTTAATGTCTCCCAGAGTTACACAATGTAAAAGAAAAATGCATGATATCTATAAAAAAGCACAAAAAAATGACTCATCTCAAACCAGGAATAACTTAAGTACATAAGTATAGATGATTAGTCGTAAAGCTGGGCCATCTTATTCTACAAGGATTCTGGTGCTGATCCAAACAAGACTATAGAGTGCTTATCTACACTATATTTCTAGGTGCTAATTCACATAGGATATCTATGTGTTGATCCATATAGAATTTTTATTCATTATTCAGGACCCAGACAACCACTGGATTCTCATTCATAGTTTGCTAGATTCTCGGAGGATCCACTCCTTAAGCCATCAGTTGTACATAAACTAGAAAGGATTCCCATGAAGATGTAACCCAATGATCCATCATGTCCTAATGGTTTGAACGCATCAGATGCCATGTCAATCAAAATCTTGTCAGAGATTTATAGGCATTTTAGTGTTGAGGTCCCTCCTAGATTTGAGTACGATCTGACCAAGCTAGACTCCAACATTCTCCAAACATAGGTGGACTGTTTAAAATGTACCATCTCATCCAAAGGATTCTAGCACCACAAAAAGCTCATCAAATGATCCTATGTTTTGTAATATACGGCTTTTTAAGTGGAACAGGGCCATAAAGGGTCCGAGTCCATTCTGAAATGATCGGACTGACCCGGCCTGGGCTGAACCAACATTGGTCGGGGGGCCTTGACCTTATTTGGGATACCCCACCTTGTTCGGGTTTCCCCTACCTGACTCAGTTTGGGTAACCTTGACAAGCCTCATTTCGGGTCGTCCCGACCCGGTTCGTTCTGCCCCGACTCGGTTCGGGATGACCCGACCCATTCAGGGTCGCCCAGCAAGAACAAACATGGCCATGGGAATGCCCTTCCCAAATTGGCTAGGCTGCAGCAGGCATGGATAGCTATTCCGCAGACCGTCCAGACCCAAACTTGCTGGGCTGGGCTGTGGGTGGTGCGACCACAACGGGCTGGGCCAGTTGGGTAGCGGATCGGCCTGGCCCGTCGGCTGGGCACAAGCCATGCAAGGGGTCACATAGACCCTCCCACCCAAATGGCTAAAGATTAATTCGGATCTTCAACCGGAAGCTCCATGTGCTTCTTACTCACTTTCCATGGGTCCTGTATGGTGTGGGCCCCCCTCTTCCATAGCTTCAAAGCCAAGACTTTCATCTATGGCGTGCGACGGCACACCGTCCTTCTTCCGACATGGCTAGTCGAAAGGTTGTCACCCTGTTATTCTACCACAGTGTCCTCTGACACCTCCCCCTTCTACGACCGGTGAGCATCGGCTCCCGCGTTCGACTATTGTCACTGATCGCTGTTGGATCGAATAGTAGATATAAAAGACTATTAGATGGAACAATACAAGAGGGGGGGGGGTGAATTGTAGGTTTAAAAACTTTGAGTTTTAGAAACAAAGAGATTAGTTTAAATGATCTTAAACTAATACAAATACAAACACCCACAATTGTATTGAAAGTAAAAGGTATGATGTATTGTAATACTATTGAAAAGTAAAACAATTGTATTCAAGATGAACACAATAATCAGAGTAATACAAATATGAATGATTCTACCTTAAAGCGTATAGAACCAATTGATACAATATGTAATGGAATGATTGTAATTGAAACAATTACAATTGAATATGTAAAAGAAGAAAGGAAACAATACAAATCCCTTTCTAATACAACAGCGGAAATGTAAAAGTAATACAATTCTTTTAACCCAAAGAGAAGGGTTATCCTTTCACCTAGGATAAAAGGTCTGTCTCACCAACACCCTGGTGAGCCCTCGATACGATGATCGGCACGTCTGTCTACCTATCCTCGGCAGCCCTCGATACGATGATCGGCTCGTCTGTCTGCCTATCCCCGGCAGCCATCGATACGATGATCGGCTCGTCTGTCTGCCTATCCCCGGCAGCCCTCGATTTTGCAGGTAATCGACACCTCTGTCTTTCAATTACTTGAAATCCCTCGATACGATGATCGGACGCACAAGGCTGATGAGAGAAGTCACAGTGTCTCTCTCTAAAAACTTCGTAGTTCACAGAGTCTCTTCGTTCATCAGTTATCCTCTCAGCTTCAAATGACCTCCTATTTATAGGCCTCGGGTTCCAACGGTCATATTTGCCTCCAACGGTCATATTGAAACAGAAAGCACGACATCGTTTTGATTAGTACATAACTAACTCAACGACATCGTTTTGTTAGGACAAGAGATATATAGAAATGTAAAACATGAGTATGATTCATATGCAGAGAGAGTTTTTTGACAAAGTACCAAAACAAATAATGATCATCTGAATAGCAGAGTCAGTACGATACGATTGACAGAGTCAGTACGATACGTTTGACAGAGTCAGTACGAAACATTTTGGTCGGTACGATCAACATCGTACGATACGATAAACATGATAAAAGACAATTTGTTATTTACAAACATATGATAGAATACATTTGAGATTTTCAAAATATGACAGAATATATTTGTGATTTCCAAAACATGATGTAAAAGCCAAAAGAAGACTTTTGACTTAACAATCTCCCCCTTTTTGGAAAGCACAAACACACAAAGTAAATGAAACAAGAAATACTTATCTCCCCCTGAGTTATTGAAAACTCTTCTGAATAAGAAATAGAATACAACTAACTCCCCCTTAGGTATTGACTTTCCTAAGGATTGTATTCATAGATTCTCCTTAAGAGCATTGTATTGCATTCTCCCCCTTTGTAAAACAATCTTTGCTTTGTAAATATTCTCCCCCTTTGTGATTTACAAAAAGAAAGGAGTAATTTCGAATTGTCTGAAAGAGTTAGTGAAGTAAAACAAGACAATGGATAAAAGAGAGAATTATAAGAGTTATTACAAAACAAACAAGTTTCAAAAGAAACAAATACAACAATCATTTCTCTCTTTCCTTCTCCTTCTTTATCAGCTCATGAAGCACGGCTTTCATCTTCTTGATCTCCTTCTTGTCTTCAGAAATTGATTCACCCTGAGTTTTGAGAAGCTCCTGTTGATCCGCAAAAATCTGATCCTGATTTCTGATGGTTTCCTCTTGGACTCTGATTACCTCTTCAAGGGTATCAATTCTGCTTTGCAAAGTCTTGTTATCCTTGGACAACTCAGAATTTTGTTTCTTCAGTAAAACCATTTCATCTTTGAAAGATGAAACCTTCGAAAATTCTGATTGGAAAGTATTCATCCTTTCTTGCAAATCCTTCACTGAAGGAACATCGGCTCTTTGAGAAGATAAAAGATTCAGCCTTTCAACTGTTTCTTTATCAAGCTTGTTGAAAGCAATTGCAAGATCATTTGATAACCTTCTTATATCTTCAATAGCAATCTCATGGTCATTGATTGAGCTCTCTGTTTTGTACGACCACTTAGTCATCTTATTACATGCCTTCCTATGAACAACAGAGCTTTCTGAAAGAACTTTTAAATCGGCTTCTACAGATAAGACTTTCTTCCTCAATTCTTTCACAGATCCAAACTTCTTTCTCTGATTTTCAGTAATAAAATCAATCTTTCCTTCCAGCCTCGGGAAATAAGGAATAGTTTTCTCCATTCTTCTCAAAACATGAACAATGTAATCACTCTTCTTAAGAGAGATTGTATGCTCTGAATCAGTATCATCATCGTACGATGCTAGTTGATATGATCTGCTTGATTCAACAACAGGCTGTTTCCCTTTCGCTTTTACTTTCTGCTTTCTTTCTTCTTCTACTTTATCACTGATGACAACAACTTTGTCAGAATGAGAAGATTGAGCATCTTTCTTTTCTTTAGATGACACCCTGTCCGGTGATCTTTCCTGATCGGCATGAGAAACTTGTTGAACATCTTCGCTCAGCTTTTGAAGCGATTCCTCTCTACTTTTCTTTGAACTTTGAAGATATTCTAAAAGAAAATCTCCTTCTTCCACTTCTTCCATCACTTGTTTCCCTTTTTCTTTCTCAGGCTGACTCTGTACGATGGGCTATTGATGTACTTCCACAGTTAGTTGAGCACTAGCATGTTCAACTGCTTTCAAGACTTTAGAGATATCAAAGTCCTGAGCCTTTCTTTTCAAAAGAGTCTTCTTTTTCTTTTCAGCTTGAAGGGTTTCTTCTACCCTTATCCTTTCAGCAAAGGCCTCAGCAGGATCAAGTCCAAACTTCGGATCACCCTCTTTTCTCTGTTCCTTGTCCTTTCTCCACTTTGCAACAACTTCTTTACTGTACCTCGGCTTCTTCTTCGGCTTTGAACTAGTCTGCGGATCAGACTTTCGAGTAACACCGGCCGATTTATTGTCCTTAGCTGGCATAGGTGCCGATTGATTTTCAGGCACATCAGCTTCTACATCTCTGACAAAAAGTTTTGAATTCGAATCAAAACAAACATTCAGCTTTTTCATCGTACTCTTATTAATCAAAGACGGCCACAAATCCATAGGTTCTCCTTTCAAAGGAATATTAAAGAACTTCATACTCTCAAGAATGAATTTTGTGAGGATGGCTGGATACATTATTATCTGGGATTTAATCCCTCCTTTCTTGACATTCTTGATTGTTTCAAAAATATATCCCATGAGATTTACCTTCCTCATATTCACAAGGTAGTCAAGCATAAAGACATCAGAAACTTTAAGGGTTTCTCTATCCCCTTTCCTTGGAACAAGGAAACCTTTCATCCATAAAGTGACAAACCTATTGTCCGGTGAAAGATGATAAACTTTCCTCTTTCCCTCATTAACAACAAACAAAGACTTTTCAGCATTTTCTCTATTGAAAGTACCAACTTCCTCTGGAAGTTTATGAGATGGACAGAATGCATCACCTTCTATAGAAACATTTAGAAAATGCGCCGCTTGTTTCACAGACATAGATAACTTTCTATCGTACACAGCGAAGTTAATATTCATATCCTTGTCAAAAGAAACGGTTTTGTAGAATTGACACACTTCATCAAACAGAACTGGATCTTGAATATCAGGCTTTTCCACACACAAATGTTCCCATCCTTGAAACAAAATAATCCTCTTGATTGTAGAGTCGTACGTATCAAAGAATTCTCAGGATACTAACCTTTCTCTGTGAAAGTCATTCTCTGTAAAGGTCTTTGAAGACATATCAGCGGGAGTGTTGGCAGAAGATTGAGACATAAAGATGATGCCGATTGAGAAGATCGTACGATTGATTATAGCCGGTTGAGCAGAGCTTCGCCTCAATTCCTGGACAAACGATGTGGGTTTGGGGAGGGGAGGGGGGTATTTATAGGCAAAAAAAATGACTGTTGATCTTCTACGGTCAGGATTAAAGAAAAGCAGATCAACGGTTAGAAAAAAAAATGAAAAATAATACCTGTCGAAGATCGTAAGGTGATTGCTGGTTTTGGTGACATTACGATGGAAAACAATCTCAATACTATCATCGGTCGATTAAAAAAAATGAAAGGTACGATGGAAAAGAATTTGAATACTATCATCGGTCGATTCAAAAAAAATTTGAATGGTACGATGGAAAAGAATTTCAATACCATCATCGGTCGATTCAAAAAAAAATTGAATGGTACGATGGAAAAGAATTTCAATACCATCATCGGTCGATTCAAAATTTATTGAATGATACGATGGAAAAGAATTTCAATACCATCATCGGTCGATTCAAAATTTATTGAATGATACGATGGAAAAGAATTTCAATACGATAAACAGAAAAATTGAAAAAGTCAATACGATAAACTGAAAAAATGAAATGGTCAATACGATAAACAGAAAGAAACATATATAAATAGAGTAAATATTTAAAGATCAGAAACATAAAGACATAAAGAAATGTCCTCCCCCTTTCTACGAGGAGTTTCTTACTATAAGGAGAGATTTAAAACAGGAAGTAGATATGAATGATTATTTTAATGTAATCATCCCTAGCTTCTGTTTTATAAATTCAAATCTATCGGAAGGTAAAGGTTTTGTAAAAATGTCAGCAAGTTGTTCTTGCGTTCCGATGAATTGTAAAATAATATCTCCTTTTTGTGTGTGATCCCTAAGAAAGTGATGCCTAACATCTATGTGTTTTGCACGAGAGTGATGTGCTGGGTTCTTACTAAGAGCTATGGCACTTGTATTATCACAAAGAATTTGAGTTTTGGAGAAACTCAAACCATAGTCAGTGAGTGTGTGCTGCATCCACAATACTTGAGCACAGCAACTTCCAGCTGCTACATATTCAGCTTCAGCAGTGGAGAGTGCTACCGAGTGTTGTTTCTTGCAGGACCAAGAAACCAAAGAATCTCCTAAGAAATGACATGTTCCAGATGTACTTTTTCTATCCATTCTACAACCACCAAAGTCAGCATCTGAAAAACTTTTTAAAACAAATTCATTTCCAGAAGAGTAAAAAAGTCCTAAATCCATTGTGTCTTTTAAATACCGAAAGATTCTCTTTACGGCTTTTAAGTGAGACTCTTTTGGATTAGATTGATATCTTGCACATAAGCATACAGAAAACATCAAGTCGGGTCGACTAGCTGTCAAGTATAGCAAACTCCCTATCATACCTCTAAAAATTGTTTGATCTACCGGTTTCCCAGTTTCATCAAGATCAAGAGTATTTGAGGTACCAATTGGGGTGCTAATACTTTTAGTTTTGTCAAATCCATACTTTTTGAGTAAGTCTTTAATATACTTATGTTGAGATATATAAGTTCCTTCTGGTTTTTGAGAAATTTGAAAACCTAGAAAGAATGTTAACTCACCCATCATACTCATCTCAAACTCAGATTTCATTAAATTTGCAAAAGAATCGGTTAAAGATTTCTGAGTTGATCCAAATATGATGTCATCAACATAGATTTGAACAACCAAAACATTTTTGTTTTCCATTTTGATAAAAAGAGTTGGATCAGCTGTACCTTTTCTATAATCGTTTTGTAAAAGAAATCCTGTAAGTCTATCATACCATGCTCTAGGAGCTTGTTTAAGACCATATAGAGCCTTGGTAAGTTTAAAAACATGATCAGGATGTTTTGGATCTTGAAAACCAGGAGGTTGTTCGACAAAAACTTCTTCTTGAACAAAACCATTTAAAAAAGCACATTTGACATCCATTTGAAATAGTTTGAAATTGAAATATGCTGCAAAAGCTAATAGAATACGAATAGATTCAAGTCTAGCTACAGGAGCATATGTTTCCTCATAGTCTATTCCCTCTTGTTGATTATAGCCTTTAGCAACAAGTCTTGCTTTATTCCTTACAATGATTCCATTTTCATCACACTTGTTTCTGAAAACCCATTTTACACCAATTACAGTTGTTTCTTTAGGTCTTTCAACTAAAGTCCAGACTTGATTCCTTTCAAATTCATTTAGTTCATCCTGCATTGCTTTGATCCAATCATCATCACCTAAGGCCTCACTTGGACTTTTAGGTTCAAATTGGGAAAGAAAAGCAAGATGTTCTATTTCATTTCTTAAGGAATTTCTGGTCCTTACAGGTTGATTTATATCACCAATGATGTTATCACTGGGATGATTCCTAAGAAACAATTGATTTGGGTTTTGTAAAACCTGTTCATCAACATATGGTAGAAAATCTTCTGTGGTAAATGTTTCAGGAACACTTTCTTGAACATTTTCCTTATCAGAATGTTCTTCTAATATAGGTTGATAAACATTTTTGGAAAACACATCCGAGGATGTAGGATTGGGTTGGTTGAAAACAAAAGGGTTAGTTTCATCAAATTTTACATGTACTGTTTCTTCAACAGTACAAGTGTTTTTATTGAAAACTCTATAAGCCTTAGAGGTTGTGGAATAGCCTAGAAAGATTCCTTCATCAGATTTTGGTGCAAATTTGTGTAAATTATCTTTTGTGTTCAGAATGAACACTTTGCATCCAAAAACTTTGAAGTAAGAAACTTTAGGTTTTCGGCCAGTCCATAACTCATAAGGAGTTTTATTAAGAAATGGTCTAGTTAAAACACGATTTATAGTATAACAGGCAGTACTAACAGCTTCAGCCCAAAAGTGCTTAGCAATTGAGTATTCACTCAACATGATTCGAGTCATTTCCTGAAGAATACGATTTCTTCTTTCAACAACACCATTTTGCTGAGGAGTTCTTGGTGCTGAGAAATTGTGAGTAATACCTTTCTTACTACAAAAAGTTTCAAAGTCTGAATTTTGAAATTCACCACCATGATCACTATGAATAGTTATCAATGGTAGGTTTTTCTCATTTTTAACTTGGGCTCTAAAAGTTTTGAAATATAAAAAGGCTTCAGATTTCTTTGTGAGAAAATAGACCCATGTAATTCTAGTAAAGTCACCAACTAAAACAAATACATAGTATTTTCCTCCAATGCTTCCAAATTGTGAAGGACCAAACAAATCCATATGCACAAGCTGTAATGCATTAGAAGTTGAAACTTCATTAATTGGTTTAAAGCTAGTTTTATGTTGCTTGCCATATTGACAAGGATCACAGACTTTTGAAGAATCATATCTAAGATCCGGTAGCCCTTTTACAAGTCCTTTCTTTGAGAGTTTTCTTAGGTTTCTCAAATTACAGTGTCCTAGTCTCCTATGCCATAGCCACGATTGGTCTTCTATTACACTTAAGCAAGGTAAGTTTTGGTTCCTAAGGTCTTCTAAGTTAATAGTGTAAACATTCTCTTGCCTATGGGCAGATAGAATGAATTCGTCCTTGGAATTGTGAACTAGACACTTATCATTTCTAAAATTCACAAGGTAACCTTCATCACATAATTGACTTATGCTGATGAGATTGTGCCTAAGACCTTTTACAAATAAAACATTCGAAATAAGAACTTTTCCAAGAAAAACGATATTACCTATACCAACAATCTTTCCTTGAGCATTATCTCCGAAGGTAACCTTTCCACCTTTTGTTTTGATAACCTTTTCAAAGAAATCTTTGTTTCCAGTCATATGTCGAGAACAACCACTATCCATGTACCAAATGTTCTTATTGGTACACTTCTGATTTTCCTGAAAAAGAAACAATTAGATTTTCGGAATCCAAACTTGTTTGGATCCAGAAGGGTTAGATAAAAGAATTTTAGGAATCCACATTTGTTTTGCAAAATGAGCTTTATGAAATCCTAAGGATTGAGTTTTGTTAAGAGAACAATCTCTTCTCCAATGTCCACCACATTGACACTTGGAACAGAAAATGGTTTTTTGAGGAACAAAATAGTTATTACTAAAAACAGGTTTGGAATAAGTATAACCAAGACCAGAACGATTTCTCAACGGTTTAATTTGAGAATACATCCTATCAAAGTTTTCTTTTCCATGAGTAAAGTTTGACAAACACTTTTTCAAGGATAAAATCTCTGACTTTAGTTTTAAAACCAAATTCTTGTTTTCTAAAACATTTGAATTAGAACTAGAGTTAGACTCTAAAATGTTTTTCTTTGAAATAGCAGTTTCAAGATCCTTAGAAAGTTTATCCTTTTCAGATTTGACTTTCTCAAGGGTTTTTAAAATATTTTCAAAATCAGCAGTTTTCTCATCAAGATCTTTAGAAAGATCTGATACCTCTTTAGTCAGAATAGAAATTCTAGAATTTGCTTTTTCAAATCTCTTTTTTAGTTTAGAATTTTCATTTTCAAGTAACTTAGCAAATCTAGAAACTTCTTCAAAAGAAGGTAAAGTATCATCTTCTGATGATGAGGGTTCATCATTTGAAGATTCATAATATCTATTATCAACACAATTTGCATTTAAAGAGATATTTGTAACAGCTTCAGCATTATGTACCTTAGCCATGAGACAGTGATCTTCAATTGGTAGTTTGGCTAGAAGTCCAATATTCCTTTGTCCTGACGTCTCATATTCTGAAGAATCATCTGAGGAATCACTACCACTTGCACTCCATGTATCATTTTCTTTCAAGACCTTCTTTGTCTTATAAAACTTTTTCTTGTTTCTTTCAGAGTGTTTCTCTTTTCTATCTTTCCTCTTTAGTAAAGGACAATCAGGCCTTATATGTCCTGCTTTCTTGCATTCATAACAAGTTACCTCTGAATCTTTCCTATCTTTCCTGTCTTTCTTTTTGAATCTATATTGAAAATCTTTCTTTCCCACAATCTTGTTCATCCTCCGTGCAAGATTAGCTAACTCATTATCCGAAAGATTACATTCACTTGAATCAGATACAACAACTTTCTTGGATTTAGACCTTGTAACCCTTTCAGGTGTTTTGGCTTTAGATGCAAAAGCTACACTTCCATTCCCATTCTTCTTCTTATTGAAATCAGCATCTCTCTTCATTCTTGTCTCGTGCTGTAGAAGAGTTCCAAAGAGTTCATCAAGAGTGATCTGGGAAACTTTTCTATTTTCATCAATAGCTGTTCTTTTTGACTCCCATTCATTTGGCATAATATCTATAATTTTATCAACAAGAGCTTCATCATCAAGACCTTTTTCTCCCATAGATTGTAAGCTGTTGACAATTGTCATAAACCTTTGTTGCACTTTACATACTGGCTCTCCATAAGGAAAAACAAATCCATGATACTCTGCTCGAAGCATTGCTCTCCTTGTTTCTATAACTTTGGATGTACCAAAATGAGTGACTTCTAATTTCTTCCAAATACAGTTGGCTGCTTCACATGAAGATATCTGACTATATATATTCCTGGTCATAGAGCATAATAAAGTATTGTGTACCTTGTAATTCAGTTGATATTCTTGCTTCTCTTGGTTGGTAAAAGTACTAACTTCTTTGTCATGAATTTTGTAACCCCCAGTAAGCATAATAAAATTGTCTACACCAGTATTGATGACGAAAGTCTTCATACGATCTCTCCAATACTCATAATCATTCCAATCAAAGATTGGTGGTCTAGAAGGATTCAGATTATCTATAGATCCGATATTCATACCTGCCATCTAATATAAAAACAACTTTTCCACTCCACACGTTAGTGTAGTAAGTATTCAAGATAGTAATAAGAAATAAAGCTAGTAAAACAAATCAGTGGAAAACCTCCTCTGATACCAATTGTTGGATCGAATAGTAGATATAAAAGACTATTAGATGGAACAATACAAGAGGGGGGGGGTGAATTGTAGGTTTAAAAACTTTGAGTTTTAGAAACAAAGAGATTAGTTTAAATGATCTTAAACTAATACAAATACAAACACCCACAATTGTATTGAATGTAAAAGGTATGATGTATTCTAATACTATTGAAAAGTAAAACAATTGTATTCAAGATGAACACAATAATCAGAGTAATACAAATATGAATGATTCTACCTTAAAGCGTATAGAACCAATTGATACAATATGTAATGGAATGATTGTAATTGAAACAATTACAATTGAATATGTAAAAGAAGAAAGGAAACAATACAAATCCCTTTCTAATACAACAACGGAAATGTAAAAGTAATACAATTCTTTTAACCCAAAGAGAAGGGTTATCCTTTCACCTAGGATAAAAGGTCTGTCTCACCAACACCCTGGTGAGCCCTCGATACGATGATCGGCACGTCTGTCTGCCTATCCTCGGCAGCCCTCGATACGATGATCGGCTCGTCTGTCTGCCTATCCCCGGCAGCCCTCGATACGATGATCGGCTCGTCTATCTGCCTATCCCCGGCAGCCCTCGATTTTGCAGGTAATCGGCACCTCTGTCTTTCAATTACTTGAAAGCCCTCGATACGATGATCGGACGCACAAGGCTGATGAGAGAAGTCACAGTGTCTCTCTCTAAAAACTTCGTAGTTCACAGAGTCTCTTCGTTCATCAGTTATCCTCTCAGCTTCAAATGACCTCCTATTTATAGGCCTCGGGTTCCAACGGTCATATTTGCCTCCAACGGTCATATTGAAACAGAAAGCACGACATCGTTTTGATTAGTACATAACTAACTCAACGACATCGTTTTGTTAGGACAAGAGATATATAGAAATGTAAAACATGAGTATGATTCATATGCAGAGAGAGTTTTTTGACAAAGTACCAAAACAAATAATGATCATCTGAATAGCAGAGTCAGTACGATACGATTGACAGAGTCAGTACGATACGTTTGACAGAGTCAGTACGAAACATTTTGGTCGGTACGATCAACATCGTACGATACGATAAACATGATAAAAGACAATTTGTTATTTACAAACATATGATAGAATACATTTGAGATTTTCAAAATATGACAGAATATATTTGTGATTTCCAAAACATGATGTAAAAGCCAAAAGAAGACTTTTGACTTAACAATCGCTGGCACCGCAGCACCAGCACCACACCAGGGTGTCTTCCGTAGACCACCGGGTGAGCTTTAATGGTCTATTACCCCTTCCAAAAGAGCCTACGAGACTCCCAGTATGTAGCCAATGGAACGCGACCACAAGGTTAATCTTTCAATTGTGTTGTCCAATTTCCCACAAAAATTGAAACAACAATAAAAGTGGTGGAGGTTTAAGGCATTTTTTGTTTGTCCCGCTCCCTGCGTGCTAGCATCATTAAAAGGGTGAGATTATTTCATGTTCAAAATCATTGAATTAACCAAGACAAACCCCCTTCCTCTTGAACCAATGGATGATGTCATGGTAATGGAGGGAGAAGATTCCTCGTTCCTTGAAGTAGCAGGAGTTCATAAATCCCAGATCGTTTCCCCCACCGACATCATTCAAGACTCTGTTCTATGTTGGTGGAAGACACCATGATACATTTTCTGAGTTTCATCACATCCAACATAAAAACCCGAGCCCATGAATTTTTTAAATAAACGAGGAAACCAACCATGCATCCTAACATTAAATAGGTTCATTTATTAATCGCATTTAATGTTCAAATTTTAACGTTATGCAACCGAATGGTCATGCCCTTGAATGATCTATTTATCTCTGTAGTAACGCCACATCGTTCAATGTTACAAAACATTAAATAAAATAACTTGTTGTGTTTATTATTATTATTTGGGTAATGTTAAAAATTAACTTTTCCATCTGACTTCTTCCGAACTATATTAAGCTTCACATAAGAGAATCTCGGTGTTGCGAGTCCAACGGTACCCTCATATTTCAATTTTTAGCTTTACTTCAAATGATAGAAAACACCACCCACACGTGTACTGAACGTACCTTAAAGAAGGTTCACAATTATTTTTTGGGTACACTGGGCCTCAGAATCACTTGCTGTTAATTTTTTAAGACTCATAATAACCCAAAATAATTTAATATATATATATATATATATTTATGATTCTGGTGTCTTTACATTCTCCCCACCATATGGATTTTTGTTCCTGAAAGATAAAACAAAACTAGGGAAACAATGGGGGTAATGAGCACATATCTATGCCTCCCACTCTCATGTGATATCTTAGATATTCTCATATTGCCAATGAACTCACACCAGAGGAATCGACTGCCCACAAAAGGCTCACTCCTGTCCATACTCTATATTCACCGGGAACTCCGCAAACATCACCCCATCATCAATGTCTAGCTCACCCTATTTGATAATGCATGATGGATCATGCGTGTACCTCCTCATCTATGACACATAGAAAACATTATGCACCTGGTGCATTTATGGGGGATGATCTATATAGTATTCCACCTCACATACTCTGATGAGGAACTGGATTGGTTCGATGAACATTATAGATAGTTTTCTACCACAGATACACCTCTATAATCTTTTAGGGTGAGACCCATAGGAAGACATAGTCTCCCTCAACAATCTTTAAGGGTCTTTGTCGCCTATCATCATAAGACTTATACCAGCTTTGTAAAGTATTCATCCTCTCCTTGATTATCTTCATCTTATCTATGGTAGCCTTCACTAACTATGGATCCATATGTTCTAACTCCCCAAGGTCTACCCAGCATAGTGGTGTTTTGCAGGTTAACCCATACATGTCCTCAAACGGAGCCACGAAGATAGTGGAGTGGTAACTATTTTTGTAAGTGAACTCCACCAGTGGCAGGTGGTCCTCCCAACTACAACAAAAATCAAGGACACAAGCCCAAAGCCTATCCTCGAGTTCCTGAATAGTCTGCTCCATTTGACAATTTTTCTTAGGATGAATGTATGAGGTCATGCATTGCTGAGTTTTGAATTCCTCCTATAATACCTTCCACATGCAAGATGTAAAATGAGCGTCACAGCCTGAGATAATCATTGATGTCACCCTATGAATCCAAAAAATATCCTTTAAATAGTGGTGCCTCTTGTTCTCCACTGATCCCTGGTGTTGGATTGGTGGGAAGTGGGCCATCTTGGGGAGTCATTCAATGATCACCAGATGGAATCGTGGCACTTTCCTTCACTTGCTGACAAGTGATCCATTGAGAAACAAACTCTTCCACTGATTTCATCATCCATGGCCACTAGTTCTGATGCCATAAGTCCTAGTAGATCTTTAACACACCATGATGTACCACCAATGTGGAAGTATAGAACTATCTCAACGCCACCTCCAGAAGCAGCACTGGTACCATAGTGCATCCTATGAAGAAAATGACATGCTCCCCACCTTCTGAAAATCTATCAAGAGATTTTCCGAAGGATATTAGAGTATGTTGGGACAAGAAGTCTACATCCCCAAGTTGTGCGTCCCTCACTCGATAAAGGAGTTGGGGAGAAACTGCCATAGACTTGATGAAAGTAGCTCTATATATATCTATAAAAGATACCTGCAATGCAGCTAACTACTCTATCACCTCCCTCAACTACTGTAAGCCAGACCTCCTACTGAGTAGGTCTGCTACTACATGTCCTTTATTAAAAGTGTAGACTATATTAATTTTGTAGAACTGAAAGAACTCTAGAAATCAACACTCTCTTAGGATTAGTTTCTTTAGTGAGAGGATATACCTGAGACTCTTGTGGTCAGAGTAAATAGTAAACTAGTCACCCTTCTAGTAGTCCCACCACATCGTAAGCACAAAGATCACCGCTACTAACTCCATGTCATGGGTATCATAGTTATTCTCATGCTTGATCAGATTCCATGGGTCATAGGAGATCACTACTCCCTCCTGAATCAGGGAACAACTATTTCTAGTCACTGATGTACCATAGTAGATTACATACCAAACACCCTCTTTTGGTAGCCTCAAGATGGGGGCACTCATTAGCCTATGCCTAAGCTTCTAAAAACTCAGTTGGAATTTTTCTATCCTTACAATGGGTTATCCCTTCTTTTTTAACGCTGAAAAGGGTGTTGAAACTCTGTAAAAGTCAAGTATGAATATCTGGTAGTATATATCCAATATCAAAAATCTCCACACCACATTCACACTCTTGGGGGGATCCTAAGAAAGCACTACCTCTATCTTTGGTAGATCCACTGCAACTCCAGAATTTGAGATAATGTGCCCCATGAAGTTGACTTGATAATTCTATAACTGGCACTTCGAGATACTTCCATACTAGTGGTGCTCTGAGAGTGTTTTGAGAACTATCTGTAGGTGAATGGTGTGCCCCTCCTCTGATGCTGATATATCAATATGTTGTCAATGAAGACCACCATGAAGCAATCAAGGTAAGGCTGAATATCCTTTTCATGATCCCCATTAACACTGCCAAAATTTTGGTTACACTGAAGGGCCTCACCATGGACACATAATGTCTATACCGATATCTGAAGTCTATCTTCGGTAAATCCTCATCTCGTACCCTGAGCTTTTGATATCCTAATCTGAGGATATCAACAAAAACCATCGAGCTTGCTTTATTTGGTCGAAGAGATCATCAATCATCGGGATTTGATAATTTTTCTTCATGTTTATCGGGTTACTATTCAGATAATCCACACAAAACCTCATAATCCCATCCACCATCTTGGCGACCAAAATCGGGGATGACCTTGGGGGAAAACTATGCCTTCTGTACCCCTTCCACTACAAGTCCTCCAACTACACATACAACTCATGAAGCTCCGAAGGAGCCATCCGATATGCTGGTGTACATATCAGTGTTGTCTCGGGGTACAGGTCGATGTAGAAGTATACCTATCAGTGACTAGGAAGTCCTATAACTTCATATAGAAACACATCAGCATAACGGTCCCCCACTACAAGATAACTCAGACAACTCAAGTCAAATGCCTTGTGGGTAACGCTATCCAACAAATGTGTGATCGTCTGCACCCTCGTATGAGAAAGTTCATCCTTTGATTCAAACCTTCCCTTCTAGCTGGTGAAGGAAATCCTGATCCCATCCACATGGACACACCTCACATTACTCATAAAAGAATCGATCTGAGAATGGACCATGGATAGCTAGTAAGTACCCATGATCACGTTGTAAAGACTTCACGTTACTACTAGGATATCCTAGTCGAAGCTCTCTCCTCCATGTGTGAGTACACACTGTCTACACTAGTGTGTAATCATCAAATCTTCTCCTGTAGTTGTCCGTAATTGTATGGATGAAGCCAACGACTCTGTCAGAATCTCTAAGCTCTGAATGAGTATCGTGGCTATGAATGAGGGACTAGAACATGTTTCCAGAACAACTATAACTATGGTGGAAGAAACACAGATCATACCTATATTCATATTTGGAGAACAGTGGTCATAGGCCCCAGCTGCCTGAAGTGGAGCTCACCCATGTCCACCAAATCCTTGTGGTCGAGGTGGACCACCTGGGGTGGTGGTGGTAGAACCACAAACCATCATCCACCACCTACTTCATGACTAGATCCTATACAGCATCCACCACCATGTGAAACTCCTCGCTCAATCCTTGGTATTTTCCTCGGCAGTCCCTCTATCATCTACTGGTCATCTATATGGGGATTCGGACAGTCGCAAGCCATGTGTCCAAGTCCCCTACAAGAGTAACATGATTTAGTCCTCATAAGACATCCTCTAGCTTGTGAGATTTTCACCTCCGACCTAGAACCCTAGGGTTGTCCACAAGAAGGTCATGCCTACATGGACGTATGCGTCATTTTTTTATTGCCTTCTATAGACGAATCAGCTACCTATCTTCCGGTGGTGTCTACCACCGTTAGTGTCTTATCCTCTAAGAAGATCTCCACCAATAATGCTCTCTCAGGCACTCCATCATACATAAGGATATTGTTTGATATCATTGATTCATTGATCTCCATCCAGAGACACTGATCAAAGGTCTATTTCTTAAAAGAATGGGTCACATACCATGTCAGTGGAGTAGCGAGATTGGTCAATGAATCTCATAGAGTACTAGGCCACTGATAGGCTTCCCTACTATAAGTACAACATCTTCTTAAATACGCACTGAGCATAAATTCACTGGTATTAAATCTGTCCTAAAGAGGGTCTCAAAGTCCAACTAGGAGAGTTTCTCCTCCTCATTCATCAAGAGCATCAAAATCCACCACCTCCCAGTCGTTCCCTAGAATATGCTAGCATCTAGGAATGCCATCTGATCTTATGGTGTCTCTACTAAACAAAAAATTTGTTCTAGAGCCTCCATCTAGTCTTGAACAGCCTAGGATTACAAAACCATAGATGGTTTGTCAAACAGACATCTGGTAAGGATGTTATGGCCTTTTAAGTGAAACTGGGGCATAAAGGGTTCGGGTCCGACCCAGGTCCACCCAAGCCTGGCCTGAACTGGCTGGGTCTTGGACCATGTCATCTTGAATCTACTGGGTCATGGTGAGATCATCCTACTAGGTTGTAGACTATCCTAGACTGAAATGGTAGGGCTGGGCCATGGTGGGATAGGCCTGCTGGGCAACATACCAGCCTGACCCGCTGGGTGGGCATGACCCGCATGAGTGGTCGCGAAGCCCCTCCTTCCCAAACAGCCTATGATTTTTTCAGCTCTTCAACTAGTGGAACCACATGGTGCTGCCTCGCTGTCTATAGGACCCACAAGGTGTGGGTCCCCCTCTTTCGTGGCTTTGAACCATCAGCCTCCATCTGTGGTGCATGATCGCGTGACAACCATCCACCAACACGGATGGCCGAAAGTCGGTCACCACTACTGGTCGGCCATAGTGTCATGTAGAACAACCCCCTTATGCAGCTAGTGAGCGCCGGCTACCACCATTGCCCTCTGGCACCGCCGCATTAGTATTATTCCAGCAGGTGTTTTGTGGGCCACCGGGTGATCTATGGTGGTCAAATTTTCCTTCTGAAAGCACCTACAGTCCTCCCGGGATGCTGCCAACTATGCGTGACCCTGGGATCATATTACCGTACTATTTTCCAGTTTCCCATGAATAAGGCCACAAATATAAAAGGGGTGGAGGTTTCGGGCCTTTTTCATTTGGCATGCACTTTCTACATTAGCATCATGACAAGGGTGGCATTAATTCATCTTCAAAATCTTAGAATTAATAAAGACCAAATCCCCAACATCATGAACTATTTGATGATGTCACTTTCATGGAAGGAGATGTGTCATCATTCATTGATGTCACTAACATTATTTCCTCCTAGATCATTTTTCCCAATGATGTCACTCAAGCATTCATTCATCATTGTTGGAAGACATTGTAGTACTTTGTCAGAGGTTCCTCACTTCCATATTAAAAACCCAAGCTCGAGCTCCATTTAAATAGATGAGGGAACCATCAGTGTTGCATAACATTAATGTAGTTTTTTATAAATCCCATTATATGTTCCAAAATCAATGTTATGCATCCCAAGGGTCATGATCTTGAATGACCCATTTAAATCTATTGTCCTGCTAAGTCACTCAATGGTTAAAAAAAGAAATAAAATAACTTGTTGATTTTATTATTATTTTTTATGTAAAGAAAAAATTTACTTTTCCATCCAAATTTTTGTGAAAAAATATTAGCTTCCCTTAAGTAAATCACGGCACTACGACTCCAATGGTGCACCCATATTTCAATTTCAAGCATCGGTTTGAATTTTAGAAAATTCTACCCATAGTTTTACAAAAGCTACAATAAAAAAGATCAAAATTCCTTTTCGGGCACTCCGGGCCTTGGAATCACGTGCCGTCAATTTTCACAGACTCATGATAACTCCATGTAGCATTAAAAAAATTATATGGAATTTAGAGGTCTTTCAAAATCCATTTGTTTTATATCAATTACGAGGTAATGATGTTTATGAACCCCATATGATTTCATGGGTTATTCTATGGTAATGTTTTAATGTTTTTGTGGCATACGTCAGAATGGTTTCATTATGAGATAGATGGGAAATATTTATCCCACAAATGAATTGGGTAATGATTTATATCTCATGATAAAGACACAAATGGAATGGAAAAAAGTATAGTTATTTAATACATGGCTGGAACAAGGAGTGAACTCAGTTTTATAATATACTTTGTTTTTATAATGGTCTCGGTAATGAGCCTTAACTAATATGAAATGATATTCAATACTTATGTGTTAAATCCATGACATTTCATGTCTTATGTTATGACTATTGGGATTAAATTTCACTTTTAGGATTTGTCACATGAAATGATATTATTATATTTTATATACAAGGTAAGATTTTCAAATGTTATGTTCTTATGATTATCAAATGAATGATATTTCCCTTGTTTACCATTTTTGAGAACTAAGGCTCAAACATTAATATTTTTAATTTCCATAGGTCATGAAAAAGGGTATTAAGTTAGATATGTTAAAAAAAGATTCTTGTTATGAATAAAAAAAAGGGAAATAGTGTGGATGTTTTATGAACGAGTTGTTTAGATTTCCCAATTTTTAGAGACACTAAACCTATACGGTCCTCACATGGTTTTGTTATGTTATTTAATAATTAATCTTCAATGTTAATTTAATATATATATATATATATAATGGTTCATTATACATAACCTTAGGATATAAATCAATTTAAAGGGTGATAAGAAGGCCAAATAAGGGAAAATAAGTAAAACAATTTACATGTGAATTTGAGAAATGTCAATAAGAACATGATGAATTTTATAAATCAATGAAAAAGATGAATATGGTAAAAATAATAACATGAATTATAAAATTAAAATTTTTCTACCACATTATGATTTACATTTGTAAGAATGTCACTAAGGTTCACCCCCAAGGTGTTATAATAATTACTAAGGTTATTCGCCAATTTATAGTAAAACTTTTCTTCTCAAGTGATTAATTTATCTATCAAATGCATTAGAGTGTTGTTAGGGGGCACACATAATTTGTATCTATTTTCCTGTGATACCCATACATCATAATAAAACATTTTATATATAACTCAGAGAGAATAAAATAAATGGTTTTCATATCAAAATCATGGAATTTTTAAAAAGTGCATTAAAACATGATCTTTATGTTATTTATAACCTGTTGATAGGGAATGAATGATTTATTTATGTAAATTACAAAATAAAATAAATAATTTTTATGTCTTGTTGAATACCACTAGATATTGATGTGGTTTGGTTATTCATATAAATAATATAAAATAATATCTTGAGAAAAAGAGATAGATTTTGAGACGAAAATTCTTCAGCATAACATGTATAAATCATAGTTTTATAAAACATTAATAATATTGGGTATTGGGGTCAAACCCTTCTTAAATGACTCCTCATAAAACATAGGGAAATAAATAATGGAAATAAGTACATTTTATGGATATTTTAAAGACATAACACATAAAATTATACATGAAATGTAAAGAGATGTTAGGAATTCCCAATCCTTGAAGAGTAACTTCTAAAACACTATGATCGGGACATTGAGGGATTGTGGTAACATTAAGAGGAATCCTTGGGAGGACCCATTGGGAGGTAGAAATATAATAAATTCATTGAAGATGAATTTTGAATGAAGATGAATTTTGAATGAAGATAAACTAAGGAATGGCTTGGTATTTGTAGTAAAATATAGGGAGTTTTTTTATTAATTTCTGAGGACACCTCGTCTGTGGTATTTGCAAAACTATGGGCTTAACCATGGTATTTTCCCTTGTTTTTGGCATCTCGGGACACCACATATAATATGTTAACTCACATGAGTTGAACATAATTTTAAATTAAATATTGTATCATTATAATTTCAAAAAACACAAAAAAAATAAACAAAATTGTATTTCTACTATTCAGAGAAAAACATAATATTTTATATAAATCTCATAAATTCACACAGACCTAATATTAATGTTCTCTATTAAAAAATTAAATCAATTTTATTATAATAATTTATTATATATTATAAATTTAATATTTATGTAAAATCACAATTTAGTCAAAAGAATACCAATACATAACTATTAATGTCCAAAACAGTTATTTACGTATACATGATTATCAAATTACCATTAAATATTCATATATTATATTGATACTTCCTTAAGATGTATTACTATTCCATTTTTTATATTACTATTCATAAAGGTAATATAACCATTAATACATTAATATTCACTATAAATTAATTTGATCTTATTAGACCCTAAATTTCTTATTGATCACAATCGTATATGTCTGATTTTGGATAATATTTTCATAGTATAAAATATATAATCTATAAAAAATAATTTAAAATACACATTTTTCAATATTAATCTGTAAAATGATGCTTCATATAAATATACTAGAAATACATCCTAGAATAATTTTGACATTTGAAATTCAAAATTAATATTTATTTTAACACAACAATAATTTTATTTACACAAATGGAGTACACAATGTAACTATGGCCTCATTAAATAACCCCTTATTACACCCACATATGTTCTATGGGTAAGGTGTGCAATAGTGATCAAATCATGGAGCAGCTCAGACAAAATTGTTTGAGTGGTGATTTATATCAACTTGAAATTCTCTTGTAAGAAATTTCATTTAAGCTTATCTTGTTTTATCTGGGATTGGGTTTAGTCTATAGAAAAGCCCAATGTTTCTACATACTTCCTAATATCGCAAAAATGGGCTTTGTAAAGTCAATTTCTAATAGATGAGGCCATCAACTATTCATTCTACATTATCTATAAATTATCATTTCTATTTATAAATAATAATTATAATGTCCAAATTTATTATTGATTGCAATGGTAATATTAACCAAAGATCAAATAAAGATCAAAACCCTATGGTCTCATTTCATTTATACTTATATATTTTAATTGGTTATGGCGATGTAATATATTAATTTTTAGGAAACAAAATATTATTCAAAAGTTCATGTCATTACATTCTTCCACCCTTATGATGTTTGGTCCTCAAAATTTCCATTCATACCCTGAAATTATAAAATATGTGGGTACATATACCTCATAGTCTCCTCTGGATACCACGTGACTTCTTCATATTTGTGCTTCCTCCACAAAACCTAAATAAGCTGGGTAATCTTATTGTGTATAAAATTTTCTATTTGATGCATGATATCCACCAACTACTCCTTATAAGAGAGGTTATGTTCTAGTTATACCACCTCAAAATTCAATAAATGAGAATGGTCATGTATGTACTTTGTCAAGAGAGATATGAGGAAAACATCATGAACTTGTGCTAGATTTAGAGGAAGTGAAAGTTTATAAGGCATTTCTCTTACTCTGTCAAGGTTTTTATAGGGGCCAATGTACCTAGGCTTGAGCATCCCTTTCTTCCCAAACCTCATAACCAAATTTCAAGGTGAAATTCAAAGAAAGAAATTCTCACCAACTTCAAAATTGAAGTCCCTTTGATGATTTTAGTGGAATGTTTCTACCAAATATGAGTAGCATTTATGTGTTGTTGGATGGGATGCACCTTTTTTTCTCTATCAGAATATCAGGCCCAAATAGCTTTCTTTTATTATATTCATCCAAACAAGTAAATGTTTTATATTTCTTTCCATATAGAACATCATAGAGTGAGTTTGAATTCTCTAAATGAATATGTTGTTGTATGTTCACTCAACTAATGGAATATGTTGATCCCATCCACCATTAAATTTCATTTAACATATTATCAACATGACATTTAGTGACTAAATAGTCAATTTAGATTGGTCATCAGTTTGGGGATGATTGGCCACTCTGAAATTATATTCGGTACCAAGATCATGTTGAAGACTTCATGAGGATTTGGATGTTAACCATGGGTCACGATCAAATATGATGGATAGTGTTACCCTATAAATCATTACCAATTATCTCACATAAATCATGGAATGTTGATCAAGAGAGAAATCTATCCAAATAGTGAAAAATGGGGAGTCATGGTGAGATGGTCCACTATAACCCATATTGAATTATTTACCTTTGATTTTTTCAGGAGACAAGTGAAAAAGTACATAGTGATATTATCCCACTTCTATGATGGTATGGGTGGTGGTAGTAATACAACTTTTGGAAGTTGTCTCTCTTCATTCACTTACTGACACACGAGAAACCTTATAGTATATTCATATTTCTTCCATTTCATATTATCCTAGCAAAAATGATCATAAAGTTCATTTTAAATTTTAGTGATTTTAAGATGTATATAGATACTGGATCTATGAGATTCATCCCTTATCTTTTTCTTTATTTCCAGAGTATATAGAACACACGGCCATATACAAAATTTTAGTACACGTTATTGACCAATATTTTTTCCATGAAACTTCCCATCATTCACAAACTCAAACTTCTTAGATTATAAAGGAATTCAATTTATATCATTTATGATATTCTCTTGTAATGATGGTTAATAAATCATTTGGGGTAGGGTTGATGATTCTCTTCCCTTAAAATTTCAATATCTAGTTCTACTGGGTCTCATCACTATGAGAATAACTGGTTCATTCCAACTTAATGCATTAGTGACATTGATTTCTCTTTTAGGGAAGTAATGAATTAAATAGTCATAGTATTTAAGAAGTTACAACTATCTCTTTAGTCTCATGTTCAATTCCTTTTTTGTGAAAATATAATTCAAACCTTTATGGTCTGTGTATATATCACAATTCACCCCATAAAGATAGAGCCTTCATATATTTAGAGTAAAAGCATCCAAAACCATCTCAAGATCACGCGTAGGATAGTTCTACTCATGAGGATTCAAATATTGAGATGCATAAGAAATTAATTTTTTATTTTTCTTGATGATGAACCCATGTCTTTTTAGAGATTAATCATGAAAAATAATGAATCCTAATCCAATTGAGGGAAGATTTAACATGGGTGAAATAACCAATCTCTTCTTTAGCTATTGGAAACATTCATCACACTCTTTTCTATATCTAAACTTGTCCCATTTTCATGTTACCATGGTTAGTGGATTAAAAATTCATGAAATGCATTTCACAGACCTCCAATAATATCCTTTTAAAATAAGGAAACTATGAATCTCACATAATGTTATAGGATGATGCCACTCTTGTATAACCTTTTTCTTTTCATGGTCAATTGAGATTCCATCATTGCATTCAATGTTCTACCAGAAAGAAACTTTTTGTGACCAAAATTCACATTTTTTGAACTTTCCAAAAGCATCTCCTTTCATATTGTTTGCAAAATAAACCATATAATATCCTCGTACTCCTCACATATTTTGTAATATATCAAAAATATATTCAATAAAAATTTCCACATTGTTATCAATGTAGTACCTAAAGATTCTATTAATCGAATCCATAGAAATTGAAGGCGCATTATCCAAACGTAGTGTTTGGTATAATTTGTCTTGAACAATCAATTATAATAAATCATATGTAATAACCGTGAAATATTACTTGGGAAGACATATTTATAATTTAATCAATTCATCACTACATATTAAAACCATTTTCTATATTAGGGTAACATTTGAAAATGTGTAGTAACGAACCTTTTAATTAGTTCGTTGATTTTTTTTCACAACCATTTGTCCAGATAAACATGAATCCCTTCAGTGTAATCCCAATGAGTTGATTTCATTGTCATTATAGATTATAAAAAACATAAAATAATGTCCATAAAAAATAGGAATACATCGGATCTCATTCACAATGTTTGGTCAGGGAAAATGTGAAATTAAACTACTCTATAAAGGATTGACTTGTATGCCCCCTCTTGAGATCATATTACCAAAATATTGACCTTTGTAGCCAGATTTCAGAAATTTTAATTTGTAAAAATAACATATCATTCTTCAGGGTCCTTAAAAATATATTCATGGGGTATATATGTTATTCATTTTTCATTTAATATATAAAAATATCATATATAATGACCACCAGAAAGTGAAAATAGTTATCTCTAAAATCTATATTCATTAAATTCGTGATGATAGATGTGGAATTTGTGAGATATAATGGAATAAATATATACTAATTGAGGACATATAATGTATGTAATATTGTATTTGGAATATTATTTTCCCTGGCCCTTAATTGATGAAATCTAAAATGATGATAAATCTTATAAATGTGTTGGGATATGTCCACTTGATCAACTAATTATTTAATTTGATGTTAGTGCTACTTTTCCTCAATTTTGATATTGTTTAGTTCAAAATAATCAATTTATATTCCCATCTTTCCATAATTATTCAAAAAAATGAATATGTACTCTATTAGGTGACAAACTATTATGAATAAATCCATTGTAAATAATATACTATTTTTTGTTATGATGTCCCCAAAAATCAATCTACATGATTATATATAGATTATATAAAATATGTGTATCACAAAATATGAATTATATTTTTAAGACTACTAAATTATTAATTTTAAGAGTATGAAACTATTTTACAAAAACATGTACAAACTCCCTCCAAAGAGAAATATATTTGATATTGTGTTCCTCTCATACCATTCAAGATAAATAACACCTTTGAATATGAACCAATAACTAAAACTTTATATGATATTCATAATAAGATCATAATTATTGTAACAATAATTGATTATCATAGGTTTTTTTGGAGTAAAAAATGAGTCCTCATTTCCAAGGAAATTGATGTGGGATTTATATAGAGAAATAAAATTATTTCCGATGATAACATAAAATTCATCTATAGAGAGAATAATAATATTTTTAGCGCATCACATTACATTAAATATAAACTAAGGAATAATCATATACATGGAATTTGATCATTGTACCATTATAAATTTTCATTACTAATTCATTAAAAAATTCATGGAGTGGAATTTGGATACCATTATAAAATTCATTACATATATAATAGTTGGTCTATATGAAGTACAATAAGTAATTAGATGTTCTATAGTAGGTGGTATGTTTATCTTTCACCGAACCATCATTATTAATGTAATCATAATTAATGACTCATTTGAATTTTTTTTATCTCTTAGATTGAGAGTTTTCTATTATAAATATGCATCATTACCCATAATATTTCCACACAAGTAATCATAGTTCCCATAAACCTTATTGTAGATTTTATAGAATGTTTTCAGTGTATTCGGTGGATATTTTTCTCTATTAACATTAATTATCTATATTTATTAAATCACATTAGATTTTAGTCACTATAAATGCTTTATTTCCACATTTAGAATAGTTACATGTAACCTTATGGAATGTTCCATTTAATTTCTTTCCACACATTGATCATAAAAGAAATAGATTATTCTTATCCCCAATAGTTTAAGTGTTTCCATTAGGGTCTTTCGTTATATTCTTAAATAAACCACGAAATTGATGTGTAAATCCATTCTCCATATATATTTTGATGGCATATAAAATTATTTATTAATAGATACTAAACTCAATTTTTATAATAGCTTTGAATACATGGTTTTATGATACTGAATAATTCATCAACCTTATGTTAAAGCATGATGATAATACTCATAGCATTCATCATAGGTCTTGTAAAATTTTCTTCATAAGTACCTTCAGATTCAACATCCATTGAGTTTAGATCAAGGATTTCCTACTCAATTTTAATATAGAGAATATGTTGAATGTTATTATTGAACAATACTTTCTTAGCTCATCTAACTCTATGGATTAAATGTCTTCTAATTTCATAAAAAAGTTTATATGTGTCTACCATTGATCAATATATCCATTCAAATGATAAAAATAATTATTGTTATTCATGCTATAAACACTGAATAATAGAAAATATATTTTCAACAATAATGATCATTTTTTATCAATATTTGGATCACTTTAACCACTAAAAGAAGTTGTGAATCTCTTCATGAAAGAGTCAAGATAATTTTATTCCCTCTGTTTCTGGTTTTTATGTTCACAATGATTTACATAATGAGGTTGTTATTAAAGAATTAAAATTTTATTTTTAATTGGATACCCAATTACGAGTTTTATAATATTATTATTATATATTGTACAAGGGTAAAATTTATCATGATTAAGTTGGGTTTCATTCAATGATGAAATCTAAAACAAACTGTGTGAAAATAATTATCATTGTGAAAAACCACATAATCCTTAAATATAATTTATTGTATATATAATCATGAAACATTACTATCAATATATGAAACCTTAGGTTTACTTAAGTTGATTAATTATTATCACTAAAATAATTCCTTTATTGTTATATTAAAACATTTTCAAAACAACATCACCTACGGGTGTCAAACCATGTGTGAAATAAGGAATATTCTATTATAAAGGTGGAGATTGAGTAAAATCCAAATTTCCTCTTTTTAGAGTTATTACTCTATTGTAAAATAATTCCCAGGGTTTATCCACAAATAGTTTCAAGACATGTATTTAATTTAATGTATAAAAATCTCTATATCCTTCACCATAATTCCATGAAATTCTCCTACACTTTTAATTTTCCTTAGGGTTCTCACTAACATTTTATCATCATAAATTTCAAAGGATAACTAAACAAATAAATGAGAATAACACTAGAAAACTATTCCTTTCCAAAATATATATTTCATATTATTAGGTGAATGTTTTTTAATAACATGATAGTCGATGATATATTCATATAGTATTATCTTCATTAGAAACATGGATATATAAAAAACTTGTTCATATGTGAACCAAATAATCTATGAATAAATTATTCTTAATTATCACCCTTTATTGAAATAATATAAATTATATATTTCTTCATTACATGGGGAAGTAATACTTAAGATATCATGTGATCAGATACTCTATAATGGTGAATAGGGGAGACAAAAACATAAAAAGAAAAAACTATTTGAGAAAAAGAAAATAAAATATTAAAAAAATACATAGAATAACATTAATCATATTTAGTGGTCATTGTTTAAATAATTTTAGTTAATAAGACATTATTCAAAAAAAATCTAACAATATAGGCCAAGAGATAATAATATTAGTAAATGAAATTAGTTTTTTGAGTTCCCTTAATTAAGGACAAATATTTCCTAATTATTCAATGATAATTTAGCCGAATATCAAAGTTGAATAGGTTTAGCCACAAAAAATCATATTGGTATTTAATCATTTTGAATACTATTATAGTGGAACAATTCCTTTAATTGATTTCTTTCACTGCCCAACCTAAGACTATTTATCTCATTAGATATAAACCATTTGCCCATGAATTTGAGGGATATATTAATCCAAGCCCACCTATCCCATAATGATATGCATAAATATGTATGATACATGTTTATAAAACATTAATCATATCAAAACTCATGAAAAAGAAACATGTTTCCTAAAAAAGTCTTCATAGTATAACCAATGGAAAATAAATAAGTTCCATAACGATTTTATCATTCTATAGTCCATTTAATCGAAAAGAGTTTAATCAACATCTTATCAATATAATCACAGTCCTCCAAGAGAAAAGAAATGGATTTAATTGTTTAATAATATTCATAGGAAAGGATATTAAACAACATAGTATTTCATCATAGATGAATAATTCCATTAAAAGATAACTTAGAAGATATCATAAGGACAAACACTTTTCACGTCAAAATAAATAAATTTAAATCTAAAATTTTTAAAAATATTAAACATAAAAATATCTCTTAAAATAGATTTTAAAACATGTAAGCGATGAATTAAATCATTTAATAGTCATAACAGGTGAATAAATTGTTTTTTCCAAACATGTTAAAATAATGTTACCTTTCCCATTTTCAATAAAAAGTACGAAGATCATCATTTAGGAAAGAGAAAACTTGATTTCATTTAATCCATTTATTAATGATTAATTCATTGGTATAAATTAATTTAAATAATTGTTGAAGAATATTACATATATTAGAAAACAAGGATATTGAAGGAAACTTATTTCTGACTAAATATATAAATAAATCATGTTCTCTATAAAAACATACTCCGAGTCACTTGATTACATAAATAGATGAAAATTGGATGAAAATTTTTTATCTATAAATAAGTAGCGTATAATAATTTTTATCAGTTTCATGAAATATATATATTATGATTTCATTATTGTAAGTATAATAAAAAAATCTAGATAAAATAAGATTGTATCTAAAATCCAATACCACTTAGGTATCATACAAGTCACAAGCCCTTTGAAATAAGGAACCAATTATAAATTTATATATTTTTAATAATACCATTATTTTCATGAGAATCATCATAAAATATAATTATTTAAATAATATATAGAAGATTAATGACACATGTGGTGAATATGGCATTTGTTTTTCAAAAATAAATGTGAGATGAAAGTTGCATACCTAACACCTCTACATTCTCCCTAAATATTAGATCCTCATATATATAATCAATATAGGTTTATCATTAATATATTCACATAAATGTCATATATATTAGTCTGTACATGATTTTTGTATAACCTTTTACCACATTTTTAATGAAAAATCATTATTATAATCACTTTCTTGGGTACTAACAGCATCATTTATCTTAAATGTATTAATTCAATAGTTTTTTCATTGACCATTTATTATTATAAAATATTTCCAAGAATTTAATTCATGATATATATATATATATCATAAATATTGATTATATAAATAATTAGAGTCATCCCATAAATGTAAATGGTTGAAAAATGAATTACTATGTTAGTGGAGATGGAAGGTCGTACATAAGCATGAACATTATTTCCATTTTTCTAGTCATGTAACAAAGTAAGGGTAAATATGAAATAAGGTTTCTAAAATAATTTTTTATAATATTATATATAAATATTAATGAATATATATTTCTTATGATGATGTCAAAATAAAATGAAAAATGTTTCACATCACTTTGTGGATAAAGTTGTCCATATACGTGCCTAAGAAATGTGTTCTTTTTTCAAATGTTTTGATAGTAACAAGTTATATATTATATTATAAAAAAATGAGTACCAATATTTTCACCAGTATTGTATATTAAAATTAAATCCATCTTTATATCCTTCAATGAGGAGTTTTGACAAAAATTCAAATAAAAATATCAGTTAATAACAAAACCACTTGTTCTAAAAATCAATTTAGGATACCTCTAATGGCCTTAGATGGAAGGCTTTCTAATAAAAATAAGACCTCTATGATATGGTAATGATATAATTTAATGGTTTTCTATGGTTTTTGGAATAAATAAAATGATATTTATGTGTGTAGAGGATATTTGATGATATTTTATTTAATAAGTGGGGGAGGGATCCCAAATACAAATTCCTAAAATAATATAAAATGATAAACTCATTCCCAGTTAAAAGGATTCAAAATAGGAATATATATTAAAATGGTTTAAAATAAGTTTGAAATATTTCAAACAAATAGTATTTATAGAAGACTAATTGGAACACATACCCTTATGTTTTGGTTTAACCCCTTGTAAACACGTTTTAACATTTACTAATGAAACTATTTTTGTCTATTTTTACCACTATTTATGAACAAAAATAAAGTTGTGATTATATAATTATATTAATGATTCTAATTTAAAATAAATTTTAAATTTTAAAAAATTAAATTAAATAATTTAGAATAATTTAATTTAATACTAAACCCCGAGAATTGATAAAAATTCTATTTTCAAAGAAAAAATGTTCATAAATAATAAAATATACCAAATTTCAACATGAAACTAATTATAATGACCTAAATTGGATAAATTAAAAAATAATTTAACAAAATTTACTTTTATAAAATTTTTAGAAAAAATATAAATTTTTATTTTCTCTAAACGAAAAATAATTTTTTAATAAAATCATGAAATTTTCACTATTCATTAAAAATTAGACATTTTGGAAAATTTAAAAAAATTAATAGGAATATAATATTAAAATTTTGATTTCAATAAAATAAATTATTTTTTTAGAAATATTTTCTTTACTTAGGAAAAATTGATTTCAAAATAATATCAAATCACATAACAAAACATCATTTTAGAAAAATAAAATTAATATTAATAAAACATTATTTATTATTATCCCATGGATAGACTAATATTAAATAAAGGATAAATGTTTTTTATTGAATTTTGATAAATTCCATTAAAATCATTCAAAAATAGAGAATAATTTAATTTATTAACAGAAAAAAATATTTTTATCGTGATTTCCTTTTAAAAAAAAAATAATTTACAATAAAATGTTTATTTTTATTTTCATTTATAATCAATTTATAACCAATGAATTGATTTTATAAATCTATAAACAATATTATATTTGTAATTTAATTTTTAATATTCAGAATCAATAATTTTATATCTACATTATAAAGTTATACTATATTATAGTTCGTTATAAATCGATGTTTCATGGAACATAAACTATCGATGAAATAAAAAAATTTAAAAAAAATAATAAAGGGGTGTTAAATATTCTATTTGAATGATGTTTGGGGTTTTTATTTTAGAAAATTTATAGAACAATAGAAATAAAGTTTGATAGATATGACTATGTTTCATGTGGTTGAGTCCCTAGTACTCTGTGGACAAAATAATAAAGATGTTATCCTAGTTTCATAATTATAATATCAGTGGCTAGCTATTTAGTGACCAATAATATAAAAGGTACATTTTTCCTTTCGGTACATTTTATCAAAAAAAAATTATTCGAAAATAATTTCTTACCTAAAAAATAAAGATATATATTGCCATTTTTTATAATTCAGGGTGAATTACACTATCACATTCCCCAACACATATTCTCCATTAAATATTGACATCTCCCACTGATATTATCTTGTCAAAATTACATCTTTCTCATTTAATTGATCTTATATACAATATTAAAAGAACTAATTGTTGTTAATTAAAATATTATATCCAAAAATTGGAATAATATTGTAGAATAGAACCTATATATGTTTTCAATATCCATGATACTCATAGTGAGATTTATAATTCATTGATATGTATTAATTAATTATAGGATTCTAGGATATGGGTTAGGCGATTAGTTAATTACAATTATTGTGGGAATTTTATTATTTTAGTTCCTATGGAGCCATCTATTGCTAAATAGTGGTTTGATGAGATCCTAAACTATACTAAGGTAATGTAAGGATCCACATAAGTTCTCCTACTATCCAACATCATGTGTGGGGTTAGATAATTTATAAAATTGTGTTTTTTTAAATTCATTAATTAATAAAAAATTCATTGTGATTGTGTCTATTTCATAATTGTTAATACATTTAGTGTTATTTAGTATTCACACATAATTATAATTTGTTGGATTATTATCTATTTAATCTTTTGTCATTAATAAATTGTTTCCCATTATCTATTCACTAGTGATAAGGATTATATTGGTAGTGATTATTTGTTCCCCATTTTTAAGATTATGTTATTTGTAATTATCTATTCATATTAACATTCGGTAATGATTATATTATTTTTTATTATCTAGTATCCCTTGTTTTTTATTTTATTATTGGTGATTATATGTTTTTCCTTATTTATAATGTTATGTTGGATTATCTATTAACTATTATTTTTTATTTTTTTTCTTGGCGATAATTGGTTCATTTTTTTAATAAAATATTAGATATAACATGTAAAATCATTGAATGATTATGGTGATTAATTTTAAAAACTAGCCCATGTTAGGTAAATATTTAATTTTATCCATGTACAATTAATATTTATGGTGAAAATAAATTCACCCATTGGTATTATAAGTTGCATGACAATCCAATTAATTTTGAACTATTTATTAGTGGTGATAGCCCTTTGTCATATACTATTCTATTTACAATGATAATAAATTAATAATTATTAATATATTTATTGTGAGAGCCCAATTAAAAAGTATATTTTATTATGGGGATTTACGAGCAAAAAATATTATTATTATAATTATATTGATATGATTTTATTTTTTCAATCATAAGTGGTTAAAATATCTTATTTTTTGGTATACAATAACAATATTATATTCATATTAGAATAGTAAACCGATTTAAGTTATTACTATAATAGTAATATGGGAGTACCCATCCAATTTAAAAAAAATTCAAATCGTCATGGAACATTTTAGAGTAGAAAAACATATAGTTGAGTGGTTATGTTGTGTCTTAATCACCAACTCTCAAAACAATTCTCCATTATTTTATTATTATTATAAATTATAAATTAGTTAATGTTATTTTAAGAATTATAAAAATAAATACCAAAAGGTTTTGAGGGTTTTTAAAATACTAATCATAGATTTTATTTTTATAAATTCTTTTTTAATCAATATTTATCCCACATCACACAATCTTATCTTACTATAATGACCTGATATTTTTATTTATATAATCCATAGATAAACAAGGTTCTTGATAGATATATACAAATAAAACACTAAACAAAATAAAAATTATGATAAATATATAAAACTAAAACATTATTTGTTAATATTTGTGTAAACTAAAAAATGATGATATATATATATTATTTTAAATAAATTTTCTTATTTCATTATTCTTTTCTAGAATGTATCTTTTTACGATATATAATTTTTAATAAGAAAAAATATTCTTATTATTCATAAATCATCATTTTAATAAAGTAAAATATTGTCCAATTAATTCTGTAGATATGGTCTTATTAATGAAAATAAGAATAAAAACGACCAGTATTTAATAATATTATTTTCATGCAAAAATTATTATATATATATAATAATTTAATACTAATGCTATAATAAAAAATAATATTAATTGAGTTTATAAAAATAAAAAAATTTATGATTTTTTAATTTCAATATTAGTTGAAGAAACTTTTTTCAAGTTTTTATAAAACCATATATTCATTGGTTAATAGTGAAAAATATAGTGTTTGTAAAAATAGTATTGTATTACATTATTATTATGTAATAAATTATTTCAATTTAATGATATATTTTTATAAGCCTTATTATGTTTTTTATATGTGAATTTCGAATTTTAAATCATTTGATTAAAAATTACTAGGGAATATTTGAAAATTTTGATTAGATGTTTTCTTTTTCAATAAACAATTACTACATTATACATTCGGTAATTGAAAATATATCATTATAAATTTCTAAAAATTCAAATATTGAAATTGATATCCTAAATATAGTCCATAGTTACTAATTATTTAACAAAGATCAATTTATCTTTATGTGTAAATGATAAATTCCATTGGTAAATAAAAGTATTCTCTGTAAAAATAAATAAGAGTAATAAGGTTTTTACATAGAAAAAAATACTACGAAAATCAATCAACATTTTTTTTAAATGGGTTGTATGGTATTTTCTAACATTATCACATCACACTCATTTGTTTACCAAATTTGGATCCATGTCCTTAGAGGGTAAATTCTAATTATTGAAAATTTGTTATTATTTTATAAAATTACACCCCTTTAACTAATAAAGGGAAACTCATCTCCTCACTTCTTGTAAGACCAAAAACCCACATACTTTATCTCATTATCTTCCCCAAAATCTCTTAAATATTATTTTAATAACTCAAGAGATTCTTTTCTTATGATGTACCATCAATCAATATCTTAACCCCAATGAAAATAACATAATCTACGATGTGAGATAAATATTTCTAACTACTCTTATTCCATTTTAATTTAATTGTGGTAATGAAATTTAAATTATATTATATTAGTACATTTTAAATTGATAAATATTATTCATTAGAAAACAAGAATGTTATTATAATTATGCAACAATATTTAACCACATTTTTCAATTCTATTATGATAAATGAAATTGGCATTCATACATTGTGAGTACATCTTCCTATGTGATGTAGCATGATTAATTTTCATTCACCACCATGAAAAGATAGTCTTGATAGGGGAATAAATATATAAGTATTATTTTTATGAAATTGATATTCTTATAAAATGATAATTGATTTTAAACAATTTATATATTCAATGTAAAACGATATCATTATCCAAGCACACATTTATACTACCACCTCCTTGAAAAAAAAATTATATTTTCTTATTCAAATACACCTTAAATGGACTGTCATGATAATTGTTTTAGTGGATGAAATATAATATTAATTAAATTATAAATGTTATGTAAAATACATTTTTTATTTTATTAACTGAAATGATAAATTACAAACATTAAAAAAATTCAACTATTTAAAATTCAACCGTATGTGAAAATGATGATGTGCTCATACTATAAAATAATTTCATATAGGTTAAATTAGTATAATAATTATTTTAAATATAGATATATCATAGTTAAGTTCACCAACCAAGAACATTATTCTTATCTTATTGTGATATTACCAAGAAATCACATTACAATCATCCATTGACTAAGGTATGTTCTTGGTTTGGTCGAGTTGAACTAAAACGCCAAAAATTTTATAAATATATATCACTAAAAACCATAGAAATATATTTCTTAAAAATAAATAAATAATATATAAATAATTATTTTTTTCTTGTTTTTTGAATTTTAATTGAAAAATATAACTCATTTCTTATGATTAAACAAATTTTTCTCTAAAAACATCAAAAGATTAACATCGAAAAATTAATATTAAAGGATCATAAAAAAACCAATGGAATGAAATTAAATAATTTTAAATAATATTAAAACAATAATTAAATTGCATAATATGATTTAGCAATGATTAGTAGTTGTATAATACTAAAGAATGACATCATATGTATGAATATAGTTTAAATTATTCTAGATTACTCTCACAATATATTAAAAATACATAAGATCTAAGTTATATAAATATATATTATTATTATAAATAAATTTTATGATTTTAGGTGTAATAATATTTCTTTTAAAAATGGTGATTAAGATATTATTTTCTTTAATATATGAGGAATTAATTTTATTTGACTATATAAGGAAACAAGGTAAGGGTTTTCATCATTTTATCAAGGTATTATTTGATACTAAGAACCAACATAAATTTTTATGGTGTATCTAATACCTATATAGTTATAATATCATAATTTTTTTCATATTTGGGAGACCGCCTTTTTAGTAAGTAAATAATAAACATTTTTTATAAATAAGTAAGATATGTAATAATCAATAAAACTCAAAGGACCAGAAGATAAGATTACCATTAACACTATTGATGGCCTAACCCCCCAAAAGCCCAAATCCTAATTCATGGAACTTTTATGTACTATAGTAAAAAATATCATTCCGGGTATCCAATCATAAAGAACATCTCTCAAACTTTTGAGTAATCATTAAACATTGAACCCCTACTGAAAATTTTATATCTTCAGTAATCACTGAACAATTAAATCATTCGGGATACCACAACATGGTAGAGAACAAATAATTATATTGGGTGGGAGGAGGACTCGATGATATGTGTTGGAACACTTATCTCTCTTTTGATTTTTCCACTGGGTGATGCCTTTGTGTCCCACACCTACATCACCATCATCTTGCTCTGCATCGTAATATCATTCACATGGTGTAGATGGTAAAATGATAGGAAAAACTAGATACCAAATAAGTTCCATTGGTATGTAAGGTTATATAATTAGCATCATCAATCCTAACCATCATTTCAAGGCTTCAGGCATAGAAGTACAAACTCACACTACCCTTCTATTAAATCACCTCATTTTTTAATCATTTTTACACATCCTTATAATCAAAGGTGTTAAAACAATTGTAGAATTATATCCCCAGGGCTCTTTATATGAAATCCATTCGATATCCTCAACACCATGTGTCATATATTTTTAATTATATTCAATAAAATCTAAAACCTGGAGAATTTCTCAAATGATATAGACCACATTAACATCTTCTATAATACTTCTACAATTCCACTATGGTAACCATAGAAATTCTAACATTCTAATATTTGATCCTATATGGAATTAATAATTATAATTTTATCTAATATCTGAAAATTTATATTAAAATATAATAGTCAATGATTTGGACTAATATTATTAACTTCCTCAAAATATAATGGATTTTTCATAAATCAGTATTTTATCTTCGGTTATAAAATTTGTCTTTTGGAATCATATTTAAGTTCATATTGTGTTCAGTATCACTATCTTATAAAATAATTTTTAATTAAATTCATCATTATTTCCAAATTCTCTAATTTCCGAAAAATTCATATTTTAGTATAATAATTCTCATCCATTTAAATAATAGCTTATCATATGTATCCTTATTCCCCATACAATAATAGATTCCCAAAGTATCTAGAATATGATCATAGTATTATTTCATATATAATTCATTATTTTCCATTACCATATCAAAAATTATATTTTAATTACATCATATGATGTGGTTTTTCAGAAAAAAGATATTTTTGAATATTAATATGGATTTTTTATATTTAATAGTACATGGTTTTTTCATCAATTACAATAATCTTCCTGATTAAACATTATTTTATTCTAAAGGATCAAGTATTGTTTTTTATTTTTATAAAAATTGGTATTCTCAAACAAAATCACTTCACTAATTCAAAATATACTTTTGATATCAACCATTGATGTGTATCTCATTCAATTAAATGAAATATCATTTCCAAAATATATCTATGGCTAGGATCCAATTTTTATTTTCATATTCAAATATATTTTCCCCCATTGGAATTATGTTCCATAATTGAACATATAATAAATATTTCACTATTTTTATCCTGATTTATTCATTATGTTATATCTTGTGACTCCAATTATTGTTATCTTATTTTGGGAATATTTCATGTTAACACAAAATAAGAGTTTCTTTATCCATGTAATGGTCACATAATCATTCATACTATATGTTATGAAGATACCAAATAAAATCATTTTCGTGACTTATTATGATGATATTTTTGTAAATGATCATAAAACCCTTTTTGGATATTAAATTTTTTAAGATTATAACTTTTTTAATTTTTCGAACACATATGAATGTATAATATATGATCTGATAGGGGGAATGGAATTATATACACTATAATCTAATGGGAAAATAATTCAATTTTCAGTGATTAAATATATTTAAAATTAATGAGTAAAACATATCCACTGTGGCAATTTGTTAATTTTGTGATGATGGTTATTGGAGAAAATAATAAATTATTTTAATGATGTCATGTATTATTTTTTTGTCTCAAAATTTTGATCCCCATAATATTTGATAGTTGTTTTAATATGAATAATATTTATAATACGATTCACATATTTTGATGAAATATTTGTTGGAAATTAATTCTATATTTCATGATAACTTTTCTTAATTATCATTCTCATAGATATATTTTTATCTTATTCTAACGAGTGATGTATATTTTTTATCAATTATTTTTATTTTTGTTGTGTTATTCCAATCTACCATTTATATATTTATATTTACTCTATAAAGGAATAAACATTATAAAATATTTTTTATATATGTGTGAATTTTTTTAGAATTATTGGATGGTGGTGAATTATCAATATACATTATTTAGTTTTATATATAATGTGATAAATTTTAAATTAATTAAAAAACATGATTTTTTAGTTTATTATTTTACCTAATTATTTAAACCTTTAATCCTAAAAGGTGGTAAGAATGTATTATAAATAAATAATTTATTAATGTTATATGGATGAGACAACCGTGCTTTCAATATTTTACAATAGATATTAGAGAATGATTTAAATAAAGTTTTTGATTTGTATGATTTCATATTTTGAAAAATTTAAAGATATAAATATTCTCAATGGTATATTAGATAAGTTAGATTATAATTTCCAAGGTAAAGGTAACCCTTGAGGTTGTTTGAGGTAATATTCTTGGGGATTATGATAAAATAAATTTGGTGAAAACATTGAGGATTTGTCAATGGGATAAATATATGTATTAAATTATATCATTAAATACTACTAAAGATGAGATTTATTGGTTTTCATATAAATAACATCTTTTTTATACTAGATGAAGATACATGCTAATATAGTGATGTGATTGGGTGTAATAACCCTAAAAATTGCATATTGATTTTTAAATAAACCATTACATAGTGCAAAATAAGAAGGTCTAATTTCACAACTGGTCTGGAAATCCTATGGGTTATGATTTATTCAATCACATTCTCTTTACAAAAAATAATAATGGGATTATTTCCTAATTAAATTAAGATATTTTTATATTAAGTACATGATATGATAACATAAATAAAGGTATAATATATTGAATGTAATAATGGTTTTGTTTGAGGTATTATTATAGAAGATTGGTATTTTTTTTTCATATGAATATTTAATATGATTCTATGTGATATTAATAAAATCAATTAGGACTTATTATTTTCAAAAAATAATATCATAAAAATGAAACTCGGAATGGTATGTATCTAGAAACAAGAATTATTTATAATTGAATAATGGTAAATAGTTAAATAGTCAATAATATTATTGTATACCGTCAACTATTTAATGTGTGAGTGATATAGTCTTACCTATGATTTTGTTAATTATATCATAATATATATTAATTCATATTATTTTATACATTTTCACTAGTGAGGGATATTTATTATAGATATTCCAGTATATTATATATTCTATTATTATTACGTGAAACCACTTAGTATTTTACTATAATAATTTTTTCATCTATAAATGATTACAATGAATTCTTTAATAATAAAATTATCCTAGAATAGTAACATTATAAAAATATTATATCATTAGTATAAATACAAATGAATACATGGTTTTTTTATGTATACCATTTAGGATCTATATACACCTTACGGTAAGATAATATTGTGATTATTGACATTGAGAAATCAATGTTTATTCTATTGTTTCTCTTGGGAATGATAATTTATTCATTGAATTATTAGTTATTTTCATCTCATTTTATGATATTGTGTCAAAAATTAGCAGGTGTATGATTATATACTATTTTATGGTAAAATATAGTGTAAAGTTTGATAAATATATACGGTATCCCTATAGTTTATTTTATATGGTGTGTAATTGTTTGAGTGTATAATGTGGTTTGAAGAAATATATGTAAGTTAATATTTCCTGATGGTATAAGGTAGATTTCATATTCAAGGATATACCCTAAATGATGAAAATATTATGATCAATGTGACATACCTTCTTTAAAGAGTCATAATTAAAATTGGGAATTTGTAATTTATTTATGGAATTCAGAATTTTATAACGTGATATTTCACTGTATAACTTTCTTAAAAAAATATATTTATGATAAAATTCTCCATATGAAACACTAATGTAAAATATATTTTGTTATTATTAGTCTATTAAATACTTTCCTTTGACTTAGTAAGTATGAATAAGACTAACTAAATTATTAAATATATTAATATATATATTTATATATATATTGGATTTTTTTTATTTAAATAATTAATTATTGTTATTATTAATAAATTATCATATAAGTCTTATTTTTATTTATTCAAACATCAAATATTAGTATAAAATAATGGTTATAATAAAGTATACCATTGAATTAAAAAATATATATTTGTAATTATTTTATATAAATTGTGATTTAGAAAATTTTGTTTTTAGAATGTTATTTTTCTATTTAAACAACGTCATATTATGTTTAATTAGATTATCGAAAAATTAAAATAGAAAATTCAAAATATATTATAAAAAATAAACATTAATTTCTTATTTACAAGTTAATGTTATTTTTATATAATTTTTTGGTATTATTATAAAAAAATATTGTTTTTATTTATTAATACAACATATATTCTTAAAACTATTATTAAATACATCTGAATTGGATATTTTTTAATCCTATTTATAATAAAATGTAATTTTTTTATAATTTAATTTATAAATACAGAAAAGTTTTTTAAAAATTTGATAAATGATTTTTTACATTTTATTTTAATTGTTTCACTTTTCAAAATAATGTTTTTAATAAATTATGGATTTATTACCTTAAAATATAATATATGAAATTAATATAATATTTCTTAATAAAAATACTAATTTTCAAGAATAATTTATATGATTAGGAAAAAATTATTTTCAAGAATTATTTATGAATTTCATTTTAAAAAACAAGGTATATTAGTAAAAATATTATGGGAAAGTGTGTTTGACCAATAGTGAAAGTCCATAGGCAAGTTTAAATATTATGTTGGAATTGGGGGTTAAGGCCATCCTCAATATTTTTTAGAAAAGAGAGTAGCATGGCTTAAATATTGAAAAAAGGGGTTAAAGATTCGAAATAAAGGAAATTTACATTTATCCCTTTGAAGAATATCAATCAGCTAAAAAATACTAAAATTTTGAATACACGTCCTTATGGAGACCCCTTTTTTCAAATCATTTAACAAGTTGATTAGCTTCATGAAAGATTTTTCTATTGATGTGGTTCACTGGGGAAAGTTATTTGAGAAATTAGTTCCAATTTGAGGTGAGTTTACTTGCCCGATGAAGCTGCCCCATTCTAGAAACATGCACAATTATCAACGAGTCACATTTGTACCAAACATTGTTCTAATATCATTGACATTAAATATCATCCTCTTTGATGAATCTCATCATATATGATTTATGAGCAATTTCATTTCCATTGGGGCTATGAAGACAGTTAATAAAATCTCCATTATGGTATGTGAAGATGATTCCATACCCACATGGTCCTAGGTTACCTTATAAAGCATGATCCATATTATATTTAATCCATCTCCAAAATGAGTGAGTCTAAAAGACATAAATGGTACCCCAAGACCGAGGGAAATTTCCTTGAATTTAAGATTTTGTAGAACTATAAGGTCCTTGACTGAGTTATCGCAGCTGTCATTGTGCAAGGTGTTAGCATGTTGCACCACAAATTGGATTGTAGAGAGTGTGACATTGGGGTTGAAGACAACCCATTCTTGGACACATTTGTCTTTACCTCTCTAGATTATATGCAATACTTCTGGAAATTCAACCAAAAATAAGATGTGTAACTGCGTTGAATGGTGGACTCCCAGTATGCCCATGAGAAATTCATGACCTTCAGCATTTTGGAGAGGATGAATCCCGAAACAGTCAAAAACTGATATCCAGAGAGAATTGGTAGGGTTGTTGGTTAAATATTGGTGGTTAAAAATATCTCGGTGTTGTTGGGACAAATCATAGCGTGAACATAAGGAAATCCCCACCCGCTAGAGCTTCACATAAGTGCCTCTTCAATATTATCCCTTTCCAAATATATTATTTTCAAAAAAATTAGTACAATTATCTACAATGACCAGAAATTTCAATATATTTTATCGTTTTCTATATATTATGTAAATAACGTTTTTCACATTAAAAAATAAATTTATAAGTATAAACGATAAATATATAGAATAATAAATTTAAATGTTAAAATATTTTCATTAAATTATATAGTATAATTTGATGTATCTTTATCATAAAACCATCAATGAATGAAAGAAAAAATGGAATCCATAAATAGAAGTCATCATTATAAATCCAATTTTTTAAAATCATATGGGAGGTTAACTTTTTTGGTTTTTAACAATATGAATCTTGATAAAAAATTGAGAAATTATGGCTTGAGAAAAACAATATGTTGGAGATGTGAAATCTTATTGAAAATTATACAAGATCTATACTTACTGAACCACCCACTAAAAATAAAACTAGAGAATATATTTTTCTTAAGGATTTAAACGAGATCATAGGGGAGTTATATAAGTAAAAATTAGTTTCATGAATAAATGTAATACCATATATATATATATGTAATTTATACTCTTTAAATAATTCATTTATATTCACTTTATAATTGAAAAATGTATCTTTTTTGAAATAAAAATTTTATTTCATATTTTTTATATGTTGATTGAATTATAATAATATATAAAATTGAAGATTAATTTTTAATTTAAAAAACAATATTTTTAATACATAACAATTTTTTCTATAAAAAATTTTTTCGGTACATTTTATGTTATTAATTAAAAATAATATAATTTTTTATGTGAATTTGAAAAAAATAATATCATTCTCTTATTTTTCAATACAATAGTAGAATAAAATCATTTTTGGAGAATTTTTAAAAAAAAATAATATTTTTACACAAAAATTAAAACATTTTAAAATATAAAATTTCATTGAATTTACCACAGCATTATAATAATATAGATGAACTCAATATAATTATTGTAAGAAAATATGAAACTAATATAATGTTTTATGATTTTACATATAATTTATGTACCTAGAAAACCTATGTAAAATATTTTCATAAATAATATAAAATATTACATTAATAAGAAAACTATTTTTGGTCCTCTCTTAAAATTAATAATCATTAAGGAATTATTCATTTTTTTAATCTATTGAGGGACCATATTTTAAAGAAATTTATAATAATAAAATCATTAATTTAGAATTAATAACCATGTTAATTTTAATATATATATATATAATCATAATAGTGTTATTTTTCACATAATTATTTTTTCATATAACAATTTTTTAAAATTAACATTCCATACAAATATAAATTTTATTTGGAAAACTGGTTTCCAAAATTAAAATTAACATATTCAAAATATGTGATAAGTGGAATTTTAATTTATTCCATTACAGTTGATTAATAAAGAACAAAGTTATTTTTTCTATAAAAGTAAAAAATTAAAATTGAATTTAACCGTGGGTAAATGTACAAATTTTTTTCAAAACCATTCCATTAATTTAATGTTTTTATTATTAGAGATAAATATATGTTTCCCCTAATAATTTATGAATATTTTTTCTATTTACCCTTCAATAGATCTATCGAATTATCGAAAAAATTAGTTTCTTTTTTAAAAAATCAAACATACATTTACTTTTTTAAAAATAATACCACTTCGTCAAGTCAAATATGATCTTAAACAAAAAATAACCTCTTTAAAATATGTCATTTTACCATCCCCGTAATTCTCTTACATGAATATAATAATATTCTATATCATTTTATGGTATTCATGATAATTTCAAGGGGATATCCAATGAAAGATCAAGTCTCCAACATAATTTTTATATCATTATGAAGTTTTTAGGCTAAATAATTTTCTTCTAAATATCATTCCACATACATAATATGATTAAATTTATACAATTTGTATATTAGGATTTTATTTTTTAATGTCCCAACCCTTATATATTCAATTCGATAAAATTATATTAATAAATTAATGTTAATCATGCATGTGATCATATTACTGCATCCCTGGAGATTCCTATATTTATTTATTTTTAATTTCATTACCCAACAAAAAGAATATAATAATCAGTGAATTATAAATTTAATTATTATCATTTTTATTATATTATATTTATTCTATTTTTAAATAAAAAATGCCTTAACCACACTCACAAATCAAATAAAAGTATTTTCATGTTCTGGTTAGTTTAACCATATACATAAATGATATAATAAAACTACATCATAGATGACTACAAGAAAATATATATTACAGTTATTATAATATAATGTTAATATTTTTTTGTTATATTTTTTCTAAAATATTATTTTATATATTTAATATGTTTTTAATGAATCGTCTTCTTTCAATAGAATCTCTGAAAAAATCCTACACCGATTTTATTTCCCTAATGAATAACTAAAACAATTATAGGGTGTTATAAATGGTTTCAAAATAAATGGCATATATATAATAAATAATATTAATTGATATATAAATAGTGAAATATTTACCAAATGATGGGTGTTGATATAAAAACTAATAAACACACAAAAAGTTGTTTGAGTTATGAAAACCTGATTTTCAAAATATGTTATAACATATTTATATACACAAGATAAAAAAATTATGATAATGATTATAAAACATTATTCTATTTAAACATTGTAAATAATTCCCTATTTTAATTTAATATAATAATACTTTCTTATTTCAAGATATTCAATGTTCAATTTAATTTTATACCTCTATTGGGGTTCTGATTCTAATGTTAAAATTGAGGTATGGTGTTTTCATGAATACAATATTTTTTGAGGGTTATTATCATTCATCATTGACTATTATCATTAAAAATTGATTTATTAAAAAAATAATTTATTTATTTATTATTTATACATATAGGTTATGGGAAATTATGTTTTATACCAGAGACTTCCTCATTATTATATTTTTTTGTTAAAATTACTTTTTTAAGTGTAATTCTTGTTATATTAAATAAATCTTTCTTTCATATCCATGTTTTTACATTATGCAAATGTTATCTTTTTCTAAATGGAATATAAATCTATTTTTTATCACCAATTAATCTTTTAACCATCTTAATAAATAATAATAAAATTATTCATTATATATTTTAACAAAATATGTTTTCAAATAATCATACATCGAATGATAAAAAGGGGATTTCTAATATTTCATTGATTATATTTTTTATCATTCACCTTATTTATTGGGATAAACATTATTTATTTTTTGTGATATTTTATATGTGAATTTTTATAATATTATTTTAAAAAATTTATTTATTTAACACAACTAAAATATGTTTTTTCGATTTTATTTTATACTTTAATCTAAATAAAAACGATAAAAATTATTTCATGCATATTATAAATTTTCAATTATATTTTTACACCAAGTATTATTTCCTTTAATGGGGTGTTATTATAATCTTATTTATGTTATTAAGATTTGATTCCTATTTTAAAATAATATATTTATATAAATGATTTCTTATGTTCTTTTAATGTGAAAACCCTTTAATTTTTAATTTAGTGATTAAGATAAATTTATGATTACTTTTATGTAGGACACATATTTATAGATGATGTTGTGTGGGGCCTATATCACCTCCAAACATTTTTTTCATGTTTAAATTACATGATATATGAAGTCACAAACATAATAAATTTTATTATGATGGCATGGTACTGATGAGTTTAATCAAATTTTAAGACATGAATATAATTATTTTTATCAGATAAGTTTGGGTATAACTGGTTTTATCACAAAATAATTCATGTAATAATAGATAAGGAACAATTTCACGTCCCTTATCACAATATTCTAAATTTTTATGTTTCATTTTATTTTCATGAGATGAAATATTTTCATGGTCATTCAATATTTTTAATGTATAAATCTGTTTTATGTTATTCTTTCTCATTTCACTCATATTGAAATATATTTCGATCCATGTAACATATTAAATATATCATTTATAAGTTCATTATATCATTGTGTCAGTATAATATATTTTATGATTATCATTAATGGTATTATCTACTTTTATTATAATATTCAAGAGTTCGTGTTCTTTTTTCATCCTGTTGTTATATTTTCTATAATTTTTGAGCATCTAAGCTCAAAACATTCATTTTCACATTCCATTTATTTGAAGATGATTATATCATGCTATAAATCTTGAATATAGTATTGTGGATAATTATTGTGGAGAAAAAATTTCAATGTTTCTATAAAATAAGTTTATGTGACTAATTTCCAAGACACACAATCTTTAGATAATTATATAAAGCTACAGCTGTGGGTTTTATTATATAAACCATATAATTAGTTTAATTTTATCTCATATATATGTTAGTTATTTTTTTTATCAATGTGAGGTTTAGATATTGTAGATATTATTTTATAAATTATTAATTATAATTATTTACAATGTTAGTTAAATTAGTGTAAAATAGTTGATGTATATACTGATATTCAAAAATATTGTCAAATAATTGAGTGTATTGTTTAAAATTGAAATAAATCCATATATATATTCTACATGTCTATATTTAATCTAGTATATATGTATATAGATTTAATAACCCCAAAAATTTATTAGTGTGTATTAATGTGATTGTCTCACTATGTAAGAAAAATAAGCATAATTGAAATCACGGTTAACACTACCATATGATATTATTTTGTTAGTTATATAAACTTTAGTAACTGATATAAATGGTTAATTTCCTAGTGAATTTCAGGGATAATGTTGTGAAATTTGGGATAAAAAAATTACTGAAAAAAATATCAAATGATTATTTATATTATTTTAACTAAATAAAATGTTTTCCAATGTTAAAATTTTAAAAAATAATCAATTTTAAGGATAAATATATTTCATGATTATCATATTTTGCACTATTTTTTAATGGTTTTTCATATATATCAATAAATATTTTTATAGTTGTTGATGAAAATATTAGTAACCTAGTCTGGGGGGACAACATGATGATTACCTTAATGAACAAATGATATGTCTTTGAGGTGGAATGAAAAAATTTGTGATTATTTGGAAATATTAATCCTGATGTATGATTAATAATGTGATGATATCCAAAATATGAAAGACACAATATATGATAATGATAGAGTCTCATGAAATCCAATGTGATGATGATATTTAAGTAAAAGTTATTTCAATTTCCAATATATCAATAATACTTAATGAAAGATATAGGAAATTTTTTCAATGGGACAATAAGATGATTTAAATATCAATGAGGGGATAATTGAGCATCATACATCCATAAGAAATGAAAAAGGTAAATCAAAATTATAAGATTGGGAAGTATGATTCTAAAGTCACCACTAATCTTCAAATACAATAATTATGTAATTTATCGACTTTATAGATTTTAATGTCATACTATTTAGGAGGATAGTTACGAATGGAGTGAGATATCAACCACAACCAAAGGAATATTGTGGACAATTTTCATTACCTGTTGATTATGTGGAATTTGATATCTAAAGCCTTCACATTAGAGTATTGAAAACTATATATTTATCATTTCCACACTAAGTATCATTGATTGTTTTGTAAGTGTACCGAACAAAATTTTATCTATCAATGAAAATTTATTATTGAATTTACTGTTTAATTTTTGAAATTTATTGGATTGAAAATATAAATTTTTGCTTTGGGTTTTCATAATTGTATTTCATAATTAATTTGATATTTCAATTAAGGGATTATATTAACCTATCAATTTTATATTAACCCCAAAAACATGCTTATTGAAAAAATGTATAGGTTTGTGGAAAACCTACTAATAGTCCAACAGAAATCATAAAATCAAAATAATAGAAAATATTTATTATAGATGTTCTGAATCATCATCCACCAATGCACAACAAAAACGTGTAGGTGATGATGTTTTTAGAGAAGATGAAATAATCATACCTTTTTTGGCTTTTCAATACAACCCTCTCATATAAAAAAAGTGAAAAAGATTAAATTTTATGGTATAAAATGTAGTTGACACCAATTATACTTAGAGATAATATTAATTTGGAATAAGGATAAATAAAATAAAATAAGGTGATATGATACTTCAAGTGAGGGAAAACATTATGTTGTTTGGACACCCTATATGGTCACATTAAATTCCACCATGAGAAAACATGGTGATGCATCTATCAACCATTATCATTTAGTAGAGATGGAATTATGGATCACACTGGACCATGATAGGTATATAATCAAAGAAAATAGATTGGTGGTCATATATTAATGAAAGAAATATTATTGAATGACAACATTAGGAGGGTATAAGATGAATCATTATTGATAACTATATCTAGAATCAGATGATAGGGGTTTTAGTGGGAATTTTAATTACCAAAATTTAAGGATTGAGACATTTAAATTATATAATTTGGATTTTTTTAAATAATTCGATTTTTTTAGAAATTTGTGGAACTTCTAAAATTTAATGTTTTTTATAATTATTTCTCACCAATTTCATTAAAATTAATATTTTACATAGTGGAATCATCTAATTAGTTTCTATTATTCTTTAATATATATCATTTAATAAGAAACATATTTTACTTTCATGAAAAAACATAACAATATTCAACATGACTTTCTATTTTTTTCAATAAATACTTAAACCCTCTAAAACATTTTAATACATTTTATGAACACAAAAACATATTATGTTGTAAAACTAATAATGAAAGAAACTCTTTAGTCCTCTAAAATTTATGAAAAACGTCATTTAAATAAAACATTCCTTAAATAAACATTTAATTAATAAATAAACCATGTTATCTTGAAAAATATATTCATAAAAAAATCCATAAGAAATATTATAGGTATAATAAAACACAAACATTTTTCATTCCAATCATCATAACTCATTAAAACACATTAAAAAATTTATTCATTTCAACATTAAAAGAAGATTATACATTCTTCTAAGCATACAACCATTAACTAACATTGAGAAATCATAAGATATATATATATATATATATAACCCAATAGTGATAATAGATAAATCATGTTGCTAACATTAGACAAAATATCCATATAACTATTATAATCATTATTACAAATGGAATAACCATACGATTAACCTCAATACACAATACACTAGAGCACTATCATGTTCCCACCCAACATGGATTTATAAAAAAAATTAATCATGAATAGTTTATAATATACCAATAATTCCTTGGATTATAAAAAACCAATTGTAACATTGTTTATAATATAACAACTCATCATTAAATAATATCCCTAATAATCAAAACATAATGTTAAAACAAAAAAATAATTCTTAAAAACACTCTTTTCAACCATAAAAAATAATTTTTGGATATTGATATATACATTTTCATTTTAAAATTTTGGAAGAAAAAAAATGATAATAATCTAGGGAAAGTGTTTTTTATGTGAATAAAATATTGAATCACGTAAATTGATATAATAATCAATTAATTTTTATAACGACATGAAATTTTATTATCATAGTATATTTTAAAATATAAACTTTATTTTTGACATTTTTATTTAATAAAAATGTATTCATAAATATTACATTTTGAAAATCATTGAATTAAAACCTAAAGAAATACCAAATCGAATTCAGTAATTCATTTATATCCATATAAAAAATCTAAAAAACATTTTAAATCAATTGGACATTGAGAAAGGATATTAAGATAATAATTTTTAAAAAATCTAAAACAATGAGTTTTGTTCAATTTCCTATATCCTTGATTCCATAATATAATGTACATTATTTACCATCATGATTAATAATATTATGTTATTTATATAATTTTTAAATTTTTTCAATTTTTTTATTACTATTACAATATTCTAGTTAATTATTTAATCAATTAAGTTTATGCAGAACATTTTGATAGTATTCAACTCATATGTACTAAATGAATTTGGTATGTTTAGCACAACCAAATTGGTCATTATTCAAAAAAAATACAGAATAGTAATACTGAAATAATTATAATTTCAATATATTAATTATGATTTTTAAACTAATCATGAAATACAGTTTTAAAACAAAATTGTATTAAATTTACATTTATGGTAGGTTGTATGTATGCATGAGTAATGATTACATTTATCAATTCTCATTATTTAAAGAAGGTTATTATTATATTTTCATTACAAAATGTTTATTAATTAATAAATAAAATATCATTTATTTAAATATAACAATATATATACTCCATGTGATGTTGTGGGGAAAATAAATAACATCTCTTTATGGAGTTGGTAATCAAAATGTACGGACGAATGACATAAAAAATTTCAATTGATTAGAAAGGTAATAAGTTAAATAAATATTATACGTTCATCATTATAAATATTTCATGAACATCATATATTAATATTTATTCAATAATTATAACCATTTTTTTGCGGTGATGAAGAAAAAAATTACATCAGTTAATGAGGTTTCAGACTGTCGTATATAGAAATGGTGGTTTAATATCCCATTTTATGGAGTATGATAAGTATATGGGTATTTGGATTAAAATAATAACATATATTTAATTTTTAAATACATTTTAAATTCTAAAATTATTTTTAAAAATGATTTCATGGCGACTGAAAAAGAAACATTATAAAAATTCTAGGTTAAGAACAATACATCTTCTTTGAACTGCCACTTTATGATTATAAGTAATGTATTATTAGAGTAACTATCTAAACAAATCATCAAGGATGTGGTAATGGAAGTGAGGATTGAATTTTAGTAGTTATTTTTTAAATAAAATAAAATTTTATATGTAAATTAAATTTGATATGTTGTGTCCTTTCTTTATGGATAATGAGTATGAGTTTTTTAAATACTGAAAAAAATTCTATAATGGGGATAGAATCTAAACAAAATCATCATAAATTGAAAACTAATGTATTTTATGAAATTTAAGGCCAATCCACTCCTAAACCACAAAAAAAATATCATTTTTATACATGTTATCCCTTAACAACTATGTCTACTCACTTTAACGGTTTTAGTTTTCACCTATGATTACAATATTTCATACATATTATGGGTAAATATAGTTACTATTAAAGTAAAATTGATATATAATTATATATTTATTTATATTCTAGATAATACACTATTAATTTATCTAAATACTTGATTTTTTTAAAATTTTAAATCATTTGTTAAAATATTTTTTCAATATAAAAAAATTTAAATGTACATTTTTGACTATTAAATTATTTATACATCATAAACCAAAATATAAATAAATATTTTGAATATATTCTTTTAAAACCATACTAAATATTTATTATAATCTAAAAAATTCATCCAATATAATAACTCATACAATTTATAGTACATTAAATATTTAAAAAATAATTTATTATCATTGACCCTTAATTAAATAATTAATTTTCTCAAAATTACGTAATATCATAAGGTAATTATTTCATCACTAAAAATATAAATACATTTTAACAATAAAAATAAAATCTTATTAAAATTACTATTTATAGGTGAACATAGGTTATCATTAAGGAAGTTAAAATGTATTATTTATATGGAAAGTAAGTAATATACAATTTTGACCTTTTCATAACATAAATTATTATGAAGGTCATAGTCATTGAATGTGGTTAAAAAATTATGTCCTTCAAAAATTTATATGATATATGGATGAAATATGGCTACCCAATAGATTTTATAGGACTTCTAGTTTCATTTTATACCCTATCTTTTTAATTTAACCCCTTATAAACTCATCTTCACCTTAACCATGATTGAAGAATATTTTACTATTTTAACATTCATTATGAAAAAAATATTTAACAATAATATATAACATAAATTATTTTAATGAAAAATATGCCATCCATTTTATATTATTCAATTTACAGAAGTAGAATAATTTAATATAAAATTAATACTACAGAATAAATGAAAAAGCATGTTTTTGTGAAATATATTATTTAAGAATAAGATGATCATCTATTAACAATATGACTAGTTATAATATTCATATTTATTCACTAATATTTTCTTGATATATATTATTTATATTTCATTAAAATAATTTTTCAATATTGATTATTTTTATTTTAACACCCCAAATTTCAATTGTAAGAACCTTATAATTGATGACATGCATGACACACGACACCAAGAATGTAAGTGGATATAATACCTTGATACATTAAAATATAATTACTACATTAATTATATTTTATATGTTTTATATTTTTAATTCAATAAAAAAAAATTTAGCATGTTTTACACTCAAGGGAAACCTTCTTCATTGGCTTTCGTTACACGCAAGAACAATTTTTACCAAATGAATATATATTATTAAAAAGTTATTATTTTATATAACAAGATATAAGATAGAAATTATAAGTATTATTAACTAATTTATGAAAATTATGGTTTATATATAAATAAAATGAATTCATGGGCTTTCAATTATTGAGAAATGAAAATAAAATCAAAATGGATATAAATTTAAATATTATTATTTATATTCTTTGAAAGAAGGATTATACTAATAATCATAATTAATAAAAATAGATTAATGATTTAAATTAAATATATATTTTATTTATTACAAAATATATTTTTGATATTCAAACATTAGGTTTGATAGGAAAAAGATATGAACAATCCCTATTTTACTCATTAAAACCAAATAATTTAAAAATGCATTTTTAATGTCTTTCAGTTGAGAAACCAAATTAAATATGAATTTTGACACATTAATTTATTTAAAATGTCAGAATAAATTTAATATTTAAATTAAAATTATTATAATTAGGTAAGAGTTATTTTTTTTATTTTTCTGAGACATTTCATTATTTAATGAATAGAAAAAATATATATGAAATTTTAGTTCAAAGTTTCTTTTTATCTATTTTATTTAAATTCATATATTATTTTTTATATTGTTCTTTATGTTTAATTATATAATATTTTTTAAAATTAATCCATTTTTTGTCATTATTATTAATTTTACTTTTAAATTGACTCTAAATAAATAGAAAATTGTTGGGATTTTTACCTAAAAACATACATTATCATTCTAACTGTGGGATTAAATTAAAATTATTTTTTTCCAAATATATGATTGGAATTTGGAAAAATTGATTCAATATTTAGAATTAGAATAATTTTACATTTCTAAAAATATGAACTTTTTATTAAAAGAATGTTACTGAAAGTTATTAAAATTAATTACAATTATTATGTTTAAATTAATCTTAACAAAAGACTTCAACTTTTTTTATGGGCCCAAATGAACTAAAAAATTTCCAACTAACCAATGTATAGAAATATATTAGGCATAAACGATCCATTTTTCTATTTTTATGAATTTCTTAGGTAAGAACAAGTAGACCGAACATGTTTTCAAAAATTCCAAGTGAGTCATTTCTCTTTACTATAAATGCCCACCCCATCTCCCACTTCATCCCACCTACCAAGCCATATAGGTTCAAAATATATCTTCTTATTTAGCTTCCCTACATCCCTTTCTAATACCTTTATTCCTCTTTTTGTTCATAAAGCCTTTCAAGGGATACTTTTGGTTCAGACCAAAAGATGTTACCCAAATTAGAGGTAACGTCTTCTCTTAAGGTCAATAGTTTTATTTTTAATCTACCCTAATAAAATTTCATTAATCAATGATTATATAACAAAAATAGTATCCTAAATGTAAAATTATTTTTTATTTTAAATTTTAGACCTAAAATTACATGCACCACTTTCTAATGGATAACAATGATATGTTTTTGTGTATGAGGAAATTTTTCATCACGAAACAATGAATGTTCATTCTTCCATTACCGTCGATCGTAGGGGAAACTATGATAGAAATGAAATTTATATTTTTTATATTTTATATTTATTGCATATTTATACTAATTTAATTTTTTTTAAACAAACCTTTGATACTTTCCACTTTTTATTAATATGATAAAATCGTTTGAGGAAATGTGGACTACCACGCCCTCAAAGTTATGTGAATCGTTCACACTATACATGGAATGTATTAATTTTGATTTTAATAATTATATGTAACATATATAACATAGATATTATAATTTAATTATAATATACCTATTTTTTATTAATTTTTCGTAATTTAAATATGAAAATTAAATGAATTTAGTGTTGATGCGTACGTAAGACCTACCGTCTCCATAAATAGTGCACTTCATTTTATATATCCAAATATTAATGACTATTATAAATACATATTTACTGAATATATAACATAATTAATTCATGTTTTACATTATTTATATGGTGAAATCATGATCTAATACTGATAATATCAAATAAAAATTTAAAATATACTTTAAAAAACAAGTCAATTAACACCTGAAATAGTAAAATTATTGAATGTTGACAACAAACGGGTAATAAGATATTACAAGAAGATGATATATGATATAATAAACATTATTATGTTTCTATAATTAGTAAGTAACCAATTTTAAACCAATATACATGAGGATAATGAACACACAATGAAAAATAAGGATAAGGTGTGGTAATTTTGTCTCAGTTTATATTCCATTGAGACTTAGTTGTTATTATGGTCCAATTCACATTTATTTTTTGTATATACTTACTTATGAAATATTATGTCTTTAATATCCTTAAAATAATGATATTATGTGTTTAAATTTATTTCATGATAGCATAGTTGATGTTATTTAAATTTTTTAATGTGGTACAAGAAACTTTGGAATTTTTAAAGATTATTATCCCCAAGAATGTCCAAAAAATTGTCTTTGAAATCTTCACATCCCTTTTTTATTATTAAATTTATCTTAAGATATTCATTTTATTGTGTTAAATTCTCATTGGAAATTTACTTGAATATCCATTTTATCATACAATTAATATATATATTTCTTATACCATATACCATATTATATATGGTGTCTACTTCAACAGTTATTTCATTATTTGGGGAAATATTGATAAATATATATTTTTCATATTATACCGTTATTTTTTAGGAAATATTAATTTTTTATTTTATTAAATCTTAATATTTTTTTGATTTGTAAGGATGGGAGGAGCATGTAAGTTATATTTTTCCTTAATGCATCGATAGGTTCTGACGAGACAAATATGTTAACAAATTAAATGGGTTTCTATAACTAGTATTAACTGTCTTATGAAAATTCTTAATAGTATATGTTTTCATGTACCGTAGACACAAAATCCATTAAGAAATTGTTTCCGTAATTTAGTTTTTGTTATTATTTATCCCTGAGATTTTTCATTGGTATATCAATTGATGTAATTTATCTTCAGTATATTGATTTGTTTCATGTGTTTCTATTTCATACCATTCTATATTAATTAAGACGTATACAGTTGTGAACATGGAATGTGTTTTTATATATTTATCTTTACATATAGATTGATTAATTTTATGTTATAATTTATTTACAATTAATAATAATTGGATCTCACCCTTGTTATGTTTCATTCACTAGGTTATGAAGAAGACACTGAATAAGCTCTCAAAGTCACAATTTATTTCAGTTTTTTATGCAATGTGTTTTATTCTATTTTCCCAAGGTATTTTGGGTATCATTTATGTAATTTTGATTTCCAAGGATACTAAACTAAACAATAACTTTTTATTGATTATTTGTAATCATTAAAACGTAATAAAATAATGCAAATTCATCAAGAATATATGGTAATGGTGTTAGAGTCGGTATCAAAGGAAGTTTAACTTCATACATAGATTGTAAATATAGAAAACATAGATTATAAATAACAGCCCTATGATATAATTTGGGGATAAATATATAAGAACATATTGGAATTTTTTTAAGGTATCTATTATTTTCAAATACCTATAAATACATACTTGTCTAGATACTACAAGTGGATGTTCTCCTGGCACAGATGTACCTAGGTGGAACAACTATAAAAATATGTTCTGGTACTGACATGGGGTAACTTGGTATAGGTAAAAGGGAATTATTGTGCACTGGGTGTGAAATTCATGTGGGGATACAGTTATAATAATTATTATTTTCTTTACAAACAATTATATAGGTCTATAATGAATAGATATCAACAAGGAAACCATGTTTACAATTATGAGTCTAACTATGAATAAATTGTTATGTGTTAATTAGTTTTGGGAAGATACATTATTTTATGATTTAATATTTTGTATTCCATTATTTAGAAATGGATCCCAGTAGAGTTAATGTAAACCTCACCAATTCACATAATCAAAAGAGTAATAAATATCAAATTTCGTATGGTCATAAGCAAGTATTTCATATTTAAATAGTCTCCATAACATTAACACTATATGAAGATATAGTATCATGTGAAAATTATATAGATAAATAATTCCCCAATTCTTATGTATTTTAAGGAAACCAATATAATAATTGGTCATCTGAACACCATTTAAAATGGAATAAGTCAAAGAATATTAAAAGAAGGATGGATTTTTCAGTTTGTGATATTGTGGAGAGGAACACTTCATTTATTTATTAAAGGGAATGTGAGTTTGTAAGAATTTTGGGGGAAATGGACACCATATTCATTAATGAAAGTGTAATAATGTTTTTTCCAATGTACAATGATTCAACTACAAGGAGGAGGTATAATATTTCAATCAATGTTCCAAGTGTAAAAATAATATTACCCGAATTATTCTATTAGAAAATGATAAATTTATGATACTTCCACAAATGAAGTGGAATGATTAATATTTAACTTCAAGACTTATTACATTTGAATATTTTGTCAGCAATGTAATGGATATGATATATATTGAATATATAAAGATTGTAAAATAGTACTTTCTAAGGATTTGATATCATATTCTTAATGAAACAATGAAATTTTTTTGGGTAAAAAGATTAATTTTTCAGAAAAATAATGTTTGAGGGAAATAAACCCCTTAATATGTTCATTATATTGAGATTATGATGTTGAAATGATGTATTTTGATAATTCTTGAACACCATTGAACCGATTATTATATTTCAAACATGTGGAATGTGTTATTATTGATGGGGCTTACAAAAACATCTTGATTAAAGGAATATGTCAAAAAAATTGTTTCTTACATAAGTAATAGATAAGAATTCATGTTTCCAATTGGGTTTTATGGTGATTCAAGTTATTCCCATATTTCAAGAGGATAGATGATGATGTTATTCACATATTTAGAATGTGAAAATATAGAGCTTCTTCTTGTTGATTAAATTATAAGGATAAGTTAATTTGGGAAATTCAGTGAATCTTCATTAGATGTGATTGGATCATAATTAGTTAAAAAATTTACCCATTTATTAAATAGTTTAAGAAGATCCCAAGATGATATTTTTGAGGTTAATGTTTTACTTCACCATATTATGTATCATGTTTAATGGGATGACGTAAAAAATAGTACAAGGAGTAATAAAAGGAAATTATTATATTTATAGAAATATATATTAATATATATTCTTATATAATGAATGAATTACATAGCTATAGAAAAAAATGGCCTTGAAAGAAAACTTTTGTCTTATTATAACTATTTTTTATGATATCAATGACCTTTATTCACACCTTTGGTTTATGGTTTTGTGGTAAAAAACTTACATCTGTACATGTTCTCTATCACAGCCCATTAAAACAAGAATTTTTGGATCTTTTCTTCTATATAAATTTTTCATTTTATGTTTATTTTCTCATACTGAGGAACCTAGTTACAAGATAGTTCTATTTTACTTTATCTCTTATTAATAATATGATATATTAACCCTTTTTACTAAGTGGGTCTCTCATCAATAGATTGTTATCAATACCTCTATCACTAAGATCATGTTTAAATTTGAAGGAAAAAATATAATTAAGGTGGGAGAATGTAACACCTCAATACAGTAACTTATATTACTTATAAAAAATATAAATTTTATTTAATTTCCATTCCTGCTTTTTTTGGGGGTTTTCCAGGCTTTTATGGAGGAATGGGTGAGTTTTCATGAATTTGGACAAACTATGAGCTCAATTCCAGATTTAAAAATAAATATTGATTCCTTTATAACTCCTTGAATTTTCAAAAAATTTATCCATTATAATTCCTAGTTTTTATTATATGACCTATTAACACCACAATATTAATTTTTACCATTTAAGAATCCATAATCATGGTGAATATGGGTTTTTATATAAGGGATTGGGCCTACCCGAAATCCCATTTTCTGCATTAAAAATATATTTCAATTCCTTAATATCTCCTTCAATATTTATCTTTATTCGGCAATTCCAACTCGTACCCAAGACCACATACCTAAGAAGATATCCCATCATCTCCTCCCACAATTTGGAGCTCAATAGAATCGTGAATGCGGTCAAAACTTTACTAGATTTGAAAAATCGCCCAGATTTGGAGAGAAAAATTGATCCTTTCATAACTCCTTCTATTTGTACTATTTTCCCCATTCTAATTCCTACATGATCTCATAATACTTTTTATAACCTCCCTTGAATGGTTGTATTTTTTAAAATTCAAATACTGGGGCATTTGGGTTCGTTTTATTCAAGATTGTTTGGAGTAAGTGTTTCTCTCTTCAATTTCTTCCTTCTCCTTAGGGTTTATTCCCTCTTTTATTGTGTTCTAAAATGTCAAAAAACTAGGGTTAGAACCTATGGTTTGATTTGGTGTATTTTTTTAAAATATTGTGGTCTAGGTATGTATTTATCATCCTTATGATGCATTGGTGGTGCGGTTGATGTTTTGCACCATGTCTTGATGGATTCGACACTTCCGGTATGTGGTTACATGTGTAAAAAATTATTGATGAGTTATCTTTATGTATTTACTCATTTTTCATATTCTTCATGTTTTGGGTGTGGTGAGAAAACTATTTATGATTGATTTGGTTTAGTGTTAAATTTTATTGTTTTATTTTAACTTGAAATTGAGTGTTTTTATGTGTTACTCGTGGGGTATTATTTGGGTGTATTTTATAACATATGGAAATTATTTAACAAATCATGATTGGCCTGAAAATTCTACATTGGTAATGTATTAATGTCATGTGGTCCTAAAAAGAGGTTTTTTTAATAGGTTTTATTTTTAAAATATCGTTATAATTCTTGAGATCATTTAATGAAAATGTGTATTTTCATTTGGATCTTTTGTATTATTATTATACGTGATTTTATAAAACATTAAGGTGGTTTTATAAATGTCTCTAGGGATTCCAATTCGATATTGAATAGTAATTGGTCTGGTTAATGGTCATAAATGGGGGTTTTGAAATGGGTTTTGTGTGTAAGACATATTTACATCACTACGGTTCTTTTAATGAAAATTGTAAATGTTTTAGTTGGTTAAACAACGTGGGAAAGGGTGCATATGTACTATTTGGTATGAGTGTTCACCGATTAAGGGGTTTTTAAAGGTAAATTTATGTTTTAATATGAGAAACATTTTTTAACTATTTTGTAAATTTCTGAAATTTTTTATTAAATTGTGATGTTGGAGCGAAACTTGTTTGTGGGCTATTTCATGTAACCTTGATGATAAAATTATTTTGAAGGTAAAAAGGGTATTATGTAACAAATGAGTGGGCTTTTATGAGATTTGTAATATTTTGGAATGGTTTTATAAAACGGTTTAATGGATTTGTGAAATTGATAAAGAAATGTGAAATATGTTGTGGGCTATTTTGGTTTGAGTCGGATTTCAAAATCAATTTGAATGAACAGTGGAATTTTGTGACCTGTGTTATATACATGTGGGAATTTTTTTGAATATATGATATGGAAATGGTATTTTCATGTGAAAAGTATATTCATTGACTTGTTGAACTTGTTTGAGCATAAAGGCAATACCCGGGTATCTATGCGGGTGGACGTGTACTAGTAAGATATTGAATATGTGGGGTTCGGCCTCAGTTTAACTTAGAATGATTGATGCTTACAACACTCTCTAAACTATTATGATGATGATTGGGGACCATTATGTTATCAGTATGTTCCCTACTAGTGGCTCGTGCACGAGAACAGATATTTGTGATGGTTACTCTCACCGAGATATGAGGTACCAAAGACCCACAGCAAGCTAGTGTCTATGGTTTATTTCCCATTGCTTGAGCTCACTAGTTATTTTGTGCTTACCGTCGGCATATGGTATGAGTGGATGGAAAATTTAGTAGCTTTGTTATTTATTTTAAAAGTGTTTTTTCTTTAAATTATCCCACCAGAAAACTGTTTTTATTTAATGTTGCATCTTTTAGAAACTGTAACAAGCATTTCTTGTTTTTGAAAACTTGTATACTTCTTGTCATTAAATGTTTATCAAATGGAATCTATTACTGGTGGAATCATATTGGTCTTTGTCTCACACCCTACTTACACCCTTGGTTGTAAGTATACTTGCTTTTTTTGTCGCAGGTTGGGTACCATTTTTAGTTCCAGGGGTGCAGGACTCTAGCAGGTCCTTCATGGTGAGGTCTTGTGGAGATGGCTTGAGGGCGGTGCCCCTTTCCATGAGAGTTCATGGGCTATTCCCTTTTGGTTTTGTACCTTTTTTATATTCTTGATGTTTTGTTTTAAAATATGTAATTCAATTCTGATTTTTTGTAAAAGATTTTTTGGATTGAAAAATCAAGATTCATTTTTTTGGATTCTTTTGTTGTTTAATGTTTATAAACTCAGGTAAATCGTTCCCAAATTTTTATTTATGATACCAAGGAACTTGGTACAGCCTGTGGAGATTGGGAACTCCCTTCGGCCCTTGTCGCGGGTTGGGTCATGTACCGGTTTTGATGGCGACGAGATTCAGTTCGTGACAAAATGGTATTAGAGGGGGTTCAGGTCAACACTTTGGGTCATTTTATTTGGGGAAGAGTAATGATAGTCTAGAGTTATGATTGTTGGGACATAGAATTCTAGTAATGGGTAGGGTGCTTGATCACCACACCTCATTATGGGATTAAAGTATTGATGATGATTAGGGGAAATGAAATGAGTGTTGGGTTAATGGTCTTAGTGGGCTCATAGGGCCTGGAAAGCCATGTGGAGCCAATTATATTTCCTAGACCACTCTCTATGACAATGATGTGATTGGAATATGTCCTCAAAACATATGTCCAAGTCACCCACTGAAACTAGTTTCCTCTCGCATTGTTTTGTGATTTAGTTTTTATAACATGGAACATTGGTTTTTAGAAGTGTAAAGTTATTGTAAAATGATTTTCAAAAAAAGAGTGAATGGTTTGATTTATGAAATGGGGGAACTGAATTTTTAGAATTATTTTGAAATGGAAAATTGTGTGCCTACACCTATTTTGAATTCAGGAACCATATTGAAGTTGGTTTTGAAAAGTGTTTCCTATAGAGTTTTCTAAACAATCAAAGGGTGTTTTAATGGGATGAGATGTTTTAAAATTGATGATAATATCTTGAAAGTGAGTTATTTTCTAAATGGTTGTGTCTTTATGAAATTTTATTCAATATTTGAATTGGGATTTTGATCTTGTGGTTTGAATTTTTGTGAAAAAATGATGTGTTAGTTGACTGTTATGGTTTTGAAAAGTTGAAAGAATTTTTTAGTTTTATCCTTTGGAATTTGCATGATCAACCACATTCATGATGTTATATGGGATGGTGGATGGTTTATGTCCTGACTAGATGATTTTCGGAATGGATATGAGGAGGGTGCCTGGTGTGACACACAAATATGCATTTTTATGGCCCATTGGGTACCATTGGTGGATACGCTAATCGCTAAACTATTTGTTTTCAAGAAATGTTTTAAAAGAAAAACATGATGTCTTAATGAATTATTTTGGATGGATTATATTATCTGTTTTTGGATAATTTTAAAGTTATGGGATGTTTTGAGTCCAAGAACACCTCCTGTTTGAACTGTGTTTTGGGTTTATGTTTGGTTGGTAAGCTGGGTAGAAGGACCGGTTAGTAGTCTCCACTGAGATATGTTTCGGGAAAAATTTATTGTGGTTACCTTCATGTGTTTGGATCTGGATTAGGTTTTGTTTTGACCAATGGACTAGCTTGGTTGGGTCCTTGGGTTATCTCATTGGATACGGTACTCCCCCATTAAGGGTTAATGCATAACTGAAGTGAAACCTGGATTGTTTCGCCATTGGAAAATCCTCCAGTTGATCAATATAATGAATATTTTATCAATTTTTTATGATTGAGTCTACGCCCATTATTTTCATTGGTTTTTAGATCCTATTGTAGAGGGATAGGGCTTGTGGTAGGTTGAAAGAGACATTAGTTTCTTAAGTTTCTTAATTCATTGAAGCTGGAAGTGGTCTAGGGTTGTTAGTGGGGATGAGTGTCTCGATGTTGTCTAAGATGGCCTCTGGATTCTTCATAGTTTCTATGAAGCATGATTTCATGTAAAACCACCAGTGTGGAAATTATAGTCACGATAGGATATTTTGGCCACTTTCTAGAATTGTGTGTTTGTTTGGAGATGTTGTACAAGGTCCCACTCCATGCATTGTTTATATTAGTCGCAATGATCATGTTCAGTGATTCCTTATGATGTCATGTGCTTGATTGACCATAAAGGTTAATGTTGGGCAATCATCTGAGAGTCTCTATTTTGTTGGGAGAATTTCCCCCTTGAAAAAAATAAAACATATTCCATATTAGAGGAAGGAGAGTATGGGTGTTCTTTCTAACCCGAACAAATAAGGTGTGATGTGTGTGCATCTTCTAAGCCCTTGTTTTAGGGAAATATCGGGTTGGGGTAATGTGATTTTGGAATGTGTTATGTCTTGTAAAACTTATTGAGGATTGTGGTGTAGTTTTTGGTTGCCCCAAATGAATAATTATCATTCAAGGGGTTTCCAAATCCTAACTGCGAGGTCGAAGATGCTTCAATCATTTAAGCTCCAGCCATAGGTCTCGAAAATAAGCTGGCTCATAGTCAGGGGAAATCATAGGTTCATTTAAACCCTTGTACAAATTCCAATCCTCATTATGAAAGATAGGAATATTTTAAACATATGGTGTCATCATCATCGTTTTGTTGTTCATGTTCGGTGGAAATACATGGAGGGCCTTGTACCCATGTCATCGCCCAATGTTATTCCCTCCCACTTTGGTTTCCATTGACTCTTTGGAGAAAGGTTTGAAGTTTGGTTAGACATGTTGAGCACATGGTTTTCTCTTGGTTAAGAGTGACCTTGCCCTAGAAAACCACGTAGATAGAAGGAACCCCAATGTTATTTCATGGTTTCCCAAATAGTGCAGACTAACTATGTGGTTGTTGCAACTCATTAAATCTTGGGGTCTTACTGTACCGGCCCGTGCTGGTCGGTTATGATGGTGGGTTCTTATGATGTGGAGACCCAATATGAGTATTATATAAGTTTTTTTTGTAAATTTCATATGGAATTATTCCCTTTGTACAGGGGAGTCCATTCAGGCATCCCCATGTTAGTGTCCTAATTCTGTCTTGGAAAAAAATATAGGTTGTCTCTTATGGTGGGGAGCCTATTTTTGTTCACCTTACCAGTAAATCAGACATATCCTTGGTCTTTTCTTGGTTGTAGGTATTCTCATTTGGAGCTATCAAGATACCTACATCTTCATTGGGTAAATGTTGGGATTGGAGAGTGCCAAATGGTTTAGTTATATCAAGGTATGTGTAACCTAGTTTGATGTTGTTATTCGTTTGGGTGAACTGATTGAGTCTTGTTCGGATTGTGTTTAAGGACTATTATTTTAGGAAAAAGTATTAATGTGATTGATCATTTCCTGAAAGTGGTGTAAGTTTTTGTTGAGAGTATTAATTCATTAATTGATCACTGGAGGTGTTTTGGCCTTTAGGGTGAAGCCTGGAAAGGGAGTACCTCTTGGTTTATCAATTGGGATCGGTTGTTTCTTGGGCCTTGATGTGACTTTCCAGTGTATAAAATTTTCATGGTGAGGATAATTGTCACATATATGACTTATTTTACAGTAAAATTTTATTTAATTTACATTCATTCTTTTTTGGGGGTTTTCCATGCTATTATGGAGGAATGGGGGAGTTTTCATGAATTGGGAGAAACCATGATCCCAATTCCAGATGTAAAAATAAATATTGATTCCTTTGTAATTCCTTAATTTTTCAACATTTTTAATCCATTCCAATTCTTAATTGTCTTTACCTTCCCTATTAACACCACCATATAAATTTGGACCATTTAGACATCCATAATCATGGTCGATATGGGTTTTTATTTATGGAATTGTGCCTGCCCAAAAGATCATTTTCTGCATTAAAAATATATATTAATTATTTAATATATCTATAAAAATTTATATTTTTTTCTGCGATTACAACTCTCACCAGATCCCACTTACCTAAGGAGCGCTCCCATCTTATCCTCTTAGAATTTGGCGATCAATAGAATCACGAATTTGGTGAAAAAGTCTCTAGATTGCAGAAATGACCCAGATTTGGAGAGGTAAATTGATCCTTTCATAAATCCTTCTATTTTTTCTCTTTTTACACCATTCCAGTTCTTACATGATCTCCTAATAATTTTTCGAACCATCCATGAATGGTTGGATGTTTTCAAATTCATATACTAGTGGATTTTGGGTCGTTTTTTTCAAGATTGTTTTGAGTAAGTGTTTCTCTCTTCAATTTCTTCCTTCTCCTTAGGGTTTCCTCCATCTTCCATTATGTCCTAAAATGTCCCGAAGCTAGGGTTCGAACATATGGTTTGACTCGATGTATTTTGGTTAAATATTGTGGTCTAGGGCTGGATTTATCATCCTTGTGCTATCACGGTGGTGTGGTTGATGTTTCACACCATGTTTTGAGGCATTCGACACTAACGGTAGGTGGTTCCTTGTGTAAACAATTATTGAAGAGTTATCGTCTTGTATTTACTATTTTTTAATATTCATCATATGTTGGGTGTTGGGTGAAAACTGTTTATGATTGATTTGGTTAACTATTTAATTTTATAGTTTCATTTTAACTTGAAATTGGGTGTTTTCATTTGTTACTCGTGGGGTATTATTTTGGTGTATTTCATAACATATAGAATTGGTTTAACAAATATTTTTTGGCCTGAAAATTCTAGATTTTTAATGTATTAGTTTCATGTGGTCTTAAAAAGAGGGTTTTTGAATAGGTTTTATTTTTAAAACATTGTTATAATTCTTGAGATCATTTTATAAAAATGTGTGTTTTCATTTGGATCTTTCATATTATTATTCAAGGTGATTTTATAAAACATGAAGGTGGTTTAATAAATTCCTCTAGGGATTCCAATTCTGTTTTGGATAGTAATTGTTATGGTTTTTGGTCTTAAATGGGGGTTTTGAAATGAGTTTTTTTTGCAGGAAATATTTAATCACTAGGGTTCTTTTTATGAAAATTGTAATTCTTTTAGTTGGTTAAACAAAGTGGGAAAAGGGTTAATATGTCTTGTTTGGTATGATTGCTCACCTATTAATGTGTTTTGAAAGTGAAAGTGATGTTTTAATATGTCAAACTTTTTTAGAATGTTTTGTAAATTTCTAAAATGTTTTATTAAATTGGGAAGTTTGAGCGAAACTTGTTTGTGGGATGTATCGGGTATGTTCGATGATAAAGTGATTTTGAAGGTAAAAACGGTATTATGTAACATGTTTGTGATGTATTATGAGAGTTCTAATATATTTAAATGGTTTTATAAAATTTTTTAATGGATTTTTGGAAGTGTTAAATAAATTTGAAAAGTCTTGTGGGCTATTTTGGTGTGAGTCGGATTTCAAAATCAATTTGAATGAAAAGTGGAATTTTGTGACTTGTGTTGAATACATGTGAGACTTTTGGTGAATTTATGATATGGAAATTATATGTTCATGTGAAGAGTATATTCATTTACTTTTTGAACTTGTTTGAGCACAAAGGGAAAACTCGGGTATCTAGGTGGGTGGACATGTACTAGTATGCTAGTGAATCCGTGGGGTTTGGAATCAGTTTCACTTAGCAAGATTGATGCTTACAACACTAACTAAACTATGATGATGATGATTGGGGACCAATAGGTTATGGGTATATTCCCTACTAGTGGCTCACGCACGATAATGGATATTTGTGATGGTTACTCTCACTTATATACAAGGTACCTGGGACCCACAGCAAGCTAGTGCCGATGGGTTATTTCCCATTGCTTGTACTCACTAGATATTGTGTGCTTACTGTAGGAGTATAGTTCGAGTGGATAGGAAATTCAGTAGCTTTGGTAGTTATTTTATAAGATTTTATTGTTTAAATTAGCCCACCTAAAAACTGTTATTATTTAATGGTGCATCTTTTAGAAACTGTAAATAGCATTTCATGTTTTTGAAAACATGAATGCTTTTTGTAATTAAATGTTTATCACATGGAATCTATTAGTGCTGGTATCCTGTTGGGATTTTTCTCACACCCTACTTAAACCCTATGGTGTGAGTAGACTTGGTTATCTTTTTGTCGTAGGTTGGGTACAGTTTTTAGTTCCAGTGGTTTAGGTTTCTAGTAGGCCCTTGGTGGCGAAGTCTTGTGGAGTTGGCTTGAGGGCAGTGCCCCTTGCCATGAGGGTTCATGGGATGTTCCCTTTTGGTTTTGTACCTTTTTTATAGTCTTTATGATTTGTTTTAAAATATGTAATGCAGTTCTGATTTTTTGTAAATGATTGTTTGGATTGAAAAATCCAGATTCGTTTTATTGTATTCTTTTGTTGTTTTGAGTTTATAAACTTGGTTAAATCATTCCCAATTTTCATTTTATGATACCTAGGCACTTGTTCCAACCTGTGGGGCTCAGGAACACTCTTTGGGCCTTCTTTCTGGCTGGGTCAAGTGCTGGTTTTGATGGAAACCAGATTCGGTTCGTGACAAATCCTCTAAAGTAAGAACCTCATATTCGAATATACGCATGACATGCAGCACAAAGAGTATAATGAGATATAATATTGCTAAGACTTAAAATATAATTATAGTTATATATATTTAATATATTATTTTTTTTACTTAGGAAACACTATTTTAGAATGTGTTACACTCAAGAGTGACCTTCCTCAATGACTTCTTTTACACGCAAGACAGAGTTTTAATGAAAAATAATATATCAATAAAATATTTTTATATAATATAGTAAGATATAAACTATAAATAATGAATAGTATTAAAAAAATTATAATAATATGTTTATATAAATATAAAATTTATTCATGGGTTACCAATTAATGAGAAACAAAAATATGATCTAATTGGATATCAGAAGGAAAATTATTATTTTTATGCTTCAAAAAGATTTATTTCATAATTAATAGGATTATTTAAAATTAGTTAATTATTTTAATTAAATATATATATTATATATTAAAAAATCTATTTATATATTAATCCATTAGGTATGATATTTATAAGATAATAACAAATCCTATTTTACACATTAATGACCTCAAACATTTTAAGGAAAATTTTTCCACCTTTTAAAAAATACCGTATTTCAAAATGTATTGTGTTAAATTAATTAATTTTAAATTAAAAAGTAATAATTATTATTAAAATTTATATAATAATAGGGTTATGGTTGTTTTTTGATATTTTCTTAAACTATTAAATTTTTCAATGAATATTGAAGATACTGAATTTTAGTTCAAAACTAATTTTTTATATAATTTATCTGTAATGATAAGTAATATTTTAGACTATTTTTAATGAACAATTATATAATTTTTTTTCAATTAATCCAATTTAGTTCATTGGGATGAATTTCACTTTGAAACAGACTATAATAAACATAACAATATTTGGAACATTTTAGACATAAACACCAGCTTTATCGTCCGGTCAATGCGATGAAATTTAAATTTATATATAATACATCAGTGATTTTAATTTAAAAAAAATGGTTAGTAAATTTGGAATCATCATAATATATAATTTATAATAAGGCAATTTTTTTTCTTAAAATATTAGTTAATATAGATACAATTAATTATAATTAATAAGTTCAAATTAATCTTAATAAAGGACTGAACCTTAATCTTATTGTCCCAAATGACCTATCCACTTGTAAAAAACTACATTATAGACACATATCATCCATAAACCATTAATTATTACTTTTTATAGATTTATATGACTTTTTTAATAAATAACAATTGAACACTTAACTTGTTTTAAAAATTTCAAAGAGAATCCTTTTCCTTCACTATAAAAGACTTCACCCTCTCTTAAAACTTAACACCTCCCAAAACAATTAGGATCAGCCAATATGTGCTCATATAGCTTCCAAACATCCCTGCACTAGACCTTGAAGCGTCACTTTTGGTAGAATTTCATCCATGTTAACCTTAGGGTACAAACCAAAAAAAGGTTACCAGAATAAGAGGTAACGCCTTCTATCATTCCCTTTGGATTAATTTATATTCTCTACCACATTAAATATCTTTATTCAATTATTATATAATAAAAACAGAATCATTATTTTACTATTTGTGTTTCTGTAAATGGTTAAACCTACACATACACACACTTATATCTCATAGTTATGGAACAAACTATTTTTGTGTACGAAGAGCTACTACCTCATGAAATAATGATTGTTCATTTTTATGTTACCACCTATCATGGTGGACATTATGATGGATAATATGTTTATATATGATATATATGATACTTTTTATGTATTTATACTTCATTAATACCTTTATAACATATAACTTTAATATTTCCCATTTGTGATAATTAGTAATCATCACTTGATAAAGTATGGGCTACCACCCACTCGAAGCTATGTGAATCATTCATGCTATACATGGAATGTATTAAAGATAATTTTAAAAAAACTATGTAAAATATATAACATATATATTATACTATAATTAAAATATAAATATTAATTCATATGTTTTATTATTTTAATATGACAAATAAATGAATGTAGTGTTCATGCGTAAGTAGGGCATACCCTCTCCATGAACAGTGAAATTTATTCTTTATCTCCAAATATTAGAGACTATTATAATTAAATTTTTAATGAATATAAAATTTCATTAAATAATATTTTAAATTATATAGATTTTGAAACCATTATCTAATTACATATAACAATAAATGACAAGTAAATACATACTTCAGAAAAATAGGCAATTTAAACCAGAAATAGTAAAATTATTGAATGTTATTAACAATTAGGAAATATGATATTACTAGAATAGAATTTATGATATTATAAACATTTTTTTAGTTCTATAATTACAATGTAACATATTTAGAACTACTATACAGGAGGATGAATTCCAAACACTGAAATAGAAGGATAAGGTAAGGGAATTGCATCTTAATTTACATTCTATTGAGACTTATTTTTTATTATTCCCCAATTTAGTTTTATTTTGTTTATATAATCAATTTTGTAATATAATATCATAAATATCCATAATATCATGATATTATAAGTTTTAATTATTTTTTTCCAAGTGTAATGTGATTTAAATATTTCAAAGTGTTATGGTACACTTTTCAATGATTAAAGATTATTTTTGTCCAGAATGTTCTTAATGAATGTCTTTAAAATAATCACATCAATTTTTTATGGCTAAATTTTTATTGGAAAATTAAATTTATTATGTTTTTTAACATTTTAAAATTATAATAATATCCATATTCTAACATAATATATATTAGTATTTCCTAAACTATATACCATTTTATATAAAGTTTCTCCTTTGACAATTATTACATTATATGGGAATTAATATTGAATTTTTATATCTGATATAATAATGTTATTTGATAAAGAATAGTAATTATTTTTATTATAAAATAAAAATATTTATTTATATTAGAAATAATGGGTTGGGCACAGACATTATATTGCACCATGATGCATCGATAGGTTCTCATCTAAAGAATATGTTGGCCAAATTAATTGGGTTTCTATCTAAAGTATTAACATTATTGTGAATGGTCAGGATAGTATTGGTTTTCATGTGGCTTAGACATCGCATCCATTAAAAAATAATTTCCATTATTTAGTTTAAATTATTAATTATCCAGATATTTTTTGTCGATATATATAGGTATGTAATTAATTCTTATTTTATTGATTTATAGATTGCATTTTGGTTTCATACATTGATATATTTATTATTCCATATCTTGTTCTAAAAATGGAAAGTGTGCTCAGCTATTTACCATTACAAATAGATTTATTAATTAATTATTTTATTTTATTTACCATTACTACGAATTTAAGATCACCCTTATTATGTTTCTTTCCCCAAGTTAGGAAGATGATTATGAATACGCTTTCAAGGATTTAGTTTATTTTAGTTTTTCATGTAGCATGTTTTATTTTATTTTCCCAATGTATTATGGGTATCATGTATGTAATATATGTTAACAAGAATATTAAACTAATCAGTCCTTTGGGATTATTTCTTGTAAAAATTATGATGTAATAAAATAATGCACCATCTTTGAGATTCAAGGGTCGGGTTGTTGCATTAATAATTAAAATGAAAAAAAAATATGCATTGCAAAACAGGTTCTAGAAAATATTTCTTTAATGCCTAAAAATATACATATAATGAAATAAAATATTATGATAACTAAAATATAATTTATTGAATTAAATGGAATAATATAATACATATTTTTCCTTAAATATATTCATATTATAATGTTAATTTATAATTATAGAATTTATTGACAATAAAGGCCTTCTTTAAAAAATTATTTCAATGTTCACTTTAAAGTCAATATATTCTCAAAAAGAAAAAAAAAGTATCCAAATGTTGAATGTGGTATTATGATTTAAAAAAATAAATTTATTTTTATCAATTAGATTCTCTAATATATCTATAAATTAATTATTATATTTTTTCAGTAAAATAAATAAATTTTTTTTTAGTGAAAATATTTTTTATGAATAATATGACATTGATAAAAATGAATGATTATATATTGGTAATTTATCAATATATATATATATATATTAATTTCTAATGATATATAAATTTCTTAAATTAGTTAAGATTATTTATATTGTCCAAATAAATAACTAGGCTATAGTTGTCACATATATTGTGTGCCTTTTAACATTGTTTTTGGGTGTCATATATGCTATCAAACATAATTTTATTATTTTAGAATATCATGGTGTCACATTCTCCCCACAACCTAAAATAAATTGAGTCTTCATAATTTGAACATTGTCTTAGTAATAAATTGTTTTACATTTGAAAATACATTTCTTGAAATGCCATAGTGTAATAATTGTTAATAAAACATTATCTTGAAAATAAATAAAAGAAAATACCAATGTTTTTGGGAATAATACCATATATTGTTTTTGAATAAGAAAATATTGGTGGGATATGATAATATTAAAATGTGAGAAAATTATAATATTAAATTAATAATGAAGAATAAAAATAATAATAGACTACAAAAAATTGAATGATCGTGATAAATACAACAGCCAAAAAACCATAAACCAATGTGGACTGAAACAGACCATCACCAAATTATAAATGAAAGAAAAAAGATAAAACATTCATTTTCAAGACAATTTCACTTTATTTTAATAACTTATTACCCTCTATAATGAGGACCTCATTAGAGTATACATTCCCCTTTCATTATATCCAAAAATTCTCTTCTCTTTGATATTATAGAATGTGTCATATATTTTGGATTTTAAAAAGAATGACTACAGAGTACAAGATACATAATATTGGGTTCAAGTAGACAAAAAATTATTATTATTCAAATGCTACCATTATGAAATACATTTTAAATTATTAGTAATGAATAAAATTAACCAAATTATGAAATATATCATGGTGTTTATCATTTTAATTTTATTGAAAAAAATTAGTGAATTAAAAATCGATTTTTAGTTAAATTATTTTATTGTAAAAAATATGTTTCAATTGAAATGGTGTTTAGTTATTTTTTTCTATGAATATTATAATTAATTTTTTAAATTATTATATATTTAATTTGAAAAATAATTTCATTATTTAACTCAACATTTCATAATTATCTTAGTGTTTTTTATGAAGGTATGGAATTTTGAATGAGTATCGACAATTACTGATTTTGAATTCAAAATTTGGAATTATGTCAGGTAATATTATAATAAATTATAAAAAATATAAAATTTTATTTTTGAAAATTTTATTTCATATATGGAATTTTTTTTTAAAATTTTATAAAATATGTCTCCTTTATTTTTGGTTATTATTAAGGTTAATCTTAGTAATTGTTTTACCATGGTAAAAGGGTAAATCATGTAATTAATGGTTAAAATGATTTGATAATAGCTATAAAAGAAAACTAAAACGTTCAAAAATCTTATTGGATTTTTATATATTATACATAATCATCCAAATGTGGAATATAAGACCTTTTCTTCATGAATATGATTATAGTGTTTATACTTTTTTCATGAAAGGATAAAAATACCACCCTTTTTTAATAACTATAATATTTATAATAGAAGAATAACCTAATGATATTTTAGGTTATGAATATATTTTTTATATATTAATTATTAATATTTTTCAAGTAGGTTTATATTTTATTTTCTATGGGGTAATAATTACCATAAATTCTTATACAATGATTATACAATTACTAATAAATTAGTTAAAAATAATAATCTATAATACAAATATTAAAATAAATATCATTTGTGATGATTAATGTGAATAAAACAATTTTAGATTAAAATGGAATTTTAGGGATGTATTTTTATATTTTTTTTAAATTTCAATTTTTTCTAAATGTTATTGAAATAAATTTAATGAATATTTGTAAAAATGTACATTGTTGATATATTATAATATATAATATTGTATTAAATTATATAAATTTATTAAAAATCATTATTTCATTCAAGGGAACAATCTATAGTATATAATATCAATCTTGGTCTATTTATGGTCTATTTTATCATTTATAGTGACTATATTTACACATAATATGTAAGACTTTTGCTTTCATGGTAGTGTTAGAAAGGGTTAATGAAGGGTTGGAATTAAATATAAGATAAAAAATTAGTCAAAAGATAATTTTATTTTTTGGTATGGGTGTATTAAGGTTCATAATACTCATAACTACTAAAAAACATGTTTTTAGAAATTCCCAATTGAAAAATTTATCCTATTAATTTAAAATTTTGAGAATTTCTAAGACATCCCATCACTTCTCCAATAAAAGTTCATTAATTCTTCTCTTTTCAAATAGAACCTAATAAACCATTTTATTAGCCAATACCAACCCAAATCCAATCCTAGAATCAAAAAAAATTATAGTGGACTATTTTTTCGCAAAATAAAAATATTAAAGGACTTAAGGTCTTATAAATAAGGATTTTTTTCAAAGAGAATCAATAGTTTTCAACTGCATGTTTTATTTCTTTTCTTCTTACTTAATTTTAAATTATTATTAAACCATAAAAACATTATATCAAAATAATCCAATGTATTCTATTATTTTATAATTTTAATGGAGTATCTAATATCCATCTCCAACATTCTTCAAATGGGAGTGAAATTCTTTGTTTGTGTGTAAGGAAGACATGTACCTCGCAAATTGATGTAAATAATTTTCCATCACTGTCTCTCAATAATGTATATAATTATGGATTTAAGTTATATATATTCATATATAATATTAAATAAATTTTTATCATTCTATAGAGTTTAAAGGATGCATATTTTCTCACATTTCCATATACATGAAAATGATACCAATGTTCATGTGTATGTGTGCACTCCACCTACCTCAACCATTTTGATGAAAAACAAAAATGGATGAAGAATCATCATGAAACCGGGCTGATTCTCCAAGAAGCCACATTTGATATACTACCCTAACTACAAATAGACCCAAAATCAACATATCTGAATCCAAAATCATAGATCTACCCATAACGTGAATAAAACTTATAATCAGAAAAGAGTGGATAAGTAGGTCTATGTATATCTAATGAACTGTGTTAAGAATGGTGAAGAATTTTGGAATACCTCATGTTTATAGCCTTAAATCAACAATGGAAACCTTTGGATTTCCACTGGATTAATGGGAGAACATTATTTGGAATTAGTAAAAGAAATATCCCGAGTTAGAGCTTATTTGGGAAAAAATGAGTGGATTAATGGCATGGCCAGTCTATATAGACATTTTAAAGAGGTGGTTTTTAATATGCACATGGTTTAGTTGAATTTTTAGACAAACCGTGTGATAACTATTTATTAGCTACTACCTCAAGGACTGCCTTTCAAAGCCTCTTCACACGGTCTCCCTAACAGGGCACCCACTGTGATAAAGCTACTACCACAAATCTACTACTACACATGGCTTCTCATAGTAATCTACTCAGATTAGATAAATAGTACAGATACATGTGCCTTCCCTTTATCAACAAAAACAACATTAATAATCCCTAAAATCTCAAAACCTTCAGCCATAAAATTTATATATAATAAAATCATAAAGGAGGGTTTACATACCAGAAAATGGGCGTACAAAATTCTCCCCACCATTTTAATTATCATCCTTGGAAAGTAGAAAACCATAACTACCATAAATGATTTATTTCTATTGTTCATTAATTTCCTTCTCATGTTTCATACTCTCTTCTAGATTTAGACCATGTTTCTTTTAAACTGACACAAGACTGATGATTTTTCCACAAATTACATTCTCATTCCTATCCAGAATGTGCACTGGTATATAAACTATTAAAGCATCCATATCTTTGTCAAAGTTATCCCACCTGATTAAATGGTCAGTATTAGGCTGATACTTTTTCATTTGAGATACATTAAATACATTTTTCACCAAACTAAACCATGGCGGAAATGCAAACTGATATGCCACCTCTCCAACCCATTCTAGTATATCAAAATGAAAAAAATACCAAATATGGGGTGATTATAATACATAATTTGTTTTCCATGATGACATACCTAATCACTCCACTAATAAAAAAATTTCCCACATTTATATATAAACATTTACATAAAAAAATTCTACAATACAATTTATAACACAATATAATCAGGTTCTAAAAACATTTGTAACCAAATAAAACCAATTTCTATTTAGTTTAATTTCATATAATTTTATATTTATATTAATACAACCTAAAATAACATTAATATAACTTCTTAATATAAATTTTTCCTAATCATTACATTCCACTTATCCAAAAAACCAACAATGCATGCAACTGGAAACTCACTATACTCACGAAAGGTTAGGTATCCTTCCACTAAACCTTCAATTAGAGGAAAACATGGATGGGGGTAAATCTCACCCAAATCTATCCCAAAATTTTTTTAGTGGTCCTCCATGCCCTTATCCATCCCAATTCATATGAACAAACACAACATCTTGTGCCATCCCATGCCAAAACCAAGTGTGTTCAACAAATTCATCCAATTTCAATAAAGCTATTCATTTATTGAAAACCATTAAATAACAAAATTTCAAAGAGCCATTCTATTTCATTAAAATAATTCCTTTTCTTAAAAATCCTTTAATAAAATCCATTTACCATTATTCCAAAAAAATCCCATTTTAAAATCATTATTTTAATGTCAATAATCAAGCACTTTATACACAAAAACCAAATTTTTCGATTTCGACAAACCAACAGTCAAGATGGTTTCCAAAAATGAATAATATATAATTCATCATAATTTCACTAAAATGAAATAATTTTTAAAGATTTATAATCAGTTCTACATAGAGGAGTCAAGAGTGAAGCCACCTACCTCAAAGGTTTTAAAGAAAACTGAAAACGGACCGAGAACACTCATGAAACCGAAGAGATTTTCCCATGAATCCCCCTTAGATATATCCCCCCTAAAAAATGATACAAAATTTGACATATTTTTCATCCACAATTTTATATATACCCACAATGCGCATATATATGATAGTCTAAGAAGAGATTATAAGTAAGTCTAAGGAAACATAACATGAACGGTGAGAATGATGACATACCTCAAAAATATCGATTTGAAACATTATAGAAAGCCTTAAAATTGCATTTATATTGATTTAAGAACCTTCTTTGGCCTTTTAAGAATAAAATCGTGAGATAGAGCCATTTTAGAAAAAAAGTGTGGAATAAAGGCTAGGTCGAGCTAGATCTTCTTTTTAAGGAGGTGGTTTTTAACCCACACACATTTTAGTCGCTCACCTAGACAAATTGTGAATTAACTATTGCCTCAATAACATCGTTGAATGGTCCCATCACATGGTAATTTAAATTATGCACCAACCATGCCAAATCTACTACCTGAAACAATCTATTATGCACAGTTTCTCATATGATTCACGCACAGTTTAGAAAAACTTTGTACATTCCATGCGCCTTCCCTTTATGTATAAAACTCCTTAAAATATCCCAAAACTCTCCCAAACAACAAACATAAACATTGAATAAAATGAAATCATAAATTAAGGGTAACATACTAGAAATCATCGGTACTACATTGACAATAATCGACTAACTGAAACTATTTTGTACATAAAAACCAAATATCATCAAAATACTCATAGTGAATTTTATTTATTTAATTTAATTATATAAAATGTTATAAAATAAAAATAAAAATAATAAATAACTTGAATTTATTTATTTAATAATAAATTATTATTTTTTATTAATCTGGAAGAAAAATAACTTATGAGATATGTTAGACTCATAATAATAAGCATTATTTAAAAAATCATCTTTTAATGTTTTACATAAATCTATCAGCATTTTATTTATCCATATTTTCTAAAAAATTTAACCTACTCATATTTAAATTCGTTTTATTATTTTCAAAATTCATTTTTACCCATGTATGAATTTTTTTGAAAAGGTTTGAATGGAATATTTTCATAATTATCTAAATGAGGTAATTTGTAAATTTTTTTATAAAAGTATAGAATTAATGTTTTCTAACTTATATAAAATGACTATATATTTCTATATTCATGATTATTATTTTCATTCAACACTCCTTTTTATGTTTAATTGGAGACTTTTAGAGAAATACTTTTTCTTTTAATTTTGAATATTTTAAATAATTGATTTTAAAATAGGAATATTATTTACCAAAATAATTTTTTTATTCAACATGCTTTTGTCTATCATGTTATAAATTATAGAAAATTTTAATTATGATTTTCTATTTAGTTAAAACTAATGAATTCTGTTCCAATGATATCACTGCAATCCATTGTGTATGGATATCAATCATATTGTAATTAAAACTATCTGATGGAGTGAACTATTTTGGGTTTTCCAAAGATATAATGTGAATATACTATGACGGTTTATCATTGAATAATTATAATTGTTAATAAATGAGTAAATTTGATTGTTAATATATGGTAAACATCATATGTTAAATGTGATGGTGATCTTGACTATCATTGATGGTTACTCTAAATTGAACCATGATGGTTATTCCATTTGTTGCATTGAAAATTATACCATTGTTAAAAATATTTCATTTTATTTTAATCTATGAAAATAAATATTTATGAAATGATTTTTCTTAAATTATTAATAATTAATTGATTTATTAATAATTTTTGGTTGAGAATATGATTTCTTGGGTATGAAAATTGGTTATTTTATTGCAAAATATTTTTCGAAAAAAGAAATGGTCTATAATTATTCATTAACATGTAGATTATTTAATTACTTTTGTGTACCTATATATGATATTTTTCCTTATCCCATGTTTTTTTTTAAAAAATCAAACAGTATAATGATGGGTATGTGAAGGGAATAAATCATGTTAGTTATCATTGAGAATAATCATAAGTAGATATAATTTCATAGTTTAATTTTTGTATTTTGTGAAAAAATGGATAATGATTAGAATTGTAAAAATTGTAGAATTTAGTAATGTCATTTATGATTTTCTACCTGAGTCATTAAAACTCTAAAACTTCTGGATCATTGGTAAATGAGAGTGATTTATATAATAAATTTACTAGAATACGTAGTGGTTATATTTGTGTTTTTATAGAAAATATGTTCATCCGTAAAATATATTCAAAATTATTTTCACGTCAACAATGTGTCATATAAATATTGATACCAAATGAATAAAATTACCTGGAATATCATGATTTCAATATTGAGTAAAACCACTTAATTTAGCTGTCAATATCCCTGATATAATTTTGTAATTACCTTTCAAATGAGGTGATTTTTTCCTTATATGTGGTCACCTTATATTAGTCCTTATATCTCAATTCAAATATTTGTTTTTCCACACAACATTGTATAATTATAAGAAACTATTTATCATGAAAAATAATCTTAATTTATTCCCTTTCGAAGGTAATAGTCTATCACCTATCTCAGACATTCTTAACAATTTACCTCAACTGGTTGTTTTTAAAATTAAATTGATAAAAAAATATTTTCATTTTAATCTAAACATACCCTAAAAATAAATATCTTCCCCCAAGAATTAATCCATACTTGAGCTACCATAGGGTCAGATGATCCATGGAATGTGGGTGGGGTTTTTTATAAAATTATCTTGAACTGATATATTCTTTCATGGTAGATATTGTTTCTCTCTATCAAGGACAGCATAACTATTTATATCTGATGTCAAATAATTTATCACGGTGAAAAATAGATCATTTATAATTAAAACCATTTAGTATTGGTGATTTGGAAGGATTTTGTCCTCTTGGTACCTTCCAATAATAAATTCCCTACATGTTGTATAGGGAACAATTCTGAATATAAAGTTAATATAAAAAGTAACATGGTAATCATCAAATATTTTAACAAGATAACCATAACCTAAAATATATTTATAATATTCACAAATATTATCCTAAACTCTATAATTATTTTAAAACATCCTAAGTTACCAATTATAAAAAACCCAAAATAAACATTACATACTATTGAGTTTTAGAAAGAATTTGTATCCTTTATTTTTTAGTAATTGTTTTGATATTTTTTAGAATAAGATCATTAATAAAATGTAAAAAATTAATATTTTAAAAGGAGACACTTATAATAAAAATAAATATGTTCAATTATAAAATATTTTTATAAAATAACATGGTTTTTTCATGAAGAATCATCAAAACATTCAAATGCACTTATAATTTGTTATTATCCATTCATAACCCATGTAATTTTTTTAATACGTTTGATAAGAAACAAAACATAATAATTTATGTAAAATGAATATATAAAGAAACTAATTAGTACATGAAAATATATAGAAATTTGTATTTTAAATTAAACAATGGATCAAAATAAACATTGTATTAATTGTGAAATCTCTTTCTCTTCCAAAGGATTCTAAAAAAACTTTTCATAAAAAATATAAAAAGGTAAAATAAAACATCTAAATTTTTCTTTTGAATCCCAAAAATTGAGGAAATTTATTTCTCCAAGTAGTATTTTTCACCTTTAAAAGTATCATATACATCTTTTTGAATATAAGTTACTTATATTACATTCATAAATCATATTATTTACAAAAAACAATATGAGGAACATATTAATGATATTGGTAAGTTATTAAATTATTTCCTTAACACTCAAAAAATTAATCTTACAAATGGTGTAACCAAAAAAACTACTTATATTTTCAAATAATTTTTGGGTTATGATGGACCCAGTCATACAAAGTTAATAAAAAAGCACCAAACCATCATTTATAATGAAACCACACATACTTGTTTTAAAATATAAACACCCAATCCTATTTTATAATTTTACCATCCTTCCTAAAGAATAATCCCAAGAACTATAACTAAATAAAAACACATAAATTCATATATGATAAATATATTATTTTTACCCATAATAAATCGTTTTTAGTTATTTGTATATAAAATTTATTTAAAAAAAATTATTCCAAACTGTAATTTCGTGATAAAATGGGGTGTGGGTTTTAATTGAATAAAAAATTAAATATTTAAGGAGAACCTTAATATTAAAATATGATTTTAAATGAAGCAATATGTTTTGTCACTGTATAAGATAAAATAAAAAACCTGAATTATTCATTTGTAAATAATTTCAAATCATCCAAAAAATATTCCTTTTGGGAGAAAATATAAAGAACGTCAAAAGTGGCACTGGAATATCCCTTTATAGTTCACTTATGTTTATTTAACAACATCTATACAATAATATAATAGATGTGTACATAATTTAAAAATATTTCCAAAATAAATATTTAACACAAATATAAAAATGTATTTAGTTGTAGTGTATCGTACCCATAGTCCAACTTATAATTTATGTTATTTATCTTATTAAATATTAATTCTATATTAATTATTTACTTTTTAAAATAATTTTCATCATTTACTATTCATTTTCTAATATTTTAATTAATTACATATTAAATTACATTCAAGCCAGACATTTTAAAAATATTTGACTCATATGTTGAAAATGAATTATGTTGGTTGAAAAGAGAAAATGAGGTAAATATTTAAAAAAATAGATAATAATAATGAAATAATTAATAACTTAAAATATAAAATTTAACATTTAAAAAAGTTTATAAAATATTATTAAAAAATGTTATAATCATGGAAACGGTAGGTCATACATATGTTTGAGTAATATTTTAATTTTTTAATGATCTTTATCGAAATAAAGTATGTATTAAATTGCTAATATGTAATTATAATTAAATAATAAATATAATTTTAGTTATTTAAATATGTAGATATATTTATATATATCTTTAATTTGTTGTGTTAATGAAAAAATGTATCGCATCACAGTGTGGTAGTCTTTTTCCAATCATACGTGTGAATGATTATGTCATTTTTATATTATATAAATAATAAAAATGTAAATAATATAATATATTTCCATATATATAAATGTGTGATGATTATAATATATGATCATCAATTCCATCCTTATAACCATCTATGCATGGCGCAGATGAAAAATGAATAACATTAGTTCACATGGCGGTAGTCCACCATACACAGGAATGATGGTGTAATTTCACATTTAAGGGAATATGAGATTGATTTCTATTATTAAATTATACTAAAAATATATATTTATATGTAATATAAATTTATTAATTTACTGACATGGTTGAGAATATTTAATCAAGGTGAAAGAAGAAAAAAACAAAAATTATCGATTAAGAATTATATCCCTTTAAAAATTCACCCCTTTAAGAATAAACATTATGTCACATATTGTTACCACATTCCTAGTATTTCAATTATACATAGATTATATTCTATTTAGTGCTGTTCATGTCGGGACTCCCATATATGGAGTGTGTTTTCTTGTAAAATAACTAAGGTCCATGGATGTATGATAGTTTTTATTAATAGAGATTCGGTATAAATGAGTTAATGACCATGTAGGGTTCTCCCTCATTTCCCAAAAGTACTGAGGTAGTTTGGGCTTCCACATAATATTAAGTTTCTTCAGTTTTTTGGGTTATTTCATTCAATTTAACTGGTTTACACTTCCTATATAGTTCACATGGATCATTTCATGATGTCAATCCATAGTTTTAATGGTAACACCCTATAAAAACAGTTTGATCAATGTGTAATGTATAAATAGCATGTTTTGTAAAAAGGATAAGTGTTATTTCTTTTACAGACCATGTTAATTACAAAATATATAATGGTATTACTCGTGATGAAAATATCATGAGGTTTTGTTTTTAGGGTTATATGTTATAGATTCTTTATTCATTCAATTTGGAATATATTTTTTTCTCATACAATATTTTTTCCTTCGTGGTTTTTGGAACGACTACTTCTTCTAAATAAAATTCTTCCGTATTTAATCTTTAGGGATGTGTACAATGTCTCTATGAGTAAAAGAATACATTTTCTTCTTCATTTCCATTGACCACTTTATCTTTATTATGTTATGTTATTATATCTATTGGGATTTTTTTTATTTCTATTATTTTATTCTATATCTATTAGGTGATATTCCACTAGGGGAAATTCCATTACTAGTTATTGTATTGTGGTTATGATTTCTTCATGGTTTATTTTGATATACACTTTCAACAATCAATTTTTTTGTTGAATAAGTTATTTTAGATGTGAGGTTTCATTCATGTTACTCCATTATCATTGATGTGTTCTTCCACATTCATAGTTCCCTTTAGTGGCATGTTCCTCCCTAGTTTGATATCAGTGGTTTTGTCTCCACTCTATTCATGAAGAAATTCATTTGTTTATTTTTTCAAATAAATATTTTTTAAGTGAAGTTGAATGATTTATTTATTTGATTAATTTTTATGGAAATGGATTTTTGATAAACTATTTTTTTCCATTGTTTTAATAAATGAAAAATCTATTTAAAATTATTACATAATGAATTTGGGAAAACTTTTTCAATTCATTTTTTAATTAAATGGTTTTTATGATATTTTTGGAAAATAGAGCATAAGGGAAGCCATTGGAACTTAGGTGGAAAGTGTGGTAATTTTCATCAATTATTGATACTATATTGGAAATGGCTCATGGTGTGATCCCATACTCCTTATGCCTATTTTTCTAGTGACATGATATATAGTTATGAACATATGATTTATTTTGTGTTTATATGCTCTTTATATTTGAATTATATATATAGAGGATTGATGTGCATTATTTTATAAATTAGATATATGAGTGCCCTTGATAGAATGACCTTCTGTGAATCATGGTGTGATGTATAATGTGGTTTTGTTTTGGACGATACTATATTATATTTTACTTCAGTGGATTTATATGATATGTTATGAATTAATTGTTTATTATAATTGGATTTGATATATGAATGTGATATTCATTGAAATTGTTTCATTCAATTTATTTTTTCAAATGAGGGGAAATGGGTTATTAAATTTTCTTACATTGCATTGATGTAATAATATTATATTATTTAATAATAATTTTTCAATAAATATTTATATGGTTGGATTATTTATATGGAAACTAATTATGAATACCAGATTGTGATATTACATAACCTTTTATCTCAAACTATACACAACCATTCGGAAGTGCATAAGCCATTCTATATATATCATTGTCGGTAAAGGAAATAAACTATAGTGATGATGAAAAGATTATGTGAGATGAGTTTGGGTAGATAATTGTGATATGGTGGGAGATTAACTTGGAATTAAAAAGAACATTGTTTGAGTACTAGTTTTAGTTTTTTCATCCTTTATAGTTGTACTTATCACATGGAGATTGTTTTTTAACATTTTCAGTAGTACATATTTTGTTGTTTCATTTCCTTTATGGAATATATAATCATGTTCTCATCCACTACCTCTATCTGTTATATATTTTTCATTTTTCTACTTTGGGATGGGGTAAATAATTCCCTATGGTGGTTATTTGATTCCTAGATACTGGTTTCTATCCTTTGGGGATCATTAATTCAAATATGGTATATAAAAATTCAGGTTGGGTATGGATTTGGGAGAGTATATCAGTCGATTATGTCAATTTCTGGTAGACTATAGATAATATTATAGTGACTTGATAGGTTAATCATCTTAAGTTCCCACCCAGTACATTCCATGATGAGACTCACATTAACATAGGTTGTTGGGATATGTGTCACATGTATTGATCTCTTGAACATATTATCAGTTTTTATGGATTTCAAATATGATTTGATATTTTATTATTACATGAACTTTTTTTCCTTTTTAATGTGTTGTTTTATGCCTCTTATATGTGTTCCACTAGTTCTTGGGAAGGGGTTAGAATATTTTCATTAAGAGAATATGCCTTTACATAATAATATTATTAAGGATAGTGTATTTCTTGTTAATGCTATCAACTATAAAATAACATAAGTCTAGAAAAATGATTTTGAGTTAAAAAAATAAGTTGGAGGAGAAATGTGTAGATCACCTCAGTTCATTCAAGAGAATCCACCATCCATTATGTATATTAATTAACCTCAAGATGGAGAGGAATAGCTAAAAAATGTTAAGTAGATCATTGACTTCATCAATGATGTCGAGAGTATCAATATAGTCTGTGTGGAATTCAAACTCATGGGTCTTAGTAATAGATGGTGGGATTCCAGATTTCATGTGTATTTTTATGTTGTCTTGTACACAAATGGTTCATGATTGTCTTCATCATTTATTTTTCCATAATCACTGATGATTTTGAAGTATCATGGGTTAAAATATTTATATATTTTATAGTATTTGATTTAATCATACACGCATTTATTTTACAATATGGTTTATTTTTATGAAGAGGTAGTGAAGAATGATTATCATAAGGATCAAAATTAACTTCTGAGTTTTCAATTGGATATTTGAATACATGTATTTAAGCTAAATATTTCAAAATATATAGAGATAGTTGATAAGGTGATGATTGTTGAAAATAATATGAAGTGAATGGTTATATATTTTTTCCCTTCTCCTAAAAATAGTGGATGATTATGTGGCATGAAAGAGAGAAATTGTAAGTGTGGTTATTTTTGATGGAGCAGTGGAAGTCGATTTTAGCAGAATGCCTCTTCTATACCCCCAGACATAGCTAGTATTTTTCCTCTAAAATTTTATCATTGTGGCATGGTTAGACATGTCAAAATTCTTTCCTCACACATATGAAGATATGTATTAGTTGTGGATGTCATGGTCAGCTTTATTATATCTATCTGGATATTCCTATTCCTATTTTGTCTAGGGATTGTCAACTCTAATGTCATCTATGATTTATTTAGATGTGCCATCATCTACATGGATCTTTCTGAAAGCATATGGTGTGAAGGACCATGATGACTTAGTTGATTTTTTTAGAGGTATGCATGTTTTTAGTGATAGTGAGAATTACCATATTTATTCTATCTTAATTAGTTATTTCATTATTTGGCACAACTAATTCACATTAATTTATATCTAATCATTTTTTGATATTCGTAAATTTCAAATAAAGATCATGGCCTTACTTGTGTTGTTAGAAAAATCTATTAGGAAAAGTTAGGAACAGGGTTTTTTATTTCCTTCTTTTTTCTATTTATAGATGATGTACATATACTATTTTATTTTCTTGTTCTTGATTTGGATTTTTTTATGTCATCTTCAAGATGGATAATCTTGTCACGCATCGGGCTGAGGATGATTTATATATTTTTTCATATTATATTTATTAAAACTGATTAGAGTTATCATATGTTTTATGGAGAGCGGGATCCAAGGTCTGGTCATGTATTACCTTCCTTCCATGATATATGGAGTTTGTTTCTATTTTAAAAGTTGATCCCAATGATATTTTTTGTACTTTAAATCGTCCAATTAATGCATGGGACTTCCCAAATATTTTCCTAGATTATTTCTAAAAAATACCTTTACTGATGGTGGTATAGTTTATTATTAGTCTATATCTATGTATGTATTCAATATTTATACCTTTTTATGGTATGCCCCTAGCTTAGTTAAAAGATCTCAAAATTCATTTTGATAAACTGATGTCCAAAGGTTGTGTTCTCTAGAGTGTTATGCCCTCAGCAGCCTCAATACTCATTCACATAATGGAAGATGATTGTCTAAAAATGTTTATACCCTATCATATATTTAACTATTGAATAGTAATAAAAAAGTATTCTTTTCATCATGTGGAATATTTGGTATATCATTGAATGTGGAAAAAGAGGGAATTGAAGATTGATCTTCAGTTTGGTTATAATCAACTAAAATTTCTTGAGTATAAGATAGTAAAGGAAAATTTTAGGAGATGTTCTGATCATTATTAATATATTTAATGTATTTAGGTATAACTAACACTCATATAGTTTACATTTCATTAATTAATCTTATATTTCATGAGTATGTTGTTGCTTTTCTAGTAGTGTTTTTTGATTATATTTTGTTATACTCGAGATATGAGATTTGGAATGTGCCCCATTTGAGATTTTTTTTGGTGATCATGAGGATTATCCATTTATATGTAATTATTTATAATTGTAATTACTAGATCCAAGAAGTGTTTTTCTTGTGAAAAATAATATAAATTTAGTTATTATAATTTTATCTTGAGAAGTTGATGTCAATTTTTTCCTAGGAAGATCCACATAACATCATTCAGATTCTGAAATTCCATTGTAGTGATTCATACAATCAATGATTTATCAAGTACATAAATATGTTTGAATCACCTATAATTTATCTTAATAATAATGTGTTGAAATAAACCATCGATAAAAATAATCAGTCTTCTTTTGACTAGCGAAAATGAATTTTGACATTGGCTCTTATTCTAATCTTAACTGATCCCATTAAGGGTTATATGATTTTATGGGATTGTTTTGGAACTGGCTCGATTTGTGTACTTATGAGTGTGGATCATTTTTTGGATAATGGATCACATCATATTCTATCATTTTTTAATAATTAACCCACTATTTATGTTGAGATATGTACTGTTATGAATGGGATTAATTTTTTCTTGAACACTATTTCTCAAAAGAGATTCATAGAAAATTATAACTATAATAGTTTGAGATATATATTTTTATAGAATAAATTGAATAATATAATGATATAATGGGTGTAATATTCTCAAAGGATTGGATTCGATATCTTTTATACATAAGGGAATGGGAATTTCACTGAAGATTCACTGAGTTGAATAGTACCTTTTTTTTGGAAAAACTAGACATAAAGGAAGAATTAAATATTATGGGAATATTTTATCAGTATCACCTATATGATCATAGGAATGGTTAATGTATGTTTCTAACTAGTTTTATGTTATAACTATCTCCCATTTAGACTAGTTTTCATTGTATTTAGTAGGATTATGATTTTGGAGGTATTTTTGAGACAATTTATGTTGGTTAGACAATTTATGATTTGTCTCTTTATACAGATAATATTCATCATTTTGAGAATCATTTAGTTTTACAATCATTAGTGAGGAGATTATATTTACTCTTTTTTCATAGTTTTTTGTGGGCTATTCATCAAGTGACTATGAAGATGTTTTATGATATTGTACAATGATTCTGGTGCTTGGGTATGAAGCTTGAGAATTAATATTATGTGTCCCTCTATTATACATACCAATAAATAAAGGTAGTGGACATGAATCCTCATGGTTTTCATTAAACTCTTACAATATCTATTTTCAAATGGGGAAATGTGTAGATATAATTAATTTTCGAATTACCATGAAATCCCAAATGGGAAAATTTTTTAATGGTGGTTATTGGTATTTATCCAAAGTCATATCATTTCATTCTCATCTAGGACACCACCAAATGTGGTGATCTAGGTGTACTATATATAGTGATGATCATGAGGCTAAATAGTGTTTGTTCTATCATTATATAAGATAGGGATCCAAGGTTTATGTTTCTTATAAATAATATATTTCATGAGTTGATGTAGACTTTGGTCAAGTTTAGTAAATCATATCATCCGCATGAAGACAGTCAGATGAATCATGTTATTCCTCTCATGGACAAAATGATCATTTCCCATGCCTTTGATTTAGGTTGGTCATTGGATATCCAACAATGATAGGTTGCATTTCTATGAAAAAAGGTAATTATTCATCGATTAAAAGGGATACCTATGATTCTCTATATGATCACATGTGTTAGTTAACACTTTATTGGGAAGAGGTGTGAAAGGCCTCATTTGTGTGATAGAGTCTTGTTGAGGAGATGTTATTGGGGATTTAGAATATAAGTGGTTTTATAATTATTACATAGAGTCTTTATAAATATTATGTGCATCATGGATGTTTTCCTTTTGTTTTTTCCTTTGGTGTCATAGTTTTCTTAAGAGATTCTCATTGTTTGGGTCACTGTCGACATGGATAATGGGGAACATTGAATCTAATATATGTTGAACCATTTGAGATATATAAGAGTATAGGGATGTGTTATCATATTTTGAAATTTCTAATTTAGTTATCTTGTATTATTGATTTCTTCCATATATCAGAGCTCAAGAAATAACATATTGATGCCTCTCATGTTCTGATTTTGGATGACAATGAGTTAGAGGTATTTGTTTCTATTAAGAAGCAACTAGTTAAGATCCTAGAATATAAGGTGAATGTGTTTCATGGGAATTCAATTATGTGGGTAAAAGTATTATGGTTCCAAAAATAATATTCTCAATTTATGAAGGAGAAGAAGTTATTGATGAGGGATAATTGACCTCACCTCTTTTCTAAACATCATTCTTTGACATGAATTCCTTAGGACATAATGTTTTATGATTGGGAGTTGGTAACATCTTGTTACTGTCTACTTGGTATTTACCTTCTAATTATTTTCATTCCACTTATTTCTTGTGCTTATTTTGACTCTCAATTATAGATATAATTTTTTAAGAAAATGACTTAATGTTTGGGGAAGTATTTTTTCCATAATTAGTTGAATATTCGTTTAAATGTCTCGTAGCATAGTAGATTTATCCAATTTGTCAGAGATAAGATGTAGAAGTCTAGGTTTTCTTGTAATAATTATTTGTTTCTAAAATTTAATGGGTGTCTATATGACATGTAAAAAGTTTTCAAATCTTGTATTTTTATCCACGATCATGTCGTGGTACGAATTCATAGTGTAAATAGTTACAAGAAATGAAATGTTTTTTCACAACATGAATTTTATAAAGGTAACTTTTTTTAAAATAGAAACCAGTTTTTCATTGTATATGGACCCTATATATGACACAACATGTATATGCTATTAGATGCTATGAAAATATAATGTTGTTTTTAGTTAAATTCATGAGTGATTCAATATTCAATAAATATGTATACTCTTTACTCTCATTTCACATATCTTCTCTAAGGTTTTTGGGAACTATTACTTCTTTTTTATTGATTTGATCATCATTTTACCTTCATGGTTGTCAATCTTGCCTCTCTCGAATAGATATTTATTCTCCTTTTTTGTATACTCTCATCATGGAATATTCATTGGTTGGTATAATTGGGTAAATTTATCTATTTTAAGGGTTCTATTCATTTCTTCTAGATCTATTATATGATCTTCCTTGGTGGTTTTCTATGGTAGTTATTGTGTGGTGGGTGTGTATTCCTATATTTTTTCTTATCATCTACCAATTTCTTTATTTTTATAATGATTTGAAGAGATGTTATGATTAATTTTATGACCTCTATTGTAATTCTTATATCTTTACTTATTCATGGATCTAGTTGCGGGGATGTATAACCAGAATTTTAAGTATATGATTCAATCTCTAGCCTATATTTCATGAATTTATGGATATTGTACTGATAAAATGAGGTATAAATGAAATTGAATGATTTAATAATTTTATTGGTGTGTGTGTGGAAATGGGATTATGATAAAAGATGAGTTTCCATTATTTTTTGTAAATAAATATGGATTTTATAAGAATTATGAAATTAATTATTGAAATGGTTTTCAAAACCATGGTTTAAATGAATTTTATTTAGGAATTTGTTTTTATACAATAGAGAGCATGGGAATCCTTCGGTAATTAGGCAGAAGGTGTAGTAACGGTCCTCATATGTGGATATCGTACATGGGGTCCAATCATGGGGTGTTCCTCTACTACCTGAGCCTTCTTTTAGAAGGAATTGATATAAATTTTGGGAGGTTTAATTTTCAGTGTGTTCCTTTAATCTCCTGATTCAGTGAAAATATCTTTATTCTTAATGGGATTGATTATCCTTGATAGTGGTATGATTTTCTAAGCAAGCCTGACCAAGTGTGATCCTTACCTTGACGTTTCATGGGATTTTATTTTTGATTTTACAACTATAAATTATACTTCCATATATTGATTTGATATTTTATATGTTAATTTCATAGGTGATTGAAATTGATATATGTATATGAAATTCATCAAAACTATTTTACCTTGTTTATTTTTGAAATGTGGGGGAATGTTAAAATTATTTTTTTCAATTCTTTTAAAATAAAAATGTATAACTATTTATCATGCATTTTTATCTTTAATGATGATCATGATTTGATTATTTTTATAGATTCTTGTCATGTTACCCAAGGGTGGGATCGTACTGAGACATCTGCATCAAACTCTACCCACACTTTTAGGGGTGTATAGTCCTTTTTATGAATTTCAATGTAGGGAGATGCACGGTGCCACAGTGAGGGAGTGATGTTTATATCAATTTATTTTGGGTTGTTGGTGGATATATATTGGTAGTTTAAATATGTTATAAAATTAATAAAATTGGGTTATATGTTTTAATTTTACCATCCTTTATTTTTTTACTTTCCAGTTAGTGGTCTTTTTCTAACATTTTAGTTGTATCAGTTTTGTTGTTTTTTTCCATAAAAAATATATATTCATGTTTTCATCATTTATATCTCTCAATTATATTTAAATCTCATATTTAATAATTTTTTTTGGGAAAATTTTTTTGCTGGTTATTATTAGAAACATGTGTTCTAGACTCTAGACCATGGGGTTTTGAAACACCATTCTAGTATATGTCATTTTTTCATGGCTTTGAATTTTAGAGGGAGTCTAGGTTAGATTTTTCAATCCAAAAAACATTTTACTTTGGTATTTGGATCAAAGAATGCCCTGTAATACATGGGTATGGAATTATGTATTGGATTTGGGAGGTTCATGGATCAAGTGAAAGTAATTTTATGTATAAATAATAGAAGACAGGAGGATGCCTTTTATTTGGGATAATCTTGTTTTTATGGAAAATACCCAGTAAAATTAAATAAGGAGGAATCAATCTCAATGAAAGGCCTCTAAAATTGTAAAATATAATAGAGTAGATAACATAATTCTAATAATAAACTATATGAAAAAATATAAACAAGTTTTAAACATAGTATTTCAGAACTACTTTGTTTACTCACTTTTACATTTTTACTTTTCACCTATGAAAACAAGATTTTTTAATCTTTATGGTTCAGGATCTTCATTATAAAAAAATAATAACATAAATAGATCCTATTATATCTTTTCGTCTATATCATAATGGCATGTCCATATATATTTATTTTCAAAAAATTTAAATCATTTAATTAAATAATTTTTATTATAAAATATGATTATAGTCAATTTGAAAATATTAATTTAATATTACATTAGTGAAATCAGAAAAATTCTTGATTTAAAATATATTTCATTCACACATACCCAACATTAAAAATTATCTAAAAAAATAAGGAATACAACAATTCATTCAATTTGATATTTTTTTTAATTTTTCTCATTTCATTCATATTTATTTTATATTAATTAAATAATTACTATATTCATCATTACATAATCTCTTATGGTTATTATTTAATCACCTGTATATATAAATAAATTAACATTATAAAAAATATTAACCTTAAAATTTAATATTAATAACATATCTTATGTTTGATTTTACCCTATCAAAAAGTTCAATAGTAAATAAATGAAATAATGGTTCCTCATTTTTCTTTGTATTTACTAAATTTTACTATATGTATCATAATCATAGAATGTGGCTCTAAAATGGTTACTTTCTAGGAACTAGACAATATAGGGTAAAATATGACCATCTAATAGAAATTTTAAATGTGTAAAATTCATTTAAAAACTTATTTATTTATTTTACCCACCCCCTGATAAATATGTTTACACATGAAATAGGGAAAATTATTTTTTTTATTTTTTCACAATTAAATATGTAAAAAAATATTTTTTAACTATCATATAATATAAATTATTCAAATTTATCATATATAATCCGTTTTAATAAATTTGATTCAATGACATGGTACAATTTAATTAAAATAAAACCCTCAAACAAACGAAATATTGGTTTTTTGATAAAGGTATACTTCAAGGATAAATTAATCATATATTAACTTTATGATAAGTAATCATCATTATATGAATATAAATAAAATATTATTATTGTATAAACTATAAATTTAATATAAATAATTCTTCATTATGGGGTATTTTAATTAATTAAAGTGGATAAACATGAGAATGAAAACATTTTCTTGGAAAATTAGATTTTTACCCAAATTATTATTTTTATACAAAAATAATGTATAAATATAATTGAAAAGTAATTAATTTTAATAAATTAATACATATATAATTTTTGGTATAATGGTAATATTAAATTGGATATTTTATTTCATATGTTTTATTTTTTAACATAATTCTATAATTTCATTATTCAGTAAAAAAATTATTAGTATTTAAAAAAATATAACCCTACCTTAATTTTGATGTGTTGAATTTATAAAATATGTTAATTTTATCATATAAATTTATTAACATCTCGTGACATTAATTATAATATTTTCTCAGAAAAATAAATGAATATCATTATTACACAGTGCATATTTATTAAAAATAAATGAATTTATTTAAAATTCATATCTTATTTTAGAAAAAATTAGGAATACTTTTTTCAGGACCATCATATAAATTTAATAAATTATTTATACTATTCATACCCCAAACTTTAATGACTCATTTATAATGACCAAATTTCTTGAAAGACATTGAGGTCTAATTTTGTGTGCTATATATGATATCAAACATTATGATCTTATTTTAAAATATCAAGGTGTTATAATTATATGGAGAAGAAAAATTATTTATAAAATTAATAATTCAGAAAAAAATTATTCTTAATACACCAAGTTGATGAACCATGGGATACAAGGGATATTTGTGTGTGATGTACCTGTTATGAAATTATGAAATTTCAATTAAATTTTCAATCCAATTTAAGATAATTTAAAAATATAGATCTAAAATATGATATAAAAGAGAAATAAGAGTGTTCTTAACACCAAATGATGAGAAGAATTAAAATAAAATTTTAATAATGTGAAAAAATAATAGTTTTATTCATATTATAGTTAAATAAATGTGATTCGTGTTACATTTAAAAATTAAATCTTGAGACATCTAAAAAATATAATTTGTTGAATGTTGTTATGAAGTAATAATTCAGATTTTGAGAAAATATTTTATTTATGATGTGATAAAGTAACAATATAATATTTCACTATATTTTATAATTAACTAAATATTATGTTATAATTGTGGCTCCGACACAAATCTAAAATTAAAAATATCGATATTTTTTTAATATTACAGATAATTTTTAAAATATATCCCTTATATTAGTTAGAATAAATTGATAAAATTTTTTAACATAAGCAATAGAATATATAATGATAATATATAATCCATGAGAGTAATTATACCATATGAATTCTATATATCCATACCGACATGTGATGTATTTTATCTAGTGTATTCCTTTGACCATACCGAATATGAACCTGAGCAATAAAAGTTTGAGAATAAAAGTATATGTGATATATTAAATATCATGGATACTTATAAATGATCCATACAAGTTAAAGCACAACCCACACAAACACCATGTCACATCCTATGCTATTTTATAATATATTAACCACAACGTGTTATGTTTTTAGATATTTAGATTGTACAGAAATATAACAAATTATTTTTATTTATTGATATATCACAAATATATATTATTCAAATATCATTTTTATTCACATTAATCTAAAAAATAGTTTTTTAAAGAATTTATAATTTCATTTAATGAAATTTTGATTCTATTCTTAAATTATGTCATGATAAATTAGCACATGATTAATTCATAATTTTTTAAAAAATATAAAGTAAATTTATGAAAACTCAATTATTTATAGAAACGTATTCTTCTAAATATTATATTTTTAATTAATAGTAAAATATATAACTATTAAAAACTAAAATTCAAAAAAATTAGTTTTATAATTTTTTAATTTTCTAAGTTAATGATTATAGAATTTTCTAAATATGATGACTTGTATTAAAAATTTTGGGACTTATGAAAATTATCATTACCATGATATTATTATAATGTTAGAATAACCTATATGGTTTCAAAAATATTAATGAAGTCAAATATAAAATTATGGGATGACATTATTTTTTTTAATATCATTGAAAACTATAAAATTCATTCCAAACAATTTTATAGAGAGTGTAAAATATTAATTTAATATGAAAACTATTTTTAGTCCAGTAGCTAGTACAAGAATTTTCATTTGGAGTTTTGTTTTTTATTTTAATTGGAAGAAACATTTCATATAAATAATTATTAAATAATTAAACTAATGAATTTAATTTTTTTTAAAAAAATTATTTTAAAACATAAATAAATTTAAAAACATATTAAAATTATTTTTAAAAATAATAAATTCTTTTACCATTTATGTGTTACCAATTTAAAATTTTCATTTTATATTTGAAAGAAATTTTTTTATTAAAATTTCATTAAAATTGAAATAATAACCATAATATTATATTATATGTTCAACTTATATTTTTTATTTAAAATTATTTACTAAATATAAAAATTAATTATTGCAATAACAATAAAACATGTAAACTGATTTTGACTATGAATTAAAGTCTTAAACTGGTTTTAAAACATGCCTTGATTTGAATAATTAATATTTGGATAGACCAGTAAAATTTTCCACATATTGTTTCCGTATTTTAATCAATTGAACCATAAATAGAATAATTAAATTACGGACACATGTATAGTTGTTTCAAAATATTCCCTTTACTATCAATTATAAAAACACACAAATACCACACATATGAATTCACTTAACCTTATAATTAAAACATCAATCTCATCCATTTACTCTCCCCATATCAATATAACAGCAACATAATCCCAAAATCAAACATATTTTTCTAAATAATTCCATTGTAAATATGACTTCGATGGAATGATCTAGTTTCCATCATAAGTATTATCCCCTTATCATGATTTTCTTCAAAAATATATTCACCCAAATATCATATCACCAAAATAATATGATGGAATAAGTACCACCACAACACATATACATTGTTAAAAAAAATGGAAAACTCGTTATTTTATCATTTGAATATTTATATAAAAAAGGAACGTCGATCACATGAGTTTCTAGACAACCACATTCACGAATAATTTTTTTCATTTTATTTAATTATTTATTTACTATAAATAAGATATTACACCATTATAAAATCCCTAATTTATTATAGTTATTATTCTTCTAAAATAATTTTATTTTAAACTAATCACTTATTTAACCATTTTTTCTGATATAGTTAATGTTTGTTCATGTTTTTTATTTTAAAAACGTATATAAACAATTATATAAAAAACTACCATGAATAAATATGGTAAAATAAAAAAAAACTCATTATAATACAATAAGAAAATATTTATTTTTAAATAGGAATGGAACTAAAATATTATGTATTTAACTTGTTTATACAATATATATTCTGTCATTAAAAATCATCAAACTAATCAAACAACAAATCATTTTTTATTCAACTTAACTAAAAATAATAATTGAATGATATATGAAATTTATAAGTCAATGTGAGTCATATATTATAGATTCATAAATAATTTTTTTTAGTTACATTGGTATCATACTATTGGTAATGAAATCATAATTATTAATAATGCATAGAATAATTAGGATTATTAACACCTGATGGTCATAAAATGTGATAAATAATTTAAATCATCATGAAAAAAAAAATAACATGTATTATAATACAATAATATTTAATATTAATTCTAATAAAATTTATATTTTTTTTATAAAATGTTATATTTCAATCAATAATGAAAGATAATTATGTAATGGTTTATTGGATCAAATTTGAAATCCATAAGACATGTTTAACAAATATATTATAGGTTCATTACATTAGTTTTAGTACATCTATGTTTTTATTTTGTGTCATTATACTTTTTTATTTAATGAAATTTAATGATATATTTGAATATATTATAATAATTCACTTTTTATTGAAACCCTTCAATAATTTTGTGGGGTTTTCATGACTCAAATAGTTTATGATGGTTCTGATAAATATTAATTTACTATTAGCTTTAATGATTTATTTTTTGTTACCTATGATAATTTATTGTTTTATTTACATGTTCTTTTAAAAGGAAATCATGATTCACACAAAACTGTTCTTCTTGTTTATTCTATCGTATAATTAAAATTGAAATCGATAGTAAAAATTTCCATTTCATATAATATATTTTATATCTATATCAATGTTTCTACATTAGAACCAATGTAATAACTTTCATAATGGGAAATAAATTTTTATCTATATTTTATTGTCCATTTATTACCATAAATTAAATTTAATTTAAAAATTTTCATTTCTCTTTTTAATTATATATATTTTTAGAAAAACTATTTCAAAGTATAAAATATATTGGGTATTTTATCCCATAAAAATGAAATTTTTTATCATTCTCTCAAAAAAATAATTAACATTTATGTATTATGAATGATATTTTATTTTTAACTCTTAATATTATTGTTTTAAAAAAATTTATATATACATTCTAATAAATCTTTTCTTTGAAAAATAAAATCATATCATTTTTTAGAAAAATATTTACAAGGATTTTTGAATGCTATGGTTTTTTAAAATAATTAATTACTCCAAGGATTATAAGTCATTATGAGATGTTTTGATCATCTACTATATGTTATTATATGGTGATTAATTTTTTAATTTTGGATTCTGATATCAATTATTTATTAATCTATTGTTATATGAAAACAAATTATTTACCATGGGATTATTAATATATGTTTATATTTGAGTTTAAGTGAAAAAAATATTTATTATTGTTTATTGGTAGATTTATATATTTCATATTCATTTTCAAGTGTATTTTTATATCCCATGGAATATTTAGGCATAAAAATAAATATTGTTTCCACACAAGCCTCAAAATTATGGGTTTCTCAACTTATAAATTTTGAACATAATTATTTTTTTTAAAATAATTGTGGTAATAATTAGTTTTAGAAAATTATATTTATAATAATTATAGATGTTCCGGAATTCATTTTAAATTTGTGAAATAAATTCTGGGATCATTGCATTTCCATAAAATACCATTCTCATATCATTAAGATAGATTTTTAATATACTTCAAACATTAATGTCTTGCTCTTATGTAATTTGAAAATTATGATGCCCTCTTTTCTAGGTTATATCATTTTTTATTCATTAATGCTCTATTTTTATTTTCATTTTTTATAATATGTTTTATTATTACAATAGTTTATTTTTTTGTCTTTTTTATGATAATTATTTCTCCATAATGTTTTCCTTCATCTTATGATAGGTTTAAAACTTACTAACAATATGATCTCAAACAATTATTGTGTTTGAAATCCATAGGTTATGAGGTTGGTAAAATCAATTGAGATATTTTGAAATCAGACTATTTCTGAATGATTATGGTGAAAAGTTCACATGTATATTAAAGTAAGATAGTTATGTGGGTAATTTATAAGATAATTAAATATTGGATCATTGGTTTCTATAGATATTATAATATTTATTATCTGAAAATGATAAAAAAATATTATTTATTTAATTATTTGTTTGATTCAGATTCATTCACTAGACATTGACATGTCATTTATTACATTTTTTATTTATTTAAAAAAATTAAATCCCCTTTTAAAGATAAAATATGCATCCCTAACCTAAGTTCCCCTTATATAAAAATAATATCATATTATCCCAAAATCTGTTGAATTATCTAATAAATATTCATATCAACATTATAAAGGTAATTTTATTCTAATTAAACCATACCTCAGTCCCTTAAGACTCTTTAGAAAGACGATAGTAGAACAATTTTGGTGTAAATTTTCAGATAATCTATTCTCAATTAAATTTATTTTTCTTCAATTCACCTTCATCATGTTATGTTAATTCATTATAAAATTATATCATCATTATCATTTGAATTATTCTATTTTATTGTTTTATTATAGAATAAAAAAATACATTTGCAATTTCAATTATGAAAAATAAAACCTTGATTCATGCAGTGTGAAGACTATGACTTCCAATATATAACATGCATAATTTTTTCACCGACATAAATGGATTGACAAATTGGGAATATATTTAATATTAAATTTATTACTGGCATTTTTTAGACTCTAAAATGGTAAATCATATTAAACATTTTCCCCATTCCATGGGAAAAAATTTTATTATCCATGTGTACCATTGGACAATGTCTACTATGTAATTAATCATTTCCAATATTCATTTCATAATAACATTAAATGTATTTTCATAAAAAATTACTTAATGGATAAATATGATTTTTAAAAATTATTTGGAATATGGAAAAACAAATAGGGAAACCCTTTAACACTCCGATCAAAAAATAATTTTTATAAAAAAAACTATCAAATAGAGTTTTCTATGTGAAAAATATATTCCTTCAGACTATATAATAACAATATATAGGTTATAATATTATTCGAGATACTTATAATTAATATATTAAACAACATTAAATATTAAGAACAAATAAATAATCAATTATAATAACATTAATGTTCTATTAATTATTCACATTTTCAAAATCTTGATGAACCATGCAACTAATTTGAAACATGATCAAAATTATAATGATTAATCACACCAACTATTTGAAATGGATAATAATTAACTAATATACATGTTTATCATAATTATAATTGATATTTATAAAATTATATTTACATGAATAAATGTATATATAGTTTATTGTGATATTTTTTATTTAGCAGTATTGAGGGTAAATGGATATGCTACGTAATAAGGCCCGTTTTTTATCATAATCATTCTTCATTGAGGCTTGTTATTATATAACATATCAAACAAAATTTTCATGATGTCAATGTAATCCCTTCATTTATAATATCATAAATTGTTTTCCTCATTGAAACATCTCATTTTTTAATCTATTTAATTAATTAATTAATTATCGATGCATTCTCTAAAATATAAGTGGTTTTTTCATTACCCAATATATTTTATTAGTTATAGTATAATTTCGTTGAGATTAAAAAAAAATTCCTATGCTATTCGCTACATTAATCATAAGAAATATTTTTTGAAAACCAAGATTTCCATTGATGAATTATCTACCATTTTGAAAATAAAACCATTTTTAGAATAATTTGGATCATCTTAAAGGATGGTTTATCACACATTTACATGTTTTCATCTTCCTTCCTGTGATTTCAAATTTTATACTAAATAAATATAATTTTTTACTTCTTATATAATTTTTACCTCTCAATATCCTATTTCATAAAATATAGTTGTATTAAATTATATTCAACTACTTTTTTTGAAAAGAAATTCTATAATATTATAATTTTTGTTATACTTTTTCATAATCATTTATTTAATTTTCCACTCCACGAATACTCATGGTGAAAGTTTATTTCTTTTTTAGGGATCCATTATTAGATTAAAAAAACTAAAATCATTCAAAATAATTCAAATAAAATTTACAGTAATAAAATTAGATTGATTTATTTTTTTCCATTTATTATGAAAATAATAATATTATTATTATCTTAAAAATAATCTATTATTTACCTCATATTTTCCTTTTCATACTCAACTAGATTTACCCACATTGGATTAATGTTTCATGATTGAACCTCAATATGACATTAAAATATTTTTCTATAATCAAATTAATCTGTTGATATCAAATAACTCTAGTATTTTATGAATTTGTCTACCTGAATGTCTCTAAGAGGATCCTCAAGCCTATTTGTCCACATGGACTCATGTGCATCTCCACCAATTCTAGAGGATGCTGAAAAGAAGTGAGGGACAAGGGTGTGTCTAAGGGGAATCAATTCCTTCATTACAACAGTATAACACATTGTATAAATTAAATATCCATTAAATAGAATAATATTTTTACATTAATAGTTGGCACATTATATGTAGATAACATGAATAACTTCATAAAAATAGATAATCATATTGAAAAATATATTATTTCAAATTTAAAGTATCTATAAGGTAAGAAAACATGCATACAAAGTAGTAGAAATTTTATGCTATACAAAAGTAGGAAACGAAATCAAAAAAATATCCCCCATAAAACAACCTCCAACTCAGTCATCTAATACAGTCTCCATCCTAAATAAGAAAACAATCATGTGTCTGAAGTGATATACTTCCCTTTGTCAAAACGTTTATACATATATTCTTCTTGGGATCCAATGGTTTCCCAGTTACAGTGCAAGATAAATCTCAGTAGTCCACAACCAATGGTTTCTATAATATCAAATCTATGGAATATAACTAAACTATATGAAAGCATGAATATATAAAATTATAGTAGTATAGTATTATAAGCACATGTGTACCTTCATCGTCCCATGGACGGAATCTGAAAGTAAAACCAATTAATTAATTAATATAATTCTAGTTCATATAATAAATTCATTTGTGGAAAAAATTACACTAACTTATTGTCATGATAGTGATTGTAATTGGATCCATGATATAGAAAGACACCCTATAATGATAATAATATTGATGTGGTTTTATGGTAATAATAATGTAAAATTTAACTTCAAGGGTCAAGACTACTCAGGTTTTAGCTGCATCCTAGAAATAGGGATAAGAGTGTATTCCAATGAGTGTCATCTAAGTAATTCAACAATAGTGAAATTTTAAAATAGTCTAAAATAACCATCCATGAAAATGGGATAAGTTCTGACTAGGCCTATGGGAGTTTTTTTGGTACCTATTTTCTATATAAGTCGCACTTTATCCAAGGTGTTTATAAAAAAATATTTTCATAATAAAGATGGATCCTACAATGTCATAGCAGGCATCCATTGATAGACATGGATTGGGTACCATGTTGGGTCCCGCTCTGGGAAACTCACATCGTTGAATCAGAATGGAATCCAGGATTGCTCAGGGAATTACCTTAGGAATCCATAGAGACCTTTAGTGTGACCACCCATATAAATTTTTCAATGTGTATATATAATATGATGCTTTTAATTGATTCAGTAGTTAATTTGGGCCACATAAGGATAATTCAGTTTAATAATTCTAAGGGGTCTATTACTTTCCATTCATACATGTGATATGTCATCTGAAAGACATGAAACTATTTACCTAAAACATATAAGTCATATTCAATTAATAATATTCACTATGTTTCCTTCTATAATCCTAGAATTGTGTTCCATTAACATGAAACTTATTTATTTAAAAAAATTAATTTGGATAAGTCATTCACCAAGTATACATTCCAATTCCATTTAATATTGACTTATCAAGATGGAAAATTACCTTAAGGATGTGAAGTTGCAGACATACATGGTACTATCAATTTACTAATTCATAATTCATATAATTAAATAGGATTACCATTAAGAACAATATTCATCACACTTAAAGGGTGTATTAGATGAACATATAAAACCACTAAAATGAAAAATTATTGAAAACACCCTGCTATGGGTGGAAGGTGTTATGGATGTAACCAGAAATTAAGGATGAAACATTTAACACAAGACTTGAAATATTTTTTTCACAATAATAGGTAAGTATTATCAATTAAACAATCAATTCTTGATGAAATTGCCATAAGAAAACAAAATTTAATAGAACAATGAAAAATGGGTTGTTAGTTATAGAATACAAAAATAATAGTGATATGACTCACCCCATACAATATCATCCTTTATTTTAGCCTACATTAGAAGATATATCAATAAATGGTCAATTCCCTAAAAATATATCACACATGCCTATATCTAAATAGAATCGTCATTAGAAAGAATAATTACAAACAACTGAAATGGAATCTAGATCTTACAGATATGCATATAATGGGATGAATGTCAGTCTAATCAGACATCAAAATGTAAATAGGGATTATAGTGTACCAAAGAGGTAAAAAGGCATATGAAAGAGGGAGGAGGATCATTTTTTCCACTAGAGTGAAAATGATGGGGTCATTTATTTAATTAGATAATTTAATGAAAAAATTAAAAATTTACCCACAATATTATGGTTATAGTGTTTGGAAACATGGTTGACCAAATTATGTTCTAATTGTGACCCATCTAGTGATTGGAGTGGAATATTGAATGGTTTAGTCACCTGATTAGGGAAAATTATCTCCAATTGTGATAAACTCATCTACAACTTGTCTATAATTTTTTACAATCCCAAGAGTCCGTTAGATAAAGGTTAGGGAAAATTGTGTGTCCAATATCACCATATTTTCCATCAATTCATGGTTATACATAAATTTACAGGCTCTACCACACTCTTTATACAAAAAGTGTGATATGACTTTTTCTCCTGAAAATATGTTCTTAATCTCAAACCGGCCCCAAACACCATAGAGTCCAATGTGAAGCCATTTGGAACCCATATTTTCTCAAAATAATTAATTAGATTGAATATAAGAGGATCCATACCTAATTCATAAATAGGGTTCCTACAGTCTTACCCCATTAGAGGAACTCATCTATGAGTTCACCTTCCTTGGGAAAAACATTGTATGAGAAAAATGGTAGAAACAATGTATGTACATTGGCCTTCCTCTCTCATATATGTATGTGTTTCTATAGAACCTATAAAATAGATACATACTAACCTCGGGTAGACATCATAATCTATTCAATAAAGAATATAGGATAATACTAAATGGTATCATTGGAAATAAACTCCACTTCTTTATAATTAAATGTATGAGATGACTTGGAATTGTATCAATGAAGATGTCAAATGTGGAAAAAATCATGTGGGGGAATGGTACCCCTGAGATAATAACAACTGATAGGATACCAACACAACTCTCTCCAAAATATCATACATATCTAGAAAGAATAGTGAAAACCTTGCATTCGAATCCGTCTAATTAATTTCCTGGTAAATACCCATATGGAAACATGATTCTCACCCTAAAACTGAAAATGGCATCAATGGAAATTGACAAACAATTTTTATCTAGACTAGGAAGTATAAATACACTACCAAATATACTGATATTACTCTAATGTATCATGCATGATATTATGACCAATAATGGTTTCCCCAATTTCATCTACCTTGCATAGGTTTGAATGTCATGGAATTCCCTAAATGGCCTCAAAATTATATACAGGAATCATCTCTAAAATGCTATTATTGTATGAAAACATGATCAAAGAGATAATATTCCCTATAGAACTAATAAATTTATTGACACATGCTTATATCTTTTCCTCTATAACTTATATCATTTATTCCACATATCCATCATTCTATGGGTGAAAGGCTACGCTCAGAATCACCTATTTACTCATAGATTTCGGCAAACCTCACCATAAACATGATTTGAAATGATTTTCCTTTTCATAATTGATATTTAGAAATAATTCATGTAGTTTATTATCTCAAAAATATAAAATATCCCAAATTCATTAACATATAATGTTTCTTTGATAGAAGGTATGTGAGATACATTTTTCGTTTAGTCAATAACTATCCATATAGCATCGTAGCATCTATAAACCCTCTGCAAAATCACTAAAAATTCCATGGAAACATATTTCTAATTAAATTATGGGATATGAAGCATCTGATAAAGTCTTGTTGGTCTATGGTTCTCTATTTTTTCCTACAGATATGTGTACTTTCTATTTATAAATCTCAATAGCTAACATTTCATCCTCGGCCACCAATACTAGTGTCACGTATGTTGATACACCTTAGATATTACTAGATGAATTTTCCACTATGAATCCTGATCTTTCTACATCAGTTCCTATCTAATATATTTAGGAACATATAAAAGTCCATGTACATTCAAGATCTCATCATTTTCCTCATACTAATCCTGAGGTGGAATATCTTCTAAAACACATTCAGGGAAAATCAATCCTCCATGATATGAAACTTCACATCTCGTCATATTGTCAATGTGGAAAGATGTAACTCTCAAGGATGAGAGATAATACTACTTGTTATTATGTTGAAACATCATTTGTTACTCAAATAATAGGTCAATCAAATTCCATTCATCATTGTAAATCTTCATGGATTATTCCTGAGTTTTCTAACATAGTGCATCCACTACAACATTTCCATTTACAAGTGTATAAGAAATCTCAAATTCAATAGATTGTGGATATTTTAACAATATATTATATTTTTGTTCATGTCACACTATGTAAATATATATTTGAGCCTATTGTTTTTGTATACACAATAATGTACACACCCATCTGATAGTGTCTCCATCAACGTAAGGCATAGAAAACATGTGCTTGCTATAGTTTGTGTGTCTGGTATTTTCTCTCATGAGGACTCAATTTATAAGATAATTATGAAATGATTGTATCCTCTTACATCATCATTACTTATATACCAATTAATGATGCATTTCAGAACACATTGTTTTATATTGTAGGATCCTGAGAAATCATAATTGATGTTGATACAATCCATCATTTTAGCTTCTAAAAGTCTTTCTCACATACTTATGACCACATGAACTTTACGGCCTTATTTTTATGAAAATTAACAAGGTAATAAGAAGAAGATAAATAGTGTATGAAAAAACTATAATATCCATCCATCACATAAGAAACTCTTTATGTCAAACACATTATAGGTATTCTCTTTGGAAACTATAGTACTCGCCTTCTATGTGTCCAAAAAAACAGCAAATTTTGAGATAATATGACCCATGAAGTGAAATTTTTTATCACATAAGTGGATCACAGAATTCCTGGTATAATAATTATTTTCTCTCTGTTTACTAATAACAATCTCAAGGTTCATAGCATGGTGCCTAAAAGTTTAAGAGTAATCTAAGATTTCATCAATGAATATTATGACAAAAGAATCCAGATATTGGTGGAACACCGTATTAATAAAATAAATGAAAATGGTGGGCATGTTCATAAGAACAAACAATGTGAAAAATACACATTCAAACCATACCTACTATAATAATAAATATGATTTTTGTAGGATTTCCTAATTCACACCAGATGGTACCTCGATCCGAGTTCAGTATTAGAAATCACCAAGATTGAATGATATATTCAAAGATATAATCTATCTGAGGTAGTGTATACCAGTTCATGACCATATTTTGGTTCAACCATATGTAATCCATGAATAAACTAAGGGTCCCTTATGATTTCATATTGAAATTGATGACCAAACCCCATATGTAATTGTTGGCCCATATGAATACCATATCCCCAAGATCCTTGATCATCCATTTGATCTTATGAAGCAATGTAGTTTTCATTTTATTTGAAGATATGGACTCTAGAGATGATTCTAGAACTAGATCAACCATTAAATATACCACTATATAAGATGTTACTAAAGAAAATCATCATGGAAGACATCTCCAAAATGAACTAATATTAGAGGTAAATTAGCATAATGTAATCCTTAATCATACATGAAGTGATTATATATCAAGTCAGTCACTCCACTTATACCATGATACTTTGGTCTAGCTCTACTATCATGGACATTGCACAAACCCTTTTGTGGATAAATTATTCCCTAGGATGATAAAAAGGACACTATGTGGTAATATAAGTATATAATGTCATAATATGAAACAAAAAAAATCCATCCCATGTATGACATTGGATCCTGTCATCTTGAGAAAAAATGGGTCCCATGTGAAAGGATAACAACATAAGGCAATTGGATAGTCATAGACTTGAAATATTCCCATTGAATGTACTCCTAATGATGTATCCAGACTCCTTAGTCTATAGTAATACTAAATTTTCATCCTAATACTTTATATGAATGATTAGAAATTGAAGTAGTTTGAATATGATGTATCAAATAAACAAGATACTATAGTAGAGGCTACTAGAATAGTTCCTCCTAATATGGATAGTCCTACAGCCTAATCATCAAGCATCTGTTATAATGTATGAAACTGACCTTATCCATAGAGTTTTGAAAAATATTGACTACCATGATCATCACAACTCTAATGTTTCTGTTGGTGATCAAGAGTCTAGATATCATGTCCACGACCTCCTCCTAAGATATTACTACCAGTGTTTCTCTAACTTCTCGATTGACGTGGCATAAAAGAACATACTCTGGATGGGGGATTTGGTATGGAACCTCTGGAAAGAGATGCAAAAGGAAAGGTCAAATAGAAACTCTGATGATTACCCAAACAATTTCAATCATGGAACTATAGAGGGTCCCTATCAACTAATGATTGATGTTCCCCTATAATCCACTCTAATGGAACACCATAGTGCAACCAACATGAGTTATCTAGCTTTCACGAACTTGATGATAAAGCATGATAAAAAAATTTCTAATACAGAAATATCTACTAGACTACCTTTTAATTAACTCCTTATGACTGGTGCTCTCACCATCTATCATGTTTCACTTAGTGATAGGATCATAATAGAATATATTATAAAAGTTACTTAAGAGAAATAAATTCACCTAAATATGGAAGGAATATTGTATCTTATACTCACATTTTCTAGCACCAGAAAGATCATAACTAGCTAGAATAGGTGAGTGCATCTATAACACAGTGAGACACACAGAATATTCTATAATAGAATATCAGACTTCCTCAAGATTCACGAACACTCCAACATGGTTAGCTCTCAACCTATGAGGAATGAACAGATCATAGAAGGTATTTTAAAAATCATCATATCCATGACTCTTCAGCTTATAAACTACTATCCACCGAGATGCTAGGATGATTCCTCAATATGAATACATAGAACATATCATCAATTCTAATTTCAAGTCATGGAGCACCTTTCATGGACAACATCTGACAAAGGAATCTATCATGAACCTGATCATAATTGTCCAAATTTGGTAATCAGTTTTAGGCCTTATGCACCACTCTGGGCAGTACGACTAGTGGATTAGGTAACATCATGTATGTAGAGTGGTTGTCTTCACCCCATACCACACAAAATTAGGATTTCATGGAACAATTGTTCTATCAATTACAATCACATGCATCAGGTCAAGTTTGATGTAGATAGATAAAAACATTAGTTGAAGATAAATTAAATGAAATGGTCTTGCTACAGATGAAAAAATACCCAACAACTTTCGTAGATTTCTAGATATTAGTAAGTTCTCCCGTATAAAATATTTGGGTTCTAGTAGATAAAGGGTCTATTATACATTTCCACATCATTTACTGGAAACCATTTCATTACATATATCAAGTTTCACTTTTACATTATTCATTTTATGATTTTCATATATCATGGTTCATTTAAAATGGATCACCATTCCTAGTGAATTAGGGTCCATGCATTTTTTTCACTTAAATTAATATCCATTTAATTTCATTTTAATGGATTGACATGGTAAACTACCCATAAGGGGCCATAAACCTCATTAATTGAAATTTGGAATCACTCAATCACATTTAGATAGAAGCATAAGAATAACATAACTACCAATGATCATGCAAAAATCACAAGCATATAATGAAATTGAAATTTGTAAAATACACATAGATGAAATGAAAATATTCATGGAACATTAATTCTTTGTTCCTATGGTGACAATGTAACAGTACTCTTTTTCCTTGTATCATTGTGGTAAGTCGAATTAAATAACAAAGTCAAGATAACAATATTAAATACAATAATGAATTTCCATTACCCAGTGGTGAAATAATGTCATCTTTAATTGGGAAAAGAATAAAAAAATTATTATTCAGGAAACTCAGAATTTTTCCCAAACATGGGCTATCAATGCCCAAGGATGACTCATAACCATGTTACAAAGCATTACAAATCATCAACATATATTCTCCAAATAGTAAAGTAAGAAAGTAATCTTCTCATACCACTTTTAGAGATCTCGAACACTGATTTCACTCAGATGTTCCCCGAACCTAGTTGGTCATGTGCCCACAAGTGCATCTCCTCGAACACCAGATGCAACAAACAAGTAGAAAATGAATAGGTTGAGTCTATGGGGATATTATATTCTCATTAACATAGAGTATCATATTGGATAAATGATATATTATAGAAATATTGAAATTAGTTTAAATAAGTAGTTCAAACAACAAAAGAAGAAAAGATTTTTAAAAACTCAATAAGCTGAAAATCATATTCAAAATCTGATGATATTATAATTCCTATAACTATAAAGATCAAAAGCGTGGATAAAATGTTGTAGAAAATGAATTATATTTTATATTATCATAAGGGATCCAAACCCTCCCAATTATCAAAAAATCCATCTCAGTCATCTTCTACCAGCTCTATCCTAAACAAGAATGAAATAAAGTGCTCGAGTAGTGTGATTCACTTTTTCAACACCTTTATACATGTAATCAAAAATGGTTCCAATCGTGACCGTGTTGTTGTGTGAGAGAAATATAATTAGGACTCCACAAACGAAATCTATAATGTTCAGTGCATTTAAAATTACTAAATAGGGTGTAATCATGAAAATATAAAATTAAAGATGTACGGTAATGTAAATAACAAATACCTTCTTCATCCCATCAATATCATATGAATAAATAACTAGTTTGTTAATTAATATTGTTCATGTTTATATAAAAATGTCATGAAAGGAAAATCAATCACTTATATCATCACCTGATAATGATAGTGAAGGGATCCATTACATAGTGATCCATCCTTCGATGATACTGATTTTGAAGTGGTTCCAAGGTCATAACCAACACATCCTTTACCAAAATGGTTGATCCAAATCAGTTAGTTTCTTTATCCTAGATATCAGGGTAAGTGTGTAATACCAGAAGAATCATCCTAGGCATTCTATAATAGTTTAACTCTAACACAGTGTAAGGAAAAAAACTAAGGTGAAATGGGATAAGTAGTTATTATTTCATGGGGAGTATCTGAGAAGCTTCATGTATGAAGAAGTCATGATGGTTCAAAAGAGTGTTTCCTGGACATCCTATACCAATAAATGAGGGATCATACAGTGTCATATTGTTAAACAACTGATAGACCTGGATAGGGATCTAAGGTATGTCTCGCCCTTGGAAACCAATATCTTTGAATCATAATGTCATCCATGAGTTCTTAATGGATTCTTTATAGAATTCAAGGTGATCTTGAGTCTGACCACTCCTATAATTAGGTCAATGTCTATATAAAATAGGAAAATTTCATTGATTAATTCTTTAATTAGGTTCATGTAATAATCATTCAATTTAATATTTCAAGGGTTTCATTGTATTCGTTTCATAAACATGACAAGGCATATCAAGGTCATACCATTGTTTACATAAAAAATATATTTCATACTAAATTAATAACATTCACTATGCGACCATAGACAAAAATGGAATATAATTATATGGATGTAAACCTATTTTCTTCAATTATTTTTAACTGGGGCGCCTAATATACACAGTATACTTTCTAATTCCTTTTTAGAATGATTTACCAAGTTGAAGGACTTACCCTAGGCCGGAAAATTGAAAAGAATAGAAGTTACTAACCATTTATCAATTCCAAATTCATATAATTTTTGGGTATTAAAATAAACATGGTCAATCCACACATCTTAATGGTGAAAAAGAATAACATTTCCAAAAAATAAAAGGCCAATTATAAAAAATTCCCAAGTAGCAGTGGTCAACAATGTTGACGTAACTAATAATTATGGATAAAAAATTAACAAGAGTCTAAAAATATGGTTCAAATGAATATAATAAAGGAATTCCAATTGAACAGGTGAAACCCAATGAAATAATCACACTGACACAACATTTTTTTAAAATAAAAAACTTGAAATATTAGTTATGTACCACCTACCTCATAATCAATCAACTATAGACATCTAGTATCGACCTCTACTTTGGCCTAGATTATAATAGATCTAAATAACATATAAATTTCAAGATAATATGTTATAATATACTATTTATATATAGAGTCATTTATATAATGAATAATGAAAAATAGAAAAGAAAATGAATTTAGTTCCTACATGTATTCAACCAACATAAAAAAATATTATTGAATTGAATATTGGATTAGAGGGTCGGATCAATGATTATTAATTGGGTAAAAATGGATCCCAATAAGAGAGGATGAGACTTTGAAGTCTGCTGGAGAAAAAATGAGAGGATGGTTGATTTAATTAGATAACATAAGGTAAAATTGTAAAATCAACAAAAATATAATTTTCACCCGGTTTGCCTGCATGGTTCGAAAAACTATGCCCCAAATGTGTGTCATATTATATAGGGAGGAGCAGATCACACGGTTAGGTTGAAAAGTTTGAAAACTATATTCCATGAATTAAAAACACATCTTAAACATTTTTTTTATTTTTTCACATGGTCATGGAGCCCCTTTCACACTGGTAAGGAAAATATTGTACTCCATATCACTCCACTATCTAGCCTTATATCGTTATAACTAACTGTTTTTCCTTCCTATCATGGTTTTTACAAACTGTAGGATAGGCCTTTCTCCCAAAAAGATGTTCCATTAGAACAAACTATCCTATTGACACCTACAAGACACAATTGAAGTCATTTGGTACCCACGTTAGGTCAAAAATAAAAATTTTGATTGAATATGAGAGGATCCTCACCAGACTCCAAACCCAAGTTGTTAAATTTGTGATCTATTTAATTTAACATTAATATTATCTAATTTTTATGGTTCATTCATATATTCTAATATCATATATTCATTTGTATGCTATTTTTTGACGAACAAAACATCACTCTTTATCTAAATTCCACATGATAATGTAATATGGAAATAAACATTCACTCATTTATTTATCTAAGAAATAATAATTCCATGAACTTAGTAATGTATTCCTATATTAAACACATATTCATGTGTATAATATGATGTGAAATCTGGACTCAAAATTTTATATATCTAGAATTCATTAGGTAAATATTATACCTCATGAGATGTTATATATGTGTTTATGGAGTGAACGAAGTTCACTATATAATAAATTATAATATTTGATTTTGTTATTTACATTGATTTTTTAAATATGATGATGATGAATGTTTTTTCATTGTTTATGAATTCCATGATCAAACAATATTTTTTTCATTATGATAATTTTTCACGCATTGATTCATTTCTTATCATCCATGATTTTTTGTTTATGAACTAGTATGTTATGCCAAAATTACTAATATAAAATCTACTAACCAAGAGTGATTATTATCCACACATATTATGTTTTATATTTATATCTTTTTCTTGCACTTATAAATTGTTACATATAACACCTTAATATTCAGTCATATCCAGAGGAAATTAAGGAATGTAATAAAAGTGAAATTTTAGAATAATATATTATATATAAAATTCATAAAAGTTTTTAAAGTTGAATATTTATAATATACTATCATATATAATAAAAAATTCCCATTTCATATTGTTTTTTAGTTAATGTTTTATCATAAATCTATAAATCTCCAAGTATAAATGTTCAATGAAAAATATCTTAACAAATTTTTTTCTTTATTTATGTAGATGATATTATCAAAATTATTGCACAAATAACTAATTATAAAAATAAAATAGAAATTACATCTGAATATGGTTTTAAACTCTAAGGATAATAAAAAAATTAATTGATAAACAAATAAATCTGTCATTATATCCCTAACTCAAGTGACTCTACAAGTTGAATCACTTGTGTAACCATGTATTTATGTTCAATCCATACAAATATTTACTTATACATCTATATTAGATGGGATTTTTTATATAAAAATGTATTGCATTAGTATAAGAAAAATAATAATTTATTTATTGAAAGGGTGTAATAATGGAATAAATATACCATTATAGTCTATTTTGACCAATGTTATATGATTCTAATTATTTATTTCAAGTGTCATTAAATATAATAGTAATGATATATTATTGCACCCTTGAAAATAAAAATAAAATTTAAACATCATGGTATAGTAAATCTGACCCTAACCTGAACCTCTTTATTTATAGTCTGAAATTCCTTTCTATTTTACAAATTATTCTTTAATGTTTGAACACAAGAATTATATTTCCCACAACATGATTTTAAATGATCTTTTTATATTATATTTATCATTTTCACTACACAAATCTTAAATTAAGTCCCCATGGTAAATCTCAAACATCATTTCCAACAAAACTATTGGTTTATTCAAAATCATGCATGGTATTATTGTTTTCTTCAATATCAGTTTTCGGAGCCCATGTGGATTATCACTAAAAACAAAAGATTCAAATTCATTTATAATTACCATTTCATTTGGTATTAGTCAATTTAATTTTTGGACGTGAGTAAATTCATGTTCATTATATCATAATGTAAAAAAATGGATACAAAATAATTTAGCACCTAATTACATATGTCTCAATTTATAACAGAATCTTAATAGTCAATGTGTATATTACCATCATGCAAATCATTAATAGATATCTCCCAAATAATTAATTTTCGTAATTTGAGATATAAAATAAAAAAGTAAATTTCAAAATGATCAATCTATATTTAGTACATATTCTTTAGATTTATAATGAATATAAAAATGATTATATAAGATATTCTCCCAACATCATCCACCGACTCCTAATGTCTCACCTTTTAAATATTTCTTCTATAATCCCCATTGATCATCACATATGAAAATAATTAGTCCCCCAATCTGTCTAGGAAAATACCCAAAAAAAATATCTCCCATTTGACCATGATATAATTAATTAATTTTGTAAAATATTCAAGAAAAATTGTCTGGATTTTAGGAGGGAATTAAATAAAAAAAACACACTTCTGTTCTATGGAACAAAAATAATTTCTAAATTTATCATGATATTAATAACCTTACCCATTTTTGAATATATTCTTTTGAATTATCACTATGTTTTGAAGAACTCGGATCTTCTAATTAGTTATTTCCTTTCTTTCTGGTTGTTTTTTAGAAAAAATAGTGTTTCTATAAATTTCAAGAGTACACGTCGTGTACCTGGTTGCGCGGGTGATCGTGTATTGGCCATGTAATGTCTGAGTACATGGACATGGGGGTGACCTGGAGACTGCCTAAAGTGGAGGCTAGTTAAATCAAGTATACTCCATATACCCGTGAATGATTCATTGTAATTCACTGATCCCTGTTACTCAGAGTAAGTGCATTATTTGTAAACATTATAATTATTGAAAATAAATAATATCCCAAAGGACCGATCAGTTTAGCAGTCATAGAAAATAAATTATATACATGAACGTTACATTACGTTAAAAATTGAAAAAAATAACAACACTGTCTCCATTGACCACATTCATATACATTATATTATCCCTATAGGCTATTCATAATATAATTCTTTGCATCCAAGGAAAAATAAAACATTGAAAGGGGTGAGCTCAGATGCTCAGTAAGGATAACAATATTTCGGAAACTTTCAAAAATAAGCATAAAAATTTAAGGCAATTTATAAGACTAAAACATAAGACTTTAAACATAATATTCTACATAATATGGTCAATAAAAAACAAATAATGTCATTTATTGACTCACATGGATATTCTACTAGTTGAATAATCACATGAAATATCAAATAGAAATTTTGTAATGATACAACGCATAATGATATACTTCATAAACACATATTCAAGACCTTGTGAAAATACTACATATAAGATTTTGTTAAAGCCTTACTTCATGACACCAGTTTTTCTTATGAGACCTACTGATGCATCGAGGAGATATAGAGGGCTCCACCAGTCACTTATGATGTCCACTGCATTCCTTATATGAAAAGGTATAAACATAACATAAACATTGGTATTAAAACTAGAATGAAAAATGTCAATACTTTATCCATAAACCATGAATGGTATAAAAATAACACATCCAAAGTCAAACATATCCTAAAACCTTCAATTCAATATGTAATATTTGTATCATAATTAATCAACCTCGATCAAGAATAATATCTCATAAAGGATTTTGACATAGTTGGAAATGATTAGTAAAAATCCTTGAGAGAAATATTATTTCGTCGTGAAATAATTTAAAATTCATATTAATTATAAAGGAATTAATATAAAATATTTTTTTTAATCAAAGTGTCACATGCCCCTTTGATACATTTAAAAGGTATTAACATTTTAAAAAATTCATGTCCACATAAATACAACCTTAAAACCATTTTGAATAGATGGACATTATTGATAAATGTTTAGAAGAATAAATCATTAAAACATTTAATATTCTGTTTTAGTAAAAAATTCCCTTAAAATTAATCCCTTTGAAAACTCTTTTAGGAAACATGGACATGGATAATAAATATGTCCCAATAGATACATCTGTAAGAAAACCTCGGATAATAAAGAGATTGTAAAATTAACTCGTACCTTATACATTTCCTTGGTATAGGGTAAATTAACCTCCTGTATAATAATTAATTAATTGTTATTAAATTATACAACAACTATATACATAAATATTATATCATATATGATCCTTTAATATTACTTTGTTAATAATATTTTAATAGTATCATCATTTTGGGTGTTAACTAATATGTTTTACGTTATGTGCTCAGTTATGCAAGACATTTTTGTTATGGAGGGCATATATTTTACTCCTATCAAGAGTTATATTAGGTTCATTGAAATTAGTTTTAATCATAAAATGAAAATTATTTTTGAATGATTACAATGGGGAAAGAATCTTATCGCGTTTGTGGTGACGGCAATCCATACGTACGCACGAGTAAAAATATATTTATATTGATGGTGAAATCATATGTAATTGGATGTTATATCATATATAAATAATATTTATAATCTTATATTTATTTTTACATAAGTTATACTAATTATTATACACATCCAAATAATGAAGTTCTTGAATAACAAACTACACCACGATGTGGAGATGGTAAGTCGTACGTACACACGTACGGTGACATTGTCATTTATATATTGTATTGAATAATAAATATGATTGTATCATTTTTATAATAAAATAAACTATATATAATATACTGGAGTTTTTACTTTATAAAGGAAGCAACAAAGAAAGATGAAGTGGAAGAACAAAAGAACACGAAAGAGGTGATGAAATATTTACCTCTTCTTCGTGTTCTTCCTATTGATTTGATCAAAAAGGTTCTTTAGGATGGATTTTTGACCAAATGAATGCCACTTGGATTAAGGGAGGAAATTTGGGAGGTAATTGGGTCGGGTTTTGGCTGCGAAAAATTTCTTTGGAGGTGTGATTTTAAGAGAAGGGAAAGTGCCCTTATTTTAAGGGGGTGAGGGTCAGTTTATGTAACGATTAAAATATTAATTTATTAGACAATCATATTCGGTTTATAATGGATCCAAATGAATTTATTTAGAGACTTAAGAGTTTATGGTTTGATATACTCTTAACCAATAGGTTTTAGAAAAGTATATGTTAACATTTTAACATTATCTTTTAGATTTAACTCTTAGTAAAATAGCATAACTTTTAATTTGTCTTCTTGTATTCTTATGCTATATGGTTAATAAACATACTATAAACTTCCAAGAGAAACTAAAGTGGTTAATTAGTGATATATATAATTTTATTTAATCCCTCTGGCTGAACTGTAGATTTTTTGAAATATTATATCAACCAATCATATAGTATTTATTTAAAAATAATTATGTCAATTTTGACAATATTTAGTATTTGGTTTTTGTGAAAGTAATCACAAACATGATTACTTCTAAAAAAATACATTGAATCAATAATAAAATATCATATTAAACTATAAAAAAATTTTATGGCCTCAAAACATTCATATTTTATTTATTTTAATATTTACAACATCATTTATTTGATTCTTTTATTAATAAAGAAAATAATGCATAATTATTGTGTCATAAATAAATATATTTATTTTTTGTCTAAAACTTATAAATAAAATATCATCATGTAGGAAATATGTTTAGCTTTTAAATCAATATTTATATTCCAATATAACAATTACATTACCCCATATAGAAATGTTTTACTAAAAGATTCATGCTTTTGTTATTTTTTTCTTTACATTAGATTAATTAATATAAAATGTCATTATCACTCCCAGGTGGCTCCATGGGGTCCCAAAATAGACCCACGGATTTCCTTGGTAAGACATGTATCATACAATAGTGTTAGGACATTTGTTAGTGTAATTTAATATTTTTATAATAATACTTTTCCCTAATTTATAGGATTTACCCTTTAACCATGGTAAATAAAATATTTACTAAAGTAAATATTGATAATGTATAATAATAAAACTAACTTATTTACAAAATTTGAACCTACTGATTCCAAATATAGAATCCATTTTTCCTAATTCAAAACACATAAGTGGCATAAATTAATTTAAAATCAATTCTCGTTGTCACAATATAAAACATGTTTAAAAATAATAATATCTATCAAAAGATTGAAACATATTTATGTCTAGTTTAAATGTGAAATTACATCCAATAAACTAAATTTTATTAAATGATAACAATATAATCTAATTATATTTTAAAACCACTCAAATGTATAATTTAACACTATAAATTATTTTCTCTAAAGAATTTGGTTTTAATTAAAATATATTATTTTTTCACTATTCATCAAAATATGAATGTTATTATAAAAGTACCAAAAATTTATCCAAACTTAATTTTTATGTCCCTCTTCTAAATATTAATTTAATTTCACTAAATTAAATATATAAATGTTTCAAATATTTTATTTAAAAAATGTTCTCCAAAAAAAGGCATAAAACTGCATTTTTTGAAAAATACCTCTTTTGTCTTCAAATATAAATTTTTCTTATATTATGTATAAGAAAAACAAAATATGAATATTAAAATTTTATAGGATGTTTTAAATTTAAAATTAGGTTATTACTATTCATACCCTCTATTTTTAATCTCTAGTTTGGTAAGTCGTGATGAACTCAATCTCGGTGTTGCGTGAAGCCATGTTATTAGAATACATTGAAGAGATAACAGACTATGAAATTCTTGTGTGTTACATTCTCCCATAATTCAATACACTATTTCCTCACAATTGGAAATTGTTTTTTGAAAAAAAATGTTTAAATAGAAAAATACCTTTGGGGAAAACCCACATCGAAAATTTTGATAATAAAATTTAGTCTTTATAAGAGTGAAATGAAAATGAAAAAGTCACCATCAAATGATGATCTCGATTAGTAGAACATTGGTCAAAATTTGAGACACATAATAGGAGAAAAAATGTAAATTTTTATAAGGAGTGATTTAGGTCATCAATCACACACAAGTGTAAAATTGAGGGCCTCAAAGCCCTATATCAATGGTTCAAAAAAACATAAGGTATTAGGATAACACATTTTTAGTTTTAAGATCCCTTACAAAAACTTTAAGATTTAATTTATTCATAGAATAAAATTATATATATATATATATATATGATAAGTATAGTATCATATTTCAACTAATTTTTACCAAAAACTCATATTTCGCTCTAAAATATAATAGAATTAAAAAATATTCAATTTATCCTACTCGTATAGGGTTCCAAAATAATGAATTTATAATTAATTTGTCAGACTATTTAAAAACAATTGCATTATAAAAACTAGAGAATCACTTAATCTATTGGTAGGTGATTACGGTTGTCGTCATTTGGTTGCGGGCTCATGTCTCACCGCCTTGTCGGATGAGACAAGTTGTCACCAAACCAATGGGCTATCCTTTTCATAACAGTCCAAAAATAATCTTATGAAACGATTTAACCTTAACAATAGTATCCAATGTCAAACATAATCAATTACAGCCTTTAGTCATATCAAAAATAATTTTTCCCAAACTCATATTCCAAAATTTATAAGGAAGGTAAACACAATAAAGATATTTTTTCCGCAAAACAACATGTGAATACCTTCATTATGATTGTTTTAAAACATGGTAACACCCTGAATTACAATAAATTAATTTTTATTACATTCATGCTTCCTTATTCTTTATAGAATATTTTATATACTCCTTATATCCAAAAATCATGTGAACACAAACAACGATGGAATAAACAAACCATAAATCAGTTCCAAGGATATCAATAATATCTATATAATCTATCTAAATCAATCATCTCTTATCCCAAAATCAATACCTCAGTATGAGGACCATATTAATGTTTTATCTTTCATCCGATCATGTATTTTACAAAAAATATAAGTTTTTATTAAGTCACTTTTCCCAGTACCACACAATCTTAAATCCTCCATAAAATAGTACTATTATACAATCCTTATTTATTCTCATAATTCATATAACCAGTACATCGTTGATAAAACACTCAAAAGAAATTATTATTTATTATCAACATAAGAGCACTAGTCATTTCACTTAATCTCTGGTAATATCATAACATGATTATTATCCAACAGTATCATTTGTGTTATACTCTGATGATTTGGACATTGATTCACATAGCTTTCCAACTCCTTGAAGATAAAGCATTGTATATATGAAACATTTTTCTTATCCTTTCAATAACGTACACGGTGTCCTTTTTCTCCACACTTATAACAAACTCTCATTCCATTCAAGAATTTACCATGGTGATTCCTTGCATAGTTGTCACATATGGGAAATCATTCTTTCTCTTATTTCTTATATCAATCTTTCTCTCTACCATCTTTTTCTTATTTGGAATCCCATAAAATCTATATGAATTAGACAATTATTTATTTACATTACTAGCACATGATACTATTTCATCATATGATGATAATATGTTTAAGACTATTTCATTTCTAAATGTTGTCTAAGTACAATGAAATATATAATCCTTCTTACTCTTTGGATCATGTGTATTGCTAGAGTCTGCATTCCTTATAATAGGTGATATTTCTAAATAATGGAATACACTAAGTTAGTTTATGAATCGTAATGCATAATTCCAATCTTTTAAAATACCTAATTTAAATTGAAAAATTATTCCCATAATCTATATTATTATAATTCTTTCTTTTAGAATGTATTTACTCCTAAATCCTTCATAATTTCTTGTAAAGAAACTGTGAATTATCCTAAGCATATCCCACAAGAGTCTCATAACCAAGAGTACAGCAAGGCCCGTTATCATGTACCAGGATTCCCCAGGCCAGGCCTAAAACTCCTTTTCATAGTTTTCACTACTAAGTACAATTGTGCCAGAGCCACCTCTACCTGCTCGAATCCATACAGGGTTAAATTCCATTGAAAATTCCCAAAATCTCTACATTAACAAATTTCTTGGAAGTTCTTATATAATAATACATAAAGTATATCTTATGGTAATGATCTCAAATTAGAGTTTTTCTAAATCTTGTTTCCATGATTATTGCTACACTTGTTCTGATACTAACTGTAACACACCAAGACTAGTAACCCAGAGCTTCTACATTATTTTTATACATTGGCATGATTACAATGAAATAATGTCCCAAAAGATCGATCAGTTTAGTAGTCATGGATAATATATTACATACATGAATGTTACATTACATTATAAAATGAAAAAAAATAACAATATTGTCTCCATTAAAACATTTATATCCCATAGACTATCCCTATAGGTCAGTCATAATATACTTCTTTGCATCCTGTGAAAAATAAGTCATAGAAAGGGGTGAGCTTAGATGCTCAGTAACGATAAAAATATAACAGAAACATTCATAAATAAGCCTAAACATTTAAGAAAATGTATAAGACAAAAACATAAACCTTTTAAACCTACACATCTTCATAATATGGACAAAAAAATCAAGTAATTTCAATTATGGATTCACATGGATATTCTACTAGTCTAATAATCACATGCAATATCAAATATCCAATTTCATAATGATGGAATGCATAATACCAGACTTCATAACCACATACTCCAGGCCTTGTGCCCAGACTACAAATAATATATTGTCAAGGCCTTGTTCCAAGACACTAGTTTGTCTTATTATACCTACCGATGCATTGAGGAGCTATAGCAGGCTCCACCGATCACATACTTAGTCCAATGTATTCCTCATATGAAATGATATAAATTAACAGAAAAATTTGTTTTAAAACTAGAATAAAATATTTCAATACATTATCCATAAACCATTAATGGTATACAAATAGCACATCCATAGTTAAAAATATCAGAAAACATTCAACAAAATATGTAATATTTTTATCATAATAAATCAACCTCGATCAAGAATAATATCCTATAAAATATGTTGACATAGTTGAAAATGATCTGTAAAAATCATTTAGAGAAATATCCTTTTTTCTGAAATCATTTAAAAGTCACATAATTTATAAAGTAATTTATTTAAAATATATTTCTGAATCAAAGTTTCCCATACCACTTTGAATCTTTTTAATGGAATTAACTTTTTAAAACATTCATGTCCATATAAATAAATCCTTAAACCCATTTTGAAATCATGGACATTAATGGGAATAGTTTAGAAAAATAAATCGTTAAAACATTTAAAATTATGTTTTAGTAATAAAGACCCTTAAAATAATCCCTTTAGAAATTATTTTACAAAACATGGACATAGATAAAATATATGTCCGAGTAGATATTTACGTAAAAACACCCTCGGATAATAAAGTTATTGTGAAATTTAACCTTAGCTTGTACTTTTCCTTGGTCGAGGGTATTTTAACCTCTGTTATAATAGTTAAAACATTGTTATTAAATTAATCAATAACTATATACATAAATATGATATCCTATATGATCCTCTAATATTGCTTTGTTAATAATATTTTTGTAGTATCATCATTTCTGGTGTTAACGGTTCTATTTTCCTTTATATGCTCGGTTATGTAAGGAATTCTTTTTATAGAGAGGATTTATTTTATTCATATCCAGAATGATATTAATTTCTTATATATTATTTTTAATCATAAAATTAAAATTATTTTTGAATGATTACGATGGTGAATGAATCTCATCGCGTTCGTGGAGATGGTAATCCGTACGTACGCTCGAGCAACAATATCATTATATTGATGGAGAAATAATATATAATTGGATGGTATATCATATATAAGTATTAATTAACATATTATATTTAATATGTACATCAGTTATACTCATTTTTATACCCATACAAATTATGAAGTGTTTGAATAACAAAATACACAATGATGTGGAGATGGTAAGAAATTCATTCGCACATATGGTGACTTTGTCATTCATATGATGGATAGAATAATGCATATGGTTGTAACTTTTTCGTAATAAAATCAAATTTTATATAATATACTGTTTTTATTATTCTAGAGTGGAAACAACAAAGAAAGAGTAAGTGGAATGAAGAAAAGAACTTGAAAGAGGTGATGAAATATTTACCTCTTCTTCAGGTTCTTCTTTTTGATTTAATCAAAAGGGCTCCTTAGGTTGGATTTCTGACCATGGGAAGGACTCTAGGATTAAAGGGGGAAAGTCGGAAGATATTTCGGTAGTGTTTGGCTGAGTCAAATGTCTTTGGAGGTGTGATTTTTAGAGAAGGGGAAGTGCCCTTTTATAAGAGGGTGATGGCCACTTTAGGAAAAAATCAAAATATTAATTTATTATACAATAATAATAGGTTTATAATGGCACCAAATTAATTTATTTCGATCCTTCTGTGGTTATGGGTCTACATACTCTCAGTCAATTTGTTTTAGATATGTTTAGGTTACCATTTTAACCATAACGTTTAGATTTAGCTCTTACTAAAATAGTTTAACTTTTACTGTGTCTTCTTGTATTGTAACCCTATATTATTAATAAACATACTCTAAACATCCAAGAGAATATAAAGTGGTACATTTATTACATATATAATATTATTTAATCAGTTTATTTGAACCATATATTTTTTTGAACATTATATCATCCAATAATATAGTATTTGTTATGAAAACTAATTTTTTGGAAATTTTGACACTATTTAGTATTTGGTTTTTGTGAAAGTCATCAAAACATGATTAATTCAAAATAAAATAAGTTGAATCAATAAAAAAATGTAATATTAGTTACGAAATTTAGTTTATGTCATCAAAACATTCAAATTATATTTATTTTAATATTGATAACATCATTTATTTGATTCTTTTATTAATAAGGAAATACTTCATTATTATTGTGTCATAAATAAATATATTTATATTATTTCTAAAAATTATAAATAAAATATATTAATGTAGGAAATATTTTTAGCTTTCCATTTAATATGTATAGTCTAAGTGATAAATTATATAATCCCTTATAAACATGTTTTACTAAAAGATACATGCTTTTGTTATTTTGGTATTTACTTCCAATTAATTAATATAAAATGTCAGTATCAGTCCCATGTGACTGCATGGGGTCCCCAAATATATCCAAGGATTACCATGGTAGTAAAGTTATCATCCAATAGGGTTAAGACATGTATTTGGGTAATTTAATTTTGTTATAATATTATTTTGTTACCCAAATTTACCGAATTTACCTTTTAACCATGGTAAATAATATATTTACTGAAGTAAATATTCATAATGTCTAAAAATAAAAGTTACCTATATAAGAAAATTCATCCTACTGATTCAAAATAAGGAATCCATTTCTAAAATTAAAAACACATATTTGGATGAATTTAATTTAAAAGTAATTTCTGTTGTCAAAATAGAAATCATGTTTTTAAAAAAATAATAACTATCATAATATTGACAGTTGTTTATGTCTAGTTTAAATGTGCAATTACATCCAATGGCCTAAATTATATTAACTGATAAAAATGTAATATAATGATACATTAAAACCACTCAATTTTATAATTTAACACTGTATATTTTTTTGATTAAAATATTTGATTTTAATTAAAATTAAGTATTTTTTAACTATTCGTCAAAATATGAAAGTTATCTGGAAAGTCCAAAAAATTTATCCAAACTTAATTTTTATGTGAATATTCTAAATATGAATTTAATGTCGTAATGTTGAATATATAAAAGTGTCAAATATTGGATTTAATAAGGTTTCTCCATTAAAAGTCATAAAAGTGCATTTTTTGAAAAATACCTCTTTTATCTTAAAAATTGTTTTTTTTATATTATGTATAAGAAATGAAAAATATGAATGTTAAAATTATATTGGATATATAAAATTTTAAATGTGTTTAATACTATTCATAACCTATTTTTTGAATGGCTAGTTGGTATGTCATGGTGCACTCAAAATCGGTGTTGCGTGTAGCGCAAGTTATTGAAATAATTTGAAGAGGTAACATTCAATAAAATCATGGGGTGTTACATACACTATGTAATTTCTTTTTATTTCATTAAATGGACATGTGTCATGTCTTATCAATAGAACACCCTTCTTCTCTGTCTGTCTCATCTAAGAGCGAATGAGACTACCAATTCTTCTATGAGCCCCCGACTTGTCTTCCATTCTCTAAATTGAAATCCATAAATTATGCTGGAATCACCACGGTAAGCTTTTACATCTTATAGAGCCTAGTTTACTAATTCATCATCCTTCATGAGATATCCGTGGCTGAACGTTATTAATTTTTTGTATATATACAATGTTCTAGGGTGATTCAAGTCTAGAGGTTCACCTATATCGATCGTACAATGTTGAGGTAGGTAGTTTGTGATTTTCCTTAGTTAGTCTTTGAGTAATATGTGAAAAAGATCTCAGTACCCTTATTCAATTTATTTCATGTTTTACTAGCCCTGTTATTTACTACTATCCCTTGTGTTCTTGAGTAGAGGATTCATGATTGAAATTTGGGTTTTTACCTTGCTTTGAATGTGTTTTCCCATGATTTCATGATATTGACCATTTAGTCTAGCTTGGCATGTTAAGATGATTTGTTTTCCATGCCTAGTATAGTTAGGATGGAGTGAATTTAATTGACATGTTCTGAGATACTGTAGACTGTCTAGACAAGTAGATCTTGAGGTTTACATTGGCTGCCATATATCAGTTGTGCATGAATGACTTACAGAGGGCTGTGGGAACCTGGGGTTGTAGACCATATGGAAAATGGACACTGAGGGCTTCTCCAGAGTGTCTGTTTAATTTTACATTGCAAGACTATATAAGGATGGACTTTTTTCTCCCTCAGAGTGTCAGTAGTTCCTCGTTACGAGACTATATGAGGAATTAGAGGTTTAGTGCTTTCCTAGTGTGTTTATAGTTACCGATACGACACCACATGGGGAATAGACGGTGAGTGCTTCCTTAGAGTGTCTTTAATAATTCTGAACTGGAGGGGTTAGACAGTGAGTACTTCTAATAGTGTTTCTTGTGTTTTATTGGTTGAACTAGAGGGGTTAGGTTATAAGTAATTTCCATAGGGATACTTTTTTTTATTATCATCTTACATGATATAAGAAAAAAAGAATGTAATTAAAACTGTAGGATTGTCCACATTCAAGTAATTCCTTATTTAATTCTTCATTTTTTATTACCTACCATATATATTCACTGACTATTAGGCATAGATCATTGTGTGGTTGCCTACTGGGATTCACCTCACAACCTGTTTGGGTCATGCTTTGGGCCCAAACAGATTATATTATTGCAAGTCCAGATAAGGGAAATCACCCTTCTACTTCAGGTACTTCATTGACGTGGTGCGGGAGAGCATGGGACCAAGCTGGGACTTGCGATGCTATGGAACAGTTTGAATGAATTTATTTTATATTTGGGTTCAGAACTCTATTCCAGTATTATGACATGTTTGGATATTTTCTTATACATATGTATCATGCGTCACTTATATATGTTCTCTATTTTTTTATTACTTTCAGTCTTCAGTTGTTTACTAATTGCATGATATTACTGCTTCTGATATTGTTATCTATTCCTTTCTTCTGCATTACTCTCCCAATGAGGGCATAGTTTTCCCACTATCACACCCAAGGCCCTCACTGATAGTAGGCAGCCTCTAGTGTTCAAGGAAATTCTCTTGAGGCCATGTGACCAACCGGTTACTGGGTACCTCTGGGTAGCACCTAAAACGAGGATGTTACAAAGTGGTATTATAGGAATTATTTTCATCTTAACATACTGTGTGGAGCCTATATCTGTGGATAGTAAGAAATAGGTACTTGGTAATAAGCTATTCCTGAGAATAGCTAACCCCTGTACACGGAAAAGCCAGTTTACCTCATATTTTATGATTTTTCTTGATATGGATTTATTACAGTTGATTTGATTTCAGCATTGGGTGGTTCACCAATTTTGTTGTTGTTATTTTTGATATTATTGACGTTCTATTTCTTTATCAATGCAATGATTTGAGGTTACGCCATCTCATGCATCATATAGGCACCTTCTAGATATCACATGTCATGGATTCTTTCTATGTGATTTAGGGTGCATTACTGATTTCATGTTTTTGTTATTGATGTTGTGGTATATATGCTTGTTGCTGTGTTATATTCCTTGATAGAATACATGCTATTTGATATGGTATTGTATTTTGTAGAGTTTTGTTTGAATGAACACCAAACATTGGTTCTTAAGGTGTTATGGGCCCTCATGGATCATAATTTCGTAGATCATTTCTTTATTATTCATTAATATAACATGTATAAGATGCCATTCATTGATACTCGTGTATTATGGGCCCTCACGGATCAAAATATTAAATTTTAATATTTTTTCAGTGTTTTTCTAGAGTTCCGGAGTAGTTTCTGAGTCTTACTATCCGGAAAAACCCAGAATACACGATCTGTAGTAATGTATACATGCCATGTGCTCTTCTATTTGGGAAGGAACGGGTTTTCATAAGTTTGTATCATGTACTTTTGTTACACTCTATATAGTCACTAAATTTGTTACATCATGTGTGGATAGAAACACAGGGTTGGGAAATCTCTGGTGACACACGTTGTGTATCAGACATGCATGTCCTTTGTATATACTATATGTCCAACCGTGTGACCAATGACACGAGTGTATTTTGGGTAGTTATTACACATTGTTTTTAATAAAAACATGTCGTGTAAATTCATTCGTGTAACTAGGCGTGTAACTAACAACACAGGTTGGTGAATTGTTTCTATTACACACCGTGTTTAGAATAAACATGTTCTGTATTCTTTCTCTAAGTGAACCGTTTGGGATAGTCGTGTGGAAGAACTCGGCCAGAGGATGTGGATTCAAGTACATGTCATGTGTTAGGATGACACACGATGTGTATGTTGTGTTACATGACCAGGGATGGCAGTAGTACACGCCCATGTGAAATCTTGAAGGAACATGGCGTGTAGTAGTCATAAACATCGTGTATCCCTGTTTTAAAAATATTGAATGATTTATTTCTCTTGTTCCCTTCATACACTTCTAAGTTTTATTCCCTGATAATATGGAACTATGTCTGCACTTGACATTGCAGAGTCATGCCACCGAGATGCCCTCTGGTTGTACAATAGTTACATGGCAGTGATAAGACACCAGACATGGCGGATCAGGGTATACAAGCAGATCCTCTTGTAGTGCCAGTCTTGGCACCAACTGTTATACCAGATTCAGGTGCTAATGCATAGTTCTGAGAGGGCTTCTTGATGTTCATGTAGACATTATGATAAGTAATGCATAATTCCCCTTCTATGAAAGAGCTTAAACAGGTTTTTCAATAGTATCATCCTTCAACCTTCAAAAGGTAAGGAGGACCACAAGCAGTAGCGTCTGGGTCAGAATCCATGAAATCTATCTTCAAGCATCTAGAGATGACTCTAAAGATGATGTTGAATCTAACTATGTATATGAATCATGAATCCCCCAAGAGATGGTGGGATGTGATCTCCCAGCCAGGACATCAGCAGGTCATCTCTTCGGATGTGTTCTAACATGCCTTCTGTGACTACTTTTACATGGAGACTTTGAGGGCCCATCTAGATCTATATTTCATGGGTCTAGAGAAGAGTAATCTATCATTCATGGGGTAATATTATCACTTCAAATAGCTATAGAACCTCACACCTATTCATGGAGGTGATGAGTTATTCCGAGAAAGTTATTTTGAGGATGCTCTTAGGCATGACATCCGATTTCAGGTGAACATCATCTAGTTAACTTCCATCACTTCTATAGTCAACCAGGAGCTTATCACAGATCAAAATCTAAGGGATTCTAGAGCTCCGAGATCGGTTGGTTTTGAATTCTAGATTTGGTACCCCACAGACTGATAGTAGGAAGTGTCGTAGGGAGTCTATGCAAGAGGACATGAGGGAGTGGGATACTACTTCTGGTATCTAGGGGGTGTAATTCCGGTGTGGGAAGAGTGTTCATATGAGGCCACATTACCCGAGAGACCCAGTGGAGTATTGATCTTTCATCAAGATAGGTCATCTTCAATGTTTCTATCATATATTTTCAACGAAAGCTAGTGATAGGGGTTTCTCTATGACCTCTCTTTTAAGAGAAGCACCACCAGTTTCTCATTAGTCTGGGAACTGGAGTTCTTCTATCTATTCAGACTGAGGCGGAGGTCGTGGTCATGGAATCAAGTTGGAAGGCTTTCAGATGCAATTGGGTGGATCAGCTCATGGTTTTCATGCAGACTCACAGGGCCACAGTACATGCCAGACTTTTGCAGTGAGGCTGACCCAATATGATCAGGATCCTAGACTCTCTAAAGTTTGAGGTATGATTCTTTTTTCCTCTGACTTAACTACTGCACTTTTCGATACATGGTCTTCTTATAGATTCTTTTTTTCAATTTCTAGAGAGCCTTCAGCTCTATATCATTACCTTTGCAGATTTTTTGAAACTGAACACTCTGTTGGGGACAAGAATGGCTAAAGTACATCAGTGCATAGAGAGCCCTCTTGAGATTGGTAAATTTCACGTTTTATGGGACCACTATGTCTTAGATATTACATGTCATTATGTCATTCAATAGATGGACTGGTTATTTTCCTTCCATGCTATTTTATACTTTTATTCTCATTGGGTCAGTTTCACATCACTAGAGGGTGGTTCGTTTCTTCATATTGGAGAATGAGATGTCTAGGCGGGTAGAGTGAGACCCGAGCATCAAGGTTTGGGAGAAGATACATCCCAGATATCTACTCTATATAAGGCTGACCAAGGGACTTCAAAGAGGGACTTTCCTCTAGTGTTGTATTGTTTCAGGTATGTCTTTCCATAGGACATTTTAGGTTTTCCACTGGATCGAGAGTGTAATACCCCGAGATTTTATGAAAAATATTCTTTTAATTTCATTAATGTCTTTTGTTGTATTCTACACCAAGATTACCTTGCGCTATACACAACACCGTATTAGCTTGCAGTATACGCAACACTATTCTTGGACCGTGTTACACACAATTTTGATAATAGTTATTCTACGCAACATTGAGTATATATATATATATATTAAATGTATAAATGAAATATGGTTGGATTCTGTTATACGAAACAACGAAGGATTCTTTCACAACACGCAACCCTGACTTCGCTTGCATTACACGCAATCGCGACCTTCCTCGATAGCGTGTGTTGTACCCAATACTGGGTTTTAATAAACAATGATATATTATAATATTGTCATGAACTAGCCGTTATGAATATTATTAACTAAATTTTTAATTTTATATCATTATTATTCATCTTACACATTTTCTAGAACACGGTATAAGAACAAAATAAATTTTTCAGGTAAAATAAGTATTTTTCAAAAAATGCAGTTTTGCCGCCTTTTGATGGCGTACCCACTTTAAATCTAGTTTTTGACATGTTTATATGTTCAATTTGACAAAATAAAATTCTTCTTTTCAATCAGGATGTAAAAATTTACATTAGATAAAGTTTTGATATTTTCCCGATAACTTTCATATTTTAATGAATAGTAAAAACACGCTATATTTTAATTAAAAACAACTTTTTTCATCGTAATATATTATGTGGTTAAATTATAATATTTAATTGTTTTAAAGTATAAATAGAATATATTTTTACCATTTAATATAATGAATGTCATTAGCATTGATTTTACCTTGAATTCGTAGGTTAAATCAATTCCATCTTTTGCAATGTTTTAAACAAAAACCCGTTTTTATTCGACAACGGGATTAATTTTAATTTAATTTCTGCAACATCTGGGTATTGAATTTTAAAAAATGGATTCCATATTTTGAATCAGTGGGTCCAAATTATGTTAATAGGATACTTTTTATTTTTGGGAATTATGAATAGTAACTACGGTAAATTTTATTTACCATAGTTAAAGGTAAATCGGGTAATCAAGGGTAAATATAATATTATAAAATTACCCTAAAACATGCCAAAATTCTATTTGATGGCTAAAAGTAAACCCATATCAACTAAGGGTCAGATTAGATTAATTTTATGGACTTTTGACCATGAAAATAATTTAATTATTATTAAAACCAATGAAAGTGACAACATGTCACTCTCTTAAATCTTATAAGTATAAAAATTTTAAATTAGTGATAAACATCATAAAATCTCGAACATGAATAGTCCCCAGAAAGCTAACAAAATTATCTACATCATGAGAATTTATTTAGATTTTTTTGGGATTAAATAATTATCATTAATTTTGACACAATAGTGATGCAGAAATTATATATCTAGTGAAAAATCAAGAATATAGTTTTTAATAAACTAATAGTGACCATAAAAGGCACAAAACCCTGACCAAAACTTATTGTTCATGTAAAGGGAAAATATAATCATCCAATGGTCGAATATTTGACCATTTGGAGTCTTATACAAGCTATTATGACACTTATATTATTTTATTTTAAATGATTCCATAGTTGTCACCTTCATAATGTAATAAATATAACAATTTAAATATTGTTATTTAAAGATGATAAATTCGAGTAAAAGTATTATTATGAATGGTAATATATTTATCTTCATCATAGGATTTTATTTTAAATTTTTATACAACAAATATGTATATTAAATAATTATACAAAAATGATGTAGTAATTATTTTATTAAGAGATAAACCAAATAAATGGTTTTAAAAATAATAAAATAAATATTATATGAACTATTTAATGTGATACACTAATTTTATAGATACATATGACCTTTTATTAATATATTAAAGATTTTAGTTCGAACATATCTTCTGTATATATTTTATTTAAATTCAAATAAATGAATAGTGTCAAAATTGACACTTTTGTTATTTTACAAAAATAACATATTATAAAATTGTTTAAAAATCACAAAAATATTTAAAAATTATCAATTTATATTTATATGGTCTATAATGTTATCAAGTAAACAATTATGGAAAATTCACAACAAATAAGTAATTATTTGTTATAATTTAAAATTTTGAATTTTATTACCACAAATAAACTTAAATAGATTAAATAAGGATAAATCAAAATGATAAGGTTTAAAATAAGATCCAAACATGTATAAATTGGATTGGTTGATGAGATTACAACCCTATCTCATCTAATATTCGAATATGAGTCATTTTTGGAGGTTTTTAAGTGGGGTTAGATTTATTATAAATTAATATTTTTAAGAATTCCTAAGGTGCCCCTCTCCTCCCTTATAAAAGGGCACCTCCTCCCCCTCCTCCTCACACCAATTTGAGCACTCAAGATCATCCAACCCCTGAAAAAATCCCTTCTCCACTTCCCTAGAATAATCCTAGAGGTCCTGGACTTCTTCAAAGACCAATATTAGTTCCCTAAGTGGAGGATTCAAAGAGGCGTTTCAAAGAAGAGGTAATATCCATTACCGATCTTTTCAATTTCTTTCTTCTTCAACTTCTTCTTCTTTAGTTGTTTCATGATAAAGTAATAACATCAGTATTACTTACATACTTATATGTTATTATAAATATGAAACACTCTAATTAACCTTCTATCCATCCTACGGAAAAAGGAAATCACCGTGCGTGCGTACGTACGGAATACCGTCTCCACGCCGTGGTGTAATCTATTTTCTGCCACCACCTTAATTGGATGGGTATAATGGTTTAATGAGTAAGTATATATGATTATTATAAAGTTATATTGATACTTAAATATTATACATACACTTCAACACAATTCCATGACCATGGGAACGATATCATCACTCGTGCGTACGTACGGACTACCATCTCCACGGCGCGATGAGATTCATTCTCAATGATTAACCATTCATGAATGATTATAAAGTATATATAATAAGTACTAATGAAATATATGAAATAATAATTATACTGGAATTATTTATATTTATATGTATGTCATCTACTTAATTCCATTCAATTCAATAAGGAAACGAAAACAGCGTTCATGTGTACGTACGGACTACCGTCTCCATGAACGGTGTATTTCTTTCCATTTACTGATTTATTATATATATGTATATTCTGAATATATATATATATAAATCATGTTTTATATTCTGGAATTAATTAATCATGATCTAAGTAATCATATGAATAATTACAAGTTAAAAACACGAACGACAAATGAGACGATTTTACCCAAAAGGCTACTTTAACATGAATTTACAAAAGAACGGGTAATATAAAGTCATAAGTGGACCATATATGATATAATAACAATGAATATGATTCTGTAATAAGTAAATAACATGATTTAAATCATTATACAGGAGTTTGGGACACTTACAAAGCAAGTCAGACCTAAGGTAAGGGAAATATCACAATCTCATTTTTATCCGAGATTGTTTATTCGTAAGTATTTACTGGGGTGTATTTTATCTTCCACATCCATGTTCCCTCAATATGTAATATTATTTCCATCCACTTACAACAGTTTAAATCCAATTTTACCTTTCGGTGAGTTTTTATTAAAGAATATGAAAGGAATCTTTTGTCGTTTTTTCGTACAAGGTACTTTTTGACTTTTCCGACAAAGGTACGAAGAATATTTTTTTTAACTTATATGGCATGAATGGATTTTAAAATAATTATTTCCAAGAATCTTCCTTTATAAGTTTTCAAGTTTATTTTTAATCAACTTCTTTTAGTTTATAATTGTATGACATGTTAAGAAAAGAAAAGTGTTTTTGAAGTAGAAAGGATATTTTCCTCAAGAATGGAGTTCAAGTGTTTTATCAAAATTATTTTACATCTAAGATAATAAAGGGTTCTGTTTTTATCCCTATTATTACATTGATTTGATCATGTTGTGATTGAATTATTTTTATGAATTCCTTTATCTTGTATGAATTGTTTTATGATGTCATGATGTCTAAAGATTCCCATTTGTATTACATGGGTTATGCAATGATGTATGATTTATGATTGTGTGGAACACATAAGAATGGTATCATTATGAGATGGGTGGGACCTATATATCCCTCCAATGCATTGGGTAAAGATTTTTTATCTCATGAGATAGACATGGCTGAAATGGTAGGTTATACCGGTTCAGTGAAACAGGACAGAAATGAGGGTTACTCGATTCAGAAAGGGACTTTGTCCACTAAGATAGTCTTGTCAATGAGTCTTGACTAACAAGAAATGATTCTCTATGATTATGTGTGTATACCACAAAGTTTAATGTTTTAAGTTATGCTTATTGGGATTTCATTTCACTACTATGATTTATCCCATGATATGAAATTATGCTCTCTTTTACAGGTTAAGATTTCGAAAAGTTATGTTCTTATGAATATGATGTGATTGATTTTTTCTTTTTCTTACCCTTACTGAGCATTTGAGCTCACCCTTTTATGTTTTCTTTTCCCCAGGATATAAAGAAAGGTTTTAGGTAAAAAAAAATGGAAGATCTTTATGGTAGATATTGAAGATCTTTCACCATGATTAGAAGATTACGTTCCGAGTTTCCAAAGACACTAAACTATTACGATCCTTGTGTGTGTGTTTTTGTTATGTACTAATTATTCCGCAAAAGTAATGTAATGTCCATGTACGTCAGGCTTCGGGTCTCTACAGTTGGTATCAAAGGCAAAGGAGGTAGGAATGTATTCGATCCTTTGGAACTCTCACATGTGAGCGTTGGACGAAGCATGGCTCTCCGCCCAAGGGCTTCATGAGGAAATGGCTGCCACTGGGGATGGTGGTGTGTCCCGCCCAGGGGGTGTAGCCACCCATGGAGTGCCCTGATAGGAATCAATTATAGTCCACTAGAAGTAATTCCAGACCGCTACAGCTGGTATCAGAGGAAAGGTTTAGTCAACCTTTGGAAAATAGGATGCGAAAACGTTAGTGAGATCCCTAGAGATATTTCTAAGGTATGTCTAGGGATGTCCCTAAGGATAAGTATACGTATAGGATATAGTCCTAGAACTATGGTAACGATATTAGATTAGACCAAAGATGTTAGATATTGATGTTACTCCCCCTTTATTATGATTTTTGCCTCTCAAACTATTCTTTTTGGGTATTAGAAAGTGGCTGGAAACAAGATGATTCACGATAATGGAGGATATGATGGACAATGGAATGATATTCTTAATGAGCAACCAAATGAAATGGGATTTGGAAGTCCAAACATCATTATTATGCCGAATCAGCAATCTCATAATATGATCAATAAAGTAAAATTTGGTAAGCTTCCTGACTCGTCTAATTAGAGAAAGATGGAGTTTCATGATGATCATAGAGGAAATAAAGTTCAATTTCCTCTATGTAAATCATGTGGGAAGAGGCATCAAGGAGAATGTTTCAAAGGAACTAGAAGATGATTTGGGTGTGGAAAAGAAGGACACAAAGCCAGTAAGTGCAAAGGAAAAGGTTCAGTTAACACCAGGGATGAGGATAATGGTATTGCTACGACATCAACAATGGTTAAATGTTTTAAATGTGGAATGTATGGGCATTATGCAAACCAATGCCCTAAGGGAAAGTCTCATGAAGATAATCAGTATGGTCGTATGGGTAGTATTTATGTGGATGATGATGAAGAGACCACAAATGATATGTGAGATGAAAGAATTGTTGAAGCTCGGTCAATGGTTTAAGAATGTAGTGGAATGATTACATGTTTATCATGTGTAATGTTGTATAAGTAATCTCATGCTACTATGGAATAAAGAGATATCTATGGATTCTTACACTGTTGTCTGTCCTTGAGTTTTGAAAGTGTATGATTAATGTTACTAGTATCCATGAAAGGTTTTTCAGATATTTTGGGAATGTAGATGATATGTGCATAATGAATGGATAAGGAGAAAATTAAATGTTTGATATTATTCATGAGCTCATGACTGATATAAGGAGAAGGTTATATCATGGTTTGAGTATATAGAATTTTGAGGATTTTGGTATGTGGAAAGAGTTAACTTTTAACAGCACTCATGTTTTTAATAAGGTTCAATGGATATTCATTCTTCAAGAGAATACATGATTAAGGTATTCACATATTTTTAATTTGACCAACAAAACATATATTATGATATATGGGGATCAACGATGGTACTAAATCTCTGGTAATCGTTTTCACTATGTTATGAGAGTGGACTGCAGTATTATGGATAAGCCTAAAGATTGAAATGGATTATGTTGGACATAAGTGAGTATTGTTTAAGGATAGAAGTTTTTTTTGATATTATTGATGGGATGTTATAGTAATGTAGTTTTAGAAAAAGGACAACCTGCAGGACGGGCGACAGCCCATCGCGTCGGACAAGGCTGTAGGAATCGAACCCACAACCGAAGTGCGACTGGCCTTTATCGCCTACCACTGGCCTACAGGAAGTCCCTGTTTAGTAGAAACTAGTTTTATTATATTAAGCTGTATGATATATGAAGTATAAGTCCATTTTAGGAGCAATATATGATTAATCTCACTATAGATCGACTTATGTATATAATTTTTGCTAACCTTTTGTTTGAGACAGATGGAATGACCCGTCGTTCTATCACATGATCTGCTAACACTTCACGAATAACAAATTCCACTTCATTTATTTAAGAGATGAAGTGGAAATTGTTCATGGCACGAACAACAGTGAGATTGTACCAAAATAAAGTAAGTATTTATTCTAATTCAAATTTTCAACTTTAGGGAAATGATCTTAAAAACAAAAAATGTTGTCCTAGTGCCCTTATATCCGATGAATCAGATGGTACCCTAGATCATCACAAATTTATGGCTTTGTGATTGCTAGATTTTCTATAGCCATGTTCTCTACCACTATCCATCAGAACATGATGGTTAGATTTCTCTTCCATGTCCATATTTTCACCTATGTTCTCCTATGTGGATACCCAGTGATTAGTTAACTTGGGTAACCATGACGTTTTATACTTTAGTTTTTAAAAGATAAGTTTTGGTATTCCTTTATATGATGTGGGTTTCTATCAAAGAAACATTCAAATAGTAAACCATTTATAACCCCGACGAATTTCGAGGGAGAAATTCATTTTAAGGGGGGTAGAATGTAACACCCCGAGATTTTATGAAAAATATTCTTTTAATTTCATTAATGTCTTGTGTTGTATTCTACACCAAGATTACCTTGCGCTATACGCAACACCGTATTAGCTTGCAATATACGCAACACTATTCTTGGACCGTGTTACACACAATTTTGATAATAGTTATTCTACGCAACATTGAGTATATATATATATATATATATATTAAATGTATAAATGAAATATGGTTGGATTCTGTTATACGAAACAACGAAGGATTCTTTCACAACATGCAACTCTGTCTTGTCTTTCATTACACGCAATCGAGACCTTCCTCGATAGCGTGTGTTGTACGCAATACCGGGTTTTAATAAACAATGATATATTATAATATTGTCATGAACTAGCCGTTATGAATAGTATTAACTAAATTTTTAATTTTATAACATTATTATTCATCTTACACATTTTCTAGAACATGGTATAAGAACAAAATAAATTTTTCAGGTAAAATAAGTATTTTTCAAAAAATGCAGTTTTGCCGCCTTTAGATGGCGCACCCACTTTAAATCTAGTTTTTGACATGTTTATATGTTCAATTTGAAAAAATAAAATTCTTATTTTGAATCAGGATGTAAAAATTTACATTAGATAACGTTTTGATATTTTCCCGATAACTTTCATATTTTAATGAATAGTAAAAACACGCTATGTTTTAATTAAAAACAACTTTTTTCATCGTAATATCTTATGTGGTTAAATTATAATATTGAATTGTTTTAAAGTATAAATAGAATATATTTTTACTATTTAATATAATGAATGTCATTAGCATTGATTTTACCTTGAATTCGTAGGTTAAATCAATTCAATCATTTGCAATGTTTTAAACAAAAACCCGTTTTTATTCGACAACGGGATTAATTTTAATTTAATTTCTGCAACTTCTGTGTATTGAATTTTAAAAAATGGATTCCATATTTTGAATCAGTGGGTCTAAATTATATTAATAGGCTACTTTTTATTTTTGGGAATTATGAATAGTAACTACGGTAAATTTTATTTACCATAGTTAAAGAGAAATCGGGTAATTAAGGGTAAATATAATATTATAAAATTACCCTAACACGTGCCAAAATTCTATTTGATGGCTAAACGTAAACCCATATTAACTAAGGGTTGGATTAGATTCATTTTATGGACTTTTGACCATGAAAATAATTTAATTATTATTAAAACCAGAGAAAGTGACAACATGTCACTCTCTTAAATATTATAAGTATAATAATTTTAAATTAGTGATAAACATCATAAAATCTCGAACATGAGTAGTCTCCAGAAATCTAACAAAATTATCTACATCATGAGAATTTATTTAGAATTTTTTGGGATTAAATAATTATCATTAATTGTGACACAATAGTGATACAGAAATTATTTATCTAGTGAACAATCAAGAATATAGTTTTTATTAAACTAATAGTGACCATAAAATGCATAAAACCCTGACCAAAACCTATTGTTCATGTAAATGGAAACTATAATCATCCAATGGTCGAATATGTTACCATTTAGAGTCTTATACAAGCTATTATGACACTTATATTATTTTATTTTAAATGATGCCAAAGCTGTCACCTTCATAATTTAATAAATATAACAATTTAAATATTGTTATTTTAAGATGCTAAATTCGAGTAAAAGTATTTTTGTGAAAGTTAATATATTTATCTTCGTCATAGGAATTTATTTTAAATTTTTATACAACAAATATGTATATTAAATAATTATACAAAAATGATGTAGTAATTATTTTATAAAGAGATAAACCAAATAAATGGTTTCAAAAATAATAAAATAAATATTATATGAACTATTTAATGTGATACGCTAATTTTATAAATACATATGACCTTTTATTAATATATTAATGCTTTTTTTTCGAACATATCTTCTGTATATATTTTATTTAAATTCAAATAATTGAATAGTGTCAAAATTGACACTGTTGTTATTTTACAAAAATAACATATTATAAAATTGTTTAAAAATCACAAAAATATTTAAAAATTATAAATTTATATTTATATAGTCTATAATGTTATAAAGTAAACAATTATGGAAAATTCACAACAAATAAGTAATTATTTGTTATAATTTAAAATTTAGAATTTTATTACCACAAATAACCTTAAATAGATTAAATAAGGATAAATCAAAATGATAAGGTTTAAAATATGATCCAAACATGTCTAAATTTGATTTGTTGATGATATTACAACCCTATCTCATCTAATATTCGAATATGAGTGATTTTTGGAGGTTTTTATGTGGGGTTAGATTTATTATAAATTAATATTTTTAAGAATTCCTAAGGTGCCCCTCTCCTCCCTTATAAAAGGGCACCTCCTCCCCCTCCTCCTCACACCAATTTGAGCACTCAAGCTCGGCCAACCCCTGCCAAAATCCCTTCTCCACTTCCCTAGAATAATCCTAGAGGTCCTGGTCTTCTTCAAAGACCAATCTTAGTTCCCTAAGTGGAGGATTCAAAGAGGCGTTTCAAAGAAGCGGTAATATCCATTACCGATCTTTTCAATTTCTTTCTTCTTCAACTTCTTCTTCTTTAGTTGTTTCATGATAAAGTTATAAAATCAGTATTACTTACATACTGATATGTTATTATAAATATGAAAAAACTCTAATTAAACTTCTATCCATCCTACGGAAAAAGGAAATCACCGCGCGTGCGTACGTACGGAATACCGTCTCCACGTCGTGGTGTAATCTATTTTCCACCACCACCTTAATTGGATGGGTATAATGGTTTAATGAGTAACTATATATGATTATTATAACGTGATATTGATACTGAAATATTATACATACACTTCAACACAATTCCATGACCATGGGAACGATATCATCGCTCGTGCGTACGTACGGACTACCGTCTCCACGACGCGATTAGATTCATTCTCAATGATTTACCATTCATGAATGATTATAAAGTATATATAATAAGTACTAATGAAATATATGACATAATAATTATACTGGAATTATTTATATTTATATGTATGTCATCTACTTAATTCCATTCAATTCAATAAGGAAACGAAAACAGCGTTGATGCGTACGTACGGACTACCGTCTCCATGAACGGTGTATTTCTTTCCATTTACTGATTTATTATATATATGTATATTCTGAATATATATATATATAAATCATGTTTTATATTCTGGAATTAAGTAATCATGATCTAAGTAATCATATGAATAATTACAAGTTAAAAACACGAACGACAAATGAGACGATTTTACCCAAAAGGCTACTTTAACATGAATTTATAAAAGAAAGGGTAATATAAAGTCATAAGTGGACCATATATGATATAATAACAATGAATATGATGCTGTAATAAGTAAATAACATTATTTAAATCATTATACAGGAGGTTGGGACACTTACAAAGCAAGTCAGTCCTAAGGTAAGGGAAATATCACAATCTCATTTTTATCCGAGATTGTTTATTCGTAAGTATTTACTAGGGTGTATTTTATCATCCACATCCATGTTCCCTCAATATGTAATATTGTTTCCATCCACTTACAATAGTTTAAATCCAATTTTTCCTTTCGGTGAGTTTTTATTAAAGAATATGAAAGGAATCTTTTGTCGTTTTTTCGTACGAGGTACTTTTTGACTTTTCCAACAAAGGTACAAAGAATGTTTTTTTAACTTATATGGCATGAATGGATTTTAAAAACATTATTTCCAAGAATCTTCCTTTATAAGTTCTCAAGTTTATTTTTAATCAACTTCTTTTAGTTTATAATTGTATGACATGTTAAGAAAAGAAAAGTGTTTTTGAAGTAGAAAGGATATTTTCCTCAAGAATGGAGTTCAAGTGTTTTATCAAAATTATTTTCCATCTAAGATAATAAAGGGTTCTGTTTTTATCCCTATTATTACATTGATTTAATCATGTTGTGATTGAATTATTTTTATGAATTCCTTTATCTTGTATGAATTGTTTTATGATGTCATGATGTTTAAAGATTCGCATTTGTATTACATGGGTTATGCAATGATGTACGATTTATGATTTTGTGGCACACATAAGAATGGTATCATTATGAGATGGGTGGGACCTATATCTCCCTCCAATGCATTGGGTAAAGATTTTATATCTCATGAGATAGACATGGCTGAAATGGTAGGTTATACCGGTTCAGTGAAACAGGACTGAAACGAGGGTTACTCGATTCAGAAAGGGACTTTTTCCACTAAGATAGTCTTGGCAATGAGTCTTGACTAACAAGAAATGATTCTCTATGATTATGTGTGTATGCCACGAAGTTTCATGTTTTAAGTTATGATTATTGGGATTTCATTTCACTACTATGATTTATCCCATGATATGAAATTATGATCTCTTTTGCAGGTTAAGATTTCCAAAAGTTATGTTCTTATGAATATGATGTGATTGATTTTTCTTTTGCTTACCCTTACTGAGAATTTGAGCTCACCCTTTTATGTTTTATTTTCCCCAGGATATAAAGAAAGGTTTTAGGTAAAAAAAGGGAAGATCTTTATGGGAGATATTGAAGATCTTTCACCACGATTAGAAGATTACGTTCTGAGTTTCCAAAGACACTAAACTATTATGATCCTTGTGTGTGTGTTTTTGTTATGTACTAAGTATTCCACAAAATTAATGTAATGTCCATGTACGTCAGGCTTTGGGTCTCTACAGAGAGGTATAATTTTCAATTGAGCTTGTTCTAGGGGAGGCACCGGTGTCCATTACTCCTTATATGATTGCTATACCAGAGTTACAGGAGCTCAAGAAGAAGATGGAGGAGTTGTGGGAAAATGGTTTCATCCGACCCAGTACTTCTCCTTGGGGTTCGCCTATTTTTTTGATAAAAAGGTGGATGGTACCCTTTGACTATGTGTGGATTATCGAAAGCTGAACTGGTTGATGATCAAGAACTGATATCCCTTGATGAGGATTGATGATCTCTTCTATTATCTTTGAGGATCCTAGGTGTTATCAATGATTTAATTGAGATCCGGTTATCATTAGTTGGGAATTATACCATCTGATATAAATTTTATATCCTTTTAGAGTAGGAATGGTCTATATGAAATATGATGGTTTATCATTCGGTCTCACGAACGCGCCTACAATTTTCATCGTAATGATGAAATGAGTTTTCTATCCATAGTTATATTCTTTCATGGTAGTCTTTGTGGATGATATCTTAGTGTACACTCACACTTTAAATGACCATGAATCCCTTTTTGATATCATTTTGAGTACTCTGAGAGAGCATCAGTTATATGCTAAGATCTCAAAATTCCATTTTTGGGTGGACCAAATTCACTTATTGGGCCATGTTATCTCAGATACAGGAGTATCAGTAGACCTAGTTAAAGTTAATGTAGTATTTTTCTAGGATAATATGAAGATATCTTTGAGGAATGATGATTTATATGGTGGGATGGATACTACAGATGTTTTATGCATGACTTTTCACACCAACCAGCACCACTGACTCACCTGACTAAAAAGGTTTTGAGGAACATGTCGACTAATTCTTGTGAGTCAGCCTTTCAAGATATGAAAGGGAGTTTGACATTAGCATCGATACTAGTATTTTCAGAGCTCAAAAATAGTTATACAATTTAGTGTGATGTATCAGGTATCAGGATTAGATCTATGCTTATATAGGGGGAAGGAGTCTTTGTGTATGGTTCTTGGAAGTTGAGGCCACATGAGAGGAATTACATGCTGCACGATCACGAGTTGCCTATAGTTGTTCATTCATTATGATATTGGAGATATTATCTTCTGGGAGAGAATTTTGTGGTTTTCCCTGACCACAAAATTCTCAAATATATCTTCACTTAGTGCGATCTGAATTTGAGATATAGAAGGTGGGTTTAGTATATTTATCCCTTTGACATTGAGCTTGCCTACAAATCTGGAAAAGGCAACACAGTAGCTGATGTGTTGAGTAGGAGGACACAGATACAGGATGTTTAGGAGGCCATTAATGAGTGGTGGCTTATGGATTTGTTCTCTGAGATGCATTTGGAGGTTCATGACAAACTGGGACAGACATTTCTTTCCTCTGAAGTTGTAACCTCTACTCTTCTTGATTGGTTGTGAATGAGTCAGCTATTAGACTCTGAAGGCCTTGTCCTATGGGATTGTGTGTCAAGGGAGGACCATATTCCAGAATGTACAATAGTTTAGGAAGATATCTTGTGCATTCATGGGCATGTGTGGGTGTTAACAGACATACTTGATGAGAAGAAGCGAGACTTTCATTCCACAGTTTGGTTAGTTCACCCTGGTGTTACCAAGATGTACAGAGATATACACCACCAGTATTTGTGGCCAGGTATGAGGAGAGATGTTGTTAGGTTTTTCCTGAGTTGTTCCACTTGTTAGCAGGTTAAGGCTGAGCATTAGTGACTAGCAGGTTTTTTTTTGCAGTAGTTACCCATTCTCGAGTGGAAGTGGAATGATGTCTCAATAGACTTCATGATAGTCTTACCGAGGTCTCCTCAAGAAAATGTTTTAGTATGGGTATTCATTCACAATCTCACGAAGGTTTATCACTTCTTAACAATCAAAGAGACATTCAGTGTTGATGAGTTAGAAAGGTAGTAAATCTGAGATATTGTATGTCTACCTGAGGTTTTGAACTCCATTATTTTAGGTAGGGATGCAGGTTTTACTTCTTGTGTCAGGAAAGACTACAGAAGGATTTGGGTATACAGGTACTTCTGAGTTCACCTTATAATTACAAGACTTATGTCCAGTACGAGCGTATGATTCAAGTGCCTGAGGATATGATTAGATCATGCATCCTAGATTTTGGAGGTTTTATGGAGGGAAATATACCTTTAGTTTAGTTTCCTACAATAATACTTTTCAAGAAACTATTCAGACAGAACCTTACCAGGGTTTGTACTGTTGGCCATGCCGATCACCCTTATGTTGGCTGGGGGTAGGAGGGACAGTGATATTGGGACCTCGTCTTATCCAAGAGACGACATAATTGATAGAGTTGATTTGGAAGAGGATGGATACTACACAGTCACGGAAGAAGTATTATGTTGATTGATAGAGGTTACCTCTAGAGTGTGAGGTTGGAGATCGGGTTTTTCAACATGTCAAACTGAGGTTTGGATGCAAGATGATTAGAAGAGAGGACAAGCTTTTTCCAAGATATGTTGGACCATTTTATGTTTTGGAGAGGTTCGAGCCAGTTTCCTATTAGTTACAGTTATCTAAGAGGTATTGGGCTATGTACGACATCTTCCATGTTTCTCATCTTCGACATTCTTTCTCAGACCTATCTCATGTCTTTCTACTACATGAGGTTAAGATGAGGTGGATGAATCATTTGAAGAGATAATATCTGGATTTTTGATCATAGTGTGATGGTTCTTTGTGTCCAATTTGTTCCTCTGGTAAAAGTTCAATGGAAGAACGAGAATGTATAAGACGCGACTTGGGAGAGGGAGATCGTTGTATGATCACAGTGGCCAGAGCTATTCAAGTAATCTTATTTTATACCACCTTCTTAAGGAAGTTTAGGGACAAATATCATTAAGGGGGGAAGTTTTTAAGAACCTATATCTTATTTTTAGGTTTTTATTTCTGTAATTGTTGTTTTTTAGAAAAATAGGAGTTTTTGGAAATTTCAGAAGTACATGTCGTGTAATTATATATACACGTCATGTACCCGATTGTTGCAGGTGACCGTGTACTGGCCATGTAATGGACAAGTACATCGCCGTGTCGGGCGACTTGGAGAATACCTAAATAAGATTACAGTTATATAATGTTCATGGAGTTTACCACTTAAGAACACGCCATGTACTTTTTTTATTTCATTAAATGGACAGCGGTCGCCTCTATTCGACAGAACAACCTTCTTCTCTGTCTGCCTTTTCCAGAAGTGAATGTGGCTATCAATTCTTCTTCGAGCCACCAACTCGTCATATGTTCTCAAAATCTATCACCTTCAATTGCATTGGAATCACCACGATAAGCTCTTCCTTCTTCTAGAGTCTCGTTTCCTGATTTCTCTTCCTCTGTGAGATATGTGTGGTTGACCGTTTTTAGAATTTTTGTAGATATATAGTGTTTCATGGTGATTCAATTCCTGAGTTTTACCTATATCAATTGTACAATATCGATCCAAGTGGTTGGTGCCATTTTCTAGTTATTCTTTTAGTTATATGTGGAAGAGAGCCCAATACCATTGTTTGGCGAATTTCGTGATTATAGACTTTAGCCTTGTTATTTCTTGTTATTCATTGTGTTCTGGAGTAGAGGATTTATGATTTTAATTAGGGTTATTTTCATTTATTTGGATGTACTTTCTCATGATTTCTTGATATTGACCATTTGTTCTAACTTTTTCTATTGGGTTTCTTTGTTTTCTATGGCTAGTATTGTTAGGATGGGGTGAATTAATTTGACATGTTTTGATATATTATAGAATATTTATCCGTGTAGATATTAAGTTTTCCTTTAGATTCCATATATCGGTTGTGCACGATTGAATAAAACATGGTTGTGGGAACCAAGTGTAATATACCATAGGGGAATGGATTCTGAGGGCTTCTCCGAATTGTGAGTTTACTTTTACATTGCGAGACCATAGGGGTGATGGACTTTGTGCTATCTTAGATTTTCTGTAGTTCATCATTACAATACCGTAGGGGGAATTGGAGGTTGCATGATTCCCAAGAGTGTATATAGTTACCTATATGAGACAACAGGGGGAATTGATTGTGAGTGCTTCCTTAGAGTGATTCTCTAAATCTAAACTAGATGGGTTAGACTATGAGTACTTCCCAATGGGATGCTTGTGTTTTTAGGTTGAACTAGAGGGGTTAGGTTGTGATTACATTCCATAGGGTTACTTGTTTTGTTTACATGCTTACATGATATACGAAAAATGAATGTAATAGAAACTATTGGATTGTATACTTTTGAGTACTTATATGTTTACTGATTCATTTTGCTTATTGTCGTCCATATATATTCACTGATTGTTAGGCACATATCTATTCATGGTTGCCTACTGGGATTCGTCTCACACACTGTTTGGGTCAGGCTTTGCTACCAAACTGATTATATTGTTATAGGTCTAGATAAGGGAAAGCGCCATTCTACATTATGAACTTGATTGTTGTGGTGTTGGAGAGCATGGGACCAAGATGAGCCTTGTAATGTTGTGGAGCTGTTTACTAGATTTTATTTTGTAATTTGGTTTAATATTGTATTGCATCATTGAGACTTATTTGTATATTTTCATAAACATATGTATCATGGGTCATTTATATATGTTCTCTAGTTTTTTATTACTTTCAGTCTATTGTGGTTTACAACTTTTATGTTTTTACGGCTTCCACTATTTTTATCTATTCCTTTCCAATGAATTACTCTACCATTGTGGGAATAGTTTCTTCACTATCACATCCAAGGCCCTCACTGTTTGTCAGCAGCCTCAATTATTATAGGAAATTCACTTAAGACTATGCTACCAACCGGGTACAGTGCACCTCTGGGAAGTACCCAAAACCAGGATGTTATAATGTTCTATCGTCTCTATGATTATTTAGTAATTTATATGAATAATATATCCTCATTAATTGTGTATCATGTTTATTGGAAAGATGATTGTACTTTTAGTCTCTCAAACAATAAATAATGTCTATCAGATATACACACTCATATATTAATTCTATGAATATAATTATTTTCTTATTTATATATTTTTATAAAAAAGTATACTCAAATTATATTCAAAGTATTTTGAATTCATGTGACCACATTTAGGGCTTTGAAAATAATCAACCTCCAATTAAGAACACTCCTAAATAAGTTGAAATTTTATCAAAAACAAAATCATACCAATCATTAATGAAATTTCAATTTATATAGGATGGGTCATAGTTAATATTAAATTCTTTATTTATAGTTCCATGGATGTTCCACTATTTTTTTCATTCTTATGATACACCCACAATTGGTTTTCATTAGAAACAAGCATAATCAGTTCCTACAAACATGAGGTAAAGTATAGAAACTTTTACATAAAACATGAAAAAATATTTGTGTTCAAATGTATCATTAATCCTCTCTAATGCCATATTTATATAGCGAAAAATGATTCAATATAAGGAGATACCTTTTTAAACTATTCCATTTTGTACTTCTAAAATAATTGAAGAGTATATTTATTTTATGGTATAAGTATATATCTACATGTGTTTATAATATCAATGGAAAAAATTGTTATCCAACCTATTATATAAGTCATTATGTATTTCATAATTTTTGATGAATTTTCCTGACATGTTTTATCATTGATTAAAGTAATAATAATATCATTCTCATATACAAAGCTAAACCATGAGTATTTTTTAGTTTCTATATATAGTTATTTGAACCCAGATATATTTTGATGAATATTACACTCATTATGTTGTTTTACATATTTTAATTCCTTAATTTTGTATCCTATTTAAGAACATCAAAAGCCTTATTAATGGTATAGAATTCAAATACATAACTATTCAGAATAAAACCTTCCATTTGATCACATTTAACATGTTCCATAACAACATTGTTGTGAAATTTTGACATCACATTCATTTGAAAATAATTTTAATTCCATTTATAATATTTTTCAAGAATGTTTTTCAACATTTCATGACTTCCAGATAGATAAATACTATTATATAAATGTATAACATCATTTTGAGACTATCACATCCATACATGATATTATTTCATTAGATAAACTTATCCCTTCTAATTATAACTTTTTTTATAAATAATCTTTATCCTTATAAAATTCTTTTATTTTTGAAAAAACTCAAAATCTTAGGAGTTGTTCTAATCAATATGATTTATCTACCAATTAATGGTATATATTTAATCAATATACTATAATAAAAATTCCAAACAATCATAACAATTATGATGAAAATGTATTTCGATTTTGAATTATAAAACTTCTACTTATTTGAAAACCCTCCCACATTTCACTATATACAATATTAGTCTTAAAAAAATTATTAATTTTAAATTGAGATCACACATTAAAAGGGAAATATTTGTTAATGAAAATATTAGAATGATCATCAGAATGTTGTAAATATAATACATCTAGAAAAAACTTCAAATATAATACAAGTAGATCATGCTCTAAAAACATTATATTTCTAATTATTCAATTGATATCAAAAAATTCAATTCATTTTCAAACATAAATTTTTATTATAAAAAATAACATTTAATCACTTTTATAAAAATATTAAGTTTATAGATTTAGATAATTATGAAAATATTATTTTTCAATATAAACACACATCCTTACAACAATCTATGAATGTTTCCCATTTTATATATATTTTCTAATACAACAATAATTCTCAAACATCTCTTATTGAATTATACATACGAGATTGTCATCTAGAAATATCATACATAATATCCTTATTCATAACCTAGGTTTATAAATACATAAGATGAGTGATCACAAATACATAGTATTTTTGAGTATATTATTAATTCGAATATAATCATTATTATTACGAGCATAATAATTTTTTGTGTATTTAATCAATGTGCATGGTCATTACAAAAACCATTAACAACCAAAAAATAATAGATCATTAAACATGAGTCATGGCATAGATAAATAACATAAGATAAGATTCATATAATTTAATAAACCTGAACCAATTCAATTCAATCATGATTAATGTAATCACTAAAAATAAAAGAACATATATAGAAAAAAATTTAGTATAATAGGACAAAATAAATTTATTATGAAATCACATAAATTAGATAATTATAAAAATCTTATAGGTGTATCATCTATAAATTTATGTCCAAATAGTGTTATGTATTAAATATATTCAATAAACACTATTATCACTTATGACTAATGTATATCATGTTTACTCTCTCACATGAACCATTTCATTATGTGGTAATATTACTTTCACCCATTATAATGAGGTATATTTGGATAATCCTTCATCAGATGATTTATTGGGCTCCCCCATCATGTGGATATATAATAGTACCACTCATCATTGTCAATATTTCCCATGAAACATACATTGAATAATGCAATTTGAACTTTATTCTCTTCATTAATCTCATAGAAACAAAAAACATTCACATCATAACATGAAACAATAATATAAAAGAAAATTGTTTCAATAAATTTTCCATAAAAGTTAATCTCAAGATATTAAAAAATATATATATGTATATATATGGTATCATTTTGGAATATCACAGTGTAATAATAGATAAAAATTAATATATTGAAATAAAATAAAAAATATTTTATTAAATAGTTTATAAATACAATTTTGTATTTTTGTAGGAACAATTTTTTCTTATGGTATGTTTTAGAAAATAAAACTAATTGATTCTTGTCATAAAAGGAATTACATTAAAAAAATGGCAACACTTAAATGATTCAATATAAAGAAGAACATTCATCATATAGGAAAAATATTTTATTTTGTAAAATGTTATAAAAACATTATTTTAAATCTATTCTAGAAAGAATCAAAAGTTAGGCTTTTGAAAAAGATTCTAAATTTACATTCAAAATAATATAAGATAAAGTTAAATATAGTTAAAAGTAAATTTATTTTTCTTATATTAATATAAATAATCACGTTATCGATATGTTTTATGAAATATAGATATATATAGATTTTTTTTTAGTAAAATACTTCAAAATCATTAAATAAATAAGGTTAAGGAAATCCAATTATGACATTTCCTATCAACAACCATTTGGAATAATGAATTATGGAAGGAATAAAAAATATCAATATTATCAAGATATTCATTATAGTATATTATAATTAGGTATCATGTACCAAAAAATATAAATAATAGTTTAATTAATCAAAAAAATTCCAATAATGTTGTTTTTGATGAGAAAGCACCAAAAAAATGGTAATTATTGATAAAAAACACATTGAATGATGTAATATTTTTTATATCATTAAAAACCATGATTTAATAGAACTGAAATGTAAAAATACATCCATAGTATTGAAATAGAACTATATGAAATAAATAGTGGTTGACAACATTAAAAAATTAAGTAAGAATTGAATATAGTGACATTGAAATATTATAAAAAACATAGCATTTAATCTGGGATTCATCCAATGAAGTGATTCTATGATAAAAAATCCAAATATATTAATTAAAAATTAAACATGATAAATAATAGGTCATTTTACAATTAATATTTACATTTCATAATCAATATTGAAGTGATATAACCTAATAAAATGAAATTATGTTTTGAAAACCCTTTTATAGAGTCTTAATGTGTCAAATACGTTCAATATCGTGATGGATAATATTTTTTTTAATGATTAATACCTTTTTTATGTTAATATCCTTACCATTAACCATTTTATTTCACTTACTACCATGTGTTATATAGAAATAATAGTGGTCCAGTCAATATTGGGTTTTTTTAGGAAGTTTGGTTTATATTTTCAAAACAAAATTAATATGTTCTCCATGCCCAAAGGGGTCTTGGATTCGTATATCCACATTTTCATTCTTGAAATAATTAATGTAATTTTTTAGTGACTCAATATTATTACTATACATGAATGGATATCATTGAAAATTAAATATATCATTTAATAGAAATTATAGTCCAAATAAACATATGAGTGATGTTTCCATTTTCCAACATATGGAAAATATAGAAAATATATAATTTTTTGGTTTCCAAAATAATTATAATTTAATATATATTAAATAAATTAATTATATATATCGTTGTGGCCACACATCTACTATAGTATTGAAAACCAAATTTTATCCCTTCGAATAGAAGTTTTTCATACAAACGCATGAAAAATTTTCAATATTTCACTGGGTAGATGAGAATAAATGTGGATGATATATTATATTCGTATAATATTAATTTTAAAATTAATATCATATATTTAAATTAATGAATAATTAAAACTATTGATTAAAGTAATTTATATAAATATAAACACATCATTTAATGATGGTGGTAGTATACATGAACACAGGAATGATATTTTTACTACACAGGGGATGAAAAAAAAGAAGAATGGGAATTGTTTCAAGGAAAATCATAATTTTTTTATATAAGATTCTAATTTCAAAATATAATCATTTCGTGATAATATCAAAAAGAGGTCCTAGTAAAAAAAGTTAAGAAAATGATCGGTTAATATTTATAATTATTCTTTGAGTGACCTACATTAGCATACATCTCAACCATGGTAAGTTTTCTTTATAGAGGGAAGAAACATTATTCCATGGGAGTAGAAAAGGTATTTTGGATAATATTGTTCAATTATAGTCTAAAATGATGTGTTTAGAAGTGAGTAGAGGAGGTTCCCTTTAATATGTGAGGTGGGTGGTGATCATTTAATACGCAATTATTAATATATATTTTCCTCCTAAATCATGTAAAATAGTAAAAATGTTACGTTTATTTTAATATAAGGTCTATAAATTAATATAAATTCATCCAATAAAATTTATATGAGTTTTAGTAGAACAATATACATTATATATTATATTATCCACAATGTTTAACATTTTAACATTAATAGTTGTAATATAATTTTTGATCTCCAAATGTTATGAAAGTCATTTAAACAATTGTAATTGGCAGGTAAATAAAAAATGAATTATATCCTTGAAAAGACACCATATAATTGGGTAATGATATAATTTTGATATTTTTTACTAATTAAAATTTTGTTAACATTAAATACATTTTAATGTATGTTTCTATAAAATTCATAAATAACAACATTAAACACATCATGATAATAAAAAAAATTAATTTATACAATTTCACAATAACATAGCTATAATAATTATACTTTAAATTAAGTATATATAATCATTCATCATTGAAATATTACATTCAGAATTTTAAAAACAATTTAAATTATTTTTTTATTTCTTTTATAAGTGTTATGTCAACATTGCACAAGTGTCTAAAAATTTTATCTTGTTTTCAAAAAAATATTAAAATAAATTACTATCAAAACTATAATTTGTTTAGCTAAAAATATCTATTTATAAATATTCATATCTTATTTATATCCCTTTTCATTAATATTTGAGATATTGAAAAATTAAATCTTTTAGTCATTCCTTATATAAAATATATATAAGTAAAAGTCATAATAATGTTTAAAAACACAATATTATTGATTTTAAAATGATTAAAAATAAAATAAAATAAAATAATTCAACTAAATAAAAGATTGGTTTTGTTATATTTTTAATCATTATTCCCAAATTTTTACAATGATAAATCAATTTTATAAATAACTAATGTTATACTAGTTTATAATGGTAACAATTATTTATTATAATAAAATAAAAGGATTACTTTCAAAAAAAATTAAGAATCTCAGTAAAAATAATGAATCAAATTTCATTGAATAAAATAATGTAATATTAAAAAAAATTAAACAATAATTTGTTTTTATTACTAATTAAAATAATTCCTTTAGAAATAACGTTTGTTGAAAAGAATTACAGGTATAAAAAATTTAAGCACAATATCGATCCCAATAAATTTACTTTAATTATTATAAATAAAATTAAAAATATGTTACTTTCAAATCCACAAACAAATTTTTTATTTTAATTCAATTAATTTGTGGATAATAAATAACAATTTGTTGAAATTTATTTCATTTAATAATTAAAAAAAATACAAATATCAGAAAAAAATTGAACCAAATTTAATTTTGATCAGATAATTTGATAAAACAATTTCATTATATAATATAAATATTTTAAATCAGGCCGAAATAAATTACAATATATCTAACAAAATATAATAAAGTCTATTTTGTGGGAATGTATAGTTTTTGAATCATATGATGAATTTATTCTCATTTTGTGCCTTGTAACCATAATTAAATGAAATTTAATTATCTTTATTCAATGTATAGTAAAATAATCATTAATATTTTTCAATATTAGTGATTAAATTAATTTATAATGACAAAAAAATTTATCGCATTAAAAATAACTCTTTCCTCATCAATCCATTTTATCATTGTTTCTATCCCATTGATAATTTATATAATAATTACTATGAAGGTTATAATGGAAAAAATACATTATATATTCAAAAATGATTTTATATATATTCATATCATCCAATTTAGTAACTATGTTATAATGATAATTTATAAATAATATTTATATATTATATCACATTTTGTTTTAATATTTTTATTTCACATGAAACACCCAGGTGAACATATAATCTATTTAATGTAATATAATATAAAATATCTTGAGGTCACGTTCTCCTTATTTAACGAAATTCCATCATCATAATTTTTTCTCGTGTTTCATAAAAATAATTTAATGTATATCCAAAATATATTAGATAAATTCGATGATAGAAAATTAAATCAAGATTATAATTTTTTTAATAATATTTATAACTAAATTTTTGAAATGTGTCATTGAAATATAGTAAAAATATTATGGGTGGAAAATTTTTAGTTTGCATTCCTCCTTCAATAAACATATTCAGGATCCCAAATAAAAAGAGAATCATTGATGTGAATATATAAACCTGGAATAAAGAGTTATTTAAGAGATAACATTAATGTTTTATGTGAAGAATAAATTTATTTTCCTTAAAAATGGAAGTGAACATAAATTAAAAATGACCCTTAAATGTGTAACATCATAAATGTTAATATAATTTTAGATGGAAGATAGATTCCCTCACCATTATGATTTATAATATGAAAAAAATATACATTCACTGTTTCATTAAATCTATAAAAACATTATAATTTGTTTGTAATTTGTTTTTAAAATTCTACATTTCATCACATATTATAAATGATCAATATAAAATATATATAATTTATATAGATTTAGAATAAAAATAAGATTCTAATAGATCATGGAATTCATAAAAATATGAATATTTATTTCATCAGTTTTTACAAAAAGAAAATTGGTTAGTACATGGTGAAATAATACCATAAATTAATAAACATTCATTAAATAAAAAATACATTTATCTATATAATATCCACTGTAAAACAAATATTTCATCATAAATAAGTCCATAACTATATCGACCCGACCCAACGAGGCTGGAGCCATGACTCCCGAAGCCTGCCTCCAATAGGCCAGGGGTTGGCGACTAGCGCAGAGTAGGCTATCGGAAACATCGGAGGCACTAGCCTAAGGTACATGTACACACGCACTCACATACACATCCATGCAATAGTGCAGAGATATATAAAAATGAAAAGAAAATGCATTCATACATCTAACCTAAACTAGAGTGCAATAGAAATACCAAAGGGAAAAAATAACGCCCACCAAAAGAAAACTACAAAAGTGTCCAACATTCTCAGAAGGAGGGGATCACTGTCAAAAGAACCCATCAGTAACCTCCTCTACCCAACTCCGATAAACACCCCTGTTAAACTCACTCACAAAGATCTGCCTGCTGCGGTTCCTCCTGGAACTATGTCAAAAGGCATGTGGTCTACAAATGACACAAACATATGTGGGAAAAAATCCCGTGCAGGGGTTAGTATAACAATACTTAGTAGGCACCCCAAAAACCCAAAAAAGGAGGGAAACAGAAAGGCAATAGTCTACTCATCCTAGCCAGAGGGAACGTAGACGAGAGAGAAAATCAATCTCATGACCATCCTCAACTAAACACAACTAGTTAGCTCAATCCATGTATATTTCCAAACATACAACTTGAGCATCTTCTCAGGTATACGCCCAAACATATAGCATGAACATCCATATATACTCATCTCATGCACCAAGCCACATGAGGTACCGAACTCATCACCAACAATAGTGCACAACCAAGAGAGCACACTCCATGATCACTGTCAAAGCAGATGACACTCGTCCGAGGGATACACTCCATCGGGTCCCACAAAAACATCTCAGAATCTCACCCGAGAGATCACGCTCATCGGATATCGTTACTGAAGAAACCTCCTTGGAACATTATAAACACCAAACTCCTCAGATATGGGATCGCTCTTAGGGTCCGCTAGGGGATACCAAAACCCACACCTATTTATGAAGATCTCACAGATAGGGGATCCCTCCCAAGGTCTGCTGGGGGATACCACAACCTGATCTGGCATTCATAGTTCTCACAGATATGGGATTACTACCTGGTTCTGATGGGGGATACTACAACTCGATTTGGCACTTGATAGAAACACATCACAAAGAATGAGGATCATCACCCATCTCCTGATGGTCATGATAATACTGAAACCCTATCAGGTACTTCTCGCAACGTAGGGGATTGAACTGATGATGTCGCAACCCTACCGGCACAAGGAGCTGGGTAGGGGATCATATAACAAACGATACCACAACCCTACTATAATCCTCACAATGAGTTGGGGATCATATAACCGACGATGCTACAACACTACTGAGAATGGCCCACTACATAGGGGATCATATGCCCGATGATGCCACAAACCCTACGGGGTTAACCTTCTAGATAGGGGATCGCAGCATGAGGATAAAAGGTCACAGTGATACCAAGAACCCAATCTTTGGAAATGATGATAGAAGATCCCGCTTTGGGCCCACTAGAGGGATTCCATAACTCCAACAGATTAAACATCCCATCAAAATGATCACAAACACATACCAAGGATGTATTGCCGCCTGAACCCTTGTAGGAATGAACCAAGAGAGTACCCTCAACCACTGCTGGTCCAAACGTCGCTATCCCGAGTGACCTATCACAACACCACACCGTGCACCACCAAGGCCGATACCAAGGCCACCATCGCAATCCACATTGAAAAACACGTAGGATAGGCTATTTACTTGCCCAAAACGGACAACAGGTGAAAAAGTCACTATTCACCATAGATAGCCTATGTGGGGCCCACACTACGATCCCAAAACTCATCAAGCAGATCATACTACAACGATCCCCTAAGAAAAAAACACGGGATCGACTACTCGATCATCCCAAATGGACACCCGGTGAAAAAGGTACTATTCACTGAGGCTAGCGAGGGTGCGGCCCACACCACGATCCCAAAACTCATCATGCATATCACACCATTGTGAACCCCTCAGAAAAAACATGGGATTGACTACTCGTTCGTCCTAAACAGACACTCAGTGAAAATGTTGTGTTTCTCTGAAAATGCCAAAACCCAGTCTCATGGGGCCCGCACCACAAACTCAGTTCATCCACCTGAAAACCAATAATAAAAGACTTCCATACAATCAGGGCCTCAATGTCACTGATGGCACGTCAATCGGACGCTTAGGGTAGAAGATACAATGGCACGAATTCGAATAATAATAAAATATCATTATTTTATTCGACATTTCTAGATCTTGGGCCACGATCCTGAACATCAAATCCCTGGAACCGATACTGAAGGGTCCACCTCATATCCAGGGTCACGTCGCCGGCAGTCCGATTTCTCCACCACAGCCCACCACTGCAGGTCGTCACCCGCAGACCTTCTGGGGGCCGCTAGGGGCACTACGGTGGTCTAAATGCGCTTACGACGACATCTGCATGCCCCCAGGGACCAGATCTACGTATCTACAGGCTCAAAACAATGAAAAAAAAACCAAATCAAGATCTGAGATTTTAAAACTCAAACTGCCTACTTGTTGGCGGATCGCCGAATCTTCGGGTGCAAAACGACAGTCGCGATGCCTTGAAGCTCGATCAGCTGACGATCGGCACAGAAAACATACATTTGCTGCATGATTTGGAAAAGAATGGTTGGAGAGGGGGAGGGGGTTTTTCATTCCATTCCGGGATGCGAAATTAGGGAGGTGAGGAGTGGGGTTTGTGTTTTATTAATTTAAATTACTACATTTCAGTTCATACCCCCGACCAGACCTCCCAACGCGAAGGAAATTAGGTCGCCCCTAGGGTAAACACGCCGTTCTGAATGCAACGACGAAATCAGATTTGTTATCTGAGACTCCGTTTATAATTTATTCGAGCCAACGCTCATAAATAATCTTTTCCATTTATTTATGAAGATTCCCCTAGTGGCTTTTCTCACAGAAGGTCAATTAACACCCCCAACCAAACCATCTGATGTGGAGAAAATTAGGATACCCCTAGGATAAACGTGCCATTATGAACACAACCGAGGACTCATATTTGCGATCTGATAATCTGTTCAGAAGTTATTCTAGCCTACGCTAATAAAGAAACTTATCAATTTATTAACGAAAATTCCCCTGTTGACTTTTCTCATAATAGGCCCGTGACTGCAAAGCTTACACCCCGCCTTGGGTAAATGAAACCCTACGGACGCAACTGTTCCCTCATATTACCATTCTGAGCTACATATTAGGATATACCACACCCTCACCAAGTGAATAGTATAAAAATACTTATTATTTTTATAAAATTAATTTTTGGCACTCTGAGCCTCGGAATCGCACGTCGTCTTCATGCCTAGATCTGGAATTATTCATAGGAATATTCCAATGTCTGATAGGGCCAAATCCCGAGTCACTACAATAACTAACTAACCCTATATATCTATTAACCATAATTACCTTAGCATAAAATAATAAATTAACCATAATGTAAATTTTCGGGAATCCAGAATATGTCAATAAATGTAAAAGCCTTTATCCCAAATAATCTTCTTGTAAAATATCATGCTAACACTATAGATTACATATACATAAATTATCTATTAAAACCCTTTTAAAAATTCTATTTTATATATCCTAAAAAACATGTTTCTTAAATCTACCAAAGGGTATTTATACCCTTAATCGTATGGTCAATGCTAGGCTTTATAACTGTAGTACCCCTAGTTTCAAGTAACACATTATTTATGTAATTTATGTATATACATTTTTTGTGCTATTTTTATAGGTTTCAGAACATTTTAGAATTTATTGGCACTTTTTTATAGGTGTAATATTTGTTCATGGTTTGTAAAAACCATGCAACACCTATAAGAACTTGTGCATAGTGAGGTAGGTGATAAAGGGATGTCCCACTGACAGTGCGTGATTTTTTCCAAACCAGGAAGAAGCCAAGGAGATCCCATGATTATTTGGACAATGATATATGGAATTATTGGTGAATTATTTGGTAATAGTGAGAGCCAAATGTTTGAGGTGTCCCTTAAGGTGGATGTAGGAGCATGATTTGTGCACTGTTTTACTATCTGTGAAACTAAACTATGTGAAGGTCAAAAGAGAGAATAATAAATTGTGGATCTAATGTGTTTTAAACTCTAATTGATTTATTCCCCCAAAAACAACCCTAACTCTGTATTTATCTCTCTAGAGGGTTTTATAACCTCTCCCCATCTAATTCGAAGTAATCCATAGGTCTTATTTAGTGCGTTGATGTGTGATTATTATGGAAAGGCATTGTTCTTGGTAGTTCTTGATGGGTTTTGTTAGATCTAATTTTCCCTCTCTGTCAGATTATTATATATACACCCATTTTTGGTAGATCTATGCTAGTGAGTGACAAATATTATTATATGTGGCTCAGTTTAAAATAACAGAAGTGATCTAAGGAAGGTTTTTAGAGATTAAACCCTATTTCATGGATTTTTTTTCTGTCATTTCATGCTTTCGGTAATTTCACAATGTAGGTGGATTTACTCTAAACTACTCAATTTAGAATATTAAGGCTTTATTAAAATTGATTATATTGTTTGAAATTGATTTTGAATGTTCTTTTTAATGATTTTTGAAAACCTTATTTAGTGATGGTTTGTGGAAACATGGAAGTAGGTTGTTTTTTAGAAAGTGGATTGGTTCATGGTTTTAAAATGTTGATTTTTAAATATATATATTTTGGAATTTTGGTAAATGGATAAATAAAAATAATTTCACTAAAAGGGGTGATTTTATTGAAATTAATTGGAATTTTTTATTTGATTTTGTTTGGTAGATGATTTTCAATTAAATAATGGTTTTATTGAAATGGATGAAATGTTTTCATTGGAACTGTTTTGGAAAAATTGATGAGTGTTATCATGTAAATTAGGGAAGGATTAGGGTAGGGAGTATCTCCCTTAATTAGTAGGATTGATAAGGGTAATGGCTCTCACCCATCAAAATGGTTCACTAAGTAACAACTTCGTGAAAAGATGACTCACCACTCATTAGTATAGGGTGGTCCTAGTTACATTCATGGATGGTTGTGTGTATATGTAGAATGGAATGGATTATTCAAAATGGAATAAGTGAAATAGTTTTAAATATTTGTTTAGTTCTTTTCCTTATTAAAATAAATTGTATTATGAAAACACCTTTGTAGTGGAACATGATTATGTTTCATAAATACTATTTTTGAAAATTATTTATATAAATTGATATTATATGAACATTTCTAACATGTTATATCTTTCATGGAATGAGAAGGGAAGTCATTGGAGAAAATTTACTTGGTTTCATTACTCACCCCCACTTAGTCACTTCTTTCTTTTAGATATATTGTATATCGAGACATGGTTTAAGGTAAGGTATCACATATAATTATATGTATACCATAGTACTTGTGTGGTCTTGTAGATATGGAGAATGGAACATATTTTTTTCATGGAGTTATCATTGGTCCTTTTTTTGGTTTTTTTGTTCTTCTGATCTTCCAGTTTTTAAATTTATATTATATTCCTCTATTTTGGTACTTAGATTTAGTTTGATTTTGATAATTGAAATTTTTAGTTTTTTTATTTTTTATAATGCTTTATATAGTGGTTTATATAGTTATGGAATGTTTAGTTACTTATAAATTTTTAAGGTAAAATAGTCCCCCACTTTTATTGAAGCCCATTAGAATCTATTTCTAGAGTTTGGCATCTTCGGGATGTCGCTTGAGGCCAAGTAATGTTTCTCCACCATCTCAATCCAATAGGAAGAAGAGGGATGATACAAGTAGTATCTAATTTTTTGGTTAAAAAATTAGTTTGGGACAATTGGTATCAACTATGTTCTTCCATTGTGGAATAGTGGCCAAGGTATTGTCTAGTTATATACTTGGTATTGATTATAGATCTTGGATTTTAATTCATTATATTGTATTCTTGGAGTTTGGGTCATAGAAAGGATTAGTATTGTCAAAAGATAAAATTTACAGCATAATAAGACATATATTAACTTTTTCTTGAACATCATGTTTCCAAGGATTTCATTACATATGTTTTTTTGACACACATATAAGAATAGTAATATCATTGTCATGCATTTTTCCAAAGAGATGAGCATAACATGCATTAGAAAATTGAAATCCCACGAAATGTGAACATTTTATTTTGAGTAATGGTATATGATTGATTGAAATGACATTATTTTTGAAAATATTTATTTTGATCTCATATATGAGATTTTGAGAAAGGTAATGGTTTAAATATTTTTAAAATTGATTGATTTTCAATATTTTGGTCGAATTTTTTTTAAAAAAAATAGGTGAACATGGAAATGTATGGTTTTGGAACAAAATGTTCTGATAATTTATGAAACAGAATATGGAATATTAAGACTTAGATTAGTGTATAAGGATACATATGGTGTGTTTTTGTATTTACAGAAAATGGTATCGGGTAGGTGTCAAATAATCAATCCAAAAGAATCTTTGTATACATTGTTTGCACCTGAGCCACAAGTGAACCATCAATAGAATTATATTAGTTTGTATTCATTTAAATTGGAGGACATACAGAATATGACGTATTATTGAGGGAAATTGGGTCATTCTATCTAATTCCTTATGCACAATACCCCAATATTTTTATGTGATTCTAAAACAGAGAAATAAAAGGGCTAGCTAAATATGTTGAATTTTATCTTCAATTTCTTCAGCAATCCAGTAGAGCTAATAGTCAATTTGACAACATATATGTTATAGGATCATGCAAGAAAGTGGCGGGATCTTGATGTGCAGGATAAAGTACATCATGGCCTTGGGTGGGAAGATTTTTCAGAATTCTTCCAAAAACAATTCTATCCTCAAACATTAAAAATTTAGTTAATGACATACATCATTAGCATTATGAAATAAAATAATTATATCATAGATTTTTTGGATATGTTCATGAATTTAGTGTTATTTTCACTCTAGTTTGAGGATAGTGCATTCTTGAAGGAATGAATCTCTGAATCAGGGCTATGGAAAGAGATTCATTCAATTTTTTTCTATATTACAGATTATAAAAATATAGTCAACAGAGCGACAGTGGCTGAATTGGAAATATGAGGGGCTATTGGAGGTGGAATTATAATGCTACCCATGGTAAAAGGTGGGAACTATAATGATGAGTTAATGTTGAAGAGGGACTCCTATTTCCCATGTGGGAGTATAGATCAGAATTAAATTGCACGATCAGTGAATCTTACTACAAATCCAAATATCTATTCTAAATGTTTTAAATGTGGTTCATTTGACCTCAAGAAGTGAAAGTGTATAAAACCACTAATAGAATACCATAATTTATAAAATATGGGACGTATTTGATGTATTTCTTTAGTGTTCCAAATTCTATTGATCGACACACTTATTAGACATCAAAGCCATCATATGCTTCAATAGGGTGAGGGAATTAGAATCAATCTTGTCAACTTAATAGAGCTAGACATGGTGATTCTAGGAATATGATGAGTCATCTATCATTTCAATATCATAGAGGAAACCTAAAACAACGTATGTAAAGTATGAAATTTTATGGATCAGATTTGGTTATTGTTGATGATCAGGAAGGTCTATCATTAGTGAGATGAAAGATTCATTTGAAATGTACCCCTATGGATACTTTTTTTGACATGAGTGAATCTAATTGAATTACTTCTTGTCATGTTATTGATTCATTATGTTTATAATTTTATATGATGCCTTCTATGATAAAACTTCAAACTCCTCTTTTCCAAAGAAAATGTGGAGCCCTTGTGTTGGAAGTATTATCTATAGTGATTGATATAGCTAAGCTAATTTTGGAATTCTATCAACTGGGTATTTATTCATATGGTGTAATCATGGAAATATATTGGTTTAAAACATTCATGTTTTTCATTTAATGTTATAGTAGATATATTAGTTTCACGAATGATGATGACATCGATAATCTCTTTAGAGGAGAATTGAATGTCAAGAAACGATAAATAATATTTTTGGCACATGAATATGGAAGTATCTTTTACCAAATTGTAGTGTTGACATTTTAATTGATGAAAGAGAAAAATTATTGAAATTTGGTAGTACATATGGTCTAGTTTCTAAATGTTATTCTCAAAACATCATTGGGGAGACCACCTATAAGGGAAGTGGAATTTATGATTTATCTCAATCTGGGAAAAAGTATTATTTCACTTATATCTTATTATATGGAACCAAAATAATTATTGGAGTATAATTTTTATTTGGATGGTTTGGAAAGAAAATTGAACATTTATCTGAGTAGGTATTCTTGGGAAGCACTAGTCTGGTTTCTCAAAATGTCGTATGGAACTCTAAGGATGTGTGTTGATTTTTGTAAACTCAACAATGTTATGATAAAAAAAATATATCCACTTCCACTCATTGATGGTCTGTTCAATATATTAAGAGGATCTTAGATGTTTTATAATATTTAATATTTATTATGTGATCATCAATTAATGGTTTGGAAAAAGGATATTCCAAAGATAGCTTTTAGAAGTACATGTGGCCATTACATGTATGCAGCTAGGATTTTAGGTCTAATGAATGCGGCAATGTTCATTATGGAATTGATGAATGATATATTTTGTAGAAACCTAAATTTTTTCATGGATGTGTTTGGGGATTAAATATTGGTGTATTAAAGGAAAAAGGATCATCATTATCAATACATAGAAACATTGTTGGGGATGTTGAGGGATGATTGTTTGTATTCAAAATTATCAATATGTAATTATTTAATATAATACATATTCATTTTTTGCCCAAAAATTTCTAAATGAGGTGTCTTTTTTGGATCTTTAGAAAATAGAGGATGTAATATCATGGAAAATACCAAATAATTTCTTTATCATACAAAATTATCATGGATTGCATGGTTTTTATCGTCACTTTGTGCATGATTTTTTACCACTAGCTTCACCTATGATGATATTACGAAGAATAATATTCAATAGTATTTTGATGAATAATACTAGAAATCATTTCAAGAGATTATGCATCATCTTACATCTGCACTTGTCTTGATATTTTATAAATTATGACATGGTAATGAGATATATTGTGATGCTTCAAGATCTAGTTCGAGATGTTTTGTCATTCAAGGATATCATGTTGTTTCTTATGGATAAAGGAATTTATGAGTGCATGAGATGAATTTCCAATCAAATGATTGTGATATTGATTTCTTAATCCAAGCATGGAAGATATAGTGTCATTGAATTATTGGTGAGAAATTTACATTAGTCACAGATTATAAGATCATGAAATATATTTTCGCACAATAGTATTTAAATTTGAACAATTATAGTCTGTGTAATATCTCCAAATGTTTCACTTTGACCTGATGTATACATTGGGAAAAGGCAATTTGGTGGAAATGAATTAAGTAGAAATTGCTATGCTTTCTTGGAAAATAACGATTCAATAGGATGATGGTTGATGGTGATCCTAGAATACATGCCATTGGAATCAAACGACTATGCTGATATTGTGGTTTTCTTCCCAGTGGATTTAGATTTGTAAAATATGGTTAAAGAGGCACTGAAATCAAATTCAGAATGTGTTGTAATATGTTTAAAACTAAATGGTGGAGAGAGTATTGGGGGATAGAAGCTAGATGAGGGTTCTGTATTGTGGTTTTTAAATAGGATATTTGTACACATGGCTTGTCAAGAAAAACAGCTTGATTGTTACAAGCATTCAAGATGGGGTGTTCATCTAGGAATATAGAATATATATAAGGTGTTGAAAGTATCATTTTGGTGATGTGGAATGAAAAGGATAGTGGATGAGAATTATTTGATATTCATATCTTTTCAATAGGTTAATATAGATCAACAATTAAAAACAGGTATTTTGTATTATTTACCCATTCCTATATGGATATGAGAGAAGATATATTTGGATTTTCTAATCGGTCTACAATGAATGGTTGAGAAAAATGATGACATATGGGAGATTGTAGATCCACTAAAAAAGTCATATCATTTTATCATAACTCTTGAATCTAATATAATTGAAGATCAACCCAAAATATATACTAGAATAGTGGTAATTAGGCATGGAATATAGGTTTTGATCATTTCAGATAGAGATCTGAGATTTACATCATGATTCTGGAGATCATTATTGAAATCCCATAGGACTTATATAACAATGAGTATGGCATATTATCCTCATACATATAGATAATCCAAAAGGATAATTCAATCTTTGGAAAAAAATTATGGTCTTCTGTAATGAATTTCAGTGTCTCATGGGACGAGAACATACTGTTTGTGGATTTCTTATATAATAAAAGTTATCATTCCTCATTACATATGGATCTATTTGAATCACTATAAGAGAATCCTTTCTTCTATCCACATAAATTTCTGAAAACAGGTGAGAATTTACTTGTTGAGTATCCCTTATCCATGAGACAATGTAAAAGATTCAGTTGATTAGAAAATGGATGCACAAAACATGAATTCATCAAAAATTGTATGTGGATCATATTTACCTTACACTATCCTTTTTGGCGAGTGATCATGTGTTATTAAGGTTATATCCAAGGCATAGACATTGCCATTTGGGTAATAATGCAAAGTTATATACTATACACATAGGCCCTATTAAGATATTAGAGAAATTTGGTGATGCGGCACATCACATTGGATTTCCCCCATGATTTAGTTCAGTATTTAATGTATTCCACGTATCTAAATATAAAAATTATCATCCTGATCTAGACCATGAGATTCTATAGAATGAACCAGATATATATTATTAATTGTTACAAATCCATGTGTGGATTATGGATGGAAAAGAGAATGTTTTATGTGTAAAACACATCTGTCTAGTGAGGGTTCCATGGTCACATGGTAAGATTCAATAAGAGACGTGGGAAGGGAAGAAAAAATTGAATGTGCAGTGGCTAGGAATATTTCACTAAGATGATGGTTCTCTACATTCCTAGGATAGAAAGGCCAATGGTGGGGATAATTTTTACCCACTATTTATGGAAACTAACCCTTTCATTATGAAATTTATGTACATTAATTTTTTGAGTTTTGTTTGGGATGGTTTGGGAACCTATTAGAATGATTTTTTTAGCTTTTCTATAGATGAATGTTCTGAGCATGGTTTTGAAAAACCATGAAAAACTTTTAAGAAAATTTTCATAATGAGGCTAGGGATAAATAAAATGAAAACATAAGGTGCATGGATTCTCCAAAACAAGGGGAATCCTAAAAGTAACTATTCTGTTTCGATAATGATATTTAGAAAAGTTGGTATAGGTTTGGTGACTATGTAAGCCAATTATATGAGGTCTCCCTTAAGGGAAAGTAAAGAACATGGTTAGTAAATGGTTGACCTAACAATGTTACTAAATTGTGTGTGGATTAGTGTTTAGATACATAAATTTCCGATCTAACATGTTTTCACATAAAATTACTTCATTTATCCCCAAATCTTTCCTAACTCAGTATTTTTTCCTCTAAAATTTTGGAGAATCTATCCCTATCGAATTGTATGTAATTTGAAGGCGTTCCTTGGTGAATTGAAGCATGGTTCTTATGGTAAGTATTATTCATTAGTGGTTCTTGATGTGTTTTGTTTAATCTACTTATCCCACCCTCTCATATTCATATTTATATGTCTTTTGTGTGTATATATGAGGTTTTGGATGCCAAATATGACTATCTGTTCCTTGTTCTATGATAGGGGAAGGTATCCAAGGCAGTTTGTTTTGAAATTTAACTAGTTTCTGTTGATTTTTTCATCTTATTTATCATTTTCTGTATTTTCTTGTAAAACGTGGATTCACTCTTGACTACTCTATTTAAAATATATAGGCTTTAATTCAAATTGATTATTTGTTTAAGATTTACTGTGAATTTTCTATATAATGATTATTTTGAAACCTTTTTGAGTAATGGATTGTGGAAACATGGAAAATTTATAATTTTGAAAAAAGTGATTTGGTTCACTAAACTAAAATGTTTATTTAAAAAAAATTATTTTCCAAAATTGTATAAAATGTATTGATAAAATAAAAATTAAAAGGGATGATTTAACAGAAATTAATTAAGTTGTTTGATTTGAATTGGTGTATTGGAAGGTTCACATTAAAATAAATGTTTTATTGAAATGTATGAAATGGTTTTTCTATCATTTTTTTGACCTAATAATTGTATGTGTTTTTGTGAATTTGATATGGATATGGGTATAGAGTCACCCACACAATTAGTGGGATGTATAATGTTTAGTGTTCTCCCCCGTCAAAATGGATCATTAAGTGATGGATTAGTGAAAGGATGACTCACTAGTAGTGAGTATAGGGTTGTCAGGGTTACATGCCTAGATAGTTAATGGGATATGTGGAATGTAACAGATTATTCCAAATGAAACAAGTGAAATAGTTTTGAAGCACTTTTTGGTTGATTCCCTTGGTAAAATGGTTTTTATTTTGAAAAATGTTGTTTTGTGAAACATTTATATTTTGTCATATAAACTATTTAGAAAATTTATTATATAAAATATTTTTGTCTAAATTATTCTAACATGTTCTATCCTTGTGGTGTACATAGGTATGTCATTGGGGAAAATACACTGGGTTTTATTACTCACCCCTACTTCTGAAATTTGGTGCTTTTTTAGATTTAGTTTATCAATAAATTGGTAAATATATTGTATCACATATATTTAGTAATACATTTTGATAATAGGTATTTCTTGTGGAGATAGATCTTGGAGCATGTTTGTATTAGGTAGTTTTTTTGGTCCTCTTTGAGCTATCTTGGTCTTGTAATCATCTACTATTTATATTGATATTGTAGGCTTCCACTATGGTACTTGACATTAGTTAGATTTTGATAAATGAAATATTATGTTTTCTTTTATTACTATCATGAATCATATAGTGGTTTTTTATGTTTTGTAATTTTAGGTTATCTTCTTTATTTATAAAGGGGTAATCGTCCCCCACATGTGTTTAATTCCTTTGGTATTTTTTGTCAGCCTTTGGAATCATCAGGATGTTGCTTACTGCTAAGAAATGTTATTCTTCCTTCTCAAGAAATTGAAAATAAGAGGTATGTTAAAATAACTAAAAATGATATATATAAATATTAAATTATCACCGTCCAATAACATCATAACATAAAAATTAATAAAAACCCTTACTCTAGTGTCAATTGAGATAACCGCAAAAATGATACACTCAAATCCAGTACATAAAATACACTCTTTAAAATTCTAGATTTTATACAAAAAATGAAACTCAATTTTACCTATATATAATTAAAATATCATAGAAATAATTGAGTCAAATAAAACCAATAGGCAGTTTAAGTTAAGAGTTTCAGTGAATATGGAAAACCCTTTTATATAACTAACATCTTAACATTCCCTATATGTGGAAAAAATTCCCATTATACACTTCTTTTCTCATTCCAAGATTTTTTTTAATATCATCCATAAAATTATCAATACATGAAACCCTTCTAGATATATGATTCATAATTCCAGTATTCATACCATAATGAAATTGACAAATAATATAGGTGATAACATACCCCTTTTAAATGTAAATTTATGGATCAATCTGAAATTAGAATTTTGAAAAAAATGACAATAAGGTTATGTGATCATAATAATAGAGAATGAACATCACATATTAGATTTCATACACATCAAATCATGGAACATAGTACATCTGTCATGGAATAATGATTTAACCTAAGATAAGAGTCATATGAGTTATGAATCATGAACCATATGTAATAAATATCATTCAAAAAAATAATTAACACTCATATCAAGCATATAAAAAATATTCTGGTATCATGGTACATTAAACATAAATCATTCAATTAAATTTAATATATATTTTAAACATTATATTAAATGTAACATCTACATACCTATCTCTATTGTCTATTAGTGTTTACTTATATTTAGTTAAAATTGTGGTCTCTTCAGAGTATCTTCTATATTTATAACTATATAAAATTATTCAATCCTTTGGATGTTATATAGGGATCACCCATCATCATAATCTATATCTATCTCACTTTTTATAATGATCAATGTCATGTCCACATGTCATTATAAGAAATATTGGTCTCTCAACCACCATTATTTATATATTGATCACCCATCCAAATGAGCTATATCGGTATAATCTGTCATTATAAATACTTAACATGAACCATAAAATGATTAATTTTCATACATCTCCCATTCTATAAAAAACTCATAAACTACCTTTAACTGCTATTGAACATGATTCACGCATGGAAAATTAATGGATATTTCAATTCAATTATATAATGAATCATTATTATCCATAAATTGGAATGAAATGGATCAGATAACATGATAATATACACTAGAGAATCATCGTAATAATTTAGAATAAATTTAAATACACGAAAATTTATTTTTCCAAATTATTTAGAAATATAATATTGTAAAAAAGAATGCATTTCATTTTTTAGAACCAATTAAAAACTAATATTGAATTAAAAAAGGGAAATTTTGTTCCATGAAAATTTATTTAAACAATTACCTGAATAATAATATGGCATAACTATAATTATTGAGTGAAAATCTATTCATACCAAAAACATTATAAAGGGAATATATTAATTTTTTTGAAGAGAATAAAATGTCACTATTGTGGGGAAGGATAAGAAATGACCATTAAAAATGTTTTAAAATACATTTCATGATTTTTTAAAGTGATTATGATGAATCATATGATGATAATAAAGTTTATTAATGAAACATATTAATGAATATTTGATTGGGATGAAAATAAGATTTGTAAAATAATTCAAAACCATTATAAAAAATAATGAATTAAAACATAAAATGAAATTATAAAATTAAAACCCATTGAACAAAAGAAAATTAAAATGAGCATAAAATACCATGAGGTAGTATATGTTAATTTTGTAGTAAATATACCGTATATATGAATATAGGTTGATTAATTATATGATGTCTCGAATAATGATGTTCAATATGAGAAATAATATCATCTTTGGTAATGATTGAGTCAAATATCCATTAAGAGAAGAACCCTATGATGATAATGCAAAACCCTTGGTTTTTATTAATGAATATATCATGAAACAATCATGGAGTGACAAGTAAACCTTAAAAATAAAATAACATTGATTGAAATGAATAACCTCTCATGGAAATAAATATCGATATAATAACCATTTCAAAGATTGTAAAATTTTCTTTAAGAGGCGATCAATGATGTGAATTTGTGATAGAAATTTATGTCAAATAAATTTCAAATACTACATATATAATCAAATATAATTTCACTAATAGTTTTTTAAAAAAAATAATGATTAATGATGTGATATTACCCAATAAAATTTAATTTAGAAAAAAAATCCACCTTACCTTTATTCCAACATATCATGTACATTATTTATCCTTTTGCAAAATAATAATATCTTTTTTACTAATAATATTAAAAATATTGTAACATTTTTTATATTAGAATCATCTTATATATTAAATTTTTAACCATGTAAAAAATATTTACAACATCAGTTATGTTTATATCAAACTTTTTGGTATTTTTATTTTATAGTTTAATAAAATCTTTTGTGGGTTAATTTTGGTCAATGGGGAAAAGGTTACCTAATGTAAATAATATCAATAATTAAATAAATAAAAAATTTATACATTAAATAAACTAATTTTACCATCCATTTTAGGAGGCCCTAAAAATTAAAATATATCACTTAATTTAGAAGATAATTCGCACACACATATTAACAATATCTCCATTTTACAACCAACTAAAAGGAATGAATGTAAATAATATTTCATCTATATAAAATCATGATATTGTTATATAAATAATACCATGTATTTTTCAATGAAAAATTCTAAGGGAATTTCAATTTAACTATTTAATGAACATTACATTCTATAAACTAAAATTTGGAAAGTAAATTCAATAATATTAAGATATAAATTTGTTTTTTTGAGAGTCATTTTAAGTAATGAGAGGTTTCCTAAGAGATAAAATTACTTTAGAAACTATCCTTCCCAAAAAAACTAGAATGATATATAATAGGAAGAAGTTATTTTTTATTCTTTGATGTCATCTAGAATATAAAATGCATCCATTATAGAGGGGAATTGGGTGGCTCGCTGTTTTTTCTAACCAAACACACCAGGTCACAGGAATATGTTATTAATTATTGATATCCGAAAGAGGAGGATGGAATAGTTTGATTATGGTTTCTCAAACCACATGCATGAACCGTACGATCCAGTACACAATGTTGTATCCCATGCAAGGTTGGTGCATCGTTTGGACACCTGTGAGGCTAGACAATTAATATCTTTACAAGGGAATAATATAAATAATTATTATGGTCTATAGGGGTTAATATAATGTTTTTCCATGTTATATTTAAATGGGTTAACCACTCTTGTCTTCCTTCCACCCACGGGAAGCAATCCCTCAGTGGGTCCCTTCCATCTATCCACCTTCCATGGAGAGACCTCCAACATCAGGACTTTGATTCGTCCACTATTATTCTTTTTGGAAACCACTTAGTAAGTATACAACTCCTTATTATTATATTATTGGAACATATATTCTTCATAAATGTTTTCACGGTGTAAGCTATTTCTCTCAATTTTAATGAATTTTGTGTATTTCTCTAGTTTACCTCAATCCAGAATGATTAAAGGCTTGATATTGGACGATAAGGGTTTTTAAATGTATTCATTTTCTTATATATAGATTTTTTCTTTAATTTATAACTTTTTATAAGTTATTTCAGTGTGTTGTGCACTAGCCTTTTTGTATGTCTCCTAAAAAATGTGAAATTATTTATATATATCTCAATAGTATAATTTAAAAGTATTTTTTGAAATAGAAAAATAGGATGTTTTATACCTCTATCAAATTAACCCCTTTGTGTGAAAAACAAAAATTCTTATGTCCTACCGAAATTTAAAAACACATGTGGATGTTACTTAAATGATTTAATTTCAATGAATTGTATTACTAGTTATTTTTTATATTTCGGGATATAATTAGTGAACCACAATGAATTGGATTAATACAATTGAAAAAGATTAACTAAATATGATAGCCTCACCCTTTTAATAGTAAAAACCCTCTAAGTTGTGATTTATACTCTAATTACATGGGGAAATCAAATTCAATTAAATAATTTTTAAATGGAACACCTAAGTACATGACACTTATTATTTTATAATTTATTTAATGAATAGGTTTTTATTCTATTTATGTAAACCTAACTTGCAATATGGTTTGTTTTTATACAAGTGCAACCATTTTTATACAGAGTTGTGATAATCGAATATATTATATATGGTGAACATATTTTTTTCTATTTATGTTATGATATATAATTCTCATAGAAATGGATGTTAATATTTATTTTAATTGGAATTGTACTCATTATATGGAAAAGAACAATGCCTATTTTATAATATTAAATTAATTATATTTGGAAGGAATCCACTATTCCAAGAGTGATATTAGTTACCTTTTTATGGATCATCGGGATAAGGGATAATATGGAAAATTGATTACCCATTATTGATTAATAATAATATGGACCTGGAATATGGTCATTTTACATTAAGCATCATATACCATTTATTGAGGATGTTGGTAGGACATCTACATTACATTGTTTGTTTGGAATGATAGACCCCTTCCCCCATTGAATAAGAGGATTTTTGTAACCATATTATTTATTGTTAAATTCCTAGAACAATATATTCATTATGATGATTAAAATAGAGGCTTATTATTATTCCAATATTGAGGGATAACAACCTTTATTTTTAATAATGAGTCTTTTATTATTATGATAAGAGTTACACATGGATGATGGATTTTTACCCAATGTCCTTCATAATACTAAGTAACTATATATATATATATGTCATAATGTTTATGGTGAATATATGCATACCTATATTTTTATATTTCTATATTCACTCACAAACATTCCATCTTATGTCAACGTAGGTATGGTCGACCTAATGTACACGTGGAAAATAAGCCTGACTTGATATGTTAATTTATTAATTTATTTAATTTTTCTTATTATACCTTCAAACTATTATATTTATATTCTCTTACTATATTATTTTTTAGATACCATTGATGGTGTCCTACTGAGCATATCTCTTTCCCTGATCAGTCTTCTAATTCACTAGGGTACCTGAGAAAATTTAATGTTCACAGGTCGATGATTATTGGATAATGATTTTTTTGATGCTCAAGTAGTGGGGAGTTGGTATCACTAGACTAAGAAGTTACTCAGTGTTATTATGGTTTTATAAATTGATCTTTTACTCATTTTTTTTGCATTGTGTTTTATTGTAGATCATGTTATATGTTCCCACTTTTTTATTTTTTCATCATATGTGAATGCTTGATTTTTTTTATATTTTGATTTGGATATTTTATATATTCTATCAGTCATTACATTTTTATTACTGTACTTTTTCATTTATTTATACTAATTTAAGTATTGGATGACTAATAATTTTTCTCTTATATTGTTTTGAAACTCTTCTAATTAAGGTATATTCTCCCCAACATACCATCATTAGACCCTTGTCTCTAGTCAGTAGCCATTGATGAATAGAGAGACTTGATTGAGTACATGTGTCCCATGAAATCAAGGATCCATTTCAGTAGATCTACGGTCATGATGTTATAAGTAGCATCGGTAGTGTTTTAGTTATATTTATAATATTATTATGGGATGGTAAATATTATACTATGATTTTTTTGTTCTTATAATATAGTCATGTATGGGATGTGATCAAACCGTGTTGGGGAAAAGTAGACACAGACAGTGATTGGATTTTTTTTCATAATGTTCATTATTAAAGTTGATTATGATTTCACCGTGATTGATTTGAATTCTATTATTTCCCATTTATTTAATTCATTATTGTAAATTTACATTTCCTAGGATAGAAAATAATTAGTATTACATTCATCATTATAGTCACCTTGGTATTAAAATACCAGGCATAATCAATTCAATTTTATTTCATTTTTAGGCCCCATGAAGGTTGTGATTATGTTCCCATAATTTCATATTGTTCTCCTATGATTTACTAAATATTCATATCTATTTACCATTATTAGGTACTACTTCCCATTCTGGTGTGATAATTATCATATTTATTATACACTATACACGGTTCTTTCCCTTATTATGGTGTATCTCTTGATGTTTTATTTTTTGTATTCTTTAATTATTTAGTATTTGTCCATATATTTACTTCTTATCAAATCATACATAGTTATAATTTGATAAAATTATGGTTATTAACAAGTCATCATGAACCTAAATGGTGATATCCCACATTAATTTATGGTAAAACATTATCTAACCAATCCTGACTGGATCGACCCATATACTATTTGTTATATAGTCTCAAAAATATTGGTTGTGATTACATTGGAGAAAATTTTCAATTAATAATGTGTATTGGAATTTTATAAATTGGGAAATGGTTACCCTTATATTTGAACAATTTAATATAAGGTTGTTATAACTTGAAACTATGGTATAAATATGAAAGTATTGAAATTGTTTCCATAGATGAATGTTCCTCTTTTATAATGGCTTGTAACTCAGTCACATGGGCATGATGAACCCTATGAATAAATTACAAAATGCACAACTTTAGCCATGTAGGTCACCAGGGGACATTTTTTTGACTTATACTTGACTCAACCAAAGTATTATAATCATAGTTTTATTTCTTATTAAATGAACTCACTGATGGTGTAATTAAATAATTGAATAATTAACAAGGCCCTCATTGGATACCTAGTCTCTTAGGAAATAGTACATAACCACCTGAGGGTATGTTTATGTTATAGAGTATAGTTATTGAAGGACTCCACAATACCTTATATTGATTCTTATATTGTAATATGGTGGTATCATATATGACATGTCCCCTATTTAATTCAAAATAAAATTATCTTCTTATGAACCATACTTATATGAGACATCTATTAATTAAAACAAAAATTACAACCTAATAGGTGTTTTCTTATGAAGATTGAAATTTATATTTTTATAAAATAAGCCCAGTTATAGAAATTTTATTTGGAAAACCTCTAAATAAAATTTATCTTTGTGATAAATTTCATAAATATGATAGGACTTCAGTTACATAATAAAATATTGATATGAATATTGATGAAACATTCCAATGTGACATGTGGCATTAGATAAATAAACTTTAGAATAACTATTTTCTATAATTTTGGAGGTTCATATTTTAAGTTGATTCTTTTAAAGTCTAAATACTAAATTTGAAACAATTTAATGACTTAAAATCGATCATTTTGTGGTGTTTTATATCTTGAAACCCCATTTAAGGGATATCTTAATTTTTTCCTTATCATGTAATTGAGAAATGAACATGGACGTTTCTTGAAGGTCCCAATTATCTTTATTTGGTTATGTGTACCTAAATTATATGTTATCGGGCCTATTAAATATTGTTTTTGTGAAAATATTATAGTAAATAAAAATTATTCAATTATAAGGGGAAAACCATATATAGATAGATCCCTTAACAATTAAACCCTTGATGAATACTTGTGAACATTTTCTGATTTGTCGTACTATTCAGGTGTTAGTTGTCTAGAGTAGAGACTTTCTTATGAAATAGAAATATGGTTTTACATGTTTTTTTGGTGTTTTATACCTAATTAAAGGAATTATTATTATGTAGTTATTATTTTATATAGGCTATACATTCACTTGGAATGTTCATATTCTTAGTGGGCCATTTGATGATCCCTTCTTCTTTAGTGATTGAAGACTCTGTATGGCATTTGTCAATTCTATGGTTTTATTATATAATAAAACTCAGGGATATTTCTTTATATGTGACATCAAATAATGGGATTCATAGGCCTCATAATCCTCTTGATATTATTATATATTTCTGGTTTTTAGGGGTCTTAGGGTAGTACTAATTGATACACGTGGTACCGGTTGAGTTAATAGATGGTGCAGAAAACTATATGGGTTCATTGGTAATCAGTATATCCTTGAGCAATTATGTTTTGTTCTCTATAAATCTATAATGTAGAGTAAACTATATGATTCTGTAAAATATAATTTTCCCAATTCAAATTATTATGTAGAAAAAGGATATTGTGTTTCCACACATTAGTTGGTTTTCTTGACTTTTAAACCTAATTTCATGTTGTATATGACCATGAATCAGAGGAGCATCGTATAGTCATCTAAAGAGAATATGATTCTAGTGTTCTTTTATGTTGATAAATGATATATGTTTCATTTTATCAAGTGGTAAAATCATGTGGTACACTCTCAAGACCTATAGTCATTAGTTGATGGATTGTGTGTCATGGAAGGTGTTTTCATTATCAGTATATCTGATTGATTAGACACCCCTACGGTGGGTATCCTTACATAATGTAGTTTTAGAATTATCTTTAGCGTAGAAGGTATACAATATAGGAGTTACATTTTATGATGTAAAATATTTCATTGGAAATCCTTTGAGGTTGGTAAGACTTCAAATGTGTTAGTTCTTGCTAGGAAGCACGATGATGATGTTGTTGTCTAGGAATAGAACCCTTGAAAAACATCATCGCTCATGGATGGACTTTACTGGTTACTATTCATAAATAAAGGGATTCCTCAAGGTATAAAAGAATAATTTCCAGGTTTTCATATACATTCCACCTAAGGAGTTAATTTTTTAGAATGTTTGACCAGATGTTTCTCATATTGTTTTCTTTTTTTAACAAATATGGTTAGTGATGAATCATTTCTAGAATGCAGACATGTTATTAAATGTGAAATTTAAATAAAATATAATTAGTTTCATCAAAAGATATCTCTATTGGGATTATAAATTATATTCAGATTCAACACTGCGATTGAATCATGATTCTAACCATGATAAATAGTAGAGAGCTAGAGGATTATTAAAATAGAAAAATATAATAATGGAAAAACATTGATAAAAAAAATTCCTTTTAATAGTGTAGAATATGTTGGGGATCTCTAAAGAACAGATATCTAAAACAATATGATTAATTATAATATTTTGGGTTAGAAAGGATTTTGTAATATCAATCTTGATGTTTCTTCTTGAGGTGCGAGCTTTGTCTTAGGTTTTAGTGGCTTATATACCACGTGTTTTAGCTGATTCATAGAGGTGCATTAGGAATTTGGAAATATAATTCCACCATTTAAAGAAGACTCCATGACCATAGTATGTTAGGAGTTGTTTATTTGGATTTCCTAAGGATTATCATGGATGAGATGTTCTAATTTGTGGAGATTATATCCTCAAGTGTTTTTAGGACAAAGGTACAATTCCAAAAGATTTTGAATTTTAAAATTTAATGGATAGGATATTCTTTAAACCATGATTTAAAATGTATATCTGATCATTGTAACACTTAAATGTATTTATGTTGGGATTGTATTAATTATGGAGTGGTATATAAGGGGTTCAGATGATTTTTGTAAGCATCGAGCTCTAATAACTCAGAACAGAGAGGAGCTAGCATGGCGTATGGATTTTTAAAAACTATTTATCCCTCTAGAAGAAATATTGTAACCTATTACGAGAAGCTAGCAAGGTGTATTAATCACATGTTTTATTGTGCATGGAATCTCATGCCCTATTTATTAGGTGGTTCACTATAAACCTCTTGGTTATAGATTACAACATTGTCTATTATATTCCTTATGATAATTGGTATGGTGGACTATATTGATTTTGATTTTTGGGCATGAATAACATTATTTATTGTTATGAGATTCTGAATATGATGAGTAACATAATGCATATACGCTTGAGTTAAACCCTATTCACAAAACAATACTACCTATCTATATTTATATATTTCTCTTAATGTCCAATAATTTTTAGTTTATATGATTTTTTGCATACCTATATGGACATATATATTAATATACACTAAAGTTAATTTTGTTTTATAATGACGTATATATATTTTGAATGGTGTCCTTGAGGATCCTTTGAATAACTTACTATTTTTATTTATTTATTCACTTGATATTTATTTACTATAACTTCACAATACTATATTTATATTAATAGGCTAGATTATGTTTTATAACCCATTGTTTGTGGCTTACTGAGTATATATCACCCCCTTCATAGACATCCATGGAATTGGGGCACCCAAATTGGACTCATGCTAGCATGTACCAGTTTATTAGATGATGTCTAGGCTCTTCTACCGGTACTTGGGATTTAGGAGCACTAGAATAAGCTGGTACCCATGATGCTTACAAATTTATCCTTTGGAATTTTATTCACTTTTTTGTGATTTTCTATATTATATATCCTATTATTTTTTACCAATTTTGTATTTTATTATCATATCGGCATGCATGCATTTCATTGTATTTTTCATTATCCAATTTTCATATTTTATCAGTTGTTATAGTTTTCTTCCACTACATCATCATTTATTTAAAAGAATTACACTATTTATTAATATTTTTTTATCACATATACCACTATTCCACTCTAATAATGTGTTATAGACCCCCACCATATCATTATTATACTATTATTTCTAGTTGGGTGCCTTTGGAATACAGGGATTCACACCTAAGTCTATGTGACTGACAAGCTCTGGAAACTATATCAGTGGTTATTAGGTTAGGAAATTATATAATAAATATAAATTAATTATTTAATTGAATCCTCAAAACCGTCAATTTCGGGACTTGTTAAAAAATAAAATACACCACATTTCTATATGATAGTATATACATATTTATGAGTGTTATTTTTTTTCTTTTCTTCAGGTGTTAGGGTCTGAAGGAAGAAATTATATTATCATTATATAATGATATATATATTTCATTAATATTATATATATATACACATATATACATATAGAATTATTAAATCTATCATTATATCCATCCATGAAATAAGGTGATTGAAAACGAAACACATTGTTTTGTGGAGGTGGTAGTCTACTCATAAACATGGGTGATGACTTTATTTTCCATATGATGGAAAATGAGATGAATAGTTCTTTTTAAATCAATATAATATCATTTAAATATATATAAGATGAAAATTTTATTTAATAATTTTTAATGAATCTTTGAGAAATTTTGAAGAATAATGAAACATAATTATCATTTATTAAGTTATATATATATTATTTTAATAGCCTACATTTTCTTAAAACATAATCCTTATTGTTTGGTCTCTCGGGGAAACCAAAAACTCTAGTACATTTGGATAAGTAATGTAAAGGGGATTATGTGTATTGTGGTTCAGATGTAATTTTCATGATGTGTGAGGAATAGATGAGTGGATGCTCCCATTTAAAAGGGAGGTGGGTGGAAATCCTATAAAGACATGAAATAGTCAGATAATATATTTTTCATTCACATGTAATATGTTTCAGAATTGAAATATATTGTCACGACCCGTCCTCGGGGCCCATGTCGTGACTACCCCAATCCCGCCTTCCATAGGCCAGGGGCTGGCGACTAGCACCAAGGCGTAAATCCCGGTAAAAAGGGAAGGCGTTGCCTTTGTAAAGTAAACAAGCACCACAGAGTAAGCAAGTGGAAAGGTAAACACTAAGTAAAAACTGAGTACAACTGAAAGTGCAGAAATGTAATGGGCCAGTATACAAACCCAAACTGAAAGTAAAGTACAACTCGAAAGGGAAAACAGCAACTATAGCGTAAAAGCCGCTACACTGATCTATCCACTGGAAATCCCACCTGAAGGGTGGGTAAATATAGCTCCATTGCTCCTCGGGTCCCACCGTCCGCTCCGAGCACGTCCCGTCCAGTGGTCCACCTCCAAGTACAGTCCTGCTCTGCAAGCCTCAACCACGATCAACGATGTCCGTCGTCTGCAACCAACACAACGTAGTGCGGGCATATCCCATACAGGGGTGATTATAAGCTACTTAGTAGGGACCCCTGCATGGGCTATGCCCGCACTACGTTGTGTTGGTTGTAGACAATGGATAGTGTTGATCGTGGTTGAGGCTTGCAGAGCAGGACGGTACCTGGAGGTGGACCACTGGACGGGACGTGCTCGGAGCGGACGGCGGGACCCGAGGAGCAGTGGAGCTATCTGTACCCACCCTTCAGGTGGGATTTCCAGTGGACAGCTCGGCGTGGCGGCTTTTTCTTTACAGTTTCTTTTTTCCATTTCGATTTGTACTTTACTTTCAGTTCGGGTTTGTATACTAGCCCATTACTTTTCCGCACTTTCAGTTGTACTCTATTTTTACTTAGTGTTTCCCTTTCCGCTTGCTTACTCTGTGGTGCTTCTTTACATTACAACGGCAATGCCTTCCCTTTTTACCGGGATTTACGCCTTGGTGCTAGTCGCCAGCCCCTGGCCTATGGAAGGCGGGCTTGGGGTAGTCACGGCACGGTCCCTGAGGATGGGTCATGACAAATTGGTATCAGAGGAGTTCGGTTCTACCACGAAATCTGATCTATTCTATGTGAAGCAATAGTGTTTAGCATATTGAGTGTGGTTATCAGTGCAGGGAGTCCATTGTTGGTGTGGGAGCTGACGTATCCGTACACCAGGACCTTGACTTCTGATTTCCAACATAATGCACGAAAACATTGATTGCGTGTGTGTTTCAAGTTTTCTTTGTGATTACTTTATATCAGCTCACCAGGTATACTGTTCTGACCATGGCGCACCAATTTCCTTTTTAGGATGGCCCCACGACGGCAGCCAGCTAGGGTTCCGAGAGTCGAGCGTGGTGACAGCCCACCGAGCGATGAGGCCTAGGTGTAGGGCCCTTTGTCAGCAGTGGCACCGGCGGTAGCACTACCCGCCGAGCCGCCGATACTTCCAGCACAAGCCGCTGGCGATGCACGTCGCCTCAGCGCACTGCCTGAGTTTCAGCGCCAGAGACCGCCGAGGTTTCGTGGGGAGACGGACCCCCAGGCAGCCGAGGACTGGCTGGAGGCAGTCGTATGAGTTTTCTGGCTAGTGAGGACACCAGCAGACCTCATGGTGATCCTCACTGCGAGCCTAATGCATGCAGCAGCGGGCCGATGGTGGATCTTGATGCTCCAGGTGCACGATGAGGCATCTCTACATTGGACGGACATTGAGAGCCTCTTCTGCTCGGAGTTCGTCCCAGCCACCCTCCGTGCGGTGCGTATACAGGAGATTCTTCAGCTGCGGCAGGGCAGCATGACGGTCGCTCAGTACTCGGCGAGATTTACTGATCTCTCATGCTACTTGACCGACATGGTACAGGACCCATTCTTCCAGGCTCGGACCTTTGAGCAGGGTTTGAGACACGAGATCAGGGCATCGCTGATCTCCCTTAGCATTTCGACCCAGAAAGGAGTACTAGAGCAGGACCTTTTGATAGAGAGCTTTCTTACGGAGTCTACACCAGCACTGAGACCCACCGTAGGGCAGCACGTAGTAGAGTCTTCTGCAGTAGGCAGTCGACGGATGACTCAGGGGTCCAGGCAGACCAGACCCTTAGGAAGACGACCTCAGGACACTGGCTCAGCAGTGTGGGGAACACAGTGCGGAGTCAGTCTTTCGAGAGGCAGACAGTGTTACTCGTGCGGCGGGTAGGGCCACATGGCTCGTGACTGCCCGACCCACCATGCCGAGGAGCAGCAGACGGTTGAGGGACCACCAAGGCAGAGGTAGAGGGTCGACCGTGGCGGTCCACAGGGAGGAGGTGGACGAGGCAGGGGAGGTGGTCGAGCAGCAGGTGGTGGGCGACGCTTTGAGGGTCTACCACCACCACCACCAGGAGGTCCACCCCGACCACAGGGAGCTAGAGGGCAGAGACAGGCACAGCTCCAGGTAGCAGAGGCCTACAATCACGGTGCGCCCGAGATGATTTGAGGTACTATCTGTGTCTATTCCACCCTTGCTACAGTACTTATAGACACAGGAGCGAGTCACTCTTTCATAGTCGCTGCTCTTGTTCGGAGCTCGGAGATTCTGAAAGAGCAGTTGGATCGATCCTTATGGCTAGAGACTCTTACGGGAGCCGACTCGATGATTACGCACTGGTGCCGGCAGTGTAAGCTTACTCTAGGAGGTGAGAGCTTCGGCTGGGATCTTCTTGTAGCAGCCTCGAGGCCTTACGACGTCCTCTTGGGCATGGATTGGTTATCTATGGTTCATGCACAGATTGACTGTTTTAGGCACAAGGTGCTTTGTGTACGCACCGACGGGAGCAGGTTCACCTTCACCGGTGAGAAGGGAGCCTTTGCAGCACAGGATGGACTTCCGTGGAGGAGAGGACATCCCATCACTAATCAATTGGCTAGCCTCATCCTAGGAGCCGTTGACGTGTGGAGTCCTGGTTTTCCTGCAGTGGTGGATCAGTTTGCGGACGTCTTCCCCAACGACGTTCCAGGGCTACCTCCCCGCAGAGAGGTAGACTTTTATATTGACATTTACCCCGGGACAACCCCGATATCGACTCCAGCATATGAGATAGCCCCCACTGAGCTTCGAGAGATACGGGTACAGTTGGAGGACTGGCAGGGCAAGGGGTTCATCCGGACAAGTGTTTCACCCTGGGCTTCCCCGATTTTGTTCGCCAAGAAGGCGGATGGGAGCTTGCGACTTTGTGTTGAATATTGTCTCCTAAACCAGGTGACAGTGAGGAACAAGTATCCACTTCCGAGGATTGATGACCTCTTTGATCAGCTCAAGGGAGAACGGTGGTTCTCGAAGATAGACCTCAGGTTAGGCTATCATCAGCTCAGAGTTAGAGACGAGGACGTGCAGAAGACGACCTTTAGATGTCGGTATGGCCACTATGAGTTCTTAGTTATTCCATTCGGTGTAACCAATGCTCCAGCAGTGGTCATGTCCTTCATAAACATGATCTTTCATCCATACCTTGATCGATTTGTCGTGGTCTTCATCGACGACATTCTGATTTACTCGACGACTGAGGAGGAGCACGCCTACCACTTACTGGTTTTACTAGACACACTCCAAGAGCACCAGCTTTATGGTAAGATATCGAAGTTCTAGTTCTGGATACATGAGGTCCACTTCTTGGGACACGTCATCTCTAAGGTAGGAGTTGCAGTGGATCCTACAAAGATCGAGGCATTGTTAGCTTGGGTGCCACCCAGGAGCGTGACGGAGATTCAGAGTTTCTTGGGACTAGCTAGATACTACCGGATATTCGTGCCAGATTTCTCTAGAGTTGCAGCACCACTCTCAGCTTTGACGAGGAAGGGGAAACCCTTCGTGTGGTCAGACAGATGTCTACAGAGCTTCCAGGAGCTGAGACAGAGATTGACCAGTGCACCTATCTTGAGGTTGCTTGAGGAGGGAGTAGGGTACGTAGTCTATTGTGTTGCATCAGGGACCGGACTCGGTTGCGTCCTGATGCAGGAGCGGGCAGTGATCGCCTATGGATCACGTCAGTTGAGGCCGCATGAGTAGAAATACGCTACCCATGACCTGGAGTTAGCAGTAGTGGTCTTCACTCTGAAGACATGGCGACACTATCTGATGGGCGAGCACTTTACAGTCTTTTCCGATCATCAGAGTCTCAGGTAAATCTTCTCACAGAAGGACCTGAACCTGAGACAGCGGTGATGGCTCGAGTTCCTCCAGGACTATGACTTTGAGATAGTCTATACTCCTGGGAAGGGGAACGTAGTAGCCGATACCCTTAGCAGGAGGACGGGCATTCAGCTACTTGAGGAGGCGACAGAGCAGCTAGCCTCTTTGCAGATATCCTTCATGGATAGAGATGGAGCATCCTTCCTTCAGTCTCTCACAATCACTCCTCCACTTCTATAGTGGGTCAGAGAGTCACTGAGTGGGGACGCTGAATGTGATACGCGGCATGCACAGATATCCTCAGGACATGCACTTGATGGTTTCTCCTTTGGAGCAGAGCACAACAACCTTTTCAGAGGATGTACCATGGTACCAGTCGCTTTACGGGAGGAGGTTCTGAGAGAGTTTCACACTTCTCCTTTGGCGGTACATACCGAAGTGGAGAAGATGTACCAGGATCTCAGACGACAGTACTGGTGGCCAGTCATAAAGAAGGCTGTAGCAGAGTTCGTTTCCCGATGCCTCACCTTCCAGCAGGTGAAGACTGAGCACCAGGTACCAGCAGGCTTGGTACAGCCCTTGGAGGTCTCAGAGTGGAAGTGGGACGAGATATCTATGGAATTTGTGACTGGACTTCCATGAACTTCAAGAGGTCACGACTCCATCTGGATGATTGTCGACCGACTCACCAAGTCAGCTCACTTCTTACCCATCTGAGAGCAGGGCTTAGTGGAGAGATTGGGACGTCTTTACGTTCAGGAGATTTTATGGCTTCACGGTGTGCCATCATCTATCGTCTCCAATCGAGATGCTCGCTTTACTTCCCGAATTTGGAAGGGATTATAGGAGGCGTTCGGGACGCAGCTATGTCTGAGTACAGCCTTTCACCCTCAGACAGATGGTCAGATGGAGAGGTCCATTCAGACCCTCGAGGACGTGCTCCGTGCATGTGTCCTCGACTTTGTTCATAGCTGGGAGGACCACCTACCCTTGGTGGAGTTTGCGTACAACAGTAGATACCACTCCACCATCGGGATGGCACCATACGAGGCATTGTACGGCCGACCTTGCAGATCTCCATTGTGCTGTACAGACCCTGTGGAGTCAGCACTTGTGGGACCAGAGATGGTAAAGGCCACGATAGAGAAGGTCCAGGTCATCCATGAGCGGATGAGGACAACTCAGAGCCGGCAGAAGTCATACGCTGATAGGAGGCGGAGGCCACTGGAGTTTGAGGATGGCGACCGCGTCTTCTTGCGGGTCTCACCTCGATGTGGTATACGGAGATTTGGCCGAGGCGGCAAGTTATCTCTGTGCTTCATCAGACCATTCCAGGTCCTCAGCAGGATAGGCGAGGTGGCTTATCGTCTAGCTCTACCACCTCAGTTGCACCGGGTGCACGACGTCTTCCATGTATCTCAGCTGAGGAGATACGTGCACAACCCGACGTACATCATTGACCATGGGGAGCTTGACGTTGACGATGGGATGAATTTTACGGAGGTCCCGATGGATATCGAGGATCAACAGGAGAGGGTCCTACGTGGACGGTCGATTCCTCTAGTGTTCATCAGATGGCAGCATTGGAACCTCCCGGAGAGCACTTGGGAGAGGGAGGCTCAGATGCGTGCTCAGTACCCTCATTTGTTTCCCTAGTTTTGATGTATCTTTACGGGGACGTAAAGCCCTAAGGTGGGAGTAATGTAAAGACCCGTAAAATTCAAGGGATGTTTTTTATTAATTTTCTTTAGAATATTACAAGAGTGCGGTTTCTGACGGCACCTGATTCCGAGGCCCGGAGTGCCTGGAATCATTTTCCGAAGTTTGGCTCGGGTACGTTCAGTGAACGAATGAGCAGGTTTTTCTAACTTTTGAACAGGTGCTCGGAATCAAAATCCGAGGGCACCGATGAACTTCCAGTGCCGATATTCTATTAAGGAGACCTTTTCCGAGGTTGCGTTTTATGCGGGATGAAAGTTAGTTTTGGGGAAAATTAGAAGAAGTTAAATAAAATGGTGGAACACAATTTTATTTTTAACTTGTTGGTTATTTTCCTCCCAAAGGAAGTTAGAGGTGGGACCCACATCCACATAACCTCCCTTGAGAGGATTAAGTACGGTGGGGCCCACACGAGCCCTAACTCTTCAACTTCCCTTAAACTCCAAATAACTCAACTCTAATTAATTTGACAACTTGTGTTATTAATTAAGTTGAGTCACTTAATTTCAAACTTTTGAAATTCAAAGATGTATGGTTGTGTGAATAAAATAAGGCTTAGACTTATTTTATTTTGGTTAGTATCTTTTTCCACCTTCAGAGGATTGGGAGGCATTATTCATCTTCTTCAACCTTGACAAAGAACGCGAAGAACACTTAGGCTCCGACGAAGAACGCCATCACCATAAGAAGAGAAAGACATGTCGTCTCTTCTTTTCTTCACAGCCGGTGTGTTTCCGAAGTTCGATGACGTCGCTTATTTTGATCTTTTTCCGTGTCAACGAAAGGAGACGCCGCTTCCTCCTCGGGCTTTCTCCATCAGCTTACGAAGCTACTTCATCGACGTTACCTCTTCGGACGCACCTCGACGTCAACAGAATTGACGTACAATTCCCGCGATGCCCGACCTCCGCGATGCTTGTCTTCCGCGGCCTGTTGGCGTGCTCCGCTCTTGAAACCGAGGTAGGGGATTATTGTTATTTTATTAATTGTTTCCGTTCTTGATTCTAGCATGTCGAACTTCGTGGTTTTCGACTTTTTGATATCGAATAACATGACGGGGCCGGTCTGCACAAACACAGCCGACCCTCTTCCATATTTCATGAACGTTTCCTTTGTGGATGGTACAAGGAAGCGTGGTGCCGTCGCACCACGCGGTTTCATGCGGAACATATGCGCAGTGCCGTCACGCCGTGCCGTGGAAAGGAATTCAAGGACGCGATGCCGTCGCGCCGCGTCGAAGGAAACCGATGACTCCGCGGTCGGAACGGGGCCGTGACGGAGGGGCGCGGTGCCGTCGCACCAAGTCGGACAACAAAGGTCGTGGCCGGTTCTGGGCCGCGACGGAACAAGGTGACCGGCGGCCAGCCGGGCCGCCGGTGTCCGAAACCGGAAGAGGACCGGCCTTTGCCGGTCCTATTGAGAAGGAACCGGATGGCCAGGTCAAGCCGGTCGGAATGGAGGAAAACCGGGGGAATTAAATTCCCCCGGCTAGCAGTCAACGGCCCCCCATAAATGAGGGGGGGCCGCGGTTTCACAAGGGGGGGCAGGCACCCCCCCTTTTTTTTCAACAGGTCGGCCGAAGGCCGAGCTGGCAGCGCGCCCATCACACTGCATCCAGCCAGACCGGCACCTGGTCGGGCCGTGCCGGGCAGGTCCGACCCTGTCCGAAGCAGGTCGACCCGGTTCGGGCCCACCGGGGTGTCTCGGGCCGGGTCGACCCGGGCCCGAAACCCCCGTTACCGAATTGTTTGGGTTCAAATGCCTATAACTCAGGCTATGGACCTCCAAACGACGCTCCGTCAGCGGAGATGCAATCCTTGGATCGAGACGGTCGTTTTGGTATATCTCACTCAAGGTTTCAGAATACTTTGAGTTCGGCCGGGTTGGTTCGTACACAAAACCAACCTGGCCCTCGGAGCGGAAATGCTCATATCTTGAGCTACGGACGTCTGATTGACGTACCGTCGACTTAGTTGAGTTCTTCTTAGTGAGAATGATCTTTTGGCATACTCTGCCCGAGGATTGGACGTAGGTGGAGTACGGTCGGGTTGGTTTTTCCTTAAAAACCAACCGGGCCCATGGAACGAAAACGCCAATAACTCTCAGACCGGACGTCCGATTGATGCGCCGTCTATTGCGTTGAGTTCCTGTTGACAATACAGAACTTTTGGATACATCAACTCTAGACTATGTGACAGTTGATGTATCAGCCTCTAGGATCGTGGATCGGACCCTCCCGAACGAGCTTGCTGTGTGCCGGAACCCTAGAGCTAGCTATGACTGCTACTGTGACTGTGACGACGACTGTGCAGAGATCCTCAGTGGATTCGACAACAACGATTACAGCACTAAGCGATCCTATGTGGATCAGTGCTACCGATCCTGTGTGGGTCCGATCCTATGTGGGTCAGTGCTCAGCGGTCCTGTGTGTGTGGGTCCGATCCTATGTGGGTCTTTGCGGTGGTTATTACATATCGATCCTTTGTGGGTCCGATGACTAAGATGGATCAATGACCATCTCTATCGTCTTTGAAGATGTATACCTGTGTGAGCTGAATCCTGTTTACTTTCCTGTGTGGATTGTGTTGTGTTATCCTGTGTAGATTATGTTTGCTTTCCTGTGTGGAATACTTATACTTTCCTGTGTGGACTGAGTTGTACTTGGGCTCGTAGGTTGGAGAGTATTGGAATTGATGACATAGGAATATGTATGGGAATATTCCTAAGTAGTGTCGTTTTTAACTTTGTGATTGTAACTTTCCATTGTGGTTTATCCTTTGTGGATTTTTGGAGACCTTCGGGGGTCTCGAGGTCCCTACTGAGTAGCATATACTCACCCCTGCACGGGCTATGCCCGCACTACGTTGTGTTGGTTGCAGACGACGGACATCGTTGATCGTGGTTGAGGCGTGCAGAGCAGGACGGTACCTGGAGGTGGACCACTGGGCGGGACGTACTCGGAGCAGACGACGGGACCCAAGGAGCAGTGGAGCTATCTGTACCCACCCTTCATGTGGGATATCCAGTGGACAGCTCGGTGTAGCGGCTTTAATTTATAGTTGCTATTTTCCCATTCGATTTGTACTTTACAGTTGGGCTTGTATTTCCGGACCCTTTTACTTTCCGTACTTACTGTTGTACTCAGTTTTTACTTAGTGTGTACTTCTTGTGCTTGTACTCTGTGGTGCTTGTTTACTTTACAAAGGCAATGCCTTCCCTTTTTACCGGGATTTACGCCTTGGTGCTAGTCGCCAGCCCCTGGCCTATGGAAGGCGGGCTTGGGGTAGTCACGGCACGGGCCCCGAGGAAGGGTCGTGACATATATTATAATAAAATGATTATTATATCTATATAAATTAAAAAAATAAAATTTATTCAAATTTATGTGTAATTTGGAATCTTATATTTTAGTATAACCTCATAGTTTACCCATTCAAATATATTATGGGTACTATTGATTTCATTATCTAAGGGTCATGAATTTTATTTTTGTAATTTTGGGTGGCATATAAATTTTCCATTAGACATATACTTGATGATTTCCCACCTAATTTAGCAATTATATTTTTAATTTATTTTTTAATAATCAAAAAATAATTTTTTTACAATAAAAATCTTTTAATGTCATTTAAATGACTATTAAAAAATTAAAATAAATAATTATTATTATTAATATTATAATTTTATTATTAAATTATATAAATCATTACTATAAATATTTTAAATAAAATTTATGTGACCGTAAAATTCTTCCAAAAAATATAGTTTTAATATTTTTAAAAAATTTTATAGAATTTATTTACTTATTAAATAACTATTGTAACAACTATGCATAATATTTTCATAAATGTTGATGAAATTTAAAATAAAAAAATTATATCATAAATATATTATATTAATATCTAAGGAAATAATAAATAACCAATAATATCAACTTTTTACCCCTATGGAAACATAGTAGACATATTAAAATAAAGAAACTATATTTTTTTAGTTATTTCTTAATTGTAATTATATAAATATCATTTTTAGTGGAATGTGTAAGAAAAATTCAATATTATAAAATTTATTATTTTTATGGAATAATTAAACAACTTAAATTAGAATATGTAACATTCTGAGAGATTTTGAATCCTAAAAAAATTAACATTTTTTACCACATTTTTTCCTTAAATGTAGCGATAATATTTTATCAAGGTATCTATTCATTATAAAAAAACTAAAAAGAATATTCTAAATAAAATTAAAAATACAAATTCCAAATTATAATTATTTTTTAATAATTATATTCATATATGTTACAGAAATTAATTATAAAATAGTCATTCAAAACAAAATCAAAAACACTTTATGGAAAAAACACCTTATTTTAGCATAAAAATGACTTGAAACATAATCTTGTGTAATATATATTATCATATAATTAGTTGAATTATATTTAATAAAGGTAAATTAATGATAATTTAAAATATAAAATTTAATTATAATTTCTATTTAACATATATTTTGAAAAGAAAAATCCATTTTCTAAAAATGAGTAATATTAACTATTTACTGAAAAATAAATTTTTATTTAAAATACCAAAATATAAACACATATAAATTTATAAATTTATAATTCAGAAACTATTTTCAGTTTATAATAATTAATATCTACATGTACCCAAAATTAAATATAACATCCATTTATAAATGTGTAATAAAACCAAGTTTTAATGATAATATATTTTTGAATCATAAAATGTATTTTCTTTTATTCAATTACGAGTAAACATAATTAAAGTAATGTTAATTAATTTTTTTATGTATAAATTGAACATTTCATTTAAATTTTTCATCATTAGGAGTTACTTTAATATATTAATATAGAAATAAATTTAACACCTAAAAATATATCTTTCACTTATGACTACATATATCTTTATTTATAACCTATTAATTGTAAATTAATGAATAATTATAAATTTTACTAATGAATAACATTACAAATATATTTTGTAATGAAGATAAATATAGTATTTCCCTGTAATTCAATATCTATGTTATATTTGTCCTGTTTATATAATACATTAATGTTATATTGTAGTTAATTTTTTGTGATTTATTTATGCTTTTTGAACATGAAATCTATCATATTAACTATTTAATGAAATATAAACTAATATATTTTGATTTCATATCGATGTTTAATTTTTACATTATCTTCCAATTATCACCATTTAATAATAATCACTCTATTTATCAATATGTAATGTCATTGATAAATAATTATAAATTTTCAAAACTATTAAATCAATAATATCAATAATATTCATTATCCTTTCAGTAGAAATATTGTAACTCTTCCCACCATGTGTATATCCTTGGAATATTTCCTCAATAAATTTCACAATTAACATTACCAAATTTACCCCTTTTATTAATTTTTTAATCCTTTAAACACCTTTAAACACATCATGTTCTAACTCATCCCAAAACACAACACATTATGTGTATTTAAAAAATTAGTAAAAATTGATTCTGAATGATGAAAACCACTTTTTCGAATGTATCTATATGTATTTATTTATTACTTGTTTAAAAATCAATATTCTCACAATTTCCATCATAATCTAGTTCATTTATTCTGCTAATATTTTTTGGATGTGTATACTAAAAATGTTACTATTTTTTCTTATATATATCAATATATTACTTGAACCATCCAATAATGTAATTATATATAATCCTACCCCAAACCACTGGGTTTTATATAAAGATCCCCAAGACATCATGAACACATCTCTATATGAAATAGGATTCAAATAGGATCAAGGGTCCAAACACCATCAATGGAGATACTACAACCTCTAGTGTCATATCAATAAAATTATTATATATACAATCATAATATTAAAATAAAAATTTCAGTCAAAAGACTAAAACATAATAAAATAATTATTTATGGAAAAAAAGTTATACATTTATATATTATAGGATCCCATTGTGGAAATCAGAACCAAATTCATTCGTTCATGTACATATGATAATTTCAACATTTCAGAAACCATCATTATTTTTCCTTATCCCTCAGATAGATCTATACTCCATGAAGAAATTATACACCACTATACCCTTTCACATAATTATATTAATGATCATAAATTCCACATTCACAACAATATTTATATACATGGTTTAAATAGTAAAATCATTTAGGACACCCATAATGCCTTCATTATATGTGTTCACAAATATAATATTTCCATTCCATAATAATATATATATATATATATATATTAGGAAGAATAAAAAATCATATTTCAAGGGAATTTGTTCTAACCAGTCCACCATGGTCCATGCAAAAAATTCATCCAACTTCTTTCCATAGGGATGATCAATGGATGTCAAAAGTGATCATGAACTAACCAAATTGGTGGTAATATTTCCATTCAAAATTATCAAAGAATCAAGTCAAAGAGTTCCTCCATGATAAAATATCCTTAATATATAATGGGACCAGCCTCTAAGATGTCATATATAATCTTTTACTCTTGTCTAGAATCCTTTTCTTCATTAGAATAATGTCGCAACATCGGGCTTTGACTCCAGGCCATCGTGGACCCACCCTATTCACTGAACCATCATAGTAAATATCATTATCTATATAGACTTCTTCCTTAAGGGATAGCCATATCATGATTGTACACATGTTTAAAATAACATCTAAAATAATCATTACAAATATAACATGGTTAATCATACAAGGAAAAACATATCAGGTTATCATTAGAATACAGTTAGAACATATAAGAACATGTGATCAATATCAATAATATTCACAGGAAACACTAACAATACATATGCAATCATGCACTATACATAGGTTCCACTGGTTTCACACATACCCACAGGTAATTACAATCATCTATGTTTAACATCTTATGATTTTAAAATATAAATCCAATGAAACATTAGTATTGAAGGGTCTTAAAATTAAATGAACATATTAACTATATGTCATGGATTTGTTATAAAAATGATTATCAAAGGATAAAATTCAATGTCTTATTTTACAACCATAGTGATATTAATAAGATGTAAACTATTCTTGAAACATTCCTTCCATAGAGATAGTCTGAAGTTATATTGAATGAAAAGTTGACAACACACCAGATATATTGAATATTAATGAACAAGACATGAATTCCATGCTAATTCTAGAATATAACCTTTGGTCTATAAATCTATCATCAATACCCAATCAATTCATCCTCATAGTGGGGATATAATATAATTTTACATAATAATAGAGTCTCATAGTGATTGATAATTGATAACTATTCCTAAAACATCCTCTATTTATGAGGGTTATAAATGTTTTAGTGGTTATGTCATTGAAGAATTCAACCCTCCGTCACCATACCAATTGTTCAATCATAAACTATCCTGGATACTACGGTAACCTGATACCCAATTAGGCAATGACATAGCCCATAAGTATCTCATGATCCCCAAGGGTTACTGACTAGAAACTAAAATTATAAAAAGATCTTAACGGAAAAAATTTCCACAAATATTCATGATAAAATATTATAAGTCAGTATTCAAATAATCCCAAAAAAAGATAAAGCACAAGAAACACAATAGGTATAATAATCACAAGAAAGTTCATCCTCAATTTACTTAACATCATCTAAGATAAAAAACAATAATCTGTAAGAAAACATCATCCCAGAATTAAAATGGCTATGTCATCCACAACCACCACTCAACGGTGTAGGGGGTCAAAAAAATTCACCACCTCCAAGTAGAACATTCCCTTTTCAGAAACTAGTAAGAAATAAATATAATATCTCCCAATGAAAATGGAATAGTGTGTGCTATAAATACAAGTAGACTATCACCATGGGTTCCATAAACAGTACAAAATAAATATACCAATTCTTATAATTATTAATAAAATATTTCTTTTAATGAAATTTAGATACATTCATCAACACAATATTATCAATAAAATTATGGTACATATATCAAAACTGGTTTAAAATAGGATTAAAATAACATTTTAAGAAAACTAGTTTATTTAAATAAACATTAATGAAAAAATGAATAATTAGAGGAATGAACATCAAACCAAATATCACATTGAACCATTGGTTAAACATAATGTGATAAGTAAGTTTCTGGATAGCAGATCCTCACATGACCCAATAGTGATCATTGACTAACATTCCCACCTACATCTAAAAAAAATTCAAACTTCTACACCCATACTGAGGCAAATTACAAGCCAAAATTAGTTTAGATTTTGTTTTCCTCATAAATCTGTTACATAGAGATCATGATCATAGCATGTTTGTCCACTCCACATACAAAATAACTAGGATCGCTATGTTTTTCAATCAATAAATCAATCAATAAAATTGTTCATCAATAATTTCAAATCCTATTAAAATTTAATTTTCCAATTTCTATTTTAAACATGAATTTTTAATTTCAGAAATGAATCACAGGTTTTATAAAAAATTTTGTATTCTAAATAATAATTGTATTTTATACATTTTCTAAAAATTAAAAATAAAATCATTTCATCAAATAATTTTCAAATCATAAAATTATTTTCCACAAATGCACTCCATAATTTCATATCATCTAAAATATTTATTACACTACATATTGATACCCATTTTAAATAAATTATCGAATCATTTGAATTAATTGTTTAAATTAATTTAAAAAAATAATATAAAATTATTTCTGAAATATTGTGCTTCAATTGAATGGATAAGGTATATAGAACCACCTAACAGTAAATCAAATAGCAATAAATTTCAACACCTATTATGGAACATTACAATAAAGAATGAAGGAATGGAAGATATAGAAACAAATACTATAATTTTATACATTAAAAAATTATTAGATCCTTCAATTAATTTATTTTATATACATATTTATGGATGAGTGCAATATAGGTCAGAAAAAACCAAATGAGATAAGATCAAATTACCTAGAGAAGGATGGATGAGATCAAAATTTCCTTGTTATTACATGAAAAGTGATTGGAGGATCAAAAAATAAATCTTCTGAGACACCAAGAATAAATAAATTGAGTTATTTCCAAATTGTGCGTTTAGAAACATAAATAGGGGTTTTGGGATTTTTAAAATTATTTTGAGAACATTAAAAATATAATGTTCATATTTAGATAGAGGGAGGAAAATATTTAGTTGATTTTGTGCCCCTTCCATACCCCCTGCTCTTTGGGGCACATAGTTTCCTCTGGGTAGACGAATGGTTTCAGAAACCATGCACCAACCAATAATTCCATACTTCCCATTTGGTGAACAATTTTTACAAAGATACGATGAGTTTTTCAAACCATTCATTGACCATGAAAACGTCCAAAATTATTCCAATAATATCAATATACTTTAAAAGAAACTGAAAAACAATTCCCCAATAAATGTTCATCAAAAAATGGTTATGTAATACATGTAAGAAAGTAATGGGATGTTATAAAATCCCTTAAAAATTATGTATTATAAATTCCTATCATTGATTTTCCATATCAATGAGATGTGTCCACTTCCATCTCACTAATGCCTCATGCTCCCAAGTCTCATGGGAATTTGAAAAATATATACCATTAATCAATGAGAAAATGTATTCTCCTCCCATTAATTAAATTTTTCTCAGAATCAACAATCATGACTGAATTATTCGTCAAGGATACATCAATATCTACTTCACGATTGCCATAACTCAATGCATGATATGGCTTATAAATAATATTCTAATGTTAAGATACATGGAACATATTTTGGATCTTACATAATTGTATTAGAATTTCTAAAAGGTATGAAATATTCCAAACCCATTAAAAATATTAGAAGGTCATAAAAAGAAAGGAAAATTTTTCCCATACCTCCATAGATTTTTGTGAACCAAACAATGTGAAACATTCGAATATACATAATCACCAACAGAAAAATACAATGTTTTATGATAAATATTAGCAAATTATTTATACCTAACATGTTTCATACAAATTATAAAATGAATCAACATAATATTAAATATCATATCTTGGAATAAAAATTGTCCAACCAATGAAGTTTCACCAATATCTGAGAAACACATTGATGATTTACATAACCTTCCATAATTGGAATCCAAAGAGTCATTCTTATTGAGGGATGGTATCATTTATCAAAAGAAAATGTAACTAGTCTATAATTTTCATCCCAAGCTCCAAAATGGAAAAGTATGAAATCACATAAAATATCTTCATAAAACATTATTTCTCTCTCCATATGTGTAAAAACTGGGTTCTATGTATAGCACAACCACCCCACCTTAACATGGTCGTTGGGTCCTTGCCCACCAGGTACCACCAGTTGCCCCACAGACATGTGCTCCCCACACTAGGGGCCACCCACATGGCCAAACAAGTCATCTGACTAATGAATGTCCACACAGGCCAACACATGTATTTTCTAGTGTGTTTTGGCCTCACATACACACACCCTGGGAAACTTCCCATAAGGTCACCAATCCTGATCACTACTCTAGGCCAAGCATGCTTAACTTTAGGGTTATAATCAGGTAGGATCCCGAAAAGGAAGGTGCACCATGTACAAAATCATTATGTATTCCTCACAATTAGATATTAACTCCTAGTAGGATTTCATTCCTCTACAATGCATGTTATGCTCATCACATTGGCTAAACCCATGAAAATGAGATTTCCAACATTCTAGAAGTGTATCCAAAACACTTATGTACCCAACACCCAGGTAACATGAAGATTAGTATAAATGGAATAGCTATATCCTTTAACACCCCTCCCTTACCTCATTGTCTTGACGAGGTGGTGAGGGTTACTTGGCCTTAAGAGACGTTCCAAAGGTACTAAAGTCTTGAAATAAATGTTGAGGGCTTCGATAACAAATTGGGGAACTATTTTACCATAAGAAAATCGCAACCAAACCATCCACTAATAGTCACATTATGATGCATGTCAATAAAACATTCAAGCTTGTATTCCCAAACGAAAACCAAGTTGTTCCACAATACAACCCAAAACCAATATAATTCAACATGATATCAGAGTACTATGCGGAAGACTAAACAAGTGACCCAAAATAAACCAAGACACACTCCATGACTCCACAACATGCTCTACACTCAAAGAACCACCACATCTCCCAAGAATCACCACGAACCACTAGCAATGGGATGTTTTACCTTTACCTTTATCCTAGAATAAAAAATATACAAAAGCACCAAAGTTCCAAAGTAAGGGGTGAGTACTAATAATCAGCAGGTTTTCCCAAAATGACTTCCCTACTCATGCCTCTATGATAGAAAAGTATTTCACATTTATATAAAACAGTTTATATAAAACAATTCTCCAAAACTGTTTATATAAAATATTTTCTCAAAAATAGTTTATAACTAAATATAAACAAGTTTCCAAACCATTCATTTCCCAAATCATACAAGTGCAATTGAAACCCATTTTCCCCGCAAGTTATTTTTCCATAAAAATAATTGATCAACCTTTAGAACCATTTCACAACATCCCTTTTTACATTACCCAAACCTTCCACAAACCAATGCAACCAACCATGCATTCTATGTTATGACAGTTCCGTACTCATGATCATTTTCACGTCGATCTACCATGTTGTCACAAGTTAATTATTTACCATCTGCCATTAAGCCTCTGGCACCATGCACAAGGTCATATTTCAACCAAGCCCCATGTATGAGATTCAAATGCATCATTAAACCATTGGCATCAAACACAATGTCATATTTCAGCCAAGACCCATATATAAAACTTTAACACATAGCACAAATTCCCAAAGATCATTCCAACACACACCTTTCAAAAAAACACATTTTATTGAAAACAATTTCCATCAAAACCATTTCAATGCCAAACCTTCTCAATGTCAACCCATTTCAATAAAAAATCATTTTTATTGAAAACCAAAGCACAACCAATTTCAAAGAAACATTTAATATCAATTAGACATTACCCTTTTGTTGATAACAATTATTCACAATCATGTGTCACAATTCCAGAAAATCCCCATTTTAAAATCTCTATTCTAAAATTAAGAACCAAAGCACTCATTCAAAATCCCCAATTTTTCCAGATTTCATAGCCATTACACTAGAAGGTTTCTAAAAAGTGTTCAACAACCAAATCACAATAAAATCGACACCACACATTCAATTTGAAATCATGACAATCAGTTCTACTAAGTGGAGTCAACAAAGAATCATTCTACCTTGACGGTTTTGACAAAAACCACAACGAAGGAAGAACTCACAATGAAACCAGGTTGATTCTCCAAGAACCCACCTTATATCTCTTTCCCTAGAATGACCAAGACCAAAACTCATCATATTAGGCATCCACACACTTATATCTACCAATGAAGGTCATAGATCTAAGGAACCATGAGAAAATGAGAAGAATATATAAGTATATCTAAGTAACCAAACAAGAACTATGAAGAATGATCACATACCACACAAATCCGACTTCGATTTATCAAGTGAATCCTTTGCGTTTCCTTCAAAATGATTGGGAGAGGTTCCCCTACCTTCAAGGGAGAGTGATCCTAAATTATGGCTGCTTAGGAAGAAAGAAGATCCATTTAGAGGAAAAAACACGTGGGATCCACTTTTTTTGATCTCATTTATGCGTATGCATGGTTTGACAAACCGTGCACTAACTGTCTGCTATCCACTACCTCGGAAGACCCTCATATGGCCTCCTCACACGGTCTCCCAAACTGTGCTCCAACGATGCAGAAGACACTTCCTCAAAGTTCCAACTGTACATTGTCTGGCCACATGGTTTAGACATACTGTGTGCCACCCGTGCGACTTCCCCTTTGCCTCAAAACATCATTCCATGTTCTCTCAACTATTTTATTCATCATTGTTAACTTTATAACCATTAAAATCATTATGTAAGGGTTAGATACCAGAAACCATGGGTACTAAATTCTCCCAACCATTGGTCTTTCCATCCTTGGAAAGAAGGCAACCCTTGTTGGACAAAAATAGATCGAGCCACTATTATTTCATTTCCTTCTAAAGTTCCCAAGTATCTTCCTGCATCTGACCATGTTTCCATAAAACCTGCAGTAGGCCTATGCTTTTCCCAGGAAATAATTTCCCTTGTCTATCCATGATCCACACTGGAATTTGTATTAGTGATACATCCAATTCTAGCTTAACGTGATACAATCTGATCACATGGTCAGGACCCGGGTGATTCTTTTTCAATAAGGACAACTACAACACATTATGAACCGAACTAAACCATGGTGGTAATGCCAACCGATATTCCACCTCTCAAACCTATTCCAGTATCTCAAAAGGCCAAATGTATCTATTAGATAAATTTCTCTAATTTTCAAAACAATATTGTCCAAGCCTTGGAGAGATCCTCAAGAAAACATGATCACCCACAATGAACGACAAAGGTCTTCGATGGTGATCTTCATAAGATTTCTGACAACTCTATGCTATCTCCATCCTTTTTCTAATCAATTGAATCTTATCTGTTGTTCCTTAGAAAATTCTTGACCCAACTAGTGATTTTTCATCCATTTCCACCTTGCATAGTGGAGAACAACAAGGATGCCCATACAATGATTCAAATAGAGCCATGTGTATCGAGGATTCATGGCTGTTATTTTATACGAAGTCCACTAAGGGTATATGATCCTCCCATGAGCCACCTAAATCCATCACACAATCCTGCAAAATGTCTTCCAACGTTTGTATCATCTGCTCCAATTTTCCATATGTTTGAGGATGATATGCGGTGTTCATATTCAACTGAGTTCCAAGGGCATGCTGTAATGATTTCCAGAAAAAATATTTGAACCTCAAATCTCTATCTAAGACTATAGACACTGGTACATCATGCCTCTCTACCACTTCTCATATATATATTTTTGAAAGATCCTCCACAGTATGAGTTTCACGAATAGGGATGAAATGGCCCGACGTGGTTATACGATCCACTATCACCCAAATGTCATCATGTTTCCAGACCATTCTTGGAAGACCTGTAACAAAATACAGTGCTATTTGATCCCATTTCCACAATGGGATGGGAAAATATTATAACATACCAGCTGGTCTTTGATGCTCTGTTTTAACCTGCTGACAATTTAAGAATCCCGAGATGAACTCTTCCACCTTCCTTTTAGTGTCACTCCATTAAAACTACGCCTTAAATGCCTTATAAATCTTCGGTATACCTGGATTTACATCCCTTCTTGAACGGTGGTAATCATGAAGGAGTTAATCCTGACAAACCAAAGCTAAAACCATCCTATCTATGAAACACAAAACTAAACCCCCATCAAGTTTCCAGCCATCAATGGTCTCCCCACCATTGAGTTTTGAACATACAAATAGACATTATTCATCCGATGATTGTGCTTCTTTGATCATGTTTACTAAATCAAGAAAAATAATTTCTAAAAATTAAACAGCAATATCACCTTGGTTTTCACATTCCACATGCATGTCAGCTAAGACTGAGAACAACTGCTATTCATCTGAAGCTTCTTTCACCAACTGAGCATATGAATTTCAACTCAATGCATCCACCACTAAATTTCCTTTTCCTGGGGTGTACATCAAGCAAAAGTCAAAAATTTGTAGATACCCCATCCACATCCTTTGCCTCAGATTCAAATCTCTCTATGAGAAAATGTGTTTCATGCTTTTGTGATCCGTAAACAATGTAAATTTCTCACTAAAGAGATAATGTCACAGTGTTTTCAAAGCATGGACGACTATATCTTACTCAAAATCATGTGTTGGGTAATTATTCTCATGCACCCTCATCTACCTTGAACCATAATCAACCACATTATCTCTTTGAATGAGAACACAACCCAACCCTAATCCGGAAGCATCACAATACACCACCTAACCCTATCTAAATTCTGGTACGGTCAAGATAGGTACCGATGTAATCTGAACATTCAGTTCTTGAAAATACTTCTCACATTCTTCAGTCCATTAGAAAAGAGCATTTTTCTTTTTTGGAGTTGTTATTGGTGAAGCTAGTCATGAGAAATCACACACAAAGCTTTGGTAGTAACCAGCTAGACCAATAGAAGTTCACATATCAAACACATTCTTTCTTGTTTTCCAAGAGATAATGGCTTCTACATTTTCAGGATCAACAGAAACTCCTTTATTAGAAATGACATAGACTTGGAATCATAATTCCTGTATCCAAAAAATCACACGTTGATAATTTGGCATAAAAATGATGATCTCTCAATATTTTTAACACTGTTTCCAGGTGCACCTCATGATCAGCCCTTGTCTTTGAATAGACCAAAATGTCATCCACAAACACCACAAAAAAAGAATCTAGATATTGTGTAAATATCTGATTCATCAATGCCATGAAGACTGCTGGTGAATTTTGTAGACCCAAAGGCATAAATACATATTCGGAGTGGCCGTATCTTCTTCTGAAAGTTTTCTTGCGAATATCATCTTTCTGAACTCTTAATTGGTGATATCCTGATCGCAAGTCAATCTTGGAGAACCACGGAGATCCCCATAATTTATCAAATAGATCATAAATGCATGGAAGTGGATATCTATTCTTTATCATAACTTGGTTAACCTTATGATAATCATCACACAACCGAAGAGTTCTATCTTCCTTATTCACGAACGAAACTGCTGATGTCGATGGAGATATACTTATTCGAATGAAACACTTGCTTTTAAGCTCCTCTATCTGCACTTTCAATTCCCGTAACTCTGTTGGTTCCATCCTATAAGATGGAAGGGAAATATGACTAGTCCCCAGAAGAAGATCAGTCATAAAATCCACTTCTCATAGAGATGATAACCTTGAGAAGTTCTTTGGAAATACATCTAGAAATTGATCCACAATAGCTGGAAAACTATTTTCTTCAATCTATTCCATTGATTCCAAATTAAATGCTAACAATTAGTAAGATATCATTCATACCATTGGTGATAACATGCTCTTTGCACCTTTCTTTAACATATTCTCTCCTCTAAAGAGATGATCGATACCGTCCTCAGTCATAAAACTAACTGTTCTACTATAATAGTCGATTTGATCCCTAATGGTTGTCATATAATCAATTCCTAGGATTAAATCATAGACATCGATATATACCATCAAGAAGACCCATTTTAACTCATCTTAATCAATAGTTATATTACAGTCTCTACACACAAAGTCTTGACCTTATCTTTCACCAAGAGAAGTTTTCAGTTACAAAATAGAAGGTATCATTTCCAATTCTAAACATATAAATTCAACAACATGAGAAGCGACGAAGTAATGTGATGCACTAGTATCAGACAAGACTTGCACAAAGGTATAATTCAATAGATTCTTACCTCTTACTATAGATGCTCTAGCCTGATCATCGACAATCATCTGCTCAGCTCCATACAATTTCTTCTTCACTATATTTTCTCCTTGTTTCCTTTCTAAGGTTTCCCTGGTTGTGGAGTCATGGAATTTCTAGAATCACCGTGGCCAGCTTTTCTCTACTGATAAGACTGATTCTGATGTCCTTGTCTGGTCGAAGCATACGATGCTTGAGATTGTTGAGAAGTGTCTCGAGCACCTAATCATGGAGCACTGTGATAATAGCGCTGAATATGTCCCATATTTTTACAATTATTACATGCTCTAGGTTGTTTTGTACAATCTCACTTTATGTGGTCAAGTGAACCACATTGAAAAAAACTTGCTTTGCTCTAGGGTTGTGGAAGAAGCTTTACTGATCCAACTATCTGGTTTTGGTTTCCACTTGCACTGTGGAAATATGAGTCCCTTTTCCTCTTGTTCCCAGTGGTTAAATTCCCACTATATCCTGTAGGTATCATCATTCCTCCCCCTGTCGATCCTGATATATCATGTTCCACAATAGTCGCTCTGTTCACCATCTCTGTATAATCCGTAATACAGACCACCGCAATCTTCGATCGAATCTCCTGCCTTAGCCTCGACTCAAAGATGTGTTCCTTAAAAGATATATTTGTCGTAACCTCTCATGAAAAATGAACTAAATTCATGAACATAGCCACATAATCTGTGACAGAGATGGTCTCTTGTTTTAAACTGAACAAGTATGTTATTCACAAGATTTTGAACGTGTTAGGATAGAATTTTTTGTTGAACAATTATTAAAAATCCTCCAATGTAAGTAGTTTATCCAATTTAGACTGCAACGCTAAATCCCACCACCGACGTGCAAGATCCTTGAGAATATACGTCGCCAACTTGACCATGAGCTCTGATTGTTTACTGATGAAATCGAAGATACAATTCATCCTACTTAGCCACACCTCCGCCTTCTTGGGTTCAACATCCCCTCGAATGTTCGGTGGATTCTACTTTATGTACTGGATGGCATGATCCACATGCCTTGGTTCATTCCTCTGGTTCCCTGTATCTATAGTATGAATGTCTTGGAAAATAATATGAACCATCTCTTGGTTCACCCATGGTTTAGGTTCAACCACAATCTCTTCAGCTTCTTTAGGTTGGTTTCGACAATGCCTACTAGGTTCCATTTTCTAAACCAACAACAATCTCCATCAATCTCACTCTCTAGAAACTGATGGATTATCATTTCAAATTATATCACAACAAATTTCACAATATTGTTTTCTAAAACCTCATTTTTTCATGTTATAAAATTCCTGAAAACATTAAAAATAATTTTTTAAAATCAACCCATTTTCAAAATAAACCAAATATCATGTTTTCACAATCATTCACTTGAAAACAATTTTTTCATTTTTTTCAAAAATTCACACCTTGATCAAAATCAAAAATAATTCCCCGAAATGATATAAACAATCATAGTGGTACGTAATTACTCTAAAATTCATGTCATTATCATCTCATTAGCTAATCCTATGACAATAAGATTTCCAACATTCTATATGTGTATCCAAAACACTTATCTACCCAACACCCTGGTAACTTGAAGTTCAGTATAAAAGGGTTAGCTATGTCCTTTTATGCTATAAATTTCATATTCCAAAAATCCTAATCTGGTCTAAGATTCCAACCCAAGGAAGAGATGAAAAGAAATTCCAACTCCGAGACCAAGATCACTGATGACCATTTGTACCACCAAGGAAGGACAAAACTAATACAATTTGTAACACCCCGCCCTTACCTCATTGGAATAAAGAGGAGGTGAGGGTTACTTGGGAATAAGTGATGTTTCCAAGTCACCAAAGGCTAGAAATAAATGATGAGGGATTCGAGAAAAAATTGGGGAACAATTTCCCATTAATAAAATCCCAACCAAACCATCCACTAGCAGCCAATATATGATGCATGTCAATAAAACATCCAAGCATGTATTCCCAAAAGACAACCAAGTTGTTCCACAATACAACCCAAAACCAATACAATCCAACACTATATCATGTTACTATGTGGAATTATAAACAAGATAACCATTATAATCCAAGACACACTCCACGACTCCACACTAAGCTCAATGCTCCGAGAACCGCCACATCTCCCAAGCATCACCATGAACCACTAGAAATGATATTTTTTTCCTTTACCTATATCCCTGAATAAAAAATCTGCAAAATCACCAAAGTACCAAAGTAGGGGGTGAGTACTAATACATGGTAGGTTTTCCCCAAATGACATCTCTACTAACGCCACTACGATAGAAAACTTAGTCACATTTATATAAAACAGTTTATATAAAAAATTTACCAAAACAGTTTATATAAAGAAGTTTCTCAAAAAAAGTTTATAACTAAATATAAACAAGTTTACAAGCTATTCATTACCAAAATCATACAATTTCAATTTAAAACAATGTTCCCTGCAAGTTATTTTTCCAGAAAAATAATAAAACAAGCTTTAGAACAATTTCACAACATCCCTTTTTACATTACCCAATCCTTCCACAAACACATGCAGCCAACCATGCATGCTACGTTATGACAGTTCCATACTCATGAGTGGTTTCATGTTAATCTACCAAGTTTTCACAAGGTAATAATTTCCCATCCTCCATTAAACCTTTTGCACCAATCACAAGGTCATATTTTAACCAAGCCTCGTGTATGAGATTCACATGCATCATTTAAACTTTGGCACTGAGCACAATGTCATATTTTATCCAAGCCCCATATATGAAACATGAACACAAACCACAAATTCCCAACGATTATGCAAGAACACACCTTTCAATAAAACACATCTTATTGAAAACCATTTCCATCAAAACCATTTCAATGCCAAACCATCTTAATGTCAACCCATTTCAATAAAACACCATTTTTAATGAAAACCAAAGCACAACCAATTTCAATGAAACATTTAACATCAATAAAACAGTCCCATTTTTTTGAAAATATCTTATCCCAATCATGTGCCACAATTCCATAAAATACCAATTTTAAAATCTCTATTTTTAAATTAAGAACCAAAGCACTCATTCAAAATCCCCAATTTTTCCAGATTTCTCAACCATTACCCAAAAATGTATCCAACAGGTGTTCAAAAAAATCACAATCAAATCAAAACCACACATTTAATTTTAAATCATTCCAATCAGATCTACAAAGTGGAGTTATGAAATAACCCTCCTACCTCAACAGTTTTTGATGAAAACCACAATGAACGAAGAACACACAAGGAAACCCGGTTGATTCTTTAAGAAACCACCTTAGATCTCTTTATTTAGCAAGGAAAAGACCAAAACATGTCATATTTTGTATCCACACACTTATATCTACCCATGACGGGCATAAATCAATGAAAAGAGAAGAAAAAAAGAATTAGATCTAAGTATATCAAAGGAACCTAACAAGAAAGAAGTAGAATGATCACATACCACATGAATACGGATTCGATTCGCCAAGGGAAGCCTTCGGGTTGCCTAAAAAATGCTTGTGAGATTTTATCCTACCTTCAAGGGAAAGTGTTCCCAAGTTATGGTCACTAAGAAGGTTAAACGAGCCATTTTGAGGCAAAAACGTGTGAGATCTACTTTTTTATTATCTCATTTAAGTGCTCGCACAGTTAGTTCACATAGTTTGACAAACTATGTGCTAACGGTGCGTTAGCCACTACCTCGGAAGACCATCGCCCAACCTCCTCACATGGTCTATTGAACTATTCACTAACCATGTAGAATGCACTTCCTCAAAGATCCAACTACGCATGGTTTGGCTGCACGGTTTAGACAAACTGTGTGCTGCCCATGCGACTTCCCCTTTTCCTCAAAACATCATTACATGTTCTCCCAACTCTCTCATTCATCACTATTGACTTTATAACTAGTAAACAAATTATTTAAGGGTTACATAATAGAAATAGTGGGTACTATAATATGGCCATCAATCAATAGATGGTACCAAACATAAGATCCCGTTTCTTTAAAAAGTATATTCTAAACAGGAGAGGTATAATAATGATTTATATCATAGAAAAAAAAATTAAAGAACTATAAAACATTCCTAAATTTTTAACTATCTCATATGGATGAGAACGTTTGGATATGTTACCTCAAGCGTGCCTCCCCATATACTAAATGCATCTGACTACCATCAGAGTTGTGAATAGTGCAGTGGGGAGACTATACCCCCTAATATGAAGTGTCAATGTAGTGGAAAAGCATTATAGTAAATCGAAAATAATGAAAATAAATTCACTGTAGATGAAAAAAATAATAGACAACATAGTAATATAATAAATAATAAAATAATAATTTAATGACATGTTATAATGTAACAAAATCTCATGATACAACAATAAACGAAATGACTAGAAAACTCAAATAAAAGACCCAAAATTATGGGTCCCAAACCCCACGTTAGCCCCATATCCAAAAACCTATCCGTTTCGAAAAAATAAATCAACTAAAAATTACTTTTCCATTTTCCAAATCATTATTCACATAATCTTCTAGGGTAAAAAATTTTAAATTGAATAGGCTGTGAGTATAACTCTGTATTTTGACACCACCATGTCTAAATAATATGCATCTGATGATAAGTGTATGAAATAATTTGATAACCGGTTGTATTAATTAATTTATAAATTAATAAAATAAAACAAAAGCATTCTATGGATATGTTCTTGAATATATTTATGCACATATTATGACTTGGATAATGATAATAATATAACCATGTTTAAGTCACAACAATAAATCTAGTTCAATTCCCTATAATCATTATAGCATCCAAGAAAAATCCTTATAAGCATTACAGCATTGGACTGAGAATATCAAGATCTAAATTAGAATTACACCATTATACTGGGCCAAGATAGCCCAATATCATCATAATAACATATAAATGTGCATGTTCTATGGTCAAGCCTGATATATACCCTTTACAACTTGGAACATAATCTTTGTCATACAACATGGATATTAGAGAATCTCATTACATTTATCAATAGCTAATTATAATAAATATACTTCTTATATAAAATTCCATTTGAAATTACATTCAAAATTTATTATTAATTATATCAAAAAGAAATAATCCAAAATTTAGGGATTCTATAACAATAAATCACAATAGGTCACTTGCCATTCTGAACATATATTTATCCCTTTTTTAATTCAATGAAAATAACTGTTCGCTCACCACATGGGTACCCATGTGGCAATTAAAATACATTTGAATATAAAGGAATTCATGGAATAATATCATTCATTATTTAGTTTTTTTTTTGGTTCACACATTGATGTAAAAATAATAGTGTTACACTAATATATTAATTATAAAACCACATGTTTATAATTTTCCCCTACCTTTTGACTATGATCTAATAATTCTTCTAACATCAAACTCCATTGAGAATGTAGCTGTGGATGATGGAAAATAGGTTCCTAGATCAAAATTAATAAATATTCTACACAAAAAATGCAACTGGTAAAATTATTTCACTACAATGGTCAGAGAAGAAGGAAGATAAGGAAGAAAGCTAACTAAAAATATCTAATTGCAATATCCCTAAAAAAAGTGTGTCCAAAAGGTATGTTGGAGCATAAAAATCAATATAGATAAATCATTGTGGTTTATATGAGAAGAGATTCAGTGGAAACAAAATATAATTCAGTAACACATCATGTTCAAAATATAATCTTGGGAATTTACATGATGTATAAAGTGATTACATTTCAAGAAAATGGTTTTAATATAATACACTAAAAATCAACAACTCAAGTTTATTTTATTAAAACCCTCTATCAATTACACAACATGTGATTGTTCTACTATTCTTCTTTTTACATTTTCTATTCATACAATCTAAACCACTTTTATTGTTTTTCAACTCAATAAGGACATATGAATAACTTAACTGATTTATAGTTGAACTCTATTAATTAAAAAAAATCCCAGAACATTAAGCCTTTTTATCCATTAAAGATCTCCTCATAGATTATCTAGTTCATTTATCATGTTTCATTTCAAACCAATACCACATTTATTCAAAAAAAAATGTTTTCATGAAAAAAACTAAAACTAAAATAAATTATTAATGAAAAAGTATAAGAGAAATACGTTCATGGGAAAATATGATACCATAAAACCAGACCACCTTATAACAGCTCATCCATGATCCACTCTATCCATCACTATGAGGTCTCAAAAAACATGCATGGAAATTGTGTTCGCATATCATAATTCACATCCCATGTCTCTTTTTGAACGCATCCATGATTCCATAAAAATAAATCCAATGACATAGTCATGTCAAGATGATATATCTCACTATGTTACACAACCCCTATCATATTCTTATCAAAGGGTGAATCATCACAAACCTAAACATATACTACAACTATCACAAGTGAAGGATTTGAATGATATCTTCATAGCTGCGAAGTGTTCAACACATCCTATAAGGAACTCTAGCATTGTGGAATGGATAAATGATATGAAACTAGGCCAACACTTTCCATAATATAAAATAGCCTAAATAACCAAAAATATAGATTTATTTTTTCCCTAACATAGGAATACTTCATCCAAGGTGACACCTAAAGGAAAAAATTATTACCAACCCTGAATTAAAAAGGTCATCTTCGATGGTTAGATCAAGATTTCTTCCTCCTATACAATGTCACCAACAAATGATTGAACAACTAAAGCTACTAATATGTATAATTCACAAGACAAGGCCCAAAAAGTGTTGACTCACCATCCTTGAACCAAAAAGTGGATTATATTGTGGAATTTTATTAAAATATTCAAAATGTTCCATTTTGATTGATGCCTAGTAACTTTTATTTTATAAAAAATCCATGACTTCCACATGTTTATCACATGAACCAAAAAATCCTAAAATCAATCTCAAAACATATCATCTAGATCCAGCATATTCTTATCATATTAACCATCAGTTGGTGGATGAATGGTTGTGCTTATGAGATCATGATACAAAATATTTTTGAAGAACCTTCACAAAACACGATGTGAAATAAGGATATCAATATAAGACAACATTCCAAAGAACATCATACAACTAAACCACCTCGTGAATATAAATATTTCCCCAATAATAAAATGTGAAGGTTTTCATAATAGGTATGAAGTGGGATACCTTAGTTATTCAGTCCACAAAAACCCATAAAACATCATTCTTACATGTCATTATGGGTAGTCCTATCACCAAATCCACTATGATGTCATCCCATTTCCATGTAAAAATTGGAAAAGACTAAAAAAGCCATGATGTCTTCTTTTACATGACATTTACCTGATGAAATGTGAAGCATCTATCCATGAATCTTTCCTCCACCTTCTTCATTCATGAACACCAGTACTTTCAATGGAGATCAAGATACATCTTTGATAAACCAAGATTCACTGCCCATATAGAAGCTAGAAACTCTCTCGCCATCTCCTCTTGTAAGCCTCTAGGAACCCATAATCAGCCATATAATTTATCATTTAAAAATAATACCTATATATAATTAAAAATATCAATCCTAATTAGTTCTAAATCATTGGTAAAATAGATGTTTAAGTATGAGAAACATGACCAAATGATTCATTAACATCATGATTCATGTCAACGAGGAGGTTCATTGCCTGCTACTCATCAAAATAATCTCTTAATACCATTTTCTGTGTCTTTTATCTCAATAGGGTAGAAATGAGACTTCCCTTTCCTAGTTAACAAGTTAATTCAATGTCCAAAGACTATAGCTAATCGACCTGCCACCTCTGTCAACGGATTAGGACCCACTAAGAAAATATGTTCTTGAGCCTCTATTGATCTATCTATAGCACAAACCACTCATCCATGTGATAGGGTCTCAAACATCTTAGGTAATATACCATATCTGCAAACTATAGATCGTGAGTATATAAATTCTTCTCATGTCATCTCAGATGCATGGATCCATATGAAACCACATGATCCTACAATATCAAAACTTCTTTGATTCCAAATCTAATTGCATCAGAGTACATTGCTCTTGATTTACCCGGAAAAGGTAATGCAATGATAGGTGATGAGGTCATCCTACCTTTTAGATCCATAAAATATATCTCATTTGTTTCAGAAAAAAAACCACTTTCTTGGTCATCCATGAAATTGGTGAGGCAAATGGGAGAAATCATGAATAAAACAATGGTAATAACCAGCTAAACACCGAAACATCTGAGTTTAAAAGACATTAATGGGATATTATTATGATATCAAGGATTTAAACCGTTTTAGGTCAATTGAAACTCCAACCTATAAAATAAAATTTCCTTAGAATCTCACTTCATTAATCCAGAAAATATTTTTGGTTAGCTTGGAATAAAGTCGATGCTCTCTAAATGTTCTCAAAATAATGTCAATAAGATCATCTTGTTCATCTGGTGTATTATATTAAGCTATCATATCATCGATTAAAACAACAAAAAACTTATTTACAAAATGATTAAATATCATATTCATTAGGTTCATGAATACATAAGGTGAATTATTGTACCCAAACATCATTACAATGAATTTATAAAAGACTTACTTGATCCTAAAAGATGTTCTAGGTATGTTTGATCGTCTCACCATTAACTATTGATATACTGATCTCAATTCAATATTGGAGAATATAATAGAACATATCAACTGATAAAAAAGATATTCAATGGAAAGAAGAGTATACCATTTATTGAATATCAGTTGGTTAAACCAACGATAATCCACACATAAGAGCAAATACCCATCAACATTTTTGGGGTAGATAACTAGAGAAATCCAAGGAGATATAGTCATCCATATGAATACATTAGGTTTTAGATATTCCAACTCATATTTTAACTCCCAAATCTTGGCTTGGGATATTCAGTAAGATGGGAGAGAGATTAGCTCTTATCTTAACAATAACTCAATCGTGATATCGATCTATTGATCATAACGTAAGTCATATAACTCCATATGAAATTAATCTTAAAAATAGACAACCATGGGAGGAAAAAAATCCTTATCCATTCCACTACTATCTAGTTTATGACAAGGTCTTTGAGCCAAGATGTAATCCAATCTGCATGAATTGGTCCCCACAACCAACCTGAAGATCCCACTCACCCGAGTGATAATATATTATTCCTTATTACGATTGGAAGGTAGATATTATCTTGTAACCATTGATATTATCATGTTTTAGAAATATAAAATCCATATGAAGAATCCAGATAAACGTAGTCATTTTGAACAGGTCTCCTTTTCAAAATAACTGCTAACCTGAAATCTGTAGAGAGCATGCCTTGAAGCTTTTAATATTCCCTAACGACATTCGAAACTACATGGTAATGGTTAAAACCCGTCAATGATTTCCACAAAAAGTCCCCAACCATTTGAAAAATTTGTAGATAGAAAATAATATAATTATCATATATTAAAAAAACCCCAACATAATGTAGATGATAAAAGAATTATACCACTAAGAGTATACTGACCTCCACAAATGTTGGTTATAGTAGTCTTTATAACATACAGCTGGATTCTCCCTCTAACCTGTGCTTGAGTATGAAAACCCTAAGTTGCATCCATTTCTTGGAATAGTTTCTCATGCACTAGGTTCCGCATCCCCTACCACAGCCTAAATAGCTTGTTGAACTCCATTTACAAACATGGTAAGGTATACATGTGCCCTATACCAACCCTGGTTCATGTCCTAATCCTCTTCCAATAATCATTTATAGGATGTTTTCACAAATTCTGTTAATATGTACTTATATTCCATAGATTCTAAAATTCACTATGGGGTAGAAAAATTACGGGCTCTTGTGGCCAAAATAACAACAACAAAAATATTGGAATAGAACATAATATAATTTTTTTTACAATGCCATTATTACTCTTCCCACTAATGATTTGGATAAGATGTAAATAATGGAGCCTCATACAAATTGAAGATGAACTCCCAGATCACCCTACTGAAATAGCATGGTCTCTGATCAGGGCCTCCCTCAGATTCCTTTCTTTGATGATTGCATAATTCATCACGGCTTCACAAGTGTTTAAACATACAATTTTTACCTATGACCTAATCTCATTATAAAAAAATACTAGTAAACATATCACCATAGTTATCTCATTAGATTCTAATGATGGTGTGATGTGATGTTTGTCGAAAAATTTCACACATAATCTATCACTAATAACTCCATATGCATCAGATGAATGAATGTGATATCTTTTTCATCCCCCAAGGTCATGGGAATGAAATCTATAAGGTAATTCATCTATATGTGATTTCATGATATATCATCTGTCTTCCATTATTATTATAGAATATCCCACCAATGCTTGCAAGGTCTACAAAGGATAAACACAATACGCTTCACCATCTTATATGCGGGTGTCCAAAGATGATTGATTATTATCTTAACTGACGCAATCCATAACACAGCTTCCTGGGGTCCCCCGTCAACGTAAAAATTATATAATGTTGAAGCTAAAACTCTATTTTTATCTCATACATCGACATAATTTATGAATAATATCCCTTTAAATGGATCATATAAACCTTAGGTAGATACATTTAAGTTTAACATATATCTGGTACTTAGGAACTATAGCATGTTATGATTTATCTATGTAATGAGATTGATGATTTTTAATCTCTTGATGCTCAAGTCAAAGATAAAGATGAAAAAATTCTCAAAAAGACAAAAAACACACCTTAAAGAACATTATAGGAAAAATTTTAACCCAATGGGTGAATAAAAAAGAGATCCACTAGTTCTTGCTCTCTCTCAACGTAGACTATATGTATTGTTTCATGACACCGCAACTCATTTCATTTATCCAGTGAAAAAAATATCTCATTTAATATTCTAACATGGAAGTATAAATCACATCAAAAAATATATATATATGTCACTATTATGAATGATGTGTGTAAATATATTTATATGTGCCAATTATGATGCATTTATTCTCATCTCATTCCATACCGGTCAACAAGTACATGTATTAAGAAACAAAAACATCATAGAAAAAAAGTCACATAATATGTGAATCACCAAAGGTGAAATAACTTTAGCTAAAATGTGAACACAACATAATAAGTAATCCCATCCCTTGGTACTTGTATTTTCCATCATACATGGGTCACCTAATCCCATGAACAAGTTCATTACCATGTCCTGAAACATCCTATTTTCATTTTTACCTTTCCAAAAATAGTAAATCATAAGAAAAGATAACCAAATACATTATTACCATATCATAACATCTCCCATTTTGTAACCCTATAACATGGACATAATATGTTGTGCATGGGACCATACATGCACCTCCATGTATGGTAGAGGTTTTCAACTAGTAGAGGGTGTGTGAATTGTGTAATGGGGACACTATAACTGCTCAAATGATTTCTTATTACAAAAGGAACAAATCATAATAAAATGGAAATAATCGATGTGAATACATGCAATAAGATAATAATAAAACACAACAACATAGTCAAATAAATTATAAAGGGATAATGAAATGATGTACTAGAATGTAAATAAATTTTAGGCTAAAAAATAAAATAAAATACTAGAATACTAAAATAATAGACACTATTTCCCAGGTTCTAAACCCCACATTGGTCTCAAATCCAAACTCTAGGACATCTAAAATCAAGAAATTTACATTAATTTCCTTTGAACTTTTCTGAATATACATTCACATAATTTTCTTAGGTACCAAAATGTTTCCCAAATATGGTGTTACTATAACTCACTATGTTAAAACCATTAGGTCTAAAGAAAACTAGTTCAATAGTATGTGAATGAAATAAAGTAAAAACCAGTTGTATTAATTAATTTAAATATTAATAAAATAGAACAAAACATTCTTTATCTCTATTTCAAAATATATATAAGCACGTATTATTCATATTCCAACCCTAACCATATACCCATGGAAATTCACAATAATCAATCCAAGTAAGATACCTATAAGCATTATTCCATATAGAAAAAATCATTTTAATCATTCCAACAAGGGACAGGGCACAACCCACTGTCTCTAATAGTTATAATATGGAGTCTGGATGAGCCCACTCTACATCAGTATTACATCATATATGAGTGAAAGTTTAATGGATGATCTTGATATATATGCATTACATCATAGAAATCAATCCTTGTCATATTGAATAGTTATCTAAATATCTCATCACACCAGTCAGTGTATTATAATGTGAATTACCATTATTATATTATATTCCATTTTCATATCAATTCAAAATTGATAAAAATTACATAAATAAGAATTAATGAAAAATTTATAGAATCTATATCATGAAATCACCGTAGGTCACATGTCATACTAAACATTATTTTTGTTGTTTTACAATTCAAATATAATCATTTTTATCTCACCCCATGATCATCCATGATCCATTTAAAATCCATTTGAAACTAAATAAATTCAATGTATAATTCCAATCATTTATCTAATTATTTTGGGTGCACACACTAAATGTGTAATCATAATACTTTATAGACATGGAAATTATCAAACTATATGGTTATGATTTAGACCCCTACCTTTAACTGATGATCGAATAATGATTCTAATGGACAACTCCCCTGAGAAACAAGGTTTTGATGACAAAATAGTGGTTACTAGATAAAAAATAATCAATTAAAAACCCAAAAAACATAATTTATTAAAGGATGTCACCACAGCAATTGAATAAGAAGTAAGTGAAGGAAGAAACATAATCAAAAATTAGTACAAGGATGTCTCATACACAACAAAATAATTGTTATATACCAACATAAATTTAGTAACAGACAATATAAATGTTATTATAAATGATAAATTCCAACAGATATCATGTTTTATTGATATTAAATTCAAATAACAACATTTATTTTTGCCAACATATATATCTATTTTTATTAATTTTTTAATACCAACATATGATTTATTAATAATTAATATTTTTATTAATCATATTAATATAGATATTTTTAAAAAAAAAATTAATTTATCTTTATTAATTATTTTTACCAAATGTTTTTTTTCATATATATATATGTTACTATTATTTACTAACTACAAAAAAATGATTTAGAATAATTTTTTTTATCACTATCATTATATACACTACTAAAAAAATTATATTGATGTAAACCAAAATTATTTTGATAAATATTTGGAATATGGAGAACTCTATTTTATACAAAATCACATTACTATTTTTAATATGTTTTATTTGAAATAAATTTTTATTTGGGATTTTAAAAACCATTACCAAAAACTGAAAATAAACATAATGACTATAATATAAAAATCACTCATTTAGATAAAATATAAAAATGAAAAAATGAAAAATAAAAATGAAAACATGTTCTACCTTTCACTTTCTCCCCACATCTCCCCTCTTCCCCAGTAACCTCCTAATCTTCGTTGGTCGCACAGTAGTGATCCCTACCTATGCTCAGACTCCAGATTCACACCGTCGACCTCAACTATATCCACACCATTGAGTATCTACCATTTCTCACCCCATCATCTGATGATGTTTGATTGCATTTTTCCGCATTATACTACACAGAGGAGGTATACCGATGGGCATGAACCAAAACCCATTTCACATTCAAATAGTTGATTTTTGGGCATCAGGTATGCACTTCAACTATTGATGTTTTAAGCATCTAAAATCATGTGTATTTTATTTTTAAATTTATTTCAAGTTTGGTTTTTTGAGTGATTTTGATGAAAAAAGATTTCTTATTCTAGGTCGTCTGTATTTTGGTGATTTTAGAATTCTAGTTACATAATTTTTTTAGAAAATAATTTAATCACAACATTGAATCATTTTTATTTGGATAATATTTATCCACCTTCCAAGACCCCTACTAGAATTATTTTCCCATAGAAAAATCCAAAGATTAATCCTAGAATCATTGCTTATGTTGGTCCTGGCCATCGTGGAAAAGTATGATTATTGATCTTTGTTAGTTTATAGAAGGAGAAAATATTTTTTTTCCTAATTATGTAGTAATTGGAACAGAAATGATATAGACAAAAAAATGTTTTTAAATTTAATTAAAACTTTTCACTCTATCATGATAGATTTCATTTCACACATACCTAAAAATAAATTCTCATGTAAAACTTTTTTTGGGAACATCAAATATGATTTAATTCCTGATAAATGATTTTTAGGATAGTCATACCCACTATCCACCTCTCACAAATTACAATGAAAAGATGTCCAAATAATTAAGCCACATTAAGATAATTTCATAGAAACTTATCATTTTAAGGCTTTTCCAGTAAATTGTGAATCTCAGGTGATTTGATAATAATGAAACAGAATGCTTGAGAAACATAATGTATCGCATATGGTTAATAAAAATAAAAATGAAGGATTTTTAAAAAACACCTTTATTTCATTAAACTATTCTATTTCATTAATGTTTGATATTAAAATTGGTGAGAATATTAACTATTGATTTATGACTTATAGAAAGTATATATAAATCTACTTTATAAAGTTTTTTTCATAACATCAAACTTGATATGAAATTACAGCTTCATGGAATAGTTGGAGAAACTAGTTTCAAGAAATAAATAATATTTATTGGAATATACATGAATAAGTAGATATGTTGTGGGTTAACTAGTGGTTACCAAAGAGCCAGAGGAAAGTTACCTTGAAGCATCAACAAGATGTTTAGGACTCTAAATGATATGATCACCATTAATGATATTCCAAGACAAGAAAACAACCTTAAGAGAAATATCAATAAATTTTAATTAGATGTTTTTTTAATGTTCATATAGATGGAAGGAAAAATTAAAACGTGTTCCCTTAGCTATTGGATTAATTCCATTGAATAGATGTAAACCAAGAATCACTCCACTCCACATGTGTATAATCACCCACAAGATGTATTGAATGTTTCCCACTTCTCTGTACTAGCAATCACATCATAAATCAATGGAGATGTAGATGAGATTGAGGCTACCCATATGAATGATCATGTGAAAAAAAATTGAAAGGCCCTAGAAACCTATGTCCTCAAATTTCCTTCCCTTGAGAACATATGAAACTAGGGCCCTGTGCCATTACTATAAATAGATCATCCAATTATTCAGAAGACACAAAATCCATATGAGTTTCCAATCCAAAACCAATTTTTTTTCACTAGTATAGAGGATCATAAGTTTATCCAAACAATAATAATGTGCTCTATCTTTATGGTGGTATGATTTACCTACAACTCTTTATTATTGATCGAAAAATAAGCGATAAAGGTACACCATCTGGTAAAATATTATGACTATATTCTCAATTTAAATTTTGTATGGATGGATTGGAATAACTCTCCAATGTGTTTTTTAACATGGAGCATCATGATAAATAATGACTTTTTACTTATCTTGATGAAGGAAGAAAAAGAGTAAAATATGGGATAACATATTAGAAGTGTAAATATGTGAAATTTCTATCATTATTTCCAAATTTTCTGATGTTAATATTGAGAGAATTCCACCATTCAAAATTTCATCACTCCTAGATAAAAACTAAATGATAGTCACCATAAAATTTATGAAGCCTTTATAAATATTTGTTTTAATGCTGATATGTTGGTCAATTTTAAGAGAAAATAACTTTTTACACATGAAAAATACTTGTTGCACAAACTGTTCAATATTGAGTAGGGGAAAGGACCCCATGACGTTGAATGGGTGCTTTATTGATATCTAAATTAACGATAATCCATTATAAGTCACATTCTTAGTATGAATTCATTTTAAATGAACTAAAATGTTTTAATTCTATAATCTGTGTTAAAATATACAATTCACATAGAAATTTTACACTTTTAATTAGTGAATATATACTTCTTAACACATGAATAGACCATAAATAATCTAATTTGAAGGAGATTCATTCATTATTTTGTGAATAATGTTTCTCCATTTCATATGTGTCTATAATTAATTTATTGATTTGGTGTTTGGAATGCCACAATGTTGTATCTTTTCTGGATTAATGTATGATTCCAATTTCATATGATGTTATAATTAATTACATTCATTTTTTTACATTAATTATTTAGTATACTATGGAATTTGATTTTTAGAGTCTATAATTATAAGAATTTTGGAAATGAATTCCATGTGTTCAATGATTATATAGTTGAACCATGGGAAAAAATTGATATTTATATTGAATTCATCTTATTCTTTGAACATCACAATGAAATATTTATGTTATTATAAACTATAAGTGTTTTAACTTAATGAATTTTCATTTATTTAAATATATAAAATTTATTATTCTATATATAATTTGAAATTTAGTTTCTTTGTTATAATATAATTTTTAATTTTTTAATTTTTTAACAATCTTATGTTGTTAACTTTTCATTGATTACATGATGTACGTTCTGCATTAATGTTTGAATAAATGTTATAATTATCATAAATTTCAACAGCATAAAATGTTGCAAGTTGTCCTTCTATAACTACATATAAAAAATAGTTAGGGTTGGTGAAACCCTCCTTCAATGTTTAAATATTTTATATCCTCTATTTCTGAAAAAAAAACAAAACTTTGTTTAGAAACACAACCAACAGATCATTTTATTAGAAACAAATGGTATGCATATCTTTTTTATATGTGCAACATACATAAATGTTGTTAATATGTGTTATCTAAATAATGGTTTCATAATATTTAATGATATGTAGATCCTTTGTATATCATTCACTTACATAATATTTTTTTTCTATTTCTCAACATTTAAAATCATATTATAGAAGCTTGTAATATGTTTGACAATCAGAAAATTTCCCCATATTATTATTTATTATTATTTTCATTCTCATTATATGGGGATTCCAATATTCCTTAGTTTATGATACTGAACATATTTTTATCTAATTTTTTTTGACTAAATGTAACTAAATATCAGTGGATTGACAATATGATACATGAATTATTATCATAAATCAACAATTCCAAAAAAAACTATTGGAGTGTAACTACTAAATATTTTATATAGAATATAATCTAAATATTACTTGACAACCATATATAAAATATTAAAAAAGTATAATTCATCATATCTCACTTCATTAATATTTATTTCCTTGTAGGGTGTTTCATCTAATGATGTGAGTTTTTGAACAATTTACTTGAGCACTAGATCATTATAACATGTTTACAAAATTATACATATTATGTTTTTTCCATTATAATTTTCATATTTATTAAACACATATTTAAAGAAAATAGTTTATATATTTATTTCATTACTTGAGAAAATATATTTACATTAACGCTATTAGAAATAGTTTCCTATTAAAAACCTACCCAGACTAATGTCAAACCTTAAAAATCTCAATATATAACAATGTTAAGAATTTAATAAATACATTAAATTTAGTGATTAAGTTTTTTCTATGTATAAATTATTGTTTACATATTCATTTTTTCCACTTTATATATTTAATCTGATTTATGTTTTTAATAACTCTAAATTATGAGCGGGTCTATGAGAATTTTAATTAAATGATTATTTCATGAAAATGAACTTGTTGGGTACTAATTAACAATAACACTGTAGGTGTTGGGGTTAAAAAGGAAATATAATGAGATGTATGGATCATGAGAGTGGGGAGGCCACATTTGGGACCTTGGGATCATTATCGCTAATGTGGGAGGCCTCATCTGGGGTTCCACTTTGACCAATTCATCAAGAACATCTAAATCAAAGGAATGCCATAGAATCATCACTATAGAATTGGGAGTCTCATAAGGATCACTTCCATCTAATGGGTTGTGTGATTAGGGGTTCTGTGGCCAGAGCTGAGTATTAATGAGGGGAGCCTGGCAACTAAAGTTCAGTGTGGTCTTTTTGACAAGTGATTGAAGGTTCTAAAGTAGTTGATAGTTGATTTAAGAAGAAAAATACTGATTGGTAGTGCATCCTGTAAATGAGATTAAAATCTATTTAGATTTTATGAACATGAGTTTTTTAGGAGAGTTTTAGTTTTTATTGAGATATGATATGTGTTCGGTCCTAAATAATCACATATTTGTAGAAGAATAACAAATAATGAACGAGAGGCTAGAATCTAGCATTGTATGAATGAAATTCCCATTCTAGAGGGAAAGTGTTGGTCATGCATCTGATAGACTTCTAATCCCACTATTTGTGAATATATTTTTCTTTCTTTATGTTCATTTTTATTATTTGATAGATTGCACAGTGTAGATTTCAAGTAGCCTATCAATCAGTGTGGGAATTATTTACTGCTCAAGTCCTTAGAAATTTTCGTTTTGTTATTAGATTTATTATATGTATTTTTTTTATTTTAGGATTGGTAATAAAACAATTTACAACCATTTTATACTTATTTTATTGTTTTTTCATCAAATTAACCTTGTTTGAACATTTTGTTTATGTATATCAATTATTTAGATATGTTTCATCTAGATTCTGTAATCTATTTGCTGACAAGAATGTTTTATCTAATCTTCTGAACTATATAGCCGTCTAGGCTCTGAGAACTCTTCAATCATGTTGGTAACTTGTGTTTTTAATAAACATTCTATGAATAAGAAAGTCAAAATACACAAATTATCTTCATATCCTTGTTTATGATAAAACAACATTGAATAGTAAATCATTTTAGCAGGTCATTTGTATGTTTTATCTATGATTTTGTTTTTCACCGTAGCATTTGTATATTTTAATTATTGAACCATATTATGTTATTATATTTTCATTAATTACTTGTGTTTCTAACATTTCCTTATATTTAATTGACAAAAATGAATACGATACTGAAATTTTGGTTCTTTACTTTTACTCCTAATTCATTTAGTACACAATAAAATATTTTTCAATAATCCCTATATTTGAGTGTGATTTGAAAGAACTACTTGATAAGATTTTGAAATCCACAAGAGGAAATGTATTCACTTATTTCAACAAGAACCAAATGGATATCTACATATTAGTCATGTTGATGTATGTTTTTAATGTATTGATATGTTCCTATTAATGTCATATTCTATGTTGTTGATTTATGAATCTTTTGAAAATTTATTAAAAAAGGTTTGTTAGTTTTGGTCATACGAATGCTAGAGATGGATATTGTTACCAGAAATTATAGTAGAAATTTTAGGCAAGTTAAATTTTCCTTGAAGATTTTAATCTTGGTTATGTATGTTGTTTTTTTATTTATAGGTATGTTGATGCCACTGTTCAAGCTGAAAAGAAAGAGTATATTGATCATATTGATGAAATTGTTGAGTGGATGGGTTGGAAAATATTTAAGCTAAAACATATTTTGCATAGAAAACTGATGATGTGATTGGTGCTTTTGGTTAGGAAAGAAGTTATTTGTTTTCTTCTATAGGTAACTTACACAAGTGATTAATTTCATGATCTGTATGATATGGTTGTGGAGTTAAATTGGCTAGTACATTCTTATATTGATCATCAGGTGGGTGGATTTTTTCTTTTTTTGAAAATAATAGCAACCAAAAGACTTTTTCAATAAGTTTTTCTTCGACATATCTTATTGAAAACTGTCAATTTTAATTTTTTTAATAAGTTCAAAAAAATTAGGTGTTCTGATTAGGAAAACACAGTCAAATTCTCAAGAATTATTGACAAGTAATATAAAAAAGTTTGTGTAGAAACACTTATCATAATTGGAACATCCCTCACGAGGTGAGCATGTTATGAATGGTTGGAGAAACCATTAAGGCATCCCAATTGATCATGAATTCAAAACCCTCAGCATTAATCAGCTTCACTATGTTCTCTTTCCTTATCTCACAATCTACTTTGTAACTTCCACTACATGGTGTGGTACCTTTAAAATATTTCAAATTGTGAATGCCCAATCTTCCAGGGATTTCTTCAAGATAGAAAGAGACCCTAATCCCCCATTCATCCAATGCTTCTTGTAGAACATCTCCTCACATTGTGAGAAAACATTTTCTTCTTATTATATCAACATTAACATTTCCCTTGCCTTCTCGTCTACGGTTAAGAGGGTGAGTGGGAGTGTAAAAGAGATTCTTGGTATCATTGTCCCTCTAGCCACCATACCAATGGGTGTATCATTGTATCCATCATTCACTCATAGTACATATTTTTAAATATTTGAATTTTCAATACATAATTATGTTTTATATACATATAATTGTTTTGTTTTCACACAATTTACTAATTTCGGAATCAATTTTTGTTTAAATTATTTATATATTATAGTTGTTTCAAATGGTTAGATAATCCTTTTATTGTGGTCACAATGTGGTATTTTTTTACCATTGTTTTATTAGCAACTACTGGTACTGATATGATTTTGCACAACTTTTTTGGGTCAACAGTTTGTGAGAAACAAAATATTTTTAGTTACAAGATTTGTTTTTGATGGTTAAATTTTAATTTAATATATTTTCTTAACTTGGACCATCAATGGTTTTTTTAGTTGTAGATGGTTCACTAGTTGGGATAATATATGGGTTGTTGGTGATCAGTTGTCCCAAATGTGTGGCATGGATTGGTTGGATTTGGCCTGTTGGTTTGGGGTATCGATGGGTTGGTGGTTCTCTCGGGTCCCTAGTTGGATATGTATAGGCTGCTGTTGGTATTCTAGAATAGATGGGCTATTACTGGCTCATTGGTCCTAGGGCATGGATTGGTTGTTTGTGCCTACTGCTGGCATAGATGGGCTAATACTTCTAAGGGTGATAGATTTTGTTGGGGTGATGGATCCTATTGGGGGATAAATTTTGTATTGATTCATTTTTTTATTAAATATTATTATTATAATAATTATTTTTTCTCTAATTTTGAACATGTGTGAAACTTTTAATCACTTTAATAATTAAAAGAAATGAATTATATATGATAAATTAATAAATTTAAAGTGAAATTTTTGTAGACATTACAATTTATTATTTTTATTTAAATATAATTTATAAATATATATTATATGTTAAAAATATTGTTACCATTAGGAAAATTTGTCATTAGAATTTGTTTCTATACATTTTAACCAACATATATATTATATGGTATTATTATTATAAATTTAATATATTGATCTTACTTGTCATGAAAACATTTAACGACCGAGGTTTTACTGACCGTTAAGTGGTAGGAACATATGTTTTTGTAAAATATTTAACTAACAAAAAATCTACTTTTACTGATAGATATTCCCCTATTGGAAAAAGAGAAATATTTTGTAGTGATAGAAACTTGATGTTGATAATTGAATATGGAACCCCAAAGCATCATTAAGGAAGAAGTTGGGTCAAGAGGATAATAACATCAACCTACAAAATGAGACTTCAGTAGCGCAACATGTTTAAAATAGTAGGTTGAGAATTTTCATAGAGTGTACTGTGATTACATATCGTATAAATGATTTTAATGGAATACATTGAAAAACATGTCCACATAGATTTATTTTATTAAATCCCTCAAACAATTACACAATGAGTAATTTATTTACATAATGTTTAAATATTATCCCATTGATTTATTATCGCATTTTTTTAACAATAAAAAACTATTTTAATGTGTCTTAACTCTCCCAGAAACTATTAAACACATAACCCATTTATTCTGATACTCCATTTATTCAAACAATCATACATCCACATAAATTAGATCATTTTCTCCAAAAAAATAAATCCTCGTGGATAGTATTATATCTTTCCCATGTTTCATTCCAACCAAAGATTTATTTTATTAAAATGGAAATTTTTCTATAAAGAAACCAAAAAAAATGAAATATTAATGAAAAACTCAGATAGAGGTGTACCTGAAAAATAAGGGATTATACCAATCATGTGATAATTTGAAAACTCATTCACATAGAAATATCTCAACTCCGTATATTTTGTTATATATAGAGTGGGTATAAATTGTGATGATTTAAAAAACAAATTGATCATGACCTGTATCACATTATTCATTTGAGGGATATGAGGAAACCCAAACAAAATGTCTGTATTAATCTCATCCCAAATCCATTTCTACACTAGTTGTGGTTGTTGAAAAACTAAATGTCTTTTTTACTCAACCTTTACATGTATGAAATTATCAAAATGAGGAAAATAATTTGAAATTAACCATCCCATTCCTAGGAACTTGAATCTTCGTTATGTTTCACAAATATTTTTTGTCTCTCTAGGGTGCACTATCCAATGGGAATTATGTAAATCCATTAATAAAGCCTTAATAATAGAAAAAATACTAATAATGTATTTTTAAAACATATTATATTCTCATAAGAGTGTTACAACTCACAAAATGTACCCCCATTATAAATAAAGTCTCTAATGTTATAGAATTGTTCACCAGGTAGCTCCTCAAAAAGATTTATTTCAAGAAGAGAAAACGTCAATTGGATAGTTTCCCAAAAATCATTGTAAAATTACTCTCAAACAAAAAAAATTAAATTGTGAATAAATATCCGTCATGTCCTACTCATTATATGATTCTTTCACTTTTTTGTTCTAAATTGTCGTACTCAAAGAACTGGAAAATCACTTTTATCTTCTACATGGTATAGAAAATTATAAAATCAAAAGATTGCAGGTTCTCCACCCAACATCTCTAGAGAAGATTAAAATATTTTGAATATATTATATTACTCGTGTTTTTATTGTGAAAAAACATTGTAAAACATTTTTTGAAAAGGTAATAGTTCAAACTCATAAATTTTTTAGTCATTTCTATGAGTACATGGTCGGAGGTTGGATATTTATTCTCATGTTTCATTTGCATTATGGAACCATATAATACCATGTGATCACCTGGTAAAAATAACATATCCCAAACATGAACCTGATGCATCACAATAAACTAAATATAGTTTCTAAGCCTCTAAAATTATAAGGCCCCAACCTTAAACCTTACTTAATCTTGAGTTATTACAAGATTACACATTGAGGATCTTTTCAGGTTTAGAGTTTTAGAGAATTAGATAATAAAACTTGCATTACATTCCACATATAAACAAAGTGGTTACATAAAGATAGTATTCTTCATTCCAATCAATGGAAACATATTTAAAATAAAACATGGATTCATTCTTGACACTTCCTTGACACTATCATCATATCATGTACCTTTCCCTCGACCTGTGAAAAACATTTCAAAAAAACTTGTGATGAGCATAAAAAGCTCAGTAAGGGATACACAAAGAATGAATATTGTTACTTTTTCAAACATCAAGTAAACCATGTATACTCTATCAAAGTAATACCTTCACCTTCATGAAATAGTAAAAACTCTTAACTGAATAAAGTATCATTACCTACCTTTTTGTAACCAAAGGATTACCATAAAACCCATATAAAGAACACATAACATATATAAAGGTAACTTGGGACATAAACATACTTAAGTGGAATAACCATACGGTCGACTTCCACACATATCACTTAAAGGAATAGCCATACGGCCAATTTCCATACATACTTAATGGAATAGCCATACAGCCGACATCCATACCCAATGCATTGGAGGTTATAACGTAACCACCCGTCCTGGTATTCACGGCACCACCCGTCATATGGTTTATCACGTAACCACCCATCAAATGTCCAAGTACCAATATAAAATCATAAAACATAAAACCAATATAAAGGAATGATAACATTTCCACATTTCAATCACAATATATCATAATAGAATCCTTTATCAAAACCATTTTCAATACCAAAATACATAAAAGAGTATATGGTATTTTTATTTTATTTTAAAAACATTACGGTTGTTGAGGAAGCCAAAGACCAAATAATACTCACGGCGGCGGAAAAGGTCGTTGTCACCGCATACGTTAAAAAACATTCCTTTTTGTCTTTTAGTAAAATTCTTCATAGAAAAATATTTCTTTTGTATAAAAGTAAAATTCAAAGGAGTTTATACACCGTATAAATGAAAGTTGTGTATAAAATGAAATATTCCTCAATGAAAGGAAATTGAGACGAAGTCCCTTACCTCGGGTCCGACTTGACTCGATCATTTTTTAACGTCCTGAATAATAAACTTGAGTTAATTTCTACTTGATTAAGAACCTGTTTAATGTTCATTATTCCTTTTATATCACTTATTTCCATGTTATAAACATTATGTAACCATTTAAGTTAATAATGTTTGTTTTGTAGATATTTGGTTCTTAAGTCGAAAGTGGACTTCTTACAATTACATGTTGTTCGTGTGGTCAAAGGTTCTTTATATCCAGAATGACATTCCTGATTTTGATATCATATATATCATATATATCAAGCATATACAAGTATTTATAATATTACATAATCACTTATAGGTAAGAAATGAAATGCACCGTTCATGGAGATGGTAAGTCGTACGTACGCATGAACGCTACTTTCATTTCTTTGTCATATTAATGGAATTAAAAATAAATGAGAGGTATGTATATTTTAATTCCAGAATTATATTCATCATTTAGATATATAATTCATTATATATATCCATTATATACATGTACTTTTAATAGTACATTACATTTGGGGATAAGAAATGAAATACACCCTTCATGGAGACGGTAAGCCGTACGTACGCATGAACGCTACTTTCATTTCTATCTCATACTTTAATGGAAAGAAATAATAATGATATAGAGGTATATTATAATTCCAGTATAACATCATATATAATAACTTTAAATCCATCCTTTACACGTCCCACATATGGCATTAACGAATGACATCACTTTGAGGGGGCGGTAGTCCACACTTCCTTAAATGAAGATATCGTGCTTACCCATAATGGAAACCATAAAGGTATTCCCAAAATGGAAAATACATAAGCTTAAGGAAAACATAAACATATTATATATCATATATAAATATAGTGTCATCTTAATTGCCACCTTCTCAGGTGTTAAAAGAATGTTGAACAATCATCGTTTCGGGAGGCAGAAATTCACCATCCACGGAAACAGTATGTTCTTTAACCATTAGATGTAGGTGTGTGTAAGTGTAGCTTAAATCCTTATTATAACAACAGACTAGTATATTTAAGATACTTGAGTTGTTACAAATGTAATAAATAAAAAGATTTTAGGGAGTTGGAGAAGCAAAATAAAACAAAAGGACTCAAGTGAAGACATTACCTCAAAATTGGGTAACTCCCTTTGGTTTTAGCTCAAAGGCTTCCTTGGGAAGACTTCTTCCCAAAGTGAGGCTTCAAGGAGTAAGAGAAGGAAGTGGAGAGACATGATGGGCAGGGTTTGGCCGAGCCAAAGGCTTTGGGAGTGTGGGTAAGGAGGTTGAGGTGGGGGCCTTTTATAAGAGGAGAGGAGGGGCACTTTTGGAAAGTAAAAACATATTACTTTATTTGAAAATGTGATTCGGTTTTAAACGGTCACACATTGATATAATTCGTGGATAAGGTGATAAGGGTTCGAAATCCACCCATCCAATAAGTTTTTTACTTGTGTAGTTCATAGATTTTACATTATCTTTCCATTTTATTTAAATCGTCAAATAATGATATCATCGCTGCATCATTAGTATGTCATAAATAATATAATTTATTTAATGTCTAAAAATTATAAAAAAAATACTATGATGTAGGAAATCGTTTTATCTTTCGAATGACTACTTATAATCAAAACTATGACTTGAATAACCCCATTTAAATTTTTTTTTATTAAAACATATCATGTTTGTGCCATTTTTTACATTAACATTAAATAAAAGGTATTTATGTCATTTTCCAACCAATGTGGCTCCATGGGGTCCCCAAGTTGACCCATGGCTTGTCTTGGTCGGACATGAAATATCCAATGAGGGTAGGACATGTGTCTAGGTCATCTCATATTATTAAAACATTATTTTTACCTTAAACTACACTAATTACCACTAATCGCGATTAAAAACTTAATAAGTTACTATTCAACAAAAAAAAATCTCACTGAACCACATTTTACTTCTTAATGACAACCATGTATGTCGGATTTTTGAAATTCAATACACAAAGGTGGCAAAATTTCATTTAAATGGAAAATCAGTTTTAATAATTACCACTTAGTGATTTCACTATTCATCAAAAATTGATGTTTTTCAGAAAAATACCAAAAATTCACCCTAAGCTATATTTGATATTCCGAATTCAAAAATGAAGTCTATTTTACAAAATTCAAAACATATAAGTCAAAATAATTAATTTAGTAATTAATTCCCGCTGTCATGACAAATAGCGTGTTTTTGTGAAACAATAAGTATCAAAAGATTGACACTAGTTTATGTCCGATTTCAAAGTGAAATTAATTCCAACGACCACTATTGGATTTAATGGTAAAAATATTTTCTAATTTCACTTTAAAACCAATTCAAAAGATAATATAATCATATTAAAAATTAGATTAAAAAGTGGATTTGAATTAAAATACAACATTTTACACTATTCAAAAAAAATAAACTTTATCGGAAAGATACCAAAAATTTACACAAAGTAAATTTTGATGTCCCGATTATAAAGAAGAGTTATATTTGGTCCAAAATAATGTATAAGTGTGATCAAAACTATATTTAATGACGGTTCGCCATCAAAAGGTTATAAGTGAACCTTTAGTGAAAATTAGAGTATATATGCCTAAAATTGAATTCTTTTCGTATTTTAAGCCTTTATCCTTTATTGGATAAATGTAAAAACATTTAAAAACATATATAATCATATTTTAGTTATTTATATCCATTCCCTCCAGTACAACGGCTACGTGTAAACTAACTTTTAAAATAATATTATTTTATTACTAGTGTGCAACGTCTGTTTTCAAAGAAACTCATCGTTGCGTATCGAGTACGCTATCGAAAGTGGAAAACCCTTTTAATTAAAATTAAAATTTCATTCGTAAATATTAATAAATATGAAAATTATTTATTCTTTATTTACCTGGGATGTTACATCCTTCCCCCCTTTTGGTAATTGCGTCCTTGTAATTTTATTCACTTATCAAAATAAGTGGGGGTATTTATCCCTTATAGAATTTTCAAATTCCCATGTTGCCTCTTCAATCACATGGTTTTTCCAAAAAACCTTTACCTGATGAATCACCTTATTCCGTAACACCTGCTCCCTATGGTCAAGAATCTGGACTGGTTGTTCTGCATAAGATAGGTTCTCTTCCAACTGAACTACCTCTGGACTCAAAACATGAGATGGATCTGGCATATACTTCCTCAACATTGAAACATGAAAAACATTGTGTACCTGAGATAAACTCGGAGGTAAAGCCACTCGGTAAGCAACTGATCCAACTTTCTCCAGAATCTCAAATGGTCCATTGAACCTTGGACTCAGCTTTCCTTTCTTACCAAATCTCATCACACTTTTCCATGGTGATACTTTGAGAAAAACATGATCAACTACCTCAAAAGATAGATCCTTCCTCCTATTGTCCGCATAACTCTTCTGCCTGCTCTGAGCTGTTCTCATGTGCTTCTAAATCAGCTGAACTTTTTCTGCCAACTCTTCTACCAATTCTGGTCCCATCAACTTCCTTTCACCCACTTCATCCCAGAAATCTGGAGTTCGATACCGCTTCCCATATAACGCCTAAAATGGCGCCATCTATATAATGAAATGAAAACTGTTATTATATGAAAATTCAACCAAAGAAAGATGTTGGTCCAAACTTCCCTGATAATCCATCGAACAAGCTCGTAGCATATCCTCTAAGGTCTGAATTTTTCGTTCTGACTGCCCATCTGATTGAGGATGAAAAGCAGTACTAAAATTTAATTCAGTACCCAACGACTTCTGAAGGCCTTTCCAAAATTTAGAAGTGAACCTGGGATCACAGTCAGATATAATGGAGAGAGGAAATCCATGTAACCTGACTACCTCTTTAAGATACAAACAGGAAAGATGATCCAGGGAAAAAGTATTTCGTATAGCAAGGAAATGAGCAGACTTGGTCAAGCGATCAAAAATAACCCAGATTGCATTATTACCTCGAGATGTCTTCTGTAATCCCACAACAAAGTCCATGGATATGTTTTCCCATTTCCACTCTAGCACTGGTAAAGCCTGAAGCATCCCTTTAGGTAACTGCCGCTCTGCTTTAACCTGCTGACAATTCAAACACTTCATAGTAAAATCTGCAATATCTCTTTTCATTCCATCCCACCAGTAAAACTCCCGCAGATCTCTGTACATCTTAGTACTACCAGGATGAACTGAAAACGGGGAACTATGAGCCTCACATAACAACTCATTCTTCAACTGTGAATCACAAGGCACACATAATCTCTTCCCAAACCTCAAAACACAATCATTATCAATGATGAATTTAGGCAACTTACCTTTCTGAACCAGCTCTACCTTTTTCTGCAACTCGCTGTCTTGCTTTTGTGCTTGCTTGATTCTGTCTGATAGAGAAGATTTCACAGATACCTGAAACAAAATAGAAGGACTTCCCGTGCCAACAACTTATATGCCAAATTTCATCAAATCCTTTACCAAAGGATCACGTTCCAAACACAACATTACTAATGAAGCATTACTTTTTCGACTCAGAGCATCATCCACTTTATTTTCTTTTCCCAGAGGGTAATGTATTGTACAATCATAATCCTTGATTAATTCAAGCCATATCCTATGTATCATGTTTAACTCTTTCTGAGTGAATATATACTTTAAGCTTTTGTGATCAGTATATATTTCACACTTTACTCCATACAAGTGATGCCTCCAAATTTTTAAAGCAAAAATAACAGCAGCTAATTCCAAATCATGTGTAGGGTAATTTACCTCATGAGTTTTCAACTGTCGTGAAGCAAAAGCAATTACCTGAACATTCTGCATTAGGACACAACCAAGTCCTTTCAATGAAGCATCACTGTATATAAAAAATTCACAATTCCTGGAAGATAGTTCCAAAACTGGAGCATTCACCAATCTTCTTTTCAACTCCTGAAAAAAATCATCACATTATTTTGTCCAGATGAACTTAACACCCTTACGATTTAGCTTAGTCATTGGACTAGATAACCAAGCAAAAATTTTCAACAAACCTTCGGTAGTAACCTGCCAAACCAAGAAAACTACGGATCTCGGTTACATTTGTGGGTCTTGGCCATTCTCCAACAACCTTTGTTTTAGTAGGATCAACAGTTATGCCATCTTTTGAAATAATGTGACCCAGGAAAAAAATTTGTTGTAACCAAAACTCACACTTGCTGAATTTTCCATATAGTTTCTTTTCTTGTAAGGTTTGAAAGATAACACTTAAATGACTTTCATGCTCCTCTTTACTTTTATAAAACACCAAAATATCATCAATGAAAACAACTACAAACTTATCCAAGAACTCGTGGAAAATCCTATTCATAAGGTCCATGAATACAGCAGGTGCATTGGTTAACCCAGAAGGCATAACTACAAATTCATAATGGCCGTATCTAGTACGGAACGCAGTCTTCGGAACATCTGCTTCTTTTACTTTCAACTAATGGTATGCCGACCTCAAGTCAATCTTCAAAAAATACTAAGCTCCCTGGAGCTGATCAAACAAATAATCGATATGAGGCAAAGGATACTTGTTTTTAACAGTATTATAATTCAAGGCTCTATAATCAATGCAAAGTCTCATTGATCCATCTTTCTTTTTAACAAACAAGACAGGGGCACCCCATGGTGATGTGCTAGGTCGAATGAAACCTTTATCTAATAACTCCTGCAATTGTTTTTTTAACTCTAAAAGTTCAACTTGAGCCATTCGATAAGGGGGTTTTGAAATTGGCTTAGAATCAGGAACTAAGTCAACTGTAAATTCAACTTCCCGATCATGAATAATACTAGGAAACTCATCAGGAAAAACATCAAGATACTCATTTAACACTGGCACATCGTTAATCTGAATAGTTCCTTTATTTTCAACAATATCTGCAAGGTAACATTCATTTCCATCTTTTACTAGTTTCTCAACTTCTTGATATGTTATCAAAATCAAGAGTTCATTCTTGTACACAAACTGAATGTCTTTCTTAAAAGAAATCATTTTAGCTCTACAGTCAATCTTAGCATGATAAACAGAAATCCAATCCATGCCCAAAATAACATCAAACTCTACTAGAGGCAAAACAATAAGTTTTGCTGGTAGATTCTTTCCACACACAAGGATAGAAAGGTTCTTATAATTCCTTTTTGTCTCAACGTTCCCTCCAGGTGTTTTTACCATAAGTTCAGGGTTCATATCTTGAGATGGAATTTCAAATTTACTAGAATACTTCTCAGAAATGAAAGAGTGTGTAGACCCTGAATCAAACAACACATTGGCATATTCTGAACAAACAAACAGTGTACCTGATACCACTTCATTCGATGGCCCAACATCTGCTGAAGTTGTTGCAAAGGATTTCACCACCCCTTTATACTTGTAGTCTGGCTGCATTCCCCTAGTTGAGTTCTTCGTTGGACACTCGTTTGCATAATGACCCTTTTCATTACACTTAAAACATATTACCGTTTTTCTTTTCATTGCCTGCTTTATCATCTTCCTTACAATTACGAGCAATATGACCAGACTTACCACACCGAAAGCACTTACCAGACTTGGATAAACATTCTCCAGGATGCATTTTACCACACTTCTCACAGGATGGATATTTGGTTTTCTTACCTCCTTGCTTCTTTGATGAATTCTTCCCCTTTGTCTGCCAACTAGACCTCTTATTCTGTTGTTTTTCATAGAACACCTGATCATCGGCAAACTCCATTTCCACCTTCTCCGCACATCGAACAAGTTTTTCATAACTTTTGAACTCACGAGAAGCTAAAGCCCTTCGATACTTTGGCTTTAACCTAGAGTAAAAACGGTTTATCTTACTATCAAGATCTTGTATGAAGTTTGGAGCATACCTTGACAATCGAGTGAACTTTGCTTCATAAGAAGCCACTGAATCATCCTCCTGCCTCAATTCTAGGAACTGTTTTTCCATCCTAAGACGAACCACCTTAGGAAAATATTTCTCAAGAAACATACCTTTGAATTCGTCCCAGTGAAGATCCTCAATCTCATCACTATCCCTGATATTTTTCACCATCGACCACCACTAATCAGCTTCACCTTCAAAACGGTAAACAGCAAAACTAAACTTTTGATGTTCTGAACAACCCATGACATAAAAAATCTTCTGCAGTGTTTTAATCCACCCCTCAGCTTGCACAGGATAAGATGATCCTTTGAATGATGGGGGATGTTTCCTCATGAAATGTTCCACCACTGACATGTTACTCTGTGGTTGATCTGGCTGATCTCGTGCATGGATACCACCACCATTTATAGCCTGATTCAACTGTGCCATCACTGCAACAAACTATTCAGTTCCGATTCTGACCATCTCAGGTTTCTGATTTATAAGGTTGTCTTCTTCCTGATGTCGTCCCAACATAGCTGATTTGTTTCCTCTACAGAAAACCATTCTAAACATAGAAATATCTTAGGCGAAGCAACATGTTAATCTGTAAATGCTATATCATTTCAATCATATCATAAATTAACTTATAATTTAACAATTTTCTAACTCCTAAAGTTGTCTAAACCGACCTCTGATACCAACTATAAGGCCCCAGCCTTAAACCTTACTTAATCTTGAGTTATTACAAGATTACACATTGAGGATCTTTTCGAGTTTAGAGTTTTAGATAATTAGATAATAAAACTTTCATTACATTCCACATATAAATAAAGTTGTTACATAAAGATAGTATTCTTCATTCCCATCAATGGAAACATATTTAAAATAAAACATGGATTCTTTCTTGACACTTCCTTGACACTATCATCATATCATGTACCTTTTCCTTGACCTGTGAAAAACATTTCAAAAAAACTTGGGATGAGCATAAAAAGCTCATTAAGGGATACACAAAGAATGAAAACTATTACTTTTTCAAACATCAAGTAAACCATGTATACTCTATCAAAGTAATACCTTAACCTTCATGATGTAGTAAAAACTCTTCAATGAATAAAGTATCATTACCTACCTTTTTGTAACCAAAGGATTACCATAAAACCCATATAAAGAACACATAACATATATAAAGGTAACTTGGGACATAAACATACTAAAGTGGAATAACCATACGGTTGACTTCCACACATATCACTTAATGGAATAGCCATACGGCCAATTTCCATACATACTTAATGGAATAGCCATACAGCCGACTTCCATACCCAATGCATTGGAGGTTATAACGTAACCACCCGTCCTGGTATTCACGGCACCACCCGTCATATGGTTTATCACGTAACCACCCGTCAAATGTCCATGTACCAATATAAAATCATAAAACATAAAACCAATATAAAGGAATGATAACATTTCCACATTTCAATCACAATATATCATAATAGAATCCTTTATCAAAACCATTTTCAATAAAAAAATACATAAAAGAGTATATGGTATTTTTATTTTATTTTAAAAACATTACAGCTTGTTGAGGAAGCCAAAGACCAAATAATACTCGCGGCGGCGGAAAAAGTCGTTGTCACCGCGTACGTTAAAAAAAACATTCCTTTTTGTCATTTAGTAAAATGTTTCGTAGAAAAATATTCATTTTGTATAAAAGTAAAAGTCAAAGGAGTTTATAAACCGTATAAATGAAAGTTGTGTATAAAATGAAATATGCCTCAATGAATGGAAATTGAGACGAAGTCCCTTACCTCGGGTCCGACTTGACTCGATCGTTTTTTAATGTCCTGAATAATAAACTTGAGTTAATTTCTACTTGATTAAGAACCTTTTTAAAGTTCATTATTCATTTTATATCACTTATTGCCATGTTATAAACATTATTTAACCATTTATGTTAATAATGTTTGTTTTGTCGATATTTGGTTCTTAAGTCGAAAGTGGACTTCTTACAATTACATGTTGTTCGTGTGGTCAAAGGTTATTTATATCCAGAATGACATTCCTGATTTGGATATCATATATATCATATATATACAGCATATATAAGTATTTATAATATTACATAATCACTTATAGGTAAAATTGAAATGCACCGTTCACGGAGACGGTAAGCCGTACGTACGCATGAACGCTACTTTCATTTCTTTGTCATATTAATGGAATAAAACTAAATGAGAGGTATGCATATTTTAATTCCAGAATTATATTCATCATTTAGATATATCATTCATTATATATATCCATTATATACATGTACTTTTAATAGTACATTACATTTGGGGATAAGAAATGAAATACACCGTTCATGGAGACGGTAAGCCGTACGCATGCATGAACGCTACTTTCATTTCTATCTCATACTTTAATGGAAAGAAATAATAATGATATAGAGGTATATTATAATTCCATTATAACATCATATATAATAAATTTAAATCCATCCTTTACACATCCCACATATGGCATTAACGAATGACATCACTTTGAGGGGGCGGTAGTCCGCACTTCCTTAAATGAAGATATCGTGTTTTCCCATAATGGAAACCATAAAGGTATTCCCAAAATGAAAAATACAGAAGCTTAAGGAAAACATAAACATATTATATATCATATATAAATATAGTTTCATCTTAATGTACACCTTTGAAGGTGTTAAAAGAATGTTGAACAATCATCGTTTCGGGAGGCAGAAATTCACCATCCACGGAAACAGTATGTTCTTTAACCATTAGATGTAGGTGTGTGTAAGTGTAGCTTGAATAGTTATTATAACAACATCCTAGTATATTTAAGATACTGGAGTTGTTACAAAATTAATAAATAAAAACAGTTTAGGGAGTTGGAGAAGCAAAATAAAACAAAAGGACTCAAGTGAAGACATTACCTCAAAATTGGGTAACTCCCTTTGGTTTGAGCTCAAAGGATTCCTTGGGAAGACTTATTCCCAAAGTGAGGCTTCAAGGAGTAATAGAAGGAATTGGAGAGAAATGATGGGCAGGTTTTGGCCGATCCAAAGGCTTTGGGAGTGTGGGTAAGGAGGTAGAGGTGGGGGCCATTTATAAGAGGAGAGGAGGGTCACTTTTGGAATGTAAAAACATATTACTTTATTTGAAAATGTGATTCGGTTTTAAAAGGTCACACATTGATATAATTCGTGTATAAGGTGATAAGGGTTCTAAATCCACCCATACAATAAGTTTTGGACATGTGTAGTTCATAAATTTTACATTATCTTTCCATTTTATTTAAATCGTCAAATAATGATGTCATCGCTGCATCATTATTATGTCATAAATAATATAATTTATTTAATGTCTAAAAATTATAAATAAAAATACTATGATGTAGGAAAGCGTTTTATCTTTCTAATGACTATTTATAATCAAAAATCTGACTTGAACAACCCCATTTAAAAATTGTTTTAAAAAAACATATCATGTTTGTGCCATTTTTTACATTAACATTAAATAAAAGGTATTTATGTCATTTTCCAACCAAAGAGGATCCATGGGGTCCCCAAGTTGTCCCATGGCTTGTCTGGGTCGTCCATAACATATCCAATGAGGATAGGCCATGTGTCTAGGTCATCTCATATTATTAAAACATTATTTTTACCTTAAATACAGTAATTACCACTAATCGCGATTAAAAACTTAATAAGTTACTATTCACCAAAAAAAATTTAATCTCATTGAACCACATTTTTCTTCTTAATGAAAACCATGTATGTCGGAATTTTGAAATTCAATACACAATGGTGGAAAAATTTCATTTAAATGGAAAATCAGTTTTAATAAGTACCACTTAGTGATTTCACTATTCATCAAAAATTGATGTTTTTCAGAAAAATACCAAAAATTCACCCTAAGATATATTTGATACTCCGAATTCAAAAATTAAGTCTATTTTTCAAAATTCAAAACATATAAGTCAAATTAATAAATTTAGTAATTAATTCCGGCTGTCATGACAAATAGCTTGTTTTTGTGAAATAATAAGTATCAAAAGATTGACACTAGTTTATGTTCGATTTCAAAGTGAAATTAATTCCAAAGACCACTATTGGATTTAATGGTAAAAATATTTTTTAATTTCACTTTAAAACCAATTCAAAATATAATCTAATCATATTAAAAATTAGATTAAAAAGAGGTTTTGAATTAAAATACAACATTTTACACTATTCAACAAAAATAAACTTTATCGGAAAGATACCAAAAATTTACACAAAGTAAATTTTGATGTCCCGATTCTAAAAAAGAGTTATATTTGGTCCAAAATAATGTATAAGAGTGATCAAAAATAGATTTAATGACGGTTCACCATCAAAAGGTGATAAGTGAACCTTTAGTGAAAATTAGAGTATATATGCTTAAAATTGAATTCTTTTCATATTTTAAGCCTTTATCCTTTATTGGATAAATGTAAAACCATTTAAAAACATATATAATCATATTTTAGTTATTTATATCCATTTCTGCCAGAACAATGACTACATGTAAACTAACTTTTAAAATAATATTATTTTATTACTAGTGTGCAACGTAAGTTTTCAAAGAAACTCATCGCTGCGTATCGAGTACGCTATCGAAAGTAGAAAACCCTTTTAATTAAAATTAATATTTAATTCGTAAATATTAATAAATATGAAAATTATTTATTCTTTATTTACCTGTGATGTTACATCCTTCCCCCCTTTTGGGAATTGCGTCCTCGCAATTTTATTCACTTATCAAAATAAGTGGGGGTATTTATCCCTTATAGAATTTTCAGATTCCCATGTTGCCTCTTCAATCACATGGTTTTTTCACAAAACCTTTACCGGATGAATCACCTTATTCTGTAACACCTGCTCCCTGTGGTCAAGAATCTGGACTGGTTGTTCTGCATAAGATAGGTTCTCTTCCAACTGAACTACCTCTGACTCAAAACATGAGATGGATCTGGCATATACTTCCTCAACATTGAAACATGAAAAACATTGTGTACCTGAGATAAACTCGGAGGTAAATCCACTCGGTAAGAAACTGATCCAACTTTCTCCAGAATTTCATATGGTCCAACGAACCTTGGACTCAGCTTTCCTTTCTTACCAAATCTCATCACACTTTTCCATGGTGATACTTTGAGAAAAACACGATCACCTACCTCAAAAGATAGATCCTTCCTCATATTGTCCGCATAACACTTCTACCTGCTCTGAGCTGTTCTCATGTGCTTCTAAATTAGCTGAACTTTTTCTGCCAACTCTTCTACCAATTCTGGTCCCATCAACTTCCTTTCACCCACTTCATCCCAGAAAGCTGGAGTTCGACACCGCTTCCCATATAACGCCTCAAATGGTCCCGTATCTATACTGGAATGAAAACTGTTATTATATGAAAATTCAACCAAAGAAAGATGTTGGTCCCAACTTCCCTGATAATCCATAGAACAAGCTCGTAGCATATCCTCCAAGGTCTGAATTTTTCGTTCTGACTGCCCATCTGATTGAGGATGAAAAGCTGTACTAAAATTTAATTCAGTACCCAACGACTTGTGAAGGCCTTTCCAAAATTTAGAAGTGAACCTGGGATCACAGTCAGATATAATGGAGAGAGGAACTCCATGTAACCTGACTACCTCTTTAAGATACAAACGGGAAAGTTGATCTAGGGAAAAGGTATTTCGTATAGCAAAGAAATGAGCAGACTTGGTCAAGCGATGAAAAATAACCCAGATTGCATTATTACCTTGAGATGTCTTCGGTAATACCACAACAAAGTCCATGGATATGTTTTCCCATTTCCACACTAGCACTGGTAAAGCCTGAAGCATCTCTATAGGTAACTGCCGCTCTTCTTTAACCTGCTGACAAGTCAAACACTTCACAATAAAATCAGCAATATCTCTTTTCATTCCATCCCACCAGTAAAACTCCCACAGATCTCTGTACATCTTAGTACTGCCAGGATGAACTGAAAACGGGAAATATGAGCCTCACATAACAACTCATTCTTCAACTGTGAATCACAAGGCACACATAATCTCTTCCCTAACCTCAAATCACAATCATTATCAATGTTGAATTCAGGCAACTTACCTTTCTGAACCAGCTCTACCTTTTTCTGCAACTCACTGTCTTGCTTCTGTGCTTACATGATTCTGTCTGATAGAGAAGATTTCAGAGATACCTGAAACAAAACAGAAGGACTTCCCGCGCCAACAACATCTATGCCAAATTTCATCAAATCCTTAAACAAAGGATCACGTTCCAAACGCAACATTACTAATGAAGCATTACTTTTTCGACTCAGAGCATCAGCCACTTTATTTTCTTTTCCCGGATGGTAATGTATTGTACAATCATAATCCTTGATTAATTCAAGCCATCTCCTCTGTCTCATGTTTAACACTTTCTGAGTGAATATATACTTTAAACTTTTGTGATTAGTATATATTTCACACTTTACTCCATACAAGTGATGCCTCCAAATTTTTAAAGCAAAAATAAGAGCAGCTAATTCCAAATCATGTGTAGGGTAATTTACCACATGAGTTTTCAACTGTCGTGAAGCATAAGCAATTACCTGAACATTCTGCATTAGGACACAACCAAGTCCTTTCAATGAAGCATCACTGTATATAACAAATTCCCCATTCCTGAAAGGTAGTTCCAAAACTGGAGCATTCACCAATCTTCTTTTCAACTCTTGAAAACAATCATCACATTATTTGGTCTAGATGAACTTAACACCCTTACGAGTTAGCTTAGTCATTGGACTAGATAACCGTGAAAAATTTTCAACAAACCTTCAGTAGTAACCTTCCAAACCAAGAAAACTATAGATCTCGGTAACATTTGTGGGTCTCGGCCATTCTTAAACAACCATTGTTTTAGTAGGATCAACAGTTATGCCATATTTTGAAATAATGTGACCCAGGAAAAATAAATTTATAACCAAAACTCACACTTGCTGAATTTTTTATATAGTTTCTTTTCTTTTAAGGTTTGCAAGATAACCCTTAAATGACTTTCATGCTCCTCTTTACTTTTATAAAACACCAAAATATCACCAATGAAAACAACCACAAACTTATCCAAGAACTCATGGAAAATTCTATTCATAAGGTCCATGAATACAGCAGGTGCATTGGTTAACCCAAAAGAAATAACTACAAATTCATAATGGCCATATCTAGTACAGAACGCAGTCTTAGAAACATCTGCTTCTTTTACTTTCAACTGATGGTACCCCGACCTCAAGTCAATCTTCAAAAAATACTGAGCTCCCTGGAGCTGATCAAACAAATCATCGATATGAGGAAAAGGATACTTGTTCTTAACAGTAATATTATTCAAGGCTCTATAATCAATGCAAAGTCTCATTGATCCATCTTTCTTTTTAACAAACAAGATAGGGGCACCCCATGGTGATGTGCTAGGTCGAATGAAACCATTATCTAATAACTCCTGCAATTGTTTTTTTAACTCTAAAAGTTCAACGTGAGCCATTCGATAAGGGGGTTTTGAAATTGTCTTAGAATCATGAACTAAGTCAACAGTTAATTCAACTTCCCGATCGTGAATATTACTAGGAAACTCATCAGAAAAAACATCAAGATACTCATTTACCACTGGCACATCGTTAATCTGAACAATTCCTTTATTTTCAACAATATGTGCAAGGTAACATTCATTTCCATCTTTTACTAGTTTCTCAATTTTCTGATATGTTATCAAAATCAAGGGTTCATTCTTGAACACAAACTGAATGTATTTCTGAAAAGAAACCATTTTAGCTCTGCAGTCAATCTTAGCATGATAAACAGAAAGCCAATCCATTCCCAAAATAACATCAAACTCTACTAGAGGCAAAACAGTAAGGTTTTCTAGTAGATTCTTTCCACACACAAGTATATAAAGGTTCTTATAATTCCTTTTTATCTCAATGTTCCCTCCAGGTGTTTTTACCATAAGTTCAGGGTTCATATCTTGAGATGGAATTTCCAATTTACTAGAATACTTCTCATAAATGAAAGAGTGTGTAGACCCTGAATCAAACAACACATTGGCATAATCTGAACAAACAAACAGTGTACCTGATACCACTTCATTCGATGGCCCAACACCTGCTGAAGTTGTTGCAAAGGATTTCACCACCCCTTTCTACTTGTAGTCTGGATTCATTCCCCCAGTTGAGTTCTTCGTTGGACACTCGATTGCATAATGACCCATTTCATTACACTTAAAACATCTTACCTTTGGCTTTTCATTTCCTGCTTTAACATCTTCCTTATAGTTACGAGCAATATGACCAGAGTTACCACACCGAAATCACTTACCAGACTTGGATAAACATTCTCCAGGATGCATTATACCACACTTCTCACAGGATGGATATTTGGTTTTCTTACCTCCTTACTTCTTTGGGGAATTCTTCCCCTTTGCCTGCCAACTAGACCTCTTATTCTGTTGTTTTTCATAAAACACCTGATCATCAGAAAACTCCATTTCCACCTTCTCCGCACATCGAACAAGTTTTTCATAACTTTTGAACTCATGAGAAGCTAAAGCCATTCGATACTTTGGCTTTAACCAAGAGTAAAAACGGTTTATCTTACTATCAAGATCTCGTATGAAGTTTGGAACATACCTTGCCAATCGAGTGAACTTTGCTTCATAAGCAGCCACTGAATCATCCTCCTGCCTCAATTCTAGGAACTGTTTTTCTATCCTAAGATGAACCAACTTAGGAAAATATTTCTCAAGAAACATACCTTTGAATTCGTCCCAGTGAAGATCCTCAATCTCATCACTATCCCTGATATTTTTCACCATCAACCACCACTAATCAGCTTCACCTTCAAAACGGTAAACAGCAAGACTAACCTTTTGATGTTCTGAACACCCCAAGACATAAACAAACATCTCCAGTGCTTTAATCCACCCTTCAGCTTGCACAGGGTCAGATGATCCTCTGAATGATGGGGGATGTTTCCTCATGAAATGTTCCACCACTGACATGTTCCTCTATGGTTGATCTGGCTGATCTCGTGCATGGATACCACCACCATTTATACCCTGAGTCAACTGTGCCATTACTGCAAAAAACTGTTCAGTTCCAATTCCGACTATCTCAGGTTGCTGATTTGGAAGGTTGTCTTCTTCCTGATGTCGTCCCAACTTTGCTGCTTTGTTTACTCACCGGAAAACCATTCTGAACACAGAAATATCTTAGGAAAAGCAACATGGTAATCTTTAAATTCAATATCATTTCAATCATATCATAAATTAACTTATAATTTAACAATTTTCTAACTCCTAAAGTTGTCTAAACCGACCTCTGATACCAACTATAAGGCCCCAACCTTAAACCTTACTTAATCTTGAGTTATTACAAGATTACACATTGAGGATCTTTTCGAGTTTAGAGTTTTAGATAATTAGATAATAAAACTTGCATTACATTCCACATATAAACAAAGTGGTTACATAAAGATAGTATTCTTCATTCCCATCAATGGAAACATATTTAAAATAAAAAATGGATTCTTTCTTGGCACTTCCTTGACACTATCATCATATCATGTACCTTTCCCTTGACCTGTGAAAAACATTTCAAAAAAACATGGGATGAGCATAAAAAGCTCAATAAGGGATACACAAAGAATGAAAACTATTACTTTTTCAAACATCAAGTAAACCATGTATACTCTATCAAAGTAATACCTTCACCTTCATGAAATAGTAAAAACTCTTCACTGAATAATGTATCATTACCTACCTTTTTGTAACCAAAGGATTACCATAAAACCCATATAAAGAACACATAACATATATAGAGGTAACTTGGGACATAAACATACTTAAGTGGAATAACCATACGGTCTACTTCCACACATATCACTTAATGGAATAGCCATACGGCAAATTTCCATACATACTTAATGGAATAGACATATAGCCGACTTCCATACCCAATGCATTGGAGGTTATAACGTAACCACCCGTCCTAGTATTCATGGCACCACCCGTCATATGGTTTATCACGTAACCACCCGTCAAATGTCCAAGTACCAATATAAAATCATAAAACATAAAACCAATATAAAGGAATGATAAAATTTTCACATTTCAATCACAATGTATCATAATAGAATCCTTTATCAAAACCATTTTCAATACCAAAATACATAAAAGAGTATATGGTATTTTTATTTTATTTTAAAAACATTACAGCTTGTTGAGGAAGCCAAAGACCAAATAATACTCGCGGTGGCGGAAAAGGTCGTTGTCACTGCATACGTTAAAAAAACATTCCTTTTTGTCGTTTAGTAAAATGATTCATAGAAAAATATTCCTTTTGTATAAAAGTAAAAGTCAAAGGAGTTTATACACCATATAAATGAAAGTTGTGTATAAAATGAAATATGCCTCAATGAAAGCAGATTGAGACGAAGTCCCTTACCTCGGGTCCGACTTGACTTGATCGTTCTTTAACGTCCTGAATAATAAACTTGAGTTAATTTCAACTTGATTAAGAACCTTTTTAAAGTTCATTATTCCTTTTATATCACTTATTTCCATGTTATAAACATTATGTAACCATTTAAGTTAATAATGTTTGTTTTGTCGATATTTGGTTCTGAAGTCGAAAGTGGACTTCTTACAATTACATGTTGTTCGTGTGGTCAAAGGTTCTTTATATCCATAATGACATTCCTGATTTGGATATCATATAAATCATATATATCCATCATATACTAGTATTTATAATATTACATAATCATTTATAGGTAAGAAATGAAATGCACCGTTCATGGAGACGGTAAGCCGTATGTACGCATGAACGCTACTTTCATTTCTTTGTCATATTAATGGAATTAAAAATAAATGAGATGTATGTATATTTTAATTCCAGAATTATATTCATCATTTAGATATATCATTCATTATATATATCCATTATATACATGTACTTTTAATAGTACATTACATTTGGGGATAAGAAATGAAATGCACCGTTCATGGAGACGGTAAGCCGTACGTACGCATGAACGCTACTTTCATTTATATCTCATACTTTAATGGAAATAAATAATAATGATATAGAGGTATATTATAATTCCAGTATCACATCATATATAATAACTTTAAATCCATCCTTTACACGTCCCACATATGGCATTAACGAATCATATCACTTTGAGGGGGCGGTAGTCCGCACTTCCTTAAATGAAGATATCGTGATTACCCATAATGGAAACCATAAAGGTATGACGAAAATGAAAAATATAGAAGATTAAGGAAAACATAAACATATTATATATCATATATAAATATAGTGTCATCTTAATGGCCACCTTTTAAGGTGTTAAAATAATGTTGAACAATCATCGTTTCGGGAGGCAGAAATTCACCATCCACGGAAAAAGTATGTTCTTTAACCATTAGATGTAGGTGTGTGTAAGTGTAGCTCGAATACTTCTTATAAAAACATCCTAGTATATTGAAGACTCTGGATTTGTTACAAAAGTAATAAATAAAAAGAGTTTAGGGGGTTGGAGAAGAAAAATAAAATAAAAGGACTCAAGTGAAGACATTACCTCAAAATTGGGTAACTCCCTTTGGTATGAGCTCAAAGGCTTCCTTGGGAGAACATCTTCCCAAAGTGAGGCTTCAAGGAGTAAGAGAAGGAAGTGGAGAGACAAGATGTTAAGGGGTTGGCTGAGCCAAAGGCTTTGGGAGTGTGGGTAAGGAGGTAGAGGTGGGGGCCTTTTATAAGAGGAGAGAAGGGGCACTTTTGGAAAGTAAAGAAATATTACTTTATTTGAAAATGTGTTTCGGTTTTAAAAGGTCCCATATTGATATAATTCACGGATAAGGTATTAAGGGTTCGAAATCCACCCATCCAATAAGTTTTGGACATGTTTAGTTCATATATTTTACATTATCATTCCATTTTATTTAAATCGTCAAATAATGATGTCATCACTGCATCATTATTATGTCATAAATAATATAATTTATTTAATGTCTAAAAATTATAAAAAAATACTATGATGTATGAAATCTTTTTAGATTTCCAATTACTATTTATAATCAAAAATATGACGTGAATAACCCCATTTAAAAATTGTTTTATTAAAACATATCATGTTTGTGCCATTTTTTTACATTAACATTAAATAAAAGGTATTTATGTCATTTTCCAACCAAGGTGGCTCCATGGGGTCCCAAAGTTGAACCATGGCTTTTCTTGGTCGGCCATGACATATCCAATGAGGGTAGGACATGTGTATAGGTCATCTCATATTATTAAAACATTATTTTTACCTTAAACTGCACAAATTACCACTAATCGCGATTAAAAACTTAATATGTTACTATTCACCAAAATATTATTTTAATCTCATTGAACCACATTTTACTTCTTTATGACAACCATGTATGTCGGATTTTTGAAATTCAATACACAAAGGTGGCAAAATTTCATTTAAATGGAAAATCAGATTTTATAAGTACCACTTAGTGATTTCACTATTAATCAAAAATTGATGTTTTTCAGAAAAATACCAAAAATTCACTCTAAGCTATATTTGATATTCTGAATTAAAAAATGAAGCCTATTTTACAAAATTCAAAACATATAAGTCAAATTAATTAATTTAATAATTAATTCCCGCTGTCATGACAAATAGCGTGTTTTTATGAAACACTAAGTATCAAAAGATTGACACTAGTTTATGTCCAATTTCAAAGTGAAATTAATTTCAACGACCACAATTGGATTTAATGGTAAAAATGTTTTCTAATTTCACTTTAAAAACAATTCAAATGATAATCTAATAATATTAAAAATTAGATTAAAAAGAGGTTTTGATTTAAAATACAACATTTTATACTATTCAAAAAAAATGAACTTTATCAGAAAGATACCAAAAGTTTACACAAAGTAAATTTCGATGTCCCGATTCTAAAGAAGAGTTATATTTGGTCCAAAATAATGTATAAGAGTGGTCAAAACTATATTTAATGATGGTTCTCCATCAAAAGGTGATAAGTGAACCTTTAGTGAAAATTAGAGTATATATGCCTAAAATTGAATTCTTTTCGTATTTTAAGCCTTTATCCTTTATTAGATAAATGTAAAAACATTTAAAAACATATATAATCATATTTTAGTTATTTCTATCCATTCTCGCCAGTACAAAGGCTACGTGTAAACTAACTTTTAAAATAATATTATTTTTGTACTAGTGTGCAACGTAAGTTTTCAAAGAAACTCATCGTTGCGTATCGAGTACGCTATCGAAAGTAGAAACCCCTTTTAATTAAAATTAATATTTAATTCGTAAATATTAATAAATATGAAAATTCTATATTCTTTATTTACCTGGGATGTTTCAAAAATATTAAACACATGAATATAATTCAGAAGTATTCTCCTCTCAATAAAATAACACTATAATTTATCATCCCAAATTATTATCACTTACATATGAGAGGGAGTGGTCATCAGATAATCCATCTCCTTAAAATCATACAAAAATCATCCATATATCACAATAAACCATAGATGATCCAAATCTTGATATCATTTCATGGTGGTTCCCATCTCATAATTGGATTTAGCATCTCAGGATCCACTAAAATCCAATGTTCGGAATCCACATATCCCATTAACATCAATTCATAAATCTAGAAATAACATATTTATTGCCTTTTATAAAGTCAATGATTTCTCGAATTTTCTATAAATCCTCTCATATTATGCACCTGATCCTGCTCATATATATGCTAAACCATAATTTCATCAACAAAGAAAACCCCAAGCGCATCAAGATACTTGTAAAAAATCATGTTTATCAATTCTATAAATAATGTAGGAGCATTGGTCAAACCAAATAACATAACAAGTACTCATAATTTCCATACTATCTTTGAAAGGTGGTCTTCTAAATGCTAGATTATATCATTCACAATTGGTGGTAACCCAACCGAATATCAATCATTGTAAACCACTTTTCCCCTTTTAATTTTTAAAACATATAATCAATATGTGGTAACATACACATGTTATGTTCTATAAAATGATTTATTTTTTAGTAATCAACACATAGAAAAAGTGTCGCATCAAATTTCATATAAAGGAGAAGAGTTTATTTCCATGGTGGAACACTCAGGATTATAAATACATTCTCTAACATATCATCCAAATAAGTATTCAAAATATTCAGTTCACCTGGTGACATTTTTTTAGAGGTAATATTCCCTTGTTGAGTACCTGACACTAAATAAATAAAAAACCTTACCTGTCATAGTAGTATAAATTAAGATAAATCAAAAATAAACTTGTCAAAAAACTCGATGATAACATAGATATTATCACACTATATCAAAAGAAAACACTAATATTAATTTTCAAAACTATGGATAATAATGTCTACATCAACTCAACCTTTGGTCATATTATTCTTGAAATACCTAAGATCCAATGAATTAATTAAGACCTACATAATATAGAAAAAAAATATGGGGCTTATTAGAAATGATAAATTTCATCCTGAGAATTTATTTATTGTGTTTCATATTTTAAACCACATAATTTCTATTAATATCATTATTTCATAATGAGAAAGTACAAGAATAAAAATAGAGACTCTTTATCTCTTCAATAAAAGGGGATTTGTAATATCTGTCACATAAGATAAATCTAAGACATAATTTTTAGTGTGAGATAAAACAATAATTTGTTGAATATTATATTGATAATAAATTAAATAATTTCTTCACATTGTGCTAAATATTTTAATTTATAGAATATTTGGGATTAGATAATTCATTTGAAAAATTGATTGAAATTCCAGTTTTACCCTTTTAAAATTCATTGTAGTATGTTGAGATGAATAATGTTGTGTAAAATATTTAGACCTAAAATTTTGTAACTGTGTTTCTGACTTAATGGCATACAAGATCTATATAGGACATGGGAGCTGGATCGTGAATTTTAGTGGAGTAAATGGTCCATGAAAACAAAGTTGGGCTGAACTATCTAGATTGGACATAACTTCACCATTAGGGCCATATCATCTTCATCTGGACTTATATTGGGAGGACATTTTGAGGGAATCTTAGGTACATGACTAGTAACAAATCATCCTTCTAGATATCCAGCTAATTCATGTGTTTGGGAGGTAAACGATGTGGTGAAAGTGGGACTAAACAATTTGGACGAATTTCCCTTTAACAATTAAAAATGTTTTCAAACCCTAGCCCTCCCCAAATCTATTTAAAAAGGTTTTCACTCTTTTGGAGGGTGTATAGAGGCGTTTCAAAGGAGTTTATGAAAGGTTGTCTTTTCGGAACCCCTCACAGCTCTTGAAAGAAGTAATTCCTTTTTCATACATCTCTTCCAAAAAAATCTCTCTTATCCCACCTACACATTGTTTTTATTTGTTCTTATGCTTGTAACATAAATTTTTTTCAATAAATCATCTGTCTTTTTCTCTTTTAATCTTATTATTTTTCTTCTTGGGCATGAATATAATAGTGGAGAGGATATTGGGTATTCCCCTTTCAATCCATTGCTTATGAAAAACGTCTCCATGATGACAACTTCACCCATAAAATATTGACTTCTTTTGTAGTTGATATAATACCTACTCAATTCATTCATTTATTTTGAATCCATAAACATATTTTAATTCATAAATTGTGATCAATTAATTGAGTTTTAATTTCTATGTTACTCAATCGAATTGCACTTGACAGCGTGGTGGGGCTTCTGTAAACCGTGTGAGTGAATCCTCAATCATAAAATCTAATCACTTTGGGATAGAATTTTAGGGATCAAGTATCATCCCCAAACTCAATTATTTCATAAATCTAGGGAGGATATTTTTACCAAATTGACCAATGACCACAAGTTGTCTTTTGGATCACAATCAAAGAAGGGTTCTGCGATTGAAGGATCTGAAGTTACCATAGGGCTCATTTTCACAAATATTTATGGTTGTGTTAATTTCTATAGGGTATTAAGGTTAACAATGTTATGGGGTCATAATTGAATAAATTATAATTATATGGGTCAATGATAAATTAATGGGGATGTGTCTTGATTATATCAACTACATCCTCTCATATAACTGTTTCTAAAGAAATTCTCTCTTGATTATTGATTATCAATTTCTTGTTTAATTGACTATTTTAAAAGTCAAAAAACAAACCCTCAATATTTTTTCCATTTGTTTTGAACTTTTTAAATTTTTAATTCAAGCTTATTAACAGTTGTTTAATTTACTTCCACCTTGATTGAATGACCTAGGTCAGCCACTGTGTTGTAATTAGTAAAATTGAAAATAATTATTTTGAGAGCGTGTGAAACAACGCTCATCAAATTGAAATCGTTGTCGAAGAGGAAAGTGTTTTATTCAAGCAGTTTTAGGTCTGTTTTTTATTATTATTTGTTACTTTGTTTCTCTTCTTCTCCTCCCTTTACTTTTCTATTCTTTCTTCCCCAACTCTTCTTATTTGGACCATAAATTGAATCCTCATTTAATGATATTGGTGTCCACTTATTTTTATTTCTCTATTTTTATGATTAATGACCTGATCACATCATAAGGATCTCCTTGACCTCGACCCCAATATTTAGTGCAAACTTAGGGATCGAATCATAAAATCTTAGACTATGGGAAGTGTCGACATTTACCCAACTAGGGAATTCCTCTACTCCATGAATATTGAAATTGGAAACTCTTCTAAATCAAATATAAAACAAGTTAAAATGGATTAAAATGTCAATAATTAATTCAATATGACTATTAAAAATTGGTTTCACCTGATATTAATTATAAACCTATATGAATTTCATATGCAACTCTCAAATTAGACTTTGAACTAAAATCTGTGTTAATTCACCTTCTTCCAAAATTTCATGGCTTATTTTGTGAGGATCCAAACGAAATTTTAAAAGAATTAAATGTAGTATGATCAACAATAAAACTAAGAAATATCTCTGAAGATCAAATAAAACTTAGAGCATTCCCATTCTCACTTGATGGTACTGCAAAGTATTGGATGTGTTATTTACAACTTGAAGATATAACATGTTGGGGTGATTTGAAACGTCTTTTCTTGAAGAGATTTTTTCTAGAATCAAGGACCACATCCATCTGAAATGAGATCTCACAGATCAAGTATGTATAAGGGGAGTCAATGTATGAGTACTAGGAGCGATTCAAGAAGTTGTGTGCAAGATGCCTGCATCACCGAATTAGTGAGAAACTCCTCAAATAGTACTTATATGAAGGACTCACACCTATTGAGAGGATAAATGTGGATGTCGCAGCTGGAGGAACATTGGTTAATAGGACACCAACAACACCACTTGTATTGATCAACAAGACTTCCCCAAACTCCCATCACTTTGGTGATAAGGGTACACAACAAGTCAGGGGAGTACATAAGGTAAGTCCTTCTTCTCCTAAGATTCATTTAATTGATACCATGTTGGAAGAATTGAACACTATGGTGAGGTAGTTCACTTTGGCCTAAAATACATCCCAACCCACTCCTGTGAGACCTTGTGAAATCTTCACTGAGACAAGCCACCCAATTGACAGTTTCCCCCAACTACAAGAGTCAGAGGATTGTGTTGTGGTATTCCCTGGGAGACCATATCTGCAAAAACAACAACCACATCCCCCAAAGAAGTTTGATTCCTTTGCACCAACATACAACCAAGGGTGGAATGATCAATTAGACAGGAGTTACGGCTCTAGAAAACAACAAATCCCCCCTTTTCAGATAAACTTCCAACATCGTCCACCTTACCGACAGGGTTTCAACAACACCAAAGGCGATTTGAAGGTCAAGTATCATCAAGTCAACAACAATGGAACTCTCAACCAATGTTAGACTCTAACACTGATGACCGTTGGAATGAAATTTTTCTTAATCAACAGAATGAGCTAAAGAGGTTTGGAGCTATGGGAGTTGAAGACACAAATTAGCGAGATTGCCACTGCAGTCCAAGAACTAGTAAGTAAGAACTATAGAAATCTTCCTTTACAACCTACTCCAAATCCCATGTGGGATGTTAATGCCATCACATTGATAAGTGGGAAGCAAAAAATAGGTATTTCTACACATATCATTCAATTGGGATTCACCTCAACTCAAGAGAATCCCCATTCAAAACCAGCTAATGAGAAACCCATGGAGAAAGATAAAGTTTAGAAAAAGATCAATGATGTTCCTCTTAAACCCCTTCCTTTTCCAAACTATGTTTTTTAAACCATGAATATGGATGAATAGGTGATGAAAAAATATTTTTTGGATACATTCATGTGTGTGGAGATCAACATTCTTCTACATGAAAGGATCAAGAAAATCCCAAGGTATGCGAAATTCTTAAAATAACATTGTACCAATCAGAGAGGGATCATGGGAAATGAGAGGATCAATATTGGAAGAAATATATCTGCAGTCATTACACCAACTCAAGTAATGCCAAAAAATAACAAAGATCTTGGTACATTCACTATCCCAAGAACCATAGGTGAGTTACACTTTTCTGATGCTTTGTGTTATTTAGAAGCTTCCATAAATGTAATGCCTCTCTCTATATTCTCTTCGTTGTTGGTTGGTGATTTGAAACCAATGAGAGTTGTGGGGAAGTTTGGAAAATAGAGCAACAGAATATCTATTGGGAGTCCCTGAGGATGTACTTGTCCATGTAAGAGACATGATCTTTCCAACAGAACTCTACGTTCAAAAAATGTAGGACAATCAGGTAAGTTCACGTGCTCCCATTATCTTTTGTAGGACCTACCTCAAAACTGCAAAAAAATATCATAAATATCAATGAGGGTACACTCTCCCTGGATTTTGGAGTTGAATTTGTGATATTTAATATTATGGATTCCATGAAGTAACCCTCAGAGAACTATTCTTATTTTGTTATCTCCCATTTTGATGCACCAAATAAAAACCACATGGATTTATATTGTCCTATTGTTAGGGATATTATGAGTATTGGTTCTAGTTTGATGTCTAAGAGTACTTCCACAACTATTAATAATGCACATGACTCCCTTAGATTTGATTTTAAAATGGGCTCACATTCTAATTTTTATCATGTGAACATTGATTATGACGTGGATATTGAGTATGGTGATGGATTTGATGCTCTATTCTATTATTTTGGTGATGTATATTTTGATACTAATGTTCATTGAGCACAGATTTTAGTTCTTTCAATTTTTCCATCCATACATAAACCCCCTACATTGGAGCTCAAGCCATTTCCATCGAATCTCAAATACTCATACTTGTTAAGTGGTGAGAAATTACCTATTATAATTGATATCAATATCCTTTTGGAAAATGAAGAAAAACTTTTGAATCATTTGAGCGAGAACATTTAGAAAATCAAATGGACGTTAGATGATATATCAAGGATTAGCCCCAATATGTTCATGCATAGGATTCTTTTAATGGATGGGGATAAACTGATTAGACAACCACAAAGGAGAATCAATCCAACACTTTTGGAGGTTGTTAAAAATGAGGTTGAAAATTGCTCAAGGAAGGTCTGATCAACCCCATTTCAGAATCTCAGTGGGTGATTCCTATTCAGGTTGTACCTAAGAAAAGTGGTGTTACTATTGTTAAAAATGATAAAGGGAAGTTAGTTCTAATGAGGGTGCAAAACCTCCAGCATGTGTGTATTGATTATATGAATCTAAATCAATACACTCGCAATGACCATTACCCTTTCCCATTTATTGATAAAATGCTCGAGTGGGAAGACACATTATTGTTTCTTGGATGGATTTTTTTGAAATTTTCAGATTCTTATAGATCTGAAGGATCAACAGAAGACTATATTCACCTATCCCTTCAGCACATTTGCCTACCAGAGGATGCCATTTTGACTTTTTAACACCCTGGTACCTTCTAGATAAGTATGGTGAGTATTTGTTCTAATTCTATTGAGACCTTAATGGAGGTATTTAGGGATGATTTTACAGTGTATGTATCATCAATTGATTAATTTCTATGTAGTATAGGAAAGGTGTTGAATCATTGTATTTAGAAGAATGTAGTCTTGAACTTCTAAAAGTGTTATTTCATGGTAGAGTATGAAATTTTCTTAGGGTATATAGTGTCAAAACATGTGATAAATATTGATAGATATAAGTTAGATATTATTTCATCCCTACCATATCCTTCATGTTTGATTTATGTTAGATCTTTCTTATGGAATGAGGGGTTCTATCGGTGCTTCATCAAAGATTTTAGTAATATTTATCTTCCTATGTTACGATTACTTCAAAAGGATTCTGATTTTGTGTTTGATGATTTTTTTCTGACTTCTTTTGAGGACCTAAAGAAGTGTATGACCAATCCACTGATAATACAACCCCCACGGTGGGAGATTCCTTTTGAACTTATGTGTGACACCTCTAACTTCACAGTTGGAGTTTCCCTATCTCAATGGGCGGAAGGATGTTCCCATGTGATTTGCTATGCATCTAGGACCCTAGATTCAGCCCAATCAAACTACACAACCATAGAAATAGAGTTTTTTTTGTCATATTCACTTTAGATAAATTCCATTCATATTTATCGTGCTCTAATGTAGTTGTTTCTTATAACCATCTAATTCTAAGGTACCTCTCGTAGAATCTAGATGTAAATCCCAGGCTAATCTGATGGATGCACCTTCTCTAGGAATTTGAAATTGTGATAAAAAACAATAATGGGTCCGTGAAATTTGTGGCATACCAGTTGAGTAGGCTTACTCACTCACTAGAGGATGAAACCATGGACCAGGTACTACTTTGGGACACCTTCGCCAATGATCATCTTTATTCCATCTTAGGTGTGCATCCTTGTTTTGATGATTTAGTGAACTACCTTGTTGCCTATGAAATCCCTGCAAATTTAAAGAAACCTCAAGTCCAAAAATTAAAAAGTGAGTCTCGGTATTCTTTCTGGGATTATCCACACATTTATCGCATATGTAGTGATCTAGTTATTAGGTGGTGTGGTTCGGACCATGAGTTTGAGTCTGTTTTGCTATATTGTCAAACACTTGCTTTTGGCAGACACATTGGACACCAATGAATATTTAGTAAACTCCTAGACTCTGGATTGTATTGGCATAGTTTATTTTCTAATTCTCATTGTCTTTGTTTGTCGTGCTCATGTTTCCAACACACTGGGAATATTCCTTGGAGACATGAGATTCTCCAATCACCCATACTATTCTGTGAGATATTTGATGTCAGGGATATTTATTATATGGGTCCTTTTACAAATTCATTTGGTTTCATGTTCATTTTGGTTATTATTGATTATGTGGGAAAATGGGTGGAGGCTAAGTCCACTAGGACTAATGATTCTCATGTTGTAGTGAACTTTTTCAAGACACAAATTTTGTTCAGTTTTGGAGTACCAAAGGCTATCATCATTAACCAAGGGACACACTTCAGCAATAATAAATTGGCTTCCCTCCTTAAAAATTATTGGGTGACACACAAAACATCAAAACCATACCACCCACAAACAAATGTCCAAGCTTATGTTTCAAATCTTGAGTTGAAACATATTTTAGAGAAAACTGTGCAGCCAAATAAGAAGGATTGGATCATGCACTTGTATGATTCATCGTGGGTTTATAATATAGAATAAAAGACTCCCATTGGTATGTTCTGATTTTATATTGTCTTTGGGATGGAATTTCATCTCCCCGTGGAAGATGAGCATCGGGCTAATTGGGCTTTAGAGAAATGCAACATGGATTTGGCCCAAGATGGAATTCAAAGGAAGTTGTAAATTCAAGATCTTCGGGAGAATCAATATTCTTCATGTGATAACTCAAGGCTCTACAAGAAAATATCAAAAGTATCTTATGAAAAAATGATCTAGAAATGTGTGTTTCTTGTTGGAGAGAAACTCTTTCTCTATAGTTCGTGACTGAAGCTGATGCCCTGTAAGTTGTGTTCCAGGTGGTTAGGTCCTTATGTTGTGACTAATTGTTTTCCTTATGGTGTAGTGGATATCACATAATAGGACATAATAACGAGATTTATAGTCAATGGGTATCATTTAAAGAAATACATTTAGGGACTTTCTACTGACATAGTGGATTTCATCACACTGCGTGACACAATCATCACTTGAGCATATCAGGTTGTTCATAACCCTTTCACTTATATATTATTTGTCCTATTTAAAATTAATTTTTTCATGTGCACATATCATATCATGGGTTCACATTGAAAAAAATGAATTATTTTAAGTGTGTGGGGGGGGGGATTTTAGTTTAGTAATTTCAATTATTTTCCTGTTTTTCAAAACAAATTATGTGTTTTTCAAATTTTGTATGTTTATTTTTCAATTTTATTTCATTTTTTTGAAACTTTTGATATGTAATAATTCTCACTACTATTTTTAAATCCATATCAATATTTGAAACAATTCATCCCACAAAACTATGTTAAATGAATGCAGAAAATGACTTTGTTTCAAGATATATTCTATAGTAATTTCATAAAAAGTACTCTGCATTTTGAATCCCATACCACATCTCACTATATTTATATTTGAAATCACATTCTTGTGAGGCTTCTGAACCATTATATTCATATTCATTAAATTTATCTCAATTCTTGAGAGAACCAAACCATGATAAATTTAACCAGAATTTGATTTTTTTTTCTATCAAAACATGAGTGCTTGATGTATTAATGTTTAAATAATTGAGTCATTGGTTTGGTATTAAAGCCCCTATTTCAAATAATAATTTTTATAATGGCCTACCAAGAACATTTTATCCTTTTAGACCATAGAATAAATGAACATCCTGTTAGGTTAGCCACATTTCAAGCCAATTTTCAATATCATACCCACTCTTGATCTGAAATTGCATAATCTAGTTTAAATTATGTGTGGGGGAGTTATCTTATGTTGTGATACCACATTCTAAAATACTTAGGGTGAAAACATAAATTATAAAGATATGTGTTTGTTGTTAGAAAGTCATTTTTGAAATTTGTGCCTTTTTGGAGCTTCTGATGAAGAAAAAAATTTGTGCCTGTTTGGAGCATTCATGAACAACTATGTTTGATAGGATTGACATTTTTGTTATTGAAATGATGAATGGTGTAAAAATTCCATTAGTTTTCCTGATGATGGTTATGAATTGATACTAATTGAAGTGAGGAGGAGACCATACATGAGTGACAATAAGAATAATGGAATTTTTCTTCAAAAAGATTCATGCCCTCCTCATTGAGCCTCAGAATATTTTCACAGCAAAATCCTACCAACCGAAAGCCAAAAAACAACCCTAAGAATTCCTAATGATAAACATATATCCTTGACTCACATCGGGTGTCTATATTGGAATTTATCAAGCCTGTGGTGACCCTTGTATGAGTTTGGATGACAAAGACATTTGGGAAAAATTAACATTTGTCTAATAAGAGAAAATTCAAGTGAGGTAAGTGGTTTGTGCATGGGAGGATAAATGAAATGGAAATATATTGAAAAATATAAATGGATAACATGAAATAATGGTTTTTTTGAGGCATGATAACTTTTGTTTCTTGATGTGGAATTGTTGGTTCTCAATGATATGTGTTTTATAATTTGGTTGGATTTGATATTGATGTTTACTCTATATGAGGTTTTTCCAAGGAGTGCAAAAGGGTAAGTATGGGGGAGTTGATAAAACACTAATTTGATTAATATTTTATTGATTATAAATGAACTAATTTCATCACATAGTTCTAAATATGTAAATTTATAGAATATTTGGGATTAGATCAATCATTAGAAAATTCGATTGAAATTCCAATTTTATCCTTTTAAATTTCAATGTAGTATTTCGAGCATAAATATTATTATCTAAAATATTTTGACCTAAAAATTTGTAAATGTCTTCCTGACTTAATTGGATACAAATTCTATTTAGGATATGGTAGTTGGATTGTGCATTTGAGTGGAGTAAATGGTCTATGAAGACAATGTTGGAATGAACTATTTTTGTTGGACATCAATTCACCATTTAGGTTGTATCCTCCTCATTCGGACTTGGATTGAGCCCAACATTTGAGGAAATATCTAAGTTATGTTTAGCAATAAATCATATTTCTATAATTCCATCTAATTCATGCGTTTTGGAGGTCAACTATGTGGTGAAAGTGTGATTAAACAATTTGTCCGAATTTACCTTTAACAATTAAAAATGTATTGTAACCCTAGCCCAACACAACTATATTTAAAGGATTTTTTCACTATTTGGGCGGGCTGGTCATGGACTTGGGAATTCTTAGCCAAAAGGGTGGCTCTTTGGATAACCTCACAACTCTTGGATGAATTAAAGCCTTGTGAAAATATCTCTTCCAAAAATGGCTCACCTCACCCACCACCACATGGTTTTTCATAGTTTTTATGAGTGTAACAAGAATTTTTTTCAATAAATCATCTGGAATTTTCTCTTTTAATCTTCTTATTTTTCTTCTTGGGATATAATATAAGAGTAGAGATGAGATTTGGTGTTCCTATATCAAACCATTTCTTATGAAAAATGTCTTTACGATGACAACTTTGTCCATGGAAGAGTGATGTATTTCATAGTTGATCTAATCCCTACTCCCTTCATTCATTTTTTTAATCCATAATCATACTGGAATCCATATATTTGTGATCAATTAATTGATTTTCAATTTCTATGTTACTCAATTGACTTTTACTTGACTGTGTGGTTCGGCTTGTGTAAACTGTGTGAGTGGAACCTCAATCGCAAAATCGAATCACATTGAGATAGAATTTTAGGGTTCAAGTCTAATCTGTAAACATAAAAAATTCTTAAATAAAGGGAGTATATTCTGACCTAATTTTACAATGACCACAAGATTTATTTTGGACCACAATCAAAGCAGGGTGATACGATTAATGGTACCGATGTTAATATAGGGATCATTTTAAAAAATATTTGTGGTTGTATTAATTTAATGTTGGGATCGATGTTTAACAATGTAAGGGGATCATAATTGAATAAATTATAATTATATGGGATAATGATAAATGAATGGTGAATGGGTTTTATTATATCAACTGTGTATCCTCATATAAGTGTTTCTAATGAAATTGACTATTGATTGTTGCTTATCATTTTCTTGTTTAAATTACAATTTAAAAAGTCTCAAAACAAACCCTGCATATTTCATTTCATTTTTTGTACTATTTAAATACATACGTCAAGACTATTAATAGTTTTTTTAGTCACTTCCTCCTTGAGAGAACGACCTACGTCAGCCACTGTGCTGCAATTAGTAAAATCAAAAATAATTATTTTGAGAGAATGTGTGACAACGCTCATCATAATGTCTACAATATGATTTGATATAAACAATTGAGATGAACCAATAAAAAATAATGTTATGAATAAAGATGAATCCATATAGATGGCATGTCTCATTTTTTAGTGGACCTCAATCAGCTTCCTCTTTAGACTCTTTGAATATTTTTATAACATTTGTTTAAGATTCTTACTCTTAGATCCCCTTAGATGTTGAAGAATCTCATTTCACTATAGTAATTTTAGGTCATGATGAGTTTATGACACTGCATAGAGAATATATGAAATTGAAGAATATATGTAGTATTACGGAGTGACAATTAGAATTGTAGATGGTTGTCAACTTAATACACACACATCTTGAATTCCCAACCATGCCAATTTGAATAATGTAAAAGGTACTATACCTTAAACTACATGAGATATCGATGATCCATGATGTTAATATCCCCCATTATACTCATCATGCATCCTCTTTCTATTAAAAAAACTATAAGAATGACCATCGGGATAAAATGTAACTCTTATCGACCCTAACAAACCATTAATGTCAACTTAAACCATCATTTCCTTATGTAGATAAAATGTATCACATTTTCCATTAATTTGATCAAGAATTTTCAGAAAATAAAATATAATATTTATTATTATCAACCAATCATTAGTCTCATGAGGATTTGTGGATTAGTAAGAAACTAGTGAATTTTGAAGAAGAAGCACATACGAATGATTTTGAGATTCATAATTTTGAGGATACCAAATTAAATCTAGAATAGGATGGGGTAATTTTATTCTTTCTCCGATCATGGACATCAGTCCGAATAATCTCAACAAGATTGTAGTCCTTGGGAGAATTTTCAATCTAAATTCCACCAACATCTTTCTTTAGGTTCCTATTCAGACTTCTTCTCAAAGTCATGATGATACACAACATCAATAGACATCACCAAAGGCATTTGGAAATTACTCAACCCATGAAATACAAAAATAACAATACTAATCCCATAAGATAATATTTTATGATTTGGATTTTAAAATACTCATATCAATGTAATGAAAATAGAATAATCATATCAAGTTAACCTTAAAGATACATTTCCCAAAAACCCATCTTGACATAAGTATCATTACAATGAGATATAGAAATAAAATAACTCATTAATATCTCTTATGTATTGAAAAATCTACATCATAAATTATAGTAAAATTAAATTTTATAATGACGTAAAGGAATAGTGGTAAAATTGAACCACTATTTCAAATTTTTCATGAACCAGCATAGAAAACCAAGTATACTGATGCATAAGCTGACACAAACATATATTGAAGTGTGGTCAAGATCCCCAAAAATTGGAGAGTATCAGAAAAAGTGATTATAAATAAAACAAGGAAACAAGGTACCAAAAAAAGATGAAGATAAAATATTATAATTTATTATTCTAAATAACAAAAAATGGGAAACGTAAAAAAGAAAAAAAGATGTATAACTGAACGCAAATCATTTCATCATCAATGTAATCAAAATAAAAAAGGATAAAATTAAAAATCCCAAAATTAATCATCATCCCAAGATGAAATGGCTCTATTAGGAACATTCAACACTACATGGTCCAGATGATCAATAAAATACACCACCTTCAAGGGTCCCATTTCCATTTATCATAAATTCTACATGTAAATATACAAATATAAGAGGAAAAATGTAGGGTTTTAGTTATATAACCTAGTCAGGTCTCACCGTGTGTTTCATATAAAATACCAAAATAATAATTCAATTTTCCTATCAACAGAAAATAAAATGGAATGGTACATATATTACATAATTACAAAAAAAGGATTTCAATCAAAACATCTCAAATATATCAACACTATTTAAAATAAATGAATAGCCTAGTGGATCATGTTGGTACACTGAGAGGTGGGTGAATCAGTTTCCACAAGTTTTACAAATTTTTATTTTCTTATCTATTAAGCCTTTTTAATTTGATCCTCTATACTTGTAAGAGTGTATATATCTTCTGTATTTAAAAACACACAAATAACACACGCATGACAAGCTATATATGAAGATCATCGTATTTTATTTTTATAGGGTTCACCCCTGATGTGGTTCACTATGTACATTTAGTGTTCAAGATAATATAATACATTTAATTTCAACTAGTAATATTTAATATGATAAAAAATACACACAATCTCCAGAAATTCCTAATAGACAGACTCTCATAATGCTTGATTGCAACTGATATAGTGGACTATATTTCGACATGATCTTTTGACTAGAATCCCACCAGTGTTCTTAATACTGAATCCTTTTAGTTGAGCTGTATCTTGAAAATATCTTGTTATTTATACTATTAACTCAATATTTCTTCAAAAAATACTTCACGTATATAGTTATTAAACATCACCAAACTTTTGTTGCATTTATTTTTTGGCCCTGTTATTCTTCTAGTCCAATAAGTATAATCTTCCGATTAACCATTGAGCTTTATCAAATTAAAATTGATCACCTATAAGTGGTAAAAAATCTCAATTCAACACTTAATGGTATATTCCTTCTTCTACTAAAGACCTATACTCACTTAACACTAAAAAATCAGATTTAGAAATCTTCTGATACACTGATATAATTATTTCCTCATAATCAGTATCAAAAACATTGAACACTAAATATTCGATCTATATTTCATTCAAAATTTTCAATATTTAGGCATGTATGAAATATTTCATGGACCTCTCAAATTATGAAACAATTAATCATGCACAATCCACACATTCATGCAATAATTTTTTTCATGTACCTGCATGTACAAAATTGTGCATGCATATGATTTCTCACAATCATCACATTTAAGTTGAATGCACCACATTGTTCAAACATTTGATACTAAATTCTTGTTTTTATGGATACGTTCATATATTGTATAAATTTTTTCAATGTATGTTTCCTTCTCAATTCAATAAAACTCAATTATACTAAAGCATACATGTTCTCACGTGTATATGAGTCACACGAACCAGGAAAATCCATTGTTTGATAGAATATATCACACAATATTTATTTTTTATTTTCATCACACGCATTCTATGAAGACAATATAAACTACTCATTATAAAAGAACATTCACATATACAATGAACCCTTCATGTACTCATCACTTCATTCTTAACATTTAGTGCATGTAATAACACATAGGCTCATGGATTTTAAATCTGTGCACGCAACTCATGAAAACCCTTGTCTATTTCATGAAAATAATCATGGAAATATACTATACATATTCATGATGATCATTGCATGGGACATAGATATTGTCATCCCACTATCCCAAGTGCATTTGTAGAAACCAGTTTCATCGTGAATTATAGAAGCTCAAATAGTCAACATTAATGTATATCATTATTCATTGAATAACCAATACGAATCCTTTATACATCATTGAATATAATTTATTCAATCACCTCCATGAAGCAAAATGAATATTTTCACTAATTTGTGGTTCCTAAAAATTCATGGGAAAACCAAACAAACACATGTAAGTGAATCATTATTCACATATTATTTCATAGAACCATGTTCTTTATAAAAATCCTATTTTTGTGGATCGTGAATCAAGAGGATGGTGGAATTATTATTCATCTCTCTAATGAATTTCTGTATATATCTACCTTTTTGAACACAAAGCTCATAATCCAATCTATTTCTCTCTCAAAAATTAACTCTCTGATTTTTTATTAAAATAAACACAAAATGAATACATAGAATGGTATTTATAGGAAACTTGAGAGACATCAGGTTGATTAATTGATGATTAAAGGATATAGATCTACCTTCAGTTAACATCACATCATGGAGTTCTCCATTGAAGAAAATGACTCTCAGATACGGTCTAAGGATGAATATGAATTAGAATGATGTTCGGATGGCACAAAAACATCCATTATACTACTTAAATCATCAAATGAAGCATAGAAGATAATATATAATCGACTATCAATGTTCCTAGAGATCCCGATGAATAGGAGTCACTCAGTGGGTTGTTGGAGAATACTACACACAATGGAGATCAAGAGACCAAGATAAAAGATCAATAAAATCATATTGTTTTTTAAAGATGGTGATGCATCTTGATCAATGAAAGGTCCCAGATGTCTCTGTCCATCCCAGCTTGAATCCATAAGCTGGTCAGTTTGCACAAATAGTTTGATTTATAATTATTCAATTAAAATATATCCCAATAAACATCTTAAAAAAATATTTTTCATAGTTACATCATTTCTTCGTGGAAAACAATTTTATTTATTCTTTATTTGGTGTTTAACCATAAAATAAAATTCACCCAATGTTTTAAACACATTTTCAATAAAAATGAAATATCTTTTCTGAAATACAAACCACTTCAAAAATTGTCATAATTATTATTCCTTTACATATATAAACATATTCAAATAAAATAATCCTTTACAATTCTTGAATAATTATCAAAAACATATATATGGAATAACCTAAATTTATAAAATACTATAACCTTAACATTTCATCAACCAATTCTATTAACAACAATTACAAAAAAAATATCACTTTAAAAAATTACCATATTCAATATTCCATTTTTATTTTTTTCAATTCCTATTTAACTTTTTTTGTAAATGTATTCTTCTCCCGTTACTCGAAAATGAAACTATTGAAATAAGTGTGTAATGAAATTATACTCATCTAGTTCTATAAAAACTGAACTTATTATATCCCCTAATATTCTCAATGTGAAATTTATATTGATCTTATTGAGATAATGAATGTATCGCCTTTCTTAAAGCAATTAGTCTTCAATTAATCAAGTCCATGCCTATATGGAATAAATCGTTGTAGAAAACATGATTTTTTAACATAGATAAAAGTGATATCAATAAATTTTTTAAAATATTTAGCCCACACTAAAACCATCATTAATGATTTTTTTTAAAATCAACTCAACTAATCTCTTGTATCCGTCTTGATAAGATAATTAAAAGTATTTACTTTTAGTAATTCGCATCCCCTTTTTCAATCCAATTTACTTTCTTTGTCAAAATATTTGTCTATATTCATTGTAATTTGAATTTTTATTCATTTAGAGAAAGAAGAACATACCTCTTTAATGATAGGAATTAATTTCCATAATTTGAAATCATTAGATAAATTTCATATTAGAAATTAAAATGTTCATTTGATCCCGATTCAGATATTCAAAACTAATACTTTTATACATTTCCCCCATATAGGGATGTGTTTCATTCATTTTCTTTATCATTATTAACATTCTTCTAGAATCATCTTCAAGAACAATTTTATCTATAATTAAAATAAATAACTCCATGATGGGTAAACTCTAGAATACTATATTATATTTTCACAGCACTCATATATTCCTGACTCCCCATCAATATTTGCATCACCATTATTCCCCTACAAAAAAGAAACAAAAATATATATATGTTGGAATAAGGTGGTTATTCAATGAATTATAAGTTATAGAAATAGGGAAGAGATTTATCCCTGAAACTAGAGACTAATTTCATTTCTTCTCTAGATTCAAAAAATATAATAATTTTTTCTCTTTATTTTTCATTCCAATTTTTATCATTTAATGGAAGCTTGGTCTTGTTGATTTCTTCAGCATAAAAATTATATGGAATAAGCTTCTTCACATTAAAAAGTAGCGCACTAAAAAAAATTCATTTTCCAAATTTCTGACCAATTCCAGCTTCTATATCCCTATTATTAAGAACACTATTGATATATTCTAAAACATCTTTGTGTGTTATGATTCTTTCATTACAGTTTTATTTTTAACATAAGAACCCAGTGTTGTTTATCCTTTGTTATTCACTAGTTTAATATTTTTTGGAATCCATGTCAGGAATTTGTCATCAATATGCCCAGAACTATTGAAACCTATACAGAAATATTCAAGAATAAAAGGGTTGTACTTTTTAGATAACAACACACGAAATTTATATTTTTCATCTTGATTTTCATGTACCAAATCATCTATTTCATTTTATTCTAAGATTAATATATTTTTATACAATTGTTTGATTCGGCCAGTATTGGTGTTTATGAAATATTTTCAAAATTCGATGATATGACCTTTAATTCCACAAGAGAAGCATATCTTCATTATTGTGATATTCATATCATCATTCTTCTTGGATGTATAGTGCTTAAATGTTTTCTTAACTTTATCCTTCTTCTCACATCACAAGGAAAATTTATCTGAATTTTTTATTTTCCTCTACATTTGATGCGGTCTCTTCTCTATATCAGATAGTGTATAGTGCATGGATAGTACATACCAACACTCCTTAAAATTTTGACCACATCTGTTGAAATAATCACAAATGAATTTAAGATAAATTATATAATTAATAAATAGATTATTTGTCATTTGTGAATTAATATTTACATTTACATGACTTCACATCATATTAGATCTCCTCCACCTTAACACTAGCCTTCTAAATTTTTTTTCATAGACTTATTATGCCATCTATCAATAACACGATGCCCAAACTTACATTAACTCAAAAAATTGAAAAATATATATTCATTTCTTCTTATGTACAACAACTTGTCTGGTTTTGACATCTCTTTGGTTTTGGATAATATGATTATTCATTTAAAAACTTTTTCGGAAACATGAATTTTGATTCTCATTCATATCCATCATTAATGATATGGTGTATTTATAAGAAGACTTGTTTACCCATTTTTGACAAGAATTTGTTTTGGAAAATTTACATGTATATGAAACAACATTAGTATAAACAAGATCTTAGGACTCAAGGATTTCATATTTAAATGAGCTTATATGACATTTTCCTTGAGATAATCTAATTCTCTTCTTGCCACATAAAAAATTCTTTTCATAAATAAGACACTTTTTAAAATTTCTCTTGGATGCTCCTATAATATCAATATTTTGAAAAGATTCAGCTTTAATACAATCATGAATTCTTAACATGACTTCCAACTCATGATATTTCAGATTTAGAGAATTATTATAATCCTAAAGTGATTTCATTGTATCTTTAAATTCTATATGAGAAGAATTTAATTCAGATTCCTTCATATTTTTAAAATTTAATTCCATTTAAAGACACATTGTGTTGAGGAGATTTTTCTCATCTTCAAAAGCTATCAGATTTTCTTCCTAGGGACTCTCCATTCTCGGAACTTAATCATCATACATTTGACTTACTTTCATTAGAGAATTATTTATCCCATTGATTTTATTTTTCATAACCTATTGTTTTTCTTATATAACATTCATAGAGGTTTTCTTTTATTTCTCAAATGAACAAATCACTTATATTTAACATTTTTCAGTCATATCCTTCTCATAAGAAGTAATTTATAATCTATCTTTAATCAATGTTAATTATTACTTATAGTCAATATAGATTGTTATTTTTTTTCTTCACCCATGATGAATGTCTCATAAGTGTATTTGATTTCAAAATGAGAATCCTTAATATTCACTGTATTTCAATAAGATTAATAAAGTGTAAAAATCGTCTTGGTATAGAACATATCATTAACATCATTCTCACTTATAATTTTTTGAAATTTTTCTTCAAAATATGAATTATTTTCAATAAAAAGTGATACAATTTCTTCATTAGAATCATTAATTTGTTAGATAACATTACATATTTAAAACATTTTATCTAATGATTCCCCCATATACTCATATTAATTTTCAAGCTGTGACTTTTCATTATATAGTCTATTGATAAAGGAAAATATGTATGAAAAAAATTCATTACGAACATTTTTTAGATATTTTTTATCTATGAATAAAAAATAGTAACTCATTCAATAAATTCATCTCCATCACCACCTGAACCAAATTTATAAAAATAAAATATATCATCTAATATAATAGATACATCTAAAAGAAAACCACTATGACTATATTTTGAATTTGTTGAACCCCAATTCATATTAAAATTATTTCTCAGCATTCTAGCTTCTTTTTTCTATTTGTTCTTCATAGTTTTACAGAAACCTATTTTTTGACACTTATTATGATAGGATGTAATCGTTCCATATAAATCAACTCTTTTAATTCTTCAAAATAAATCACACACTTCATACAATTCTATTAAAATTAACTGGAACAATAAGACAGATCCCATCAGAGGTGTAACCTGTACGCTCATACCAACTGAAGTGCCCAGTGGATAATGATGGTACACTAATGGGGGGGGGGGTTAGTAAGTTACCGAAGTTTTAAAAAAAAATTATCTTCATCTTTATTAAAACATTTTTACTTGAACTACTACACTTTTTAGAGATAATATATCTTTCTTATTTACAAACACGCTTATACTGCATGAAATAAATAAATCAAATGAAGCTTAACACATGGTATTTCATTCAAGGATTTCCTATGATGTGGTAACAATGTCCTTGATGTGTTTGGGATAATCCATGGCATTAAATTTACACTAGTACTAATAAATGTGATTAAAATATAGGGAATCTCTCAAAATGGATGAGAGATAAACACCCATAATGTTGGATCATGACTGTTTATTGTGGACTATCTCCCACCAAGATCATCAGACTGACATATCTTTAGTGTTATTATTCTAACTCCTACCGGTTGAGCTATCTCCCAAAAATCATCTATTCTTTATACTAGAATATCTCTATTTTTTCAATGAATACTTCATGTGAAAAGTTCTTCAAATTCCACTAACTTCTGTTGTAATGATCTTTTGACCATGTTTAGCTTCAAGTCCACTCAAAATAATATTATGATTAAAAATTCAGAATTCTCACATTATAACTAATAACCTATAAATGTTCACATGTCTTAGTTCAACATTTATCGTGTTATTATTCTTATAATGATGTACCCACCTCACATAACACTAAAAAGTTGAATGCATAAATCTTATGATACACTGATAGAATCACGACCTCAACTTCAGTCTCAAAAAACTACACACTGAATATGAAACCTATATTTCACATGAAATTTTTAGTATACATGTGTGTATAAAATAACTAATGGAATTCTCACTTTATGTAAAAATTAATCATACACAAGACACACTTTCATGCAATCCTTTATTCATGTACCTACCTATACAGAATCACATCTTCATGTACATTAATCAAATCTTCATATAAAAATTGAACGCACCGCACTGTTCAAACATTTGATTCTCAATCCATGTGTTTTTATAGAGGATTTTATATACTAAATAAATTTTCTCAATGTATGTGTCCTTCTAAATTCAACACAACTAAATTATTCTAATGCATGAATGTTCTCACATGTAATTGAATAACATGAACTAAAAAAATCTGTTGGTAAACAATATATTTAATAGTCTATTTATTTTTTATTTTACTCACATAAATTTTCCTCACACACTATCTATTAGTCAATATGAAATCACATTCCCATATACAATGAGCCCTGAATGTACTAATCACTACCCTCTCAACACTTCATGCAAGTAATAACACAATGGCTCTTGGATTTTAACTGTGTGTATGCAACTCAATAAAACCAATATATATTTGATGAAAATTATCACTCAAATATATTTAAAATATTCATGAGGATCATCACACAAGTTTGGGAGATGATTGTCACGCTATCCCAAGTGCCTTGGTGGAGAAAAATTGTTTCATGAATCATGGAAGATCAAATTCTCGACATTAATGAATATTAGTATTATTTGTTAACCTGTATGCATATATACTTCAACATCAATTACAAGTTATTAAATAAACATTACAAAACACAATGAATATTGTCACTGGTTTTTCGTACCAAAAAATTCAAGGGAAAAATAGAAAAACACTTATATTTGAATCAAACTTCTCATATGGTATCAATGAACGATGTTTTCAAGGGAAATATAGAGTGTGTGTTATTCATATCAAGAGGATAAATGAATTATTCTTCTCCATGAAAATAAAATTCTATGGATTAATGAATTTAATGAACACATTTTTAATGATCGACACTTTTTATCTCTCAAAAATTCGTCCTCAGATGTGAAATTAGTAGAAAAACCAAATGAATAAAAAAAATATTTATAGGAAACATCAGAAATGTCAGGATGATGAGTCAAATATTAGGAGATTCAAATTTAGCTTTGGTATTTGTCAATACTTAGAGATCTCCATTGATGAATAGTACTCTTCAGGTGTGGGAGAAGGATGAAGATGATTTTTCCTGATGTTTGGATGAGACGGCAACATTGAGAGAATGGATTTGAATCTTCAAATGAAGCATAGGAGCTTGGATCTAGATTATTATCGACATTCTATAGATCTAGATGAATAGGGAGCATCTTGGTGTATTTCTAGACAAAACCAACCCTACTGGAGATCAAATGACAAAGATAAAAGATCAAGAAAATCAGACGTTTCAATGAAAAAGGAGGCACCATTAGATCAATCTAATGGCGTAGTTGTCTTAGTCTAGACCAAAAAGAATCCTTAAACCTGTCAGTTAGCAAAATTTTATTTATAAACAATAATTCTCTTAAAATATTTACAAAAAAACATCATTTTAAATAATATTTTCCTCAGTTACAATATTTCCCTAAGGCCAAATATTTCAAATCTTCACTATTTGGACATCAATATAAAATCCAATTCTCCAAATCTTGTAAAAACTTTGTCAATAACCAGTGACACATGTTTTCTGAAATACTGACTAGATCAATCTTCATCACAATTATTTTTTATTTATGTAACAAAACTTCTTAAAATCTAATAATCATTGAAAATTCATGAATAATTCTCATAAAAAAGTAATGATAGAATGTTAATTAATTAAACATTGTTACATTGACATTTAATCAAACAAGTCTATTTAAAAAAATTAGAAGACAAAGATCACTGTAAAAAAATTTGGCTTTTTAATCTCCTCCTTTTTATTTCTGGGCAATACCCATTTCAATTTCAAATTTAATGTATTATTATCCCCCATACTTGACAACAAAACAAATGAAATAAGTATGGGATGAAATTAAAATCATATATTTCTTTAATAACTGAACATTTTTTTAATCTATTTTATCATAGATAAATTTATATTGATTAGCTTGATATAATAAATGTATCTCACTTAGTAATGTAATGAGTCTTCAATTAATTAGTTCCATGTCGACATGGGCTAACCCGGTGTATAAAGAAGATGTGATTAACTTATACAATAATGTTATCAATAAAATTATCAGAATATGATGTCAACACTAAAACCATATTTAAGGATTTTTTCAAAAACCATTCAGCTAATCTCATAAATTAATCATGAAAAACTGATTAAATTCATTTAATTGTACAAATTCACTTCCCCATTATCAATCCATTTAACGGTCGACATCAAATTATCAGTCATTATTCTTCTGAATCGTAATTTTTATTCATATACATATAGAAGAACACACTTTTGTAATGAGAATATTCAATTTTTATAATATGAAATTATCAAATTAATTTCATACCAAAACATTAAATGTTCATTTGATAATAATTGTGATATTTAACTCTCATAGTTTTCCTGATTTCCTCCCCCTAGAGGGATGATCTTTATTCAACATCATCATAGTGATTGAATTTCATAAAGAATGATTTTTAATAATAACTTTATCTATATTTTAAATAAATAACTCAAGGATGGATAGACTCTAAGGTATGGTATAATAATTTAATAGTACTCATATGTTCATAACTCACCATGAATATTTTGATCCCCTTATATTACCTGCATAAATAAAACAAACACATAATATACATGGGAATAAAGTGGTTCTTCAATGATTTTTTATTTAGAAAAATGGGGATGAGATTTATCTCTCAACCAAGAGACTTCATTCACTACTGCTCAAGATTCACAAAATATAATCATGTTTTCTCTTACTTTGAAATTACAATGTTTATGGTTTATGTTAAAAAAGGTCTTCTTGATTTCTTCATAATTCAAATTATATAAAATATGATTCTTTACATTTTCTAGTAGTGAACATTAATTTTTTTGTTCATGTCCTAAATTTCTAAAAATTCCAGCTTCTCTAGCAATATGATTAAGCACTCTTTTGCTATATTCTCAGAATTATTCTTTTGGGGAGATTCTTTCTTCATTGTAGAATTTTTAATATAAGAAACCATTGGTTCTTCTCTTTTATTCTCCACTAGTTTTATGTGTTTATTAATCCATGCCATGAATTTTTCAACAATATGTCCAAAAAAATTTCAACTTTTAAAAAAAATACATCAATTATATGGTTATCATTTTTAGACAATATCTATTGAAATTAATGTTTTTCATCTCGATTTTCATATACCAAATTAGCTATTTCACTTGATTTTGAGATTAATTTCTTTTTCTGATTTATATTTCTTCCACCAGTATTGTTGTTTATGAACTATATAAAAAATTCCATGATACGTACTTTTTTCCACTATAGAATAATCCCTTCATCAGTGTTACATTTGTATCATCAATCTTCTTGGACATAGCTTGCTTTACATTTTTCTTAAAAATATTTCTACAGACATATAAAGGAAGATTTAACTGCATTTTTTCAGTTCATGTACATTTGATGTAATCTCTCATCCATATCATCATATGTATATTTCATGGTTGGGAAAAACCTGAACTCATTAAAATTGTGGACACATCTATCAAAATAATCACAAAATCTTATAAGACAATCAGATATATTATTGATAAAAAAATTCTCCATCATCTGGGTATTATACTGAAGTTTCCATGATTTATTTTCACATCAGATTTGATCCCCCTTAAGATTGACCTTATATAAATTCCATTAATATAAACATAATTCCAATATCTAATATCTTGATGCCAAAATTTCCAAAAACACCAACAATAACCAGAAAAACATGATTTCACAACAACATGGCTAGTTTTGGAATCTGTTACTTTTGGATAATATGATTATTTATTTGATCTCTTTGTGGGGAACATGAATTCATATTATTTTTCATATCCACCATTTTTGATATGGTGGATTTATAATAAATCTTCTTTAACCATGTTTTACATGAATTCCTTTTGGAATCTGTACTTTTATGTGTGAGAACATTAGTATAAATAGAAACTTTTGGATCAAGGGATACCTATTTAAATGTGCATGTATTATATTTATCTTGAGATAATTTCAAACTCTTCTTTACACATAAATGAGTAATTTCAAAAAATAATAATCTTTTTATAATTATGCTTAGATGTTCTTTTGATATCCACATTTTGTGATGATTAAGCTTAAATATTCCCTATATTTTTTTACATGGCCTCCAACTCATTAAATTTATTATTAAATAATTATAATATTCATCAATGGATATTACCAAATCTTCACATTCTATTTTAGAAGTCATTAAATTTTTTTCCTTTAGATTTTTCAAATTTACATCAATTTTGGAACACTTCATTTGGAGGAAATTTTTCCCATATTCAATTGTTTTCAGTTTGTATTCAAAATAACTCTCCATTTTCTAAACATGATCATCATGAATTTTAATTAATTCCCCTATAGAATTATTAATATCATTAATTCACATTTTCTTAAACTCTATATGGGATTCATTACATTTACTGAAGATTTGTGTAATTTCTCAAATGCAGGAATCAATTATGTATAAACATTCTCAGTCACATACTTCTAAAAAAAAATCCTTTTTCATTCATCTTAATTGTATGATATTTTTTTATTATAGTATAATATATACTATTCTTTTCATTAATTAACTATGATTAATGTATTATCCTTGTTTGGTATTTCTAATTGAGAATAATTAATATTCATAGTATTTATATAAGATTATTCATTTGTAAAAGTCATCTCTATTAGGAACTTATCAATAAAATATTTCTAACACACATTTCTTTTCAATTGTTCTTTGATACATGAGAAATTTTCATTTCCAATTGATAGTGTTTATTCTTTGGCATATTTAATTTGTGAGAAAAGTTTACATCTTTGAAAAAATATTCCATGTATTCCTCCATATCCTCATATTTCATTTAACTCTATGAATGATCATTATATAGTCCCTTGAGAAAATTAATTATGTAAGAAAAAAAGTGTAGGAACTTTTTTTAGATGTTTTTTGATTTATGAATAAAAAATATTTAATGATTTAATAAATTCTTCTTAATCACCACTTTAATTGTATTCATAAAAAGAATATTTATCAACTGATTTAACAGAAACTACTGATAGAAAACATCTCCAACTATATTAATATTTTGATAAAACTCCATTATTCTTAAAATTATTTATCATCCTTCATTCATCTTTCTTCTATCAGTTGTACAAGTTTTTTCATAAACATATTTATTAACAATAATAGGGATTAGAAGTGAAAATTCCATCTAACTCATCTATTTTACTCCGTCAAAATCATATCTTCTCTTCATATAAATTTTATACAATCAACTAGAACAATATGATATATCCAATCAGAGTTTACCAATGATCATATAACAATTTAAGTGCCTAGTTGATAGTGAAGGTACATTGAGAGAGGGGGTGAATCAGGTTACACATGTTTTAAAAATTTTTATTCTCTTCTATCTTACCCCTTTTTAATTCATACCTTTGCACTTGTTAGAGTGAATAGATATTCCCTATTTAAAAACACACTTATACAAAATGAACTTCAAAATGTAAATGAAGCTCAACACATCATATTTTTACAAATTTCACCCCTAAGGTGGGTGACTAAATCCTTGATGTGTTAGGGATAATCTAAGACACAAAATTTCCACCAGTAATAAGCAATGTGATTTCAAATATAGAAAATGTCCCTAAATGCCTAATATACAAACTCTCATAATGCATGATCACAACTGATTACTATGGAATGTATCTCCAAAGGATCATTAGGTATTAAAAGGTTGTTAAGAACAAAAACTATAAGGGTTAGAAAAACATAAAACAATTTTACAAACATTGTTATCCCACGTGCATGGTTAGCTGGAGGGAGGAACATAGTTAGGAGAAAATGTGCACCAATCATTTTCCCTTATTGTTTGGGGAACACAACTTCCCATGTGTGGGGAAATATTTGGTAATCCCTGTTCTATCAATGCATTCTACACTTCCATGATGGTTAATTTTTTCAATGGTTGGTAGGGGTGTGGGTTAAGGTTGAATGGTTTTGTGAAAGAAGTATCTGATCTTGCAAGGCCTCAAAAAGATCCAAAAGATAATAAAATTTCACTAAATGATCCCAAAACAAAACCCAAATCAATGGGAATCAAAAATAGTGTCAAGGAAAATTGAAAATATTGTAAAGGGGTATTATAGGATCATGAAATGATTTTATATCTCCCATTAATAATTCCTCAAGAAAAGGTCTAGTGATATGATTCATAAATGTGTACCTGTAAGATGGTTGTAAATCACATTAAATCTCAATACAATAATGAGTCATCATTAAAACTCTATATCTATCACTAGTCAATAATTAATGTAATTTTTCATCATTATAAATTAATTTAATTTATAAATCTTTCATATATCCATGCACATCACTCAAATTTTGATGTTTTTATGTTTACCTAGAGGTATCTTATTATTATATCATTAGCGGGTCATTCCATCATTGATTAACCAAGGGGAGATGAATGTCATAATCAATAGTTAAGAGTGGTCAACCCAACTCTGAAATAGGGTTTTGGGGTTAGAATTTTTTATTAAATATTTTCAATGATAACTTGGAATTAAAATCATGGTTCACTATTAATGAATATATCAATAGACTAAATTTACTATATTGTGGGCCTCACCAATGGGTCGATGGCATAACCGACTATCTAGTGACTTTCCTTCATATGAAAAATGGACTAGAAAAACTACCTCAATTCTACCAACTCCACTATTGGTCTATTGTCTCTTTGCATTCTTTCTTATGAGGTTTATAGAAAATTAAAAAACTATTATATTCCCACTAGCTATCCATTGGTTTCAACCAGCATGAAAATAATAGATTTCCAACCACCACACAACCCATCCTCTATATAAAATAACCCCTTAGAAGCCTGTACCACATTTTACTAAATTTATACCATTAAAAATATCATTCAAGTGAATAAAAACAAGTAAATAGAGAATTTTATAAATTCAATACCACTGATACAAAGTATTCAATTGTAGACATTGAATTCCCCCCCTCTATAAAATTATCATCCCAGAAAAGTACACTCAAATATTCATCTCAAATTTTTCTAAATTTTTTTTACAATAATCTACATACAACTCTCAAGTCTCTTTATATATCCATCCATATCACAATAAAATCATGAGAAGTTGTATTTTCTTACCCCTATGGACATTCACTCTCTAGTTTAAAAACTCCACTTTTCCCTACTGGTAAAATTCATGAGAGCCTAGTTTAATAGCATCATAGTAGATGAGATTCATAGGATTCGGAATATACTAGTAATTTGATGAAAGCAATAGATGGAATATAATTGTTCCTACATGGTATGTTATCTCTTAAATACTAATATAACACATGATTAGCTTCACATACATAATCAAATATCATTTTCTTATCACATGGGTCACACTTTGGAAAAAAATTCACCTATTGAAGACTCAAAATATCCTCTACAGTCATTGGAACATTACTTGTCGATATGAATAGATGTTTCCAGGCACTCCTAAATCATCTTCACTCTCTAAATGATGTTCAACACCATAATAGGAACTTCAAATTCTAGCACCCTAGCCTCATTCGAACAATGTGTTTTATGACATGGCTTACAATAAAGAGCCTCACAGGGTTACACATGTTGTAATGTGTGGTTATTTTTCTAGGAAAATTCTTAAAGGTCTAGGTGATCATTCTATGAACCACTAAAATAGAAAATAGATTCTTAGAAAATATCATAAAAAATATAAACCATCCACTCCGACTATCCATCTTTGTGGGGATGGTACTTTGAGTTCAATATTTTCCAATCCCCTTAGGACTTCTCCTAACCCTTCCAAAACCATGAAACGAAATTTTCATCTCTATATTTTATAATTATCAATAAAACACAATTAAATCATAAATTCTCATGGATATATAGTTCTTACTTCTCATCTACTAAGTGTGTTTCAAGAATTGGAAACATACAAACAAATATTGATAGAAGATCACAAATTTCCTAGGAATCATCATGGATCCTCAGGTAATTATGTGACCCCAACACAATTTCTATAATATAATCCTCATAAATCCACATGGGAAAAATAATTGGATAATTTGACCCAATATAACACTAGTTATTATTATTTATCCTCTAGATTGTAAGGCATCACGAAAAATAATGTAACTATATACCTATTCATACAAAGACACCAAAAGTGCCACCTAATTTAAATGTAAATATTTTTTTCCTATTGGATGTATCATGAATAAATAGTTTTGGAACACTCTAGTGAAATATTTCTTAATTTAATATTGTACTTTTCTTCTCCCATGATTTACTACCAAATTATCATTTTCCAATGACCACCTCGCTATTGGGTCAACACATGCCAACTATTCTCATATAATGTACAACTATAATATGACCTCCAGACTGTTCTTCATAAATTATACCAATGAATATTTAATCACCATTTAATAAAATATCCAAGATTCCCAAAATCAAAATGAACCCATACTCTAGTTTCCCAACAATTGCATCAATATTTGTTTTTCTGCCATGGGTCGTTCAACATTCTCCAAATATACCAATTAATTATGTATAAGAGAATATATAATCTAATAATAATTAATTTATTCATTTTCAATATCTATTTATAAAATAATTTGTTACTATACCCATATAATTATCTTTATATCCATGTGTAACTATGAGAAAATATAGTGTATGGTATTGTGGTTCTTGTAGATAAGGATTCTCTCGAAAAGAGGTAGTGTTGCAAACACTTATAATCATGGTTCATAAATGAAAACACCATGTAATTGATGGGATAGTTCCGCATATGGTTAATAGCTGGTGTGACCCATAGTCTACTAACCTATCTCTCTAAGTTAGTAACTCCTCTATACCAACTCTTAATTCATCATTGTATATAAAAATTTTGATCTCAAGCTTGGGAAAAATCACAACTGGTGTTATATTCAACATCCTCATAAACTCATTATATTATTCCACACACTAGTCTAACCACAATAAATTCACCCTGTAATTTTTAAATTCACTCATGAGTTCTAATAAATGGTATAAATCCAAGATAAAACATCAATAACATCCTACTAAACCCACAAGTCATCCAATCTCGAACAAATATTGGGGATGTGTCCAGGATATCACTGCTTTAATATTCTTTAAGTCCACTATTTTACCAATATATAAAATGAAATTACCCAATAATTTCACATTCTAAATAAATATTTTAACCATAAATAGCTTCACATTAATCTAATGTGGTCGAAGCATACTCAATACAATCTTGAGATATCTTTCATGGTACTCTAATGTTAGAGACTAAATGGTGACATAATCAACGAAAATCATAATGAACAAGTTAATATATCAGTGAAATATCTATGTCATGTGACCTAGGAACACTATTTGAACATTCATTATTCCAAATTTCATCAATAAATACAAATATTTTCAATTCCAACACATAAAAACCATATAAATGATGTACTCTTCTCTAGCATGAAAATAGTGATAGCAATAACAAATATAAGTCATGGAGAACAACTATGCTCACCACAACTGATCATAATGATCATAGAACAAAAAAATGGATTACTATTGTTAATGGGAATATGAAATAACTTCTAGTAGTCTATGTATAGTCTAATATTAAAATTCACCTTGTCTTAAAAATGAATAAGTACACCCTATAATGGTGTACCCAGTCTAATAAAGCCCATAGATTTAATTTCTTGATCAATATATTGATATAATTTAATATGATTGTTTCTATACAATAAGGTGTATCCATATGGGTTATCAACATAGAAAAAGTTCTATATTGAACTAATATCCTCTATCATGGGGAATACATATGGCAGTATCTTGTAAGATGTTCAAATAGAGATATATATCTAGATAAAGGATAACGAGGACATCAATGTTATTTATAATAGAGATACCTCTTTATCTTATCCTAAATTTATCCCTAGTTAGATCATTTAAAGATCCCTTATATATGTACTGAAGTATGATTCACTATTCTTCCTCAACTTATCTCCCTTAAGTGATACAAATGGTACACATGTCGGATAGTAGTCAACGTGGGACAAAATATTCTTAGATAATCCATACCATGATTCACATCCATTATTATTATCTTAGAAGTCATTATGTAATATATATGTCAATAAATTTCATTTACTAAGTATTAATGATGATAGTCTAATTTGTGCATAAATTATATATCAAGGCAATGAAAATTGTTAGATAACATGATCAAAATGTCAATTCCAAAAAATATTTTGTGTATAAATAAAGGAATGGGGAGAAATAATATCAATCAATATAGAATGTAAAATAGATTTGATAAATAATGTAAAATAAACAGTACTCATTCCCACACTACCATCCAATAAATTCTATTCCACATCATATTCTGAAAAATCCTTACAACAATGACATTATCCCTATTGGATGACATGAATCCGATTATTTATTAATTTTATCTCACTACTGATGTACCCATTCATTTCCCATGGTTAAATGAATTAATTTTTCTTGTACCCATAACAGCCTATTCGTAAAATCACCAGTGATGAATTGATAAATAATTACCATTTATCGTGATTTTTCAAATTTCACTAATATGTTTTACAGAACATATGAGAATTCATAAACTACCATTAGTGGTTGAACTATTGAAATCCCTAGAAGAGGAGAAAAAGAATACATAAAATTCTCATCTCGGACAACACTAACCATATTCATGTCCTGAAAAGACCTCTTCATACTGTAATATGTGACATCCATCATAGAAGTAGAAGGTCCACTCACCTGATTATTGAATGGTGGAAAAGATATATTTTTTAATTCTCTTCTAGGACCTTCTCAATAGTAATGTCTATTAAAAATATATCGGTTGTTTTTTTGTATAAAAACTCCTAACATGTCATATGATATCAAGATGAAGGTTGATCATGAAATTCCTGGTGTTATTTTCCTTATTTCCTACCTTAAGCGGATAAAAAAAATATTTCTCTAAAATGAGAAGTCTATGTAAAAAATATTATTTATCATTTCTGATACTCTATGATTTATTGATCACTTTATATCATCAATCAGGAATTATTTAATGAATAGGTTATTAATGGACTCCAATATGAGAGAATCTTATTTTTTCACCCTATCCCAGGAGAATCCACAATCACCTGGAGGAACCATTTGTAGGAACATCCATAGATTGAGCCTTCAGTCTATTGGTCTCCTGATAATATTTAATATACCCTAAATTAAATATTACCAATCCTTGGTATCTTATGGTTCCCAATTCTTTGAACGTCTAGCAGGTTTTTGAGATTTACGTCATGAGTTTTTTTCTCCTTGGTCCTATATACCCCAACTACATGTTTATATATAATATATAACAGTCTATTATGATTTGATCTAATGATCATACCCCTTAAAAATTTTTGGGGGACTATTCAGGTGGATCCTTCGGTACGTTCATTGGTGTATATGGAAAGTATTCTTAAGTACGATGAATCAATCATATCTATAGCAGGTAGGTACTATAGAAGTATTGTTCACATAATGGGCCTTGGGCCAAAAAATTGGGCTTATGGTCCATGTAATGGGTTAAATGCCCCAAGGGCCTTTGGGCTATATAATAGGTCTCCCTCTACCTAGTTAAATAGGTATTTTCTTTTATTTAATAATAAAGGAGGATTCAGACCCATCCTTTAATAAAAATTAATTATATCCAGTGTTTTGGATCACACAAAGATTCTCCTATGATGCTAAATATATTGTAGTGTATATCAATCTTAGCACTACTAATGGTTTTAAATGCCTAAACATTAATAAGAAACAAATATTTATATAATAAATATACTAAAGTTCAAATAAAAAATAAAAAATAAAACATAAAAATATAATTATGATATATAAGTCTATCAAATAATATAAGAATATTCAAAATTTATATCCTAAATTAGGAGATTTAATTGGTTAACTCCTATGAATTACATAATAGGTATATAAATAGAATATGATACTACATGGGTTGTAATAATGAATGAATGATCCCAATTACAATAAATATATAAAAATAACCCCATCATTGGTAAATCATAGGCCCATTATACATTAGACAGAAAAGAACATAGAAAATAACATAAATAAGTTTTAAAAATACTATATCCTTTCAAAAAAATTCAAGAATAACCGATAATAAATTATAAAACTTTTCTATTATGTTGTTCTATAACACCCTTACATAAACCATTAAGTTTTTGATACAAATATTAAAGGTTTCATTTGTTCCTACCCATACACATGAGGTTGTCTACTAGAAATAGAGATTTAAATTTCATATGTGGGGATACTATACCATTTTGTATCATAGGCACACAACAAAAATATATATATTAATAATATAACTATCTGTGAATCAATTGATAGAAAATAAAATCATAACATAATATTGGATAGAATTCAAGCCATACATGTAAACAAACAGGGCTCCTTATGTGGAAATCCAAATCAGAGTCATATGTTTAAGAGGATAAATAAAATAAAAATTTGTAGAAATCCTCTAGAGTCTCTACATATCCTACCACAGGTTCCATGCTCTGGAGGTCATCCTTCTACCATAAACCCATGCCCTGGCATGGATACATGGTCATTACTTCTTCATGCACATCATGATTCTCGTATAAGGTGTGAGTAATAAATCTCTTTTGGGAACCACCATTATGTCCTCAAAAAGTGTACATGATTATAAAAAGTGAATTAAATTATAAAAATAATTTTTAAAAATAATCATAAAAACCATATTCCAATAATTGGTTGGCTAACTCAATCACCACGAGCCGTAACCATACCTTCTTCGCATCCGTGCAGGATGGATAATATTTGGATATTATATGTGATCAAGAAATACACACATATCTAGAAATCATGTATCATGAATGTCTCATGGAATTAATTCTAATCTGGCCTCCAACCCATCCAATACATGAACCATCAAGTTTCATGCCTCTATGATTTTATACCCCGTATATGCCTCATGTCTTGCCACAGGGTCATCATGACCCAAATTTCAAATCATTAGGTTAGACCCTTATGCCATCATTCCACTACCCTATACTCAAATATGTCATCCCCATTCATGAATGTAATTTATGATCCCCCTCCATAGGATTACCATATTCATCTGATTATTAATAACAACACCTCTATAGACAAGGAAACATGAATAACATGGTATGGTCTAATGGGGAACACAGAGAAGCTCATCACGAGACTATAGTGTAAAAATTAACAACATGCGGTCAACATAATTTATGGTTCTCAGATACACTATTAACACACATGGAATGAAATTTCATATATGGTATCTCGTAGGATGTAAGGATACACTCAATATATCACCATAAATAATATTTTACAGTCTATGCCTTCAAAATATGTTACCATGGAAACAAATGTATACCAATTCCTCAAAAGGAAGGAAATATCCCACCATATAGACATTGAAAAACTATTCCAAATTTCACTATCAAATATCAAATAATGTTACATGCCCATGCAGAACTAGTTTTACCTAAAGGATACATAAAAATTTTCACTAATGGAGGACGTTCTATGATTTTTTGAAGGAGGTTTTACCAAGGAACCATACAAATTTTGAATTCACGAATGTATCCTGAATTACTCACTAATAATAAAGAACAACACATATAGATAAGAAACATTTATCAACTATTACACCATAATCAAAAAGTAGATCCATTGATAAATTTAAGAAAAATATAGTCTTAAGGTGGCCAATCCAAGTGAAAAAAATCGAACGTACCTCATTTGAAATTTTCGTAGCTTCGGTTAAGGGGATTTCATTGAAACATATGTTCCATTAACAATTTAAGAACTTATTTTCAATGTAATATTTTTATATTAGAAAAAAATCACTCAATAACAGGTATATTAATATGATTCATTAACACATTATCCTATGACATCATTAAACAGTTGTAGATCTTGTTATGATAAACAAATACTGTAAAAATATTTATATTTAACCAATATAATATTAAATAATGAATTTTTTAGTAGATCTTTATTGTATTCATATATCTTTCATTTATCCATCCACATTATCAATTAATATGGATAATATGGTGTTAATATAGAGATAACATTCAATTGTAACATCACTGTATTGTTCTTTTTATGTATAACAGAGGGGACATGAATGAGACAAAAATGAGTCAAAATGGGAGGTCTCAAATATAAAATATGGTGTTCAGGGATTGAATTTGTTAAATAATAATGCCAAATAAATGTTTTAAATAAATTTTCTTTATTCATTTTAATGAATTTTTGGTGTAACAACACAATTATGTTGATTCCACCATCAGTTGGTCAGTGGAGTTTACCAAATATTATAGACCTATTGTATCTACACTAGCACACTGGTCTATTCCACTAGCTAGTCGGTAGTAGCATTCAATCCACCACATTACCCATACACTAAAAAATATCATCCCTTTAATTCATATATCCATTATAAATTAAAAACCCTATTAATGACCCATAGTGGAAAAGGAAAAAAATGGAAAATTTTATATTCTAAAAACATATTTTACAAAACATTCTAGAAATGATGAAACATGTTTTATCCATTATTATTATAAAATAATTTCATAACATATCAAGATTTGTTTTGAGCACATCTCCAAAATTTCATCTTCTAATTTTTTTATATAAAAAAAATATGATACCTAAGTCATTTGAAGAAATAAAATAAATAAAATAAAACAAATATTTAGATGTATTGGTCGATTTCTAGTTTATTTTTGAAGAATAATATGAATTTTTAAATTCATGATGATTTTTTATATTCATATCCACCAGTATATGACAAAACCTCACTACATTATCATTGTGAGATATATCACATTTTTTATCCATTACAGATTATTATTTTATGGATTCATCACTATATCATATTTTAGAAACATATCCATATTCTTTTAACAAAAACATCCTACACATATACATAACATAAAATTATCCCCTTTTATTCTCATGTAACATGATTATTGATAATTGCAAATCTAAAATTGTTTATATTTGGATTACAACAAATTGTTAATGATTTTGTAATAATTATATCTTATAATGACACATCCCCATTAATTTATGGTCACACAATTTAAATTTTAGAACAGTTTTGGGACATTTAATAGATTCTATCTCAATTCATAAATGGAAAAATGATCTCTATATTTATATTTATATGTAATATATTCTTTCTTTTATCTCCATCCAATAAAAAGTGGTTCATTTCATAAAAACTAGAAATATAATCTATCTTAATGAAGGTATATTTCAATTAGTATAATCCCCAAACATGATATTTTGAAAAACAAAATCATCAAAAATTAAATGAACTAGCCGATTTCAAGTAATCTTTTCCCGATTACATTGTTAGGATCATGCATGAATGAGATTAAGCCCAAAATTACAACTGTAAAATACTTTGTTTAGATCTAAAGTCATGCATGACATCTGCTCTTACATGGTGGTAAATTCTAAAAGAATATAAATTATAATTCCCTTATATCATCCACACATACTTCATTAATATATGAGATCACCGATCTCTAACTTTTGGGTGCTAGAGCGGAGATCCGTTGATTACTTCAATGCTCCGTTGATCGACACATCACCATGCTTGTGATTCCTAGGAGAGAGATATATATATAACCTCCTTGAATCTATATCCTATCTCTCTATAATGAAATAGGTATAAGTATATAGAGATGTAGGCCATTATTAGTCATTGAAAAATCTATATTCAACATTATTTACAGTGTGAAATAGAATCACTTGGAAATGTCAACCTGACCGCCGAACAATTAACCCAATATATAAATAATATATTTACTACTAAACGGAATCATTAACTAATTGAAACATGAATATATTAAACTATTATTCATTCAATTAATATTTTCGTGTATTTACATAGAAACTTAGAAACATATTTCGTAAATAAATTCACTGCCCATTATTATTCAGTTGAATAATAAGAATGTATTTATTAAATTGGTGATCGTATATCCTCGGAAAAATCCTAAACCCTGATTGTAGGGCCCACCATGGCTAATATTATAATTCAAATAAATATTAAGGATTCTTGAATATGCTATTGTTTGTGACCCTCTAGGCAATTATCCTAATAGATGTGTATACTATTCATAAAACAAGAGTGTGATCTAGAAACCCATCATGGCCCCTAAAGATACATGTATTTTCATAGTAGTGACAACCTACATACAAACATACATTGTGTAATATAATCTCACTTTCATTAATATATCATAAAGAAGGACGCACACCTGTGTCATCATCCTTTTCTTGTTTTATTGTTTTTTAATCCAACTAGATGGATTTACCATCAAATTCCATGTCCATTTCCTTATGAATATACTGTAATCCTTATCAATATGGCCTGGGATATATTCCATCCAAAACCAAAATCGAAATTCTTTCTTGACCATTCAACCAAAGGCATGACCCAAATGACACACCCAACACAAACTACCTCTCCATGATTTCAATATCATTGATTTTTTATGCACCAATGGAATAAATCAAATGTGATAAATTGTTAATGGCTTCAATTCAGGAGACCATTACACTTGATCATAGATTTGAACATCCAATGACACCCAAAATTTGTGTTGTTTCTATTACCAGGTCTATCCTCATTATTTCACTACGAGAGATCACTAAGTTCGAACTACATGAGAAGAAGTATAGAAGTTTATGTGCCCACAATACCTTATATTCAAACAGTTATTGTGTCTAATCAGTATGATATATCTAGACCTTAGGAAATTTTTTCATGATTAATTTAATAAAATCTCAAGGTTTTTATTATATTCTAGGATCTACTATAACCTTTCTATGTGAAAATTAATCTATAAAAAATACCATTGATTAGTTGAAAAAGAAATATCTAGACTATAATGGTATGTTATCATCATATATCTAATTGTATACACGATATGGTAATCAAAATCACTGAATAGTTGGGCATAGGGAACCCACGATTTCAACACTCCCACTTTTACTAGAGCCAAAATTATATCAAAAAATTCTAGATTCTCACGTGATAATTATTTTGTTTCTTCTGAGTCATGACTTTATCTTATGGGTCTTCTATGATTCCTCCATGTGGTTATTCTTTAATTTTGACCATATCTCATTAAGAAAATCTTCTCAAGATATGGTATAACCAGGTGTAACCATTTTGACCAATAACATAATTTGAAATCTTGTCTTGTAATAATATCATAATATATATTATGATAATGACTTACATAGTAGTTGTGATTCCAGGAACTAGAAAAAAAGATTCATTTAACAACTTCTTAGTTGCCTCAGAAGCTACTACATCCTCGATAAATGTAGGTATCACTACCACTTGCATATATTATCCTGTATAGATCATTATAATTTCATAAATATGATATCTGATCACATGGATCTTAGGAATACTATTTTGTGCCCCATCAAAACTAGTATTCTTTATTCTCCACTAACTAGGTACATATCTTTAGTACTTACTGAAGTATAATTAGATAGTTCTGACTTATTCACTTGAAGTGCTCCGGGATATATCTGATATTTCTCCACTATAATTTATATCCTAAAAATATCAATTTTTTGTATGTATCATGGAATATGTTATTGATACATCACTTAAGCATATGAACTTCATCTCACCAGGTTTATCTCCTCCCTTCTCCCGAACATATCAACCTTGAGAGATTATTCCATGTGACATAGGTAACAATTATCTCTTGAATTGTTCCATCTTGAATTTTTCAATACAACATCACTATATATATGATTAAATAGGTCCAAGAAACCTTTAGACATACCTTAGTTAATCTTGTTCCCTAAAACTGAGGTTACCACTTTATGTTATTCACTAGAGAATAGTTTCATTCATTCTGGTCTAAACTAACTTAAAGACCAATATATTTTCCATATGTTTTCGAACATATCTTACTTGGAATAATATGGTGATACTATCTAAATATGGTATAAATATAGAAATCATTCATTACAAATGAAAATTGTATGATCTTAATGATTACTTAAATCTTATACTGGATTCTAATAACATGCAAATATTATATTCATTCTGTTATTTGACCATCCCCAGTTGGTTGCATCTTATAGAAACCTTCCATGTCCAGTGGTCATGACATCTAATGATCAATATAATCATATATTAGTTATTTCAAGTAAAATTCTAATGGAGTTAGGCATACTGACTTGGTACAACCAATCAAGCCTTATTGGTACTATAATTGTACCATCCATTTATCTTATCATTTGAATACCCACTGCAATATTCAAAATAATAATCCCACTTTTCAATTTGATAAATGGAATCATCTTATTTAATTTTAATTGATCTGGTCGATCCTATCTAATTTAAATATACAGATTACGTATAGTAATTATTATTCACAATGAATAATGTTTCACCACCTGTAGTGAAATCAAAACCATCACTATGGTTTTATACATTCATACATACTATCTGTCTTTTGAACATTCTATGTTTCACATGTACATGTGGAACTTGTTCTTTTGAAAACTATTTGCATATCATGATCATTGACTATAGCCAATTCAATCCATCTCCCACTCTCTCAAATAGAGTTTCTCACCCTTATATATAAATGCAGTCTAACACTTAAATACCACCATTCTATATTTTTCATTTATATAATATCCTAAGAAAATGTAAGGATAATTAATTAAATGTGATTTCTGTTTGTTTTTAATGCATATTTTTTACGTCCTAACATACTGTTGGAAACCAAACACATGTCCTTATAACCTAATGGATTTTCATCATACTATGTCTCATATGATATCCATTTTTCACAGAACTATTTATTGAGTATGATACACCAAAAACAACATTCAATCCAGAACATGGAGTAATGTAACCTTATGTCCAAAAGGGCATGTCAGATTCATGTTTGTGGCTATAATCAATAATAGTTCTACATTTATATTTCACTCTGTAATAATGATGTTTTGAACTTCTCAGTACCGGCCTATGTATCTCCCATTCTCCACCATATAGAGAACACAACTGATTCGCTAATAATATTTCCATACATTCATTGATAATGAATATCAATACACATATGTGTCAATAAAATTGTATTGAATACTTAGGAAGTAAAATTGAAACATTACATTGATGATTATATTTTAATAAGAAGCAATAACTAGCTTCTTTAATTTAGTTAATTTCATATAAACATACAATGTATTATTTTATGATATGAAAAACAAATAACCTCTGTTAATACCTCATTAATTGATGGATGTTGCAAATGTTCCCTTGGAATGAAATACCTTTATCATTTTCACCTTTTATTTCTTTTTATTATCCATAATAATTAAATATTAAACTCTCTTTTTCATTCTTGTTTACTTAGAGAATCTTACCTAAATTGGTAATGAAGAGTTTAGACAATACATGTTCATTTTGTAACATTAAACAAGACTTGAGAAAAGGGGTGAAAATGATACTAGAATAGGATGTACTGAAATATCATAACCCCCCTTTAAATTTACACATGTCTAATTTAACCATAACCTATTCATATCATTGCTTCACTTTCTCCTTGCAAACCACATGGAAATGATACTTCATGTCATATCATATGTGTCCTAATTTAGAAACTAACACTAACACCAATCATTGATGAAAGCATAATGATATTACAATCACATTCTTTTTACATTACTCCCACGTAAGCAATTTCAGCCTCACTTCTTGAGGTAGTTTAACAGGTGTTAAGGATACTGGCACCTTGAGTTTCCTATATCATAGTACTATGTGCAAGCTCTCGTACTAATCTTGGACACTCATTTCAGTTAGTACATTCACATTTTCCATTATTTATCATAGTTTATTTATTGTTATAAACATTCCATTTTTTAACAAAAGAAAATTTTAGAATAATAGTACTTTTTATCAAGATTACCTATTTATACATTTTTTTTTATAAATTAAATCATTTAATTTCCCAACTATGTTGTAAATTTATAGAAACCCTTTATAATATAATTGAAATACACTATATCTTCAGTATCCTATTGGAAAGGATCCCTAAACCTACGATTATTGTATAAAATATTTGGCTATGCCACTTCATGGATGGTTCAATATATGGGTTTGGCTATCAAACCACATTAACTTGTGGTTCCTTGATCTATTTAGTGAAAACCCAAAATCTTAAATAATTATATTATTTACTCAACACTTCCCTCTAAAAAAAACAATCTTCATTTGGCAATTTATTTGATTCAAATTTAGTTAATTCAACCCATCACTCTCATATTAATGCCCTCATAGTAAGAGACTCTCTTATCTTTATCATAATGAGAAACCCAAACATCAGGTTTTGTTTAAAGTCGAATGACGGAAGGTGCGATAGACTTAATATTTTTTTGAGGGTTTTATTGTTGTTATGTTTATGAATGCAGTATTTTTTATCTTCTTATCACATAATATGTGATTGCACTCACAACTGACTATTAATGTAATAAAAAATTCATCACATCACATTTTTATTTTAACTTTTCATTCTTGTTTATTATTGTTTTATGTGTTCGTGCATTAACTACACATAAGAATGATAATAAAACATGACAAAAAAAGTGATGACCTAGTTAGTACTAAGGGTTTATCCATTGAGTGAATAATAGATCAATCTAAACCCAAGGGGATTTACATTGAGTTATGTCAGTTGCTACTAAAATCACAAGATCTTCCCTTCCAATTCATAAGCTATTCTATGGTACATCACTATAACATGGACTGAAATGCCTCACTTGATGTCTCGTCATTATGCAACATTACTCGCTTGTAGAAAAAAATTATGGGGAGTGTGAAATAATGCTCTGAAGTGGACGTGCATTCCATTATACACATAATGACTCAGAGATGATACACAAATCTCCATATAATTAATTAATTATAACAAACCATCATGAAATAAGTAAATATATAATTATGCACCAAACTATCACTGGATGATCTTGGGCTCATTACTAGTCAACACGCATTAACTCACATTCTTAAAAATTAATGGAGAAATAAGTTAAACATGAATTAAAATAAACTCAAGGGAATTCAATTGAATTAAAAAAATCATTCTATTTTTTAATTCAATTATCACATCATTCAGTCCAGATTAATTGATTTAATTTCAAATCTGAAAATTTTATAAATCATTTAATTTAATATGTAACAAGACTAAATTAAATTAAAATACATTAATTACTAAACCAAAAAATAATATTTAAGTAATTTAACTATCAAATGAAACGAAATTAATTTTTTTTATTAATTTTTTTACTAAATTTAAAAAAATAGTCCCTGAATACCCCAGGTAGGGCCTATGCTTATCAGGACAAACCCTCGTAGGCCCATTCCGTACTATGATGACCTAATGTAGTGGTGTTCTATGATAGGCATGTCTCCCAATCCTATTTGAGGATTATTACACCCACATGGACCTATTTTGAGGAAAATATGACCTTAACGGGTGTTACTTGCCCAATTGCGGGGTAACAGGAATGGGGCATGGTGGGTTAACTATTGATCACTTGCTAAATAGTTGAGCTGATGGTCTGAGGTAAATTGGAGGGATCTAACTAGAAGGTAGTGCCTTGACCTATGTCTCACTCATTCTAAGCGGTCGGTGGGTTAGGCGGCCCATTGGAGCTGTGATCCTCTACTATGAATGTGTTACCACAACTAAGAGGTGGGAGACGTTCCATTCAGCTCATCTTGGGGTTTCATCAGGAAGGGCCACACGGATGTGGGAGATCTGGCCATAGTGGTGGCATCCCACACAGTGCATCGGTTCTAGCGGCGATGGGTGGCTCCAACAGGGAGCCCGGGCAGAGCAGAAGCTGGCTACCACAGTAGGGTTTGTCTAATATGAGGGCCCCTCTAAGGGAGATGGACGACAGGATCACGTCATCAGTCACCAGCGAGCAAGAGGGGGTACACGCCTTCTTCAAATTTTTTCCATTTTAAAAAAAAAATTATATTGTTTTTAATGTCATTTTCCATCATGTATGGTTAAATATTTTTATCTGCTGATCTATTTAATGCTGGAATAAGACCTTACTCCTCTGACCCACCTCCCAAAAAAATGTCAACACCCTTTGAGTTTTTTGTCTATATCACGCACTTGTTCGTATTCTACATCCACCATAAAACTTGTTTTTAATGTTTTTTATGTCTATTATAGACTAGAAAAAAAATTATCAAAATAATAAAAATATTATTTTAATAAAAACATTATTATAATAAAAATATTATTATAATAAAACTTTTATTATAATAAATTTTTTTAATCATAATAACTATAAAATGTCACTCGAAAACATTATTCTGTTGTTAGGAACAGATTTCAATGATTAAAAAAATGTTTATCGATTCAAAACCTTGTATATCTACCAATACAAATCATCTCTAAAACATTGGATGACCGCATAATGGTCATCTGATGTCAGGTTAAAATGCGGTCTGTGGTGTTGGGAGGGTAATGATGCCTTCTTCACAGTATAATAAAATTTTAATTTTCCCATTGGCTTAAAATCAACGTTCCATAATTTCATACCAATTGTAGGGAGAAGACCCACATCAGAATCCCAAAACATGGGATTAAAATAAATCATCAACAAACTCCATGAACCCGTCGACTTTGATGAATCGATGCTCGATTACTTCATCAAATGAAAGCGATCAATCACAAAATTCAAAATATGAAATTCATTTTTTAGATCTAAATACACACATGATGTCTGGTCATCATTGTCAATTGATGATAAAGAAAATGAAGTTAAGTTCCTCTAGATCGTCCACACGTGCATGAAAAAACTGTAGTAACACCTATCATCGAATTTCGAGTTCTAACAGCGAGATTCGATGATTCCTTTGATGCTCCATCGATCACCGCATCTCCATACTTGGTATGCCTATGATAGAGCTCAATATAACCTTCTTTGATCAAAATATTATCTCTCTAGAATTTGGGAGAGATAAGTATTATGATAGAGGAATAAATATTCATTATATAATAATGTTTATCCTCTATTTATAGAGTGAAATAAAATCAACAGAAAATGATGGCCTGACCTCTAAAAAATTAGCACACTAGATAAATAATAATTTAATGAATAAACTATAAAAATAAATATTATTTATTACTATTATCACATAAATTTAATATCGTAAAAATATTACATGATAATAATTGAGTCATTAACTCTACTCGTCACTCCAACAAAAATTAATTGAACATTGAATGTATTAAATTGATATACGTTCAATTAATATTTTCATGTTTTTACATAAACACATGTAAAAACATTTAAAAAATAAATTCAATGACAATTATTCTTCACTAGAATAATATGAAATTATTTATTACATTGGTGATAGTATGTCCCTGGACTAATCCCAGAACCTAGTAGCGAGGACCACCATGTCTAATATTCATATTCAATTGAATATGATAGATTCATGAATACGTAATTCTTTGTGACCATCTGGGACCTTATCTCGATTTCAGTGAATAATATTAATACACCTAGAGAGGAATCTTCAAATCCATAATATCCTCTAAAAATATATGGATTTTCATATCAGTGAAAACCAACCTATGATCACTCACAAGGTAATATAATCTCTTTGACTTTAATATTTCATAAAGTAGGATGCACACCTCTCTCATCATCCTTTTCTTGTATTATTGTTTGTTGATCCAACTAGATGAATTTAACTTTGATTTCCATGACCATTATCTTATAAAGGTGCTACCATCCTTATCAACATGTCGAACGATATATTACTTCAAAAACCAGGTACTAACAAATTCTTTATTGATCATTAAACCAATGTCATGCCACCAATGACACACCCACCACAAAATACCTCTCCACAATTTCAATATCATGGTTTTTGTCTTGTGTCAAAGTACTCAATCAAATGGAATACATTAGTAATGATCTACATTTAGTATACCATTTCACATAATCATAGTAAAAAAAATCCGACGGCACCCTAAACATGTGTTGTTCTTATTAGAAAATATGTCCTCATTATCTCACGAATAGAGATCTCCAAGTGAGAACTAAATGAGAATAATTCTCAATGCAAATGAACCCCCATCACCTGATAGTCATACATCTATTATGTCTAATAATTAATATGTATCTAGACGTTATGACCCTTATTCATGATAATTGTCGTAGTATCTAGAGGTTATCATTATATCTTATGATCAACAATGACCATTAGATACTGTAATTAATCTATGGTCATTACCATTAATTAGTGGACACTGAAATTTCTACACTATAATGGTATGTTATCATAATATATAACTAAATGTATACACAATATGGTAATCAAAAGCACCGAATAGCTAGGTCTAGGTCACCCACTATTTCAACACATAAAAATTAATATCAATCGAATATTTCTTATCTATATCCATTTACTATAAAATACATCTATACTGTAATCATTTCATTCAAAATTTTACTTCAATATTTTATTACTCAATAATAAATGTTTAACATATTTTGTAATCCCTTTTTAAGATTTATAAGAATAATTCAACATCAATTTATTTGGTGGTATAATAATACATTTTTTAGATGTGTTACTCAATTGATAACAAATCACACAATATTATTTATGTCAAATATGGTTTTTTATGATGTTATTCCTTCTATTTTACTAGTATCACTGAGAGTATCTCCAAATTTTTTATCGACTCTCCATGATTCCTAGCCATTATTTTATTGATTCAGTAGAATAATTTTTTACCAAATAATTTATTTTATCCCAATATCCCTTTAACAGTAAAATTATACTTCGAATACAAAATAGAATTTCATAGATATATATTTTATCAAAATCCACCCATTAATATTATTATTTTCTGAATCCCAAGTATTTATTTCAATATTCTCTATATTATAAACTTTCACCATGTAGTTTTCCTTAGGTTTAGCCACGTCCTTATTTTACATCAACACTGCAATATTTTTTTAATAATCACTAGTTCTAATAAAAATGTGTTTAGTCTTCTTCATGGGTGATGTAATATTATTTTATACGCTATATTTAGCACTAACATCAATTTAGTTTTTTTATGTTCCTAATATGATATCCATATTACAAACTGGACAATGGAATTTATTTCATTAGATAATAATCATAATTCGTTATAGATTTGTAACATTCACCAAATAAATGAAAGATTTTTTGGTTAAACAGCAAGTGTTCTTGTTGTAACTATGAGCATTATCCGATTTTTAATGAATATTATCTACCTTCTCATTCATAGATATCAATGCTGTAATATTAATCTCGACCTTGTTGTATCCATATTCATGTATTTTAATGAAATTCCATATTATTAAAGTAAAGTATTAAGAAATATCATTAATATTAATGATTTTTGAGTTATCAATTGTTTTCTTAATATATTCAAAAAACTTCATCAAATAAGACTTCTCATTTTTGACTACATAGATTTTTTTTCAAACTTACTAAATGATCCATCCATTATTGGAATTATTTTAGTGTCTTATAAACATTATTTTCTTCATGGGTACACCATCCATTATTACTCCATAAATCCTATATAGTGGCTAACATTCTCTATTTATATTTTAATATTATTTTGTTGAGACATTCCATCTAATTTTTATCATTTTTTTTCAATTTTATCTTTAGTAGACTTGAAATTTGGTTTCAATTCAATGATCCTTATCATCTATGAGTTTTATTTTAGCATCCCATTAATCAAATATTTTTCAATTCATGTTCATTTTACCATGTTTGTTATTTTTATTCAATAAGGCTGATCATAAAATTATTCCTCAAAAAAAAAACATTCTCACAAATAATCCAAAATTTGTTCAATAACATTATAATTAAAATACTTAAAATGAAGTGCCACCCTCTATTTACCTTTGATATGTATCATGATTTTTAATGAGAAATAAAAAAATAAATTAAAATTCATCACATTTATTCAGATTATATTTCAGAATCATGATTCATTTTGACTCATTCTATTTTGATCATATTATATAATTAGTATTGCATATCCTATATTTTTAGTTTAACTTTAATGTTACACCTCTAATAAATGAGTATTTTTGTCTGTATCACCCACTAGGTGATATTCTACATCCACCATAAACCTGATTTTTAATGTTTTTATGTCTATTATAGAGTAGAAAAATAAAATTCTTATAATAATAAGATTATTATGTTAATAAAAACAGTATCATAATTAAAATATTATTATAATAAGACTATTATTATAATAAAATTTTTATAATAATAATAATTATAAAACGTCACTAGAAAACATTATTCAATTGTTAACAAATGATTTCAATGATTAAACAAAGGTTCATCAATTTAAAACATCGTATATCTACCAGTCCAAATCATCTCCAAAACATAGGATGACCGTAGAATGGTCATCTGATGTCAGGTTAAAATATGGTTTTTGGTGTTGGGAGCATAATGAGGGCTTCTTCACAGTATAATGAAATTTTAATTTTCTCATTGGATTTAAATCAACACTTGAGACTTTCAATCCAATTGAAGGTATCAGGCCAACATCAGAAGCCCCAACCATGCGATTTAAAAAAATCATTGACAAACTCCATGAACATGTCAACTTCGATGAATCGATGCTCGATTACTTCATCATGTTCACAAATGAAACCGATCAATTACCAAATTTAAACTATAAAATTTATTGTTTAGATATGAATCCACACACGATGCCTTGTTGTAATTGGTGATTGATGATTGAATAATATGAATATGAATTCCTCTATATCATCCACACGATATTGAATAAACTTTAGTAACACCTATCATCGAATTTTGGGTTCTAACACAGAGATCCAATGATTACTTTGATGCTACATTGATCACAACATCTCCATACTTTGGATGCCTATGATAGAGCTCGATTCAACCTTCTTTGATAAAAATATTGTCTCACTAGATTGTAGGAGAGAGAATTATTTAAAGAGAGGAATACATATTCATTATAAAATCATGTTTCTCCTCAATTTATAGTGTTAAATAAAATCTCCTAAAAATGCTGGCTCGACCCCCAAAAAATTAGCACACTACATAAAAAATATTTTAATGACTAAAATATGAAATAAATATTATTTATTATTATTATCACAATAATGTAATATAGTAAATATATTATGTGATAATAATTGAGTCATTAACTTGACTCGTCACTCCCACAAAAACTAATTGAACCTTGAATGTATTAAATTAACATACGTTCAATTAATATTTTCATGTTTTTACTTAAACACATGTAAAAACATTTATTAAATAAATTTAATGACCATTATTCTTCACTAGAATAATATGAAGTTATTTAATACATTGGTGATCGTATGTCATTGGACAAAGCCAGGACCCTAGTGGCAAGGACCACCAGGTCCAATATTCATATTCAATTGAATATGGTAGATTCTTGAATACACAATTTTATGCGATAATCTTGGCCTTTATCTCGATTACAGTCAGTAATATTCATAGACCAATAGTGGAATCTTGAAACCCATTATGTACCCTAAAAAGATATGGATTGTCACAACCGTGAAAACCAACCAATGAACACACACAAGGTAATATAATCTCTTTGTCTTTAATATCTCATAATTTAGTATGCACACCCCTATCATCGTCCTTTTCTTGATTTATTGTTTGTTGACGCAACTAGATTAATTTACCCTCGAATTACAAGACCATGATCTTATGAAGGTAATATCATCCTTATCAACATGTCCCACGATATATTACTTCAAAAACCAAAGTGTAACAAATTCTTTCTTGACCATTAACCAATTTTATGCCACCAATGACACACCCACCACAAAATTTATCTCCACAATTTCAATATCATGGTTATCATCTTGCATCAAAGTAATCAATAAAATGGAATACATTAGTAATGATCTACAGATAGGAGGCCATTACACATGATCCTATATAGGAACATCCAATGACACCCTAAATATGTGTTGTTCCTATTAGCAGATATGTCCTCCTTATCTCAAGAATTGAGATCTCCAAGTGCGAACTTCATGAGAAGAAGTCTCAATGCTAATTTTCCCTTACCACCTGATAGTCAAACATCTATTGTGTCTAATAAGTAATAAATTTCAAGACCTTAGGACCTTTGTTCAGGATTATTGCCCTAGTATCTCGAGGTTCTCATTATATCCTATGATTTACAATGACCATTAGATACTATAATTAATTTTTGGACATTACCATTAAGTAGTGGACACGGAAATATCTACACTATAATGGTATGATATCATAATGTATAACTAACTATATACATGATATGGTAATCAAAAGCACCGAATTGTTGGGTCTAGGTCACCCACTATTTCAACCCATTATATTTAATATTAATCTAATATTTCTTATCTATATCCATTTAATATGAAATACAACTATAATGTATTAATTTCTTTCAAAATTTTACTTCATTATTTTATTACATAATAATAAATGTTTTTCATATTTTCTCATCCTTTTTTATGATTTATATTTATCATTCAACATCAATTTATTGTGTGGTATAATAAGACATTTTTTATATTTTCAACTGAGTTGATAACAAATCAGACAATATTCCTTATGTCATGTATGGTTTTTATGATATTATTCCATCTATTTTACTAGTTTCACTAATATTACCTCCACATGTTTTATCAACTCTCCATGATTCCTAGTAACTATTTTATTCATTGAGTATAATAATTTATTACCAAATATTTTATTTTTCCCCGATATCACTTTTACAATAAAATTATACTTCAAATACAAAATAACTTTTCATAGAAATATATTTTATCAAAATCCACCCATTAATATTCTTATTTTCTGAATGCCAATGAATTATTTCAATATTCTCCGTATTATAATCCTTCACCATGTAGTTTTCCTTTGGTTTAGCGTCATCATTATTCTACTTCCACACCTCATTTTTTATTTTAGAATCACTTGTTCTAATAAAAATGTGTTTAGTATCTTTCATGGGTGATGTAATATAATTTGATATTCTATATTTACCACTAACACCAATTTGGTCTTATTTTTTATTTTCTAATATGATATCCATATGAAAAATTGGATAATGGAATTTTTTCATTAAGTAATAATCAAAATTCTTTATAGATTTGTAACGTTGACCAAATAAATGATAGATTGTTGGATCACAGAGCTAGTGTAATTGATGTAACTATGAACAGTTGCAAATTTTTCATGAATATTATCTACCTTCCCATTCTTAGATATAATGTTGTTATATTAATCTTGACCATGTTTTATCCATATTAATTTATTGTAATGAAATTACATATTATTCATGTAAAATGTAAGGAAATATCATTAATATTAATGATTATTGAGTTATGAATTCTTTTCATAAGATATTAAAAAACCTTTTGCAAATAGGTCTTCTCCTTTTTGACTGCATAGATTTGTTTCAAACTTACTAAAAGATCTCTCCATAATTGGAATTATTTTAGAGTCTTATAAACAACATATTCTTCATTGGTACTCCATCAATTATCACATCCTAATTCATATATCGTGGAAACCATTATCTATTTATATTTTAATGTGATTTCTTTCAGTCATTCCATCTATTTTTTATCTTGGTTTTTGAATTTTCTCTTTAGAAGAAATGAAATTTGGTTTTGATGAAATGATCCTTATCATTTATGAGTTGTCTTTTAACATCCCATTAATCAAATATTTTTCTGTGCATCTTTATTTTACATTGTTTACCTTTTTTATTCAATAAGGCTGATCATAAAATTATTCCTCCAAAAAACTCTCTCACAAACAATCCCAAATTTGTTCAATATCATTATAATTAAAATATTTAAAAAGAAGTGCCACCCTCTTTTTATCTTTTATATGTATCATGATTTTTAATAATAAATTAAAAAATAAATTAAAATTCATAAATTTTCTTTGGAATATGTTTTGGGATCACGATTCATTTTGACTCATTCTATTTTTATCATATTAAAGAATTAGTATTGCATGTCCTATATTTTTAGTTTCTCTTTAATGTTAGACCTCTAATAATTACACATGCATTCTACATATTATTTATTTTATCAATGATCCTCTTAACCGTGTGTTTATATTATAATATAGAAATAATTTCAACAAATTTAATGAGTAGAATTATATTCAATTTCATCGCCAATATAAAATCTTGATGATATTCAAAAAATTAATAAAATTGTGAATACAATATAGCTCGTTAGAATTAATAATTAAAACACTAATTCATATTCTCATTTTTAAACATCCTCAAATGTGTCTTACTATATTTTTAAAAATTATTCAATCAATATATAGTCTAAATAAAGGATATCATGTCATTGTTTATAAATTCTACTTATAGATATTAATACCAGCCCGTATGAAAAATTCATATCCAAAAAAGGATGAGAGTAAAAAAATAAATTCCATACCATCAACGTCAATATAATTATAGAATATTAATGTGTACTGCATCCCATATTTCATAATAGATAATATATTTCAATTGATATGAAGAACATTAATGATATGAGACTAAAGATATAGAACCATTCACTTTGTTAATTGACATATCTATTCAAATAAAACCTCGAATAGTTTTTATTCATGATGAAAGTCATTATTTTGATTGATCTCATTATATGAAAGTGGTAATAATTAATGAAAAATCCAAATCAATTAAAAATTATATATAACCACTAAATTTTGATATGATTCCCTTTTAAATACCATTGTGAATGTAGACCAACACTGAATTGGGCATGGCCATGGGTTACCAGGGCAATGAAGCTCAATTTTTTTTTCTCAGTGCTAGTTAGTTTGAATGATAATAAATTAAATTTTATGATAATGAGATATAATGAGAAGGAAGGGAAACTATATAATAAAATTTATAAGGTATAACATGTCTTTTAGTCTGTAGGATAATCCTTGGTGAACAATCATTGTGATCCTATTAAACATGTTCATATAGACATATAAATAATATTAAGTAATTATTTTTATAAAATTAAATTAAATTTATGTAAAATAAAAAAAGTAAATATCTAAAACATTTATCAATCATCAATTCATAACATAATGGTCATTTGAAATTTGGATAAATAGTGCATGATATTTTTTTCCCCAATGTTAGCCAAAAATTTTATAATCATCTCACTTGAATGATTTCATGGTTTTTCTAATGATTCAACTCTTGACGATATGAAAAAACCCATTATTAATTTATATAGAGAGTAACCCCACTTGATAGTAATTTCAACCATGACATGGTAGTGATAACATGATCTACACCAAATCATTTCAGTCGTACATCCTCCAATCAATCCATTTCACCCCATAAAATATTTATATTAAATTTTAAAAATATTTTATCAACCATATAACTAGGGCGTACACATCACCATTAACATTTATAATTTCAGATATTATAATGTAATTTTCCCTCAATGATCAGATCATATAATATTTATTTTCGACTCTATAATATTAATATCTTTCTTACAGTGTTATTCCCCTTGATAAATCTTTAGATCTTCCCAAGAGTCTTCCATATTGTTATGAATTAGAATTTCCAAAAAACTATATTTTTTTCATGATCATACATTTCATAAGGGTGTTACAAAACACCATTTTTTGGTCTCTAAGGGGGGAACATCATGAAAGATTATGGAATACATATATCAAATTATATTTTCACCTACACTTATTTGCATTATATTTTGGATAATACACCATATCATTTTAATAAATTAACTATGAAATAAACACTTATACCCAAAAATGTTATCTATCCTTGTTTATGATTTCAATACATACATTATGAATACACACTTCCACAATTTTGAATAAAAACCATGAGATAAATTTAATATATAAATAAAATTAAAAATTACTAAGGTCTCATAAAAAGTACCTATTGTCATTCACATAAATATATATCAATACTACCAGAATATAAATTTCATTATAATTAGGTTTATTTAATAGCCATATTATATTTCCAATGGAACCATATTTTACTATAATTATTTAGGGGAATTTTCGGTGGTGGAAAATTAGTTATTTTGATCACAACTAACATGTTTAATTTTATACCCATTGAGATATCATGATTAATTATAATTGTAATTTATTGGTTCCCCCAATATATTTTTGAGTTGGGATAAATGGATTTATTGAGAGAAAAGATTGAGTGGAGTCCTAGGCCAAAATTTTTATAGGATGTTACAATCCATTAAATATTTTTCATCAATATTTTTATACAAATGACCCATTGGGAGATTTATAGCATGTTTTTTTAAAATTTTAATTTTATTTTTTATTTTATGTGCAGATTTTTTATTTTGGATCACTTATGGTCGAAATATACATATTGTATTATTTATTTTAAGATTGAAAGATTACATTTACATTGGGTTCTATTAAATATTTTTAAAAAGTGGAAATTTTATCCTTAATATTTTGATATACCCTCACTACTAGATATAAATACATTGGTATATAGGGAGGAACAACATATGACACTTTAAAATACCAAATTAGGTCTATCATGGCTGACCAAAATGAGTAAAATATAAGATTTTGTTAGTGCCTAATTTTTTTTACTATTCCATACTTGATAGATTCTGATAAGACTAGTTAGAAATTCAGATATTAAATATGATTTTTTATAGTAACACCTATAAAATTCAATTATATGTTTCATGGTATTGTTTATTTCTCATAGTTTTTATATACATAATTTTTCCGTCTCAAAAAAATATAGTGTGGTTTTTCATATATATTTTTCTCTTAACCTATGGTTTTCATAATGTGTGTCAATGAATGTATTAATTTCAATTAGTAGGGTCCACTTCTATATTTCCATACTAGTATTGATTATGAGACATTTTATTAAAGGAATAGATGAAAATTTAATTTTCCAATTAAAATGTCCATATTATTTTTTCTAAATATATTGTTTGGGGAATTTTATTTGATAATCCATGTGATTATAGGATCCAATTATTTTTGTTATTGATAAATCATTAGGGGTTATTATATATATTCTATTAAAAAATTTGATAGTAAGATTGTTATCAAAGGGGAGTTCTATCTTATGTGAGACCAATATATTTTTATGTTATCGATAATGTATTGAAATCATTTATTATTTTCAATTTTGAAAAAAACGTAATCGAAAACTCTTATAGAATTGTTTTGGGCCATGAATTGGAAATTTAAATGATATAACTATAAGTAAAAGGATATAAAAGTTACATATTCTTATAATTGTAAACTAAATTTCATATTATTATAATCCTAATTATATTTTCATTTTAGATTTTTTGAAAATAAGGTCAAAATCTTACATATTCAACCCATTTTTTATAATATAATGCTTCATCCTAGTATCCATTATTTCATCCTGAAAAAAATTTTAAAATATAACATGGTTTTCTTTAAGATCTATCTTCAATATTTTCATCTCAACATCATCATTGTCCCTAATCTTCTTTATACCATATGAAATTCATTTTACTAATTTGGATGATCAAAAAATAAAAGTAAGGTATATAAAAGAATGTAAACCACAAGTATAGTGATAAATAAAAAAACTCATATAATATTTAAATTTACTATCAAAATTGTTTGATAGTATAAATTTTTTTATCATGAATATCACACACATGTTTTCACAAGGAAAATTTTAAAAACCCCCATAAAGGAATTAAGTCACCTTTTCAGCTACTTAGATCATAATATTCATAAAAACATTTTAATTAGAATATCCATATAGAGAACATCAAATATAATCATTACCCAATTATTTTTATATCTATAATGGTGATCACCATTTATTTATTCAATATCTAGATCACCCGTTATCTATAATAGGGATTAACACTTATTAAAAGAAATATCAGGATGAATTCTTTTATGATATATAATGGTGATAAACCTTTAATATAATCTATATCAGGCTAACCAATTTCGTATAATTATCATGTGTCATATATTATAAAAAAAATTATTTCACTTTTTCATTATAATTTTTTTGAAAACTCTAATTAATTTTTAATATCAAAAATCCCTTAACAAATATATTATAATTGAAGTGAGAATTAATAAAAAGAATGAATTATTGGTATCAGCTACAAATCTATATACAACATATTATATTCAAAAATAATTTGGCATATATTTTTAGAATAATATAAATAATGATGTAGTTGTTTATCCCAATGAATGGAAATTAAGGTGTTAATTTCCTTTAGCACATTCTAATTAATTGAATAATATGTTTCATAAAATATTAACATTTAAAAACTATAAATATCAAGATAATAGATAAAATTATTAATAATATGTCAATAGTAAATTATAAACAACTGACTAAGCTATATTGGTTCATATAATCAAAATATTCATAAATTAAAGGAAATTATGATGAAGTCACATACTTTGATTTGGGATTATAATGGTAGACTTTAAAGATTCATAAAATATTTTAATGATTTAAAAATGTGTCTTGCATAATTTGGAAAATTAAAGTACATTATGATGGATATAGAAAACAATATCACATCAATAGGAATTTTAAATAAATCACATAAATTAAGGGAGGTGATTGAATAAAATAACATATGGAGGAGGTAGAGGGGTCACTTACCTTATGTCTGAACATGATGTTCACATGACCATAATAACATGGATAATTAGATTATATTTATTAAATTATTAATTGATAAAAAATTCATCAATATTTTACAAATTATAATTTTATAATTTACATTTATTTCCATTTTAATGAGTTATAATATTCAATTTTAATGTTTTAGGACCGTTCATTTTATGGTTTTATGATTTCTTCACTCAAGTATAGTAATGGATATTATTTTCAATTTGGAATAATACACCCAAAGTGGAAGAAATTGTTATTAATTAACATAAATAAACATAAATAATCAGTTATATAATTTTTACATACTGTATAAGGATAGTTCGTCAAATAAAAATGTTAATGAGTAATTGATATTATATTCTTTTGTTCTTTTTAAACATCAATAACTAGTTCAATATTATTTAATATTATATATTAAAATTAGTTATAAAACATGAAATAAGATTTATAATACATATTGATATCATATTTAATGATAATAATAGTTTTATGACCAGTATTGATGGCGTTAATATAGAAAAAAACATTATCCCAATAGGTGATTAACTGCCATAATATAGAAAATAGTTTTTTTCTATGAATAATATTATATAATAAAATGTATAGATATAAGATATTAAATTGGAAATATAAATTTATAGCTTTTAAGTGATACTAGGTTTTTTATTCCTTGATGGATAAAGAATGTTAGGATAATCTAGAAGAAAAATATTAATTAAGAGGGGTTGTGTGAAAAAATTTACCTCTGGAATATCACCTCAATAAAGGATCCATTAATGAACATGTAAATTGACTTTGGTTGGATAAAAATTTACAAGGAAGTGGGGAGAGTGGTTAGGAGACATTTTGGAATATATTTTATTATATTCATGTCTTGTGAGAAAAAATGGGTGCGGAGGCGTGGTATTTAAACTTCAAGTGTGGTTTTATGTGATTAATTAATGAATATTGTTTAATTATAGCCAAAAAAATTTCAGGTAATTACATTAAACTAATAATATTGATAACTAATCTTATAATGGGTGAATTGGGTCGATTAAAATAACAACCACTGATTTAATGTTGTAGTATCTTGTTATTTTAAAACATCCCCTTTTACATTAACCTATTTATTATATTACCTATACCATAGTAAATATTTTTTACCATAACAAAATTTATATGTCTAAAAATAAAAACTACCTTAATAGGTTAATTTTAAATTATAATTCCAAATAGGGAATAATTGTTAAATAATTAATTTCATAGAATTTGAAAAATTAAAATTATTACAAACCCATAGACATGGATAAAATGAGTGTTTTCAAGAAGGGTATTTCTCTTGAAAAGAAGATTTTATATTAAATATTTGTATAATAATAATACATTTATAAAAAAATTAATTTTTAATAATATATTACATATAATTTTCTTTAAAAACATTACCCATTGGAGAATATTTTTATTAATTAATAATGCTAAAAAATTACATTAAAATAGTTTTATGAAAAATATTATTCTTAAATATAAAAATAAACATATTATATAATTTATTATAATTTTTATTAAAATTAATTTATCTATATTAAATATATATAAATAATAATTTTGTTACATGAAACTATAATCAAAAAATAATGGGTCTTTTATATTTCATAATTTTCTTACAAGGATTTACATTTTAAAAAAATAGTTTTTATCACTATTAAGTGAAAAATTAAAATTTTAAAAAATTTAAAAAATGATTACAATATGATTATTAAATTATGATGATTTGAAAAAATATTTTCATTTTTTTCAAATTAATTTTTTAAATGATAAATAATTTAATTATATTATTTGAACCAAAAATATAATAAAAAAAAAATTTGAAAATATATTTTTGATGAATAAATGTATATAATAAAAATCTAATTGATTTTATTTAGTATAAAGCTAAAAACTAAGTAAAATATGTTAAATAAATAATTATAAACCATTATGAAAAATATATATATTATATTGTCATTAATAATTAACATTTTCTCCAATTTAATGGTTAAGTTATAATGATCAGTTTTTAATAGAAAGATTTCATTTGTTCTCTTAAGCTCAGTGTTATATATATTGTATGCTATTCAATATTGTCATTGATCTTAATATTTTAGTATTTTACAATTCCACCATAACAAGATCTTATAAATTTATATGGCGATGATAATTCCCTACACACTGTCTTGTTGAAACCTCTTTTGGATCCAGGTCTTATTATAAAGTAAATGATCACATAATCTAATCTACGACATATTTAATCAATTTATTAAGGGGTTCTGAGAGTCATAACATCCATTTCAGATATCTTGAAGAAGTTTATGATACCGCATATAGACTTATACTTATGTCATAGAGAAACATATTATGATGAGTTCTAGATATAGTCAATGCATAACATATTTGACAGAATTTATTACTCTATATAATTAAATTTTGGATATATAAATTTATTGAATTCCAATACTAGTTAATATGTAGTGGAAATCTGATATCATTTATGGCATGTAGGTGGCTTTTTTTGTAAAATTTAATTTATATACTATTTTTTGAGATGTTTTTCCCTAAGACACTACTTAATTTTATATTTATATGATATTCATTGATATGTTCATGATGGAATATATTTCATAAAATAATTATTCTTTGTCAGTGATATTTTATATATAGTTATATGTATACAAAATTTATTTAATTTGGCGATTAGTTGATATACAATACTATGGTATAGGTGAATAAACACTACATTAATTCTTAAAAAGTATTGTACATGTCCCACATCCATTATTGGAATATAAATATGGGTACCGATTCATGTAAGGATAATTCTATTATTGGGTCTAGTAGTTATTATTATGGTATTAGGATGTGGATATTAAATTGTTCTAATCATGATAGTGACAGATACATTAGTTATAAAAGAGTTTCGTTGCATATTTTTTCTAGGAAGACTTTTCTTATGGTCTAGAAGTAAAATTAATTAAGGAGGATTCAAAAAGATTTTGGTGAATCTTTAAATGGGTGACAATAAAATATTAATATGAAAAAATAATAATGATTTATCATTGTGATATATGTTATCTAGTGACCAAAATTTTGGTTTAACTAAGAGATAAGTTTTAAATTAGTTGGTTTTTACTCATAAATATTTTTGGGTTTCTTTATTAAATTATATGAATCTAAGTTTATGTGGATCTTTAGATTATAATTTTACACATTATAGATCATAATGGGGTATAAATATATGAGGGAAAAATATGGGAGTGTAGGTTCATTATATATTTTTGAGATTGAACAGACATTGTTTAATCATAGAGAGGGTCCATTAATAGTTAGAGGTTTGATCATGTTTCATTATACCTTAGCAATATTTTTATTTAATTTCGGTTCTTATACATCTTTTATTTCAACTTTTATTATATGATAAATAATATTTTAAATAGAGTTTCAATTCATGATATTGAACTATGAAACTCAATTAAGAAATGGATACTAATGAATATGGTGTTCTCCAGGTTGTGAAATTGTCATGTCTATATATGAACGGAATAGAAAATTTTAGTTTGGACATTATTATATATTGGAAGACTAAATATCTATAATATATAAATTATAATTTTCAAAATGAATATTACACATATATTGAGGGTTATTTGTTCACAATAACATTGTATTTGGATTTTCATGTACAACAAATGGGTTATAAAAATCCCTAGATGTGTTCCATCCAGAAATAGCTTGTGATAATTTACTTATAGTACATAATTTTACAAGGAATGTAATATTTATTCTTATAATGTATTAGAATTTCGATGTTTTAATTTGGGAATAATTTAATTTTTATCTTTTGAGGGTATTTTTTTTAAATTGATATGGTTGTGTGTAAGGATCCCATATTGATTCCTCAAATTAGGATGGATTAAAAAGTACAATTATTTTTTAAGAATCAGTTAGTGGAGAAGGATGAATATTTATTGGACTAGTGTATGATGAGTAATTTTTTCACCCAAGAACATCAGTATAGGAATCCCCAATTTTTACATAATAGAAAAAATTTATTTTCTATTTGAGAGTGGATTGGTGGTGGATAAATACAAATATAACCCTGAAATATTATCAACCTACTCACCATGATGTATTATTTGATAACATATTGTGAAACTAATGTACCTATAATATTTAATCATAATTAGGATATCCTGAATTGTCATTTGGTATAATATATTCCTCTTACGAAATTCAAGATAAGATATGGAATATATGAGTTAATTATTGTTCTATTTGATTATATGAAAATTCCATAATTTTTTATGTATGATGAATATGTGTATCCATACAAATGTAGTTGATTGTTATTTTTGAATAAGAGTTTTAAATATTCCATGAAATTGGATGATCATTGTCAGTATCTAAAAATTATTTTGTTCACACATATATAGAAGAAAATATATGCAAATATGTCAAAGATTCCATTATAGATCAAGGAGGCATGATTCAAAGTGATCATGCTATCATAATCTATCATATGATTAGACCCTATGAATGTTGATATAGAAGAATTTTAGGAGTGATTGAAAAAATATTTTCCTGATTAATGTGATCCAAGAATTAGTGAGATACAATATGATATTTAGTCATGAAATATTAAGATTAGAAGTAATGATCACAGACCATTTAAAACCCAACCAGTTTAATAAGACTCTATATATCAAAAAAATGATGAGGGTGAAACTAAATTATTTTCTATAGTTGTACCCTAGTTGAATAATAATAATGAGGGTTTAAAACTCAAAGATAATAGTAATTTCCCTCATTAAATTTTAGGAATAATAAACCAAATAAAAAACATTAAGGCTTCTATTTAATAAAACTTTAACAACCAGAGTAATAAATATATTACATTTTTGAAAAATATAAATAATGAACATGATGAATAAACTATCTACAACATATAACATCAAACAAACTCTATATAAGGTACCTAAATAGTAATCCCAATATCCCTAAAACCATCATACAAAACACATAACAGTATGTGGTGGAGTTAAAACATAGAGTAATTTTTTTGATCATCCTTATAAAAAAATATATATTTATATGATGTTAATATAATAGATTATTAATGATTAATATCAATGCAGAGAAACCTAACAACTTACATAATAAAAAATATGCATGATAAATTTAATCATTGGAAATTTTGTTCTATATCACTTTTCATTACTCTCTATATCTCCTCAAATATCATCAACCATTTAACCAATAAATATTTCCAACCGATATTACATCTAATAGATAATAAATATAATTAACTCTATATGTATCATATGTATTAGAAAATGGGTATGTTTATAAAAAAATTCTACTTCTCCCACATGTCGGCTCATGGAGTACTCAATCTCTAACCAACAACGATTACAATCGGAAAACTCCCTTAATCAATGAACCCTTATAGAATGAGAGAGATAAAAAAACCATTAAATTTATTTATTCTCCTCATAGGATACCACAGGTTCCTCATGAAGCACCTCCAAATCAATTTTGACTATAAAAAAACCCAATCCAATTGTGTTTTAATCTTGAATAATATGTTAATCGTGGAGGGATAATCACTTACTACATTAACATAGAGATGTGATTTCTTGTTACAAAAGTGAGATCTAGTAGAATAAAATCTTTAAATCCTCAATAATCTAATATATTCTATGAAGAATGTTGATGGAACGAAGAACAACAAAACTGGAATAGAAAACCCTATCAAACTAAGGGAAACCAAGAATTATTGAGGGATGGGAGTATGGGGACCACCAGAAAAAGGTTGTAATTGAAAATGAAGGAGGGTTGGGTGAGGTAACTCATAAGAGAAATAACTGATCCCCCCTTGCAAATCCACATTTCATCATCTCTAGTTACCTATTTTAAAGGATAGTCTACTTACATGGTGGTATTGTGACACATCACCATATATATAATCAGAAATATTTGGATGAAATTGTTTCCAAAACAATTTACCACTCTTGGGAAATAAGACTCATGAAAACAAAATGTGTGAAACCAATCCAGTTGGAAATATATAGAATTTCCCCTATTAAATTTCTTGAAGTTTCTCAGTATTGTGAATTCTCAATGTCGCTAGAGGCCATTTTCTCCGGAGTCATTAGAGACCAATTTCATCCATGAATAAAAATGGAGTTTGTTATATTATGCTGCATTTTAGAGTTTTATATTTTTTTCTTCTTATAATGTCCACAATTAAAGGTATTATAGATTATATTTCATGTTTTTAAATGATCTATTTGTGTTTAATCATGAAATATTTTTATCCCGGTATAGTACGTTTAATTTTATTAAAGTGATTACATTATGTTGATGATTTATAGAAATAAATAAATGGAACTCATGCTAAATATTAGTATAAATAATCTAGTGAATCATACTCTAAATAAACCATTGAAACTAAAACATTCACTGGATGTGTTGCTAAAAATTAAATGAGATATAATTATACTTATAATTATTTTATGAAAAATATATTCAATATATAATTTATGTTCATTTGTAAAAAAATTTCTTTTCTTTATAAATTTGGAGATATATTTTTATTTTATATATTTTAATATAATTGTATCCCTAAACATAAATTTTTTATATAAATTCTTTTTTATATATTTTATACACTTTCAAATGGAAACATAAATTATTTTTTTAATAAGTATATAAAAATGTAATATGTGTTTTTTATTAGTGTATTAAATAGAAATATATTGATTTAAATAGAATTTTTATCAATATATTATATATTTATATATATACTTCTATTATATTGTGGAACATGCACTGGAATTTCAATGAGAAAATCCACTAGAACATCAAATAAAAGAAGTTCCAATGGAACATCGCCTGGATGTTCCACTTGAACTTCCCTTAGGGATTGCACATGATATTTCACTTAAACATCCATGAGAACATGGTTTCAAACATTCACTAGATTAGTTATTGTATTTATAATTTTTATTTATACAATAATTAATGGATTTATAATTTTTATTTATATAAATTATGTAACAAGTATATTTAATATATATTTAATTTTTATATAATATAAATTTAGTTTTATTTGTAAATTGAAAAATATTTTTATATTTTATAAATTTCTAAATCTGTATTTTAAATAATATTAAAAAAATTACCTTATTACCAAAATAATTTATATATTTTCAAATGGAAAAAAAATATTTTTATTAAAATTTTACAGGATGATTTATACATATTTTCTATAATTCCATTTATGAAATATATAAATATATATATATACTTAATTTATAATAACATGTTTTATACTTTCAAAAATCTGTATATTTTATATATTGTGGAGATCAAATTGAGCATCCACTAGAACATGGCTTGAGAATCAACCATATCACTTAATTGATTTATAATTGGTAGAGATATAACTATTATCTGATTAATAATTTTAATTTATACATATTTTCTAAAAAATATATTCTATATATCATGTTACTACATTTATTATAAATTTAGTTTTATTTTTAAATTCTGAAATATATTAAAATTTTACATTTATTAAAATATTTATTTTCTAAAGAATAAAAATTATATATTTTTTATTCATACTTTTTATACATTTTAAAAGGGTAATTTCGTTTATTTTAATAAAAATTATTCACAAAATTAATATATATTTTATAAAAATACTTTCAATGAAAATATATTTATCTGAATATATCTTTATAATTATATACTTTTCGTGTATTGTGGAACTATAATAGGAATTTACACTAGAACATTACTAGGATCATCCACTAGAACATCCAATTGATCACTTCATGGATTTATAATTTATATTTATATAGTTGTTAATGGATTTATAATTTTTATTTATACATTTTTATTAAAATATATATTCAATACTTCAGATAAGTGAATTAATTCTATATTTAGTTATATTTACATATACAGACACATATTTATATTTTTTATATTTTTAAATATTTATCTTCCAAAATATATATGATTGAATTATTGTTTTGTTAAAATATTTTATTAATTTTTATATGGTTATTTATTTTTCTTAAAAAACAATCTAACAAATGTAATTCAAATTTTTTTATTATTCTATTTAATAAGAAAAATATACAAATATTTTTAATAAAATTTTTATAATAGATACTTTTTTGTATTATGGATCATCCACTGGATCTTCCACTAAAACAACCCCTAAATCCTCCACTAAATGTTCAACTGTAATATTGTCTATATTTTTTTAAGGAACATTGATTTTAAGTTAGAATAGAAATTTTATTGGACCATATTAATAAATTTTCACAAAAGGATTTCGAAATTATATGTACAAATTTATTTTATTACAAATATTAACATTATTTTAGATGTGAGATTATCTGCGTTCCACGAACTGAAGTTTCAATGGGTTATATGATTCTATCTCTTAGGATAATGATGAGGAATCAATATCAATGAAACCCATTGTTGGTATGATGTTCATCTCACATGAGGAACACAATATTTTTGTGTTATTTATGTGGGACTAAATGGGATCATTGTACAACTAAATCAGTTGAATAATAGGTATTGGACAAATAATTATCAACATCATGACATTATGAACACATAAAATGAAGTCAAAGGAAGGTTTAAAAACATGATATCATGCTGAAATGTCTTTAGGATCAGACAAGTACATGTTTCATATCTCGAATGGGGTTTAGTTCGTTTTCTTTTGGTTAATATTCATTTATTATATTTAATTAATTGAATAACTGAAACTTTTGAAATCATAAATTAATTCATATACTGATATCTTAGTAATGAATAACATAATATCGAGTTGCTGAGTTTGATGTGAATACCTTAAAATGTATTTAACCAACTGGTTCCTTCTCCATTGAATATCTATGTGGATTTTCTGGTGTGATTTTCAAAAAATTATTTAAAGATGATGTCTTGAAGGTTATTTATGGTTAGACCCTGGTTTGTGTTTCAGTGAATGTCTAACTTAAGGGATGGTTTGGATGTTTCATCAGATTTTGTGTTTTTCCAATTTTTTGAAGGATTTTTTGTAATTAAATTTATGAATTAGAACTTAAGGTCATGTTTAGAACTTCACACACAAAATTCATGATTGTGTTAATCTATATAAAAGAAAGTGGTTTGGTAAATGTGAGTTCCCTTTTGGTGATTCAGTTTGTTTTACAAATCGGTTAGATACAAACATGACGTGGAAGCCCGGTTGGCACCTTAATGTCGTGATATATATATATATATATATATATATATATATATATATATATTAGGCACCTCTATAGGATGGATTTCCCACTATGGGTTATCATAAAGGGGTGGTCATGTTTAGGGTAGGAAAGATCGGTGACGGTAGGAATTGGGAGTCACATGTGTGTGCGCCTCCTATTTACATAGTTTTACTACCACCATGAATTCATAAGTGTATTTTAAATGATCGAGTGAAGGAAATTACTATCCCCAACTAGATGGTTTGGTACCCTCTGGGAGTTATAAACAATATTGGAGGTTTGGACCACTAGTGAGGCTATGATAGATAAACCAGTTGGTTATTGACTTAGGGGATTCTCTTTGTGTCGACAGGTGGTTATAAACCGTGTATATGTTGGGGTATTCAAGTGAAGTTTTTTATCACGCATGGTTATTATTTTTTACTTCATTTTACTTTGTTATGTACTAGTTTCCATCTTGTGATGTTTATCTATTTCTTTTTTGAACCTCCCTGGTTTTCCTTGTTATAGATTTTGATTGTAAAATTGCCACTGATTTTGGTAATGATATGTGGCATATGTTGGATTTTAAAATTTAAAAATTGTGTTGTTTAGTAAAATTTTAAATCCATATATATATATATTCAAACTAGTTTTAATCATTTGTGTTGGGTAGTGAAATATTTGGATTTTGTGGAGATTTCCTACTGAGCTTTTAGCTCATTCCCTACTTATACCACTCAGTGTCGGTCGACCCAAGCTATTTTTGGGTCTATTTTTTCTCAAATTTTAAGGATCAGTTTCTTTTATTTGGAGCATGTTTGGAATTGTGGTTAGAGGTGAAAATGAGTTTACACTGAGATAATCGAATCGTGTTTTTGTTTTTAGTTTTTTATTTAGTTTCGAAATCGTCATTTATATTATGTTTCAAGATCAGCTACTTATTTATTGGTGATCGGTTATTTTTTCCATCTTTTCATGTTTACTTTTTTTGATCTTATTCTTTAATTTGGGATGAAACTATTCACTCTATGTTTATATTAAAGCTTGACACTCGTTGATAGCCTGTGTGGATTGGGAACACCCTATAACGGACTGGGTCAGGTGTCATGTCGGATGACATCCCTGACTATTTCATGAAAAAATGGTATCAGAGAAGGCCCTTTGATATTTGGGTTATCTGGTAGTGGGAGATTAGAATTATAATGACTTGGTAGGTAGGTGTGGGATGATCATTGTGATCTCTTTCTCATTCATAACCTCAAGTTACCTAGGTTTGTTCGGGATTTGGCTGTTATGCTTTTCTTTTGGATTGAGGGATAACAACAGAGGCAATCGGGCACCACATTGTGATCTCACATGGAGTAGTGACCATGTGGAGTCTAAATACATTTTTCAATGTTATCTCCTTGTTATTTCATACTTGGGGTATAAACTACCACCATGTCACTGGGTTTGGCATAGTTACTAGTCCCTCCTTCTAGTAGCTTGGTGTTAGTTGTACTTTGTTTTGGTTTTTGTTGGTGTAATTATGTTTTTTAAAAATTAATAATGGTTTTTGAAATAAAAAAACATCTTTCAAAAGGTAAAAATCGTTAAATGGGTTTTAAAGGATTTTTTTTGTTTTGAAAAATTTGGTGCATGTTTGGGATTCATAAGGAAGAGATATGTGTGGCCCTTGTCTTCTTTATAAAAGGTCACATATGTGCAGATATGTATGGAAGTTTCATGGGGGAACATTTTTGTTGTTTATGTAAATGGAGTTAGATGGACACACATGGGGTGGTTCATAGGATGTCATGGGTGAGATTTGAAATTTATTGGTTTCGGAAACTGGGTTTGTTTTAAAACATGGGTTTTTGTTTTTGAAAAGTGGTATTGGAAGATGGCGGTTTTCAAATTTGAATGAAATTGGTGGTTTTTTAAATTAATGTTTTTGGTTGTGTTTTTATTTTTTGGATTCAGAACTAGTTGTTTTTGGCTCGAGGTGTTCTTTTTAATTGTTCCTTAGTTTGATGTTGGATTTGGTTTGTGTTTTCAAGTTGTTCAGAAAATGTTCCCCAGAAAAGCCTCAAATGTTTCCATTGAGTCATGCCCAGTTTCTGGTTCTCCTTGAGTGTTTCATTTCTTTCCAAGTGATGTAGGTTCTTTAGAGGATGTGGAGTGTATTAAGGAAGTCGAGTAAGTTTTCAGGTAAATGGGACCTCTCTAAGTATTAAGATTACATGTAGTTCGGAGGGTTCTTGATGGTATATCCATGGATTAGTGGGTGTTGGTTTACCCCTCCTTGATACAAGTTGAGATGATGTGGGAGGTGTTTAAGACCACTTTCAACCAGAGGATTATTCTAGTGGAGGATAATATGAGGAAGGTGGAAGAGTTTTGGGATGTTCCATAGGGCCAATGGCCAATGAAGTCTTACACTGATCATCTTAAAGAGCTGATTTAAATTTCTTTTGAGGAAAAAATAGAAGATTACCTGAAAACCCCTATTTTTTATGTGGCCTTTGCCCATATATTTTAAAAAAATTACTCTAATCTTGTGAAACTAGTTTAGAGATGTTTATGGATGAGTTTTTCATAGATGATCTAGTTTTTGGGGCGCAGTTAGTGGTGGTTGGTTGTTATGATGGTTCCCTATTTGGAAAGGAGTTCTTGCTGGTGGATTCAATTTCCATTGATTCTCCTTTATTTGTCCCAGTTTCTCATTTTTCAAACCATTTCATTTTATGCTTCCAGTATATCCTTTTTGGACATTGAATCTATCGTGTCGCATTCCTCCAAAGACCTTCCATTGTGGGGGATGTTTGGCTCATATTGAGATGATTTTCATGAAGAATTGTATGAAAAATGAGTATTTATTGGAGGTTGGGATGCCTGACTGTGATGTAGGATATTCTTTATCTATTAGATCCCTAGTTTCCGGTATGTTTCACATAATTAAGAGTTTTCTAAGGTATGAGGTTCCCCGACATGATTTTTGGTTTCCTAATTTTTTTCACTTTTGGTTGTTTTCTGTTCATCTATTATAGTAATAGTTTTATGGAAATATTCTACTACAATATAAGTAGCATTATTTTTCTAAATGTGGTCATAATTAATCATTCATTTACCATAAAGGATGTTTGACCGTTGGATTAATAGGTTTGTTTGGGTTTTCGTATTGGTTTTGGTTTCAATGATGCTCGTTTGGGAAATGTTTGGGCTTTGTCAGATGGGTGGATAATGATTCTGGTCTTTATTTAGTTTGGGTTCTATTGTGGGTTATCCCAAGTGTTAGGGGTATTAATCTATTATGGAGGATTTTTAATTCTAGCGGTTATGTTGTTAACCCTTGTGCAGAGGGTTATTGGTTCTTGAAGAAATCTTCCCCTTCTCGGCGTCTCTGTATACAAGGTTTCTTTATAGTAGGTTTTCTATTTGATTCCTCATGGAAGAATTTTTTTCTCATGCTAAGGGATTTGGTTTAGTTCAGGATAAGAGTCATTTAGTTTATTGTTGTCTTATGGTTGTTTCTTGGTTTGCGTGAATAATTTGGGTAGGATCAGGCTAAGAGTTCCCTCGTGCACCCCTCCCTGGGGTGGGGTGTTCAGATTTTAATATTTTTGTGATTGTGAAATTGTTGTATTGGGGATAACCCTCTTGTGCCCCCCCCCCCTTCAATCTTGAGCTTCAGATTCTTCTTGACTCAATTTGGTGTGAACTGTGAAGAGAAAGGATATCCTATAGTTTATGGTCTACCTCAGTTTCGATCGAGAATCAACTTAAATTTTGAATGACTTTTGGTTTGTTGACATTCTAGGGGCCGAAAGCATCCATGGTGGGGAGACTTTTCACACCCCAACCTCATATACTTCATAATTTTATCTTTTATTGGTCTTGAGTCTTATTTTTATGTTATGATTGAGACCAGGTTGAAATTTTTGAGTTTTTAAAAGATAGGGTGGGTTTCCAAGTGGCCCATAGTTACTGAGTGGTTAGTAGAAACCGTATAGCCCGATCATGCGACAAGTCTAGGTTTTGACAGAACCTACCACTTGGATAGTGCAAAAACATGTGGTAGATCCAAGGTTACTGTGAATTATCCCTTTCATGGGTAGAGGGTTCCATAAATTTACAGAACGGTTTAGAAAACTTTGTGGCTATGCCATGTCATCAAAAACTTAATACTCTCTTTTCTATCTCCCCCTATTTTACCCTAACTAAATGCCCTCTCCTCCCTCCCATTTTGGAACAACAAAGGGGTCCCCAGAACCATCTCCCTCGGATCTCTCTCAATCCATGGTTCTTCTATTTTGGTTTTAAGGAAATTTTTAGGGGTTATAGGTAGTTTTTATAACCTTTATCTCCTCCTATCTATATTGTTTATAGTTAATTTTGCAATTATTACATTATATGAACCCTAATGTATAGGGTTTATTTTTTGTTCATCTTTATTTAGTTATAGATTGTGAGTTTGGTATGTTGGGTCTTTTGATTCCTCCCTAGAAACATGGGTACTTTTCAATCAATTTTTAAAAATATTAATCACACCTCTATAATACGTATGGATAGATATAAACAATTTTTTAGTGTTGGTATAATTTATTAAAATGTTTTTTCAAGGATAATTGTGTGTGATGTCTTGGATTATGATACCTAGGTGTTTGTTTGAATGTCATTGTTCTCTAAAAGTTAAATATGGGATTTTTCAATAAATTTTTAACCAAATTATGTTGTGTTGGAATAGTTTATTTTAGAGTTTAGTTTGATGTGGATAATTTTGTAATGTTATGGCACGATGGTTGTATTAAAACAACATGTAATGGGGTTTTATGGTATTATAGGGATGTTTTGGGTTTCATTTTTTTATAATGTGAGTGGTTAGAAATGGTTACAATGAAAGTGGTGATTTTGTGAAAACAGTTTTTTAGTGTCATCTTGATTTTTTGGTGAGCCATTGGATATTAGAACATACATGGGCTCACTAGGTGTGCACTAGAATGGGCCCTCAAATGAATATGACACCTGTAAACTGGTGCTTTCATAAAACATTGGTTTCTTAAATAGTCCCATGGTTTCTAAAGGATGTGGATTATCTTGTGATATTTAAAATGAATTATTTAAAGATGAAGTCTCATAGGGTATACCCATTTGGTCCTTGGTGCGTTTTTCAGTGAATATGTGGTTTAAACGGCCATTTGGGTATTATATAAATTTTATATTTTTCTAATCATTGAAAGGGTTTTCTTAAAATTCATTGAAGAATTGGGGCTTAAGGGCATGTTTGTGACATCAAACACAAAAGTGATGTTGGTGTAAATTTTTATAAAGTATAGTGGTTTGGTAAACATGAGTTCTTGATTGGGGATTCAAAGTGTTTCAAGAAGTGTTTTGATACATACATGATGTGACATCCTAGTAGTCACCTTTATGGTGTTATATATATGTATATATGTTGGGGTGGGCGACATTATATAAATTATTTCCCTCTATGGGTTTTAGTAATGTGGTGTCTTTATTTAGAGAAGGAATGTGTACTGACTAAAGGTATGGCGAGTCATGAATGTATGGGACTCCTACATACATAGTTTTACTACAACCATGGGTTCTAGGAATATTTTAGAAAATCGAGTGAAGGTAGATTGTCAGCACCGAATTGATGGGTTGGTACCCTCATGGATTTGTAGAGATGCAAGGAGGTTTGTACCACTTGTGGGTCTAGGATAGAGAATCTAGTTGGTTATTGACATAGTGGTTTTGCCATATGTTGCAAGGTGGTTCTAAACCAAGTACGCTCAGGGGACTTCTGGGGATTTCTAATATCGCTCATGGTTATTATCTGTATTTCTTGTTTACATTTTGATATACTAGTTTCCATCCATAACTTTTTATCTGTTTCTTTTTAGAACAACCCTGGTTTTCATTGTAATGGATTTTGATTATAAAAATTACACTGAATTTGGAAATTATATGTGGCATATGTTATATTATAAAATGGTAAGATAGTTTTGTTTAAAAAAATATGAAAAAACTATTTTTTATATATTTTAAAACTACTGTTAATGGGTTGTTTTGGGAAAGGAAACATTTGGATTCTGTAGTGATTTTCTATAGTCCTGTTATCTTAAAACCTACTTGTACCACTCTATGTCGGTAGACATGATCAATTTTGTTGGATTTCACTTTGGTTCAGGTTTCCTGGCTTAGGTGCTTGTTGATGGAGCAGGGTTGGTGCTTGTGGTTTGAGGTGACCATGAGGTCACATAGAGATCATTGTAGAATTTTTTTATCAGTTATGTATTTATTATCCTCTTATTCAATTTCATTTTGTTTTAAGATTATCTACTTATTTATTTATTATCAGTTATCATTTTCCTAATTTTCATGTTTTCTTTGTTTGATCATAGTTTTTAATTCAATCTAAAACAATTCCCTCTTAGTTTATATTGAGGCCTAAAACCAGTTTCCATCCCATGAGGATCTGGAATTCCCTTCAAGCCTTTATGTAGACTAGGTCTGGTGTCAGGTCGGATGACATCCGATGATGGTTCGTGAAAAAAACCATCCTTAATATTTTTTTTGGAATTAACCCAATGAGGTCATCCAATGAAGTGGTAATGTTCCTAAATGAGTGTTTTTTATTTTATTTATTTTCCCAATTAATAAAATATAATTAAATAATTCTCGTATAATAACACCAATATGTCCAATATAATTTGATTTTATTAAGTTATTGTCATTACCATTATCAATATTCTCTTAAATCAATTAGGAAATGATACATTCAATCTTTTTTATGGCTGGACATCTCATTATGAACCAATTTATTTATTTTCCACCACCACCATTTAAGGATAGATATAATCATATATTTACACACATATATGATATATATGATATTATGATAGATAATTAATTCTACTATCAAATATAACTTTTTTATGTTCCATTTTGTTTAATGTACGACAATTTCACCCATGTATACGGAAGACTACTGCCTCATAGAGCGATGTGATTTGTTATTCACTTACACTTTTCATAGAATGTAATTAAGATAAATTTATAAATATTATATTTATATATAATATAATATTGATTCTTTAAAATATATATATCAACCATATATTTACCCTTTCACCCATTCTGTTAATGATATCAAAACTCATACAAATGTATGACCTATTATCTCTATGAAGGGATGCGATTAATTTTCTGTGTACATAATTCATAAATAGTTATAAAAATTGTCCAACTATGTAAATATGATGTTTATTTAATTTTAATAATTGAATAATATATATATATATATATATATCTTATGTAACATAATGTGAACTTTCAAGAAATAATGTGCAAGATAAAATACAAGGCAATTAAACCCCAAAAAAATTCAATAATTGAAAAACTATTTACAAATGGGTTATAAAATGTTATCAGAAGATCACATATGATATTATATTTATGAATATGGTTCTGGTATAAATTAATATAATGTTTTAAACCATTATACATGAGGACAAATCATGCCCAAATAAATGAATGATTTAATTAACAAACTTCGTCTCAGTTCTATTCATTGAGGGATACTTTTATGTTTTCTACCGAATTTTTTTATATAGTGTATATATTATCCATTTTCCATTTAATATTTTGAGTAATTAAATTTTTTTTGAAATTTATTTTTCCATTAGTATTTTTTCATCAAATTTTAATTCAAAATAAATGTTACAAACTGGTAAATAATTTTATAACTCAATTTTGTTTCATTAGGTTATATAATTTCTTCATTTTCCTTCAGTACGATAAAATTATATGTATATGAAAATTTGAATATATTACATTGTATTTATAATTTTTATAAATATAGATTCACATTTTATATAAAAACAAATTAATTTATTAATTATTACTATGATGTTATTAGCATTCTAATGAATTTTGTCTCAATTTCCATTTAGTTGAAATATATATGTTAATATTCACTAATTCACATTCATATGGTGTATATACTATCTTGTGATTTATTTAACAAGAGTAGTTATTAATTATAGATGATAAATGTTTCAATTCTGGTGTATCTGAATATTGTTTATTTATGATATGATTATTTCCTACAGTGTATACCATTCACACATAGAATTTTCACCTTGAATTTTATTTCATTAAATGGGTTAATGTTGAAAAATTTGTCTTATTTTCTCAATGAGGATATTTAGCCATAAGGAATATTATTCATGAATTAAATTTTGTATTTTATATGTTCTTAATTATTTGTAAATTCAGTAATGGGTGGTGCCCAAAATTATATTTCCCATAAATGCATATATATGTCTCACAAGACAAATTAGTTCACCAAATTAATCCAGTTTCTACCAATAGTCTTAAACCCTCTTTTTAATGGTCTTTATGTTTTATTTATCATCATTATTAATATCATTCATGTATAGTAATTAAGAATTTCCATAAATTATAAAACAATTATTACCATTACTAGATATATTATATTACTGATATTGTCTTTGGATGCGTTTGATTATTAGTTTATTGATTAAATTGAATGTGTGTTCAATTATTTACATTCCCTTATTTGTTATTCCTTGTAAAATTATGATATCCAAGCTATTGATTAAAATAAATGTGTGTTATTTTATTTCACTTTACTTATTAATTATTATTTATTAATTATTGATGGTAACCACTATACATAACCCGTACTAAAAATTCAGGCTCAACAATACTTTTAGTCATTTCCCCATGATACGATGTATAAATAATTGAATGTGTTTTTAGGGATGTAGCTATTTTTTTTATTTACTCTATTTAATTATTTATTAAAATTTCTATAATGGTTATCATGTATGTGTCTAGTTCTATAAAACCGCTAAATTAATATGACTTTTTTGAATTGACACCTTTGTATTTATACCAATATAATAGATAATACACCTGCTTCAGGTTATGGGATTTACTGCTGTTATAAAGGATGTTTAGTAGAAACCATGGGAACTCGATTAAAGGAAACATATATTATATAAAATACCCAATATTATATATTCTAGATAAATATAGAATAATTCCATAATGTTTTGATTTAGATGATATTCTTTGTTTCTTACTCATAATAAATCCCTTTCTATATACTAAAAGTTTATGTGGTTCTAGAATAGATGTAAAAAGATTTAATAACCCCATAAAGGTGAATTGTCCTTTACCAAATCATTAATGAGTGAATGAAAAGGGCTTGATTTCACATGTAGATTGATACTTGAGGGGGATATCCATATGATAATTTATATTTTTTTTACAAAACTATATGATGGAATTGTAAATAAATTTTTCCAAAAATAAAACATGTTTAGGATTATATGAAAAAATGAATATAATTTTAATAAACATTTTCTATCACACTATTTTTGGGATTAAAAATTATGATTTTAAATTCATAATTTTATGAGTTATAACAATATATAAAATTCCTTAGAAATGGATCATGGAAGGAAGAAGGGTATTGATAATCATAGAAAATTAAATATTTCCCTATTGAGGAAGAGAATAAAAATAGTATTGGAATAGAAGAAATCATAGTTATATTATGGAAACATGACCATGTTATAAGAAATAACAATTCCTAGATAGAGAAAAGCATTATATTGAATGATTCTCTTTTGTTGGCTGACATTATGAAAAATATTCCCCCATTATATGGTGGCAATAATAATCTAATTATAGTTGACCAATGCATCATATCTCTGTAGAAAATATTTATGGTCATGGGATATACTAAAAAGGAAAATTCTACAATTTTACTATATTTTATAATTGGATATACAAATAAATTATTATGATTTATCATGAATACTATGGAGTAATTGGAAATAAAACACTGGGAATGGGGATATTAAAGGATAATATTTTAACAAAATATTTTCTTTATGGAGAAAAGATTAAATAAAGATAATTTTCTCTATCTTAAAAAAATGGAATAATAAAATGTTGATGATTTCAAGGATACCTTTTCAATATTAAATACGTATGATAAACATTACATATGAAATATAAAGTATAGGGATGATCATTTAATTATTATAAATAGAAAAATTCTCCAAGGGGCATTGGTATCTCAATATTTTTCACCATATGAGGAAATTTTGTTATGCCCCATCAAAATATAGAAGGAATTATATAAACCATACATATTCATGGTGAATCAAGAGAAATGTTTTTTATCTGAATACTAAGAAAAATGGAATGAATCGATGTAGAATAAGAGAATAATGAAATTTACACTTTCTGAAATATATAGAGAAAATTATCCTGGGAAATTTTTAAAGGAAATGAGATATTTTTTAAGTAGATAGATAATGTTCATATGCCTCTTGAATACAAGGGGAATTGACAAATTAATTATTTCTAGTGATCTAGATGTGATTAAATGTGGAATTTTTCACACCAATGTCTGATGAATAAAGGGAATTTAACATGGAAGAGGCCTAGTGGAGAAGGTATTTCTTATGTGACCACTATAACTGATGTTTATGATCAAAAGAATGTGGCTATAATTACCATATTCAGATATTAAAATTTATATAATTATTTATTGTATTAAAGATCCTCTAACTCGTTTATATCTACCCAATTTTCCATGATAATTAGACTTTTTATCTTCAAATAGATAACAGTGTTATCAATAAAAACCCCCAGTGAATGTCTCAACACAATAAGAAATTTTTAGGAAGCCCTGCAGTTACAAACAAGTTTTTTATATTTTTAGAATTTGTTATTATACCAATGCATTACAGTGATATAATCCTTTTTATGGATTGAATATCATAAATTAATGAAATAAAATATTTCATAGAGAAGTAATTAGTGATTCTTGACGATGATATAGAATTCCATTTCTTTATATCATATACTTCATCATTTGAGTCATGTTCATACACACTCTGAATAGATCTTCAAAATGATATTCTTTTTTATGAATAAAAAATTGTAGACTTTGAATGTAATCCTAAAATTTGGGATGGACCTATTATATAGTAAAACATTTATGCATTTCATGTGTAATTATCTAGACATCCAATACTGAATAAAGTTATTATTTCCATTGAATTAGTCATGTATGGAAGACAAATATCAAATACAGACCATATAATGTCCAATGTGTAGTTAGTGGAGTTGAAAAATCAATATGTGATTTGTGTTATTAGTGGTTTATATACCCTAAAGTTTCACCATAGGGATACCATGTCCACTTCATTAAGATGAATAGTATATTCATGTGGATGTAAATTGATTATATGGAAATAAATTACATTTTAATTTTTAGCAATTATATTATTCCTCACATTTATTCTTTATCCAGTCAACAATGAAAAAGTTGTATATTTTTTCAAATATTTGACCACTAATATGGGTATCATATATTCCATTTAATGAAGATATATTCTTTGAATATAGATTCATTAACGTGGTATTGATATTATGTGTTTATAGTAATTCCATTTGGATTGACTAATGGACCCTCTTATTTTAGTGATTTAAGGAATAGAGTATTCAATGACATTATTTATTATATTGTTGGGGAATTGATTGATTCTTTATTTCCATATACTAAATTATATAAGGAACATGAGAAACCCCATTTTATTATTCTTGATACGTTTCGTTAAATATATTTATATGGGAAATCTAGTGAAAGTTATTTTTCTAATAAGTAGTTTTATTTTCAAGGCTATATTGCCTCCAAGGATGAAACCTTAGTTCATCCATTGAAGAATAAGGAAGTTAGAAAATGGAAAACACCAATATACATAATTAATGTATATATTTTCATAAGTTCTACTAGTTAATATTATAGATTAGTATTGAATTTTTTTAAATTAGATAACGTATTGTCTAAGTATAAACATAAAGGGGTTAAGTTCATTAAGATAAAAAATTATGAATAATTTTTTGAATAATTGATGAGGATATTATTCAATGCATTTATTTTGGACTTAATATTAATAAAGTATGATTTTTTTATATAGTGTTTTAAAAAATTAATTACTAGTATTTTTCATAAAGAAAAAGATAATTTTATTGTATATCCATCAAAGAAGATGAATAGTCAAGAATAGAACTATCCAACCCTTGATCTTGAGTTGGAAGTTGTAATAATTTATTTAAATATATTGAATGATTTTTTATATAATAAAATATATGGTATACACATAAAACATAAAATAATAAAATACACTTTTTCGTAGAATGATCAAAACATGAGGCAAGGGAAATAGATTGAGATTTACAAGGATTATTATTTATTAATTGACTACGACATAGAGATTTAACATAAGGTATATGATGCATTGTGTACAAAAAATCATGGATTTTTTACCCAAATGAGGATTGAGAGGAATCATGTGTTAATGGATCCATTAAAAATGGATATATGAATTATTAAGGAAGGGTATATATCAATAATTTTTAAAATGATTAAAAAACCATATTTTATAGAAAAATTAAAAACTTATCCATCTTATGATGATAATTTTCATAAGAATACTAATTCATTGAGTGATGGGATTTTGGAATAATTTTATTATGATGATGGAAAACTAAAATCATTAAAGACAATATGTGTTATAGCTATACATGAGATAAAAAAGGTATTTTTGGGATGGTTCTTATAGCTCAAATTTCATTATAGATTATAGTAGAACCATGATGTATAGGGATTCAAGGCACCATTTTTTGTTTGATAACATGAAATGAAAAATTGACAACTATTTATCACAATATGACTATTCAATATTTTAAGGCTGAGATAAAACATATAATAGAGTTTATGATTCCATTTCTTATTCCAATTTTTAAATGGTGTGACATTACAATTGACTATATCATAAGAATACGAAATACACCTATAATGAATGGTGCAATATGGGTAATGTTTGATCTCCTGAAAAAATAATCACATTTAACATCTAAATTAGAATACTTAACTCATGTGTTCCTCTTGAGATCATATATTAATTATTTATTTATGAATTCATGTTTCGCTATGTTTAATTTTTCCTGATCATAATCCACATTTAACATTAAAATTCTAGATGATTATTCAAATATACTTGATACTGTGTTCATCGTAACACTACATACCATTCCCAAAATGATGTGATGTCCGAAAGGGATATTTAAATTATGGAGGAAAATATGATTTATGTGTCACTTTATTATGATGGTATATTGGATTAGTAATTACTATTTTTTTAATTTTTCAGTAACAATAGTTTTTATTCAATTATTAAAATGGATCCATATGAATAATCATATCGAAATAAATTACGTACTCTAACATGTTGTGATGATGATTATGAATGGAAACATGTAGAAACAAAACATGATGAAGGGGGAATAATGGTAACAACTATTCAATATCACATTAATGTGGCTCAAAAGAGGAGAAAATTCAATGGCGACACAAGAATAAATGATTCAGAAATTCAAATGGGAGATCATGTTTTTTAAAAACATTCACAATGGAATAGTTTCATATAGTTATAAAAAAGGGGAAATAAAAGAACTAAGTAAATCAAACCCTTTCAAATTCACAGAATAATCTAATATACTTTTTATCATTTTTAAATTCCACCAAGTCTCTCAAAAGTACATGATGTGTTCCACCTGCCAATATTATAGAAGTACATATTAGACCCCATGCATGTGCCCAACTCTGATGATATATAATTGAATCTAAATATAGAAACCATGAATATTATTCACACTAGAGAAACATTATTGAGGATTTGGACTACTTCATTAGTAAAGTTAAAATATGGAAATAAAAAAATTGAGGAATCAACTTGGTAACTAGAGGATTTTATGAAGGGAAACTATCTATTTAGAAAGTAATCTAAAAATAATTTTATAGAAGAAATTTCTTCAGTAAGGAAGAATATAACAACCAATGAATTTATGATTTATTTCATTATATATAAATTTATTATATTTCATATTTTTTGATGTAGAAAAAACATGAAACATAATTTATAAAGGGTAATTGCACTCGTCATTGCAATTTAATTTATTAAAAATAATAATTCATCAAAACATAGGGTCTTTGATTGATGATTTTCATTATACAAGACACTAGTCAAGAATGTGTTACATGAAACCATGGGTTATTGCACACCAAATTCAACACTCGACTATCTTGTGTCACAAATGCAATTGGTTTTAAAAAATAAATAATATTTTATTAATATTATTCAAACAAGACTGATATAACCAAGACGTTTGACATTGAAAATTAAATAGTAAAAACATAATTTTAAATTATAGTTATAATATTTTCACGTAATGGATTCATATTGATAATAAAATACATGACTTTCAGTATAGTCTTTATTTGTTTAAAAATACTAATCATTAAAATATATTATTTTTATATTATTTTTGAAAAGTCATAAAAATAATTTCTAGAAATTTATGAAATATTATATAATAAAATTAAATTATTTTTTTAATTTATAATGGAAAAATTATATTACGATGATCTTTCATGTTTTTTATAAAAGGATACATTTTGTATTGAATAGTAAAAAATAAAGAGTTTTAATTGAAAACGGATTTTCATTTTAATCTATTTATTATGTAAAATTATATTTTAATTTATATTTATTTCTAATTTATAAAATTAGGAATCTATTAATAAAATTTAGATAATTTTAATCAATTGTATAATAAAATTTAATATAAAAATATTATAAACTTTTGATCATCTTTTCTTTAAAAACGTGCATTTTCACCACATCTACGAGATTAATGTGAAATTAATTTCATTCAATTTTATTATTAAAATTTGAAAAAATTGATTTCAAATTTAGATTAATAATTATTTATAATTTCATATTGTGCTAAAAATTAGACTAAAATGATTGGTGAATGTGGAAAAGATTAATTACACTTGATGAGGTAAAAATAGTTTGACTAGGGATTTAAACAAAAATAATAAGCATAAAATTGACAAAAAAATTTATTCAAAAAATAATTTTCTTTCGTTATATTGAGAATTAATCCTAATTGGTTAGATAATTTTCAATTTTGATCCCATGTTACAATAGAAAAAAATGGTCATAATCCTATCTTTAAAAAAATTACAAGTTGACCATTAAACCAAGTTATATTTGGTCATCCCATATCCTATCATCATCACACCATCAATCCACTTTGGGTATTCCAAACCCTTCCCAAATAACATCACAAATTCCATACCATTAATCTAAAAGTATTATTTTCTTTAAAAATCCAACAAATGAATGATTTTTCTGAAAGCCTAAGAAGGTAACCCAAAAAAGAGATATCTTTCATCAAAAAAGAGTTTTATTCTACTTCTTCCACAAAACACATAAATTATCCTTATATAATTGTAATATAATAACCTAACTTTCATCCATATACATATATTTTTTTATAATAAGGTTATAAATTACAACTCGACACAAATCCACCAAATTGATTATGAAATAATCATTCATGTGTTCGGTGGAATACGACCTTGTGAACTGATGGCGATCAATTTTTTTGTATCACCACTCAACGATGGAAATAATTATGGAATAAATATTTTGATATTATATTTACGGTATTCATTACATTATTATTCTTTTCGAATGTTCAAATCACACACGCTTTCATGATTTCCATTTTTTAGGAAAAAGATAACATCATTAATGTAAATATAGTACTACTCCCCCATAAAGAGATTTGATTCATTAACACCTTAAAAAGATTATATTAAGGGTGGGTAACTTTTAAAAAAAATATGGAAGAAAAATTATTATTGAATGATAATATATCAGTAAATTTTCAATCTTTCAAACTAATATGAAAATGTTAAACAATGTTCATTCCTACGGATGACCCACCATGTCTATGAATAATGCATTTAATTTCTAATCACTAAATTTTATGGATAAATAAAAATACATATATAATTCATATATAAGATATTTATATAACATCTTACATTATGGAGGTGATGAAATAATGATCCATGTAATATGAACATTATTAACACATCAAAACATATGTGAAAAAAAACATTTATTACCTAAAACATAACTTTTTCATGGAATTTTAAATAAAGTGGTGTCATAATTTCAAGAGAAAATATTATTTTTTATGATATAACCAGAAAACCCCATGATTTTTTCATATTCAATCCTATAAAAAATTTATAAATTAATATAAATCATACACATTTGTTATAGAGGATTATTATAAATATTACTATAAATTAGATAACACGTATTTGTATTCACAAAAGGATCATTGCCATTATAGATCCTAAAGGACCACAACATGTTCATATCTATTTCCATGTTCATTCATAACAGAACTACCACTTGATTGGATTCTCTATATTAATGCATCAAAACTAAATAAACTTTTTTTAAATTTTTGAATAAAATAATTCAATGTGTTAGGATTCTTTAAGGAATATTCCTAAATTATGTTTGCAGTACATTGTCATCAAATTCATAGAAAGAATAAATCTCTAGGAATTTCCACTTAAACTATATAACATACCATATTTTTGGCAAAATGGCTCATTAATCCACATCGTATGATATTCCAATTCAAATATAATGACAAAAGAACTATTTGAAAATCCATGATCTATTTGGAAGACACCACCACAACCCAAGGGAATAGGCATGTCGGACGCTGCACCATAAACATCGACCTTCAGTCATGGATCAATTATGAGAATAAATCATATGTACTTGAGAACCATGGGTTTTCCTAGCCTTCCGTTCACACCCAATCTTCTGAGAGTATTAATCTCATTAATGCTATTAGCCATGCCTCATGTTTGTACCACTGAGGCAGTATAATCCACCTAGTTTAGTCTATGTCGGCCTATGTATATTGAATACTACTAATCATGAAACATATTTTCATTTCATGCAATCCATATTTTTGAAATATATATGATACACATGCCATCACGGTGTTATGATCCTAATAAATGTAGCCAACATTGATGTCCTTTTGCATGATATTAGACACCTTCAAAAAAGAATGAAACACTCTCCCAAATAGATAACCCACATAGGCCCCAATATTTTGGGAAAACATACTTGCCAAAAATAAGTGTTGTACATTTTTCTCCACTTTAAAACATAAATGACAAACAAAAACAATATATTATCCAGCCATTTTGAGTCGATCATGTGTATGATGACTGTATTTACACATCCTTTAGAGAATAAAAAAATCTAGAGGGTTGGATGAATAGTTTCTTGAACTTCATAAACCTCGACGTTGGTCTATTGGAACCCCTGCATTATATCTTTTAATACTCCGTGATATTGAATTTTCCATTCCTATTTTTCTTCCATATAAGAGCATCATAATACATAAAGTTTTAGTTCTGAATAACCAGAGTAGTTTGAGTAGGAATAATATTATCAATGTTTTGATGTTGATAAACTAAGTCAGAAACGGACAAAAGTAATTACTCACGAGGGACACTGAATATGTTTTGAAGTGGTCTACTCAGCCAAGAAGTAGTCTAACAATTAAGATAAGAGTTCTTGTTTATCATCCATTCTGTTTACTAAATTATTCAATTATATATGTTTATATGTGAATATGGTTTTGTGAATTTTTTATTTTAAACATGAATTTATTATATATTTATTATGAATAATTACAGTGGAATTTATGGGTTAATGTAAGGGATTTCTAGTATCACCTTTATTTAAGAGATTGTTATTCCATATTCCCCACACATTTCTTTTTTGTTGTGTAAAAACTTCCATATTAAATTATATATCCATAATATACCTAATTTCATGATATATAATGTTTCTATTGAGGTTATTATTTCATAGTGATTTTGATACACAAGTTACTCAAAACTTATTGTATTTTTTATCTTCATTATCCTTATTTGTGATAGAAATTATGTTATACACCTATATTCTTTCATGAGGAATACATATACCCCATTGATATGGAATAACACTAAGTTATTCATCCTTGATATTTTTATGTTTCATTTAATTTTCTTCATTCAAACGGCTTACAATTCAATGATACCAAATTGGTAGTAAGTTTAGGTTACTATCTCATCATTTATCGAGATTATTTATGCTCATGTCTCTGATTTGAAAATCATATGATCTACCAATAATGTATTTTAAATAAATTTTTATCCTATAGTTATTATTTATATCTCTAATTCATGGTAATAGTTTTCCACACACAATTTTATTATGATAAAAAATAAAATGTTTTAAGGAAAATGATAATTTATTTCTATCTTTAGTTGAAAAAATGTTAACATTGAAAACACTGTTTTTTTAAAAAAAATTAATTTTTTTCTATAATATTCTTAATGGAAAATTTTACCAATGAATAACTTTTTACAGAAAATATTAGTCGATTTTTCATTTCATTTTGAAAAAAAATATATGTTTGGTATTTTCCAAAAAAAATGTGAAACGTATTTTCATTTTAACATGTATGTCATAAATGGAATATTTTAACTCCATGAATAGTTATTTATTTAGGTCTTCATTTAAATATTTTAATTTTTATTTTAATTAAAAAATACCAAAAATATTTATTTTTTAAAGATTGTTTCGCTTATGAAATGATATTTTCCACTAGAAATATTTTAAATTATTATTCAAGAATATTTTCTATATTAGATGATATCCATTGGAGTTAGATATTCTTTACTAGGTATATTGTACAAAGATACCATTTATATTATTTATCTTCATGGTTTATATTCTAATTTCATTATATTTATCAAACCCATTTATAATATTTGGGTTTTACTACGAGGAAATTCTTATGAAATCCACTATATTTCACGAGTTATTCTATGATGAAATTATAATGAAAAATATTATATTTTCCACATATTATGATATAATGAAATTTTTATGATACCCATTCCATTTCATAGGTTATGATATGATTATTTTTTATGATATTGTGGAAGACATTTGTAATATTTCATTTTGATATGGGTGGAACCTATATCACCCTATAATTAATTGGGTAGAGAATTATATCTCATGAGATAAACATTTATAAAATGGGGGTGAAATTTGAACAATATGATAGGGATTTAATGGGGAGTGAATTTATTTTAGTAATACAGGGATGGAATGAAGAGTGAACATAGAAAAATAATAGTATTTGTTTGCGATGATGTCCTTGGTAGTGATCATGGACCAATATGGAAATTATTTCATATACTTATGTGTATAACAAAAATTCCATTCTGTATGCCAATGTTAAAGTCTCATGGATTTTATTCAATGCCTTTTTCATGATTCTTGTATTGATAACATCCATTATTTATTACATTACTCATTATTACAATATTCTAAATGTATTTTATACTTTTAGAATGTTATGATAAGGTCCTCATGCCCTTATAGTCATGTTATGCTTACGTATCACCCAGGTTTAACATTACTGAGTATCTGATCTCCCCCTTATTATGTATCCATTATATATGTTATTTATATATGTATTATGTTGTATATATCTAAATAAGGTCTTTTTATTAATATCATAGTTGAAGATTATGATTTTTACCTACGGACTATTTTTCATATTTCCTTGTTTTTAGAGACACTAACAATTATTATCTTTATGCATTTATTTCTATAATGTATTGAATATTCATAAAAAACTATTTAATTTCTATGTATGTTAAGACATGGATAGTTGTAGTTGGTATCTATATATTGGTTCATTTAACCTTTAGAAACAATAAAGGTAAATCTTGTTTAATATTTACAAGTAAATTTTAAACGGATATGTCTATAAATGAGTCAATATATATAAAATTGTCTTAGAAACTTGGTAATGGATTGAGTGAGTCGTTTTTATGAAATTACATCCATTTATGGATACCAAAAGTATATTTTTCTCTAGAAAATGTGTACATAGGTGTAACAAAAACCAATAAATGTTATTTAGAATGATTCAATTTGTGAATAGGTTCATGAAAATGGCCCTTGTTGAAAACATGGTTTGACACTCATGAGGGATATGCTTTAGACATTCACAAAATCCTCACAAAACATCATTAAAGATGAAAATGGAGGATGACTATGAATGAAATTGGACTAAACAAATATTTCCTAGAATAAAAAAATATTAATTTCGACAACCTATGATGGATTTTTCATTATTATTTGGTTCCCCTCATTTATTATTCTTTCTTACTCTAGTGTTTTTTGGATTAATACAATGGATAAAATCTAAATAAACAATGTTAATGATGAGTGTGAAAGAAAATTCAATGGTTTTACCCATTAAAATCCAATAATTATGTTATGTGAATGAAAAATATATATTATATGCCTGCACATATTTATCATGCAATCAATCATGATGAACTATCAAACAAGAAAAGAAGGGAACAATATTATGTTGAGAGCATACTTTAGAAATTTACACATTCCGTAAGTGGAAGTTCTAATACAATAGTTACTGAACAATGTATTAAAAACACTAAAATGATATTTTCAATTCCCTAGTGTTCAAAACAAGAAAATTTAATTTTTTTCGTCTATAATTTGGTTGGTGAAATGTATCAATATTGGTATCTTATCATGAATACGAGGCACTAAGTTGAAATTGGATCCATGGATTGTGATGATTTGATGAAATTAACTTTCAATACTTATTTTCCTTATATTATTCATACAAAGACAGAGAAAGAGTTTCTTATGGTAATTTAAAATGTTGACGAATCATTCAGTTCCTTTGAGTTTAATTTTTCATGAATTTTTAGTAACACATTTTTTATTTTCATCCAACTTGAATATAAGTTTTATCTATTATTCAGTGGTTTAAAACAAGGTATCTTAAGGTAATTTAACAAAAGAGACATAAAAATCAATTAATAGATTGTTTAATGTTCTATTAATCTGGAAATGGAGGTTATTGTTATGTAGAAATCCCATGGTTTTTAAAAGAAATGTAAGAAAGTGTTCAACGAAAAATCTAAATACCATGAAGAAAAGAATATGATAATTCACTTATAATTAATGTGTGGGATGATGTATTTAGTTAATTTTTTTAGTGGGACTATAATGTGTTTTATGTGTAGATGTTTCATTATCTTATATGGGTGAAGGGAAACATGAAATGGATAATATGCCTATTTTCATGAATTTGTTGATGTATTTCTATAAAAGTGGAATGGTCTTCTACCAAAACTTGTAGTAGAGTTCTCAATGATAATCATACCTTGTCTAAAACTATTTAAAATACTCCCAATAGAATGGACCTAATTATATTTCTTTAATTGAATAATAAACTCCACATAAACCATATTATAGGATTCATTTAGACAAGGTTGTCACCTTATATTGCATCTATTCTTTTTATTATAGAGCATGATTCATTCATTTCAAAATTAATTGATTATCGAGAGCTATAAAAGATAAAAACTAAGAATAATTTTCATCTTACCAACTTTTTAGATGTGTTTAATGATATGCACAGAGCTCGATACTTTCTCATGATTGTCTTTCATTGTAGATGTCATCTATTAGGGGTCCAGAGGGAGGATATTCCCAAGAAATTATTCCATAAAAGGAATGAAAACCATGAATAGAAATTAATTCCATTTAGTCTTATTAATTCCCATTATATCATCATGGATTTAATGAATATATTCTATATATAAAACCTCAATCAATTTTTGGTAGTCATTATCAATGTTTCTCTTATTTGTTCAATGAGAAAGGAAGAGCATGAATATCACTTGATAATTGTACTAAATACCCTACAGAATGAGAAAATATATGAAAAATTTTCCAAATGTGAATTTTTGACGAAAAGGGATTCATTTAATGGACATATAATCTCAAGATAGACAATATTAGTAGATCCATCATTGATTAAGGCTATTGGATGTAGTCTTTGACCAACCATAGTGACTGAGATACATATTTTTCATAGTTTACCATTATATTACCGATGTTTTTTGGAGAATTTATCATGAATTTATAATCCTTATACCATGTAACACATAATAGAGACACATACCTCTGGATATATGAATGTAATGATAATTTCAAGGATCTAAAGAGAATATCAGTCAGTTCACCTATTCTTACATTATCATATAGTGGAGAAGGAATTTTTATCTTTAGTGATGCATCCAGGAAGACATTGTGATGTACTCTTATGAAGAAATATTGTTATATCTTATACCACATGAAAATTTAATACTAATGATCCAAATTACCAATTTCATGATTTTGTGTTAGATAAAATATTTTTTCATTAATTATATAAATTCATTATCATTACGGAGAAAACTATGATATATATAATGATAATAAGATTTCATGTTATATATACACCCTGATAGAATTAGACATCCACCAAATAAATTTGTTTTCACTGATTAAATATTAAAACTACTCAATAAATTACACTCTAGGAAAATAAACAAGATGGTCGACGATTTGTGTCTAAAGTATCATACTAACTAATTCATGATGACGATCAAGAAAGATAATATATTACTATATTTCAAAAGGATGGATCTATAACTCCTAATACAAGGGTAAAATTTTATCTTGATTAATATAATGTTAAACCATCTATCCATGTAATGATTAAATAATCCCAGAAGAAAGATATAGTTCTATAAAAGAAGGCTAAAAATGTTCAATAATTTTAGCTAGATCTGGATTGAATGATATGTGTCAAAAACTGTGTATGTGTTCTGTTCATAACAGATATAAAGAATTAATTTTTAGAGAAATATCATAGTTTTTAATTATTTATTCATATTTTATAAACAAATACTTATAAATATGTGAATGAATAATTATTGTGGAAGGGAATTAAGGGAGATATTGTAATGAAATGGAGAGAAAAACTAAATATTATATAGTTTTAATCAATAATTCACATTTGAGGATATTTTTAGTTTATAGTTTCATAGAATTAGGAAAATATTTTACAAATTAAAACCATAAAATTTCATGTGTAAAAATATAATCAGTATGTTGTTTTTCAACCACAAAAAAACTACATAAAGAAAAGCATTATATCTTTCAACAAATCACTTCACAACTCTCAAAAATGCATTATCCTCTACTGTAACCATCCTGTAAATAAAATTAAAAATTTTGGGATAAGGAAAAAAATCTCATTATGGTTATAAAACATGGTAAAAGATTTGTCCAGTGACATGCCAAAAAACCATTTTCACTAAAATATACAATTTTATTTAAATAAAAGAATTATCGTTTCAAAAAATCCATATCTTACCTTTTGAAATTCAATTTATTTTCATTAAAACTCATATGTTAAAACATATTATATAACTATGTAACTTGGTAAATAATTGTACTTAAATGTAATACCAGTGCAGTTAACTTCCATACATGTCACTCTTATAAATGGAATAATCGTACAGTCAAATTACCCACATGTCACTCTTACAAATGTAATAAACATAGCGTCAGTTTTTATACACAATGAATTGGAGGATATAACATAACCACCCATTATTTTTTAATCACAAAACCACCCATCCTTGGTTTATCACATAACCACGCATCAAATTTCCATGAAAATTACATCATCTTAAAACTAAAATGATTTCATTCTCCAATATTTCATGATTTAAATTTTATTTTCCCTCATAATAAAACAATTTCTGTTATAGAAACAAAAAATCCATATTCAAAACCAATTTAAATAAAATTATAAGAAATTTTTAAATCAATGTGTCTCATACCAATTTTAAATATTTGATAGAAAATTGAAAATTCCAATTTAGAAAAATCTAGTTCATTTAAAAAAACATGTAAAAATAATTATTGAAAACATGGACATTAAAGATAATTATTTAGTAAATAAATATTTAAAACAATTATAATGTGGTGTTTTAGAATAAAAGTTCCTTTAATTGATTATGTAATATCTCTTATTTCTTATCATTAAAAATTATAAAAAATTTATTTATAGAAATTATTTATAAATGTTTTCAATGTAATTATTCCTTCAATATCACTTATTAACATTTTATAACCATTGCATAATTATTTGGGTTCACACAAGACATTTTTGATGATATTTGATACTTGAGTCTAAAATGACATTGATATGATGCCTATGGCCACTATGTCCATTATTATATTATCTCCAAGAATGATATAAATTAAATTTAAATCATTAATAGACATAAATAATACATTTTAAATATTTCCTTAAACATAATTATAAAAAATAATTATGTCATAATCATTGTTATTGAAATCCATATGTACACATGAGTGACATTTCAATTTTTCCATGACCTTTACGGAAGGAAAGTATGTTTTGTTTCACGTTTCATTAATATAATAAGATATTTATTATTATATTATCCATTTATCAATAATTATATATATATATATATCATCTATGTGATGTGGTGTTGAAAAAGGAATCACCTCTCTTGGTGAATGTGATAGTTCACAGGTACACACAAACGATGTTATAATCTTTATTTGAATGGAAAGGTAAGAACACAAATTATATATTATTATTAAAAATTTATAAATATTTCATAAATATCATATATAATAGAAAATTACTTCATTATAACATATCTTTATGGATAGTGATTTAAAACAAATTTCATGAGTTTCTGATGTAGTAGTATACCTTATACATGAATGATTAATTACATTCACATTTGATGGAATTGGAGATGGATTTTGGAGATTATATTAACATAATAAAATTTCAGTATATTAATATTTTTTTATTATTTCCTAAATTTTTAATTTTTTTGAAATAATTCATGTAATGAATAAAATTGAATCACTTTTTAAAAATGATACATTTACTTAAGATATTTTCTCTCAAAAACAGCATAAGTCCACTAAGGCTGGTGTTCTTCCTAAAAAAGAGAAATATAATGTGTGTAGGTATTCTAGGATATTATTTGGATAATTTATGGCCAATTCAAATTGGTATTCAAGTGTGAAGAAAATGGAAGATGAGGATTCATTTTATAATAGAGTGGATGTGAAGTAATTGAATTATTCAAAATATAAAATTAGTATAAATTAATTTTCAAATAAATATGGATCCAAACAAATTTATTTATACTATAGGATGATTTTGGGTCAAAATATATTTATAAAATTAAATTTATAAAAAATATATATTTTTAGTCTTTATATTTTAGTTTTAATACTTCTTTTTTCTTCTTTATCTCATACCTTTACAACTTGTCTTTTTTACTCTTTGAAAGTTAACATAGTTACTAAAAATAGGAAAATAACAATTAATTGAAAATTTATGACATTATAATCATTATAAAAACCAGTTTTTTTAATTTTATAACATTTAATAAAATCAGATTTATATTAAATTGTCTTTAATGTCAAATTTTGGAAATATTAATTACATGAAATTTCAAAACATGTTAAAAATATAGAACCAATTATTCCAAAATATCCAAACATTTTCAAATTCATCTATAAACATCTTTAATTTAATTAATTATTTCAAAGTATATTTATTTTGATATTTTAAATATCCTTTATTTAATGTTTTAATTATTTATAAAATTAATGCATCATAATTATGTCCAAAATTATGGGATTTATTTCTTCCCTAAAAATTAAAAATAAATTTTCATGCTGAAGATAAACATTTTATGTTTCCAAATAATATATTTTACCATTATTATATTATAAATAACCTAATATTATAATATTTATAGATATTACTACATTTTTATGAAAAAATTTAATTTTCTATGAAATATAATACAATAAGGGTATTAATGTCGATTAAGTGGTGCTAACAGGTCATAGTATTATTACAAGGATGATTGTTTTGAACATAACTCATCCAATAATATTAGGACATGTTTTGGGGTAATTTTTTAATATTTATAATATTATTTTTACCCTTAATTACTCGATTTACCCGTAACTATGGTAATAAAATTTTCTCGGTTTACTATTCCTATTTTCCAAAAATAAAATGGACTTTTAAAAGAAATTTTAAAATTATGGTTCCAAATATGGATTCCATTTTTTAGAATTCAAAATATAGAACAGGATACAATTATTTTAAAATAAATTCAAATGATGGAATGATAAAACATGTTTTAAGTGAAAACATTCAAAATATTGAAAAATTTTTACACCAAAATTCATTGAGAAATTGATTCAAATGACCAAAAGGATTAATGAAATTTCCACATTAAAATAAGGAAATGAAATTATGATGGTCACCTGAGATAACACGAACTAGTATTTCATATTGTAAAATGTGGATATTAAAAATAAAACTAACTATGAAGTTCTGATGGAGGGTTATAATAACATGATAATTATAAAGTTATACATTAGAAAAAAAAATATGTGATTTATTAAAATATAAATTAATTATTAGTTAGAAAAGTAAAAAGGATAACCTTTTTCCATTAATATCATTTCCATTGATTTGTGGAATTATTTTACTACCTTAATTAAGAACATAAGTAAATATACTTACTTGACTAGTATATATTCATATATTAACCAATGTATGCCACAAAATCATACTTTAATCCAATGTATAAGTATTTAGGATGAATTTTTTTTATCCCTAATGTATTAGGTTCATTTTTTATGGGTCACTAAATCCATAAAAAGATAAAAATATATTCCTTGAGTCGTTATAAATTAAAAAAACCCATAATGGCGAGGATAAGACAATATAATTACCCTAAAGGAATAACCCTTTATATAATGAATAACAAAAATAATCTCTAATATTCAATATTAGTACCCAATGATAATAATAGACCATTAAATAATTAAAATTCCTTAAAATTCCTCTAAAAAATTCTTGACTATGATTAAAACCCAAATTATCAAAGGATATTATAACATAGTAAAAAATAAATTTTAATAATTATCTAAATATAACATCAAATACTCATAAAGTCTTATAACAAAAATTTATTTCCCCATACTCATAAATATATGCTAACCATTTCCTTAAATAAATTGAATCACTATAAATTCACAATAAAATAATATACACATCCAAAATATAATTCAATCATTATTCTTCACATAAAATCCAATTGTATTATATTTTACATAATCATATAGAGTTCCATAAATAGTCAACATTTTTTAAAATAACATTAATCACTTAATCACAAAATCATTTTCCATTATCATGGATATCAGTAAGATAAAACAATTGTTTCCAAAATAAGAATTTTCTCCGTACATAAATTTTTCATCTAAAAGTAAAACATCTTACAAAGTGGGACATCATGACGGATAGTTGTATATGAATAAATGTTATTTCCCTTCAGTCATGGGTTCAATTCTAGGGGCCTTTCTGGATGTGACTGGTTGTCACCCATTCTACGGGTTGTGCATTTTTTCTAAAACTATGTTTTTTAGAATACTTGTAACATTTCTATAAATGAGAGTTGAACAATCAAAAATATTTTTAATCTAGTTTAACATGACATTTAATCTCATACCTTTAATTTTTCAACATAATAAGAAATAACCCATAATTATAAAAAAAATGTCTCTAAAAGTATGGTTAATAATAATAAAATTTCACAACTTAAAGCCTCAAAATGGTTTATAATTCATAAAATAAATGATATACCTTACAATTTTAAACCCATGATGATATCTATATATATCTATTTATAAAAAAAATAATAGTCAGAAATTTCTAAACCATTATTTGATACCAAATATAAGGACCTAGCCTCAAACATTACATATTCCAGTGTTTTTGTACTAAAATTCACATTCAAGGGATATTTAATATTATAGTTTTATAGAATTAGTAGAAAATATTAAAAATTAATCTTAAAAATTAATATTGGAATATTGTTATAAGTATAAATTTTATTCCAACATATAAAACTCCTTAAATAAATTTCTTTTATGAAAATTTTCCATGATTATTAACATTATATCATCATTTCCCTTACACATCTTTTGAAAAAAAATTATAAACCTAGGATGTGCACAAAAGGATCAGTATGGGATATAAAATAAGGGAAAAATTAGTTTAGTAAAAATCCCCAAAAAAATTAAAAGAGACGTATATTTTTATTCTGAAAAAAATCATATTTTTTAAAAAGATCAATATCTTACCATTTAAAATCGAATAGTTTTCATGAAAACTCATGAGAAAGCATAAGAGATATAATTATATAACATCACATATAATTATTAATAAATTGAATTACCATTTAGTCAACATCCATAAATTTCACTATTTTAAATGGAATAATCATACATCTGACTTACATACATGACGCTCTTTCACATGGATTAACCATATAGTTTACTTTTGTAACCAATCTATTAATGGTTTTTACCTAACCTCCCAATACTAATTTATCACAGAATCACCCATCATTGGTTTATCACATAACCAACCATAAAATATCCATGAACCATTATACAATCATAAAATTTAAAATATTTTAATTTCCGACATTACAATCTTAAAATTTCATTTTCAATAATAAGAATAAAATTAATATTCTAGAACTAATCATTGTATTTTTTAAAAATGTAACTAGTCATTAAAAAATTTATTTTTAAATCAAAGTATCCCATAACACATTGATACTCTTCAAAAAATTTAAAAATTCCATTTTTTATACATTCAGGATCATATAAATACATTAAAAAAATAAATTCTAAAAATATGGATACAAAAGAAAAATACATTGAACATAAAAACTATAAACATTTAAAACAAATATTTTTTGTTAAAAAATATCATACCTTGAGTTATATTCATGATTTGTGTCCCTTATTTAATGTAATAATAAAGATATGTTTATTATTAACATATTTTAAAGCCTTTTTTAAATTATATTATTCAGTCTGTATCAATTATTAATATGTTATAACAATTACATTACTATTTATATTCACATTAGATATTTTGATGATATTAAACAATTGATTATAAAATCACATTGATATGACGTATTTATTATTAATTTTTATTATTCCATCATCCCAGAATAGTATTTATTAAATAATAATTATTATTATACATCTATCATACATTTAAATGAATACATTATAGTTGGTTATAAAAAATGAATTATGTTATCATTTTTATGTTAATTGAATTGTAAGAACATAAATGATAAATTATTATTTCATAATGATAAATATTTAATTTATAACACATATAAAAAACAATTAACTCATTATAACCAGTCCTGAGAGATAAATATAGAAAATCAATATCTTGGTTCACTAGAACGTAGAATGATGTACACATGAACGATTAACCGGTTTCTTATTTAAGGTAATTAAATAAGGATTTAGATGATGATGATATTAACATAATAAAAACTCGTTATATGGATAATATAGGATTTATTATTTAATTATGGTTTATGTATATTTTAATTATGATGAATATGAAATAATATTGAAACAACAATTAATAATGATGTCATTTCATCGGATAATCTCTTTTATAAGATAACTTAATTCCAAAATGGTTGTCTTCTTCCTAATTTAAGAGATCTACCAAGTGGGGAGGTAATATGAGAAATTATATTTTCATATATTGGCATAAAATAGTTTTTCTTGTGCGAATAAAATATAATTAGAGGTTCATTTTTATAATATAGGGGAAGGAAAATGTTGGAAATCTTGAAAATATTAAATTATTATAAATTAATATTCTATTTCATATGGAACCAAACCAATTTAGTTTAATTATAAGATAATTATTGGTATAAATCTAATCATCTGATGAAAATTAATCATGTTTTGAATTTTTTTTAATATTTATATCATTTAACCCTGTTTACCCTATTTACCTCTTATCATGACAACTTGTGTTTCTACCATTTTCAGGTTAATATTGCTACTAAAAATTCCAAAAAATAATAAATGGATCATTGATTAAATTATAAACCTTGTACCATTCATTTTTCATAATATTATATTTTGCTGACTTTTATATCATTTAACAAAATATTATTTATTTTAAAATATCATTAATTTCAATATCGACACTATTTATTATGTTACTTTTTATAAAGATCCACCGAACACGATATATTTCGAACAATTATTCAAACATAACACTAATATTTAATTTCCATCTATGGATTTACTGTATAAAATTAATTAGTTAATATTTTATTTATTTTAATATTTTTAATATCCTTTATTTGATATTTTTTAATAATATTAATATTTCTTCATCATTGTGTTGAAATTTAAGGTAATGTTTTCTTTCATGAAAACTAAATATAAATTTTCATGATAAAGAAAAAAAATTATATTTTTAGATAGGATTTATAGTCTAATACATATCTTATAAATAACCTTTTATTAAAAATGATATAGTTATTAAATCATATGTATGAATTATTAAATTTCCATTAAAATAAAATACTATATATGGAATAATGTCATCCAAGTTGATCCATGTGGTAATAAATTCATCTGAAGGTTGACTTTGGTCAAAAATAACTAATATAAAAAAATTATTACCAGTGTTATTATAATTTTAGGATATTTATAATATATTTCTTACATTTAATTACCCAATTTACCCTTAACCATGATACGAAAAAATTCTAATTTTACTATTAAAATTTTTCAAAAATATAATGGACCTTTACTCTAAATTTTGAAATTATGATTCCAATTATGGAATCAATTTTTAAAAATTTAATTAATAGAATTAGAAAAAAAATTACTTAAAATTAATCTCATTGGGGGAATGATAAAATGAGTTTTTAAATGAAAATGTTCAAAATCTTGATTTTTTATCCATATTTATAGTAAAATGGATTGAAATGATTAAAATTGGATCAAATTGTATAAAAGGGTACTAATTAAAATTTAAAAACCTTCTAAAATAATAATTTTACTTTCACGACCCATCCCAGTGGGGCCCGCGCCGTGACTCCCCAAGCCCACCTCAAATAGGCCAAGGGATAGTGACTAGCACCGAGTAGGCATATTACTAACATGGGAGGCATTGCCTATGTACCTATACACACGCACACAACTCTAAGCCCAAAAATACTGAAATGTAAAAACCACTAAGGAAAAATAATGCATGCATACAACTAAACCCATCCAAAAGAGTCTAACGATAGGTAGAATACTGTAAAAGTATACTAGGCCAAAAATAAAAGCACACAAAAAAACAAATAAACAAGAGTCTGAAAACTGAAAAGTCCAACCTGTAAGCACAAAATGTACTGGAACTGCTGCTCATAGCAGTAGAAACACCCCGGACTGTAGGGAACTTAGAAATCTCGGTCTTGTCATGGTCCGCCCTGGACACTGTCAAAAGGCTGCTCATCTGCACAAGACACAAGACGTGCAAGAAAAGCCCGTGCAGGGGTGAGTATAACAATACTCAGTAGAGGACCCCGAAAACCACAAAGCAGTACACAAAGTAAAGGTACAGTCAGCTATGGTCAGTATAGGTCTACAGAACATATATAACAAACCAGATATACTCAAAATTAAAACCCATGGTCTAGAGACAAGTCCCACAACTGCATTCCCTTGTTAGGGATTATGCTCAAAGATTCCGTGATGCACTCGTTCCGGGAGAACACACTCCACGAGTCTTATGGCTCTGATGACATTCGTCCGAGAAGTGATATTCATCAGGAACCGTCATGAGAGATAGCTACACTCATTGTGGGATACACACTTCTGAGTGGAATGTTTACGGTAGGTAGAAGCACTAATTACGGGAGACACACTCCAGAGTGGGAAAGGTCATGATACACAGATGAGGATCACTGCCACAGCCATTGAGGATACCACAACTCATCCGAATTCACCAGTTAGGTGATACACCAGCTAGGTAGAGTATCGATGACTGATAAGGTTGGTCACATCGATGCCTTACTCTACCTAGGTCTAGGAATGGATAGAGGATCTTGATCTGGGCCTCTCATATGGATGCCTGACTCTATCACAGAAAGTCCTACTAAATGGATCATACTTCTGAGTGGAAAATGATGCCTGATCCTCAAGGGAATGAGAAGAAGGGGCACTAACTCAAACGAAAGACGTCCAAGGTACGGTGAATGAAAGGACCAAGTCGTTCTCCAAAAAGTAAATGATGCGTATAAAATGTACATAACGTGTTGTCTGACCCTAGGAACTGCCCATGTACAACAGCCCATGTCAAAGGCTAGTCATGTAGAAAAACATAGTACACAGTGTTTAGTATGGTGTACATGCCATGTCTGGGTAACTGGGGTTTCCTCCGTGTACTCTGGCCATGTGCCGGTACATGGTCACCAACCCGTGTACTCCATCCCATGTAATCTGCACACGGGGTGACCCACGCTCTTGGCCTCACCTGGCCGTGCGATGGAGTACACGGTCAGGTACTCCATCCTGTGTCCGCATATCCGCAATATACACACCGATCTCCGCATAGCTACTTCTGTCGTGTTGTATACGTCGTGTCGCCTGAAGTTGTGTAGATCATTCTATGTCCGGGTACTACCCAAAGTACACGTTGAGTTTCGGGGGAAGTCCCACATGCCATGTGATCGGGGTCACATGCCGTGTTATCCCTCTCTGACCCTAAAACCTTAGCCTCCTCTGCCAGTACTACATGGAGTGTTCTTCGAATGTTCATGCCATATATTCTGGAAAGTTCCAGAAATGGCGCCCTTTGCCATCACACCTCTCGTGGTGCTCTGATCATTGATTCAGTAGTCCGATCGTCGTGAAACCTTTAGGTTTTGGTTGCACCAACACAATGAAGCCGCTTCCATCATTTTTGGGCTCCGATTGGCTTCAAAAACATGTTCTGATCATCCCACATGAAGAACGCTCGAAGAATGCTCTTTCCGATCCAGTCTAATTCGTCTTCTGCCATCGTCGCTACACCTCCACAAGGTCGTTGAAATGTTGAACCTTTGATTTGGGATCGTTGCGTCGTAGAACGTATGGGAAACAATCTGTTGTTCGTTTCCCCGTGAAGAACGTGCCAGGAAAGAAGGGGGAAGAAATCCAAATAAAAAAATTAAGGAATGAACCTCCGTCGTCGTTCGTCACGACGTTGATATTCTCCCGTTAATAGGCTTAAACAGTGCAAGAATCAACAATAACATATAGCATGGATCAATTCCCCATAATCTTCCCAAAGAAAATCCCTCCCTTAAGAACGTACGAATCGGCGGATCAACTTGTTCGTGGATGATCTACGTTCGTCATTTAAACTCAAATACGGAGATAGGAAATTGAAATAATAAACCCTACCTTTTGAAAGGATTGATCATTGATGAAGGCGTCATGTTGTCGTTGTCATCGAGATCCTTCAACGTTGTTGGCGTAGTGATTCTCGACTTCGATCTGTCATCATTCTTCGCCAATAGTTCGCTCCAAAGTGCCACGGATTCGGTAGCGGATCCTCTCAAACGTCGCCCATGATCAACAATTGCTTAACCCAATAAAATAAGAAATATGTTGTCATTTAATTACATGGTATAATTAATGACTTTGACTCACCCTTTTGAATTTATTATGACGGGACATTATTTTAGGAAATAGTTGGGCTGTTGTTGTGCTGTAGCGGATGTTTCCTTAAATGAAAATAAAATTAACATGTTAATTTATTTTATTTTATTTTACTTAAAACATATGAAAATTAACTTTTTCCCTCAACTCGCGCCGGTCAAGGTTAGCCTCATTCATAGGTAAATTTATCATCCCAAATGCAATGGTGCACTCAGATTTTTAATCCAGCCATCCATTTGGAAACCGCCACAACCACGCACCAGTGCCGACTTACTTTACTTAAAAAAGTTCAAACCACCATTTCGGGCTCACTGGACTACGAAATGATTTTCCAAATTCACGCCCGGTCACAAAATAATTCCATATAATATTTAAAAATAATAAACGGAAAATATAAGACATTAAATTCTCCCCACCTTGGGGCTTTACATCCCTGAAAAGCCAAAACAAAGGTTACTAAAAAAGATGAGGGTACTGGGCACGGATCTGGGCCTCCGGCTCCCACATGCTCTCCTGAAGATTGTCGTGATGCCACCGGACGCGCACCAGGGGAATCATCCACCCACAAAGGATCCACTCTTTCTGATCCTTGACCTCCACTAGGTACTCAAAAAATGTCCCTCCATCCTCGATGTCCAGCTCGCCCCAGTCGATGAAGTGCGATGGGTCATGCACGTACCACCTCAGCTGCGACATTAGGAAGACATCATGTACCCGATGAAACTATGGTGGTAGAGCTAAGAAGTATGCCACCTCTCCAACTCTGCATAGAATCTGGAAAGGTCTGATGAACCGAGGAGATAGCTTTCCGCCTCAGCCAAATATCTTCAACCCTCGTCGAGGTGAGACCCGAAGAAAGACGTGGTCTCCCTCTTCGATCTTCAGAGGACTCCGTTACCTGTCAGCATAAGACTTCTGCCATCTATGTGCAGTCTTCATCCGCTCCTAGATAATCTGCACCTTCTCTGTGGTGTCTCGCACTAACTCTGGACCCATGAGTACTGACTCTCCGGGGTCTGTCCAGCAAAGCGTTAACTAGCAAGGTCTCCCATACAAGGTCTCGAACGGTGTCGTACCAATGGTGGAGTGGTAGTTGTTGTTCTATGCAAACTCCACCAGTGGTAGGTGGTACTCCCAACTGCGACCAAACTTCAAGATACAGGATCGCAACATATCCTCCAGAATCTGAATGGTCATCTCCATCTGACCATCCATCTGGGGATGAAATGTTGTACTCAAGCATAGCTAATTCCCAAAAGCCTCCTGAAATCCCCTCCACAACCGGGTTGCAAAGCGGGCATCTCGATCTGAGACTATAGTTGAGGGGATTCCATGAACCAGAACTATCTCATGCGCGTAGAGGCATCCCATGCTCTCTATGGCACTCTGATCTCTAATATCTAGGAAGTGGGCCGACATTATGACAACCCTGCTTTTTATTACAACTTAAACATGCTTTATTAGATAAAACTTCACTTGATACAACAAATAAGATCGATAGGTTTAGTGACTTTGGGGCTTAGGATCATTACATAAAAACTTTAAACTTTAAATAAAACATCTTTATTGAAAACATCCTTTACATGACTACTACATTCCTTCGTACTTAGCATTGCATCGGATAACCTGAGGACATGCATAAGAAAAGGGTGAGCTATAAAGCCCAGTAAGGGAGTACACAAGGAATAACATGACGAGTACAATACATGTTAGGAAATAGGCATATCAATAGAGAATAAGAGAAACATGAACATAAAGTCATGATAAATCATGATAATCATAACATGGAAATGTGGCAACAACACTTAACATTGAATTAGCATGAGCTGAGGCTCATTGCACATGGAGCATGAGTAAACCCTCATTGCACATGAAGCACAAGTAAACCCTTATTGCACTTGAATTATCATGAGTCAACACTCATTGCACATGACGTATCATGATACTATACATTACACAATGCATTGGAGCGCTATAAAGGGTGCACCCTTCTTAAACATTTCATTTCATGCATAAGTGTGCCACATGTATCATAAAACATGGATTCATAAAACATAATCAATTATTCCATGATAAAACAATGTGGAATTAATACATGAAACTTTATAATCAATAAGTAAATGCGCATAAAGTTGAATACCCTTGATGGAGAAATGGGCATGGTATTCACTACACAATGATATTGGCTTAGAAAACCGGTGTGATTTCGAGAGCGTAACGGCGTGACAAAAGAATTCATAAAAATGGTTGATAAAAGAGAAAGGGGTTCCTCTTCATATTTAAATGTAATGGAAAGTAAGTTGTTCATATATATACATGTCCCAACAATTGAATAGGAATTTAGATTCATGATACAAAAGTATTGCTTGAATATAAAAGAGGAGAAAAAAACTTCCTTTCAGAATTTCGACATAGTAACGGGTGTACATGGGAGGCATTTAATGAGAGAGAAAGGGGTCCCCCATCATTCAAACAATAAGAGGGTATTATGGGAGAGGTGAGAAACCATACCCCAACATTAATAATTGAAATTGAAAGGGCAATACAACTTAAAGAAAATTGACAAAATTGAGAAAGGAAGAAAAAAACCCTTACTTGGAAGTGTGCTTCTAATGGCTAGAGAGATGCTTGTGAGAGGCTTATTGGGAGCTTGGGGAACCTTGGGAGGATTATAGAGAGAGTATATCAGAGGTTGGAAGAACTCCAATGGATTTTAGTGAGGAGGAAGTGGGAGCTTTGGTGGGTTTATATAGGAAAGGTGAGAGAATTCTTTTTTATTTAGGTTTGGGACCCCTTATATTAAAATAATCCAAACCAAAAACCATCCCATGGTATTTTCCGATGGTTTCTGGAAAAGGAAATAGGAAAAAAATATTTTACAAGGCCAGGGTCCGAACATATTTAAAAAATTAGGGTTGCTTATGTGGAGGTGAGTCACACTCCCGTGGAAATTAATTTAAAAAGGCAAAGTGTTGAATAAGTCTTGAGGGGTTCATTAATGCTTTGAAAAATAAGTCAAACAAAGCCAAAACCTCATTATTTTAATGATAAAATATATATTGGCCGAACATATGGATTATCGTATTTTATTACATCATCATTGGGTCATTATGATGTCATAAAATACATTATATATTTAAACAGTATTTAATTTTTACCCAAAAATTTGACTATCTCAAAAAATTATGAAAACTTCACTGTTGGATAATTTCAAAATTCTAATTCCAAAAATAATATTTATTTTATCTAAATAATTTTCTAAATATGTGAATTTTCACTTTTAAAATAAAAACTGATATTTATAAAAAATTCACAGGTTTTGACAGAAATGGCTTTCAAACCTTAATAAAAAATTTAATTGCATTCATAAAATTATAAGATCATTTATATTTAATAAAAATTAATTTAATATTAATAATAATATTTTATTAAAATATTATTTCATTCAAAAATCCCTTAATTTAAAAAAATATCATTCTTAATTAAATAATAACCAAAAAACACCATTTGTACTTTAAAAACTATTACAATGTATCAAAAATGACTAGAAATTATATTCATTATTATATACAAAAATAATGCACATGAACATAGTGCTACTTATTTGTTACATAACCCCTTAAAATAGTTGCATAAGACCTAAGGGTAAGGTGTGCGATGGTGACAGACTCTTGGGGTGGCTTGGATAACATCGCTCGAGTGGTAATCTCTATCAACTTCCACTTTTCCCGTAGACGATCATGTTCGAGCTTGACATAATGAAGCTCATATTGGGATTGGTCAAGGACGAAGCCCAAAGAGGCCACCTTTTTTCTGATCTCGGAAAAATGGGCTTCGTATGGGGCAATTCTACTGGATGAGGCCATCGCTTCCTTTGTCTGAGTAAAATTGTGTTTGTTAAAGCCATATATTTATACTACTCATGTGATCACTTTTCAACGGCTATAAAAGTAACGGTCACAAATATTAAAATAAAACCAAAGACATTTACATCTTATAAAAATGTTATTCATAAAGAACCATTTAACTGGATCAAGAGGGATTTTCCATTCATGAAACTTTGGGTCGTTACAATATTCCCCCCTTAAGAAATTTCGCCCTCGAAATTTTCCTTTTCCCAGACTAAAACAAATGTGGGTAACTCAGCTTCATCATATCCTCCGACTCCCAAGTCGCTTCTTCAAACATGTGGTTTCTTCACAACACCTTGACGAGGGGAATTGTCTTATTTCGTAGAACTTTTTCTCTACGATCTAAGATCTTCATTGGTTGCTCCTCATAAGAAAGATCATCTTCCAATTGTACCACCTCGGAAGAGAGTACATGTGAAGTGTCTGGTATGTACTTCCTTAAGAGGGATACATGAAATAAATCATGCACCTTGGCCATAGTAGGTGGAAGTGCTAGTCGATTGGCCACAACCCCGACACGATCAAGAATCTCGATGTGGCCGATGTACCTTGGACTTAACTTCCCATTATTTCCAAACCTCATGACCGTCTTCCACGGAGATATGCGTAAAAACACCATTTCTCCATCTTTGAACTCAAGGTCTTGTTGACGAATATCTGCATAACTCTTCTGTCGACTTTGGGCTGCCTTGATATACTGCTAAATGGTTTTCACCTTATCCACTATTTCTTTGACCATTTCTGGTCCAAGTAGCTTACGTTCACCGACCTCATCCCAACACGCCGGTGTTCTACACCTTTTCCCATACAGGGCTTCATATGGTGCCATTTGGATCCTCGAGTGGAATCTATTATTATAAGAGAACTCAACCAGAGGAATATGTTGATCCCATCCTCCTTAAAAGTCCATTGAGCACACTCTCAACATATCCTCAAGTGTTTGGATAGTCCGCTCGGATTGGCCATCAGTTTGAGGATGATAGGCCGTACTGAAGTTCAGTTCAGTATTCAGAGCATGTTGAAGACTCTTCCAAAACTTAGAGGTAAATCATGGATCTCGGTCAGATACAATAGATAGTGGTACTCCATGGAACCGTACAACTTCCCTGATATATATCCGTGCTAGTTGATCCAAAGAGAAATCCTCTCAAATAGAAATGAAGTGTGGAGTCTTTGTAAGACGGTCCACAACAACCCAGATTGCATTGTTTCCTTTGGATGTCCTTGGAAGTCTGGTGACAAAGTCCATGGTGATGTTCTCCCATTTCTATTCGGGTATGGGCAATGGTTTCATCATCCCCTTAGACTTCTGCCTCTCTTCTTTCACATGCTGACACACCAGGCACTTTGATGTATATTCAGTGATCTCCTTCTTCATATTATCCAACCAAAAGTTTTCTCGGAGATCTCTATACATCTTTGTGCTCCATGGGTGAATAGAGAAATTTGAACTATGTGCATCGTCCAAGAGTTCCTTCTTTAGCTCCAGACTTTATGGAACACATAGTCTTTTCACAAAACACACAGTTCCTTCTTCATTAACATTAAACTCCGAGGATTTCCCCTTTTTGATAGCTTCCACTTTTTCTTGGATTCCTGCATCATCCTTTTGAGCATCCTTTAACCTTTCCAAAAGAGATGGTTGAGCAAATCATTTGTGAAAGGATTGATGATGTTCCCTTATTTATGATTCCCACGTCTATCTTCATCAAGTCTAAGAAGATTGGATCCTTCTCAATTCTTATCATTGATAGAATCGATGGATCCTTTCTACTTAGGGCATCCGCCACCTTGTTCGCCTTCCCAGGGTGGTAATGTATTGAATAGTCATAATACTTGATGAGATCTATCCATATTCTCTAGCACATATTATGCTCTTTCTGTTTGAATATATATGTAAGACTCTTGTATTCAGTATATATCTCACATTTCTCTCCATAGAGATAATGCCGCCAGATTTTCAAGGCAAATATCACCGCCGCCAACTCCAAATCATGTGTTGGATAGTTTCGCTCATGGATTTTCAACTGCCTTAAAGCAAAGGATATCACTTTATCATTCTTCATTAGCACACATCTTAATCCCTTCTTTGAGGCATCACTAAATACCACAAAAAGTTCCCCACTTGTGGGTAATGTGAGCATGGGTGTAGTGATAAGCCTCCTTTTCAAATCCTTGAAGCTTTCTTCGCATTCATCACTCCAAGAAAACTTTACTCCCATTCGAGTTAGCTTGGTAAGAGGGTTGTACAATCGTGAGAAATTTCTCGCAAATCATCGATAATATCCAGCTAACCCCAAGAAGCTACGGATATCCGTTACCGATGTTGGCCTCGGCCATCCATCAATTGCATCTGTTTTGGAGGGGTCCACAGAAATCCCATTGCATGTGATGATATGGCCCAAGAATGAGACTTCCTTCAACCAAAACTCACACTTTCTGTACTTTTCATAGAGCTTCTCCTTGCGCAAAGTCTCTAGTATAGTTTTGAAATGCTCCTCATGGTCCTCCTTGGTTTTGAAGTATATTAGAATATCATCTATAAAGACTACCACAAATTTGTCAAGGTAATCTCTAAAGACTCTATTCATCAAGTCCATGAATATTGCTAGAGCATTTGTGAGTCCTAAAGGAATTACTATGAATTCATAGTGCCCGTACCTTGTACGAAAAGCAGTCTTGGGGATATCTTCCTTCTTCACCCTTACTTGATAATATCCCAACCGTAAGTCCACCTGGGAGAAGTATTGTACTCCACGCAGCTGATCAAACAAGTTATCGATTCTTTGGAGAGGGTACTTGTTCTTTATCGTGATTTTGTTAAGTTCACGATAATCGATGCGAAGCCGCATTGACACATCCTTCTTCTTGACGAAGAGGACTGGTGCACCCCATGGTGATGCACTTGGGTGTATAAACCCTTTATCCAGATTTTCCTGTAGTTGTTTCTTCAGCTCTTCAAGCTCAACAACAACCATTCTATATGGAGTCTTTGATATTGGTAGCACCCCAGGTATATGTTCAATTGAGAAATCAACATCTCTTCTTGGAGGAAGACCAGAAAGTTCCTCGGGAAACACTTCAGCAAATTCCCTCACAATAAGCATTTCATCAAGGGTGGTTTCTTCCTTGGACTCAAACATCTGAGCCAGATATGCATGCTCATAGGGCAGTAACATCCATTCTTGAGATGATGAAGCTAAAAGAGATTCATCTTCCTCCTGACACTTGTAATGAATCGGGGGTCGATTCTCCATATGGACTGTTATTTCCCTCTCCCGACAATTTATGTTGGCTCTATATAAGGAAAGCCAATCCATGCAAAGAGTTGCATCAAATTCCACCAAAGGGAGTATAACGAGGTTTCCCGGGAAATTCAATCCACAGATTATAAAAGGGGAGGACTTATATTCATGGGATGCAATGATTGCCCAATTTTCCGTACTCACTGACATCTTTACTTCCAGGATTTGTGGTGGTGTTGGGATTGTTCTACCAAACTTTCAAGATATAAAAGAATGCGTAGAACCTGAATCAAAAAGTACATTTTCTATTCTTGAATGAATAACTAGCGTACCTGTCACCACTTTGTTGTCGGGGTTCACTTCGGTAGAAGTGATGGTAAAAGCTCTTCCTTTCTATCTTGGAGGTTGTTGGTTGCTTCCGAAAACCCTTGTATTAGGGCACTGATTTGCAAAATGACCCAGCTCTTTGCATTTATAGCATTGAACAATGCGTTGAGTTTTGAACGGAGCATTCCTCTCCTCTGTCGTAGCCGCGGGTCCTTCTTGCCGGCATTTAATAGCTAGGTTCCCTTATCTTCCACACCTGAAGCATTTTATCGTCCCCCTAAGGCAATTTCCAGGGTTCTTCTTTCCGCACTTTTGGCAAGTGGGGTGCTGGAACTTGTTAGCGCCGTTGGATTTATCCATCGGACCACCAGCATTGAAGTCCACCTTACGCTTCTTGTCCCCATGATACCCATGTGATTCTCCGATCTCCATTTCAACCTTGAGGGCACATCGGACAATTTCCTCACAACTGTCGATGTCACGGATCGCTAATGCTTTCCGCAAACAAGGCTTCAGCCCACCAAAGAAGCGGTCAGCCTTGCATTTGGGGGTAACAAAAAAGCCGAAAGCATATCGTGCAAGCCTCGTGAAGTTTGCCTCGTACGATCCCACAGATTCTTCATCTTTGTGTTTGAGGGAAAAGAAGTCCCTTTCCATCTTAAGATGGAGGGTGCATGGAAAATATTTATCGAAAAACATCTTCCGGAATTCCTTCCATTCCAAAGCCTCAGTCTCTTCCTCAGGCTTCGTATTTTTGATCAACGTCCACCATTGATCAGCTTCACCCTCCATACGATAAGCTTCCAGGAGAACCTTCTCATGTTAAGAACATTGGAGGATGGAGAATATCTTTTCAATGGAGTTGATCCATTGCTCAGCGATAGTGGGATCAGATGATCCACTAAAAGTAGGAGGCCTTTGTATCATGAAGCTATCGATAGAGACTTGTTCTTTCTTAGGGGTGGTTGAACGTTCCTCTTGACCCATGTTTCTATTCAAAAATTGAGTTAGCTGAGAGATAAGCTTGACTAAGTTCTCAATTCCTGCTCCCATTGGATTGGGCATCTCATTAGTACAATCATCACACTGATCTTCACAACGGTTGTTAGCCCGAGTTCTCCTATTACCGGCCATTGGCTGGAATAAAAGGAAAGTTAGGGGTAACACATAAAGGGTAATCCAAAGACAAAAGTTGATGACTTATAAATAAACTTTAATCTCTTTAACTCATGAGTCTATAGGATTCAATCCAGGCCTTTCAAGATCTACCTTCTATCATATATTCTTAGGGGCATTTTTCCCTTAATAAGGGTTCATAGTAAGCTTGTGTATTTATCAAAGCATATCCTCAGGGAGTTTCGTAACCAAGAGTGCAGCAAGGCCTGTTGGCATGAACCAGTTCCCGTTCGAGTCTAGCTCAAAGCGGTGTTTTCGGGTTTTACCCCTAGGATACATCTGTGCCAGAGCCGCCTCTACCTGCTCGTATCCAGACAGGGATGTATTTTCTTGATAAACCACTTACTCAATACTTACCAAAACATAGGTATGTTTGTGTTTTAATTAGTCTTGTATCTAAGGATTTACTAGGGTTTTCCAAATCCCAAAAATAACTAAACCTATCCTCTGATACCAACAATGACAACCCTGCTTTTTTTTACAACATAAACATGCTTTATTACATAAAACATCACTTGATACAACAAAGTAGATCGGGAGGTTTAGTGTCTTTGGGGATTAGGATCATTACATAAAAACTTTAAACTTTAAATACAACATCTTTATTGAAAACTTTCTTTACATGACCACTACATTCCTTCGTACTTAGCATTGCATGGGATAACCTGAGGACATGCATAAGAAAAGGGTGAGCTATAAAGCCCAGTATGGGAGTACACATGGAATAAAATGAGGAGTACAATACATGTTAGGAAATAGGCATATCAATAGAGCATAAGAGAAACATGAACATAAAGGCATGATAAAGCATGATAAACATAACATGGAAATGTGGCAACAACACTTAACATTGAATTAGCATGAGCTGAGGCTCATTGCACATGGAGCATGAGTAAAGCCTCATTGCACATGAAGCACAAGTAAACCCTCATTGCACTTGAATTAGCATGAGTCAACACTAATTGCACATGACGTATCATGATACTATACTTCACCCAATGCATTGGAGTGCTATAAAGGGCGCACCCTTCTTAAACATTTCATTTCATGCATAAGTGTGCCACATGGATCATAAAACATGGATTCATAAAACATAATCAATTATTCAATGATAAAGTAATGTGTAATTAATACATGAAACTTTATAATCAATAAGAAAATATGCATAAAGGTGAATACCCTTGATGGAGAAATGGGCATGGTATTCACTACACAATGATATTGTCTTAGAAAATCGGTGTGATTTCGGCAGCATAACAGCGTGACATAAGAATTCATAAAAATGGTTGATGAGAGAGAAAGGGGTTCCTCATAATATTTACATGTGATGGACAGTAAGGAGTTCATATAGATACATGTCCCAACAATTGAAAAGGTATTTAGATTCATGATACAAAAGTATTGCTTGAATATACAAGAGGAGAAAAAAAGTTCCTTTCGGAATTTCGGCATAGTAACGGGTGTACATGGGAGGCTTTTAATGAGAGATAAAGGGGTATACCATCATTCAAAAAATAAGAGGGCAGTATGGGAGAGGGTCAAAACCATACCCCAACATTCATAATTGAAATTAAAAGGGCAATACAACTTAAAGAAAATTTAAAAAAATGAGAAAGGAAGCAGAAAAAAAACTTACTTGGAAGTGTGATTCCAAAGGCTAGAGAGAGGCTTGTGAGAGGCTTCTTGGGAGCTTAGGGAACCTTGGGAGGATTCTAGAGAGAGTAGGGAAGAGGAGGGACGAACTCCAATGGATTTTAGTGAGGATGATGTGGGAGCTTGGGTGGGTTTATATAGGAAAGGTGAGAGAATTCTTTATTATTTAGGTTTGGGACCCCTTATAATAAAATAATCCAAACCACAAACCATCCCATGGTATTTGCCCATGGTTTCTAGAAAAGGAAAGAGGAAAAAAATATTTTACAAGGCCATGGTCCGAACTTATTTAAAAAATTAAGGTTACTTATGTGGAGGTGAGTCACACTCCCATGGAAATTAATTTAAAAAGGCAATGTGTTGAATAAGTCTTGAGGGGTTCATTAATGCTTTGAAAAGTAATTCAAACAAACCCAAAACCTCATTATTTTAATTATAAAACATATAGTGGCCGAAAATAAGGATTATGGTAATTTATTACATCACCATTGGGTCATTATGATGTCATAAAACACATTTATATATTTAAATGGTATTTAATTTTTACCCAAAAATTTGACTATCTTGGAAAATTATGAAAAATTCACCGTTGGATAATTTCGACGTTCTGATTCAAAAAATAATATTTATTTTATCTAAATAATTTTCTAAATATGTGAATTTTCACTTTTAAAATAAAAACCGATATTTATCAAAATTTCACGGGTTTTGACAGAAATGGCTTTCAAAACTTAATAAAAATTGTAATTGCATTCATAAAATTATAAGATCATTTATATTTATTAAAAATTAATTTAATATTAATAATAATATTTTATTAAAATATTATTTAATTCAAAAATACCTTAATTTAATAAAATATAATTCTTAATTAAATAATAACAAAAAAATACCATTTGTACTTTAAAAACTATTACAATGTATCAAAAATGACTAGAAATTATATTGATTATTATATAAAAAAATAATGCAGATGAAAATAGTACTACTTATTTGTTACGTAACCCCATAAAATAGCCGCATTAGACCTAAGGGTAAGGTGTGCGATGGTGACAGACTCTTGCGGCGGCTCGGATAACATCGCTCGAGTGGTAATCTCTATCAACTTCCACTTTTCCCGTAGATGATCACATTCGAGCTTGACATAATGAAGCTCATCTTGGGCTTGGTTAAGGGAGAATCCCAAATACGCCATCTCTTTTCTGAGCTCCGACAAATGGTCTTCGTGTGGGGCAATTCTACTGGATGAGGCCATCGCTTCCTTTGTCTGAGTAAAATTGGGTTCGTTATAGCCATATATTTATACTACTCATGTGATCACTGTTGAATGGCTATAAAAGTAACGGTCACAAATCTTAAAATAAAACCAAAGAAATTGACATCTTATAAAAACATTTTTCATAAAGAAACATTTAACTGGATCAAGAGGTGTTTTCTATTAATGAATCTTTGGGTCGTTACAGACATGGTGAGTCGATCAATGATCACCCAGATGGAATCATGCCACTTGGATGTCTGGGGTAAGCCCGTCATGAAGTCCATCAATATTCCATCCCACTTCCACTATAGAACTTCTGGGGGGTGAGCTAATCCTACTAGAATATGGTGCTCAGCCTTCACCTACAGCCATGTGAGGCATCGAGAAACGAACTCTACTACTCCCTTCTTCATGCCTGACCACCTGAACTGTCGCCAGAGATCTTGGTAAATCATTGCCACTCTAGGATTTACCACCAAAGGGGACATATGAAACTCTCTCAGGACCTCATCCTGGAATGCCACAGGTACAACAGTGCGTCCTCTTTAAAGAAGTATGTGCTCCCCACCTTACGAATATCCATCAGGTGCATGTCTTGTAGATAATGGAGCACGTAAAGCCACACAGTCGACATCCCCAAGTTATGCCTCCCTAACTCGATGTAAGAGAGGAGGGGTGACAACCATAGACTGTAGGTATGTTGAATCTTCTTCATCCATAAATGATAACTGTAACGCAGCTAACTATTATGTCGCCTCACTCATCAGTTGTGAGCTCGACCTTCTACTAATATCATCTTCCACCTTGTTCCCCTTTCCAGGAGTATAGATGATCTCAAAATCATAGTCCTAGAGGAACTTTAGCCAATACCTCAACCTAAGATTTAGATCCTTCTACGAGAAGTTTTACTTGAGGTTCTTGTGGTCAGAGTAGACAATAAACCGCTCGCTCATAAGGTAGTGTCACCACATCTTCAATGTGAATACTACCGCTGTCAACTCGAGATCACGGGTCGCATAGTTTTGCTCATGTGGCCTAAGCTGGCATGAACCATAAGAAATCATTGCATGTCGCTACATCAGGACACAACAGAGCCCATTCCCTGATGCATTGCAGAAAACTATGTACTCAACGCCATCTTTGGGCAATATCAAGACTGGGGCGCTCGTCAAACTCTGTCTCAGCTTCTCAAAAGCCTGCTGGTACTTTTCTGTCCACACGAAGGGTTTACCATTCCTGGTCAAGGCTGTCATCGGTGATGATATCCAGGATAAGTTAGGAACGAATCTCCGGTAATATCCTTCCTAGCCAAGGAATCTCTGCACCTCCATCACGCTCTAAGGTAGATCTCATTCTAACACAGCCTCCACCTTGGCTGGGTCCATAGCTACTCCATCAGCTGAGATGACATGTCCCCGAAAGTGGACCTCCTGAATCCAGAACTGGCACTTTGAGAGCTTCCCAAAAAGCCAGTGCTCCCGAAGTACGTCTAGAACCATCCATAGGTGTCTTGCGTGCTCCTCCTCTAACGCCGAGTACACAAGGATGTCGTCGATGAAGACCACTACGAACGAGTCTAAGTACAGCTGGAAGATACGGTTCATCGGCCCCATGAACACTGTGGGGGAGTTTTTCATGCCAAAAGGCATCACCAAGTACTCATAGTAACCATAGTGGAATCTGAAAGCCATCTTCATTATATCCTCATCCCGCACTCGTAGCTGGTGATAGCTTGATCGAAGGTCAATCTTCGAGAACCAATATGCCCCTCTTAGCTGATCGAAGAGGTCATCGATCCTTGGCATTGGATATTTATTCTTCACCATCACCTGGTTCAGGTGCCGGTCATCCACACACAATCTTAGACTCTCATCTACCTTCTTGGAAAACAAGACTGGGGCCGCCCAGGGTGAGATGTTGGGTCTCACGAAACCCTTTCTCTACAAATCCTCCAACTGTACCCTAATCTTGTGAAGCTCTATGGGAGCCATCTGATATGCCGATGAGGATATGAGTGCCATCCCAGGGTGTAAGTCAATGCAGAAATCGATTTCCGGGTGGGGAGGTAGTCCTGGAATATCTTTGGGAAAGTCGTCCTCATACTCCGCCACCACTGTTGGGAACTGAGAGCTCACAACATCAACCGCTCCGAGAGTAAGGCCATCCAACTCATGACTGATCGGCTGCACCCTCCTATTCATGAGCCCATTTGGTACTTCCTGGGTTTCCATCTCTCCAACAAATGAAAATCTTGTTCTATCATGGCGGACACACCACACCCATCACCTAAATCAGTCAATTTGAGCATGGATAGAAGATAACCAATCCACACTGAGAATGACGTCGTAAGGCCTCGATGCTACCAACAAGAGGTTCCAACCAAAACTCTCGCCTCCAAGGTTAATATCACACTGTCTACAAAGGTGTGTGATCATCGAGTCTCCTCCCGTAGGTGTCTCCAAGCATAAGGATCGAGTCAATGTTTCAACTAAAATATCGAGGTTTTGTACAAGGCATGTGGCTATAAGGGAATGACTGGCACCTGTGTCTATGAGTACGAAATCTAAGGTAGAAAAGACACAGATCATACCTCAAATCATCCCTAGAGCCCCTGGGTCATATTCCTCGACCACATGCAGCTGTCCACATCCCTGTCCCCCAGCTCCCTAAGCCTGGTGCGGACCTCCTGGGGGTGGTGGTAGAAGTAATTCGAAGCATATACCACCACCGAATGCTCTCCTTGCTCCTCTTCCACATCCTCCGCCTGGCGGGTCTTCCTGTTCTGTTCTCTGCATCAACCTCAGTGGTCCATCCACCACTTACCTGTCAAAAGCTCGATGGGTCGGGCAATCTCTAGCGAGATGTCCCCTACCGTCACATGTGTAGCATCACTTCTCCCTAGGCTGACTGGATCTAGCCTGAGAGCCCTGGACCATCGATCCCCTGTCATGGGTCCTCCTATGACATTTCCTACATCCATATCCATGTGCCTGACCTTGGATCCCTACTGCAGGTGTCTCCGCACCTGTTTGCCTACTGCTGACTGCCAGCGGCTGTCTCTGCTCCGCCAGGAAACTCTCGATCACCAAGGCTCACTCGAGCACTCCAGCATATGTTTAAATGCATAAGGGCACGACACTATCTTAGATGTCACACTGTAGACCTCCGTCAATGGTACGAGCTCTGAAGTACTGATCTTGGACCATATCCATCGAGTACCTGGTGAGGTTGGTGAACAAAAAAGTATAGTCAGCCACTGTCATACTTCCCTGCTAGAGCTGAAGAAGCTCCTGGATGCACACAGCTCTCAGTGTAACTGGAGAGAGCTCCTCCCTAAAGAGTTTCTCAAACTCCATCCACAAAAGAGTCTTATCGTGATGATTTTTCATGGTCAGACTCCACCATCGTCCCACCGAACCCTGAAGAAGGCTCGCTCCTAGGATCATCATATATTCTACTGGTGTCCTCACTAGACGGAAAACTCTGGTCACTGCCTAATGCCTATCCTCAGTCGCCTGAGGTTCAGGCTCGCCTCATAACCTGAGTTTCCTCTATCTTTGAAACTCATGGAGTGCGCTGAGCCTGCACTCCTTGCCAGTCGGTACTGCAGGTACCACTGTCTACTCTACTGGTGGTGGTATAGCAGGTGCACCACCTGGTGGCAACTCTTGGGGAGCTGGTCCCTATATCGAAGCCTCGTCACTGAGGGGGTCATCCTCATGGTCGTACTGCAGAATCCTAGCGGGTATGCGTCGCAGAGGCATCCTATAAACAAACAAGATGTACCATGGTCAATGAGTATATCTGGATAGCTGTCACAAAGGACATGGAAAACACAACCCAATCCTATATGATGCATGTACCTTTTATTTCCCCACAACTAGTGTTTTCATGAAAAGAGTCAAAAAGCAGGTTATCAGAGTCCTAGTGTATAGATACGTCAGCCGCCGCACCGACACTGGGGTCCCTGGCCTGAAATATGAACCCGAAACACTTAACACTGTTTCCCCAAACCAAACTCACAAACTCTTGGTTCTAAGGTAGAACGGACCCCCTCTGATACCACTCTGTCATGAGCCGTCCCAGTGGGGCCCGTGCCATGACTCCCAATGCCTGCCTCCAATAGGCCAGGGGCATGTGACTAGCACCGAGTAGGCATATTACTAACATGGGAGGCATTGCCTATGTACATGTACACACGCACACATATCTAATCACACAAATGATGAAATGCAAAAACCACGAAGGAAAAAAGAATGCATGCATATAACTAAACCCAACCAACAGAGTCTGACGAAAGGTAGAGTATTATAAAAGTAAACAAGGCCAAAAATACAAGCCCACCAAAAAAACAAACAACAGTCTGAAAACTAAAAAGTCCAACTTGTAAGTACAAAAGGTACTAGGACTGTTGCTCGTAGCTGTAGGAACGCCTCGGCCCTTAGGGAACTCAGAATGCTCAGTCCTTTCCTAGACTGCCCTGAACTCTATAAAAAGGTTGCTTGTCTAGACAAGACACCAGACATGCGGGCAAAGCCTGTGTAGGGATGAGTATAACAATACTCAGTAGAGGACCCCGAAAACAAAAAGGCAGTACACAAAGTAAACGTATAGTCAGTTATGCATAGTATATGTCTACAGAACATATAGAACAAACCAGATATACTCAAAACCCAGACCTGTGGTCTACAGACAAGTCACACAACCGAATTCCCTCATTAGGGATTCTGCTCACAGATTCCGTGATGCACTAGTTCTGGGAAAACACACTCCACGAGTCTTATGGCTCTGATGAAGTCTGTACGAGAAGTGTTGTTTGGTTGGAACCATCACGAGAGATTTCTAAACTCATTACGGGAGACACATTCTTGTGTGGAAAGGTTATGGTAGGTAGAAGCACTCATTACGGGAGTCACACTCCTGAGTGGGAAAGATCACGATACACAGATGAGGATCACTGCCAGGGCCATGGCAGATACCGCGACTCATCTGGATTCACCAGTAATGTGATACACCATCTGGGTAGAGGATCAACACCTAGTAAGGGTGGTTACGTCGATGTTTGACTCTACCTAGGGTCAGGAATGGATAGAGGATCTCGATCCGGGCCTCTCGGATGGATGCCTGACTCTATCACCGAAAGTCCTGCTGAAGGGATCATACTCCGGACTGGGAAATGATGCCTGACCTTCAGGGGAACGAGAATATGGGACACTAACCCAAATAAAAGACATCCAAGGTATAGTGAACAAAAGTACCAAGATGTTTTCCTAAAATTACACGACGCGTAGAAAAGGTACACACCATGTTGTCTAACCCCAGGTACTACCCGTGTACAACAGCCCGTGTCAAAGGCTGGTCGTGTAGGAAAACATAGTACACGGCGTGTAGTATGGTGCACACGCCCTGTCTGGGTAACTGGGGTTGGCTCCGTGTACTATGTCCATGTGCTCGTACACGGTCACCAACCCGTGTACTCCGACCTGTGTAATCCGCACACGGGGTGACCCGTGCTGCTGGCGTCACTAGGGCGTGTAATGGAGTACACGGTCGTGTACTCCATCCCGTGTTTGCGAATCTTCGAGATACTTTCCGAGCTCCGTGTAGCCACTTCTACCGCGCTGTACATGCCGTGTCGCCTGAAGTCGTGTAGCTCATCCCGGGTCTGTTAACTATGCAAAGTACATGCCGAGTTTCGGGGGAAGTCCAACACGCTGTGTGACCAGAGTCACACACCCTGTTATACATCTCTAACCCCGAAACCCTAGCCGATGCCACCAGTACTACAAGGTGTGTTCTTCTGAAGTACACACCGTGTATTCTGGAAATTTCCAAAAATGGCGCCCTTCGCCAGCGCACCTCTCGTGGTGGTCTGATCATTGATTCAGCCGTTCGATCGCCACAAAACCTTCAGGTTTTGGTCTTCCCGACACCACGAAGCTGCTTCCGTCATTTTTAGGCCTCTGATCGACTCCAAAAATGTGTTCTGATCTTCCTGCATGAAGAATGCTTGAAGAACGCTCTTTCTGATCTGGTCTGATTTGTCGTCCTCCATCGTCGCCGCACCTCCACAAAGTCATTGCGATGTTGAATCTTTGATTTGGGATCGTTGCGTCGCAGAACGGATGTGAAACGATCCGTTGTTCGTCACCCCGTGAAGAACGCGAAGAACGCGTGAGGAAAAAAGGGGGATGAAATCCAAATAAAAAAATAGAGGAATTAACCTCCGCCATCATTAGTCATGGAATTGATCCGCTCCTGCTAATAGGCTTAAACAGAGCAAGAATCAACAATAACATATAGCATGGATCAATTCCCCATAATCTATCCCAATAAAATCCCTCCCATAAGAACGTATGAATCCGTGGATCAACTTGTTCGTGGTTGATCCATGTTCGTCATTTAAACTCTAATTTGGGTAAAATAAATTGAAATAACAACCCCTACCTTCTGAATGTATCAATTGTTGACGAAGGCATCGTTCTGCCGTTGTCGTCGAGATCCTTCAACGTTGTTGGCATAGCGATTCTGGACATTGATCCATCATTGTTCGCCACCGAGAGTTTGCTCCAATGCATCGCGGATTCGGCAGAGGTTCCTCTCAAACATCGCCCACAATCAACAATTTCTTAACCTATTAAAAAGGGAAACATGTTGTCATTTAATTACGCGGTAGCATTAATGACGTTGACTCACCATTTTGAAGTTATAATGACGCACCATTAATTTATGAAACAGTTGGGCCGTTTCCGCCCTATAGCGGATGTTTCCTTAAATGAAAATAAAATAAACATGTTAATTTAATTTATTTTATTTCACTTAAAACGTCCAAAAATTTACTTTTTCCCTCGACCCACGCCGGTTGAGGTTAGTCTCATTCTTAGGTAAAGTCATCGTCTCAGACGCAACGGTGTGCTCAAATTTTTAATTTGGGTACCGTTTGAAAACTACCACAACCGCACACGAGTGCTGACTTACTTAACTTTAAAAGGTTCAAACCACCATTCCAGGCTCACTGGACCTCGGAATGATGTGTCGTCTTCGCACTAGGTCTCAAAATAATTCCATATAATATTTAAAAATAATAACTGGAATATATGAGACACTACATTTACAATATAAATCATTAAGAAAATAATGATATTTTCAATTAAATGTTAGTATTTTTGAACTATTCACCATATAATTAAACTATTAAGAAAAATACCAAAAATTTAACAAAATTAAATTTTAATATTATTATTTCAATGAAAAATATTATTTTTTTGTAATATAATTTAATAAATTGAAAAAAATGGACATAAGAAATGTGACCCATCAAAATTTAGAAAAATAATATTTTTAGAAAAAGGCATATTCTTTTCGTAAAATTGGGGTTTTCCTTATATAATTTATTGAAAATAGATATGATTAATTTTAAACACTTTATTGATTATATTATATATAAATATAATTTTTTATTTAGTGGTATAAAACAAACTTGTGCACATTTAAATAGTTTTTCCTATGTTCCTTTTTTCTTATTTTAAATAAGGTTTTATTTTCTTTTTTAATTAATTGATAGACGAATAAGTTACATATACATGTTTAATTTTTTTTCATAATTCAATTAATAATTTTTTACCTACTATTCTAAATGATAAGTTATAATTGTTACATTTAAATAATAATATTTAGTTGTTCATTTATGATCGATATGTGTATCATGTACACTACATAACACAATGTTTCCTTAAATATTAGGATGTTACAAATATGACCGATTATATATATTGCTTCGTTACATTTCATAATGGTATTTCAAAAATACATTAGTATAATTATATGTTTCATCCATTACTCATAATCTAATGTAAATGGGAAGATATCACCATGGTTTTTTCCATTGGAATACCCAAAACGACTAAAGGGAATAATGTTTTGTGAGTTGTAGTCGAATTCCGTACTATGTAAGAAAACATAATTACTATCCTAGAAGAAATATCTCTAGATAATATTTATTGGATACACAATAATAATGTTTTAATGTTACTTTTAGTACCACACTCTATTGTATCTGATGGGTATATGAGGTTTACCTCAATGTTTTGGTGATACCTTCCTCATGCTCTTCATATAAAGTTTAGTTCTAGGACTCTATATCATCCTTAGATATATAGTTAGTATTAAATAACATCTAAAACCATTTAGATATGTTGAGACCCTATTTATTGAATTCAAAATGTGTTTGGGATCCACAACTTATTCTAGTTCAGTTTTATTACAATAATATCATTCAGTCAAGAATTTAGATGGATCCTTAAGAATCGCTTTATTTAATTAAATATATATATGGAATTTTTTTGAATGTTGTTAGATAAATAAAACTATTAGTACCTAATATAGAATTATAAATGTTCAATAAGGTTAGATCCTTTCAAAATCACATATATAAATCTCATAGTCAGTAGAAAAGTTATGTTGATAATATCTGTCCAGATTTATAATTAAGGACGGGGCCACAAAGTTTCTAAGAATTTTTAAATTAATGAATGTTATGATATTTAAGAATAAATGGAAATAATAAATTTTAATATTTTTCCCATTGAAATAATTGATCATATCAGAATAATGGAACATCATTTGGATATTATACCAAAGCTCTATTAGGTCCACAACTTGTTTCATATATCTCTCCTATGGAAGAACATGCATGACCCTTCACATGTATTGAACTCAGATGTCATAGAATAAGAGAATGATATTTCTTATGGGAGATAAATGATATAGATTCTATATTTTATATAGAATGATCTACCAAATAACCCAATCACAATATCAATTTTTTTTTGAAACAACCATTGTGATAAAGTGAAAAGGAACTTAACGATATAATTAAGATGAAGTATCCTCTTTTTTCTGTATCTGAGTGATTAATTTCTATGGATAAATTCATTTTATGTGGTTTAGAATTCAGAAACCCAAGTATTATGATTTTTTATTTTTTAAGTTCTTGATTTTTCTATAATGATTTATGTTACATGTTATAGCTAGACTATAATACATTACACAAAGCCCTAGGTTATCCTATACTACATGTAACACTCGGTTATCTTGTTTAACACATGATAATAATTTTTTAAAATACCATGATATATTATTTAAATTATTAAAATGTGACTGTTAAACCTAGCCATCATTCCTATCAATATGAAGATTAATAATTAATTTTTAAATATTAATTTTAATAGTTTTACATGAAAAACATATTGATAGTAAAATACATAATTTATCTAATTATTATTATATTTTTTGTAATACTATTTTTCACAAATAAATTATTAATATTTATTTTAAAAAAATATAAAATATATTGTTAAAATTTTTTTACTGAATTTAATAAATCAAACATCATTTTTTATTCATTTTGTCAAAATTATGTTTGATTAAATATTTAGGATTTATCTAAAAAGGGTAATATTTTAAAAATATAATTTTATGACCTATTTGAGTATAATTCTGAAAAAAGGACCATATTTGGATTCATCATAATTTATATTAATAAAAATGATTAATTTGTTTTGTACCAAAATTAATAGTGAATGCATAGAAAAATAATTACCAAGGTTAATGTAATAATGTGTTTACCAGGGGTGAAACTAATAATATAGGTGCAATTTAACCTATAAAATAAAATAAAAAATATTATATGGAAATATTTAGACCATTTAACATCTTAGGTTCTATAATAATCCATTTTTACCCTTATGAGATATAAATAAAATGGGTGGAATTCTCTCTTTAAAAAATTTAAAAATATTTGACATATCGCACTTATAAAATACCCCCTCTCATAGAAAAATCATAAAATCTTATTGTTATAAAAACTACATTCCAAAATTAAATAAAAACATTCCTCCACTCATCATGTAATCCATTTTTTAAAAAAAATTCAATGAAGGAATGATTTTAGTGAAAACCTATAGTGGATACGCAAAGGAGAAAAAATGTTCATCGATGAAAATTTTCTATTTTATTAATTCATAAAAATAAATTTTTTAATTATATCCAACATAATTAATATTGTGATATGTCATTATGTCATAGGTATGACCTAAAACCATACACACTTCAATCAAATGGGTTATGAAATTGTTGTTTTGTGTAGGTAAAACCACATCCATGAAAACAAATGTTGTTCTTTTTTCCATTACCACCTATAAAGGATATGAATAATGAAGAGAATAATAATTATATATTATTTAAATGAAATTAATTATATTATTATTCTTATAGAAGTATTATATCTCACATATCATCACTCAATCCATTTTTAAGAAGTTATAATATTTATCTGTACTATATATGGACTACCACCTCACAAAGCAAAGTGATTCATTAATAGATTATATTGAATTTATTAATGATGGGTTTAATAATATTATGTGATATGTAGGTATGTAAAAATTATATAACGATAATATATCATTTAATTTTTTTTCCTTCAAACTAGGAAGAAAATTTAAAACACCATTCTTTTGTATATATGGTCTGTTGTCGCCATGAATGATATATTTAATTCCCTATTAATAAATTAATGGATTAATACAAATTAATATATAATTTATTTAAATGTTACTTATAAAATGATTTATATTCTGTATATGATTAAATCATGATCCATGTAATAGTACTATTTATAACATGTCAAATCATATATGAAAAACAAAGCTGTAATTTACCTGGAACGTTACATTAAAATGGAATTGTTAATAAATGGGTAATATACAGTAATAATAAAATAATATATTCCATGATATATATGGATATGGTTATATGATATATTTCTAATTAACTTTTAATTATTATACATGAATTTCTCATCAGTTAAATGGATGTCAATACTTAATGTTAAGGGACTTTTAGTCTCAATTTAATTACTGAGAGACTTATTCAATATTCACCACTCATTTATTTCAATGTGTATATATTACCATATGTGATGGCATGTAATGATCATAAAATATTTCCTAATAATTCATGTTTCCATTGATGTAATTATTTTAATGAGGATTACAATTTAAAAGTTACTCAAGAAGAAACAAATTTTTTTGTCACAATTAACATTATGTGTGCCGTAAATTATGATATGGAACTATATTGTCTCAAAAGGTGAATATATAACCACATTGAGAATTAATATAATGAATTTATTCACATTAATTACAATTCAAATTTCATTTTATTTCATTCTTTTATTGAGTTTCATATCCATGGTTATAATAGTGGTAATGATTTTGTGATACAACCTCATCATTTAATGGGATGGTTTATGATTGAGTCTAAAATACTAAAATCTACAGATCTACCTCTCTATAATTTTAATGAAATTTAATATTCTATTTTTTATTTATATCTTCATGTTATGGTTCTACATTGAAAATATTTTTTATAAAATATAATTACAAAATAATTTTTTAGAAAATCTATATTTATCACACACTTCGATATGAAATATATTTTCATTAAAATCCATGTTCCCTAAAAAATTCATAATTTTTTTATTTCTCACTAATTATTTTTGAAGGACATTGTTACCCATGATTTTATTTTAAAAAAATTGACTAGTATAATAATTTCATTTTTAAAAAAAATAATTTTTTTGCTATTATATAAAATGTGTATGTCATATTTGTTTTAACATGTATGAAATTAATATAATCTAATTATTACAGGACCAATTATTTTTATATGATTCATTTATATATTTTCAATGTTATTTTTTAATAATTTTATCCGAAATATATTATATTTTAAAAAACTTTTTTCAAGGAAAATGGATATTTTCCTCAAGAAATATTTTAAAGGATATTTAAAAATTATTTTATGTATTATATGACATCTATTTGTTTCACATATTCCTAACTAAATACATGATAAAAAGGATACAATTCATATTATTTCTCTTAAGTATCTATCAATTTATATCAAGATGTTTTTGAAACTTGTATCTCTTATAAGGGATATACCACAAGAATATTCTGATAATACTAACTTATTTTATTGGGTTATTATATGATGAATGGATTACCAAACCTTTTTATTTTACACATGTTATCATATAATGAAATTTTTTGGATATTCATTTCATTCCATGAGTTATTATATGATTAATTTTTATGATCTTGTGGAACACATATGTATGCTTTCATTGAGTGATTAGTGGGATATATGTCTTCATCAAATGAATTTGGTAAAAATGTATATCACATAAAATTGATATGGTTAGAATAAGGACTAAACACGATATAGTAAGATATGTATGGAATGTGGAGTGATCCTAGTTTAGTAAGATAAGGCTGGAATAGTTAGTGAACTTGGTACATAATTTTTTTTCCCTTTATGATGTCCTTGGTAGCGAGCCATGAAAAATATGGAAATAATGTTTTATTCTAATGTGTCTCCCATAAATTCCATGCCTAATTTAAATGTTTTACTCTCATGGATATTTGTTATTTTATGTCCTTATGATTAATTTGTTATGTTATACCATTAATTATTACATGATTCAATATTATGATACTTGATATGAAGGGTATACTTTTCAAATGTCAGGATCATGTTCTTATACCCATAACCTCATGTAATTCTTACGTATCTCCCTTATTTACAATTACATAGAATGTAGTCCCCCAAATTATTATGTTACCTTTACTACAGGTTAAGATGATTTTTATTATATATGATATTTCTAGGAAGGCTTATAGTTAGGAATATTCATGTGGGAGATAATGTAAATTACATATGGATCATTTTTGTGTTCCCATGTTTCTAAATACTCTAAAATATTATAGTCCTCTGAAATTTGTTTTTTTGATGTAATAAAAATTAATAAAAAAATTTGTAATATCTATGTATATTACTCTAAAAGATGTAATAGAAAATGATTATTTCATGATAAAAATGAGGGGATAAATATTTGTTTGAAAAAATTTAACATGGGTCATCTCTTGCATTATAAAAGTCCAAAAACAATATTCCCCTATTCAGACTCCAAAATTCATGTGTTTTATCCAATTCATATCCATATAAATACCCCACTTATCTAATTTCATATGATAACCCTTTTTATCATAAATGCATCTTAGGAAGGATTTTTTTATAAACATAAAGATGTCATTGGAAAAGGGGTAATGCTCCTAAATGAGAATTATTATTTTATTTCTACTTCCACCTCTTAAAAATACTAATAAATAATTCTATAATTATAAAACAACTGTCTTAGATATACCTACATTTTTTATATTAATTTCGTTACCTATTTATATATTATATATTATCAAATGGGAAACAAAACATTTGATCATGTGTACGGTGGGCCAGCACATCTTAGACTGATTTAATTCATTTTCAATCACCACCTTTCATGAATATATGTAATAATTTTATGATAAATTTTAATTATATTTATGATATTATTATATTTTTTATAATTTAATATGAAATATAACATTATACATTCCTTTCAATGAAAAATATGATCACATCACTGATATGTATGGTGGACAACCGACTTGCTATGTGATGACATTAATTTTTCATTTGCGGAAGACATGGGATGTATTATAGAGAAAATTAGTTAATGTAGGAGATATATATGAGATTATATTGATTTTTAATATTAATATATCACCCATTTACTTACCGTTTCACTCATTTAGGGAATGATATCATCATTCATTCTTACATACGACCTACCGTCTCCACAAAGTGATATGATTCATTTCCAATATTCTAAATTCAAAAATGGTTCTAACCATGTATCTATTGATCGATTATTATATTGATAACATTAATATAATTCATTACAATATGTAACTATTTTCTACACATAATAACAGAAACATTCATAAAAAACCATACAAGATAAAATAAGGCAATTCACAATCAGGACAATGAAAATAATGATATATTATTAACAAAAGAGAATTAAAATGTACTAAGGGAATAATATATGATATAATAAATATGAATATTTTTGGTATAAATTACTAAAATGAGTAAAAGTATTCTGGAGGAGGTTAATTTATGTTCATCTAAAGGAAATATTGAGGAAATTGACTTCATCACAATTCCCGTCATTATGGAATATTTTAATATATTACACCTAAATTGTTCTATATGGTTTATATACTACCCATTTTACTATTAATATCATGAATCATTCATAAGTTATGATATTTTTAGTGTCACGACCCATCCTCGGGGCCCATGTCGTGACTACCCCAAGTCCGCCTTCCATAGGCCAGGGGCTGGCGACTAGCACCAAAGGTGTATATCCCTAAGCTGGGAATGCATTGCCTTTATAGGAGAAACACACACACAAACAGTGTAATCTTGAAGCAAATCACTATGTGAGAACTATATACAAAAGGTATTGGTGAAAGTAAAAAGGGGTCGGAAATACAAGCCCAACAGTAAATTACACGTACAACGGAAAACAAATACAACTGAAAAAGGGACAACAGTTGAAAAGGGAAGCTCCTAGAACATCCACCGAGTATCCTACCTGAAGGGTAGGTACAGATGTCCACCTCATCACTCCATGTCTATAGGTCCACTCCGTGTACCGTCTCACTGTGCGGTCCACCTCCGGGTACCGTACGGTCCTGGCTCGTTCTTGGCCTCTGTCAACGATGTCCGTTGTGTTCATCTAACACAACGAGGTGTAGGTATAGCCCATGTAGGGGTGGGTATAACGATACTCAGTAGGGACCCCGAGACCCCTGAAGGTGTACTAGAATTCATGAAGGGTAAACCACATAAGGAAAGATACAATCACGAAGAATCAAACAACGCTACTTAGGTATATGTCCCCACATATACCTAAGTTATCAATCTCAGTTCGACTCCAACTCTCGAGCCCAAGCACAACCCATTCCACACAGGATGTAAAATCAGTCACATTGATGATAATGATTGAAAGTCAAGACACATCTCACACAGGTATACATCTTTTGTATAGAGATAGAGATGATCAGATGTAGTCATAGATTCATCTAAGATGTTGGACCTACACATGATACAGGATCACCTATATTGTAGGACCCACACAGGATACAAGACCAGATACTCTATCGGACCCACATAGGATACAAGTACATAGGTAAAACTGCCATACCCACATATGATACAAGAATAGTAGTAATCGCCCTAATTCATCTAAGTTATCAGACAAACACAGGATACAAGACTGGCTACTCTGTCGAACCCACATAGGATACAAGTATAGAGGTCAAACTGTCAGAACCAAACATAATACAAGAACAGTAGTCATCACTGTCGAACCCACGGAGGATCCCAGTATAGTAGTCATCGTCGTCAAACCCACTGAGGATTCAAGTATAGTAGACGTCGCAGTCGCAGCTAGCTCTATGGTTCCCGCACACAGCATGCTCGATTCCAAGAGGGTCCGCTCCTTGAGTCAAAGTTAGATACATAAACTATCACGAATTATTAAGTTGATGTATCCAAAAGTTCTGTCTCTTCAAAAGGAACCCAATGTGATAGACGGCGTGTCAATCGGATACTCGGTCTGAGAGTTATTGGCTCTTCCATTCTAGGGGCCCGGTTGGAATTATGTTCGTTCCAAACCCAACCATTTTCCAATGTCATAAAATTCACACTTAGAGTATCGCAAACGGACCGTCTAGTCACAAGGATCCTAGTACTGTGGACGGCGCATCAATCAGACGCATGATCTTTGAGTTATTCACGTTTAAGTGAAACGAGCCCAGCCCGTCAAGCCCAGTGGGCTGACAGGTCTGCCCGACCCGGCTCGGCGGGTCCGACACAGCTGGGGGGGTCGGCCCGGCCCGGGGGGGGGGGGCGTGGCCCGGCCTCGTGGTGCACGGCACGGCCAGGTGGGGCACGGCACGGGCCAGGGGGGGCATGGCCCGGCACGGTGGCTGGCAGCCCGACACGCGCAGGGGCAGCCTGCCCGTGGCTGGTCGGGCAGTGTGGGGGGTCGTGACCCCCCAGTTTTCTAAAATGGTTGCACCGAGCGGCACCGCCTCTCCTGCCCAGCGGGCTGAATCCGGCCGGTCTTCTTCGGCGTGGGCTGCCCACACAGCGGGCCTCTGTCTCCTTAACGCGAGGTCTCTTGGTGTCGCGGTTTTCTTCTACACGATCGGCACGTGGCCAGCTAGTTCCCCCACCGAAGTGGCCCACCTAGCACGAACCCCAGTTCTCCGCAGCGCAGCCCCATGAGGCGCCATGGTTCTCCAGCCCATCCAGCTTTACCCGGCTGGTTCTTCTTCGGCCGAGCGGCCCACTTTGGTGGGCCGTGGTCTCTGCTCCGCGTGGCACACAGTGCCGCTATCCTCTAATGAGTTGGCGCATGGCCGTCGTTGCCATCACTGCCTTCGGTCATCACCACCTCTTTGATCACCGCCTCCATTGAGAATAAAAACAAGAATCAATGGAGGGTAGTCGGTCCGTGTTCGTTCATCCAGCGCCCTCCGTGTTAGGCAATATCAAATTCCAAAAGACAATCCATGGTATTAAATGAAGAACAAGGCATAGTTTTATTCAATTAAAATTGATCATAACCCCTACCTCTATTAAAGGTATGTTGCACGTCAATGAGCCGCGGAAGACAGTGTCGTGGAAGTCGGGCATCGCGGAATATGGACGTTGATTCTATTGATGTCGAGGAGCGTCCGAATAGGAAGCGTTGTGGAATAACATCTTCACATTCTTCATCAGAGATGTTCTTCATTGAAGAACGGTGTTCTTCATTGAGAGAATGATGTTCCACCATGATTATTCTCCAAATGTCTCCCCACAATTATTTTCCATGGAAAATATAATAATAGTCTTCCCCAAAAAAATATATCCTTTCTATCCATTTCCAATAAATTCAAAAGAACTCGTGACACCTCATAATAATTAATAAAGGCATTAATTATTCTTTAGTTGGAAACATTAAGAGGGGAATGTGGAACGGCTCCACTTAAAGTGGAAGTTCAAAAGTTAAGAGAGTGGCTTAAGGGAGTTAAAGGGGGAGTTGAGGGGTAAGGCTCGGGTGGGACCCACACACATTATTCTCCCATGGGAGGTTATGTAGGATGAGAACCCCACCTCCAACTCCTCCTTGGAAGAAATAACCACCCCTTAACAATAAAATTGTATACACAAAAATATTTATAAATTATTATAAAACCCCAAAAATTAACGCCTGCTCTCGACCAAACACAACTGCGGTAAAGTTCCCCTTAAGAGAATACTGGTGCTAAGAGTTCATCGGTGTCCTCAGATTTCAATTTCGAGCACTAGTTCAAAAGATAGAAAAACCAGCAAGTACGTTTGCTGAATGTACCTGAACAAAACATCAGAAATAGATTACGGGAACACCAGGCCTCAGAATCTAGTGCCGTTAGAAACTGCGGACTTGTAAAATTCCAATGAATTTAAGAAAAACATTTCCATTAAATTTTCGGGTCTTTACAATACCCCCACCTCAGGGCTTTACATCCCCGTAAAGCTACAACACACACTAGGGAAAAAAATGAGGGTACTGAGCACACATCTGAGCCTCCCACTCCCATGTGCTCTTCTGGAGGTTCTCGTGTAGCCAGCGAACGCGAACCAGAGGAATCGACTGTCCACGCAGGACATGTTCTTGTCAATCCTCAATCTCCTCTGGAACCTCCATAAAAGTCACCTCGTAATCGATATCTTTCTCCCTGTGGTCGACTATGTGGGATGGGTCATGCACATATCTCCTCAACTGAGATAGTTGGAAGACGTCACGCACCTGGTGCAACTGATGTGGAAGGGCCAAGCTGTACGCCACCTCATCTACCCTGCTATAGACCAGGAATGGTATGATGAATCATTGAGATAAATTTCTGCCTCAGCTAAATCATCATAGACTTATTGAGGTGAGACCCATACAAAGTTGTGGTCACCATCCTCAAACTCCAGATGTCTCTGTCTCTTAGATGTACGTGGAAGACCCATCACGATGTCCATGGATATCTGAACCAACATCCACTCTGAGACCTCTAAAGGGTGAACCAAGCCTGCTGGTACCTGCTGTTCCACCTTCACTTGCTGACAAGTGAGGGATTGTGAGAGAAACTTTGCCACTACTTTCTTCATTCCCGGTCACCAGTGCTATCGTCGGAGGTCCTGTTACATCTTCGCCACTCCAGGATATACCGCTAAATTATATGTCTGCAAGCCCCTCAACACTTCCTCCTGAAGTGAAACTGGTACCATGGTACATCCTCTGAAGAGAATGGAGTGCTCCCCAACTTCAGAAAAATCCATCAGGTGCATGCCCTGTGGATATCTGAGCATGTCGTGTCTCACAGTCAACGTCCCCATGATGTGCCTCCCAGACTCGCTGAAGAAGTGGAGGAGTTACTATGAGAGACTGCAGAAAGTTTTCTCTATCTCAATCCACAAAGGATATCTGCAATGCGGCTAGCTTCCCTATTTCCTCTCCTAGCAGCTGAATGGCTGATCTCGAGTAGTGATCATCTTCTACAACGTTCCCCTTCCCAGGAGTATTGACCATCTTGAAATCATAGTCCGGATGGAACTCAATCCATCTTTGATTTCCCAGCTACCGAGGTCAATACGCAGTCACTGCTCGCTCATGCATCAGGACACACCCGAGTCTGGTCCCTGATGCGTCATAATAAACCACGTACCCAACGCCCTCCTCCTGTACACTCAAAGTGGGTGCACTGGTCAATATCTACCTCAGCTCTTAAAAGATCGGCTGGCATCTATCCAACCACACGAAGGGATACCCCTTCTTCATCAAAGCTGATAGTGGTGCTGCAACTGTGGAGAAGTCTCGCACAAAGGTAAGTCTGGAATATTCTTGGCTGATCAACTACAGCCTCTTATGCATGATTCCATCATGCGATACCTAGGTCTTCTTTTTCACCGACCAAGGGAAACCCCATCCCAACATTGTAGATAAACCACAACCTTTTTCCTAATATAGTCAATCTTTGTATAAACCGGTTGCCCAGTCTATACCAAAATTTACGTCGTAAGGCCTCGACGCTACCACCAAGAGGTTCCAAGAAAAACTCTCACCTCAAGGTTCTGATCACACTATCGGCGTAAGTGTGATTATCAAGTATCCTCCAAAAGGTAACTCCAGATGTGAGGGTCATTTCAAAGGCTTAACCGGAAACTCTAGGTCTGGGACAAGATTCGTTGAAGGAAGGAATGTTTGGTACCTATGTCAATTGATACAACATCTAGTCTAAGACACAGACCATACATCAAATCATTCTTAGAGCCCTTGGGTCACACTCTTTGACTGCATGTAGCTAATCTCTTTCTGTGCCCCCCAGATCCATGAGTCTAGCGAGGACTACAAAGGCAGGTGGTTGTAATGTGTCAAAATGTTCACCACCTCATGTTGTATTCCTAACTCTACTTCCACATCTGTTGTCCTACATATTCATCTGTCCTTAACACTTTCTCTTCTCAAAAAATTCTACACACTCAAGTCTCTAAGACTGATGATAGTTTCATGCTTTCCAACTGTTAATATTCACAAGCTGTATCTGCTCAACCAATGAACATTCAACCACAAAGGATATCTCTATCACCCTAACATAAGTTGGAATTCATAGAGGAAAAAGTGATGGCTTGGATATCGTTAAACAAACCTCCCTCAAAGACCCGAGCTCTAAAGCACTGATCGAATCATATTCATCAAGTACCAGGAATGATCGGCATACCTTGATGAATACTCATCTACCGACATGTCTTCTTTCCAAACCTTTATAAGCTATAGAAAAATCTCATCCACCACATCAAGCTAGTCCTTAGCCGCCTGTGGGTTGGGATCACCTCGGAACATGAGGGATATCTGGTGTTGAAACACATGTAAGGCACTAATCCTACTAGTGTCCTCTACTGGTACCGTTGGTAGTGTCTGCTGACTAATGGGTAGTGATATAGTAGGCACGCTACCCAAAGGTACCATCTCGGAAAACGACCCAAGTACCGAAACTTAATCATTATGCGGACCATCCTCATGGTCACTCGCTGAAAAAGATTAGTAGCTAAGATCAACATCTTCTCTACTATTGTCTCAACTAGGTTGAAAACACTAGTAATTTCCCCCATACAGTCCTCTACTATCGGGGAATCTGTCTCACCTTGAAACTTCGGAGGCCATGACTGCTAGAACTCGTGCAGCGCGCTCAGTCAGCGTGCACCGTCCACCAGTTTGGCTGGTGGAATCTTCTTGCCAAAGGGTGGTGGTGCTACTGGTACACCACCCGATGGTGACAACTTAGTAAAAGGGACATGCACAAGAGCCTCGTCACTCAGTGGGCCGTCATTATGTACTCTCTCTTAGGAACCCCAGCTGGATATCTTCATAGTGGCATCCTGATAAAGAAGTGGTGAACCACGGTCAATAAGTTATACCTGGTGAGCTGACTCAAAGAGACCACAAAGGAAACTCTTGAAACACACACACAGCCAGTGTTTCCGTGCACTTTGTCAGAAATAAGAGATCAGGGTCCTGGTGTATGGATACATCAACCGTCGTGCCAACATGAGACTCCCTGGACAGAAAACCATACTCAATACTCTTAACATTAATGCTTCATAGAAAAGAAAGATCAGAGTCCTAAGTTCTGTGGTAGAACTGACTCCTCTAATACCAATTTGTCATGACTCGTCCTTGGAGCCCGTGTCGTGACTACCCCAATCCCCCCTTCCATAGGCCAGGGGCTGGTGACTAGAAACAAAGTAATATATCCTTAATCTGGGAAGTCATTTCCTTTACAGTAGAAACACACACACAAATAGGGTAAGCTTGAAGAAAAGTACGAAGTCAAAACTGTATACAAAAGGTAGTGCTGAAAGTAAAAAGGGGCTAGAAATACAAGTCCAACAATAACGTACTAGTACAACAGAGAACGTCTACGACTGATAAAGGGACAACCGCTGAAAAGGGAATCTCCTGGAACATCTACCAAGTATCGTACCTGAAGGGTAGGTATAGATTTCCACCTCAGCAGTCCACATTTATTGGTCTTCTCCCTGTACCTTCTAGTCATGTGGTCCAACTCCGGGCACCATCTGGTCCTGGATCGCTCTCGGACTCCGTCAACATTGTCTGTCATCTGCATCCAACACAACGAGGTACGGGCATATCCCGTGCAGGGCTGAGTATAACGATACCCAGTAGGGACACCGAGACCCCCGAAGGTCTCCCAGAATCCACGAAGTTTAAACCACAGAAGGAAAGATATAATCACGAAGTATCAAACAACCCTACTTAGGTATATGCCCATACATATACCTAAGTTATCAATCTCAGTTCAGCACCAACTCTTGAGCCCAAGCACAACCCAGTCCACACAGAATGTAAAATCAGTCACATCGATGATAATGATTAAAAGTCAAGACTCAACTCACACAGGTATAAATCTTTTGTATAGCGATAGATATGTTCAGATGTAGTCACTGATTCATCTAAGATGTTGGGCCCACACAGGATACAATACTAGCTAAGCTGTCAGACCCACACAGGATACAAGAATAGTAATCATCACACAGATTCATCTAAGCTATCGGACCACACAGGATACAAGACCAGGTACTCTTTCGGACCCACACAGGATACAAGTACAAAGGTCAAAATGTCGGACCCACATAGGATACAAGAATAGTTGTCATTTTTATCAAACCCATGGAGGTTACCAGTACAGTAATCGTCGTCATCGAACCCATAGAGGATTCCAGTAAGGTAGACGTCGCAGTTGCAGCTATCTCTAGGGTTCCCGCAAACAGCATGCTCGATTCTGGGAGGGTCCACTCCTCAAGTCAGACGTTGATATATCAACTACCATGAAGTCTTGAGTTGATGTATCAAGAAGTTCCGTCTTGTCAAAATAAACCCAACGCGACAGACGACGCGTCAATCGGACTATCTGTCTGAGAGTTATTGGCTTTTATATTCCAGGGGCCTAGTTGAAATTACGTTCGTTCCAAACCTATCCATTTTTAAAAGTCACCCCAAACTCAATTAGAGTATCCCAAAATAACCATATCATAAATAGGATCCCAGTGCCGCAGACGGTGTGTCGATCAAATGCGCGGACTTTTAGTTATTCACGTTTAAATGAAATGGGCCCGGCCCATCAAGCCTAGTGTGCTGACAGGTCGGCCAGACCTGGCTCGGTGGGTCTGACCTAGCTAGGGGGGTCGACCTAGCCCTGTGGGGCGCGGATCGACCTAGTGGGGTGTGGCCCGGCCCAGTGGGGCGTGTCCCGGCCCGCGGCATACCGCGGCTCAGCCAGCTGGCCGAGCAGTGCGGGCTGGTACAACCCCCTTGTTTTCTAAAACGGCGGCACGGCCCCTCCTACCTGGCCAACCAAAGTCAGCCGGTCTTCTCTGGCGCGAGTGGCCCGCACAGCAGGCCACTGTCTCCTCTACATAGCACCACTTGGTGTTGTTGTTTTCATCCGCTCGGCTGGCCGGTTCGCCCGCCAAAGCGGCCTGCCCAGCACGGGCCACGGTTCCCAAGCTCTGCCGGCTTTAGCCTACTGGTTCTTCCAGCCCTGTCGGTCATTGGACCAGCTGGTTCTTCTTCGGCCGAGCGGCCCACAGTTGCGGGCCACAATCTCCCCTCTAGGCAGCACCTGGTGCTGCGGTCCTCTAACAGGATGGCACGTGGCTGCCATTGTCACCCCCGCCTTCGGTCGTCAGCACCTCTTTTATCACTGCCTCCATTGCGAATAAAAACAAGAATCAACGGAAGGTCATCGGGCCATGTTCATTCAGCCTGTGCCCTCCGTGTTAGGTGATATCAAATGGAAGTAGACAATCCCTGGAATTCAATTATGAAAGAGGCATAATTTTATTCAATTAAAATTGATCATAACCCCTACCTCGATTCAAGGTACGTTGCAAGTCGACGAGCCGCGGAAGATGGTGTCGCGGAAGTCGGGCGTCACAGAATACGAATGTTGATTCCATTGAAGTCGGGGTGCGTCTGAAGAGGAAGCATCATGGAAGAATACTTTTTCATTTTTCATCAGATATGTTCTTCATTGAAGAATGGTGTTCTTTGTCGAGAGAATGAAGTTCCACCAAGAGTTTTCTCCCAAAGTCTCCCCACAAATATTTTTCAAGAAAAATATAATAATAGGTTTCCCCCAAAAAATATAATCTTTCCATGCATTTTAAATTAATTCAAAAGAACTCATGAAATATAAAAATAATTAATAAAGGCATGAATTATTCATGAGTTTGAAACATTAAGAGGGGAAAGTGGAAAGGCTCAACTTAATTTGAAAGTTCAAAAGTTAAGAGAGAGGCTTAAGGAAGTTAAAGGGGGAGTTGAGGGGTTAGGCTCGTGTGGGCCCCACACACATTATTCTCCCATGGGAGGATATGTGGGATGTGGGCCCCACCTCTAACTCCTCCTTGGAGGAAATAACCACCTATTAAGAATAAAACTGTGTACACAACAATTTTATTTAATTATTTATAAAACTCCAAAAATTAACTCCTGCTCTCAACCAAACGCAACTGCGGTAAAGGTCTCCTTAAGCGAATATTGGCACTGCGAGTTCATTTTTGTCCTTAGATTTCAATTCTACATACTAGTTAAAAAGATATAAAAACCCTCATGTACGTTTACTGAACGTACCGGAACAAAACTTCAGAAATTGATTTCAAGCAAACCGGGCCTCGGAATCAGGTGCCGTCAGAAACTGCGGCTCGTAAAATTACAAATAATTTAAGAAAAAAAATTCCCTGAAATTTCCAGGTCTTTAAATTTAGTTTTAATTTGAATCAGATATCCATGTTTATTTAAAATTTTTATTACCAAGTGGTAAAAAATTTCATAACCCAATTTCATTTAATTGGGTGATATTAATTCTTAACATTCCTTTAATATTCTAAAATTATGTGAATAATTAAAATTCAGTATATAATGTTGAAGATACACTTTTTATATTATTAATTAAATTTAATTCATATAATATATTAATTTATTAATTCTCACTTCAACATTATAGTCATTGTATGTGCAATTGTGCCAATTTCTATTTCGTCAAAATATTTTTGTTAATATGAACCTATTCAATTTCCTATAGTTTATATACTACCCATTGAATTGTTATAAATGAATATCTATTAAATAATGACGGATAATATTTCAATTCATGTTTACCCATATTATTTGTATCAATGATACAAATAGGTCCAAAACTATATTCCATTCTTAAATATGATGTTTATTTTGAATGTAAGTTGATTAAATGGGTATATATTGACAAATAATATTTTAGTACTTAGTGAGGATATTTTAGGATAAGGAATATTCATCAAGAATTTAATTTATTATTATATATATAATTAATTATTTTTAAATGCAATGACAGGTGGTTCTTGTTAATATATAACCCCTTGATGCATCGATGGGTCTATTGATACAAAACAGTTAGTAAAATAAAATAGGTTTTTACTTTATTCTTAAACTATCTTGTGAAAGGTATTAATAGTGTTGGTATCATGATTCCTATGATCATAATGTCTAACAATTATGATGTTAATTCATTAAAAATTCATTTATTATTATTATTGTGATTTTTAAATTAATAATATCTATATATGCTTTCAATTGTCATTTTATTTATTAAATGGCATGTGTGTTTGTTTATTGACCTAACCATATTTATTATTCATTATCTAATTATGAAATCAAAGTTACTATTTAAATTTAATATGTTTTCAATAATTTTCCTCTAAATAGTTATTATTCATTATTGATTCATAAAATATTTCATTGAATCTTACCCTTATGGATGTATGACATGGATCTTATTTTGATTCTTTTTCCAATGATATGAAGAATATATTTTTGAATTAGTTTCCAAGGATGAATTTAAATTTCATTATTGATCTATTTTTTTTAATTCAAAATTTAAAATGAGTGTCATGATTTTTTCATGTTCACCAAAATTTGTAAACTATTTGTCCCAATGTGATTTGAACCTTATTTATCTATTATAGTGTATGAGATTATCCTAAAAAACTATTCCAAAAATCCCTCCATGATCCGTTAAGATTGTTATAGGAACCCCTTTCATCGTGTCTCACTATGATGGTGAAATCCTCCTCAACCATCCAACTCTTTACACCAAAACACCCAAGACCACGATGTAACATACTCATTGCAATTTAAAATTCATCTCCAAATTACAATTTATTCATATATAATTCTAAAAGAACTACTAATACCAAAAACATGAATGCTGGATAGATGAGATATTCTGATCCATTAGATTATATATCCCTGAAATGACACATATCTATGGGAATAAAAATGAAACCCATATAAAGTTAAATCAATGACTACCCATTACTCGAGATACATCTCAACAAAATAAATTTATTTCCAATGCCCTAAAAAATGGATAATCTATATATTTACCTCCCCTAAATTGTGGAAAACATGTTGGGAACCCCATTACCATAGGAGATAACCCTCAAATAATAAATTAACCATTGAATTAAAATAAACTAAATAATAACCACACATTATCAATGTTAATTTTATATCAAAAGTTATGGGCCAACATACTCCTTTAAAAATGACCACCTTTCAAAAAACCCTTATACAATTAATGATAATTGAAATAACATTTTTATTTTTATTATGAATACATAATATCTTGAATTTTTAATTAATTTAAAAATATAACATAAAAATTATTATTTTTATAATCCACCATAAGGTTTTATTGAATGGTTAACGTTCACCCAAAGACATACCTATAGTCAATTCACACCTGAATACTAAGAATCATGTTGAACATCAAGGTGATTAAACACTTATCAAAATAAAAAATTAAAGAAGAATAAAATAAAAACTAAATAAATAGAAAAACCCAATAAAATAACACATAGTTCCCAAATACATGTTTTATCTCTATAAAATCACCTCACATTCTTATACAATTAACCATGAGACATAAAACATAGGGAATTACTCTCATCCATCTGAATTGTTCCAGAGGGTCCTCTACTGAGATCTTCTAAATAAAAATATATCATTGTTATTCGTCATTTCTAGATTTCTATTAATATAAATTGATTTCAACTATAAATATATATTACATAATATAATATATATCCTCATGGGAGACATTAAATGGTGCTCTTTCTCATTCACATCAAACATAAAATAAGAATAATTCCAAATTGATCCATAAAATGTTTCCCAAATATGAAACAACTATCATCCTCACCAAATATTAAAATCTATAATATATAATCATGTATTATCACAGTAGTAAATGAGAAATCCAAGAAAATAATCATGAAATCACATCAATAACATCGTTTTTGGATTTTTGTTCCTCATTTCCTTCCAACATTGACCCTCCATAAAAAACAAGTCAACCACCAGTAGAACATAAAAATGATCTGAGTTTTTCATGATCCCAATGTTAACTTAACTATATTTTATCCAATAAATATCATTAATGTTGGTGGATACACTATATAACATTAATACCTCCAGCTATTGAAACATTAAAAATGCTTTATCCCAAGATACCCATTTTCAATTTCAAGTCCAATTATCTCAAATTTATTTCTATTTAATATAGAAAAATAAAAAATCTTAAATTATTGTATAATGATGATAAATTAAATCTACATGAAATCAAATAGTTAACATTCACATAAATAACATCAACCCACAAACTATCCACCCCAACCAACTCATCATTATATCATTACACCTAACAACATAACTTTTTTAAATGGATTACAAAACCATGTTACTAATATAATATAAACAATGTAACATTAAGATAATAATTTTAATCTATCAATAAAATCCAAAACCTAATATCATTCATAAAACCCCACAAAAACAAAGAAACCTATATCCTTTCTACACTTATAGGTAAACAACTATAATATCATCTTAAAAACATTTAATTTGACATCAAACCCATTATTGACCATTTTTCATTACCACATCGACAATCATAAAATTATATACCAACTAATTTAACCATCCATATAACCCACTACATAAGATATTCTAACACTGAAATAATCAAAAAATTCCAATCATGACTAAAAATCCTATTATAATGGTAATATGTCAAACTATAGTAAGCTATGTATCAATAAAAATCAATAAATCTAATTTTAGTTTGACTTAATATGTAAACATGAACATCCTAGAAAAAAATTATTTTCAAACAACCCTCGATTTAGAAATGTGAAAAGGGCATGCCAGGTTGGGGTAGGCCAAGCCCGCATGGGTTTGAGCTTGTGCTGGTTTGTCCGCAAAAGCCTCTATATAATGAGAACAAAACATTTCAAGCCCTCCCCACCCCACAAAAATATTTGTATTGCCCGTAGGCTTACCCACATTTACAAAAAATATGTTATTTATAATCATTTAATTATTGTATTCTTTATTATTATTAATGGTATTTGGGAGAAGAATTATGAATTAGCAATAAATACAGTTTTAATGGTTGTGATGGAACATTTTTATATGGGTTAATTATGCCATGCAGTGACGTCGATTTGGTCGCGAACTATTGCGATAGAAAGTAGGTGAGTGATCGGTGAGAGGCGATGAATAAAAATGATGGTTCTGTAGTGATGTGAATAGCTAAACCTATGAATGATCAAAGTCACTAAAGGTAACAATCAAATTTAGAGGATGATATTAGGGTTTCAATGAGGTTATATACCATTCTCTTAATAACAAAATAAAAATAAATAATTACAAAATTAAATAGACCTAACCAATAGTATGATTATAATTACTCTTATAGAATTGTAACCATGTGCAGGGGCGATGGGTTTTATTTTTCGAGAGATGGGTTGAAACACTATGTGAACATGGTTAGTAATTACTATATAAATAATATAATATCATATTAACAAATAAATATAGGCCTATTTAAAATTCAAATGTTAATAAATGGTGAATTATTATTACCATTATGTTGAGAAATCATATGTTGCCTTTTAACCATTATTTTTTATTAAAAAACCAAAATGTTAAAAAAACATATATAGTGAAAATAATATATTTTGTAAATGAGGCAAAATAATAATCCCGCACCTACGTGGGATCAACCCTCATTGGACCACACATTAAAAGGTAAAAATTTTTAGGCCCACCCCACCCCACAACCACCCCATACATGCAAAGCCTGCGGGCTACGAGCCCTCTTTGCATCACTACCTTGATGCACTAACTGGAAATGATTATCTGTATATATATGGTTATTCAAAAAATGAAATCAAATATTCAATAAATAATTATATCAATATGAAACATCATTGATAGTTATCACTTCCCCATTACTATTAGGAAATAATTCAGAAATTATTATCAGAAATATTATTATAAAAAAATCATATTGTAAAACCTATATACAATTATTCAATAGTTTTTATAATATCATTTAGACAAATTCAACCTCATGTTGAATACATAATCATCTAATAAATCCTCATATAAAAAATTTAATTTCATTAATAATATTTTATTATAAACCATCAACATCTCATAATCTCATAACTTTGACATTCTACTCAATTATTTATTAAAAACAGACAATTTTTTTTTCATATGTGTAACAGTTGAGATATTTAGTTTAATATAATATCATTATAAATATCATTCTTAACAAATAAAATTGAGATTCAAAGGAATTATGATAGGTTATTAAAATAACATTACTTAAATGTAAATTCTATAACCTATATGTTTAATTTCTGGGGATGAATTGTAGTAAATTAAATATGAAATATATGTTTAATATTCCTAGTTAAGAAAATTTGATTTATTATATATATTATAAAATAAGAACACTATTTTTAGTGAAGTCATAATTTTATTCAAAATTATATTTCCTTCTAAATTGGAATTTGTTATATTTTGTTGAAGAAATTACTGTGAATTTTTAGAATTTGTAGATATATTCTTTTAATGAATGAATATAATTTTTAAAATCATCATCTTATTATTATCATAGGGTGATTTTTTGTCTTTTAGGAAAAATTTATTTTTCTACGAATATTGAAAATACAGATTTTTGTAAAACTATAATTTGATTATAGTAATACATGTAATTGAATAGTTGAATTATATATTTATTTTGTCCAAAAATTATTATAATTCCCATTTAATAATATATAATCTAATCAATTACATTTGATTCAATATTATACTTGATTTTGATATAAGTTCATTTTTTATCTTGAAATTTTTTTTCTAAATTTTATATTTATGTAAAGAAAGTGTTGTTATAAAAATAATATATATTAAAATAAAATGAAAATTTATTAGGATGAAATTTTTATATAATACATTGATAGAATTATTTCACCTTTCATTTTTAGGATTTCAAATGGAATGGAATGAATGTAAAATCGCATTTTGGTTTAAAAATAGATTCGTTAAAATATATTTTTTTAGTTTTATCGATGATTTTTCAAAAAATATTTATTCCATTCAATTATATTTAATATTGAACATTGAATTCAATTTTTTGAATAATAATTTTCAAATTTACTAATTAGGTAAATTTTATTTTTTTTAATATGGATATTACATTTGGAAAATCATTACCACCTCCATAAAAGTGTCAATTAGGGTAACCCATCATTTAACTAAATTTTAAGGACCAAAATATCATTTTAATTATTTTTTGGATTAATTTCTTTGACTATTCTATCTTTAGGCTTAAATTTGGATTGATTATTGGACACTTTTCCATGTTGATGACTTCATTATATCTATTTAAAACATTCCATGTGTGACCCCTCCCTCGATTATAAAAAAAGGATCATTCTACCCTTTATTATCATTAATTAATGTTTATACATTATAATATAATAATTTCGAAAATACCATTATAACATCCCAAAACATGTCCTATATTTCCTTGTATGATCATAATATCCCCATTAAAATTCAAATGTTTTAAATGTTAAGATGTGTTTTGGAGAATAGGTATATCACATAACTATGTGTGTTTATTTAATATCATATATTATATCCATAAAAACAAAATTAACTATTATAATATTATAAAATATGTATATCTAGAAGATTTATAATTTACTATATAAATGGTATTACCATCTTCTGAATCCTCTTCCATCAAATGGAAAATAAAATAATCGTTTGTGTGTGTTATAGAATACCAACTCATGGACCAATGAGATTTTTTCCATAACCACCTCTAAAGGAAAATTATAAAGAAGGGTTTTTATATAAAAATTATATTCATGAAATATATATAATTTTTAAAAAATAAGATTTTATCTTTTTTTACCATTTCATCCATTGATAAATGATATGGTGGTTCTTATGTACATGTGGATGACCACCCCCGTAAAGGAATGATATTTTTTGTTTATAAATACATCACATAACTAATAAATATTTGTGAATTTAAAGATATAATATTATATTTATGATAACATATTCATTATGGAATGATAATATTATACATACCTTCTTACACCTATGATCAATGAAAAATAAATTGTTACTCATGTGTATAAATAGACTATCATCACAATGACAGAACGTAAGTAAATTTTCATAACCATCTTCATTGAATGATAATAAAAACGAAATTAATTGATAAAAATTATAATTATATCCTTGGTACAATTTTCAAAATTATATAATCATAATTCATCATATCATATTCATCCTATTGAAGTCATTTTGGACATTTAAGTTAAATGTTATCAAAATGTCTTTCATGAACATAATCTATTATGTAATTAAATATGAAATCGATGAAAGTGAAATAAAATTAATAATAAACAAGAAAATGGATATTACCTTTTTAAATAATAATTATAATTTTATTATTCTGGATGATAAAAAACTATGTTAAATGTTTGATGTGAGGTAATGGATTTCTAGTATCAATTTTTTTCATTGAGACTTTTCTACTTTAACAACATGATTTATTTTGTTAGTGAATAAAATACATTAAATAGGTATTTTACAATTATTTTAAATAAATTAATCTGTCAATAAATGAATAAAATTTTGATTCCTTATTATTTTCATTAGTTTAACAGATATTAATTTATAATGGACAAATTAACATAAAACCTTATTAAGAAAAATTGTAAGATTTTTTTTCTAAATATCAATCCAATATGTACATATAAATAAAAAAATTAATTTATATATATATATATATATATATATTAATATAAAATATTTAAATGAAAAATTTTAGAACACTTTTGAATTTATCATTAGGGTTTTTAAAATGATTCCCTTTTTATATTTTAGATGAAACCTTTTTATATTTTATAAAAAAGTGAAAGGGAGAATTCAATTATAACTTATATGGAATGAAAAACATTTACTTACATTATAACTAGTCATTTGTTTGAATCATCAATTACTTGTTTCTAGGAAGCTATCAATGAAAATCATTTTATTTTTATTTTTTGGATTTTTTTTCATTTGAGAATAGGGGTTTTAAATATAATGGATATTTAGACGCCTACAATATATTTCTAAATGGGTTCAACTGATTTTTTCAATGAATTTAAAATAAAAATTTCATTTAATTATTTTTCTCATGATACGAATCTTTAGATTTTTATAGGACAATATGTGTTCCAAATTTAGCATATTTTAATGGTTATACTTGTAACACTACGTGATTTTGGGAAATATTTTTAATTAAATAATTTAGTCATTTTTATATTATTCATTTCACATAACACTAAAAATAGTTAATTTCATATTAAATCCCTACATTTTTATTTCATTATATACAAAACCTAGTTAATCATGAACTAAATGCAAAATAAATTTATGATTTCCCTACATAACTCTCCAAGGTCAACTTTCATTAGACCCAATAGTGACTTTACTCGCTGGCTTGTCTAACACGCAAGACCATGTTTTACCAAATAAAGATATATTATTTAATATATCTTATCCATTAAGTTAGTAATAATAACTAACTACAAGGAAATATATGTCTTACACACATATAAGATAAATTCAAAGGTTATCAATTAATTGTAAATTAAAATAGAACCAACTGTTTATAAATATTATATTTTAATTTTTACGACACAAAAGTTCTTTTCTATTAAAAAATTAAATTAATTAAAATTAGTAATTTATATTAATTTAATACAAATTTTATAGATTATTTAATTTTTTTATATTCACCATATATATTTCATATTCATATGATAATAATAAACCAAATTTTATTCTTAAAAAAACTATATTTTTATAAAGGATGTTTTCTATCCTTTTAATGGAGAACCAATTTTTAATCTTATTTTCTACTTTTATAGATTTAATATGTCATAATAAAATTCATAATTTAAATTCATGAATATATATACTAATAGTATAATATCTCGGAATTTTTCTGTACTGTTTCAGTTTTTAAAAATAGTGAAAAAAATTGAATTTCACTTCAAAATTATATTTTCAACTAATTAATTTATATGGTTAAATTATATTTTAATTTGGTTTCAATTTTTAATTAAGTTATATTTGAAATATTAATCAAATATTAGCCATTGGAAGCTATTTATCATAGATATTGGATGTAAACAATTAGTAATCAGTTGATCATTTTTACTTTTAAAACGAATATTGTCGAACCAACTTCGGTATTAAATTTGAATTAATATAATCCACGTCTTTGATTGGAATTATGAAAGGTGGGTTATATATTTTGAATAAAAATAATTTATAACTTATAGTATTCTTAATTTTTTTTACCAAAAATATTGTTGAAAGTAATTAAATTCAATTATAATGATTTAGGAAACATTATGCTTAATAAGGGAGTAAAAACTAATCTTAATGACTCAAAAGACCAAAAAACTTTTCAAGAATCCATTTTATGGACATATTTAGACCCTATAATTTATTTTTATAAATTATTCCATTATTTTATCCATGTTACAGGGGAAAATTGTGGGTGTAATTCCTTCACATAAAATTTACAGGAGTTCTACTCATATATAAAAAGGCCTCCTTTCCTCCCAAATCCTAACACCTATCAAGACACATTGGTTCAACTAATATCCACCCAAATATATCCTCAAAATACCTCCCATTATCCTATATTCCTTCCCCTGGTTATAAATAAATACAATGAATACCTTTATTGAAAACCAAAAGGAATTTACCAAATAAATGGTAACATTCTTCCTCAAGTTCTATTATTTTATTTCAATTATCCACACCTCAACAAATATTATTCCATGATTGAATAAAAAACTAGTGAAATACATATACTATAATTTTTTTATTCTAATGTTTAATCTTAATCTTACTCACACTTAAATATAATGTTTGAAAAATATAGTGTTTATCTGTAGAGTGAAATACCTCCTCACAAAACAATGATAGTTCATTGTTCCTTTACTGCCTCCCATGGTGGAAACTATGATGGAATATATTTTTATATATGTTATATATTTATTATTTATTTAATAATATGTAATTATTTTACGACATATATCATTATATGTTCCATTTTGATTCAATACTATAATTTCATTTGAGGAAGTGTGGACTACCGCCCCCTCAAAGTGAAGTAATTCATTCACATAATCAAGGAATGTAATAAATATGGTTTCAGAGAATATATATGATATATATTATATAATAATTATATGGTAATAATTTCATATATATATATATCAATTACTTACTTTATTTCATTATGACTATTAAATAGAAATAACTTTCATGCGTACGTACGACCTACCATCTCCATGAACTTTGTATTCCATTTCAAACATATATATTTTTTATAAAATTATAATACACATATAATTAATATAAATGATATTTATATCATTTTTTATATTCTATAAATCATGATATAAGTATAAGTACCAAAGATATAACATATTAATACACATGGAAAGAATAAAGAATTCATTATCTGATGTAAAACCTTAACATAGAATCATTAAAAGGTGGGTAATATAAAGCCATAATCAAACCATATAAGGTATTATATATAAGAATATTGTTATTTTATAGTTTAATAGTAAACTTATAATTATTTTACAGGTCTATTGTATGAGTACAATGAGATTTATGTCAAAAGGTAAGGTAATTTTATCTCAATTTCTATTTCTATGAGATACATGCTTTATTCACCACCCATATCTTCAATGTTGAAATTATACTACCCATGTATGTAATGTATTATTATTATAATTATAATTATAGTTCTTTAAATATCCATTTAATGATTTTTCTTTAATGGGGTTTATGTTTAAAAATGTACTAAATAAATAATGCAATTTTTTTCTCAATTTTATTTCTTTGAGACACATTATGTGTTATAATCCTATATTTTTTCATGAGGTATACATACTTCCTTTTAAATGTTATATCATGAATCTACATATTATCAAGACATTCTAAGCTTCTTGTAATTTAATTTTTCTTACATGTGGATTATAGTTCAACATTACCATGTGGTAAGAGATTATGGAAATAATCTCATTGTTTTTTGAGATTTTTTATGTTTATGCTTACTTTGATAAATAATTATATTCCATATCTCACGAAAATTGAGGAATTATCTTCCACTATATTTATTGATGATATATTAAAATTTAGGTACCATTTTTTTACTATTTGGTAGATAATATAGTTATGAAATTGTTTTTATGAAATCCCATCTTTACCCTCTCTTTGGTCAGATATATGTGTTCCTTCAAAACCAGGTTTTCTAAATAGAGTTTCCAAGAATAATATAAAATTTTTCTATAATCTTTAAAATAAATTTTCTTTTTTTTTTGTATTTTATCTTTTTTTCAATTGAATATTTATGTCACTTTTTGATTAAGGAATTTTTATAACCTTTTTCTGTGTAAAATGAATGTTCTTATTAAATCAGATGACATGTATGGATTTTCCAGCATTCCATTTGTAGGAAGATTAAATTATATGTTTAAAAGGTTAATTTATAAGAAATTGATTTTATAAATAAATATAAATGGAATGGTTTTTCAAAATGTGTTCAATCTCCCTTAATATGTTTTCAAGGAAAAGAATTCCAATCTCTCTTTATGTATTTTCATTGAAGTTTTCTTCCAAAAGGTCTTCAATGATTTCATTAATTTTTTTGAACTTTATTTTCATGAAAATAGTTTTAAAATGGATTTTATTTTTAAAAGATTCTTTTATAAAGAATAAATAATATTTTCCTCAATAAAAGTTTCGATGTATCTTTCCATGTTATTTTCTTTCTAAAATGACATCTGTTGATGATACTCATACCTTTATAGGAAATGATCAAAAGGTACCCTTCATATTATTTCATGAATGGTTTATGTTTTAATGGAATTATTCTTATGAAACCCATTTATACTCTACATGATATATTCTTTTGAATCGAACTTTCTTTCATGGGTTATGCTTTGATGAACTGAGTATCAAACCTATAATTTTCTAAATGTTAAGATATTATTACATGTTTATAGAACTAATTTAATTTCATGGTTTATGATATTATGTTTAATGATATTTTGGTACATGTATATAATATTTCATTATTATATTGGTGGGACCTATATTTCCTTCCATTTCATTTGGTAAATACCAATATCTCATGAGATACACATGGATAGAACAAGAAATGGACTTTGTGCAATATTTCAAAGATGAAATGATAAATGAATTTGGTTCAGTACTGTACGGATAAAACATGGAGGGAACATGGTTTATTAATGTAGGGATGCAATGGGGTATAAACCAGGTTCAATAAAGGATATTTTCCAATAAGATAGCCTTTACAGTTATTCCTTGACAACTATAGAAATTATTATATAAGCTAATTCATATTCCACAATTCCATGTTATATTACTATGTTATTCTTTCATGGATTATGTTCTCTATTTCCTTATGATTCATGCGTTATGAAAATACAAGATTTATTCCATGATTCATGTTTATGATCATATGGTATGCATGGTATATTATTTTAATGTTATGATCATATTCCTATAACCTTATGATAATGCTTGTGATTATTTGTCTCCCTCGTTTATACATTTGAGAATTTAATCACCCCTTTTTATGTATTATTCTCAAGGTTATGAAGTTATTTATTACTTTAAGTGTGTATAAGAACGTTTATGGTCATGAAGAACATAGTTGGAGATAATGTAGCTCACTTATATACTAGCTTTTATATTTCCATGTCTTCAAAGACACTAGAATTATACTATCTTTGGTCATCTATTTTTTTAATGTTTTATGTATTTTAAAAAATAGATAAAATGTTTATGTAAAAAATGAGTGTCTCTATAGTTGGTATTAGAGAAAAATATATGATTTAAAAACCTTATTTCGACCCTATGTACATATCTAGGTATAAGTATAAGGATATTAAAAAGTGTAACTCAATTTAATGGAATTTTGGTAAAGGATAGAGTGATTTGTTTCCTAGTTATACATCTTGTATGAATACTACAAGGGAATATGACTCTAGCATAAATATACCTAGGTGTAACAACTCTAACAAGATGTTAAATGCCTGGATCATGGTAATCTGGTACCCGAAAACAGGCCTTGATGGCCATCTAGTATGAATCTCTCGGGAAATAATCTTTTGGAATTCACAAACTCTTTACGAACCATCATGATAGATTTTAATATATGTTGGATATGAATTACCTAGGATTAACCTATTGTGTCCAAGATTAAGTAATTTTTCCTAAAATATACATCCTCTAATTGAATATTCTTGATTATTTGGTTGATCAATATGATACAAATTTCTTATTCAATTCTTTTTGGCTTTATCCAATGGAGGGAATCAAAAGGGATGGATTACTGTTGAATATGATGGACTATTTTTTGATGTGCTATCAAGTGGGATGATCAATGGTATGAAATATGTTGTGATCATTCCTAATCATTATTCATGGAACATTACGAACAATGTGTACCATAAACAACTCTTCAACTCACCAAGCAATATAATTAAGAATTTATTTAAGATTTTGGGTAATAGAAATGATGGAGGAAAGAATATTCAATTTCCTTTGTGTCAATAATGTGGAAAGAATCACCTAAGTTAATGTATTAAAATAACTAGAATATTTTTTTGTATGGAAAAGAATGACACAAAGCAAGTGACTACATGAAACAGATGAAAGTTTCAGTTAATGAAATTGATGACAATATTGGACCCCCTATGAAATCATCAATGTTTAAGTGTTTTAAGTGCGGAATTAATTTCCCCAATGCAACACATTTTCCCAACAGGAATGATATTGAAGTGAATAAGTAAGGTGGTGAGAGTAATGGTTACATTACATATGAGGAATATAAATAGATGAAATTAGAATGGAAAGCATTACTATGTAATAGGATAATGTATCCTTCTTAATGTATTAAGGATAAAGTAATAGATGTTTTTTTGTATTTGGGATAAATAATTATGTAAGTTGAAACATAATACGATTGTCCAGTTTATGTTTTTTCACTAATGATTTAAAATAATGTGATTACTATTTCTGAGGGAATAGAAAAGTGATTTAAGTAAAATGTTATATTTTGACTAGGGAATATAATTCATTATATGTTATTTATTTTATGATATTGTTTTTGGATAAAGATTTGTGGTATATGAATAAGTAAATTGTATGGTTGTAATTACCTTGGAACTAATTAAGAACTTGTTGATAATATGTTCATTCTATAATTGATGAAGTTAAAAAATTATACTATTTATAAAATATATCTAGTAGTCAATGGAATAATGAGGCATAAATTTTTTCCAGAAGTAATTGTGGTAATTTAGGTCATTATGATGTTTCAAGAGAATATATGATGAGGATATTCACATGTTCAGAATGTAACAACCAATATATACTTTGTGATATCTGTGGGATCGATGTTAAGCTTATTTCATGACCTTATTTCAACTTCATTGGATTTTAATCTTCCATAAGGTTTATAAGTTTATTCATTCATTAAAATATTATCTTTAACTTTGGATTATGTATATATGTAGCGGGGTTGTATTGAAAACATTTGTAAAAAGGATATTTAATCATTAAACTTATTTCAATGATGTCAATCATATTTTAGAAATTATATAAATCTAGTTTTAGAAAATTTCATAATTTATGTTGGGTTAAAAATAAGAACATATAGCAAGGTTGTGGGTCTTGAACCCATGAACGAAGTATGATAAGGGTTTCACGACTACCACTAGCCTCAGCGATGTTCTGATTAATGTGAAATTATTTTTGATGAATGAATATTTATGTTTAAATGGTTGTGATAATTTTTTTTAGAGATTTATTTAATAACTATATTTATTTTGAAGAATAGTTGGAGAAAATTTTTATACTTTTCATTGTTTTATGGCCTTATGAACTACTAAAAGTTTATTTTATTTCTTCGATCATAAAATTTAATTTTTGGATATCCATTTTTTGATGTAATTGATAAATTATAATTAGTTCAAATCAAAACCAAGGAATAATTTTTTTATTTAAATATATTAGGTATATATATTTAATTATATTCTTTGTTAATAAAATAATTACTCAAGGATAGGATAATGATGAAAAAATATTATCTTAATACCTTAATTTTTACAGAACCAATGGAGTTATAAATAATCATTGATTTATAACATTAAGGCCCGGAACATTTATTTGATCATTTACTTTCTTGTGATTTTTTACTTCTGTCACTCTCTATAAATAATTATTCTTTTCCTCCAGATCCAATTTTTACTCAAAACATTTGTTCTCCTATGTGGATACCTAGTTATTTCTTACTTTCGGTAATTATTATGGTTCCAACAGTAGTTTAATTAAATTATATTTTATAATTCATTTGTATGATGTAATTTGATATGAAATTAATTCTAATCTGTTAATCCTTTGATATACTAGTTGAATCCCAACAGTGATATTCATTTTAAATGGGGTACTATGTAACACCCTGATATTTTGTAAAATATTTTTTTCAAATTAATTTATTATTGCCCATATTTTTCATTTCACATGACACTAAAAATATACTATATTATATTAAATAAATATGTTTTCGATTACATTTTATGAAAAATAATTTTAATCGTGCACTATACGCAACATAAATTTTTGATTTTTTCTATATGGAACGCTGAGGTTAGCTTGCATTAGACCCAATAATGTGTTTACTCAATGGCATGTGTACCACAGAAGACCATGTTATAACCAATAATGATATATTATTTAATATAATATATCCCTTAAATTATAATTAATAACTAAATTATGAAATATATATGGTTTACAAAAATATAATATGAATTAATAGGTTACCAATTAATTGTAAATGAAAATATAAGAACCAATTGAATATAAAGGATATATTTTTATTTTTATAAACCTCAATTTTATTCCTTAATAAATTATGTTAATTACAATTAGTGAGTGGTATTAATGTAATATATATGTTATATGTTTAATAAAGTATATATTATATTAATCCAATTTATTTTATAGATAAAAGAGAAGAAAAACCGCAATTTTATTCTTAAAAAGTATATTTTTATAAAGGATGGTATAACACCATTTATGATATAACCCATTTAAAATCTAATTTTTTGAAATTTTATATATTTAATATTTCCCAATAAACATTATATTTGAAATTAAAACATTAAACTTAGGTTTTGATATTTTTTTTCATTTTTTGGTATGGTTTTATTTTTTTAATGAATAGTAGAAACCAATGAATTTTAATTCAGAAAATGTCTTTTGGTCTTAATTATTTATAAGGTAAATTTATATTTTAATTTTTTAAACAAGTTTAATTATATTATATTTTTTATAATTAATCTAATTAATTCATTAGAACCAATTTCTCATTGAAACTAGATATAAAAACATAATAAACTTTTGATCATTTTTACTTTACTACCTAACATTGTCAACACAACTATGGGATTAAATTGAAATTAATTTCATCCAATATTGTGATTGTAATTTATAGAAAAAAATTAAATATTTGGAATAAGAATATATTATAATATATAAGATGGTGAAATTAGTTTTTGATAAAAAATATTAGTGAAAATAATTATAATAAATTACAATGATCACGGTAAAATTAAGCTTAATATTTGACTAAAAAACAATAAGGGAAAAATAACCCCAAAACATGTAATAGAGACATCTATCAGAATATATATAAATTATACTCCCATTTATTTAATTTTTTCTATTATTGGATCAACCTTTTATGGAATAAATGTGTTTTTAATTCATTTTCTAAAAAATTTCAAGAGTTTCACTCCTCCTCCACTATAAAAAGGCATTATATACTCACACATCCTCGAACCTATAAAGATACTTCAGATCAAAAAATATCTACACAAATATATCCTCAAAATCTCTAACCATATCCATGAATCATCATATTGGTTAGAAATCATTCCATGGAATCCCTTTGCCAAAAACTAAAAGGATTTACCCAAATAAGAGGTAAAATTCTTTCTCAAGTTTTTTTATTTTATTTCAATTACACACCCCATAACACTTATTATTATATTATTTTATAACCAATAATGTATCCAAAATATAATAGTATATTATAATGATAATATTTTGACCTAATCTTACAAACACTTCCATTAAATGGGTAACAAACATACTATTAATGTGTACAATGAACTACCACCTCACGAAATGATGATTGTTCATTTTTCCCTTACCACCAATAATGGTGTAAATTATGGTGGAAAATCTTTTCATATAAGATATATATTTATTATATATTTATTATTATGTAAAAATTTTACAACACATATCTTTATAATTTCTATTTTGTTTATGTAAAATAACTGCGTTCTAGAATGTGTGGGTTACCACCCCCACAAAGTGACGTTATTTATTCACACACTAAATGGAATGTATTAAGGATGGGTTTATTGAAATCATATGATTTATATGATATAATAATTAAATTTTAATAATCATATATATACATATATTTAAAAATATTTCATTTACTTACATTCTGTTGATATGACTATTAAATGGAAACAATGTTCATTTGTACTTATAACCTACCGTCTCCTAGAACGGAGTACTCCATTTCGTACATAAATATTCTATAAACTATTATAATTAAAATAAATGAATATAAATTCAATTTATATCATGTTTTACATTATTTAAATAGTGATATAAATATAATTACCAATGATATAACAAATTAAGACACATGTGAAGAATTATGTAGATATTACACGAGTGTAACCATAACATAGAATTGTTAACAAGTAGGTAATATAAAGACATAATAGAACAACATAATGTATTCTATATATGAATATGGTTATGTAATATTTGTATAATAGAATTATATTTATTATATTGTAGTATTTTATGAGTATGATGAGAGTCAAGACACAAGATAGGTGAATTTCATCTTAGTTTTTATTTCTATGAGATACAAGCTTTATTCACCACCTTTAACTTTTTTCGGGTGTGTATAATGGCCATAGATGTATTGTATGATTATTATACATAAAAGTATTTGTATTTATATATCCATTACACTAAAAAAATTGATCAGGTTTATGTTTCAAAATTTACTAAATCATTAATGTAATTTTTCCTTAATTTACCTTATTTGAGACACATGCCATTTTACACACATATATGTTACCATGAGGTGTATATACTACTGTTGAAATGTTTTATCTTAAATGTACTTGTTTTCATGATATTTTATGCTTCATTTAATTTCATTTTTCTTACATGGGTAGTATAGTTCAATGTTACCATGTGCTAGGAGTTGATTAAAACAATCTCATCACTTTTCAAGATTGGTTGTGTTTATTTTTCCTTGTTTGAATATTATAATAAAACTCTAAAAATCAGTCATGATTTGTCTTATCATATGTTTATTCGTGATATATTCATGTATTGGAAATGATTTTATAATCATTGGTTACTTAAGACATTTAATAATGTGTTTTTAACAAATCCCTACATTACAATATCTTCGGTTAGAAATCTATGTTCCTTCAAAACAAAGTTTTCTGAAAAGGGTTTCCAATAGTATTATACTATTATCATATAATAATTAAATGAGCATTTTTCCATTTTTTTTCTTTTATCAATACTTTAACAGGATTATTATTATCACTTTTTTGAATAATTCATTATTCGGTCCTTTTACTGTATAAAATAATGTTCTTCTTACCTCATACCACAAGTACAGATTTTCCAGAACTCTTTTATTTGAATCTTCCATTGCATGTTTAAAATGATAAAATATTAATATTTTTTTAAATATAATTTTTAAAGAAACTGTATTTCAAAACGATTTCAAGCACATTTTATAATTTTTCAAAGAGAATGGGTCTTAAAACATTTTCATTCTCTCTTTATATGTTTTTAAGGAAACAGGTTTCCAAAACCTTTTAAAAGATTTATTTATAAGAATTCATGTTTATTATCATGGAAATTGTTTTCAGAATGTTTTTATGTTTTGAATAGATTCTTTTTAAATAATAAAGGTTATTTTCTTCAATAAATGTTTTAAAATATATTTCTGAGTTATTTCCCATCTACGGTGGAATCTATTGATGATACTCCTGGCCTTTTAGAAAAAAATCTAAAGTTTCCATTCACATTATTTATTGAATGGTTTATGTTTTGATATAATCATGCTTATGACATCCACTTATCCTCCCTGAGTTATATTCTTTTGAAATCTTATTTCTTTTTCCAGTTATAATTTTATAAAATGATTATGAAATATATGTTTGTCCATAGTTTAAGATACAATACCATTTTTAGAAAACCCATTTCATTTAATTGGTTATGATATAATGTTTAATGATTTGTATCACATGTATGTCTAATTTCATTATGATATGGTTGGGACGTATATCTCCTTATAATGAATTGATTAATGATTTATATCTCATGAGATAGACATTGTTGTAATGATAAATGAACTCAGTTACGTTTTATAGGGAAGGAATGAAAAATAAACTTTGTTCAGTATTACAAAGATCAGATGAGGACTGAACATGGTTCAGTAATTCATGACTGAAACGTGGGGTGAACCTGGTTCATTGAAAAACATTCTCCACTAAGATAGTCGTGTCAATAATTCCTTGACTACTATATGAATCATTATATATGCTTATGTGTCATAAAAAATACCATGTTTTTCCCTATATTATGATTTCAAAGATTATGTTCCTTATTTCCTTATAGTTCAGGTCTTGTGAACTTCCATGAATTATTCCAGGATTCATTTTTATGATCATTTGATATGGTGGGAATAATCCTATAATATTATGATCACATTTTCATACCATTATGCTCAGCCTTTTAATTACATGTATCCCTTGTTTTCCCTTATTGAGCATATGATTTCATCAAATTTTATATTTAATTACCGTTGTTATGAGGATATATATTATATATGATCTGTCTATGAAGTGTATAAGTTAAGAAGAAAAAAGTGGGATATAATTTGGATCCCTTATGTGCAATTTTTTATCTTTCCATGTACCAAGTTCACTAGACTAATATAGTCTTTGGGTATCTATTTGATTATTTTTTTTACGTATTCCATAAAATTGATATAATTTTAATGTATACAAAGAGATTATGTCTATAATAATTATTATTATTATATGATGGGTTCTCTAAATATATCTCTAAAATTCTTTGGGTAATGTTTCTTTTCATGGAGAAAAAAGGATGTTAGATAACCCGGGTTATATCTACATTGTATTTAATAAGGATCAAGATATTTCTGATATAAGTGATAATAGATAAAAATATAATTCTCTACAGCACATATAACTTTTTTTATTTGTTTTATTCGGGTTTGAATTGTTTTTTGTAAGGTAAAATAATTTTCCCCTTAAATATATCAAATGTGTTTTAAGATAAATAAAAACTGAAATGGCTAGAAAATTTATTATTATTATTGATTTTCACTAAACTAAAATATTTCATTATTTCATATCCATTATTTATCATTTTGTACTCATCCCACATTTCTAAAAAAATCATAGGGATTAAGGATGTGTAGGAACATAGAAGTTTTAATATTAAAAGTCATGAAAAAGTTTTCATGAAATAAAATTTTGTCACTTCAAAATTGATTTATATTGTGGGAAAATGATCATTGAGTGGAGGTGTTAACTTCGTACTATATGGGGTTGTTATTTAAGAGTTATTACTCAATTAAGTAAAAGTTTAACGCTAAAATTTAACGGTAATATATGAATGTACATCCCTTTTTATTAAGCTCACAATTATTTTATTATTACAGCATTAGTCCATATAGTTGTTATCAATGTAAATGTTTCTATAGAACTTGATGTTAGGGTGAATCATTTGAGGATTTTTTTGAACATTAAATAAAATATAGGTCATTAAGCTTATATAAAAGATAATATTCTTATATCTTAGTAAATACATTATTATGTGGGTTTTAATAAAATTACATCAATGTTTGGGCACTATAAAGTGTTCTTGGTAGTAGAACAAATTATCATAGGGCAATTACTCTAAAATTGATCGGTTGAGTAACAAATTAATCAAGAAGAATTGCATGATGACTGATATACAGACTAAATATGCATCTAAACGCAACTAATTGATATTAATTTATTAATTATCATGTTGTATATAATATTTTCTGATGGATTTGAAATGAAATTTACAAAACTAAAAGATAATGATGGATAACCTTGCATAAACCTAAGGTGATATAGTTTGAAAGGAATGACATCATCGAATATGAAATTAAAAATTAAAATTTTTGTTCTCTATTATTAAATTAGTTAACTTATTTGTTATTAAAACTCAAATATATTTCATGAGAGTAAAATCAATTTTTCAAGGCAGATTGATATCAATAAAAAACCATCATTACATTACCAGAGGCTCTACATGAAATGGTAATTTCACAATTTATCTAATGTGACCTGTAAAAATTTTATAATATTAAAATTGAAAAAGAAACAAATATATAGTGTACCAAAATACTTTTTTATTAATCTATATCAAGACAGACATTTTGATACTTTGGTTTTTTTATGGAAAATAATTTGGTCCATTTAATTCATTTTGATAATAATCTAATGAGAAATTTTCCAGTTTTTAAAATGTAATATTGTTATCTCAAGATTGTATTTCTATATTCAGTAGAAAATAGGTTGAACATTTATCGCCATATATCATCTTTTCACTTCATATTTTTATTATTATCATATAACCTGACCCCTATTAAAAAACTCATTTCAAACCATATCCTAATGTTTTATGGAAAACTAGTTAAGGAGGATGTTTTTTAAAAAATTTGTTCCTATGATATTCTAAAAATATTTATCTCATTAAATATACAATTCAACAGAGATGTAAAAAGTTATAATTTCGTAAATTTTAAAGAGGGACATGAAATGGATTTGAGGTATTATAATAATGTGGGGACTCGATGTGCCTGGTCGTGGGACCTTATACCTATTAATCGTTACAAGGATGACTCTTAATCAATATTTTAATGTTATGAATTATTTTAATAGTTATTTTAAAATATTAATTAATAAAATTTATTAATTAGTTTTTTTTTATGTTAGGGAATGATTAATATTTCATAAATTAAAAAGGAAGTCTTATAGAATAAGATTAAAAATAATGGGATAAGTTTTAAGAAATATGTCGAATGAAGGTTGTCTTTATTTAATGTGTTTTCATATAATTATGTAGTGCTATTTTATCAAGAATGTCCCATTATAGTATTAATGTTATTAGAGTGATGAAAAAACTATGCATTATTCTAAAGTATGTTTTGTTTGATAAATTTGAGAATTTTCAGAGTAAATAACTTTTAATGGTAATTTAGTGGAATGGTTATATTCTTTTAGGAGAAGTTAATTTAAGAATAACTGATTTAGGAATAAATAATCCTTTGGATTACGTGTTTTTTATTTTGAGTTAATAAAACACAATTAACATTTTTTGTCCTTGTTAAAAATTAAGATATATAAATATTGTAGAGATTGAAATTTTTTTTGGTAGGTATGTTTTTTAATGATGTTTATCATTTATTTTTGGGAACCTTTTTGGAATAAGGTAAATGAAATTTTTTTTGTTTGAGATGTTGTTTTGTTTGAGAAAAATGTTGAATTATCATTTGGAAACATATATGATTTTACTATGTCATTATGGTGAATAAATTTATTTAGGGAAACTATTTTTATTATATTGATATTATATGATTTGGGGAATTATATTTTATATATGGATGTATGGTTGATTAATATTATTTTCAGATGATTATACTGTTAATCATCAAAGAATATGTGATCAAATCATTCTAATCTCTTTTTCAGTATTGATAAGGAATATTTTTTGTGTATTAATATTAGGTATTTATGGAATGGTTTTAGTTTAACATTGGTTTTTTTTATTATAATATTAAATTTTAAGGTGATGTTTTACTCATTTTGTTTTTTTTAACGTGATATTACCTTTTTTTGTTTAGTGTCTACAGATAAAAGTGATAAATGTTTATCTATTTGCAGATCATGTGAACTCTTAAAAGTCTATTTCAGTGATTTAGTCCTAGAAAATTCATCTAAAATGAATTTTTTTCAGTTTTTTTATTTATCTAGGAAGATAAAAATTTGTTATTCAAGGTGAACTTTATATTTCTCATTTCTTATTTTTCAAAGTACATTGTTTTATTTTATTTTTCATTAATTGTAATTTTATATAAAAATATGGTTTTTTATTTCATGATTGAATGTTTTATCATATACTCCATATAAATAATTATTTATTAACAAATTAATCCCATTAATTTATCATTTTTTGAAATTTTTAAGAGGAATTTTTTTATTGGCTGTTTAATGTAACACCATGAAAATTTAGTTTCAAGGAACACTATGATCGATATCTTTCTTAACACTCAACAGTGATATGTTAATTTTGATATACAAAAAAGATAATTTTATATTAATATAAACATTATAATATACTCAATGAATTGGTGGTTCCAAATAAGAGTAAAAATTTTATGAAATATATATAATTTTTCCACCCCATTTGTATTATTTACCACTTCTTATCAAATAAGAACATACATTTCAATGATTTCATTTTATTCTTCATTTATAGATTCTCCACAATAATGGTTTGTATTGTATATTATGAAGAGAAATTAAATTAAAATATTAAAAAATAATACATTCTAAATGATGAAATTAATATAATTTATTAAATTTGAATGTGCATTTATCATAGGGTAAATTTTGAATATTTTTTAGATGATTTATTTTTCATTAAACAGTAAAAATAAATATTTTTATTAAATTATCATTATTTTTAATTCAATAAAGTAATTTTTTAAGACACAATATGTAATTAATTGGATAAAAATGTATCATAAAATTCTATTATGTATAAAAAGTTTAATTTATTGTATATTAATAACAATTACTCTTGATTTTGGTATAAGTTCTTTTTTGGGCTTAAAATAAATTGTTAGACCATTCTTTATATGAGAAATGATATTTTGTTTCAAAAAATTATATTACTTTATGTTTAATAATTTTTTAAATTTAAATTAAATATTATATATTAAAATAAATATTTTAAATTTCATTTTTTAAGAAATTAAGTAATTTTAATTATGTTTTATGCATAAATTTTAATTTTTTTAAAAATAGGTTTTTTATATTTTTTTCTCTTATATAATATTAATTTCTACAATATAATCCATTTTAATGATGATTATGGATTCTATATTTTTAATTATCTTGTCAAACATTATTAATGAGGTAAATTACTTTTTTGGTCATAATGAATAATAACTGTGGTAATAAAAAAATCGCCGATATTAAAGAGTAAATCAGTTTAAGCTATTTAAAAATAATGATATAAGGTAAAAAATATACCAAAATAATTTTTATTAAATTAATTAATTTAAACCCTTATAACCTAATTTTATAAATTAAATTGATTATGTGACACTTTTCCATGATGATGGTTTAATAATATTTTAATCTTTTAAAAAAGCCATGTATGTCATCTCCCTGTTAGATAAAAGGGAACACTTATCATATTTTCTACACAATTCAAGATCCTCTTATCATTTGAAAATTATTAAAATATCACTTCTTAATTTCAATCCCTACATGCTATAGTCTACGTTTAATCATAATACCAAACATATTAAAACAATGGTCTGAACATACAATGATTTTTTGACTAATATGTGATACACTTACCTAAGTTTTTTGAATTAATATATTAATTAATATCCACTAAAAATTATTAATTATTAATAAAAAATAATTATTATTTCCCATATATTTAGATATTATTATATTTATCTAATAAAATATATCTATTTTCACTTCCTTCAATTGGGAAATGTATCCATCATTTGTGTGTGAGATGGACTAAAACCTCATGAACTGATGTAATTGTTTTCCATCACTACATTTTACATATGAAAATAATTATATATTTAATATATATATATATATATATTATACATGAAATAACCATAATTCATGATATATAATATGTTATCAATTTTTTTAACTCTATCCATTGAAAAATAATAATTTCAATCATTCATATTTATGGATTTGACCCCCACAATGTAATGTGTTTACTTTTTCATCACCAACCCACATGGATGTAATATATAAGAGTATTTTAGTATAAAAATTTATACTTACGACATAATAATTAATATATATTTGTAATATGATAATAATCTTATATCCCCTAAGTTTATTGAATGATGTACTTTTTTATATTTTGTATATACTGACTACTATCTCCATGATGCAATGTGATTCACATTTTCTAACCTCCATACATGTTCACATATAAAAGTATAATTAATTTATAAAAATAATTAATATAACACGATTGTGATTTAGGGAATGATATAATTTTCATCCATTTTACCATACTAATCATATTAAATTCAATTTCAATATGCAAGTAGTATTTTCTAAAAACATTTTATGTGAACTTAATCAACTATGTAATTAAATATAACATTGATATAAGACAAATAAAATTAATCGTAAACCATAAAAAATTTATTATTAAATCAATAAATAAAAAAATTATTTTTATCCAGGATTATAATTAATAACGTTTAAAAGTCAGACTAGAGGTAGAAGATTTCTCTTCAAAATTACCTTTATTTAAAACTAAAGTAATTTTCAACACATGGTCATTTTTGTGGTGCATAAAATAACATATTGATTTATTTAGAAAATACTCTATAAAAATTAATTCATTTAAAAATAATTTAGTAGTTCCACAAATATTTGGTGGGTTAAACATTTATCAACTGTAATACATTCCCTTAAAACATCGTGTTGAAATTTTTAAAATGTTACTTTATAATTTTTTTAGTCCATGTACATATTCATAGAATAATTTTATGTATGTATTTATATTATAATAATTTATATACAATGAAATATTATGTCACTTCTTTAGATCTAAATCTGTTTTCCAAAATGATTATTTTTATATATTTTTTACGGAACCTATTGAAATTCGATTCAAAATAAAATATTAATGTTCTTTTTTAACAAATAATACATGAACACCTTTTCAACCTTCATGAATATAATTTTTTTAATATTAAATTAATAGATTCAATTTATGTAAAAAAAATAATTTTATAAATATTTTTGAATTTATATTTCTTATTCAAAATAGATTGTTTATAAAAGAATTGATGGTTCAATGTCCATGTGTGTTTTTTGAATACATTCGTAAGTCTTTTTCAACTGTTTTATGTTGAAAAAGATAATGATCCAAAACATTATTCATGTTATGTTATATTGGAATTATTGATTATGATGGTTAATCCTAATACATCATTTATGATATGTTTTCCCAATACATAATATAAGAAGATAGTACTTGAATTTTTTATTTAACAGAATAGATTTTTTTAGTTTTCTTCAAAGGAAAATGGGTAAAATTATCCAGGAATATTTACCATATAGATTGAAATGGAATTTAGTTATTTATGATACAAGTGAAAATATGATATGAATAAAATTCACAAATTTAATGATTGGTTTTTTACGATTCAATACATTTGAAAATTTTACAAAAAAAATTCAAATTTAGGGGAAAATTCAGTGTAGAATTCAATGGTGTGGATGAACATGGTTTGGATATTTTAAAATTATAATATATGATATGTTATATGAACTTCATTATTCAAAAATAATATAAGAAATCCCAAATGGTGTCTAATATTGGGATTATTATACTGATATTAAATGTAGAATTTGGGTTTTATAATAGACGTGTTATAATATTTACGTGAGTATAGTACTTGGATTAAGAGTGTTTGATGGATGATTAGTAATTAATTTAATTTAATAATTTATTTTAACATTTAAATTAATCACTAGAAAAATATTCCTACATACATACATAGTTATATAAAATTATATTTGTATGGATACATAACCCTAGAGAATGAAAGGATGATCATATTTGATGGTGCACTAGAAGATGATCATTAGTACTTGAATAAATGATACCATGATCATGAAGATCATCAACATCAAATGAGTTTGTTTATCACATTGGTGAAACTGGATTTTAAACATTCTTCATCAATGATCTATCCAAACTCATGGTAGGGAGTTTGGTAATGTTCGATTCATTCTGTAGACATTTATTCCACTTATAATATGAACCATTGATCCTAAAAATTTATTTTGGTCTCAAATGTTGAATTAAATTCATTTTTTTCTAAAAATGATATTATAAAATACATCTTATTTCTATATTCTCTTCATCCACACATAAATGGATAGCATTAGAAATGAAGGATTATTTATATTCATTATTTAGATTTCTTTTCCAACCATTATCACTATATTCTTGGTATTCATCAATGGTAATCATATTTTTAGTGATTAAATAATATCTAGAAGGAAATATTATCATGCATCCATCCCTTGGGGAAATGGATCATGTTCATGGGGTAAATTATGTGTAATTTAGTACAAAATAGATGTGTGTTGTTGATTACAAGAACCTGTATAAAGATTGGGTGATATTGATTTTTCATACTGAATGTAGAGGATCTCTCCTAAGGATAAGTGGTATTTATTTCTGAATGATGAGTGGCCACAATCTAGCCATCAATGATGATGGTATCTCATTGTTATGTGTGTGATAGCATATTCATGTGTCTTCCCGAGAAGCTATCATCGATATGATGATAGATATGGTATTATCGAGAATAATTGATGGAATCCAACTTTAGGTTAGCTATGGAAAGTGTTAAACTAAGATTTGGGAACATTGGAGCATTTCATCGAGGAATCATATGCAACGATAGATGCATAAGAGAATCCACTAGGAGAGACAGAATTTGTAGACAATTATATACTACCCACCATGTAGTTCCCCCTAAAAATCATCATGGTATTTCATATTCAGTTATATGCCACTTTTTATGTGGACTAATCATATTCTATTCCAACCATTATAAGACATATTATTGTTCATTGGGAGTAGATGCACAAGAAACCATGTTTGATTATATATTGTGTGTTTCAAATAACATAGTATGTAACCCTAGAAGGATGGATCATATTGTATAAGGAGTACACACCCAGGTGGAATTGTGGCCCCACATTCTTTGTGTTTCAAGAAATAAACCATTTATATTGAGAAGAACTCAATCACATCTAAAATACAAATTATTTAATGAGTAGACGATCAAGGTATATAGTCCCCTAGTTAGATGAAATACTATTTTAATGCTAGTTCAACATCTGGACACTCTGTAACCCTAATGAAATGGTTTTGTATTATGGGATATGTATTTCAATTGAGACAATGTTACATTTGATGATCCAGGAATATTGAGACATGTCATGTACCAATATAAAACGTCATTTACTTATCCATTGAAAAGTTATTGAACTTTTTCTTCTCAATTAATCTATTTTGTGAACAACTTGTGTTCCTGACATCTATAAATGTGTGTTCCATCGAACTATTTTTATATGGGTGTGTTTTAAAAAACCGTGTTTGTGTGGTCCCTCATTTTATTCTGGAATTACTCTTATAATTCCATATATATTATGGTTCTGTGTATATTTTTTCCCATTTCATTGGACATGATCCCCTTAGAAGACTATAGTAGGAATTCATTTGTGATGACTCAGGGTTGTATCCTTAATATCATCCACTAATTCCCGGTGTTGGGTATTAAGAATCATATTTATTTGAATTTGATCACCTACATAGAAATATATTTTAGAGAGGGTATTGTGTACCCCACAAGCCTAGGTGTGATCCTTCATCATTGTATAGAAATATTCAGATATCAAACATAAAATACTCCTTAGAAATAAATGATGATTATGTTATATGAGATGAGTGTCATTAGTACAGTGAAACAAAATGGTGTTATCTAGATGGATGAGAGCAATAATTTAGTTCATGGTACATATAATTAGTTCTCTCATATGAGTGTTAACCTTTATAACCATTAGTATAACCCCCTTATGGAAGTGTGGTTATAACCATACCATGAGAATAGTTGTTAACCTAGGATAATATCTATGATATTATAATATTATTAAGTATCATATTTAGATTAAAATTACTTCTTGGTGATGAACTAACTACTACCTATATTTATTATTTAATTTTTGTGATTAAGAGGCGTCTTAATGAGTATGAATATACTAATAGCTACATGATATATTCTTACACAAGTCATTCCCTATGAAAAAGATGTCACAAACTAACCTGAGTCGACCCTGAACCAGTCACCTGAACCACGCGATATAGCCTAAAGGGCGTTCCTGATCCACATAGGTTGGCTACTAGTGTCGAGCACCAAAAACTAATTGCAAGGAATTTTTTCCCAAAATTATAAATAAATAACCCAGAATAAGTTGAATAATTAAACTGAACATTAAAAGTAGAAAATAATTAAATGGGACAACTCAACATACCTCCACATAACCTTCCAGGTCACCTTCAAAACAAAGGCCGACCTTGCTCAAATAATGAGAAACTCAGATATGAAAAAATGATCAAAGGAAACTTGTGAATGAAATGATAAAAAAAATGTGTGAGCATTAAAAATTCTCAGTAGGGTTGCCAAGATAAACCATAGAATTCAGCGTCTCCTTTACCAAAACAATCCACTAAAACAAGTTTGATATACATATATAAAATTAGGGTTTTCACATTTTAAAATAAGAAACATTATTTTACCATTTTAAAATCCATCACACAGTACATATCATTTATAAAAACCAAAATCCATTTTATGAGAAAATTCGAAAACAATGAAAACCAAGGAGGTGCTAAAAAGAATCAGATAAACAAGAAGGCAGAGAATCTAGTACAATAGAAAGTAAACAAGAAATATAATCAATAACAATGGGGGATCCTAAAAAACCCTAGAAGACCCCTAGACGTACTTGGTTTCAGAACCTCCAGCCATTATATAGTGAATCTCCTAAGTATATAACCAACTGGCCACCCAATAAGTTACAAATCTAGTAGCAAATCCTACCAGGCCTAACATCCAATCCAAATGTACCAACCAGTCTAATCAGGGATGATTTTCAATCGTCACTCGTTCATATAAAAGATACATAGGAACTCGTAATGGTTATAATAATAATGTGTAAGTAGGAGGTCCCTTGCACACGTGACTTATGTCACTACACTTGCCTTACCCAAACATAGACACATCTGATGCATTCACCCATAAAGGGTTACCATAGATAGGAGTGCCCCCAAATACAAATTCAACAATTTCACATTAACAAGGTGCCAAATGGGTCGTCCCACCATTTAATATTTAAACCATTTCATAAAATGATTAATGTTTTCAATCAAGCAAACACTTTAACCAAAAAAATATCCATTAAAAGATAATACAAGAATTACCCTTCAGTTAAAAGTTATTAACAGGCCCATGAGTTCCAAAACACACACCAAATCATTTCACACTACCAAACTAGTCTTTACCATTTTCAAACTCCTGTAAAAACACATTTCATAGGAAATCGACCATGCATCAAAGAAACATTGTTTAGGAAGAATATCTCATTAGTTTAAAACCAAAAAATAATTTCTTTATAATCACAAAGCTTTTCCAAATCAATTTAACATAGAAAATAAGGTTGTGAAGTAGGTTAACATTTTTTGAACACAATCATTTTGATGATTTTATAAAAACATCATCATTTTAGTCGAAGGTAAAAATGGGTTGTCACATTACATAAAAAATAAAAACACTTCATTTAAAACACAAGAGTGTCCAATCAGACCTTTAGGTTCACATATCCAAAACATTACCCTAAATATCACACAAAAACAACATTTTCATTTTCAATATCAATTGGTTTGTTAAAAAGTTTATAAACAAATCTACCAATCTATAAAGAATTTAAAAAACATACCAAATAATTTATAAATAATTTTATAATGAACCAAAAAATTTATTAAAATTATTTAAAAACATATGACAAAATTTATAAAAAAATTCAATAAATAGCTAAATAAATTGTAAACAATACATTAAAAATGGAAACACTTTAACAACCTAATACAGAGTATATCTAAGATGTGTATCATTTTTAAAACATCATCAAAACAACATTTGACCTCCAACGAACACATTTTTCATAAGAACGTGTAAATATAACAAGATAAAGTACTTAAAAACTATTTATATCAAAGCTGACTATCTTGAAAACACTATATAAAGTTAACTATGTGTACTGTGAAGGTGCAAACTAAGTCAAAAATTTAATTAAAATCACTCATGTTTTAATTGAACTTAATAAGAAAGAAAAATGTAGATTCACCTCCCTCAAATAAAGAGAGGACGTAGTGATGCTTTAGTTGGAGGAGAAACAACACCCCGCGGATTAACCACACACCTAAAGCAATGTGAAAAACACACAAAATAGAACTATGATATTTGGGTTTCAACCATAACAAATAAAAACACCATGGATGAAATGAAGAGTAAAAATAAATTATTTAATATACCGAAGGAGGCCACTATCAGCAAAAGCGGGAGAGGAATTGAAAAAGAGGTGCAACAAGGCTAGTGGGGTCCAAAGTAATGAGGGAAGGGGGTTCCTTGGGCTACCAGCAAAGGAAAATGATGAGGGGGTTAGAGAACAGCCATTCCGAAGGTGCGGCAAGGTGAGGAATTTGGCTGGAGATCTAGGGTGAGGCCGGCTGGGGGGGTTGGGTGCGCTGCTGGCTGGTGCATTCAGGAGGCTAACCAAGGGAGGGGAATGGATAGACAACGGTGTGGGATGGAGTGCGACTGTTGGACGAAGGCACGGAGGGCCACTTGAGGAAGGTCGTTGTCATGAGTGGAAGAGGGAGAGATTGGATGCTGGAGCTGGGGGTGAAGGATGGAGAAGTGAGGACCAAAAGGGGAAAAAGGTGTCGCAACCAGTGATGATTGACAAGGTGAGCACAGAACTACGGGAGACAAGCGACACAGGGAGGCGGGAGCATGAGGGTGTGGTGAGGTTAGTTCTTGCGTAGATGGAAGGCAGAATGAGATTTCGGGTTGCGAGGGAGGAGAAATTTAGGGAGGATGGGTGGAAGATCACGAAAGAGAGGGGGAGGGGTGTACTGGGAGTGCCTCAAACAGAAGTAGGGGGAAGGGGAAACACCCCATAGGGTTACCCTTCTTCCCTTTTTTGAAATAAAAATATTACAATAATAATAATAATAATAATAATCACCATAATTTTAGTAATAATAATAATTATAATAAAATTAATAATAATAATAATAATACAATAACAATCGAAATAATAACCATAACAGAAATTATAATAATAATGATAATAAAAAATATAATGAAAATAAATATAATAAATATAATAACAATTTATTGATAATAATATTATTAATTACATAATAACAATTTTATTAATTAGATAATAACAATATTATTATTACAATATTAATATTTAACAAAATTTATTTACATAAAAAATATTTATTTTAGTTATTAGACATGTGTGCGGGCACCTGGGCCGACTACATGGATTCCACCCACCGAGAGGTGACCACACATGGGTCTGAAACCCGCTAGAGTTGGTTGATAACAAATAATTTAAGCCGAGACCCATCCAAAACTGTGGCGCAAGAACTGACATCCAAGAAATAATAAATTAAAAATTAATTAAAAATTCAGGGTGTGGCAGAAGACATGTTATTCAATATAGTCCTTAGTATACCAGGATTCGGTGGAGCATAGTTTTGATATAAATACCATGGTTAGATCTAGGTGTTATATTTGACAATAATACCCTCGATCAATTTATGTCAATCTCATTTATAGTTATGATATTTTTTATTCTTCTCATTGTTCTATTATTATACTTATTATTATATTCTAATGTGGTATTTTTTAACGCATGAATCTATATTATTAGTCATTCATTTATTCTCATTATAATTTTGTATGTCGAAGAGTGAAAGTGTGTAGGTATCATGGGATAAGTCCCCCCATGTGTGTGATTTTAGTACTTATCAAGAGTCTCTAGCCCCTAGATTATTGTGGGTGGGATGGGGTCCCATTCATTTCTTACCACCATAAAGGTGGTCCATGTTAGGTCAGGTAATAATATAATTGTATTACAGACAATATATGCTTAGGACTAAAGATTGAATACTCTCTAGCTATGATGTTTGGACTTAGAATTAAAGAATCATTGAAAAATTGTTTTTTATTTGATATTCTTCTATGTAACCCAGTACTATTTCATCGCACAACTTATCTATTCACCAGGAATCTTATGTCTTTATTTTTTACACATCATAACTGAGAACTAGTATAATTGAAAACATCTATACGTGCATCATATAGGAATTCGTATTGGTTCTATGTCCTTCTTAAGTTATCTCCCTATATTTTATTTTTTTACTGTGGCGAATCATGATTATCAATGGTTTCATCAATGATGAATGATATTTAGGATGTTATAGTGGGATTATGGTTATTATATTCATGGATATGATTCTTTAGTTTTTTTATTTTTGTAGGTGGTAGATGCCTCAGTAGGATTATCAGAAATGTCTCCATTATATCACAATATGAAAAACCATAATTAGTAGTTTCAATGGATTCCCACAAAATGCTTTTTGTAGATCTCTTTCAAAAAAACCCAAAAATGATGTAAATGTTCTATGTGTCCGTCATGAGTTGAATTGGTCATCATATTCTAACATCCAAGGTAATTATAGAATATGACTTTATAATATCTATTATTATTTATGAATTAGGAATAGATTTTTGTTTAAAGGGGACACTATGTGTGATGGAATATCTGAAACAAAACAATGGGTTTCTCTGAAATCTTACGTTTCTACATAAGACTATGTTATACCGAAAAATAATACAATATTAAAATAATTATTTGAAATGGTAGTTAACGCTTATCAATTGAATAGGTAGGAATGATAATAACTAACTATATTATGTTTACACATGTTTATTAAATGTTTTTACATTCATCTAATAAATTTTAGAGGCTTAAAATGGGAACAAATTCAATTTTAAGCATAAAATACTCTAATATTTTTAAAAGGTAGTTTTACCACCTTTTGATGGAAAATCCTTTTTAAATATAGTTTTTGATAGTTTTATATGTTACATTAGACAAAATATACTGATTCATTAGAATAGGGACATCATAATTTACATTTGATGCATTATTTTATTTTTATAAGAAATTTTATTTTTTAATGAATAGTGAAAAACATCATTTTAATTCAAAAATGAATTTTCATCTAATTTTTTTAAATAGATAAATTTTATGTTTAACAATTTTAAAGTTTTATTGGATTTATTTTTTAAATTTAACCTAATTTTGGTAAATGGTGGTAATTTCATAATGAATTTTGATATAAACACATGGAATCTATTTGATAGTTGTCACTTTTAAAAATTCATTTTCTCATTTTGACTTCCTGAATTAATTTTAAATTAAATTTTGAAACTTTTGAGTTTCTTATTTAGAAAAATTGATTCCATATTTGGAATCATAATATAAAAATTCTGTAAATTATCCCTTTTTATTTTCGGACGGGATGACATGTAAATTTAGAAATTATTTTTATTTACCACAATTAAAGGGTAAAATAGGTAAATAAGGTTAAAAATAATATTATAATAAAATAAAACAACCCTAAAACTTATCATCATTATATTTGATGAGATATGGATGACCAATAAAACTCCTGGAAAGTATTTTGGTCATTCAGAAGCCACTTGGGTGTGATTTTGACACTTATAACTTTTAATTTAATGTAAAGGAAAATATGTTATAAACATATATCTTCTAATCAAAAAAATTTTAATATGGGTTTATAAAAGGGGTATTTTTGAATATAAATATTAATTAAAAATATAAATATATATTCTATTTTATAGTATTTTATATATAAATTTAAGACATTAAAAAAATTAATTATTAAACAATGATGATGGAGTGATTGCTTTATTGATGAAGTAATCAAATCAATGATACTATAAATAATAAAATAAATATTAGATGAAATAATTAATGTCATAAATTATTTTTATAGTTTAATATTAAATGTTATAAGACTATTAAATATATGTTTTGAAGTTATATCTCTGTTTATATTTTAATTAAATTCAATGAAATGAATACCTCAAAAACTGGCATAATTGATGTTTTATAAAAATTAAATTTTGATAAATTATTTAAAAATAGATAAAATATTTTAGAATCACAATGTAACTATGAAAGTTTATAAAATTTCATTAACTGTACAATTATGATAATTTTACCCTATATAAGTAAAATTAATATCCTCCTAATAATTAATATTTTGTTACCATAATTAAAATTAAAATAGAATAACAAATGGTAAATCGAAAAGATAAGGTTCGAAATAAAATTAATACATTTATAAAAAATATTGGATGAGAGGATTACAAACTATCCTCATATTATCTTCTACATATCTCATGTTGGATCCTTTTAAATAAAAAAATTATTTAAATGAATTTAATAATTTAAGAGTCTCCAAGAGTGCCCCTTCCCTCTCCTATAAAAAGGTTCCCTCAATTATCTAATCATCACACATCAAGAAACCTTTGGATCAAACACTAACTACCAAAACCATTTCTAATAATCCCTCCCTCAATCCTTTAATCAACTCTTAGGGGATAAATACTCTCATGGAGTACTTTTTTTATAAACTAAAAGAAGTTACCTGATTAAGAGGTAACACCTTCTCTCATGTTTTTTAGTTTCTTTTACATTATCCATTCACTAAAATCCTATTACTCTATGATTACGCAAAAAAATATCCTATATATACTAGGAAGTTTTTATACTAATTTTTCGATATATACTTACACAAACCTCCATTTATTGGGTAGCAAACATATTGTTTCAGTGTAAGGTGAACTACTGCCTCAAAAATGATGATTGTTCAATTTTCCCCTACCACCCCTCATGGTTGCAAGTATAATGGAATATATTATTACATATGATATATAATATAATTATATTGTCTCTAAGATTTTTTAATATTTATTTAGAACATACCTTTATGCTTTTTAGGTTGTGTAAATCCAATAATTTCGTTTGAGGAAGTGTGGACTATTGCCCCATCGAAGCGATATGACTCCTTCCATCTATACATGGAACGTATAAAGGATGGTTTTATTAAAACAATTAGAAAAATATGAAATTAATATAATACATATATTATAATATACATTTATATCATATAATTATTATTCTTTTAATATAACAATGAAATGAAAGTAGCGTTCATGCGTACGTATGACCTACTGTCACCATGAACAATTAATTTCATTTATTATCCCCAAATATTATGGATTATTATAAATAAAAATAGAATATCTATTTATGATATTTAAATAATGAAAATTATTCAAAATATTATGGAATTATTCCCCCATTTACTATTGATATCGTACAAAGTTTATTTTTGACTTAAGTACCAAATATCGACAGAACTTCGGATATGAACATAGTTTTTTATTATAAAAGGATAATAAGTATTATGAAAGGAATAAAGAGAATTAAAAATTTTCTCAAGATAGTATAAATTAACCTATGTTTATTATTACAGACTATATAGAACATATGAGATAATTCATACTCAAGGTAAGTATTTCATCTCAATATCCTTTCATTAAGAAATTTCGGGATAATATGCACCTTTATTATTTTAAAATGTATATATACAACAATTATGATATTTCATAGCCATATATATTATATAATATTATTATTTATTATTTTCGTAAATATATTAATTGACGGAGATTAAGATTTAATTTTTAAAAGCTGTATGGAATACCTTGAACATTTAAAGATTTAATTATCAAATATTTTCATCGTGATGTTAATTTTAATATTTATTAAAATGGATATAAAAAGGATTATATAAAAAAATTGGTCTACCATGAATTTTATTCAATTTTTTCAAAATTATTCTTTTAAAATGAAGTATTTTACCTTCATAAAAAACCATAAAAGAAATGTTTTTCTTCTATATGATGACAAGTAATTCTCTATTACTGAAACTATTATTTGATGTTTGACATCATTTATAAGCCTTAATGTTTATAAAAGTAATGAAAATTACTTATTCCATTTTTTGGTATCTTGTTATTTAAAATGGGTTCGTAAATTAAAATGGTATTTTTATATGTAAATGTTTTTCATATTGGGATTAAATATCATTTTCAAAATGTGTTTTGTGAAGAATGTGTTTTATTAATGAAATGTCACATCAGTATTATATAAAATTTATGAGCCTAATATAACTTATATGAAGGGTTTTGCACTATTATAGCTCATGGGTGAGCCCAACATAGCTTATATAAAGGGTTGGGAATCAATATAACCCACAGGAGAGCCCATTATAGCTTATACGAAGATATGATCCCCATTATAGATCACATGTGAGCCTAGTAAAATTTATACAAAGGGTGAAACCAATTTTATATCTCTATTTAATTGGGTAATAATAATTTTAGAAGTCCAGTATATTGTTATTACTATTGAAAGGGGTTTGAAAGGGTTTTATTTATATGATTTTCTAAGTCACCTAAAAGAGTCTTAATTTCATTATATTGGTTTTAGTGTTTTTTATTGATCAAAAAGTATGAGTTTTATTCATATGAAAATGTTTTGATTCATCTATTATAATAATATTAAATGATTTATGATGTTTTAACTAGACTAATGATTTTTATTTCTTTTTTCATCCCTTACTGAGCTTTTATGTTCAAATCAAATGTTTTTATATTTTTTCATAGGACTTAAGGTATAATAGAGTCATGGATGGAACTATTAAACCTTTTTTTGTTTAAACATGAAATTAATCAAAGTTTCTTTTTAAAAAAGTTTGTGCTATGGAAGAAATATATACTATTTTAAGTGTCCACTTTGTATTTCTATGGTTTTTTATGTAATAGTTTTGTCCAAATTCTCTAATGTTCTAAAACTGAAATGATCCTTAATGTTAATTATTGACTTATCTCGAGATTATATAATTTTTATGGTAGGGGACTTATAGTTGGTATGAGAGGTCGTTTTGACATCATTTGAGGTTAGGATGGTGTTAATTTATTTCCTTTATAGAAGTTTAATTTATTGTTAATTTGAAATGATTTAGAATTTTAAGATGACGATGTTTCTTCATCTAGAATATGACTGTTCATAATGGTTTTCTATGGTAGAAATGTGAAAGATGAAATGGGATGGGATATAGAGGAAAATAACAATTAAAATCAACAACATGAGGAGGTCAGAATCAAAACTGAATAGTTTGTTGAAGCGATGGCGTAGTTGAATCATGGTATAAATATTGGTGGTATCCATGCATGAGAACATCCCAATCAATTGAAAAAGAATATGTAAGTAGTGGAATATTTTATGAGGAAACATCCTCTATCATTCAATGGATCATATGACCCATTGGTAATTAAAGGATGGATCAATACCCTATAGAAGATCATTGAATTCAAGAAATGTTCAAAATGTCAAAAGGTAAATCTTTCCAACAATATTTTTGAAGGTTAAACTTATCAATGTAGGTCGTTTTTTAAGAATACTAGAGATAAAATGACCATGATGCCAAGAAATGGGAAAATTATAGGATATTTTCCTTGATAAATATTTCCCTATGGTTGGTTGGCTTAGGCTGGAGAAAAAATTCTTGGAATTAAAGAAAATAGATGATGATTATTTTGTAACATATGAATAAAACATCACAATACTATCCATGTGTGTTCTTGATTTTATTCAACACATTGAACATAAAATTAATAGATTTTACTTAGGATTGAAACTAGGAAAAAGAAGCTCTTTTGAATCCTGAGAATTTAAAATTTATGAAAAATATTTTTGTTGTGATGAGAAAGTTAAAATAGATTTTCCTGACATTTATGTTCCATGAGATGATAAGAGTATTAAATGGTCAAGGTTCTCAGAAATGGAGAAGCATCCAACTATGAATTCTGGAGGTAAGCCAAAATCGTTTTTGAATTGTTGTAAAATACATTTTGGGGAATTTATATGAGGATTTATAATATGTTACCAGTGTGGTTTGTTTGGTCACAAGGTTCGTGAATGTAATGAAAAGGGTCTTGAACAGTCCAATAATTATATAAAAGTTATCTAGTCTATAGTAATATTATTTAGATACAATTATTTGGTACATTATGAAAATAAGTGTTCTATGTTAATTACATAGGGAGAAAATCATTATGATCAGATACAAGAAGTTTCAAGAAAATTGTTTACTACTACTACAGCTTCTATTGGGACATCTGGTGAAGTGATGGAAGCTCCTAAGAGCCCAAAATTTTTGGAAGGATAACCATAAGTTCAAGGTTTTAGACACACCTTCTGATGTTTTATTGGATCTGAAAAAACGTTATTAACGAACTTTCTGGAAGATTTTTTTCTGGGATATGTTTATGTATGTATTTGTTTTAATGTTTAACTATGTCTTTACTTTCGGACCTCCATTTTAAGATATTGATATCATTAATGGTTTGACTGATATTTTATGCCTAAGGATATTCTTATGGATTTACATCATATTATAAGAATATTATGATGATTAATTTGTTCTCATAAAATAAATATACATTAAGTAATTATGTTTCCTTTTGTTCTTATTCTAGGAAGTAAATGATTCCTCAAATATATCAAAAGGATATAAAAACAAAGACATTATTTTTTTTCTCATCACAATGCTTTATGGACTCATCACATAATAATGGTTTTTTAATGGATAACATTACTTTTACTTCATTTTCTATTACTCTCGATTATTCATTAAGAGTTTGTTTTATCATCAATTTCTACGTTTTCCTACAGGGAAACCAAGAATATGATATCTCAGGGGAACATTGTACTACACATTATTTAATTTAATGTAGAGGTTTTATTTACTATTTTCTAATTTGGGTTTTTAATAACATTATTTTCAAAATTAAATACTTAGTTACAAATCCCAAATTTAAAAATGTGTGGATGCAATTTCCAAAAGGGCGGAAGAATGTAACATCCCACTTAATTATGGAATAATTTTTTTCAACCTCTATTAATATTTATGAATTTGATATTAATTTTAGTTTAAAGGGGACTCTATGAGTGATAGTGTATGTAACATGAAACAATGGGTTTCTCCAAAATCTTACGTTTAACTCATGATTGAGTTATACTAAAAAATAATACAATATTAATATAATTATTTTAAATGGTAGTTAACCCCTACCTATTATATTATAAGGAATGAATAAAAAACTAACTATATTATTTTTAATCATTTTTATTAAATGTTTTTACTATCTTCCAATAAATTTTAGATGCATAAAATGATAATAAATTGAATTTTAAGCATAAAATACTCTAATATTTTTAAAAGGTAGTTTTACTGCATTTTGATAGAGAACCCTTTTTGATATAGTTTTTGACAATTTTATATGTTCAATATGAAAAAATAAAAAATTTTATTTAGAAGTGGGAAATTAAAATTTACTTTGGTTTACTTATGGTTTTTTTCTGATAAAATTCATTTTTACATGAATAGTGAAAATACTACATTTTAATTCAAAATTGTGCATTCATCTAATCTTTTTAAATACATAGATTGTCCTTTTAATTGTTTTTAAAATTTAATCAGATTATTTTTAATCATTTAATCCTACATTTTTTTATTTGAGGTAATTTCACAATGAAATTTGATATAAACACATGGAAATCGTTTGATAGTTTTTACTTTTAAAAACTCATTATCGCTTTTTAACAACAGGAATTAATTTTAAATTAATTAATGCAACTTCTGTGATCTGAATTTGAAAAAATTGATTCCATATTTTTAATCTGAATATCCAAGTTATATAAATATATCCCTTTTATTTTTTTTCATGACGAATAGTTACTTTAGGAATTATTTTTATTTACCCCTATTAAAGGTTAAATTAGGTAAATAAGGGTAAAATGAATATTATAATAATATGAAAATACCTTAACACTTACCCTGATCCTATTTTATTAGTTATGGATGACCAAGAAAACTCTTGGGATAAAAAGTTGGCCTCTAGAAGCCACTTGGGTGTGATGATAACACTTCTAAACTTTAATTTAAAGTAAAGGAAATTATGTTATAAACATATATTTTTTTACTAAAAAAATTTAATATGGGTTTTTATAAGTTATATATTTATCTATAAATATTAATTATAAATATGAAATTATTTCCTACATCACGGTATTTTATTTATAATTTTTAGAGATTAAATAATTAAATTTAAGTAAGACACAATGATGATGAAGTGATTTCATTATTAATGAAGAAATAAAAATAAATTATATTATAAATATTAAAATACATATTATTTAACATGATTTATATCATCCTTGGTTTTTATAGGTTAAAATGATATGTTATAATACTATTTAATTTTTTGGTTTTAAATTATCCCACTTTTATTTTATTTAAATTCAATAAAATGAATAGTATAATAATTGTTTTTTATAAAAATAGGAATTTATAAATTTATTAAAAAATATTAAATGACTTTTAAAGTCATATATTGAAAATTATATGGTTTAAAACTTAATTAACTATCCAATTATGGAAAATATACCCCATATAAGTAAAACTAAGAGCCTCTTCATAATTAAAATATTGTTACCATAATAAAAATTAAAAGATAATAATTAAGGGTAAAAAGACAATATAAGGTTTAAATTAAAATCAATAAATGTGTAAAAACGATTTTATGAGATTATTTAGAACTATTTCTATACTATCTATGATAAAAATCTTGTTGGATCAATTTGAATAAACAAATTAATTTATATTAATTTAATAATTTAAGAGTCTCCAAGGGTGCCCCTTCCCACATTTATTAAAAGTTACTCTCTCTTATCTAATACTCAAAATTAAAGAACCCTATGGTTAAGAAAATCCCTACCCAAAACTCTTTCTATAATCACTAACATCATCCAATAATCCACCCTTATGGGAAAAATACTCCCAAATAAGACTTTTGGTATAAAGAAAAGAAAATTACCTGATTAAGAGGTAACACATTCTCTCATGTTTTGTAGTTTTTTCCACTGTCCACTCCCAAAATTATTCTTATTCTATGATTAAATAATATAAAATTATCCTAAATATACTAAGATTTATTTATGATATGGTTTCTAACTACACATACACACACCTCTATTTAATGTGTAACGGATATACTGTTTCTATGTATGGTGAACTACTGCCTCATAAAACAATGATTATTGAATTTTCCCCTATTATCTATTATGGTATCCATTTTAATGGACACTACTTTTTAATATGATATATATTATATTTATATTTTCTTTGTTGTTTTGTAATAATTATTTAGAACATACCTTTATGCTTTTCATGTTGTGTAAATATGATAATTTCGTTTGAGGAAGTCTGGACTACTACCCCCTCAAAAAAATATGACCCGTTCCCGGTATACATGGAGTGTATAAAGAATTTTATTGTTAAAACTATGAAAAATATATGTCATTAACATATTACTGGTATTATAAGATACATTTTGATCATTTAATTATTATTATTTTAAAAGTACAAAGAAATGAAATTAGTGTTTATGCGTACATATGGCCTACCATCTCCATGAACAGTGAATTTCATTTATTATCCCTAAATATTATGGATTATTAAAAATAAATATAAAGGATATATATGTTATTTAAATCATGAATATAATTCTAAATATGATTGAATTATTACCACATATACTATTGACATCGTACCAAGTTTATTTTTGTCCCAAGTACCGAATATTGACCAAACATCAGATATGAACTTAAATAATTATGTAATTGATATAACATGGTAATAACTATTAAAAAAATGAATAATGAACATAAATAATGTTATCATTAAAGTATAAATTAACATAGGTTTATTATTCATGAATATAAAGAACGTATGAGATGATTCAGACCCGAGTTAAGGGATTACCTCTCAACATCTATTCATTGAGGCATTTCATTATAATATGCACCTTTATTCTTTTTTAAGGAGTATGTAAAACAAATATGAAATTTTGTATCTATATTTTATCTATAATAATGTTATTTATTGTTTTGGTAAAGGTTTTAATTCTGGGAGGTTAATATTTAAATGTATAAAGTGGTGTGGGACTACTTGAACGTCTAAATATTTAATTATCAAATATTTTCATCATGATATTAATTTACATATTTATTTATATGGATATAAATTTTTTATAAATTAAATTTTTTCAAATTGATTCTTATTATATGAATCATTTTACATTCTTTAAAAAATAAAGAATGGAATGTTTTTCTTGTATACGATGACAATGAATTCTTTTCCACCATAACTGTTATTTGATACTTGACTTACTTTATAATCTTTAATGGTTTTAAAAAGAAATAAAATCCTTTATTACCTATTTATCTATCTTTTTATTGAAAAAGGGTTATTAAATTAAAATGGTATTTTTATACGTATATTTATTTCATATGGTATTAGAAGAAGTTTTCAAAACTGGTTTTTTAATGAATGTGTTTTATTAATAAAATGGTACTTGAGAATTATGTGAAACGAGTGATAACGATATATCTTATACGAATGATTAATCCCCATTATAGCTCATGGGTGATCCGGACATAGATTATTCAAAGGGTTTATCCCCATTATAATTCTATGTTGACCCCGTTATAGCTTATACGAAGGGATAATGCCTATTATAGATCATGTGTGAGCCTGATATAGCTTATACAAAGGGTGATTCCTATTATAGATCTCCAATTAATTATTTAATAATAATATTAGATGCCAGACACATGGTTATTTCAATTGAAATAGTATTGAAAGGTATTTATGTATATGAAGCTCTAAGTCATCTAAAGATGTTTTAATTGCATTCTATTCATTTTAGTGTTTTTAATTTAGAAAAATTTATGAGTGTTATTCCTGTTAAAATGTTTTGATTCATCCGCTAAAAGAAAATTAATTGGGTTACCATGTTTTAAATATACTAATGGGTTATCTTTATTTTTTTCTACCTTATAGTGATTTTTCTACTCATCCTATGTTTTTAAATTTTTTCATATGATTTAAGGGAGAATAGAGCCAAGGATGGAATCAAGGGAAATTTATGATGATTAAACATGAAAGGAAACCATGTTTATTTTTATGTTTTTTTGTGTTATGGAAGAAATTGATAATATTGTAAGTGTCCACATTTTATTTCTATTTTTTTATGTAAAGGTTATGGCCTAATTTTCAAAATCTCTAAATATAAAGAGATCCTTAATGCTAATTCTAGACATAACTCAAGATTATTTATTGTTTATGGCTGGGGCCTTATATATCTCCAAGGATTCATGGGGATCCATACCCCTTTATGGGTGGTATAGGAGTGCAACAAAGATATTCTATGAAATTCTCTCTTATATACAACCCCTCTATTGGTAACATGTTTGACATATTTTAATAAGTATATTTGTGGAATTTTAAATAATTTTTTTTGTGATTTTTTACCATGATTTGGACATTAATGTAATAGGGGCACTTTCCCAGCCAATATTCATAGTTCAATTATTATTTAACCAGTGAGGGAAACTCAGTAATTCATAGAGAGTAATGGGTTGAGGTGTGTTGTATGAGTTTGGTAGACATGATTGATTTAGTTTATTTTTATGATAAAATGTGTCTTATAAAGTCTTGGTGGCAGAGAATAGAAATTCATGGGAAGTATGGATTTTTGAATTAGGACCTTGTGACCTCAAGGAACCAGTAAGGGCTTAATGAATAATGGATATTTTTCCTTCTCCACCTGTAATTTTTTCTATATAATTAAAAAAACCCCTATATTTAACCCATTCAGGATACCTAGAAATACTAATGTGGCCTTTTAATATAAAACACTTTTTTTGAGGCTCTGGAGTAGAAGCTTTGATTTTTTTACGACTCTATCAACAGAGTGAACTTACACTATGTGGATAGTTGGAGCCTTTAAGGCAATCACTATATATTAGTGGGGGAGGAAAATGATATTTATTTTAATACATTATTGTTTTATATAAGACATTCTTAGTTCACTATAACTATGAAGGGCTTAGTGCGTCCATGTTTTTTGGATAGAAATTTCATTTATTTGTGTGAAGAGTTCCTCGGAAGACCTGGTCAAACATGAGTATGGTAAGACATTATTGAGATCCTATTAGTTGTCTAGTATGGATCAAGGATATATTTGATGCTATTATCATTAATTTTACTAAGTTTTTTAGTTGTTTATATGGTCATATTACCTTGTTATTCTCTATTTCTAACTCTACATCAACTGTATTTCTTATGTATATATAATCACTAAGAATGACTGAAAATATATTATAGCATATTATATTATATTATGTATCTAATATATCTGTATTTTTAATTGGAGAAATCTATAGAAATGGTATTTGATAGAACCATCGTGTTATCATTGGAATATTTTTGTTGTTTTCATAGATGTCTGACATGATCTTGAGGCTTGGTGTGGATTATTATTCTTAAACCAAATGACTCAGGAAGAATTGTACACACCTAGAATGAATGAATTTTTATTCCAATGGTTTTATGAAATTTTGTTCTTTTATATGTCCATAGGATGTGATTTCACCATTTTAGATAATGAGATAAGGATATATCAATGTTGGGTTCATAAAGTCACAATAGTTTTATTTATTTCATGGTGATAGATTTTGGAATGACTGACACACTAGTATTTCTTGTTATGCACATATACTGGATACTCAAATCATTTGTGGATTTTTTTCATAGTGTTCTAATATTAAAACATATTACTACACTCATTATATGAGGATTATCCTGTGACACACTTAATGATGTTTCAAAACATGGTAGGATATTACTAGATTTTTTGGATTCTGTCTTGGTGTTGGTCATGTTTTATATATTTACATTATTGTGACCTATCTTCTAGAACATGGATGGGATAGTGAACCTAATAAAGGCCAAGGAAGACCTATATTGGGACCCAATATAGAGTGTGGTAGTTTTTTAAGATTATAACAGTGTGTCCATAGATTTCCATTTGTTGATTTAGGACATAGATCAGTTCATATTTTTCATTTTTCCCTTAATGATGATGGTGGTGAAACATGCCACCAATAATTGGTTGATACCCATCCAATTAATCAATTATTCATGGATTAAAAACATATAAATGATGATAATGAGGCCATACAGGACTCGGAATGTTTTTTACATGTTCTCAGTTAATTTTATGAGGGTGGGGAGAACATCATTCTTGCTTGAGGAATGGATATGACCCCATAAATAATACAGATGTATTTTATGAGGTGGTTTTATTAATCTACATGGTAATTAATCTTGAAAATTTGATGGTGTACCAAGATCCTATAGTATCAGTATGTGTGTAGAGTGATGTCTTAAAAAAAATTTGATTTTGAAAAGTTTACATCTCAACTACTAATTGGTGGCCTCTGAGGTTCCCATACTGAGGTGAAAATGGGAAGAAATCGTTTGGGTTCTCCTTATGGGGATAAAATGATCACTAATAGGTCTTTAAGTTATATTATTGATCATAAAATAGCTAATAAAATAATCCAAATCATTAACCTCCTCAGTGTAGAACGTAATGGAGATTTTATGACACTTGGGAATGTAGGAGGTAATTAAGTTTCATGGTGTTCACTTGATGATCACATAAAACTATTATGATCCCTTCATCTCATGATTATATATAAGTTTAGTGAATCAATTTAGAAACATTCTTGATTAAGACTATGTTTCAATACTAGAATAATTTATATAGAAAGCGGATATCTAAGTTTTAGGAAAACATTCTTTGGGTTTTCATATTTTTATGGGATATAGATAAGTAGATCATATACCATCAATAACAATTTAGTAATCACAATAGTTCCCACTTGATAATTGGTGTATAACCATTTTTTACTATTTAATAGGGAAACTATAGGTTACATTTGTATTGTAAAGATCTTAGAAATTGGTTTTTATGAGAAGAGAGATAGTGATATTTGAAGTTATAAAATGTTACAGTTCATCAAGGGATCATTGAGGACTTCTCAAAGTCTTCGGGAGTCCTTTTTACACTAATGGAGGATATTTTTTTCAATGATGGTATCTTGGAAATTATTGAAAATAAATTGGTGGGGATTGTTGGGACTTGGTTGAGGTGGGCAGTTATCCCAATGGATCGTTGTCCCCTTTACCAGTTACTATTATGGGATAGTGATGTTCCATTCATCATAAATATATGACCATAGATTTACTGTAAATATGATGAATTCCATGTGTCATAGAAAAGGACGTGTGAGAATGAATCATTGAATGATGTATCTCATGGTGAGATTGATTATGTAGGTGGAGTTACATTTTCACGGTTCCCGATAGTGTTTGAGAATCATATAGTGATTCCATTCATGGGAATGTATTTCCCATGGGTGAATATTTTTTGGAAACATGGGAATCATTAAAATAAATCTTGATAGTGGGAAACCAAGTTATTAACATAGTTTACTCACATATGTGTAGGTTTTAAAATTTTTTAATGAAAATCCTTGATGTTATGGAGAATGTAACAATACTATTATTGTCATTTATGACCATTGATTATTTTTTGAAATATTTATGAATTTAAGATTGGATTTAGGGTAGGATTCTAAGGCTCATTGAGGTGTAGTGTCAATATAGAAAAAATAATATATATATTATACTTAAAAGGCATTATCTTCATAAAAAATGTAATTACTATTTAAGGACATCTTGAAATGGGATTTTGAGACATCTATTAAATCTAGAATGTGGGTTTTCTCTTAGAACCACATAATTATTTTTTCATCTAAAATTTAGTTTAAGAGTGATAATGGAAATATTTATAAATAAAAAATTAAATAAAATTATTTATTTTTTAATTAATCTTCAAAATTATGTTTCCCTATATAAACCCTATCATGGTGAAATACCTATGGTTAGCCGTATATTCCTGAAAATAAAAGGATTGAGAAATAGATTAGATAGTTCATATATGGATGGTTATAGGATTATGTATTGATGATTAGAGTATTGGTATGATTATTTTCCTTCAAGGAATTCACAAATATGATCATCAAAAATAACATAAAAAAGTTCTTTTCCAGTGATTAATCAAAAGTCCTGGTAGGAATTCTTTTTATTTTGGTTTAATCCTGTATTTCATTATTATATGTATTCTGCGAATAAATCACCCTTATAATCGATTCATGGTTGGATTATTTATTTATGATTGATGGATTTTTATCAATGGAATACAATTTTTCATTCATTTATTATTTCTCTTCATTCAATATTCAACTAGAAACAGATATAGTCTAACTAAAAAATAATCGTTGTTCATTCCTCGTTTTTCAATTTCTTTACATAATCCCCCTATTCATGAAACTCTTTATTAGTAATTTGTTGTTTTGTAATTCCAAGATACCCAAAAATAATATCATCATGCATTATTCATTTTTAATGATAGATCATGAAAACATTTTTCATATTACATTTTTTTATGATGCATGGAACACAACTGGAACCAATGTGGGTTTAGGTGATGTCGGTTTTTCATACAAGATGCAACATATATTTCTATAGTATAAGATGAGGGGTTTATAAATTATGGTTTTCCAAAACATTTCCACTTCCTCGAATAGAATTTAGTGTTTCTATAAGTGGAATTATATTCATTAATCATGCCGTGTTGGTTTTTATGGGGTGGTGGTGGTGGTGGTTTTGCAACAAAAAATTGTTGGAATATGACTTTTTTCCATCTGATGATGGTGTTCAATATATAATGTATGATTCAAAAACAATATAGGAGAATATAATGAAATCATGGAGGCATTGGTAAAACCACATGAAGAGTTGTAAATTCTAAATAAATATTGAACTACATGTATTGTAGTTCAAAGTAACACATGTTTTGTAGTTACCCCTCAATAGTGAAAAGGATATATGATTTGAAATAAATTTAATTTTTTTAATGTAATTACACACAATGTGACCCTTAAATATCCATATCATCTTTTACATGGATTAGAAATCATCAATACAAGTGTAAATACACGTCATGTTTGTCAGATTAGATGACATCTAACCCCTGGAAAACTTCTTGATGTGTATATAGAGTACACACCAGGGTATCCATGTGACCCACATGCCTTATTTTTTTGAAGAGATTTTTTTTTATTTCTAAATTAATCAAGGATTTATATTGTACATGGACATTCCATGACTGCAATTGTATAAGTCTTTGTAAACATGCAAGACTAGATAGCACACAGACTTCCATTGTGACTTTTATTATGTTATATACTCCTAATAGTCAAATATTATAATTTTGAAAATGAATGATCTATGTGACCATGAGAAATTTTCCATTACATGATTTTTGAGACATTCCATATACCCCTACAATAGGACATATACAGTTCTAAGAATATTTTTGATCCCCTTTTATTCTTAGTTCCACTCTAGTGTGAGGAGGCTGTGTTCTAATGATCTATAATGGTGTGTTCCCTCATTCTATTTCAATATAGATATGATCCTATGAATAGTATTTATGTATTCCATCCTTTATTCATGTTGTGGTGATTGTTCTCAGATATATTCATTGATAGTTACATAAATCATTTTATTTTTACCATTGTAAAGGATCCCCTCATCAAAACAAATAAAAAATCCCTCCACGAGGCCATAAGTTTATATCATCCTTAGAATCATTTTATTTATTAGTTATAGGTTTTTTGGAATCAATATTAACAACATATACAGGTAAAACGTCCAATAAATAGAGTTTTATTTCATATGGGATCAAGTATACCTCATGGACATGGGTGTGATCCCCTCTCTGTGTGTCAAAATATTCTGAGTTCCAACCTATTTTTTATCCATGAAGGAAGTGATGAGTATGTCTTCTCAGTTATGCTCCCACAGTGTGGTAGGGCCCAATGGGGCCATCCTCTCAGATGAAAATCATTAGGGATATGAAGACTTGGGGTATGAATTATTCTAGTTGAGTGTTACCCTTTTAATCCTCAAATAGAATATTGTTGGGACCAAGTTTGATGAATTTTTTTAGATTCTGAATAATTATTGGGATGATTTTTTTGTATTTTCTTGTTATTACATATAACAACCCTACTCTTTATTACACACATAAAGATGATTTATTACATAAACACTTATCTTGATACAACATGGATGATAAAAATTTATAGTGTCTTTGGGGATTAGGATCATTATATAACAACTTAAAACATGAAACACATAACATATTTAATGAAAACATCCTTTACACGACCACTACATTCCCTCATACTTATCATTGCATGGGATGACCTGAGGACATGCATAAGAAAAGGGTGAGATATAAATCTCAGTAAGGGAATAAACATGGAATAAAATGAGGAACACAATAAATTTTATACAATAAGAATATCATTTGAGCACAAGAGAAACATGAACATAAAGGTATGAAAAAACGTGATAATCATAATAGGGAAATGTGGCAACAATACCTTAAATGGAATTAGCATGCTCAAAAGCTCATTGCACATGAATCATGTGTAAACCCTCATTGCACATGATGCACGAGTAAAAACTCATTTCACTTGAATTAGAATGTGTCAACACCTACTGCACTTGACGTATCATGATACTATACTTTACCCAATGCATTAGAGCGTTATCAGGGTTCACCCTTCTTAAACATTTCATTTCATGCATAAGTGTGGCACTAGGATCATACAACACAGAATCAATCATCGTAATTTATTCCATGATAAATGGATTTGGAATAAATAATTGAAGCTTTACAATCAATAAGTAAATTTTCATAAAGGTTAATACCCTTGATAGTGAAATGGGCATTGTATTCACTACACAGTGACATTGTCTTGGAAAATCGTAGTGCAATTTCGGCAACATAACGGTGTGGGATAAGAACTCATAAAAATGGTTGATGAGAGAAAAAGGGTTGTTTCATCATATTTAAATGAAATGAATAGTAAGGAGGTCATATAAATACATTTCCTAACAAACATAATCGAATTTAGATTCATGATACAATGGAATTACAAGAATGTAAATGAGGAGAGAGAAATTCCTTACGGAATATCGTCATGGAAATTGGTGTACATAGAGAGAAAGGGGTCTACCATCACTCAAAAATAAATAGGGCAGTATGTGGGAGGTGAAAAATCATACCCCAATATTTTTAGTTGAAAAAGGGTATAACAACTTAAAGAAAATAGGACAAAATGAGAAAGGAAGAAATCCCATACTTGGAAGTGTAATCCCAAAGGCTTGGGAGAGGCTTGAGAGATGCTTCTTGGGAGCTTGGTGCATCTTGGGAGGATTCTAGGGAGAGAAGGGAAGGGTTTGGTCGAACTAAAAAGGCTTTGAGTGAAGAGGAAGTGGGATCTTGGGTGGGTTTATATAGTAAAGAAGAGGGAATTCTTTATTATTTTGGTTTGGGTCACCTCACATTAAACTAATCAAAACCACAAACCAGCCAATGGTTTTTGCCCTTTTTTTCAAAAGGGAGTATAAAACAATATTTTATAAGTAAAATGGCCTAAAATCTTAAAATATTAGGGTTTTTTATGTGGAGGTGAGTCCTGCTCTCAAGGAAATTCATTTAAAAAGACAAAATGTTTTATAAGAATTGAAGTGTCCACTAAAGATCTGTAAATAAATCAAACAAACCCAAAATTACATTGTTTTAATTATAAATATATATTTTCATAAAATATTCTTTATATTATTTTATTAAAACACTATGGGGTTATTATTATGTTATGAAACACATTATATATTTAAACGGTATTTAATTTAAACCCAAAAAATCAACTGTCTCAGCAAATTTTGAAAAATTAACCATTGGATAATTTCGATGTCTGGATTCCAAAAATAATATTCATTTCATCTAAATAATTTTTTAAATATGTAAATTTTTTCTTTTAAAATAAAAACTGATATTTATCGAAAATTCCTGGGTTTTGACAAAAACAGCTTTCAAACCTTAATAAAAATTACAATTTCATTCATAAAATTATACGATAATTTATATTAGATAAAAATTAATTTAATAATAATAATAATAATAATTTATTAAAATATTATTTAATTAAAAAATACATTAATTCCAAAAATTAGATTTATTGGTTGAATATTAACTAAAAATAGTATTTGTGCCTTAAAATAAATTTCCTAGGTAAAAATAAATAAATGTATATTATTTATATAATAATAATGTACACAATAATAGTGCTAGGGTCTCATTGCATAACCTCTTATCAAACCTACATAAGACCGAAGGGTAAGGTGTTTGATGCTGACAGACTCTTAGGGTGGCATGGATAACATCGCTCAGGTGGTATTCTATATTAACTTCCACTTCTCCCATAGTTAGTTCCACTTAAGCTTTACTTGTTCAAGATCATCTTGGGATCGGTCAAGAGCACATCCCAATGACACCACTTCCTTTTACAGCTCTGAAAAATTCGCTTCGTACGGGGAAAGTCTACTGGATGAGGAAGTCTCTTCCTTTGTCTGAGTAAAATGGATTTTTTGAAGCCCTATATTTATACTAATACTGTGATCACTATTCAACAGCTATATTAGAAATGGTCACAATTCATAATGGTATTTTAAAATCCAGAAACATAAAACCAATGAAGTTCACATTTTATATAACCAAAAAATGACATTTAATTAGATCCATATGAATTTCCATTAACGACTGTTTGGGTCATTACAATCCTCCCCCCTTAAGAAATTTCACCCTCAAAATTTCTTTTTCCCACACTAAAATAGATGTGTGTATCTTTTCTTTATCACTTCCTTTGATTCCCATGTCGCTTATTCAACTTCTGGTTTCTCCAGAACACCTTGATGAGGGGAATTGTCTTATTTTGTTGAAATTTTTTCTGACAATTTAAGATCTTCACCGGTTTCTCCCCGTAAGAAAGATCATCCTCTAACTGTACTACCACTAAATAGAGTACATGTGAAGTGTCTACTATGTTCTTCATTAAGAGGGATACATGAAAGTCATCATGTACTTTATCCATGGTAGGTGAAAGTGTTAGACTATAGGCCACAACCCCAACATGATCAAGAACCTCAAAGGGGATGATGTACCTATGACTTAACTTCTCTTTCTTTTCAAACCTCATGACCTTCTTCCATTGAGATATGTGTATAAATACCATGTATCTAACTCTAAACTCAAGGTATTATCGATGGTTATCTGCATATCACTTCTGTCGACTATGGGCTACCTTGATATTCACTTGAATGGTTTTCTCCTAATCTACTATTTCTTCAACCATTTCTAGTCCTAGTAGTTTATGTTCATCGACATCATCCTAACATGATGGTGTTCTGCACCTCTTCCCATATAGGGATTCCTAAGGTGCCATTAGGATGCTCAAGTGGAAACTTTTATTGTTGGAGAATTCAACCAGTGGAAGATGTCAGTCCCACTCTCATTTAAAGTCCATAGAACATGATCTTAAAATATCCTCCAATGTTTGAATAGTTTTCTCAGATTGGCCATCAGTTTGAGGATGATAGGATAGACTGAAGTTCAGTTCAGTATCCATAGTATGTTGAAGACTTTTCCAAAGCATAAGGGTGAATCTTGGATCTCGATCGGATACAATTGAGAGTGGTACTGCATGTATCCTTACCACTTCCCTAATGTATATTCGTTCTAGTTTATCCAATGATAAATCCTCATGAATTGTAATGAATTGTGATTACTTTGTATGACAATCCACAACAACCCAGATTTCATTGTTTCCTTTGGATGTCTTCGGACGTCCGGTGACAATGTCCATGGTGATGTTCTCCCATTTCCATACTGGAATGGGAAATGGTTTCATCATCTCCCTAGACTTCTGTCTCTCAGCCTTCACTTGCTGACACACCAGGCAATTTGATGTAAATTCAGCGATCTCTTTCTTCATATTATCCCACCAATAATGCTCTCAGATATCTCAATACATCATTGTGTTTCTTGGGAGAATAGTGAAATTTGAACTACATGCATGATCCAAAAGTTCCTTCATCAGCTCTGGACTTGATGGAACACATAGTCTTTTCCCAGATATCACAATTCCTTCTTTATTAACATTTTACTTTGAGGATATCCCTTTTCTGAAAGCATCCACTTTCTTCCGAATTCCCACATCATCCTTTTGAGCATCCATTACCTTTCCAAAAGAAAAAACTGAGAAATAATTTGTGAGAGGATTGATGATGTCCCCATCATTATGATTCCCATGTCCATATTCATTAAGTCTAAGAAGATTGGATCCTTCTCAATTCTCATCAATGATAGAATCATCAGGTCCTTTCTACTTATATCATCTGCCACCTTGTTCGCTTTCCTATGGTGGAAATGGATTAAGAAGTCATAGTCTTTGATCATCTCTAACCATCTTCGTTGGTGAATGTTCAACTCTTTATGTGTGAATATATAATAGAGGCTTTTGTAGTGCGTATATATTTCATAGTTCCTCCCAAAAAGATAATTCCACCATATTTTTAAACCGAAGATCACTGCAGCCAACTCCAAATCATGTGTTGGATAATTCTTCACAGGAACATTCAATTTCCTTGAATCATTTGAAATTACTTTGTCATTTTGCATCAACACACAACCTAGGCCCTTCTTCGAATCATCACTGAATACCACACAAAGTTCTCCACCTGTGGGTAGAGTAAGAATGGGAATAGTGATAAGCATCATTTTTAACTCCTTGAAGTGTTCTTTGCATTCATCACTCCAAGAAAACTTTACTCCCTTTTGAGTTAGCTTGGTAAGAGCGTTGGAAAATCGTGAGAAATTTCTCACAAATCATCGATAATGTCCAGTTAACCCCAAGAATCTATGGATATTCTATATTGTTGATGGCCTCAGTCATCCCTCAATTTCATCTATTTTGGAGGGATACATAGATATCTCATTGGTTTTGATGATATGGCCCAATAATGAGACCATATTCAACCAGAACTCAAACATTTTGTACTTTTCATAGAGAATATCCTTTTACAAGGTCTCTAGTATAATTCTTAGATGCTCCTTATGATCCTACTTGGTTTTGATGTATATTAGAATATCATCTATTAATACGACAATAAATTTATGTAGGTAATATCTAATGACTCTATTCATCAATTTCATGGAGATTTCTGAAGCATTAGTTATTCTGAAACGCATTACTATAAATTCAAAGTGCTTGTATCTTGTACGAAAAGTAGTCTTGGGGATATATTATGTCTTCACTCATACTTGATAATATCCCGACTCCAAATCCACCTTGTATAAGTATTTTGCTCCACACAACTGATCGAACAAGTCATCGATTCATGGGAGAGGATACATTTTTTTTATCGTGATTTTGTTAAGCTCATGATAATTGATGCAAAGGCCCATTGACCCATCTTTCTCCTTGACGAAGAGGACTGGTGCACCCCATGGTGAAGCACTTGGGCATATAAACCCTTTATCCAGATTCTCCTGTAGTAGTTTATTTAGATTTTTACGCTCCAAAACAACCATTCTATATGATGTCTTGGATATTAGAAACGCCCCGGGTATAAGATAAATTGAGAATTCAACATCTCTTCTAGGAGTAAGCCCAAGAAATTACTCGAGAAACACTTCTGTGAATTCCCTCACAATAGGCATGTCTTCAAGGATAGTTGCCTCATTAGACTCAATCATCTTAGCCAGATACGCATTTATATAGGGAAGTAATATCAAGGCTTGAGATGGTGGAGATAAAGAATATTCATCTTCTTCCTTGCACTTGTGTTGAATCGAAGTTCGATTCTTCACAAGGAGAGTGATTTCACTCTCACAGAAATTTATGGTGGCTCTATATAAGGAAATCCAATCCATGCCAATAATTGCATCAAATTCCACCATTGGGATTATGATGAGGTTTTCTGGGAAATTAAATACTCATATTATGATAGGAGAGGAGTTATATTAATGGGATGTAATGATTTCCCCATTTAACATACTCACCAACATCTTCACTTACATGATTTATGGTGGTGTTGGGATTGTTCTACTAAACATTTGGGAGATAAAATAATGTGTAGAACCATAAAAGATAACCCTACCTTTAACTATTTGATTCTGGTTCTACCATATCTGATATATACACGAGATGAGTACATTAAACTATTAAACACATAATGGGGAATCCAAGGTCAAAAACGGATGACTTATAAATAGATTTTATTTCTTTAACTTATGAATCTATAGGCTTCAGTCTATGTTATACATGATAAATTTTCTAACATATATTCATAGGATTTTTTTTCCATTATTAATGGATCATACAAACATTGTAAATTTACCAATGCATATCCCTCGAGAGTGTCATAACCAAGAGTAGAGCGAGGCCCATTTTCATGTACCAAGGTACCCCTGGTTAAGCTCGAAACTCCTTGTCGAGGTTTTCACCCCTAGGTATATCTGTACTAGAGCCGCCTCTACATGCTCGTATCCAGAAAGGGATGTATTTTATTAAAAACCCACTTACTCAATACTCAAAAAAAATTAGTGATGTTCTTATTATACTTAGTCTTGTCTCTAGGTCTTTACTAGGGTTTGTTAATCCTAATCTCAAAAATAACTAAACATATCCTCTGATACCAACTATATCAACTCTGCTCTTTATTTTACACTTAAACATGATTTATTACATAAACTCTTCACTTGATAAAACATAGAAGATCAATAAGTCTAGTTTATATGGATCTTAGAATCATTACATAACAACTTAAAACATGAAACACACAACAAATCTATTAAAAACTTCATTTTCATGAGCACTACATTCCCTCGTACTTCACATTTCATGGTATTACATGAGGACATGCATAAAAAAAGGATGAGAAGTAAATCCCAGTAAGGGAATAAACATGGAATAACATGAAGAATAAAATACCTGATATAAAATAGGCATATAAATGGAGAAGAAGAGAAAAAATAAAATAAATGGATGATAAAGCATGATAATCAAAACATGGAAATGTGGCAACAACACTTAATGTGGAATTAGCATTAACCAATGCTCATTGCACATGGTGCATGAGTAAAACCCCAATACACATGAAGAATGATTAAAACCTCATTGAACTTGAATTAGTATGAGTCAACAACCATTTCACATGATTTATCATGATATTATACTTTACCCAAAGCATTGGAGTGCTATCAGGTCACACCCTTCTTAAACATTTCATTTCATGCATAAGTGTGCCTCATGGATCATAAAATATGGAATCAATCATCATAATTTGTTCCACAATAAAGGTATTTGGAATATATACATGAATCTTTATAATCAGTAATTAAATGTGCATAAAGGTGAATACCCTTGAATGATAAATAGGCACGGTATTCACTAGCCAGTGACATTGGCTTGGAAAATCATAGTGCAATTTCGGCAAGATAACGGCATGAGATAAGAATTGATAAAAAATGTATGATGAGAGATAAAGGTGTGTATCATCATATTTAAATGAAATGGACAGTAATGGGGTCATATTGATTCATTTCCCAAAGAAACGTAATGGAATTTATATTAACTATAAAATAGAATTACTTGAATGTAAATGAGGAGAGAAAAATTCCTTACTGAATTTTGGCATGGTAATGGGTGTACATGGGAAGAATTATTGATAGATAAAGGGGTATATAATCACTATAACATTAATAGGTAAGTATGGGGAGGTGATAAATCATACCCCAACATTTGTATTTTATAAAAAGACATAACAACTTAAAGAAAATTGGACAAAAATGAGATAGGAGGAAATCCCTTACATAGAAGTGTGATCCCAAAGGCTTGGGAGAGGCTTGAGAGAGAATTATTTGGATCTTGGGGCACCTTGGGAGGATTATAGAGAGAGTAATTCTGGGTCTGGTTGAACTAAAAAGGCTTTTAGTGAAGAGGAAGTGAGAGCTTGGGTGGGTTTATATAGGAAAGGTAAGGGAATTCTTTATTATTTAGGTTTGGGACACCTCACATTAAACTAATCAAAACCACAAAGCATCCCATGGTTTTTGTTCATGTTTTTTGCTAAATTGGAGTGGAAAAATATATATTTTATAAGGCCAATGGCCAAAATTCTTAAAATATTAGGGATGCTTATGTGGATGTGAGTCACACTCTCATGGAAATTCATTTAAAAATACATAATGTTTTATAAGCCTTGAAGGGTCCACTACAGCTTTCTAAAATAAATCAAACAAACCCAAAATTACATTATTTTAATTTTAAAATATATATTGGCTGAACATAATGTTTATAGTATTGTATTACATCACTATTGGGTCATTATGATGTCATGAAACACATTATATATTTGAACGGTATTTAATTTTTACCCAAAAATTCGACTGTCTCAAAAAATCATGAAAAGTTAACCATTGAATAATTTTGATGTCCTAATTCCAAAAATAAAATTTATTTTATCTAAATAATTTTCTAAATATGTGAATTTTTTCTTTTAAAATAAAAACCAATAGTTATCAAAAATTCATGGGTTTTAACAAAAACAGCTTTCAAACCTTAATAAAACTTATAATTTCATTCATAAAATTATACAATAATTTATATTAAATAAAATTTAATTTGATAATAGTAATAATAATATTTCATTAAAATATTATTTAATTCAAAAATCCATTAATTCATCAAAATATATTTCTTAGTTGAATATTAACTAAAAATAATATTTGTGCTTTAAAAACTATTTGCAAGGTAATAATAAAAAGAATTTATATTCTCTATACAAGAATAATGTACATAGTCATAGTGATAGGGTCTCATTAAATAACCTCTTATAACACCCAAATAAGATCGAAGGGTATGGTTTTCGATGGTGACATACTCTTGGGGGGCTCGAATAACATCGCTCAGGTGGTAATCTCTATTAATTTCCACTTCTCCCGTAGTCAGTTCCTCTCAAGCATAACAAGTTCAAGATCGTCTTGGGCTTGGTCAAGAACGCATCTCAATGATTCCACCTCCTTTATGAGCTCTAAAAAATGGGTTTTATATGCAGAAAGTCTACTGTTTGAGGAAATCGCTTCCTCTATCTAGGAAAATTCGATTTGTTAAAGCCCTATATTTATACTAATCATGTGATCACTGTTCAAGAGCTATATTAGAAACAGTCACAATTAATAATGGTATTTTCAAATCTAGAAACATAAAACCAATGAATTTTACATTTTATATATCCATAATAATACATTTAATTATATCAAGTGTAATTTCCATTTATGAATTTTTGGGTTGTTACATTACAACAAATCAATTAAATTTTTATGTTTTGGTGATCAGAAAAAAATGTTTTCATCAAAGAAGATCAGATATATTCCTAATAATAATGTTTAATTTTTTTCATTATATATTCTTATTACTATTTTTGGATGAGGTTATGTTGTGGGTTAACCATGGGTTTGAAATAAATATTTCAATTGATAATAGAAAATTAATCAGAGTCTAAATATTTTACAAGATATTTAATACTAAATATGATAATGATTTATAGTTTAGTAATTTGTCAATATCATGAGTTACTGACAACCTAAGATCTATTATATTTTAAAGAAGGGTAAAAAATGTGGTTGATTAATTCCTAGTGGTGATAATCGAATTGATATTTTTATAGAAAGGAATATGATGATGAAATGAGGTTATATAATTAAAAATTATAATGTTATTCAGATGAACCTATGAAAATATAAATATTTTCATTGTAATAATTATATCATGATAGAACATTATGATTGTGAATAAATAATGGTTATAGAGTTTGAAGTTTCTAATGTGTTGTGCGATTTTTCCATCAGACAGACTGATTCAAAAGATTTCCTGATCCACTCAAAAGAAACAATTCAAAGGATAATTTCTTAGTTTGAGGAAGTATAAAAAAACTAAATCGCTAATAACACCATTCCATTTGACATGGTGTGCCACTGATACATGAGATGAATATTGTACCTAATTCATTAATGGAAATAAGAGTATAAAAATATAATCAGATGAAAAAAATTTATCAGAAGAAGAAATGATAAGAAAGGATAAGTTGTTGGGATAAATGAATCAAATCAGAGGCAAATAAAAATAATTATTTTCAATTATATAGTTAACCATTTTCATAAATAAATGTTTTATATGTTTACTTCCAGGTCAACGGTATAATAACTTTGACTTTTTATTCAATCAGTTAGAATGAATATAATTTTTATTTTTCTTCAAGTGTATAATGAATCAATAAACAAGAAGTGATGCTAATTTTTTGGATGGAATCAGAGACAGATCCATCAAACGCATACTAACACTGATAAGTTATGGGATGTTGGACTTTATTAAATTTAGGATTATTATACTGAGTTTATAAAGAAATTAATAAATACGTTGATTATGATTAAAAAATATAGTTTATAGTGTTTCTGTAATATTTATATGCAGAAAAAATTTCTATGGATAATTAATATAAAACTAATTATACTGTGGTTGGAAGATTTTTTATTGAACAATGGTTTTACTATTTTTAGTTGTTATGAAGAAATATAATGAGAAGTGATTTTTGTGTTTTCAAGTGGTATGGACCATCATAATGTGATGTATTGAGTTTCTATATATTTTCTGAAGTGGGTCTAGTGAATCAGAGTGACCATATGTTTTCTTCGTAACAAAAATCATCGTAATGAAAATTATTGTCATACGGATGATTTTTTATGAAGTTCATTACTGGATGAATTTTCAATTAGTTTCTAGAAGAACCAAGACATGTCGAAATGTGTTGGATGGGTCCATTACAGTGTAAATATGAAATTAAAATTTATATTTAAGAAAATTTTGGTGAGCATGAAATTGGAATTAGTATCCTACCCATTACTCTAATGGAACATCTATAAGTTAAAATAATTAAATTTTACATTTTGATGATAAATCAATGTTCACATATGATATTAGATATATCAAATAATGTATTGAAAAATATAAGGATATTTAAGATTGAGTTTTCCAGAAGATATTTTTTTATTATAAGAAGAAGAAGAAATTGGATACCGACTTGGACCGAGATATCAGACGTAGATTTCTGGGGAAAATTTGATGTTTTTAAAAATTATTACATTATCAATAATTTGTTATATTTTTTCTATACAACTAAATATGAAAAAGGAATTGTACTAATCAAATATATCATGTTTTTTATGTCGATAAGTGAGATACTTATGTGTTGCCTGCTAAAAATGTGAATAATTGTTTCAGATAAAATACAAATGTGAAGTACATAAGGAAACACACTGACTTTTTTTGAACCTACTAGTGAAGGTTTTAAAAATTGAATCACAAACTTGTTTTACATTATTTTTACTAGATGAATAACATGCACAATTGTATTTATCAAATTTTTACTCAAGTTTATGGGTAAATCCAACATGTTCTATCCATAGAAAATAATTTTATTTCTAGTGTATTTTTTGGTATTGGTTTATTTCCAAATACTTTCATGGATATAGATACTCTTATTATGTATAGAATCATGTAAATACATGTGTTCTTATGGATGTGTGTATTTTCATGAAAATGGATATATCAATTAACAGAGGAGAAGGTTATTTTAAAATATTTGTCACATAAAAGCAAATGATGTCACTAATTCACCCCTCCAACTCTGTGTGATACATTGATCCTGGTTGGGAATTTTCAATTCATATTAGAGGGAAGGTTCCATTTATTTTAATTTATATACTATTTTGAAGATAAGTTGTTATAGATAATCTAAATTGTGTGAATAGTAAGAGGGTTCCATTCACCTATTTAAATAATTATCATATTCAGAAAGATTTAATGTTTCCATATCATATTAATCTTGGTTATGATGTTATAGAATAAAATATAAATGGATTTCCTCCTCTGGATGATAGTTCTCCACATAAGTATATGGATGTTGACAATCTATAAAATAACCAAAGATCTAATAATTCTTTAACCTTAATCACATTATAAATGTTAGTTTCTATTAATAAAAGGTGTCTCTCCTACAAAAGTAATTTATGAAAAGTCTAAAAAACAAATTAAAAAAATAAAAAATTGACAAAAATTAAATTACACATCTGGATGTTGAAGTATCACAATCACAAAATGGATGTGTATGTTTTTTTTGGTGACTAATTTACTATGGTGAGTGATATTTTCAGAACAATAATATGCCTTCATGATAATCTATAAGAGTCGTCTTTTTTTAACTAATCATAAAGAATTAAACCTGTAAAATTTGATTCTGACATTTCATATTTAGAATATATAGATCAATAATCACTATTATAGTATGATATTTATAGTACTCTCATAACATATTATATGACAAGTGAAAATGTTATGAAATTAATAGTGAACATTCATCATGTAATTTCATTCAAATCCACCTAGGAGGGAAAGTCCTAGAAGATCCAGGAAGAAGAATAATAAGATAGTGATTTATAATTTTAAAAAGAGGTATATAATAACATTGATATGTTATTATCCTTATTTTTTAATAATATGAAATGATTTATAGGAATTTATAAGGGGTATATTCCATTGAAATGTTTCTAATATACATCTATTGGGATATTTTTTTTATTTTCCCCTAAATAAATAATGAATAAAAAATTGATGAAATTGATAGAAGGCCTAGAATATCTTGGAAGATATATGGTCATCAGTAAAAATAAATTAACATGAATAAAGATGAAAATTTCTTCAAATATAAAATGATAATCATTTTTTCTAAAGAAGATAAATAGTAAGACAATGATGTTGATGTCAAAAAGATTACTAAATTTGATGAAAAAAATAAATTCATTGAAAAGGATATCTTTTAAGAGTTTAGACGTAGTTTCCATAAAGATGAAAAGACAAAGATATAATTTCATATGAATATAGACTAAAATAATGTTATATAAATATTGTAATACTTTAAAGAGTTATCAAAAAGTCCACCAATGAATTTCCAACATCAAACAATCAATAATGTCTTCCTAAAGAAAAATTATCTTATATGAAGAAATTTATTTTCTAAAGAAAAATTATGTTGATAAAGAAAAAAATTATAACTAACATAATAAAGTAAAATTGAATGATAAGAAATAAGAGTTGGAACATGCTCAATAATTTTTTAAAAATTTGAGAAGGGAATAGCATGTTTAAAATATTTCTTTATTTAAAGTAGGTGACACATCTTGAATGTTTAAACCTGATAAGGATCTACCAATGTAACCTTAAATTATTTCTAACACCAAGTAATTTTTTTATGAATAAGAATGCATGAAAAATGTTTTATGTGGTCAAAACCAAAACTTTTATAATTATTGAGGTTTTTAAAATTTCTGATTCTAAAAATGTTTCTACAACTATAGAATCTGATAAGGCTGGGATTAAATCTTATTTGAAGAAGAATATTTTGGTATTCAAAATACTTTTGGGGGATCCAAAAACTTCTAATGATAATGATAAGGATATTTCATAGAAACAAAATAAATTTCATGATAGTATGACATTTTTAGGGGAATTCAATCATTCTATGGATAAATATTCTATTTCGGTGGATTTGGGAAGATATAAAGTATATGTAGGTTTAACCAGAAGCATTTCAATTTTTTCTTAATTTATAGAATAAAAATTTAAATGGATAATTAACCATCTTAATGGAATAAAGGTGATAAAATGGTTGAATATTTCAAATAGGTTCAAACCATTAGAAACTTTTTTTGAAAGATGTGAACAACCGATACTTATTGAAAAAATGGTTTCTTGTTTTTTTATATCACAAATAATTGTTATAATAATTCATAAATAAAGATGTTATGAAATAAAACTGGAAAAAAAAATTGATGTAAAACTTCTCTCAAACATACAAAAGGAGAAAAACCTTGGATTTTCGATAGTGTTAATTCTTCCCATATGGTATGAGACTTGATTTATTTTTTGGATTGAAAAAGCATTCAAGGATGAAATGGTGATGTTTGGAAAGGTTTAGTCTCTTATAATAAATAAAGTTGTAATAACTACTATTTTGGAGGAAATGATGATATATAGAAATTATTTGATTTTTGATTAATTGAAACACATTGGGTTGAGTGTTTCCAAACATTATGTTAAAGTTAGAAATGTTTCTTTATAAATAATGGTTTTCTAAAGGGAGGAAGAAAAAAATGTTAAAAATTCCAATGTGCAATAGGTAACGTGTTTCATGTTCATGTAGTTCAAATATAAAGTTTCATAATCATAATTTAAGATAGTATGTTTTGGAAATAAAAAGTTGGAAAATATGCTCCGTATAGAAATGAGAACATTATGTATGTCAGAAAATGTTGTGGCATTCCAGATATGTTAAAAAAGAGATTGGTGTTCCACAATTTTTAAGAGGGACAGTATCACAACCTTGGTAAAAAAAGAAATATTATAATCATTAAACTCTACTACTAGAACATATCCCTTTTTATATTTATTTTCTCAAGTGAAGATAATTAATATTCAAATATGGTTACATAATTTATTTCATTGATGAGTTTGATTCATTACTTCGATTATGTTTTTGAAACATAATTCAGACTCATTAAAAATATTTAAATGTTTTAGGAGAATAAAATATACTTAATGTTGGTATTATGAAAATAAATTGATATTAGAAAATTTAGGTGAATAAAATAATAAGGAGTTCCATTGTTATCAACAGATACATGCAATTCACCACGGTTTCCAAACACCATACACACCACAACAAAAATACTGGTTCTAAATGGAATAATATAAGTTCAGATGAAATGGGGCATACTATGTTTCTTGAACATGGTATTTCTTTTTAAATTTTCAAGTATTATATGAGCTCAAATATATACATTCATAACACATTATTCAATAGGACTTGTTTTGATATGACTCCTTGTGATTTTTTATTAAAAACACAAAATTTTAAACACTTAAATGTTTTTTGGGGTCCATTAATTAAATGGAAAAATTGTTTATGGAATGGAATGTTTTATTAGAGATGTGAAGATGGAATATTTCATTGATACGCTCTAGATAAAAGGAGATATGTATATGTTACAACAAAAAGATAAGAACATTAGTAGATTCAGCTTATATAAAAGGTCATGAGAATGATGAGGTAGATACTATACAAACACAAGTATATGAGGAAGATGAAGTTGTGCGTCATGAAAAGAATTCAAACAAATGTGATGTCACACAGATGGAGGAATCAAACTCAAATACTTATATTGAGGGGGAACAATATAATAAATCTAATACTAGAATGAAGAATAAAGTGGAATCTCAAAACATAATTGGTGATCAAAATCAAAAGGTTTCGAAAATAATGACATCAAAAATCATTACATGTGATTATTTGTATTCAAATAATGAGCGGAAATATGATGATGAACCTTTTGATAATGTAGAATGAATTCAATCTATGAAATATATTTTGGTCAAATTGGGAAGAATGGTACATGAGAACTCGTACCTATAGAGATATGAAAAAATATGTAATCAGTACAAATTGGGTGTTCTAGAGTATGTTAAATGCAGATGGGGAGGTGATATGAAATAAATATTTTTTAGTGTGAAAAATTCACTAACAAATTGAAGGTATTGATTTTTATGAGACATGTTCTCTGGTTTCATGGTTAAAAACCATTAGAACCATTCTTTATTTTGTTTTACAATGATTTTATAAATTTTTTTATATGGATGTGAATAATACTTTTCGAATAGATACCATGATGAAGTTGTTTATATTGATAAACCATGTGTTTTTTATTGTCCAAGGAGATAGTTGTGTGAGAACGTTTATGAAATCCTTTTATGGGATAAAGAAATATCTGAGGGAATGGTGCCCCAAATTGGATACATACATAAGAAAGGTGAATTTTAAGCAATAGAGAGATGATAGTAATATTTTTATGAATGATTGTTGGTAAATATACCTCATTGTTATTGTATTTACTAATGACATACTATTTTCTCAGAATGATGAATGAACATGTGAAATATTTACAGATAAAATGAAATATTTGTTTGAAATGGCAATTATTGTAGAATTTAAATACATTCATGGGTTACAAATACCATAATTAAATAAGAATATAGTTATATCTCAAGAAAAATATGTTAAGAAACATCTTAATAAGTTTGGAATGAAAAAATTTAAACTTGGTTCCACACTAATTTACTGGGTCCTCTGTTTGAAAATGGTTGATAATTAATTTATGTTTACTCTAACGAGTTTCAAAAGTTGAATGGAGGTTTGTTGTATATTAATTCTTCAACATCAATCATTTTTTATGCAGTAACCTTATTTTAATTATTCTAAATTTAACGAAAATAATGACATCTATTGTCTGGAAAAAAATTCATAGATATATCAATATCACACCATATTTCATAATCTGGTATAATATCTAAAAAGTAAGGATTTTTTTGGATATATATATATATATATATATATATATTGGGTAGGAATTGTTGATGATTAAATATCCACATCTAGTGGAGTTTTCTTTCTAGTGGAATGTTGTGTAAGTTGTAATACTAAGAAATAAAATCTAGTAACTCTTAGAACAACTAAAGTTGATTATTTTTCTTCCACTTAATATACTAAACAAATTGTATGGATGAATACTAAATTGGTGTGACATACTATACCTACCTTCCACTTAACTCTCACCTCGATCACAGTTGGCCACATAACCCCTGGCATGTCTCCTTATAAGCAAGGTGCTGGCGACTAGTAGCAGGGGTGTAATGGTATATCAGCGGGGAGACTATATTCTCACACTAGAGTAACACATTAGATGTAACAACAACATACAATAACAGAAGCCCAAAAAATAGATAGATAAACAAAACAGTGAAATACATAACAATATAATGGGAATCCCTACAGGCAGCATCTAGTATAGATATGCATTGATGGAATTCTAGTAAAAAATGGAAAAGGAACAAGAAGCAGGAATATAAATACAAGATACAAAAGTAAACAAAATAAAATAAAATCCAAATTAATCTCTATTGAATCTAGAGCCTAAGACCAGTACTCTACTTCTAAGCTCCAACTAACACTAAGGATTAAAATCCAGAATATGGGTGCTTTCCCCTATCAATACCTAGAAGAAAACAGTCTTCTCGGGTATTAATGTTGCTCCAAGTAGGGTGTGAGATAAATATTAGTAGTCCACCACCAATGGTGTCTAAATATAATATGAGTGGAAATCATAAGTAAACAGTGTGAATATAATAGCAGGAATGTAAAAAAAATAGAATAAATTGTTACCCTCCCGCTCAAGTTCCGGAAGGACACCTAGTGGGTCTACATTCTTCTGCTCAATGTTGGAATGTATGAATTTCCTACTATAGATATATATATATATATATAAACTTTTATACAATGGTTATGAGGTAATAATTCCTCCCACCCATAAAAGTTAGTGGAATGGCGTAAGAATGATTCATGCCCATATAAAATAGTGGTATAGGGAAATAATGCCTCCTGCACTCTTGTAAGAGATCGACATAGTGTAATGATGCCTCCCGTCCACATGTAAATAATGGCACGGGGTAAGCATTCATCCCCATAACATGTAAATAATTGCATGAGTTAAGAATTCCTCCATCCCACATGTATAAAATCCTACAATCATAGAAATTATGTTGATATTCCATGTTATATAATGTAAGGTAAACCATCATACACTATTTCATGTGAAGCAAACAAGCCAAATTTGAAATGCATTTATACAAAACCCAGAGCATGTAAATTTCCATTCAACCCCTTAAAATCATTCCATTTAAGGAATTTAATTTTAATGTTTCATGATATCTCAATTTAGAAACCACATTCATTCTAACCATCTCATGATCATAATAGGAAACGTTCATATACAAGGGAATAAGCCACTGGAAAAGCCATAACAAAATTGTCATAGGGTCAACTTGTTAATTCCAATCCTAAGACGTCCAAACACCCATGGTGTATCTTTGATAAATGAAAATACACATGTAAAATTGTTCAATTAAATTAAAAACCATTTCGGGAAATAATAACTAAATATCATATTCTGGGAAATCGGCCTAAAATGGCCAATTGAGGTAGAACACCCCTTTCGAGTCCAAATAGAAAAAGGGTGATAAAAAAACCTATAAAATATTCAATTAACCTATTTTATCACACTATGGTAAATTTGAAATAATTAAAACAATTCAATAAAGGATATTGGAAAAGGTCGGATCACAACACAATGAGATTAAATACAAAAAGTCCAAAACATAAAAAAGAATCTACATGACCACTTACGATAGGGTTGTAGATGATGCCTTACTGAGTATCGAAATTAGACATGGAGTATGTGGGAGTAGATCTATATTTCCAAACAATTCCTTGAAAAAATGGTTAATTCTCCTACATCTAAACAGCACAATAGATGGCAAAATTTAGTGAGAAAATAAGAGTGCATGAGGTTAGCCTTACCTAAAGGGATCTGATACTTCTGAAGGATTAAGAAACGGTCACCAAATGAAGGGGAAATAAGATATTGAAGGATATATATCTTGAGATCTCCAAGATGGTGGTGTGCATGTTCTATCAATAGTAATGGTATGAAAAAAGAAATTAGAACTTATTTTCAGGGATGGAAAAATTTTATTTTCCCCTAAAATTATGCTCGCACGGTTTATGGGAACTGTTGTTCAAACTGTGCACAAATCATGTGCCAGGTTCTAAACATTTTATGAAATCTTTAATAGTCACTACACATAGTTTCACTAACTATGTTCAGGCCATGTAGATGGTTTCTGCAACCATCTGTAACTGGCCACATGGTTGTTTGCCTAGGTCACATGGTTGTAGACAAATCGTGTGGCCGAGTCTTTTATCCATTTTTTTAGAACTTCGGGGTTCAAAAGTGCCACAGATTCTCTTATGATGTTTTTTTCTTGATTATAAGACGTCATTAGAACCATTCAAGAAATTAAAAAGAAAAACTAATGATTCATACCATGTCCAAATAGTAGGTTCATTAAAACCTCAATTCCTTATAGCAACTGATCCCCAACATTCCCATTTGACGGTAATGAGGTACTGTCATTAAAGAGTTCCATCCATTGAGAGTATACATCAGCTTCCCACTCCCAGGACTCGTCTTGTACCAATTCGTGTAGCCATATCACCTATACAAGAGTGAAAAACATTTTGTAGAGTGTCTTCATTGTCCGATCAACAATTCGAAATGGATAGTTCTTGAAGGAAGCATCTATATCAAGTTCAACTTCATCTAGCTGAATGACGTGAGATGGGTCTTGAAGATATTAGCAAATCTGAGATAAATGAAATCCATATTTCTTGGACCCATATCTATACGAATGTTCAAAATGGTAATCCAATAGTTTAATCCACTACACCACCTAGAAGGGTCCAACAAATCTCAATGATAGCTTACCTTACATCTGAATACATATATACCCTAACCCTAGTGAGACATTCATGAAAACCCAATATCCGACCATGAACATAATAGGTCGATGGGGTCCATTACAATTAGGTTGTTATATACACTGAGTAGTCAACATATGATTTCTAATTAGATATAAATACTCTGAAATCTTCTATATGAGATGATACCCAAGAAAAGATGCTTCTCCTACCTCAATCAAGAATAAAGTTGATCGATAAGGCCTTCCATACAAGGCTTCCTAGGGAGCCATCTCAATGGTATCCTGTAAGCTATTGTTATAAGAAAACATGAATAGGGGAATTTATTTCTCCCAATAACTCCCAAATTTAAAAATGCACGCATTGAGCATGTCATCTAGCACATAAATTTTATGCTCTATTTGTCCATCAGTCCAAGGGTGATAGGTCGTACACAGAATTACTTGTGTACCCAAGGACTTTTTCAACCCCTGCAAGAACCATGACATGAAACAAGTGTATCTATCAAAAATTATATAATGTAGTGCTCTATATAGATGTACCACCTCCTTCAGATATAATATTCTAATTTAATCTACAGAGAAGGTCACTAAAGTTGGTAAGAAATGTGTGAACTTCATTATACGGTCAATGAAAACCCATAATGCGTCATTTATACATAGTTAACTAGGTAAACCATTCACAAATTCCATTGAAACATCATCCAATTTCCACTCAAGAATGGACAACGCCTGAAAAAGATATACCAGATACTAATGTTTTTCCGTCACTTGCTAAAAGGTGGATCATCACGTATTGAAACCAGCTATCTCACACTTCATACTGGTCCATCAATATTGACATCATAAATCCCAATACCTTTTGGAGACACCAGGGTGAATATCCCATGCTAATGCTTGGAAATTCGTCATCATCTCTTCTCTAATATCTTTTGGGACTCATACATGATCACGAAATAGAAGATTATTATCCCCATTGACTATCTAACAAAAAGATTTTTCATCATTCGAGACACTCTCCTGTAGGACCAGGACATCAGTATCTGATATATTTCTCAATCATACTCGCACAAAAAGAGTATATGTCACCACCAAGGAAAAGAGGATAATTCATCCATGGTCCTTCTAAACCTCAACATACATCTTCATGAATAATACCATAAGATTTCGTCCATCACTAGACACCTAAATTGCATGTGTCTGAGTCTTTCAGCTAAGAGCATCAACTACTGAACTTTCTTTTCCAGTACCGCAGGCATGTTTGAAATCAAATGAATGTATATACTCAACCAACCTATGCTTCCTAGGATTCTGATCCCACATAGTGAAGATGTATTTTAGGATCTTGTGGTCTTTAAACACCATAAAATGCTCTCCCATTAATTAGTGTCTCCAATAGTGTAAGGAATGCACCAAAATAGGGAGATCGAGGTCGTGTTTTAGGTAACACTGCTCGTGAGGCGTCAACTGAAAAGAACCATACATAACATCTTGATCTACCGGCATTAGAAGGGATCCAAGATCGATACCTAACACGTCATAGTAGACTATATAAGACCTACTTGTCTCTAAAAAATCAGTATTACTATTGAAGTAAGTGTTCCCTTTAACTTCTAAAAGGAAGCTTCACAAGCTTCAGACCATTCAAATTTATCACCCTTCTTTGTCAAACCCATAAGAGGTTCTACAGGGTGTGAGAAATCAAAAATAAATCGTTTTTAGTATCCAAAAATCCTTAAGAAACTCTGAATATCAAAGACGTTCTTGGGATGCTCCCAAGAGATCAGTGACCTCACTTTCTCTAGGTCAATTGAAACTCCTAATTCTAATATGATATTACCCAAGAAGTGAACTTTATCTATCAAGAAGTTGCATTTGCTGAGATTTACATAGTGATCATTCTCTCTTAATTTGTTTATTACGATCTCAATTTGTGTTTATTTGTCATGTCTTGAGTGAGAATACACTAATATATCATCAACAAAGACAACCATGAATGAATCTAGATATAGGTGGAAAACCTGTTTCATAAGAGCAATGAAGACTAAAGGTGCGTTCGTGAGTCCAAATAGAATAACCAGGTACTCGTAGAGACCATACCTGCTTCATATGTGAGCAAATAGGATATCTATTATAGGAAAAGGATACAGATTCTCGATAGATAGCTACTTTAACTGAGGTAATCTAATAATATCCTAATGTTACCATCCTCTTTCTTGGAAAATATGATATGTGAACCCCATGGAGAAGTACTAGGGAATTGAAAACCATTCACCTATAGATCCTACAACTGAGTATTGATCTCCAAATTCTCCTTAGCTTTCATCCTACATAGAGGAATGGACATAGGCGTAGCTCCTCGAACAGATTGAATAGTAAACTCTACTTATCACACTAGAGGTAGACCAGATAATTCTTCAAAAAATGTGTCCATAAATCACCCAAATAAATGAGGAAAAATGGTGGGTTTCAACCGCTACTCAGGAAGTTAAAGACTGGAAACCTATGTTGTATCACTACCCAGTCTCTACTACTCGGGTCCTACTCGCATCGTACAAACATCTCATTCTACCTTATGAACATGTGGAACTCCCTATAGGGATGTAAACATCGACCTTAGATGATAGCAGTCAATAAGGGAGCTTTAGGTATCTAACTATTCTATCCCAAGGACTACATAAAAACCTGTCATGTAAAGAATATCCAGGTTCCATTTGAAAAGGTAACTAGCTATCTCAAGGGGCAATTCTGACTACTGTGAACGCCCTATGAACGAATTACAAAAGGGTGTGTCTATCATCATAACTCCATGATAGTAATCAATGTTGAGGTCCATGTTCCTAGTGATTTCCTCAGATGTGAATGAGTGTGACACACCTATATCAAATAATGTAGATACACAAGTGATGGATACAATAATAGTATCTTATACAATAGATGGTTTAGTTCTGTTCTCATACAACGTAGGCTATAATGCATTAACAAGCCTATACCACATACCTATGTCATTTTTTGGCTTCTTGGAGTAGGCCAACACTAATGGCGCTAAATATCATATATCGGATCGCTGCTACCACAACCACCAACTTGGCTTGATTGACTGGTGGTATTCTAGCTGCATGACTATCGTGGTCCTGCTAAATCTACTCATGGCCAATGAGTAGGCTTAGATCCATACTCTCTAGGCACTGGAGGGAGATTTCTATAAGGACACGACCTTAGACATTACATAATCTTGAATTATGTCAAAAATTTACATTGAGAATCATTTCATATTTAGAGGTTTAGAGAATTAGGCCATAACTATTACATATCAACTTGAATAATACAAAGTAGATACTTCTTCTATAACTAATTTTTCACAACAATAAAACTCCTTAAATAAAACAAGGGTTCTTTCCTTGATATAAATCTTCTTGAATACTTTATTTCTCTTACCCTTACTTATAACCTATGATTTTTTTTTCAAAAACATGTGATGAGAATAAAAATCCCACTAAGGTTTACAAAACAAGTAAAGGATATATTAACCCATTATTAAATAAAAATCAATGAAACTATAATTTTCAATCATAACATACCTTCTAAAATCATAATATTTATGAACAACACATAGTAATCATAAATAATAATGGTAACTTGAGGCATCCATATCACACTTACATTGTAGCTATCACAACTACGGAGGAAGTCACATTTGGAATACCCATCATAGTATATTCCCTAAATCTCTTTGGAGAAACATTCAAGTTTACCTCTGTCATGTTACCCAATTCATTGAAGAGCTATCTCGGGCTCAGTTGCTCTAGGTTTATCACGGAACCACCCATATACGTAAAAAATTCCCAATAACCATAACATATTCATAAAGCATCACACAAGCATAAAGTAAAGATAACTTTTCCACATTCCAATCATAATATATCAAATCAAGATATTGAAATAAACAATGCTTTATCAAATCATTTTCAAAACCATTTAAATTATTTAATAAAGAGATTTTTAAATCAAAGTGTCCCATACCACTTTGAATATTTTAAATGAATTATCATTTGAAAACATTAATTTCCATATAAATTAATAAATTATTAAAACCATTTTGATAATTTGGACATTGATGAGAAATATTTAAAAGAATACATCTTTAAAACATTTAAAACTATATTTTAGTTAAAGTGTTTTTAACAAAATTAAAGATTCATGAATACAAATAATTGAAGAATAACATTTAATCAGAACATTATAACAAAATGAGAATAAAGAGATTAATGATATAATATGCCAAAGGACAGTATATACTCCATATAAGACTGAATTGGTGTATAACAACAATGATGTCTCAATAAAATGTAAATTGAGAAGAAATTACTTATAAAAATGGTATCCTTAGATTAAGGATAAACAAATTACATAATAATGTGTGAAAATTATAAATACACTCAATATGATTAGATATTAAATGTAAATAAATTAGAGGTCATTCACACATGTTCAATTTTTAAAAAAACCAATGACTTCGATGTTTAACTTAATGGATGGAAATTATGTTAAAATGTCTCTTATCAAGTTCATATCGATGACTTGATAATTTATCAATGGAGTGATTATGTGTATCCAAAGTATATCCAAACAAAGGGGATTGTAAATTAAAACATAAATAAATAAACAATGATTCCACACATAATCATATCATGACATAATTAATAATTAGAAGATTAACTCAAGCAATCGAAATTGGGTTAAATAGTTCTCTTATAGAAATTCGACAACCTAACAGCATCACTTTAAAAATTAGAAAATGAGTTTATGAGAGAAAAAAGGGTATCTCATCACATGGAAATTAAATTTAACAAACTAATTATATATAATAACATATACCAACATAATAAAATGTACATTAAAAGGCATAACAAAAAAGAAGTCTTTTAAAAAGAGTAAGGTGAAAACGTTCTCGTACCGATTTGGTAACTTACAAAACATACACCCCATGAAAGAATGATAATTCAATGAAAATGTAAATACTCATAAATTAAATTATATTACATAAATAATACTGTCTTGGTCATTACATCCACCACACAAAATTAAATAGTGGAAAATATAGCTTGAATCATACGGGAATAAAAAGTGTAATGAAAACCACTTACCACGTTGTAATCAATTGAGTCCTATGAACAATAGTTAATAACCACCAAATGAATCACCGAATAGTATGAATATAAAGAGAATAATTATGATATATATCAAATTTCCGTACCCAATACACCAAATTCATTAAATAAATGGCGAACAATGGAAATCTCATGAAATTGAAAGTAAGATAAGAAATCTCTTTCCTCATGTTCGTCTTGACTTGTTTGTTCCCTGTTCTTCCAGAATAATTAACATTAGTTAATTTATAATTAATGAAGAAACTTTTTAATGTTTATTATTCCTTTTATATCACTTATTACCATGTTATAAACATTATTCAATCATTTAAGTTAATAGTGGTCGTTTTGTCGATCTTTGGTACAAGAGTTCAAATGAACACCTTATAATTACAAGTTGTCCATGTGGTCAATAGTCCATTATCTCCAGAATGATATTAATGATTTATATATCATATATATTATATATATCTAGTATATATATGTATTTATAATGTTACATAAAATTTAGTGGTAAAAATGAAATGCACTGTTCATGGAGACGGTAAGCCTTACATATGCATTAACACTATATTCATTTAAATTACCTATATAATGGAATGAAAAAATAGTGATACATTGGTATATTATAATTAAATTATAATTTAATATATAATTTAATTAACTCAATCCTTTATATCACCCACGCATGGCTTGAACGAGTCATATCACTTTGAGGGGGCGGTTGTCTGCACTTCCTCAAATGAAATTATCACATTTACCCATAACGGAAACCATAAAGGTATTATATAAATAAAAAAATCATAAATAAAACATAAAAATAATATATATATCATATATAAATACAATTCCATCACAATGGCCACCATGGGAGGTGGTAGAAGATATTTGAACAATCATCGTTTCGTGAGGCAGTAGTTCATCGTCCAAAGATTCAGTATGTTCTTTACCCATTAGATAAAGGTGTGTCTAAGTATAGTTCGAATACATCTCATTAAAACATTATAGTATATTTATGATACTTTGTTTTATAAAATGAAGGAATAAAAATATTTTAGGGTTTGGATAAGTAAAATAACAGAGAATTATTTAAGAGAAACATTTACCATTAATTCGGGTAACTCCCATGGGTTTGAACCAAAATGACTTCTTGAAGTGACATATATTTAATGTAAAGCTTATAGGTGAAAGAGATAGTTCAGGAGATATTATTTGGATAGGTTTTGTATGTTACAAATGGCTTGATAGGTGTGAGGAATGTGATAGATGTGAGGGCTTTTTATAAGGGGGAGGAGGGGCTCTATAGGAATGTGTGAAATTATTATTTAATTATATAATGTTATTTGGTTTCTAAAGATCCAAAACTAATTAAAGTCAAATATAAGATTAATAATGGTCTAAATGAAATAATACAATAATAATTGGACCAGTTTTGGATATTTTATTAATTTTTAAAATCTTATTTATTTCAATCATTTATTAGTGAGGTAAATATTGCATCATTACTCTATCATAAATAATTTAATTTATTTGATGTCTAAAATTATAAAAAAAATACATGATTTAGTAAATAGTTTTATATTTATAATTAATATTTATAGTTTAAAATATGACATATATAACCCCATGTAAAAATTTATTTACAAAAAGATATTTGTTTATGTCATTTTTTCCTTTACTTTATGTTAATTAAACTAAAGTATCAATCTCACTCCCAAGTGGCCCCATGGGGTCCAAAAATTGACCCAATGATGATTATGGTAGGATTTGTATCAAAAAATAGTATTATGACACCTGTTAAGGAAATTTTATATTATTATAGTAATATTTTTTCAACCTTATTTACAAGATTTACCCTTTAACCATGGTAAATAAAATATTTACTGAAGTAAATATTCATAATGTCTAAAAATTAAACTTATCTATTTAAAAAATTTGTACCTCCTGATTCCAAATATTGAATCCATTTTTCTGAATTCAAATCACATAAGTTCTAGAAATTAATTTAAAATTAATTCTTGTTGTCAAAATAAAAGTCGTGTTTTAAAGAAATAATATCCATCAAATGATTAACACTTGTTTATGTCCAATTTCAAAGTGAAATTAATTCCAATGACCACCATTGAATTAAATGGTAAAAATATATTCTAATTACACATTAAAACCATTTAAAAAGATATTATAACCATGTAAATAAATTATATTAAAAGGCAGTTTTGAAATAAAATACAGAAATTTTCACTATTCATTTAAAAATGAACTTTATCCGAAAAATACCATAAATTTTTCCAAAGTAAATCTCTAATTCCCTATTCTAAATAAGAATTTATTTTTTAAAATATAAAATATAATAGTGACCAAAACTATATTTAAATAGGGTTCACCATTAAAAGACGATAAATCGGTCTTTTAAAGAATATTAGAATATTTGTGCTTAAGATTTGATTAATTCACATATTAATCCTCTAAATTTTATTAGATGAGTGTAAAAACATTTATAAAAAATGTATAATTATATATTATTTAGTTCTATTCATTCCCGAAAATTAAATGTCTAGGTGTTAACGACCATTTAAAATAATAATATATTGTTATTTTTCAGTATGATTCAACATTGTTGAAGCATAAGACTTCGGAGAAATCTATTTTTTTGTGTCAAGTATGCCCTTGACTATAAAATTCTCTTTATAATTAATATTTAATTCAAAAAATATTAATGAATATGAAATTTTCATATTAATTAATTTCCTGGGATGTTACATCCTTCACCCCTTTTGGAAATTGTGTCCTTGCAATTTTAAAATTGGGCTTGGAAACATCATTAAAAGTCCCTCAACAAAAAAAGATTAAATAAAACTATCACTTTAAAAGAAATAAATATAATTACAAAGGTCACCAAAGATAACCCATACTATGATTCCATGTAGGTAAACATGGATATAGAAGAGAAAAAAATCGTCATGATCGGATGGAGAGTGATAGAAAACATGATTTGGTGAAAGTTAACCACCAGAAAATCACAAACATATGATGTGTTAAATGGTATTTGATTACAAAATAGAAAATTTAAACCAAGAACATTTTTGTTTTACGTTCCTTTTCATAATTTTTTAGGAATTCATTTACTACATAAAATAAAAACATAAGGAAATATACTTACCTTTAAGTAGAGTTTCATCCTTTAATAAGTTTCTACAAACAACTGAACTTTTCTCCAAACAATGAGCATTCAAAAATACATGGTCACATCAAAAGCATAGGAATAATCTTCTAGAGAATAAAATAATCCACCAATGAAGAACTACATATTTCCCTTGTCTTTAGACATTAAAAAAACAAAAATGGTTGGTACAAGATCATATAATCCCCAAAAAGGGTAAACCATTATAAAAAAAACACTACTATTAATCTCCACAATTCAACAAAAAGTACCCAAAGTTCAAGAAATACTATTAAATACACAATTTTCCTTAAAATTATAAAAAAATCCAAACAATTATTGAAACCCAAAACATAGAATGATTTAATCACAAAGTCTTCCATAGTAAATCTTAACATTTAACTCCAAAAACATACACTACTCTTAAAGTATCATAATGAAGCATAATTAACAAAATCACATATTCTCTATGATTGGTTAATCATTTCAATAAATAATCCAAATCATTATATGTCAGAAATAAAAATATATATTCTTCCAAAAAAATTCAATAACTACTCCACAAATGTAATCCCAAAATTTTCAATTTTTCTTAAGCATACAGAGTTCCCAAAAGAGAGAATGTCTTCCAAAATCACTTCTATCACTTAATCACCAAATGATTTTCTTATAATAAGGATATCCATTTGATATAACATAAGATCCCAAATCAACTTATTATTGATCCATAAAACTATTTAACTATGAAGAATAAGTCATACTAACTATGGACTTCCTGTAGTCCAGTGGTAGGTGATAAATCCCAATTTCACTTTGTTTATGGGTTTGATTCATGCAGTTTTGTTAGACATGATGGGTTGTCACACGGTCTCCATTTTGTCCTTTTTATAAAACTCAAAAATAACCCTGACATGTTTTAACCCTAATGGTTTCCTTATACCTCTCATTTTCATCCCAATTCATTATGATGTCAAAATCTAAATTCTTGAAGTCTTATATATATTGTCATTTTATTATTTCACCACCATATAATAAAATAAAATGATCCCCAAAATATGGAACATTATACCTTCATCATGGTGTCCATTTGGTTTCATCATTATCTTGTTCACGTTGGTAGAAGTTCCATTCAATACAATAATTTTTTACAGATCCTTAAAAATAATTTTCTTCCTTCATCCAAATACACCTTGTACAACATGGGGCATATGGGTATTCATAGAAAAATATTTTTAGAAAATAATCATGTATGAAATATATTTTCAAAACATCTTATAAAACATGATTTCTATAAAAAAAAGTTAGACCGAATTTTAGTTGAAACTTTCAATTAATGGTTATTTTAAAACACCATTGGTATGTTTTGAGAGACTATATTGTAAAATAAAATGTAAATAGGTTGCTCAAGGGTCTCCTTTTTCAGAACCTTTTTTAAAATTATAATATGCTTCAAAATATTGTGATAAGGTAAAATATTTGAAAATGCCTTGATAATAAATACCTTTCTTGAAAATATGAGAATATTGTGAAAATATTATTTTTTTAAATACAACCCATTATACACGATGCTAACGAGTTATAGTGGAGGTTTTTGATATCTAAAACAACTTCTCTCAAGTGAGTTGTATACTACAAAAATTTTCACAATCATCCAAACATGACTTTCCAATAATTATTGCAAGAAGGTCATCCGGATGGGATAGGAGTGTAGTTTGAGATCCTCCTCCTTCTATTTGTAACTGACTTTCCTTGATCTAAAAAAGTTATAAAATAGGTATTTTACTGAAATAATAGACAAAGGGACTAACCATGTGTCTAACTAGAACTCATATTCCATAAAGTTGTCTAAACTGACCTCTGATACCAACTATAAGAACTCAGCCTTAAACATTACATAATCTTGATTTATGTCAAGAATTCACATTGAGGATCTTTTTTGGTTTGATGTTTTAGAGAATTATGCCATAACTATTAAATATCAACTTGAATATTATAAATTAGACACATATACTATAATTGATTTTTCAAAACAATAAAACTACATAAATAAAACAAGATTTATTTTCTTGATATAAATCATCTTGAATACTTCCTTTCTCTTAACCTTCCTTATAACCTGTGAAAAAAAATTAAAAAACATTAGATAAGTATAAATTTATCAGTAAGGTTTATAAAATAATGATGTGAAACATTAACCCATCAATAAATACAAATTAATGAAACCATAATTTTCAATCATAACATACCTTCTGAAATCATAATATTTATGAATAACACATAGTAGTCATAAATCATAAAGGTACCATGAGGCATCTATATCATACATACATTGTAACTGTAACAGCTGCTAAGGGAACCACATTTGGAATACCCATCATCGTATATTCCATAAATCTCTTAGTAAAAACATTTACGTTTACCTCCATCATGTTACCCAATGCATTGGAGAGCTATCTCGGGCTCACCCGACCTAGGTTTATCACGGAACAACCCATATACATAAAAAAATGCCCAATAACCATAAAATATTCGTAACACATAACACAAGCATAAAGGATAGATAACATTTCCACATTCTAATCATAATATATCAAATCAAGATTTTGAAATAAATAATGCTTTATCAAATCATTTTCAAACCCATTTAAAACATTTAATAAAGAGATTTTTGAATCAAAGTGTCCCATACCACTTTGAATATTTTAAATGAATTATAACTTGAAAACATTAATATCCATATAAATAAATAAATCCTTAAAACCATTTACGAAAACATGGACATTTATGAGAAATATTTAGAAGAATAAATCTTTAAAACATTTAAAACGATATTTTACTTAAAAAGTATTCAACAAAATGAGAGACGGTTGAATACAAATAATTGAAGAATAAAATTTAATCAGAAAATTATAATATCATGAGAATAAAGGGATTCATGATATAATATGAAAAATTACATTATATACACCATATAAGAGTGAATTGGTGCAGAACAACAATTAAGTCTCAATGGAATGTAAATTGAGATGAAATTACTTTTAAAAATAGTATCCCTAGATTAAAGATAAATAAATTACATAATAATGTGTGACAAATATAAATACAGTCAGTATGATTGGAGATTAAGTGTAAATCAATCATGGGACATTCATACATGTTATTTTTAAGAAAAAACCAATGACTTGGATGTTTAACTCACTGAATAGAAATTGAGTTAAAATTACTCTTATCAAGTTCATATCGATGACTTGAGAATTTATCAATAGAGTGACTATGTGTATCAAAATTATATCCACAGAAAGGGGAGTGGAAATTAAAACCTAAATAAATAAACAATTATTACAAACATAATCATAGAATGGTATAATTAATAATTAGAAGATTAACCCAAGGAATGAAAATTGGGTTAAAAAGTTCTCTTACAAAAATTCGAGAGCCTAACAGTGTCACTTTAAAATTTAGTAAATGATTTGAGGATATAAAAAAGGGTATCTCCTCACATGGAAATTAAATTTACAGAAATTAGGATATATAAGAACATATCCCAACATAATAATCTGTAAATTAAAAGAGATAAAAAAAGAACTCTTTTAAAAAGAGGAGGGTGAAAAGGTTCCCTTGCCGATTTGGTAACTTATGAAACATACACCCCATGAATGAAGGATAATTCAATGAAGATGTAAATAATCATAAATTATATTATATTATATAAATAATACAATCATGGGTAGTAAATCCACCACACAATAGGAAATAGTGGAAAATATAGCAATAATCTCACAAGATTAAAAAGTGAGATGAAAACCTCATACCACATTGTAATCAATCAAGACGTATGACCAGAAGTTAATAACCACAAAATTAATCATAGAATACCATGAATATAAATATATTCATGATTATATATGTCAAATTGTAGTACCTAATACAACACATTCAAAAAAATAAGGGTCGAAAATGGAAATCTCACCGAATTGAAAGTGAGATAAGAAATCCCTTACCGCGTGCCTGTCGTGGCTTGTTTGTTCCTTGTTCTTCCTGAATAATAAAATTAAGTTAATTTATACTTGATTAATATATTTTTTAACGTTTATTATTCCTTTTATATCACTTATTACCATTTTATAAACATTATTCAATCATTTAATTTAATAATGGTCGTTTTGTCGATATTTGGTACTAGAGTCAAAATGAACACCTTATAATTACAAGTTTTCCATGTTGTCATAAGTCCATTATCTGTAGAATTATATTAAAGATTTATATATCATATATATCTTGTATAAATATGTATTTATAACATTACATAACATTTAGAGGTTTGAAATTAAATGCACCATTCATAGAGACGGTAAGTCGTACGTATGCATGAACACTACTTTCATTTCAATTTCGTATCTAATGGAATGAAAACATAGTGATACATAGGTTTATAATAATTCTAGTATAATATAATATATAATTTCATTAACTCTATCCTTTATATGTCCCACGTATGGAATGAACGAGTCATATCACATTGAGGGGGCGGTAGTACGAACTTCCTCAAATGAAATTATCTTGTTTACCCACAATGGAATCCATAAAGGTATGATATAAATGAAAAAATACAAAATACTAAATAAAAACATAAAAATAATATATATATATATATATATATATTTCATATATAAATAAATTTCAATCATAATGGCCACCATGAGAGGTGGTGTGAGATATTTGAACAATCATCGTTTCGTGAGGCAGTAGTTCACCGTCCATAGAAACAATATGTTCTTTAACCATCAGATGGAGGTCTGTGTAAGTGTAATTATAATCCTTCTCACAAATAAAATCATCATATATTTTGGATACTAGTTTTAATATAAAATAAATTAATAAAAAAAATTAGGGGTTGGATAAGTAAAATAAAGGAAAATAATTTAAGAGAAACCATTACATTAAATTCAGGTAACGCCCTTTGGTTTGAACCAAAATGACTTCTTGAAGTGACTTTTGCCCAAGGTAAGGCTTTTAAGTGAAATATATGGATCTTTAGAGATTATTTGGGCAGTTTTTGGAGGTTCCAAGAGGCTTGAGAGGTGTGAGGAATGAGATATAAGTGAGGGCTTTTTATAGGGGTAGGAGGGGCTATTTATGAAATTGTGAAAATATTATTTTATTATATAATGATATTCGGTTTCTAAAGGTAAAAAACTAATTAAAGTAGAAGATAATATGAATAATGGTCAAAATAAAATCATTAAATAATAATTTTATAGGTTTTGGATATTTTTTTAATATTTATAATCTTATTTTTTAAAACCATTTATTAATGAGAAAAATACTACATCATTATTGTGTCATAAATAATTTAATTTATTTGATGTCTAAAAATTATAAAAAATACCATTATGAATAAAATATTTTTATATTTTAAATGAATACTTATAATCTAAAATATGACTTATATAACCCCAGGTAAAAATTAATTTTCAAAAAGATATTTGTTTATGTCATTTTTCTCTTAACATTAAGTTAATTAAAATAAAGTTTCATTATCCCTCTCATGTGGCCCCATGGGGTCCCAAAATTGACCCAAGGATGATCATGGTCGGATTTGTATCAATAAATAGTATTAGGAAACCTGTTAGGGAAACTTTATATTATTATAGTAATATTTATTTACCCTTATTTACCAGATTTACCCTTAAACCATGGTAAATAAAATATTTTCTAAAGTAAATATTCATAATGTCTAAAAATTAATGTTACCTATTTACATAATTTGAACCTCCAGATTCCAAATATGGAATCCATTTTTTAAATTTCAAATCAAAGAAGTGGCAGAAACTAATTTACAATTTATTCCCACTGTCAAAACAAAAGGCGTGTTTTTAAGAAATAATATCTATCAAAAGATTGACACTTGTTTATCTCAAATTTCAAAGTGAAATTAATTTCAATGACCACCATTGGATTAAAGGGTAAAAATATAATCTAATTACATATCAAAATCAATTAAAATATATTCTACCCATATAAACAAATTATATTAAAAAGTATTTCTGAATTAAAATATAGTATTTTTAACTATTCATTTAAAAATGAACTTTATCAAAAAAATACCAAAAATTTACCCAAAGTAAATTTTGATAACCAAATTATAAAAAATAATTTTATTTTTAAAAATAGAAAATATAAAAGCAATCAAAACTAGATTTAATGAGGGTTCACCATTAAAAATGGTAAATTGGTCTTTTAAATAATATTAGAGTATTTGTGCTTAAAATTGGATTCATTCACATTTTAAGCCTCTAAATTTTATTAGTTAAATGTAAAAACATTTAACAAACATTAATAATTATATATTAGTTAGTTCTGTTCATTCTCACTAATAAAACATCGAGGTGTTATCTACTATTTAAAATAATAATATATTAGTATTTTTCAGTATGATTCAACATTGTGTGAAACATAAGACTTTGGAGAAACTCATTGTTTCATGTCAAGTGCTCCCTTGAATATAAAATCACCTTTAAAATTAATATTTATTTCAAAAGTTTTAATAAATATGAAATTTTCATATTCATTATTTTCTCAGGAGGTTACACATGGTCCCTTCCTTGAGACTCGTCATGTATCTCAAAAGATACAAGGGCATGGGGTAGAGTACATGGGGTTCTGAAATGACTTGTACTCACCCACATGGCTTGGCGGAACCAGTTAGGCGAATTAACCCATGTACTGGTACATGGGAATATCTACTGGGGATGACATTGTGTTCTAGTACAAAACAAGAGTACATGGGTTTACCTGGGATGGAAGGGCATGACATGTATGTCTTTATACAGGATGTTTACTCTATTTTTACACAACATGTTCTAACTACATGGGTCGTTGTACACGGGGCTGGACCTGAGGTCAAGGAACATAGCGTGTGACCCTACTACACATCATGTATACATTTATACATGGAATGAATATCATTTTACACCATATCTTGGAAAATTTTTGTTATGGTTAGTGCCATTTTTCATTCCCCTGAGGATTAGTTGGTATCATTTCCTATTAACAGGAGTATAATCCCTCGAGTAGGACTTTGTTGACAGAGTCTCGAATCCCCTATGAAAGGTTCAGAGTGGGATCCTTTAACCATTCTGGTTCTTTCATTAGAGTCTTGGTATTGGTGCACCCAATCCTACCAAACGTCGATCCTCTACTTAGTAAGTGAATTCAGACAATTTGTGGTATCATCCCATGGCCCGGGAAGTTATCATCATCTGTGTATTGTGATCTTCCCCACTTGTGGAGTGAGTTCTCCCGAAATTAGTGTATTTTATTCTCTCTTTAGATATATTAGTGTATCTCTCTCATGAAGGTTCCCGAAAAACATTACTTCTTTGGTGGACTTCATTAGTGCTATCAGACTCATGAGTGTGTTCTACTAGATTAGTGATTTTTGTAATCTTCAGACCGAATCTGTAGTGTGGGTATGTGGTAGTTTTGATATACCTCAAGATTGTCTGTCATAGTTTGAGTATATATGATTATAATTTTTATATGTGTTGTGTATATATACTATGTAGAGATGATTGTACCTTTCCTTTATGTATTTATTTGTGGTTTTGGGGTGTCCTATTGAGTATTTTTATGCACATCCATGTATAGGATTTTCTCGCACATGTTGTGTCTTGTGCAGATGAGTGACCTTTTGACAGAGTCTAGTCTGAGCCAGAACTAGACAAAGCTTAGTGAGTTCAGGCAGATCGAGGTGTTCATGTGGCTTTGAGCAGTAGTCCCAGTACCCATTTTGTTTACAGGTTGGACTTTTAGTTTACAGAATCTTTATTTTGGTAGGATTTTATTCGGTCCCAATTTACATTATTTTACTTTACTCATTATCATACTATGTTGGTTGGGATAGTGTTATATATGCATTTGTTTCTTATTGGTTTTTATATTTCATCATTTTCAAGATTGGAGATGTGTTCATGCATACAGGTACATAAGAAATGTCTCTTATGTTAGTGATATTCTTACACAGTGCTAGTCACCAGCCTCTAGATGATTGGAGGTTGGTTTGAAGAGTTGTTACTCGATCCCCACTGGGAAGGGTTGTGATAGATTGGTATTAGAGTGTTAGTTTCAAATTAAGGACCAGGAGTCTATAAAGTTATCATGGGGAAACAATGTTAAGTGTTCTGAGTTTGGATTTCCGGCCAAGCACTCCAGTGTTGGTTCGGTTAGCTGACATATCCATACACTAGGACTCTGATAACCTTCTTTTCAACGTGGTATGTGAGGAAACTGGTTTTAGGGAAAAAAATAATGTTACAATCATCATAGAGGAATGGGTTTTGGTTTCCATTTCCTTATTGAGTCATCTCTCCAGATATACTCATTGACCATGGTACATTTTTTTTTTTTGCAATATGCCTCCATGACGCATACCATCTAGGATTAAGTAGTTTGATCATAAGGATGACCCCCTTATTGATAAGTCTTATATATTGGGGATATCTCCGAGATATTACATCAAGGTGGTGCACTAGCTATACCACCATTGGTGGAGTAGCAAGAGGTACCTTTAGTACCAGGAGATGATAAGTGAAGGTTGAGCATGATCAATTAATTTCAGATATAGAGATCTCCTAGGATGAATGGTGATCCCAACCCTCTGGTGGATGAGGAATACTTTGAGGTGGTGACCAGATTTTTCCATCTAGTGAGGAAACCAATGGACCGGATGGTGATCATGAAGGTGATCCTTCTACAGTTTTCTATAGGTCAATGGTGGTGTTTGACCATGTAGACTCATTAAGAGGAGACTGTTTCATGAAAGTAGTTTGGGCTTCTCTTCAGAAAGGAGTTCTCTCTATTAATTCTAAGAACAATGTGTTTACTAGATCTTCTTCGGCTCTAGTAGTGTAGATTGATGGTGGGAAACTATTCATCAAGGTTCACCAACCTATCCATGTAATCAATCGATATGGTTAGGGATCAGTACTTTAGGGCTCGAACCTTGGAATGATTTCTAGATTAGGACATCTGAGCTAGTGTTATACCTCTATGCATTCGGACTTATGCTGGAGTGCTGGAGTGATATTTGGTGGTCGAGAGATTCTTGGATGAAAAAATGCATCAACTTATAGTCATTAGTAGGTAGATAGGTGTAGAGACCATAGTAGTGGGGATACAACATCAGACATAGGGATATAGATGTGGGAGATGTTACAAGAGGTACCATTATAGGGGATCTACTGTTCAGGGCTATAATGATAGATCTAGTTATCCTAGGGAGAGATAATGCAACAAATGCGATGGAAACAGACATCTCAGTTGAGAGTTCCCAACCAGTAGATTTTCTGATAAGGAGACGATGGTTAGACCATCAAGGTTGAGGCAATCGTAGGAGCATACAGATATGTCAAGCGGCAGACATACCATAAGATCATTGAGATATGAAAACGGTGGTAGGAATTTTGACATATTCTCACCACCACCCCAAATAGGACCATTACATGTAACACCTTGAGATTTTATAAGCTAGATTAATTTTAATTTCATTGATATCTGGTATTTTAGGGTACACAAATATTATCTTTCATTATACGCTACACCCTATTAGTTTCAGTATATGTGACACTATTCATGGATTGTGTAACAAATAATTTCAAGTTGTTTTGATTGAATTCATTTCATTAAAGACTTATTATAAGTTGTAACAAAGTATTATAACCTAATCATTGTAATGTGAGCTATAAATAGTTTTAACATTATTCTATAAAAACTATTTGAATAAAAAAAAGTGTGTCTATAAAAATAATAAAATCAATATTTGTGGATTTTATTAGTGAAATATATATATATATATATATATATATATATTAAATTTAATTTTTTAAATTCATCTTATATGATTTATAGATATGATATATAAAATTTCAATTTTTTTGATAAAAGAATTATTTCTTCAAAAAATACAATTTTAACACCTTTTGATAGCAAACCGTTTTTAAATAAAGCTTTTGAAAATTTTATTAGTTCTATTATATATAATCAATGAATTAAATGGAAGTAGGATGTTAAAATTTAATTTGTTTTAATTGTTTTATTTTTCCGAACAAAATCATAATTTAATGAATAGTTAAAAATACTACATTTTAATTCAAAACTACCTTTTTTCTAATTTATTAATATAGTTATTTTATCTTTTTAATTCGTTTTAAAGTGTAATTTGTTTATGTTTTTCTAATTTAATACAATTTATATCATTTTAGGTAATTTTACATTTAAATTGGACAAAAACATATGTCCAAATTTTTATAGTTTTTACTTCTTAAAAACATGCTTTCTTGTTTTGATAATGGGAATCAATTTTAAAATTATTTCTAAAAGTTTTCTGTTTTGAATTTATAAAAATGGATTAAATATTTTTAATCATAAGGACCAAATTTTTTAAATATGTATCTTTAATTTTGGTATATTACGAATAGTAACTTCAGTACTTATTTTTATTTACCATGGTTAAGGGGTAAATCAGGTAAATAAGGGTAAAAAATAATATTATAATTATATAAAACTACCCTAACATGTGTAATAATCCTATTATATGAGTCATGAAAGTCCAAAAAAATCCTGGGGCTGAAATTTTGTCATTTGATAACCACTTGGGAGTGAAAATGACATGTTATACTAATTACATTAATGTAAAGGGAAATGTAACATAAACATGCATCATTTTAATAAAACAATTTTATTCCGGTTTATATAAATGATATCTTAGACTATAAATTTTAATTAGAAATAAAAAAATATTTCCTATAAAATGGTATTTTATTCATAATTTTTATATATTAAATAAATTTATTTATTTATGACACAATGATGATGCAGTAATTAACTTATTTTTGAAATATTCAAATAAATGATATTATAATTATTAAAATAAATGTAATTAGAAAATATTGATTTAGATGATGTTACTATACGAGGGATGAATTAATGACATTTTTTTGAGGTAATCAAGTAGTTATGACTTTAAAAATATCAATTACTAAATAGTGTCAAAATTGACATAAATGTGTTTAAAAAATTATATTTTTTAAATGATATCATAGTCCTAGAAATATAATATTCATAAAATTAACTAAGATAATGTTATATATTTCATTAATGATCCAATTTTGCTTCTCTTATCATTTTATAGTATCTATAGTAACCATATACTATGAAAATACAAGAAGACATGGTAAAAGTTCATGTTTTCTAACTAAGGGTTACTGCTAAAAGATTATTTTAATTTTGTGACCTAATCTTGTCCAAAACTTATTGTTTTAGAATATTTATACCAATAATTATCTTATATTTAAACTAAATTAGTTTCGAACCATTAGAATTCGAAAATCAATTTATAATAAATTAATATTTACAGACATTTCTAAAGTTCCCCTCGCCTCTCCTATAAAAGGGAACATCTCCTTTCCTTTTAATCACACTTATAAAGCCATTTTCACGGCAAACACCTGCACATTTACTCTCCCAACCTCCATAACTTCATCCTACAAGCCACACATTGTCAATAAATCCATCTTAGGGAGACCTTTTTTTCATATCAAAAGAAAACACTCGAAAAATAGGTAATTGCTTTATTGCCTCTTTCAAGATTTTTTTCTTCTTCCACTTCCTCTTCTTATTTTGTTACCCTACTAAAGTAATAAATCCTATATCTTATACATTATGAGATTTTATTATAATTATTGGAAAACCTTATACCTCTTTTTATTCATCCAATTAATAACAATATCACCAAGCGTGTGTACGTACACATTACCATTTCCACGTCGTGGTGTAATTTTTTATTCAACATTAATTAATTTGGATGGGTATAATGAAGATTATAATGGATGTAAATAATGAATATAAAATTATAATTATTCAATATAATTAATATATGATCCCATTATTTACCATTTAACTATTAAGTTAATGATATCATTGCTCGTGCATACCTACAGCCAACCGTCTCCACAACGTGATGAGATTCATTCTCCATGTTGACCATTCAATAATGATTATAAAGTATATATAATAAATAAGCGTGAAATATATGAAATAATTATTCTAACTTATTTATGTATATATTTATATAAATTTCATTTACTTTATTCTATTCAATTCAATAAGGAAATGAAAACAGCGTTGAAGCGTATGTACGGCCTACCGTCTCCATGAACAGTGTCTTCCCTTACATTTATCTATGTATAATATATATTTCAATACTGATTATTTATGATATATAAATGATTTTTTACATTATTTAATTAATTAAATCATTATCTAAGAAATAATTTCAACAATAACAATTTAAAACACATATGATAAATAAAATGATTATTTCCCAAAACGTTGCGTTTATATGGAATGGATAAATAAACAGGAAATATAAAGTCATAAGTGAATATTATAAGATATCCAAGATATAATTATGTTTCTATTGAAATTTAATAATATTTTTAACCCCACTATAAATGAGTTTCTAACACATACAGAAGAAATCATACCTAAGGTAAGGTATAATTCCGCAATCTATTTATTATTCGAGATTGTTTATACAGAAGTATTTATTGGGGTATATTTATCATCCATGTCCATATTTTCTAAAAAAATCATAAAATTTTTACAATTATTCTTTATTTTTTTAAATTCTTTTTCACCCATTTTTGAATTTTATCACATGGTATGGAAGGAATTTTTCTTTTGGTTTCCATATGAGGAACTTTTTGACTTTTTCAGCAAGAGTACAAGAGGAATGTTTTTTATCTTATATAGAATGAATGGATTTTTACATCTTATTAATGAATTATTTCCATGAAGATTCATCTAAACAATTTCATATTTATTTTAAACTAAATTATTTTCTTTTAAAATTACTCCTCGTTTTGTGAAAATAAAACATTTTTGAACAAGAAATGATATTTTCCTCAAAAATTTATTTCAAGTGTTTTATCAAAATTAATTTCCATCTAATATGACACTAATTAAATAAGGTTATTTTTATATCCCTATTATTACTATGATTTTATTTTTCTAAAAATGGAATGTTATTTTATATGGATTATGTTATAATTGAATGATTTTTAAGAAACCCATTTTATTTCTTGGGTTATACTATGATGAATGATTTATGTTTTTTTTTGAACATGTGAGAATGATTTTATTATGAGTCGAGTGGGACATATATATCCCTAAAATTAATTGGGTGAAGATTTATATCTCATGATATAGACACCATAGGAACAAAAAGTAAATTTCATTCAGTAATGCAGTGTTTGAATGATAAGTAAATCTTGTTCAGTAATACATGGATGGAACTGCATGTAAACCTAATTCAATAATGGACTTTTTCCACTATGATGGTATTGGAAACAATTCATGGGCTTCAATAGAAATAATATTATGTTCTTATTTGTTTTACAAAATTCCATGTTTTATGTCAATGATATTTTATCATGGTTCTTGTTCCTTTATGATATATGCCTAATGTAATGCTATGATTTTTTTCATGACATAATATTTTGATATTTAATCTTTATATTGGTGTTTTAAAATTCTTATGTTTATGGTTTGTTTTTTGTTCTCAATTTTTACCGTTATTGACCATTTGATCTCACCCTTTTTATGTTTTATTTTCCCAAAGATATAAAGAATGGTTTTAGGTAGGAAAACAAAAGGGGAAGATCTTTTTGAGAGATGTTGAAGATATTATACCAAGTTAGAATACTATAGTTCAAGTTTCCAAATACACTAAACTAATATGATATTTGAGTGTATATTTGTTTAATATTTTCATTATTCCACAAATGAAATGTAATGTCCATGTACTTCAAGAATGTATCGTTAGAGTTGGTATTAGAGTGAAGGTTTAGTCAACCTTTGAAAAATAGGATGTGAAAACATTAGTGAGATCCCTAGAGATAATTATAAGGTTATGTCTAAGGATTTACTAAGGATTAGTCAAGTATATGTTCCAATCATATAGTTCTTTTGATTATCATTATTAACCTAGTATTAAACTTAATATATCATCGATTGAAATATTATAAGTAATTTACCTTACATATGTGTTTTTAATCTCTGATATGTATTTCTCACACTTTTCATTCTCGTATTAGTCAATATCCAGAACTATATAGAACATGGTCAACCATTTAATGTTTTATATGTGTTAATTATGGGAATAATGAAGATAGATTTCCAATGTGTAAATATCCTAATGAAAATCCTGACGATTGTATGAGTATTGGTCATACTACTGAGGATAAAGAGATAGTAAAATAAATTTCAAAGGTATGTGATGTTTTCTAGTATCATTTACATTAAATCTATGAATATTGGGGTTTATAATCCTTAATAATTAATTTATATTTTAGGAAATGAAAAGATGATGGATCCAGAGTAATGGTTTAAGAATAAATTTGGATGATTGAGGTGTATATCTTTCATATTTAAAATATTATATTATATGAATCTTGAAATATATAAGTGTTTTTAGTATATGTTTTTAACTAATAATTGTAAAGGATATTTTGAATAGTTATAAGGTGTTGGAATTTTTTTAAAGGCAATGTGATATACTTGGAGAACACATTTTTAAGGGAAAGATAATCCTTAACATGTTCCTTATGTTAAGATAATGTTGTGTGCCTAAAGATATATTGGATTTGAATAATTAAATTGGATGATATTGGATTCTTGAGAACTAATTATATATATTTTTACAGTAGGATTATTCTATCATGGATAATGTACACATCATTTTGGTACTTCAGGAATAATCTACGATGTTTTGCAACACAGAAACATGCATGTTTTAAATAAGGATATTTTATAATTCAAGTTGTTAACGTGACTCAAGATAATACATGATGTTACCACCAGAGATACCTTATGATATATGGGGGATAAATGGTAATATGATTTAGTTCCCCTCTTTCTAATTTTTTAGATTTTTAGTTTTTTGGAAGGATTTATAGATTATCCATTTGTGGACAGTAAAAGGTATACTCCAGTTGAATTTTGTTTTATTAATGTATTATCTACCCATATATGGACTTATGAATGTTTCATAACATGTGATAAACTTTTTGTGAAAAAGACAGATTTAATGACCTATCATTAAATTTATGGATTGTAAGATCTAATAACACTTAAGGAAGGACAAGTTCTACATCATTTCTTTGAATAAGAGATCAAGTTAAAATTGTTCAAGGCACAACCAATGAGGAGATTATAATGAAATCAGTTAAGTATTTCTTCTCATGTTCTTCAGATTTTATAAAAGGATCTTCAATTCAAAAAATATTTATCATAGTATCAACTTATCTAATAAATCACATGATCCCTTAGATCATCGCTGATTTTTGGCTTTTTAGTTGTTAAATTTTTGCAAAACTTGATTTCTACCACTATCCATTAGAACTTGATGGTTATATATTTCTTCCATATATATTTTTTCACTTCACACCTATGTTATCCTACATGGAAACCTAGTGATGAGTTACATTGTGTAACTGTTATGTTTCTAACATTCATTGTAAAATTGAAGTTTTAGTATTCCCTTTTTTTTACGATGAGGGTGTATATGAAAGAAACATTAAAGTAGTAAACCTTTTATAACCCAGATGAATTTTTAGGGAGAGTTTAATTTTAAGGTGTGTATTATGCGACACCTTAATATTTTTTGTGATATATTATTTTTAGTTTCTTTTATGTATTTTGTTTTATGCAACACCAAGATTAGCTTGCGTTATATGAAACACGATATTAGCTTGTAGTATATGAAACATTATTCTTGGCATGTGTTACATACAATTTCAATTTCTTTTGATAGATTTAATTTCATGCAATAAAAATTATTTGATAACTAAATATTATAACCTAGTCATTATATGGAAAGGTATGAATGGTATTAACTTCCTTCAAAAAAATTATTTGATTGAAAATAATTGAGTCTATAAAAATAAAATAAAATTTTTTTATAGAATCTATTTGTGAAATCTATATATATATATATGGTATATTAAATTTAATATTTTAAATTCATTATATATGTTTTCTAAAAATGATATATGAAAGAATTCAATTTTTCGGATAGAAGAAGTATTTTTCAAAAAATACAGTTTTACTGCCTTTTGATGGAGAACCCTTTTTAAATATAGTTGTTTGAAAATTTTATGTGCTATATTTGGTATAATAAACTTATTAATTGTAATAAGGATTTCAAAATTTAATTTGGTTGAATTTTTTGTATTTTTCTAATAATATTCATATTTTAACGAATAGAGAAAAATACTGCATTTTAATTCAAAACACCTTTTCATCTAATTTATTTATATAGTTAGATTATCTTTTTAATTGATTTTAAATTTTAACTGAATTATATTTTTATAATTTAATAAAATTGTGTTAAATGGAATTAGTTTCACATTTAAATTGGACATAGACACATGTTAATCTTTTGATAATTTTTACTTCTAAAAAACCAACTTTCTGGGTTTGACAACGATGATTAATTTAAACTTAATTTTTGGAAATTATGTGTTTTGGTTTTATAAAAATAGATCAAATATTTTTAATCATTAGATATTTTTTTTAAATAGGTAATTATTTTGGACATTATGAATAGTAACTTCAGTAATTATTTTTATTTATCATGGTTAAAGGGTAAATCAGGTAACCAATGATAAAAAATTAATACTATAATAACATTAAACTATCCTAACATGTGTCCAAATCCTATTGGATCAGTCATGGGAGATAGAAAAATACTTAGGCCTAATTTTTTCATTTTAGATCCACTTGTGTGTGAAAATGACATGTTATAGTAATTAATTTAATGTAAATTGAAATATAACCTAAACATGTATCTTTTTACTAAAACAATTTTATTTTGGTTTATATAAATGATCAATTAGACTATAAATATTCATTAGAAATATAAAAATATTTCCTACATCATGTAATTTTATTTATAATTTTTAGTCATTAAAAAATAAATTTCTTTATGACACAATGGTGATGTAGTGATTACCTTATTAATTAAATATTCAAATATATGATACTATAAATATTAAATTTAATTTAATTCAAAAATTTTGATGTCATACACAAATTTTTTTAATGCAATTGAATTTTTAGGGATTATTTAATTCTTTTTTTTAATGAATCATGTTTTTATGACTTAAAAAAAATCAATTACAAAATAGTGTCAAAATAGATATAAAAGTATTTTTAAAACAAATATTATTTTATAAAATGATTTAATAATATTAAAAATATAAGATTCAGCCGAATGAATTATATAATTTTAAAAATTTCTTTAATTATCCACTTTAGTTTCTCTTGGAATTTTATAGTAACTATGGTAACCATATACTATGAAAATACAACAAGACATGGTAAGAGTTAATGTTTTTAGCTAAGGGTTAAATCTAAAAGATGAGGTAAATATTATAACCTTAACTTTTCTAAAACCTATTGGTTGAGATTATTTAGACACATAATCGTAAAATATTATAAATAAATGTGTTTGGGACTATTAGAACCTGAAAATAAATTTATAGTATATTAATATTTAAAGACCTTCCTAAAGTGACCCTCACATCTCCTATAAAAGAGAATTTATCCTTCTCTTTTAATCACCCCTATAAAGCCATTTTTCTCTACAAAAACCTACCAATTTCCTCTCCCAACATCCCTAAATTCATCCTAGAGGCCACACTTTGTGCATAAATCCATCATAGGGATACCTTTTGTGAAAATCAAAAGGAGATACTTGAAAATGTGGTAATTGTTTTATCACCTCTTTCAAAATTCTTTTCTACCTATACATTCTCTTCTTATGTTGTTCTCATACTAAAGTAATAAATTCAGTATATTATATATTCTGAGATGTTATTATAATTGTGGGATAACCTTTTACATCACTTTATCCATCCTATAAATAACAATATCACAATGTGTGCATACGTACGGTTTACCATGTTCACATTGTGGTGTAATATGTTACTCAATAATAATTAATTTGGATGGGTATAATTTTGAGTATAATGGATATTAATAATGAATATAACTTGAAAAAAATTATTTATAATTAATATACAATCCAATTACATACCATTTAACTATTAAGTGACTGATATCGTCGCTCGTACGTGCGTATAGCCTACCGTCTCCGCAACACAATGGGATTAATTCTCCACGTTAACCATTAAAGAATGATTATAAATTATATATAATATATAAGGATGAAATTTATGAAATAATAATTCTACTGTATATATATATGTGTCATTTAATATCTTCCATTTAATTCAATAAGGAAACAGAGACAGTATTCATGCGTCTGTATTGCCTACCATCTCCATGAAAGGTGTATTCCATTTCATTTATCTATATGTTATATATATTTATATACTGAATATATATTATATATAAATAATGTCTTCATTCTGGAAGTAATCAAATCATTATCAAAGTAATAAGATCAATAATAATAAGTGAAAACACATATGATAAATAAAACGATTATTACCCAAAATGTGTCCTTAACATGGAATTGATAATAAATGGGTAATATAAAGTCATAAGTGAATAATATATGATATCATAGATATTATTATGGTTCCATTATTGTTTAATTATATGCTTAAACCCACTATATCGGAGTTTTGGTCACATACTGAATAAATCGGACCTATGGTAAAGTATTATTTTGCAATATCATTATTACGAGAGATTTTTTACACATACATATTTACTTGCCTATATTTATCACCCATTTACATGTTTTATAAAAATGTTTTCACAAAATTTTTACAATTATTATTTGTTTTGTAAAGTCATTTTTACCCATTTTTTAATTTTGCTACATGGTATGTAAGGAATCTCTCTTTTATTTTTCATACAATGTACATTTTGACTTTTGTTTCAAGAGTACAAGAAGAATGTTTTTTAACACATACATCATGAATGGATTTTATGACTTCTTAGCTCCTGATTTCCATGAAACTTCCACTTCACGATTTTAAGTTTATTTTCAACTAAATTCTTTTCTTTTATAATTTCATGGAATGTTGAGGAAAGAAAAAAAATTAATAATAAAGGATATTTTTCTCAAGAATTAATTTCAATTGTTTTATCAAAATTATTTTCCATCTAAGATGACACTCTTTAAATAGGGTTTTGTTTATATCAGTATTATTACTATGATTTTATTGTGTTAATTATTGAATTATATTTTATATGGATTATGTTGTGATGGAATGATGTTTAAGAAACCCATTATATTTCTTGGGTTATGCTGTGATGAATGATTTATGTTTTTCGGGAACATCTAAGAATGATTTTATTATGATATTTGTGGGACATATATCTCCCTAAAATGCATTGGGTAAAGATTTATATCTCATAAGATAGACATGAGTATAATGGAAAGTGAATTTGGTTTCATAATATAGGGCAAGAATGACATGTAAATCTGGTTCAATAATACATGGTCAGAATAGAAAGTAAATCTGGTTCAGAAATGCACTTTTTCCACTATATTGGTCTTCACAGAAATTCATTATCTACTATTGAAATCATATTATGTGATTATTATTTTTCATAATTCCATTTTTTATTAAAATACTATTTTATCATTGCTATTTTTCCTTTATGATCTATGCCTTACGTGCTGCTAAGATTTATTTCATGACTCAATATTTTGATATTAAAACTATATGTTCATGTTTATAAATTATTATGGTTGTGTTTTATTTTATGTTCTCAATTTTAACCCTTACTGGGAATTTGATCTCATTATTTTTATGTTTTCTTTTCCCTAATATATAATGAAAATTTTTAGGTAGTGAAACAAAAGGGGAAAAATTTTATGGCAGATGTTGAAGATATTGCACCAGGTTAGACAATTATATTCCATGTTTCCAAAGACAATAAGATAATGTCGTATTTGTGAATATATTTGTGTAATGTATTATGTATTCCTCAAAAGAAATGTAGTTTCTATGTATGTCTAGCTTTTTTGGTTAGACTCCATGCACAGGGAGCTTGAGGATAAGGGCGAGGACTGCTACATGCGGTCGAGGTGAATGACCGATGGAAACCTGGGATGATCTGAGGTATGATATGTGTCTTTTCTACCTTAGATTCCTTACTAATAGAGAGAGAATATTTTCATTCCTTTATTTACACATACCTTTTATGAGACCTTGAGATTCTGGTAGAACCGTTTTCATGACACTTTTTCTTGGAAATGTCTATGGGAGGAAACATGATGATCACACAACTTTGATGACAGTGTGAACTGAGCCATGATGGTGGGAGTTTAGGTTAAAACATCTTGGTGGTAGTGTCTAGGCCTTATGAAGTCATTCTCTGTATGGATTGGCTATCTTCAGTTCTTGTACGGATTGATTGTTTTATGAGAAATGTACAGTGTGTTCGCATCAATGGGATATGGTTTTCCATTTTTTGAAAAGGTGCAACCTAGTAAGAACAAGGTGGACTCATGCATAGGAGGGTGGAGATGATCACTCATTAGTTGGATAGAGTTACCCTCAGAGCAACCAATGTTATAAGCTCTCAGTTCCTAGCTGTTTCTGTGGAGTATGAAGACATATTTCTAGAAGATGTTTCAAAATTACCTCTCCTTAGAGAGATCAACTTATACATTGATTTACACCCCCTAATGGATTTGATATCATCAGCAGAATATCGAATGTCTCCTACATTGATTCACAAGTAGACAGTGCAATTGGAGGACATACAAAGGAAGGGCTTCATATGACCCAATATATCCCCATGAGAGACCCCATTTTAGTTTTCCAATAAGGAATACATGATCTTGATGTTGTATGCTGATTATCGGTTCTTGGACTAGGTGATTGTGAGGAACATGTATCCACTACTAAGGATTTATGAACTCTTCGATCATTTGAGAGGGGCATAATGGTTCCCAAATATTGACCTTCAATCAGACTATAACCAACTATGATTACAGGATGATGATATACTAAAGCTAAAATTCATATGCATCTATAGTCAATATGATTACATAGTGATTCCCTTTGGAATAATGAACACCCTAGAAGTGTTCATGGCACTCATGAACTGAACCGTCTAGCAGTACATAGATGTGTTTATGGTAGTATTCATCGACGATATCCTTTTGTACTCGGTGTCAGAGGAGGAGCACATGAGACACCTTCGGATGGAACAAGTTGTTCTTTAAGATCAGTATCTTCATGGGAAACTCTCTATGTTCCAATTCTGGATTTTGGTAGTCCACATTCTCGAACATGTTATCTCAATAGATGGACTAGTGGTGTAGTCTTCCATGGTGGAGGCAGTGTTAGCATGGGAGGGACCAAGGAGCATAAAGGAGGTGCAGATCTTCATTGGACTAGAAGGAAATTACAAAAGTTTTATATGTGATTTATCTAGTATATTAGTTCCTATGATAGTTCTGACTCATAATGATCAGCCTTTTGTGTGTATAGAGAAGTGCTAGTAGGATTTTCAGCGGTTGAGATAGAGTTTGACAAGCACCCCGATCATGATATTTTTGGGGTAGGGTGTCGAGTACGTATTGTTCTATGGTTCATCAGGGTCGGGGCCTGGTTGTTTCCTGATGTAGAGACAAGTAGTAATATTTTATTTTTCACACCAGTTTAAAGCACATGAACATAACTACATGACACATGATCTTGAGTTATCAGTGGTAGTCATCGCATTGATGATGTGGAGACACTTCCTGATGGGTGAACGTTCTATTGACTACTATGATCACAAGATTATCAAGTATATATTCTCTCATGGGGATCTAAACATGAGATAGAGGCTATGGATGGAGTTCCTTCAAGATGACGACTTTGTGTCTTTCTACACTCATAGGAAGGGGAAACGGTGGAAGATTCTCCCTGTAGGAGATCTAGTTCGTAGTTGATAAATGATGAGTTAGAGAAGTTGGGCTCATTATAGTTATACATTGTGGATGGATATGAAGAATCTTACCTTAATTTTATGGTTGTCACACCTACAATCTTATAGAATGTTAGGGAGGCATAGCTTAGGGATATTGACTAGGAGACTATATGTTCTTAGATGTTTGCAGGGCATGCGCCTGATGGATATTCATAAGGTGGGGAGAATGTTTTCAATTTAAAAGGATACACAATTGTACCAGTGGTGTTTTGGGAGGTGGTTCTATAGGAGTTTCACACATCCCCTTTGGCGGTACACCATGGAGTGGTGAAAATGTACAAAAACCTCCAATGTCAAGTCTAGTGGATAGGGATGATGAAGATAGTGGAAAGGTTAATTTCATGATTCCTTACATTCCAACAGGTGAAGGGTGAGAAACAGCTTCCAGCAGGTTTGGCTCAACCCCTTGAGGTTTCAGAATTGAAAGGGAATGGGATATCGATGGACTTCATGATTGGTGTACCATGTACATAAAAGGGACACTATTCCATCTAGTTGATCATTGACTAACTCACGATGTTAGTCCACTTACTAGCTATCCAGAAGTAGAGTTCAGAAGAGAGAATTGGAAGCCTCTATGTTCAAGAGGTAGTTCGATTCCATGGAGTCCCATCGAAGATAGTGACTGATCATGATGCTCATTTTACATCCTGGTTGTGGAAGGGATTTTAGGAGGCATTTGGAACTTAGTTATGCTTGAGCATGGCGTTTCATCTATACACAAATGTCTAAAAAGAGCAGACCATTCAAGTCATGGAGGAAATGTCACATGATTGCATGTTGTACTTTGGCTGTACTTGGGAGTATCACCTACCTCTAGTGGATTTTGCATACAACAACATCTACCATTCCACCATTGGTATGAAACCATTAGAGTCTTGGTAAGAGAGACACCACAGGTCACCACTTTTCTAGAATGAATTTGGAGAGTTAGCACTCATGGGCCTATAGTTGGTGTGAGATACTATAGAGAAGGTGTGGATTATCAAAGAGAAGATGTAAACTACATAGATCCATCCAAAATCTTATGCTGAAAGATGGCATAGGCATTTGTAGTTTGAGGATGGATACCATGTGTTCCTTCATGTCTCAACTTGACATTGGTTATGAAGATTTGGCCTGGGTGGAAAGTTATCTCCAAGGTTTATCGTCCCTTTTAAGATACTACGTAGAGTTCGCGACATGGCGCACTGCTTGGCTCCACACCCACAATTAGATATGGTACATGACATCTTCCATGTGTTTCACCTGAGGATGTAGGTGCATGATCCATAACATTTCATCTATTGAGGGAATTTGGAAATTGAGGATGGAGTGATTTTTATTGAGTACCCAGTGGATATTGAGGATCAACATGAGGTTATCCTTCATGGGCGAGTTATTAATTTACTATGTGTATGATGGATGTACAACAATCTCTAGGATGGCACACAGAAGATAGAGGCTCAAATTCATTGTAGGTACCCACATATTTTTTAGTAGCCTTGTTTTGGGATTTTTATGGCATAATTATCTAATTTCAGGAGAATTTAATGACCATTATTTTACTATGTATTATCTTAACATATTATATAGATTTAATTTGAGTATAGGTAATGAGATAATGGGTGATTCTGAGGCCCAGTGTTCCTAGAATAATCTTTTTAATAAAATTAAATATATTAAATAGCATGCCAAAGATATGTTCTAGAAAAAGTAGAATAACTTCTATGAAATATCCAATATTATAATCCAAGGGGACCATTGTAACGCCCTGACCCCAATTACCCAGAGTCGGTGCATTATTATAATACATTGTCATGATTACAATGAATCAAGTCCCGAAGGACCGATCGGTTTAGCAGTATAGTAAAATAGATTACATAAATGAATGTTACATTACACTTTATAACATATTAAAAAACATAAATAATCTTTTATGAACGCCATTATTCCCTTGTCTTTACACTGAATATCAATCACAGTACACTTCTTGGAATCCTGGGAAAAATAAAACATAGAAAAGGGTGAGCTCAGATGCTCCGTAAGGAAACAATACAACGGAAACTTTAATAAATAAGCATAAACATTTAAGTCAATGTATAAATAAAACAAAATCCATTTAAACTTGAACTTTGGCATAATATGGAAAAAATAAAATTAAGTAATGCCATTTAATTTTTTCCATGGATATTTTACTCGTCGAATATTCACATGAAATATCACTAACCACTTTTATAATGATGGAATGCATAATGCAAGACTATCATAACCACATAGTCAAGTCCTTGTCCCAAGACTACAAATAAGATTTTTTAGAGGCCTTGTTCCAAGACACTAGTTTGTCTCGTGAGACCTACCGATACATAGAGGAGCTATAGCGGGCTCCACCCATCACATACTATGTCCAATGGATTCCTTGTATGAAAAGGTTTAAACATAACATAAATATTCATATTAAAACTAGTAATGTCAATACTTTATCCCAAAACCATGAAAGGTATAAAAATAACACTACCATAGTATAATGTATCACAAAACCTTCAATACAATATGGAAGATTTGTATCATAATAAATCATCTTCAAACAAGTATAAAATCCATCAAAGGATGTTGACATAGATGAAAATTATTTGTAAAACCCTTTGAGAGAAATATCCCTTTTTCATTAAAACATTTAGAAGTCACACAATTTAAAAAGGATGAAATTTAAAGACATTTTTGAATCAAAATGTCCCATACCACTTTCAAACTTTAGATAGGAATTAACATTTTAAAAACATTCATGTCCATATAAAAAATCCTTAAAACCCATTTTGAATTCATGGACATTAATGATAAAGATTTAGAAGAATAAATATTTAAAACATTTGAAAATATGTTTTTGTAAAAAAGTGCCTTAATAAAATCCCTTTTAATACTCTTTCATGAAACATGTACATGGATAATAAATATGTCCCATTAGATACTTACGTAAAAACAACTTCAAATAATAAAGAGACTGTGAAATTAGCCCTTACCAATTTGGTAACTTACGAAAAATACACCCCATAAAAGAGGTATCATACAATGAATATGAAAATAGACATAAATTAAAGTGTATTATTCAAATAATACAATTATGGTCAGTACATACACCACACAAAATGTAATCGTGGAAATATGGCATGAATCTCATGGGAATAAGGAGTGAGATGAAAACCCCTTACCTTGAACTTTCCTTTAGTCGAGGGTACGTTTAACCTCCTGTATGAAGATTGTATTATGTTATTAAATTATAATAGAACCATATTAATATTTATGATATCATAAAATCTTCATTTATGAATTTATACTACCCATTTAATAATAATTTCCAAGTTAAATTAACATTTTGGGTAACAATCACTATCTTCATCGTACGTGGTTTACCTTTTTACTCTTGATTGTATCACTTAGATAATGTTTTAAATACATCCAAAATTTAAAACATGTTTTATATATCATATATATTTAGAATATAAATATGTATAATAGACATATATATGAAATGGAAAACACCGTTTATGGATACGATAGTCCGTACGTATGCATAAACGTTGTTTCCATTTTCATTACGTATTGAACAGAAATAAGTGAATAAAGTATATGTAAGTACATATATATAAATATATATATATCTATATTATAATTATTATGTTATAAATTAAAAACATATTACTAATATATATTTTTATAAACATTGATAAATGGTGAATGTGGAAATGAATCTCATCACGTCGTGGAGACGGTAATCTATACGTACGCATGAGTGACAATATCATTTACATAAAGGTGTGGAATTGGATGGTATATTAATTTTAAAGAGACGTTATCTTGTTATTTTTATTATTTATATACATATTACTCATCATTATATCCATCAAAATAACATAGTGTTGAATAAAAAATTACACCACGGCGTGGAGACGGTAAGCTGTACGTACGCACGCATGGTGACATTATCACTCATAAGATGGATAAAATAATGAATATAGTTGTGAAATATTTATAATAACATAACTTTATATATAATATACTAGATTTATTATTTTGTAATGGAAATAACAAATAAAGAAGAATTGGAAGAAGAAAGGAACTTAAAAGAGGGTGGTGAAAGCATTACCCCTTCTTCTGGTTCTTCCTTTTGATTTTATTTAAAAAGATACGTAGGTTGGCTTTCTGATCAAACTAATTACTATAGGTTGAATTTATGGTATTTGGGAGGCTATTTGGGCAGGTTTTGGCAGATCCAAATGGCTTTGAAGGTGTGAATTAGAGTGAAGGCGGAGTACCCTTTTATAAGAGGGGTGAGGGGCACCTTAGAAAAAACATAAAATATTATTTTATAATAAAATCATTTTAGGTTTTTAATAACTCCAAAATGTATTATTTAAAGTAAAAGGGGGGTATGGGTCGAAACCCACTCAACTAATAGGTTTTAGAGAGGTTTGGGTCACTATATTAACCTTAACTTTCAGATTTAACTCTTAGTTAAATAGTTTGAAATTTATCATGTTTCATTGTATTTTTTTATTATATGGCCATTAAACTTACTATATACTTTCAAGAGTACCCCAAGTGGTTCATTAATGATACAAATATCATTATATAAGTCTTTTTGCAAAACCTTATATTTTTATGAATATTATATCAATTTATAATATAATATTTTTTTTAAAAACTTCATTATGTCAATTTTGACACTATTTAATAATTGATATTTATTAAACACATAAAAACATTATTAATTCAAAAAAATAATTTAAGAAAATAAAAAAAGTCATATTTACCAATAAAATTTTTGTGCGGCATCAAAACATTCAAATTATATTTATTTTAAAATTTATAATATCAATTAATTGATTCCTTCGTTAATAAAGAAAATACTGCATCGTTATTGTGTCATAAATAAATTTAAATATTAATAGTCTAAAAATTATAAATAAAATTTCATTATTTATTAAATCTGTTTATCTTTATAATTAATATTTATTGTTGAAAATATAACATATATAACCCTATGTAAAAATTGTTTTTCTAAAAGATATATGCTTGTTTCATTTATGTATTTACATTAACTTAATTAATATAAAGTGTCATTATCAATTAAAAGTGGCTCCATGGGGTCCGAAACACAAAGATTCCCATGGTCGGACATGTTTCATCCAACAGGGATAGGACACATTTTAGGGTAATTTAATATTATTATAATTTTATTATTTTACCCTTATTTATCGGATTTACCTTTTAACCATCGTAAATAAAATATTTACCGAAGTAATTATTCAAAATGTCTAAAAATAAAAGTTACCTATTTACACAATTTAGACCTTATGATTATAAATATGGAATCCATTTTTCTAAATTAGAAAGAAAAAATTGGCTGAAATTAATTTAATATTAATTCCCATTGTCAAAACAAAAAGTGGGTTTTTAAGAAATAATAACTATCAAAAGATTGACACTTGCTTATGTCCAGTTTAAATGGAAATTATGCCCAATGACAAAAATTTGATTAAATGGTAAAAATATAATCTAATTATACTTTGAAAACACTTAAATTCATAATTTATCACTATTAATTATTTTCATTAAAAAAATGTTTAATTAAAATTTAGTAATTTTCACTATTCATCAAAATATTAAAGTTATCAGAAAAGTACCAAAAATTTATTGAAACTAAATTATTATGTCCCAATTCTAAAAAATAAATTTATTTAGTCATATTTAATGTATAAAAGTTACAAATATTGTATTTAAAAGAGGTTTGTCATTAAAAGGCGGAAAAATTGCATTTTTTGAAAAATACAATTTTTATCTTCAAAAATGAATTTGTTCATATATTATGTCTACGAAACTCATAATATTGATTATAAAATTATAAGTATTATATAAACTTCAAAATTCAATTAATACTATTCATAACCGCTTTTGAATGGCAAGTTTGGTATGTCATGGTGCGCTAGAACTCAGTGTTGTGTGCAGTGAAAGTTATTGAATTATATTGAAGAAATAACGTACTATGAAATCTTGGGGTGTTACATTCATCCCTCCTTTAATAAATTTTATCCTTGCAATTTGAAATTATTTTTCGATAATAATAGGATGAAAATAGAAAATACCTTTGGGAAAACCTACTTCGGAAATTAGGTTAATAAAATTTAGTCTTAATAAGAGGAAAAGGGAAATGAAAGGGTCACCACCAAATTATGATCTCGATTAGGAGAACATTTGATGAAATTAGAGACACATAATTGGAGGGAAAATGTATATATTTATAGGTATTGATTGAGTTCATCAATCATAAACAAGTGTAAAATTAATGGACTTAAATTCATTAATCTATGATGATTTAAAATACCATTGGTTGCACAAAACATATGGTATTAGGATAACACGGTTTTGGTTTTAAGATCCCTTCACTAAATTATAAGAATTAATTTCTTCAAAGAATAAGAGAAGAGCAAAAATATATACTTGACAAGTAGATTCCCTTCCTTTAACTAATTTCTACCACAAACTCATCTTTCACTCTAAAAGATAATAGAACATAAAAATAATATTCTAGTTATCCTATTCGTATAGGGTTCAAAAAAATGAATTTATAATTCATCTACAAATTTTTTTTAAAAAAAGACTACATTATTCAATCCAGTACATCATGTGGGCTAGTGGTGGGTGATACACCTTTGTCGCCCTTTGGTTGCGGGTTCAAGTCTCGTGGCCTTGCTGGACACGACAGGTTGCTGCCTGACCTCCGGGTTATCCTTTTAATGAAATCTAAAAATAAACTCAATCTAGAATTATCCAAAACAATTCTATACAAACTCACAGTCCAAATTTATAAGGTAAACACAATAAAGATCTTCTTTACTACGTAATAACATGTGAACACCTTCATCATGTATTCTTTTAAAACACTACAACATCCTGAATTACCATAAAATCATATTTATTACATTCATGATACATTATTCCTTATAAAATATTGGATATACTCCTTCTATCAAAAAAAATTTTAAACTCTAACAATGATGGAATATACAAATCATTAATCAGTTTCAATGTAGTCAAGAATATCCAATATAATTTATCCAAATCAATCAGGTATTATTCCAAAATCACTACCTCGGTATCAGAATCATATTATGGTTTATCTTTCTCTCAACCATATATTTTACAGAAATTTAACCTGCTATTGAATCACTTTTCTTAGTTCCACACAATCTCAAGTCCTTAATGAAATAGTAATGCAATACAATCCTTATATAATCCATAATTATTATAACCAGTACATTGTTGATACAACACTAAAATGACATAATTCTCTAATAACAACATAAAAACTCTAATCATTCCTCCTCATGTGTGGTAGTATCATAACGTGATTATTATCTAATAGCATCATTTGGGGAATACTCTGATGATTTGGGCAATTGTTCGCATAGTGTCCCAACTCCTTTCAGATGATGCATTGTAAATTTGAGATCTTTTTCTTACCCTTACAGTCACGTACATGGTGTCCTTTTTCTCCACACTTATAACAAACTCATATTCCCTTCAGGCAAGTTCCAGGGTGTTTCTTCCCAAAGTTACCACATATGGGAAAATTCTTCTTTTGCCTCTTCCCTTTATCCATCTTTCTCCATTCCATCCTTTTCTTATCTTTCTTTCCATCAAATCCATAGTACTCAGAGAATTATTTAATTATCTTATTAACACATGATACTATTTCTTCAAATATTGAGAATACATGGGAGACTATTTCCCTTCTAAATGTTGTCTTAATACCATGAAAGATATGATCCTTCTTACTCTTTGGATCATACATATTTTTGGAGTTCACATTCCTTCTACTGGGTGCCATTTTTATACAATCGCTAAACTAGGTTAGTTTTTCAATTGCAATTAATAATTCCAAACTTGCAAAATACATAATGTAAATTGAACGATTTGTGGATAAAATCAATAATCATAAAGATGTTTACATTGAGTAAGTATATACTCATAAACCCTACATAATAATTTTTAAAATAATGAGAATTATCCTAAGCATATCCCCCGAGAATGTCGTAACCAAGAGTGCAGCAATGCCCGTTGTCGTGCAACACTTCTCGTTCGAGTCTAGCTCAAAGTGGTGTTTTAATGTTTTAACCCTAGGTATATCTATGCCAGAGCTGACTCTACCTGTTTTTATCAAGACAGGGATGTATTTTCTTGGAAAACTCACAAAATCTCTACATTACCAAAAATTATAAATTTCTTCTATACTAATCCTCAAAGTCTATATTAGGTATATGTGATCTAATAAAAGTTTATCTAAAACTTGATTCCACGGTTATTGGTAAATTTTCTTTGATACCAAATGTAATGCCCTAACATCAGTTACCCAGAGTTGTGGCATTATTTTAATACATTGGCATGATTACAAGGAATGAAGTCTTGAAGAACAGATCGATTTAGCAGTCTTCGAAAATATATTACATATATTAATGTCAAATTAAACTTTATAACATACAAAACAACATAAATAATCCTTTATGAATGCCATTATTCCCTTGGATTAACCCTTTATATTAATCACAACACACTTCTTGGAATCCTGGAAAAATAAAACATAGAAAGGGGTGAGCTCAGATGCCCACTAAGGATAACAATACAGTGGAAACATTCATAAATATGCGTAAACATTTAAGGCCTTGTATAACTAAAACAAAATCCTTTTTAACTTGAAATTTGGCATAATATGGATAAAATAAAATGAAATAATGGCATTTACTTATTCACATGGATATTCTACTAGTCGAATAATCACATGCAATATCACAAACCACTTTCATAATGATGGAATGCATAATGTCATACTATCATAACTACATAGTCAAGGCCTTATGCCAAGACTACAAGTAAGATTTTGTCTAATTCTTCTTCCATGACACTAGTTTGTCTGATGAGACCTACCGATGCATCGAGGAGTTATAGCGGGCTCCACCCATCACTTACTATGTCCAATACATTCCTCATATGAAAAGGTTTAAACATAACATAAACATTCGTATTAAAACTAGTAATGTTAATACTTTATCCCTAAACCATGAATTGTATAAAAATAACACATCCATATTCAAACATATAACAAATCCTTAAATACAATATGGAATATTTGTATCATAATAAATCATCTTCAAATAACTTTTAAATCAATCAAAGGATTTTGACATAGATGAAAATGATTTGTAATACTCTTTTAGATAAATATCCCTTTTTCAGGAAAACATTTAAATGTCACACAATTTAGAAAGTAAGACATTTAAATACATTTTTAAATCAAAGTGTCCCATACCACTTTGACACATTTGAAAGTAATTAACATTTTAAAAACATTCATGTTCATATAAATAAATCGTTGAAAATCATTTTGAAGACATGGACATTAATGAGAATGATTTCGAAGAATAAATATTTAAAACATTTGAAATGATGTGTTTGTAAAAAAAAGTTACATAAAATAAACCCTTTTAATACTCTTTCATGAAACATGGACATGTATAATAAATATGTCCCATTAGATACATACGTAAAATCAACCTCGGATAATATAGAGATTGTGAAATTAACCCTTACCAATTTGGTAACTTACGAAACATACACCCCATGAAAGGGGTATCATACAATGAATATATAAATACACATAAATTAAAGTGTATTACACAAATAATACAATTATGTGCAGTACATACACCACACAAAAGGTAATAGTGGAAATATGGCACGAATCTCATGGGAATAAGAAGTGAAATGAAATCCCATTACCTTGCACATTCCTTTAGTCGAGGGTACATTTAACCTTATTTATGAAGACCATAGTATGTTATTAAATTATACCAGAATCATATTAATATTTATGATATAATACATTATTCATTTATGAATTTATACTACCCATTTAATAATAATTTCCATGATAAATAAAAATTTTAGGTAATAATCGCTTTCTTTATCGTACGTGTTTTAACTTGTTACTCTTGATTGTATCACATAGATCATGATTTAAATACTTCCATAATATAAAACATTATATATATATCATATATATTTTAAATATAAATTTTTATAATAGACATATATATGAAATGGAAAACACCATTTATGGAGACGGTAGTCCGTACGTACGCATAAACGTTGTTTCCATTTTCATAACGTATTGAACAGAACTATGTGAATAAAATATATGTAAGTACATATATATATATACATATTTATTATAATTATTATTTCATAAATTAAAAACATATTAGTAATATATATTTTTATAATCATCGATGAATGGTGAATATGGAAATGAATCTCATCTCGTCGTGGAGACGGTAATCCATACGTACGCACGAGCGACAATATCATTTCCATATAGTATTGTAATTAGATGGTATATTAGTTTTATAGTGACATTATCATGTTAGTTTCATTATTTATATACATATTACTCGTCATTATATCCATACAAATAACATAGTGTTGAATAAAAAATTACACCATGGCGTAGAGACGGTAAGCCGTACATACGCACGCATGGTGACATTATCATTCCTAAGGTGGATAGAATAATGAATATAGTTGTGTATAACATTATTTTATATATAATATAATGGATTTATTATTTTAGAATGGAAATTAAAAAGAAATAATAAGTTTAATAAGAAGGGAACTTGAAAGAGGGTGGTGAAATCATTACCTCTCCTTCTGGTTCATCCTATTGATTTGATCAAAAGGGCTACATTGGTTGGATTTCTGATCACACTAATGCCCCTAGGTTGAATTTATGGAAGTTGGGAGGATATTTGTGAAGAGTTTGGCCGATCCAAATTTCTTTGAAGGTGTGAATTACAGTGAAGGGGGAGTGGCCTTTTATAAGATAGGTGAGGGGTACATTAGGAAACACTTAAAATATTATTTTATAATAAAATAATTTTCGGTTTCTAATGGCTCAAAAATGTATTATTTAAATGATAAGGTGGGTATGGGTCTATAAACACTCAACCAATAGGTTTTAAATTGGTTTGGGTCACTATATTAACCTTAACGTTTAGATTTAACTCTTAGTTAAATAGTTTGATATTTACCATGTCTCTTTGTATTTTTATATTATATTGTCATTAAACATACTATATACTTCCAAGAGAACCCCAAGTGGTTCATTAATTATACACATATCATTATAAAAGTCCTCTGGCCAAGCCATAGATTTTTAAGAATATTATATCAGTTCATAATATAATATTTGTTTTAAAAACTCCTTTATGTCAATTTTGACACTATTTAATAATTGATTTTTATTAAAGTCTTAACAAATTAATAAATTTAAGAAAAAATCATTTAAGAAATATTAACATATCATATTATACAATAAAATTCGTTTATTTCATCAAAACATTCAAATTATATTTTTTTTAACATTTATAATACCAATTATTTGATTCTTTCATTAATAATGAAAATACTGCATCATTATTGTGTCATAAATAAATTTAATTATTCAAGGTCTATAAATTATAAATAAAATACCATAATTTAGGAAATCTCTTTAGCTTTATAATTAATATTTATAGTCAAAAATATAACATATATAAACCTATGTAAAATAATTCTAAAATATATATGTTTATGTCATTTTTGTATTTACATTAACATAATTAATATAAAGTGTCATCATCACTTACATGTGGCTCCATGGGCTCCTAAAATCGACCCCAGGATGACCATGGTCAGACATGTATCATCCAATATGGTTACTACACGTTTTATAGTAATTTAATATTATTAAAATATTATTTTGTACCCTTATTTACCGTATTTACCTTTTAACCATGGTAAATAAAATATTTACCGAAGTAATTATTCAAAATGTATAAAACTAAAAGATACCTATTTACACAATTTGGACCTCATGATTCTAAATATGGAATTTATTCTTCTAAATTCAAAACACATAAGTGGCAAAATTTAATTTAAAATTAATTTTCGTTGTCAAATCAAAAAGCGTGTTTTTAAGAAATAACAACTATCAAAAGATTGAAACTTGATAATTTTCAGTTTAAATGTGAAATTATGTCCAATGACCAACATTGGATTAAATGGTAAAAATATAATCTAATTACACTTTAAAATCAGTTAAATTCATAATTTATCACTACTAATTATTTCAATTAAAAAAGTTAATTTAATTAAAATTTAATAATTTTCACTATTCATCAAAATAAGAAAGTTTTCAGAAAAGTAACAAAAATTTATTGACAATAAATTCTTATGTACTGATTATAAAGAAGAATTTTATATTTTCAAATTTAATATATAAAAGTTTCAAATATTGTATTTAATAAAGGTTCTCTATTAAAAAGCAGTAAAATTACATTTTTTGAAAAATACTTCTTTTATCTAAAAAAATGAATTTGTTCCAATATTATGTCTAAGAAAATCATTATATTGATTATAATATTATAAGGATTATATAAAGTTCAAAACTCAGTTAATAATATTCATAACCGCTTTTGAACAGCTAGTTTGGTAAGTCATGGTGCGCTAGAACTCGGTGTTGTGTGTTGTGAAAGTTATTGAATTACTTTGAAGAAATAACGTACTATAAAATTTGGGGTGTTATAACCATTTCATTATGAAAAGTGAGTATCCGCTAAGCATGACCTATCATTGGTCGGTGTGTGTTAACTGCGCAAATTACTTTTTGGAAATTTCATAAATAAAATTAAAAAATAATTTATTTTATTTTAACATTTCACAGTGACCCATCAACGTTATTTTAACTTATCCTTTTATGTAGGAAATATAGGGTTAGACTCATAACATTGATATTTCATAGAGGCTTTGGAGAGAATATGGATAAATATCTCGATCGTGAATGACAATGGGATTGAGGATCATAGATCGATGAATGCTATTTTTATGGATCTCTCCAATAGAAAAGACATGAAGATCGATCCTCTTTAGTGAATGATAAAACCCTATGGTTGGGCATGTTTTTCTGTTTTCATTTCCCCGTTATTAGATTCTACTACGAACACGGACCAACTAAGGGACATGTTGGTCTGTGGTCCATTCATTCTTTTGGGATGGGCTATGGTTGAGAGTTTTTTATCTGGGATGGTATTATTGAGAATTTATTTTTTTTATTCTTGATTAATCTTATGGAATGGATTAAGGTCATAATGAATAATTGTCGGGGTTCATTCCATAGGTTGTTCATGTGTTTTTCTCCCCCGATGTTCTTCGTGTTCTTCGTGTTCTTTGTGGTGTATGAATGGCTGATCATTTCAACTCCATTAAATTATGCAACCATTCAAAATAAAAGATCTGACATTAGAATGGCATAGAATAAGTGCAACAACGATGGTGATGGATAGATCAGAGCAATTTTGGAGATATCGTTCTTCAAGAAATTTTCATGCCAGTGATCAAAATCGTCTTTCAGAGTTGATTAAGAACCCAAAACTCACTGATTCAGTGCTATGCTAATGAGAAACCCTTAGATATATAGTTTAATGGTGAATTAACCAATGGATGAAGCACTGGAGGATCGACTGAGGTGCATAGAGGAAGAATATAGATTTTGGAAATTCCCAAAGAACACGGTGTGTATTCTGGAATACACGGTGTGTGGGCCCCAATGAGTGTCTTCTACGGTATTGGGAGTCAATTTCATGTCACACGGTATGTCGCTTTTATCACACGGTGTGTAGGACCTTCCTAAAGACTCAGTGTGTATCTCAGAAGATACAAGGACATAGGGTGGAGTACATAGGGTTCCGACACAGTGTCTACTCCACCGCACAACTTGGTTGAAAAGGTTATGTGGATTACCCTGTGTTCTAGAACACAGGAAGAGCTACACAGGATGACACCATGCACTGGAACAAGGCCAGAGTACATGGGTGGACCCTGGAAGGAAGACATGTTCTCACTACCCGGGTTGTCATACATAAGCAGTACCCAAGGTTAAGGAACACGATGTGTGACCATACTACACATCTTGTATACCTTTATCAATGGCTTGAATATCTTTTTCCATCATATCTTGGAAAAAATTTGTTAGGTTTGGTGCCCTTACTCATTCCCCTAAAGGTTATTTGGTATAGGTTTCTATTCACATAAGTATGATCCATTCATTAGAACTTTTTGGATAGAGTCTAGAATCCCCTCTAATATTCATGGATTATGATCATCTATCTATTATTATACCCTAAGTACAGTCTTGTAATTAGTGTGACCAGTTATACTGGGTGTCGATCTTCTACTTAGCTGGAGAATCAGGATAAGACATGATATCACCCCATGGTCCTCGTAGTGATCCTCATCGGTGTATTATGATCTTCTCCACTTGTTGAGTGAGTTCTCTTAGAATGAGTGTATCGTATTATCTCTTCAGATATATCAATGTATCTCTCTCTTGAAGGTTCTTGTCGAAAAATACTACTTAGGTGGATGTCATCAGTGATATCAGGATCAAGAGTCTCTTCTCTTGGATAAGTGCTCGGTGGAATCATTATACTGAATCCCTAGTACAAGTATGTGGCAGTTGTGACTTACCTCAAGTCTATGTTTCTTGGTTTGAGTATATCTCGATATACTTGTTATATATTTTGTAGACATATACAGTGTACATATGACTATTCCTTTCTGTTGTGTATTCCTTTGTAGTTTTAGGGTGTCATACTAAGTATTGTTATACTCACCCAAGCATGGGATTTTCCCACACATGTCATATCTTGTTCAAAAGAGTGACCTTTTTATGGAGTCCAGGGTGGTCTAGGATCGAACAAAGATTTGTTTGTTTAGGTAGGCTGAGGGGTTACTACAACTTTAATTAGTAGTCCCAGTACCTATTTTTTTATAGGTTGGACTTATAGTTTATAGAATATTTCATTTGGTGGGATTGTATTCGGGCCTATTTTACTTGTCTACAATTTACCTCTTGTCATACTCTTTTGGTTGGATTAGTGGTATTCATGCATTTGTTTCTTAGTGGTTTTTACATTTCAGCATTTATGGGCTGGGAGACATATACGTGCTTATAGGTAAATAAGTAACGCCACCCATGTTAGTGATATGTATACTCAGTGCTAGTCACCATCCTCTTTCCTATTGGAGGCAGTCTTAGGGAGTAGTTGAATGGGCCCCACTGGGATGGGTCATGGAAGAAGTGACTACTTCCACCATACTATTAGAGGCCCTCAAGCTCCTATTGTTGTGGGCCCCACTGCTTGAAGATCAATGTTTAGTGTAGAATCCCTACTAAGAATATCCTTGACTAATGTAGAATCATCAAGAATCACCTCACCAAGTGTAGTCATGTAGATGAAAGAATCCACCTCTAGCCCCACACATGACTCTAGCCCTTCATTAGCTCTAAGCTCATAGAGTTCCCTTTCTAGGCAGAAGAAATCATACCAATTACTTGAAGGATGTGTAGGCCCAAGGTTATGTTTTTTATACCCGGACGAGTGAATTATGATGATTCCAGAATGAAATAAACCCAAGGAAGCAGGGGGCACTGATCACCCTAAACATTTATGGTATTATAGGAACCTCGGACACACCATCAAGGAATGTTATGTTTTCATGAATTGGTTCTAAGACCAAGTGGATAATGGTTAAGTCACATTAGGAAACCTGATGCATAGGTAACACATATCTCTATCGATCATGATAGAATTGATGAGGATTCAAGTAAATGGAATCGTGTTTCTAGAAATATAATCCAAAATTATGATGACTGGTTGGTGCACAGATAGGTCACTTGCACCCATGGCACCATTCGTTTCGGCCTACGCAAGTTAGTGTCTCCTGAATTCTGTACACCTTCTCTAGCTGGCACCTTGGTGTCCACATCATAGCCTTCCAAATATCAGAAGAGTAGGTGCTAATGTAATAAGAGGAACCAGAGTACCCCTCCAATGCACAATCCATCGTACACTCTCAGCAACTTCATTCCCTTGAGATGGGAGTCACTCCCAGGGTCCACTGATCACTAGAATAGCCTTCCGATAATGAGGATTACGACTCCATGAATGTTGTCAAGTGGGTAGAAAACATCACACTTCCTGGTGGAAATGAATACCAGCAATACCCCCCAAGTGCCTCTAGATATATATTTTGAAGTAGATGTAATAGATATGAAATTCCCTATAATTATTAAGCCATAACCTCAAATCGATCCATACATGCTGCCAAGACTAGGCAGTAGGCGATGCGAAGGGCTCAGCAAGCATAGTCTTCTCATTTGTTGCGTCAAACACACCAACAATGATGGCCATGTTAACTGACCAAGTGGATCAGCAATGATAAAACTCTAGTCATCCACATCTGACCAAAGCCAAACCTCAGTTATCCATTAGCCATCCGACTGTGGTTCTAGGAGATTTATCTAGTCAACAGTAGGATATTTCGAGTACCAACCAGAACCCATCAGTACAAGCAGAGACATCTATCATTTCCCTAGCCAACGAATTCCCTTATAGAAACTTTTTTACATAAGTACGGCTTAGTAAACCACATATCCAGCATACCTATAAAAACCATGATCCTTGACGACCTCCACTTGTAAACATAAATTTTGGAGGCCCTGGAATATACCTTATGAATCCCCATACAATTTTACATAGAGGTAGTTGCTACATAGTTCTATTATACAGAAGAGTTCAAGTGAGAGGAATGCCAAGTTTCCATCTTTTTCTCTAAATAGGATTAGATATCCCTCAATCAATGGACATTCACCCATTGTACATCATAGGCTTCTTCAATGGCTTAGATATCCATCACTACATGGTCAACACTTGTTATAGGATTAATCTCATCCCAACTAAAATGCTTCATAATCCGAGGATAACCAAACCAAATATGGCTCTTACTATTTTGAAGATTCAGAGTTATGATAGAACCGAGAAGAGAGCATGTGGCATGATTTAATTAATGTCCTAGTGTTTTCGCATGATTTTCAGTGTTGAATTCAAGGTTGTCTCATAGGATACTGAGTAAAAAAGCATCAATGGGTATTCCCTGGATTCATTTTCATGTGGAATTCCCCACCTCATATAACAAATGTGTCAAATACTTCCTCAATGGCTGAGTATGGGATCTCCAAGGGGATTCATCTCCCTTAGATTCATAGGAATCCCAATATATCGATTTTTGATATTACAAGAGTGATGGGAAGAATGTTTAGACCAACAAGTTTGAGAACACAAGCATCACAAAAATTCTATTAGAACACATGGATGATGGTTGATTTCTCCCAATTCGACAGTTGTAATCCACAAATATGGATCTAGTATATAGTTTCATCATATCCAAGAAAAATGATCATGAAATTAATAAAATTAATGATCATCTAAATATTATCTCATACTCTAACATAAGACAGACTCGGGTCATACTAGAAGTCCCTACCCCTGTGAGGTACTAAGATGTCCACCACATGTCCACTATCTCATGAAATTCACACCTATTTCACATGGTAGGGTTGAACCGAAATCCGAATTTCACCTTTACTTTGACATTTATCAAAAACCTCATGGTCGAAGGCTTGATGTAATTGGATCATAAAACTATATCACCATGGTTTCATTAGAGCAGGAACCCCAAAGGGGAGATTCTGTATCCTCCCAAGTTGGAACCAATTTCACTCCCAAGTCTTCTATCCTAGATTAACCACCTCCTCCAACTGATTCTTATACATCAAATGACGAGGAATATTTTTAAGATGCTTCTCCTTCATTTGAGGAGTGTTTCTCAACCATTATCGAGGAGTTGATTCATGTGAATCTCAGTACCATGGCTGATCTAAGACCAAAACTGTTCAATGAAACTATTCTCCCATAGGATCAGTAGTAGTATATAGATTTCTTTAATTATCATCAGGATGCATTCTCATAGAGTTGTGAAGAGATGTCAGGACTTGGCCCCCATGTCACTTTCCACTGTCTTGGTTTCCTAATAAGTGAATGTGGGTTCAAGAAGCCTCTCATAAAGATAAACCCCTCTCCTAGTTCCATGGTCATGGTTGAGGATGATACAATTATCAAATATAACTTTTTTATGGAATTTTAGTACCCTGAGTGGCTAGCTAACATCAACCCAATCATAAAGAATAATGTAATGATCAAAGTCCGTATAGACTTCCTGGACCTCAATAATTATTTTATGAAGGGTTAGTATCCCCTTTCAGTGATAAAGTTATTGATTGATGCTACATCTAGGTTCTTGGACCTCTAATTTATGGATGGATACTCTAGGTACCAACATAACTACCTGGCCCTTGAGTATTATGAGTCTACTACCTTCAAGGCATTGCAAGGGAGTTTATGATATCAAGTAGTTCCCTTGGGAAGGAATAATTTTGAAGCCACATATAAGAAATGCATGCACCACATATTTAAACTAATCATAGGGACATTAGTGGAATAATAATTGGATGAAATATTGTTAAAATCCATCTAGCGTCAAGACCATCATAAAAAGATCAAGAGAAAGTGTTTATCTTACTCTGATCCTAGCATTTTAAGATGATCCCCTTCAAGTGTACATTCAGGGATACCTCTAGGATGCTTCTTGTCTTCATCATAAAATATAGAGTCATTGATAATAACCCAAAAAAATAAAGGCCATCAACCATATGTATCCTCTGAGAAACCATCAGGAGCTCTGAGGCCTCCAAGTCCACTTAGAATATATATGCTTACTCATTGAGAATCTATCCGTTAAATGTTAACCCTTTTCTAGGATAATGAAAATGGTTCCATCTACCCATGGGATAAAAAATTCCCAACTACTTTTTTGGAAATCATGCAGTATCTACTACAAGATTTGTTTCTAATGCCACTTATATTTGGGAAGCCTATGGTCCTCTACATAACCACCATATAATGGTCCATCAGTTCCCATATCTTTCAAAAGAGTAATAAGGGTAGATAAAACAATTTATACTATCTCATTCACATTATCCGTGACATGAAGACCATATACTCCCCTATAGGGAAGATTTGTCTCGTACTAGTTTTTATAGTGAATAAATTGTGGAATTATCTAAAACATAATGAGATATAACTATTGTCTTATTTCTGACCATAAAATTATATCTTGAATCACACCATGTTGATGGTAAAATAGGATTGTTGGGAATTGATCCTTCAGAATATTGATATCAGGGTTTTTTCATATAATTCGGTCACAGTTCAAGCATTTCTAGACTTCCTAGCCACCCATATGTACCCCAAAAAGATTCCCCTCGATATTGTCTCCCCAGATGAGGTTATACTATAAGCATACTAGGCTATGACCAATTTTAATATTCACTTTGATGGTGCCTCTCAAATCCCAATTGGTAGAAATCTCAATGATCCCAAGCTCAATGGAGTAGGAATGTGAATCGTCTTCATCACTCAGATGTATATTTTCCTTCCATAATTTTTTTTGTTCTAAAAAGGCATCACCAATAATAAATAAGAGTATTAGGATCTCATTACTAGTCTTTTGTTGTCCCTCAAGAATGATGTCCACCAATTTTATGTGAAGGGGGATTCTAAAATATTCATCAAATAGATCAATGGTTATTACATCATCAAAAATCTAGAGCTCCTTCCCTTACAAAATAATACTCACCAGCTAATGGACAAGTTCCCTTCTTAGGAATAAGTGACTCATATAAATCAGTCATAGAATGGTTGAGATGGCACCTTGACCAGTATATATTCCTCCCTTACAAAGACTAACTTGGATGACCTATTCATCCATTTGGAACATTGGATATTTGTCACACTCAATATTTTAAATGGTGATGATGGGAATAAAGTAAATAATATAGATATTGGTGCTTCCATGTCAGGAACGTTGGGTTCCTCCACATCATAGGAATCACCATATTGAACAAATCCTTTTGTCGAGTACACCCATCATGGTATTATTCTATCAGATCGATCTGAGTGTGAGTGATTCCACTGATATGTTTCATATTTTTCCTTTCAGAGAAGCCCCATCCTTGAGAAGAATCTCTACAAACAATGGTTTTATGTAATTATCATTTTTTTTATCCAAGGAGATTATTTTCCACGGGTTATATAGGAAGTTCATACCAGGTTTTGTGGTTCTCACCAAGTAGGATTGAATCTCTCACACCAGATTCAAATGCTGGGATGTTTATGGCCCACCATAGTCCATGACTTCTTCAAGAATTCCAATAGGTTTTACACATGTCATATACATGATAACATTGTTCATCAACCACCATATCTCCACCAAACTACAGAGTATTCTTATCTGTTTAAATTATGGTGAATCGATGTTCTAGAACCCCTTCTCTCAGTAATAGATCACTAGTTTATGTTCAATCTGGCTATGATATATTTCATCTCTAAGTGTGTAGAAGTGATTCTTTTTAGGGAATACAAGGCATAGTTCATGATTTAATTTATGAGTTCCCTCATCATTTATAGATTCAGAGTCCCACAAGCTATTATCAACAACAACTATAACAACATATGATTAGATGAGTTGATGTGATTGTATTTCATGTATTGTATCCTATCTTACCAAACTTTTTACTACCATAATCATTAAAATGGATAGATCGAGGCATTCAAAAATAATTTCTCAGATATTTTACCTAAGATGGTGGTCCAGAATAAGAATAGTTGGGTGAAAAATATCCCCAATGACCTCCATTCTTATAGGATGATGACTTCTAATTCCACTCAGGTGACCTCATAATCCATGGTGTTTGAAATAGAGGTATTACATCCCATTTATTTTCATTTACTAACACTCTAAACTGTTGTCTGAGGCCAAAATATTCTATAAAAATTATCAAAATATTATATATATGAGATGGAAGGACTAAAATAGAATAGGATTCAGGCCTTCAATAATCTTGAGAGGTACTATAATAGGATAGTGCGAGCATTCAACAATAAGTTTTTCCTTCACTCCTTCCACCATGGTGACACTATAATGGCTCTTATAATGCCAATGATACTTGGAAAGAATCCACCAAAATTATATCCCAATTGGGAAGGGCCTTAAATCATTCACAAGTTATATTACAATGGAGAATACTCTTTGATCACTATAGATGATGATTCAATAACTCATACTACTAATCCCATGTATCATAAGCAGTACTTTGTATAAGAAGTCCCACATCCCAATCATATGAAATTAAACTATGGGATACATCCCGATTACAAGATGTCAATTTTTTTGAAATGTCTGAGCTGCATTATGTAAAACTACTTAGCTCCCCATCCTAGTTTCATGTTGTTAAACTATACATTCATGATAATCTCTTCCACATGATGTCAAACTGGGGAACATGTCCCAATTACCTAACATTAAACTATTACATTGGTCTGAACATTATTACCATAAACTATAATATCTGGTCTAAGAATCATTCCTTTGAACTATATTCAAATATCCCTAAGAATATGAGGTATGTTAGTGGGCCTCTTTGGTCCCCATTACCATCAATTTTTTCACTCCTTCATACTACATATATCCATACATCTTCAATGCATGATTTTAAAATATAATCCTACCCCATGAAAAGTGGTATTACTTTGAATAATGGATGATTTTTAACCCATTATGACTCAAGATTACTCCAATGATATGTATGGTAATATTAACAAAATATACCCCATGCTCCAACCATGGTATTCCTTACGATAGTAGTGTGATGGTTCAATTTCCTCATCATATTGGATCACCCTTACTAACATTATTCTCTTACCTCTTTTTGTTATAGAATTGTGTGTGTATTTAATCCTGTCTTTATGGGATAATTAGTGATGCCTGGACTTATCATCACAAGGACTATTTGAAAATTCATCAACCCTTTATCTCTTTGGTCCCTCTTACAGTTTAGGCGTTAAGACCTTAAACTATAAAAATTTCATATTGGGGTGTGAAAGTGGTATGGGGTCCTCCATTGCTTTGTTTAAATTGGGTTATAACTCTTTCATTCCATATATATATATACACTCTTTGAGTGAAAATTCCCCTATATTCCAAGACACATTACCTTAAACTGTTTTCCATAGACAAGACTATACAACCTTAGAATATATGTTCCACATTCTATAACTTTGTATGTCTTTAATACCATACTCATGGGATATGTAGTGATTCCTGGAATCTTTAACTCCATTCCAAACCATAATTTAATTGAATCCTTAAACCCCTTGTCCCCATCATGGTATGAGTTTTAGGACCTTGACTAACAGTCACCCTCAGTTAAAGGATCATGACTTTAAACTCTGTATGAGCCTTCTTAGAAGTGTTTTGTGTGGATGTGGGACTCTTGGGACCTAATTCTTTTGTGTTTTTCACTCTTCCATTCTTAACATATCAATTTGATATGATCATAATAGTTCCAAATTATCTCACATTAAACTATGATTTCCTGGTCCGAGACTTATGACCATTAAACTAATATTCCTGGCCCATGAAATATATCCTTAAACTGTTTTCAAAAACCATGTTTAAATACCACTTTTTGATACTCCCCATTATCATGTTCAAATTCATTGTGGAGGGAATCCTTTAGTGTTTAATCCTAAATGGATATTTTCTCAATAATTTTTCATACTTTGAGTCTTTCTCATTTTAGATATCCATCATCCTTCAAATCCAAACATCTTCCCTAATGGTGATGGTGTGTGTCAAATGATCACCCCTCATCCTGGTCCACCTCTCTAATGAATCTCTAGAAAGAAATATAGGATCTTGTGTTTTGAAATTTATCAGTAGACAATATTACATTTACACACCCCATTCTTGACTAGTGTGGCTAAGCTCCCAATGTTTCAAACACGAAAAATAGTCATTCCTTACCCAGTTTTCAACCCCTTATCAAAATATAAATATTCTTTACATATCTCCTTTCCACCTCCCTATATATTGGTGGACTTCTTAAACCCTTGGTGTCACACCTCCAGGAATCTGCACATATTAATTAAGAAAGTCAGTGTTACAAGGAAGTTCTCAACATGGTGTCTCCTAGCCCCTACTATACACTTCCACGTGTTAGGTAAATACCCTCACCACTCCTTGTTTCTCTTATTGAGTATGACTCACATGGTCTTGGAAGTTATGTTAGGGTGTTTACAGATGTGGTCTAACTACACATGAACCATGTACAAACTCTATTACCTTAAACTAAGAGCTTATAGTACATGTATCATGACATTATACTATGTGTGTGTCTCCTTCCAGGATGTGATGCGTAGTGTGAGCCTCTAATTTCCCCTTCCACGTCAGGTTTTATTCCTGTCATGCTGCAGATGTACCTTTTGAGATACTCATCCTTGGTCTAAACTCTATAACCCTAAAAAAAGAGCCCACAGTCCAAACATCATGTCTTTAACATATGAGAAAGTCTCTCATGAACATGTGATGTGCGACTCCGTCCTCCTAGGCCCTCATTCATGTCAGGTTTTATTCCTATCATTCAATGCATGTCCCTTTTGATAATCTCCTCTACCGGGTCAGAACAGTATGACCATAAACTAAGAACTTATAATCCAAGAATCATGAAATTAAACTATTTGTGGGTATTTTCAAGAATTTTTGGTGTGGAATTTGAATTCATAGTCCCTCATTAACATTGTATTTTTCACTTCACCATATTATGCATATCCATTTGAGATTATTATCCGTAGGGTCCTACCTCTACAAATATAAACTATAAGTTCAAGTCCAAGCATAAAAATTTTAAATTGTATGCACGTCCTCTTAGGAATATGTTGTGCAACATGGGACTCCTTGGACATCATTCACATCAGGTTTATCACTCTATCATTATACATAACTCCATTTAAGATTCCCACCCAATGGTCCGAACTCTATGACCTTACACAAAGAGCCCATGGTCTAATTTATAATACCTTAAATGAACATTCGTATTACAGTCCAAGAATTATGACCTTAAACTATTTTCATCCCCTACACCTAGCTATATGAATTTAAACTACAAATACCAACATAATTGATTCACAATGATAAACAATGATCCTACCCCATACAAAATCCAGACATATCTTAATAAGAGATGATATTTACCCCATCCTGAATTGGGATTCCTCATACGGTATGTATGAGATCATCAACAAACTATAACCCATTCCCTGAACCTGGGATGCCCCATAATAACCCTGAGATACCTCATATGACCTCACTAGAGAGGATCTCCCCAACCGGTGTTGGTCTCTTACCATGAATTTTTCCATAAGTATGTGTGTATTGATTGACATCCTCATAAGATGAATAGAAATGCCCAAACACTTCACCACCAATCCTAACTGAACATTAATTAACCTCTTTTCCCCTTAACCTCAATCACAGTCCAAGAATTATGACCTTAAACTATGCGCAGTTCATCTCAATTTGTATGTATGGAATGTGAGTATCTTGGATTCGTTTACATCAGGTCTTACGTCTTTTATGCTACACAAATTCTCTTGAATCCATCCTTCCCCTTCATCCAATAATCAGGACATTAAATTGTTTTCCTTATATCATTTTTCCATGAATTACCACCTTAACCTATGTGCTTTTTCTTCCTAGTACATTTGTGGTGTGTAAGATTCTTTGGAACTATTTATGTTGGGTTTTACCTATCACATGCCACCCATATACCCTTGAAACAATTGTTTTTTCATAATCAATGTAACACGAATGAAAATTATTTTCCATGGTCCATGCCATATGACATTATACTCTGTGTGGTCGGATTCAATATTTTTTCATGTGGTGAAAGGCCTCATTAGCTCATTCAAGTTGGTTTTTCCTTGAAACTCCCCCTCCATACCATGGTCCATATCATATGACCTTAAAATGTTTGTATCACATCTAGAACTACATGTTTCTTGATTCCCATACTCATGGGACATGAAGTAACTCCCAAATATTTTATCTTGGGTACATCCCCTCTATCATATCATCACAGATCCTTTTCCTTCCATAGTTTCATAGCCCAAACATTATGGCCTTAAACTAAATCCATGATCTTTGGAGCATGAACTTAAAATTTTTTAAACCTTCCCCTTACATTTTTCATGGCACTCGGGCCTTATCATCCCATAATTTCACATCATGTTAATACTCTTTCATGCCACACAAAAGAAATTAGGTCACCCCATGGTCCAAACTCTATGACATTACACTAAGAGTAGAACCCAAGTCCAAACATCATGACATTAAAATGTTTGTGAATTTTCTCAAGGGTGTTTTATGATACATCAAGTAGCCTCCTAGGCCCCTCCTTTCATGTTAGGTATCCTTCCTTCATGTTCACCTACATTCCTTCAAGAAATCATTCATGTGTTCTATGTGAAATGACCTTAAACTATTTATAATAGTTCCAAGATTTATCACATTAAAATAAGATCCATTTTCAATGAAACTTGACCTTAAAATGTTTGAAATATGTCTAATATTTAGGCCATAGTCCAAGAATCATGTCTTTAAACTGTATGTGACCCACTCTAGATTCGGTTTTTTTGTATGGGGTGTCCAGTAATGTTGCCCTCCTTCCACCTTGGTTCTCACGACTAGGTGTGTATCATTCAAGATGGTTCAATACATCATTTATTGTATGATTATAAACTAAAATTCTACACCATGAAGTGAACATAGGGTACCCTCTTGATTCAAAATGAAGAATAATTGTTGGGTATATCGATGAGTAATCCCAATATATTCTACATCCTAATCACATGACACAAAACTATACAATGACTCATCCTCTCCATATGATGTTAAACTATGTATCCAACATCCTCACTGTACAATATAAACCCATGTATTATCATCCTCATTGTATGATATAAAATTGAAATTCATTTTAATACCATCCCAATAAGCCTCTCTTATGGTTTCAGTCATCTGTCACATTATTCATTCAACTATTGTTGTGAATCTGAGATGTTTCTACCCCTAGGAGATGAGTTCGACTTCTGTTCAGACCAATACACTCACAAAAATGTGCTATAATCCATGGTGTAATAATTTTAGGAGTGTTAGAATCCATTATAATATTTCATCACTTCATTTACACACTTTGCATGCCTTTCATTTTGATCGTCATCCCCTTCCACATATAAAGGGATCCCATAATAGAATGTTGTTTTTTCAAGGCACACCTACCATCCTATTCCAACATTACAAACAAATTTTGATTTCATTAGAAGATAGTTTTTGTGTTTTGAACATGGTCATCATTTGAACCTCATTTTTTGTCCCCATTATCATCTTACAACAAATATGTTGTGTTTTAAAAATGGTCTGAAAATGTCTTGTATCTTCAAACTAACCTCCTTGTGTTCCGAATTTTGGGTATTGTGATTCACACTTTTCATTTCCATTTGTTTGGGTGGAATTAAACTCCCCTTTTATCGCACTATTCATCCACTGGATCACATTAGAAAAGAAAGATATACATTCCTAGATACCGCATTCTCCAGTCGTATTGCCTCTCAGCCTAAACAATATTGATGTACAATCAACCATATGAGACTTCATAGTGCTCGATGACTATCTGCAACTCTCATATAAATGTGAAATCACAAGGTCATCCCTTGTTTCTCACACTAAACATGACTCAAAATATCTTAGGATTGTTTGTCATTTGTTTCATAAATATGATCAAATTGTGATAATAAATAAAAATAAATATGCCCATGCTTGTAGAAAAGTTTAAACAAGTAAGAATTTGGTGAGGGTCATCTGCTTTCTGGAGTCTCTCTCATGTCCTGAAAAAGTTTACCCAATGGATTTGTCTATAAAATAGTGTGATTTAGCATCTCCATCATCAGGGGTTTTGTCTACAAGGCCCACGACCACCTCCTACAATCTAATTTATTGTCATTATTCACAAGGGAAACTTTTCATCTCTAATATATACTCATTCACACTCATCATGGATATTGGATATTTGACAAATTTGCTTCTTCATTTGATTATTTCCATCCTCTAATTGAACCCTTAGTCAAATGAAAACCACTAATGGATCATTGATAAATTCAACACACTCAATTGTTTTCACTTCCATAAGCTGGATTTCCATGTCGACTTCCTAGAGCTTCCATATGTTGTCATAATTTTGCTAGTTCCAAGTAACAACTAATCATTTCCTTTCTTTGTAAACCTTCTCAACAAGGAATTCGTGGACCACTTCATGGAGAATATGGGAATCCATCCCACTAATTAAAAAATTTCACAACCAATGGAACAGGAACCCCATCCAAATCATCAGGTATAGTTTTGGAGTCTGGGTTAGGAAATATTGTATGATATTCCATGCTCTACATCAGACTATGTTATTCTCCTCAGTGGCTTCAGATCCATAATCCTTCTGCTCCTCTACTTGTGAAGGCTCATACATGGGTAAATCCACAATAATGGAAGCATTAGGGTCCTCCTTTGGAATCTTCTAGAATGGGATAGGTTCCATGTCCCGAGGCTAGTCATCCTCGCTTGAAACTTCCTTGACAACTTCATCACAACCTGTCTCAAGCTCCACCCCACTTGTGGCATCACCCGTCAACGTAAAATACTATTACCCCATGACCAAATTCAGGTCATCTAGAATTATCATCTCCTCAATGATGGGTGCAGCCATTGGAGAAGGTGCCCCGGGTGTTATAGTGAAAATAGCTTGTTGGTACCTCAACCATTGAATCACTGCTAGAACAAGAACACATAAGTTAATTTGATCAAGACAGTGATCAGTTAAACCTATATTGATATTAGATATATACATGAGATTAGAATTAGTGGATTTAGTTCAGGGATTTTGGAAATAATATCTACTATAGTAGACCCCTAAGCATCATTCAACACTTCAAGGGTCGGCACCGACATCACCTCATATTTCATTTATTGAGTAGTCAATTTATAAATAAAAAATAAACATGTGTAGGAAAAAATTAAATGAAAGTTCTAAAAGAGTATAATGAATTGATATGTGGTCTTACCTTGAGTAAGATAGATTTTAAATGTTGAGCCACCCCGGGCATGCCAATTCTCTTTTAGAGGGTTCAGCTATATGAATTCTAGATCATGGTCCCCCATATATGACAGGGAGGGCCTAAGTATCTAAGGTCACCACTTATACTTCCTCAACTAGCCAACCACCTGTTTCATCCCTCGGTATAGTTCCCCAAGCATGATCCCCATCACCTAGTGGTTCACCTTCTCAGCCTCTAGTAAGTCTCCCATATCCATTTTTGTGATTCTCTTCTCCAAAAAAACATCAGTATGTTCTCTTAAACAAAAATGGGTAAGGTCTGTAAGTGGAAAATATATTTTTTTCACATGAAGTTTCACCAAGTCATCCTATGGGGCAACAATTTTTCTACTCTCCTAGGAATCCCTTGTTCAGAAGCCAACCTTCAAGAATATTTATCACTAGTTCCCTGTTCATCCTTATCCATTGATTGCACCTCATATTGTTATACATCAATAGGTTGTATCTCCTCCCACCTTTGTTCACTTTCGAACATCACCCACACTGGGGTTAAAGAAGGATGGAACTCCCCCTTCTAGTATGCATAGCTTCCCATGGATGTTAGGTACATATCCCTTTCACTCAACCCTACTTTGTTCATGATTCAGATATTCCCAACCTATGGGATCTTGATTCTATCTTGGATTAATTTTCACCATAGGTCCTCCATTGAGATTGATGTTCACAGCATCCTCCAATCCATCCATAGATAAGAGAAGACAACATCAGTAGCTGGATATAGAAAATACCTCATCTTCTTCCTAGGATCCTCTGATGATCAACTTGACATAGTTTGGGAGCCCTATTCTTTCCCCTGTGCGAGCTTTCAGTACCCTTATCCTACATGAGGTGGGGGTACAACATCGCTTTACATTCTCCTACCGTAGCTCTAGACTAAGCTACCCATGTTTCTTAGCTCGACCCCTAAAGAGAATCTCATTGACCACCCTCCTTCTCGAAAACCAATTTATATAGATCAATCAGTTGAATTCACTTTCGTAATATGGTCTCTAGATAATCTATAGACTAGTTTCTAACATGGTCTAGCAACAGGCCAACATCAACAATAGTTGGAACCATTGTAATTATATCCCTTGATCCCACACACATCAATATACACCAAATATGAATAATTATATAGGGATTAAACTCCTCAAGTACCCCCATGTAGTCTCCCTTTATAACTTTTTGGAGGCACCCAAACTATCATGCAAACTGGGATAGCATGTATGGTTCATATTAGACATGGAAATCGATCCTAGACACTAGTAATCCACCCCTAAAGATCTATAGGTACTTATTTTGTTCACATGTCCCCGGTAGGTTATCCACCACCAAAACAGCTGGGGTTGGGAAGTGATGGAATTTGAAGTTTGTATAGGTTATGATTCTGATCGAGACCCTGGTCTCATCGAGTGCCACTACCTGACCCCAGTGATGTTCAATATAGATGACTGTAAACTAGAATTTGGTGGGGCGATGGAATTCAAAAACTCATAACCCTTGAACTGTGTCATGGTCCATCCATGAAAGAACTAGAATGGGTCATATACCCCCTTTGTCCTATTTCCCCAGACCACATTGACCAACATGATGTAGATCCAGACCAACATGGGTACGCCCAGGTTGACTCTATTATCGGTTGCCAAAAAATTCATCATCACTAGTGTTTTTCGGCATAGTCCCATCAATGTATCCCAAACCAGAATCATCCATCCACTCAAGAATGTGAATATAAATTCATTGTATCATAGCAGAACCTCCAATCCTTCTACCATATTGTATACCCACTACACAAATTGTCTCTCTTCTAGGATCAACCAATACAATCTAGGAATCCTCCTTTATAGCACTATCACGAACTATTTCCCCCATCTCAGAATCCTTATTGTAGGACTATTCTTCAAAAACATTTCAACACACACTTTTAATGGATGTATCTATTGAAAATGGTAGCATGTTTCAGATTTTTCCTCCAGGCCTCCAGAAGGTGTTGCACTGGGAGAGGAGTTTGTTGCCTATAATCCCTAGTGTTCTCTAATAGAAGGAACTTTTAATACTGTAACCCTTCTAGTGGGACTCCACCAATGCTTTGTGAAACCCTAAAATTTATTTTAACTTCCCTATAATGAATATGGAAGGTGATTATATCTTGGTACCATTGGATGAGGAGCTATGTAACTATCCCATGTTGATGATAGAAGTGGAACTATAATACTCACACCACCACATATAGTCTGAAATTATGCAGCTCAACCCCATAATCCAGTAAAGTATAGTATACCCAGTATTCCCAAGGTTATTCACAAGTAATATTTTTTCTAGACCACATGACCCAATATTTGTGCCATCCCCTATTGTTGTCATGTATGCTTCTCTAAGGAATGTTTTCATAGGGTGTTGGGAATTCTTATGACTATATAACCTCCCCCATGACCTTCCTGGTATGACCATTCAGCACGTAGATGGACATGGCCCCATGCTCTATAATGGGGTATCCATGAATGGAGATATTCTAATGATTAAGGTTGTCCTCACATGTGAACCACAACTATGGTTTGTTGAATTCATTGTCCTGTAAATTCAACTTATCTTCTAGCCTGAAATTCTGTAGTGGATGGTAGTTTCTCAATGGATAGTTCTTATATGACTCTATTAGCAAGGCCAAAAGATCCAGCGTTTTTAAAACTACCCTCCTAACTTGTGGTATCTGACCATTTCCCCTCATTTCTACTCTTTCAGATTCATAATTGTCTTTGATATCATCTAGGCTCTATTGGTAGTCCATTTCATATTGTTTTTGATAATTATAATGAAGGAGAATGTAATAGAAGGGTAATTCATGGAAAAAAATATAGTCTACATTATTGTTGAAATGCACTAAAAATGATGGTTTGGTCATGAAAGTAGATGCATGGAAGAATATAGTGTGAAATATGTGGTAGAGTCTCAGATATACATGAAAGAATGAATACTTATGAACACGAGAGAAAGGAATCCTATCATGCGGAAAGTCAAGATACCATACATTGGGATCCTATGCCGATTTATAGGCATGAACCATCACTTTGTGCATGATCACAAGACTCTTTCACGAAAAACTACCAATGATTATCATGCCCATGAGAATGTACCACTCTCTCCAGAATTTCACTCAGAAACTGACCTTTTTGTTCTCTTTCAGATCATATTCTAAAGGGAGAATTTGTTATCACCTAAAATTAATCTCAAGCCTCAAATATCTAGTTTGAGATGAAACAAGCATGTAAGAAACCCGAAAGGACCATTCCAAGGAAGATGAGTGTGGTGAGTGCAGGTTTCCGCTACTGCATGCAAGAATCTCATTCCTCGTTAAAGGATATTACATGCTAAAGTCCATGGGATTTTTTTATTTCATCCACTAAAGATGGTGGTATTTCAAATGAATAATTGTGAAAGAAAGAAGGTATATGCCTATGAAATGAATGATGTGTGTAAACACACCCTTTGACTGCCAAAGGTGACATCAAACTGGCCGCCTTACATGGTCATGTTCCCACGGCCAAGGAAAGCTCATGCAAAAAAGCCTCTTCCAGGCCCAAAATCTTGTGCGCCCACCACCAAACATTTTTTATTTAAATAAAATCTTTCCCCCTTCTTTGGGGAGGCTCTTCAGAAAATGAAGCATCATAATAATTTATGTAAAAACGATCTTCAGGGACATCATGTAACATGGATCAGAAAAGGTTGTAAAATATTACATGATAGACCTCAAGTGGACCCAAACATGACTTGGATTGATATAGAGGGACCCTCGTGAAACTACCGTGAAGGGTTTTTGGGTATGTGAAAAGAACCAGTTTTCACACAACCCTAAGAATGCAGGCAACTCATTGTCTTTCATGAAACCCTAATCTTGCGAGAAGCATTCCTATCTTGTGACACAAATTCCCTTTGACTTCATACACTTTCCTTGTGCTGGAGCACCCAACGTGCACAAAACTGGTGTGAAACCCTCCAAAACAATGTGAAACAACTTCTAAGTTCTTTAATTTATGTCCCCTATATATCAAGTGCACCAATGATCTGTCCTGTTGCTTATGAGCTTGGGTACTCTAACCCTGGTTTCTTCTAATCATAGGAACTCTAATTTGGACCTTATGATTGACCACTCCTACCATCATTGTATGATAGTAAAAAATTTCCAAGTATCTCCCAAAGACATATAAGTTGTGGTCGTGTAATCCCAATGGTAATAAGTGAGTCCAACCCCATTCAAACTACATGAAATAAAATTTCTTATCTCTGCATCCAAGTCATATGACATTAAATTTAAATAAAACATCCTTAGAGCATAATGTAAAACTATAGTCATAACCTATGTGATAAGAATAATATTATCTCTGTATGAGTGTCATGGGATGACCCCCACACATCCACCACTCACATGGAATGAGATCCTCCAAGTATCACCAAGGGGTAATCCCCACACCATCCAACCAAGAGAAATCCTCTTGGGAATGGAAACTTCATTGTGTAATCCCCACACCATATCTCATCAATACTTCTTTTGTGACATGATCATCCTTGCCACATGATGTTAAATTACATGGATTGATTCTATCACATACACTTAAATAGTGGCATCAAACTACATGGGTTTTGATCCCTGTCTTCTAAACAAGGTACGTAGGACAACTATCTGTGGTTCAATACCAACCAATGGTAAACCTAGGTGCTCCCTCCTAGGCACACACCTCCAGGTTTTTCCTTCAGGGGACTAATCACCCATCAAAATTTGGAATTGGAATCAATGAGGTATTCTGATACATCCATCCTGAGTTCACCTCAATGGGAGTTCTCACCCATAAAACTTCCAAATCTAGCTCCATGAGGTGTTCTGATCCATTAATCCAATGTTTTACTCAATGGGGAACCCTCCGCCATCAAACATCCAGATCTACCTTCGTGATGTGTTCTAATCCATCCACCATGGGCTCACCTCAAGGGGTTGCCTCACCCATCAAACTTCCAAATATTCCTCTGTGAGGTGTTCTGATCAATCCATAAAGGGTTTGCCTCAAGGGGAATTCTCACCCATAAAACTTCCAAATCCACCTCCACGAGGTGTTCTGATCCATCCGTCTTGGATTCTCTTCCATGGGATTTCTCGCCCATTAAGATTCCAGATCCAGCATCATGAGGTGTATTGATCCATCTGTCATGTGTTCAACTAAAGGGGTGTTCTCACCCATAAAAATTTCATATCCTCCCCTATGATATGTTCTTATCCATCTATATAGGGTTCATCTCAAGGATCATTCTAGCCCATCAAGTGTGAAATCTTCTCTCCTAGGGAAAAACCTACTTGATCCATCTCCATGAGGTGTTCTAATCAATCAAACCAGCCTCCACAAGAAGCTAAACTCTTTCCCTGATCTATCTCGATATGAAATTATGACATATCTATACAATATGTATAACATGTGACAAAACCAAAAATACATACTCCATGCATAAATGTGAGATCCCTTTGGTAAAAGGCTTGGAATACTTACTCCTCTGTCATCATTTCCTCATCATCGACACAGGATTCCTTGGGTCCTGCATGTTAAGATGCCTCACACGAGATTTGATCATAATAAGAAGAATATAGGTGACCAATTACCCCATCATCTAGATATTCCCAAAAATTCACAACATGACTACTCTCCTGACCAATGGTTTCTTCCCTGTCAAACATTACATAGTGTTTCAAGAAATATGAAATGTAATTAATTGTATCCAAAAAGGGATGGAACATGGAATAAGTTCCTCAAACATGAATTTAATCTATAAGGGAGACATACACTTAGTGAACATCTCTGAGGAAGAATCCACGGAAGGAGGAACAAACATCCTATCATCCCATTTTGATCAAGGAGAAGGCATAGTAGATTAAAGTGAGGAATATCACCCACCTTTGGAAAGTGGGAATGTGAGGCTACAACACTCTAGTGTGTACACACATCATGTGTACACATAGACATGGCTCATTTAATGTGTTGTAATAATCATATTCTTAAGGGAAATAAAGGGACTTATTCACCTCAGAATAGTGGGGGACTTTCATAGACATACTTGGATGTAATCAACAATATATTTTCATTCATTGCATAAAGATTTAACTACAAAAACAACAACAAGGAATTTGTCTAAAATTTATCTTCAAATTCAATTAGATTATAAAAAATAGTTTATTCTAGATCCTTTTCTTCCTTACCTCACACATTAATTAAACATAGATCACACAATATATTTATAATAAATGTAGATATAGATATTTTCTTATAATGTGCAATCCAAATAGAGTCATTCATGGATAATAAGGGATATAAGGATTAAATTTCAAGGTATGACAAAAAATATGGTTTATTAAAAATGGGTGATTAAAATCAAAAGAATGCTTCAATGATTTTTAGTTTATGTTCCTTCAATTATATAAGGTTTTGAATACCTAACTCGGAAAATTATGGTTATTCAATCATGTATTGACTCTAAAAAAAATAAGGAATTGTAATGAAGATAAAAAAATAGAAGTCTCATAGTTGTGGGATTAAAATTTTTGAATAGTAATACATTATATGAGTTTCATAAGTAAATGTTCTTTCGTGAAATTCCTTCACATATAATTTTAACGAAATTTCATTTCATAATTAATATATGGTCACTTAATTGCTCAAATCAATTTCCCAATATTTTCCTATATTCAAATATTTCAATGGTATTCTAGTTAAGCTCACAGGTTTCAAAATCAAAATGAAATTGAAAAAAAAAGCAAACAAAAAAATTGAAAAATAAACAAAATTTTAAAAATAATCCAAAACTATAAAGTTTACCTTCCCAACAATTAAATGATGTGGTTTGTACAGGTTCCTTGTGCAGTGAAATCATGCAATGGGTCATTCCTAAATTTTCTTCTTTTTCATGATTGCTGATCAATATGAGATTTATACAACGACAATCATCATGGTATATGGAATTGAATTAAATAAAATTGACAATGGATAGAATGACAAAACCAGAGAGCGAATAATCACATATTATTTATAATCAATTTAATTAATTTAATAATTACCTTGTTGGAATTATTCCATTATTGATGAATCTGAAAATAGATATATGTTGTACCATCTTTGAATTATAATAATAAAGATAAGATTCCATCTAGTGATGATCCACACATGTTCTACAAATCTTTGAACATCATCGTAGGAATATTCCGGTGCTGGAATGGCAGATCCTATTTTTGTGTTGTCTTCTTTTGATCACCTCAATAAATGCATCCAAATTGTTCTCATTGATATCTCTTAACCTGAGAGTGGAAGGTGGAGGAATATTGATCTATGTTCTTGAGAGAGTTCCTGGATAAGGGAGCTCTCTGGGTCTAGAGAGGATTCCCCAAATCTATTGTGCAAAACCATATAACTGAATTGGATCTAACTGAAAAAATTATAATTAGATTAATATATCACAAGGGTTAGAAATAAATAATTTCACTAGTTCCCTTTATTATTTATTTAATATCTATGAAACCCCATTTCAAATAACAATATTATTATTATTTCTCAACATGCTCCTAACTTGTGAATTAAATTAAATATTATTGAATAAAATAATATTCAATGTTAATTATTTCTCATCATACCATTTGACTTGTTCCATAATTCCACTACAATATTTATCATGCCTGGAATAATTACTATTTATATATTTAATAAATATCACTACATTATTTTCAAATAAATAAATAAATATTATATTCACTAATTAGAAATTGAATATTTATTAAATACTTAGATTACATTATATTCTCTCAAATAACTAGTTATGGAATAAATACAATCAATAAAAAATTAGAAATTAATAGACTACATGTGGGGATAATATTTATTCAACTAGTTAACTAATAAATAATAATATATTATTTAACTAAGATTTTGGATACACCTAATGTCTAACCCTCTACGACTCTTTCTCGATTACATTAGAAGAAGCAGCCTAAAGTCCAAGGTCAGCATCTTGTAATATTCCAAGGAACCCATAGATAAAGAAGTTAATTCAAAAAATACAGAATATCTCATATGGAAGGTTATTGTGTAATATAATTCATTTATCATGTTATCTCAAATCAAGTAGGTTGCATGCTGGTGCCATTAACATATGTGCTCAATGTCTCTTTCATTGAATTCCTGAAAATTGAACATTCATAAAGAACACCATGGCTATGGATTTATTTAGTATATATCATTTACATAAAAGGTATTGAGATATTAACTTCCATAAAGGAACAGAAGGAGAAAATCCTTTCTTTCATTATTCGTTAATGCAATATTACTCATGAAACACCTAATGTATCATACCTCACCAATAACATATGTAGTCATTGTTTTCATCAATACTTAGAAGTACATTACTCATACTATTCCTTAATAATAATACTAAATTCTAAGTACCAATATAAAGGTCTATAGATAGGAATATCCAATGACATGTATAAATGTATATTTCTTACTGGTGGCCTCATTCTCATAATATTCTACTGGATATTACCAAGGGAGTACACCATGATAAGGTGCCTCAAGGTCCTATGAGTATCCCCATGATAACCTATATCATTTGTGTCCCTCACATTATATCATCTATATATAGAGAATATATTTTAGAATAGTCTCATAGTAATCTTGGTATCTCATTATAGTAGGGAACTATTATGACCTTTTAGTATAACATCTACTCTTGGGACATTGTCACATACTATGTTTTGTAGAAGAACAATCGTGATGTGATACTAGGTTTATTAATATTTGAAACTATGAATAAAAGTTTTCATAAAGTACACATACCTTAGTTCTAGAGATCTAACTCCAAAAAACTCCCACTAGCACTAGATCTGTCATAACCCCCTCCCCTAAAAACTGTACCCCTACTAGGCAGGCAATGAGAGAAGAGAAATAATGACCCCTAATTCCCACATATAGTAGGCCTCAGGTTAGAGAATAGAAAAGGGGGTATAGTAAAGACACATATAGGAGGCATTACCCTCTAAGAGAATAATTGTTAAAGAGTGATAAGATAGAAACCAACCAACACCTTCTCAGAATACAATATAGAAGAAACCCATGTAAATATATAGAATGTTGGGAAAAACACCCCTCAGGGATGAGATTCCTTGGGGTGTTGTTCTACCAAATCCATAGGGTGGGGTATCAAAAAGAAACACAAAAAGTACAAGATATAATATAGCTCATAGCCACAGTAGGGGAAAAACCTAGTCTTAGACTCAACTGCGACAAACATCTCTCGGACTCCCAGATTCCACTACTAAGACTACATATCTTATAACCACAAATCCATTTAAAGAGATATATTATGTTACTTTATCCCTTTTCATAAATTTCACTGTACATTAATTTACTCTTTAAACATTAATTAACCTTTATCAAATTCCGCATTACATTTAATTACCATTTTAACAAAGTTCCTTTCCCTCTAAGCAAAACCAAACTAAGCCCACGAGTTCTCAAAGTCCTAACCTCAACAATGAATACTAGAAAGCTCTAATCCCATGGGTTAAACATTTATACAATCAATTATTAGCAAAATTAACACCCTTACATATTTCCATATTATTATGTATTCTAGGAAAAACCCTAAGCTACCAAACACAAGAGTCTCAATACGATGAGTAGGTGGACTACATGTCTAGTCTTTTCCACCTATAAAAGGAGAATAGACTCATCCAGCCTTGGGAGGATAAACATGGAAAGCATGTGGCACACCCCGCACGACTTAGCCTCTTTTATAAGGAGGTTAAGAAATAACACCTACCTAAACTAATGGATAAAGTAAAGAAGATAAAAAACAATATATTCAAGTAGCATCCACATTCATCTCAATAGGTTAGCCTAAATTCAACTTGTTCCATCTTCTCTAGTGTCATCACTGATACCCTTATGCATAACCCGATGCATATTTCCACTCTAGATTTCAACTTAAACTAGTACCTCCACTAGGCATCCCTGCCCCCACATGCCAAACAACCATCTTGGATCAACTAACCCAGGAATTCACCACACAAAAAGCAATAGGAAATAAACAACGTATTAATTGGGCTCAAGTCCCTAAACAAGGAATTTAACCTTCACACATAATGAGCACTCATAGTTCCAATGTATAGGGATCTTGGCCTTTATAAGAAATTAGGTTACATAGAACCCTAAAACACATTAAATTTTAACCTAAAATAGGTTCTTTATTTCATCTTGAATTAACTAATTCATTTCAACATGCATAATTGCGATCATTTGATTATCATCAAAGAACCACAAAAAAACCAGATTCATTAAACATATCTCTTTATCTTTGGACTCTTAATTTACAGTTAATACAACATTTATGTTCTTCACCAATTTCAATCAATAATGAAATGATAAACAAGAAAATAATAGATATCACACTATCTATAAAATCACTAGGGAACCTATTTTCATGGTATAAAGAAACAACATACATTCGATACCAATTATTTAATCTAGTTAAAATGTTTATTATTTCAATGTCATTGTGATCCAATGGTAAGATAATAATATTTCATAGAATACACCTAAATAAAATAGATAATCCATGAATCCCCTACCTCAAAATGGTTTCTACATTTTTTGTAGGAGAATGATCCAACACAACAGATCACAGTCACCTCTCCCACAACTACTACATCAACCTGAGGATTCCACGACACAACCGCATCAACAAACGCCCAATAAATCTACATTAGAAACATGGAGATCACATTCCATCACATGGAAAGGTTAAATGTGAGGAAACATATCAAGGAACCCAAAATAACAGATGTAGAACATACCTTATATCGAAGACAGATCGACACTTGCATGTTGCACCAAAATAGGGGGTGTGCATGCAGTAGAGAAATATCCAAAGCAGAAATGATCCTAGGATATCACAATCACACAAATCCTAGAGAAAAATATGTTTAGGGCTCCTTAAAACAAGATAAAGGAGATGAAAGAACAAGGTCAGAAGGTATCTTAGCCATTTTGAAAATCTAAACGAATCATGGGTTTAGATTTTTCATTAAACGTGGATCTGGTCAAGACTATATGATTTGACTGCGTAAAGGCACATGAAACCTTAGGAAAATTAATATAGTAGTTATGGGATTTGAATAGGCCTTAAGTCCCCAAAAACTAGGATTTGAATGAATTTTGCATCAAAGATAATGTCAATGGGGTGAAACTGTAGGATGTTGGAAACACTATTCCCTAATGTCTCATTGACGCAACTCACCGACGTGACTCACCATTCTGAAAACACTATACACCTATTGATCTTGAAACATTGTACACCTACGGATAGATGACATACTGATAGATGTCATACCTATAGATGACCTACCAATAGATGACCTATTGATAGATGAACTATTGATAGATGACCTACCAATAGATGGCCTACCGATAGAGAACCTACCTATAGATGAACAACCGAAAGATGAGCTAACAATAAATGACCTGTAACGACCCGAACATTTTTATTATTATTTTTTCTAATTTTGTGTGTTGTTTTACTGTATACTCAACAAAACAATATCTTTTAATTAATAAAGTGGGTATAATTAAAATGAAACTATTGGGTTTCAACTGTTATATGTCTGTTGGTCAATATGACCATTATAATCTATAATCTTAACGTTTTGTTTTTATAAATATGGTTCTCTTACTTAATTAATATAGAAAGAAGATTTAATGTCCTCATCCTGTAGACTCGAGCCATATTAATCTTATTTGTTGAATCTTGTGAAGGAGATAGCATCAATGGGCTTTGCTCTGGACCAAGCCCATGCCAAACTTCAATGTATGAAGCTTGAATGGAATCACCTAAGGGAGATGTTCAAGTTGATAGAAATCACCACTCGGGTAATGTTGTCTAAGCCACCCCAAGATTCTATCACCATAGCACACCTTACACTTAGGTCCTATGCCGATATCATAAAGGGCTCTGTAACAAGACCTTAGCTGCTTTGTGTAATCATTTTATATAAATAAAATTGTTATTTATTCTTATGGAAATTTTTTTGAATATAAAATATCCGTATAAATATAGGATGTGTATTACTGATGAATTTAGAAAAAAAGGGTGTTTTAAAATATTTATATATTCATTAAATAATTAATAATGAGAAATGATTATCAAAAATTGGTCTTCTACAGTTGTGATCAGTGAGAAATTTAGAGTCTAATAAGATCAATTTGGTTTTTAATGAATAGTAAAGGACGAATAGTACCATACCCATATGAATAGTAATGAAAAGTAATTTCACCAAAAAAATAGAAACATCACCCATGAATGTATAAATACATTTTAGACATCATAAAAGTGAAAAAACGATCATAGTTTAAGTTTTGGTATTTTTGTATGCCATAAATATTTTATTTAAAATTATATAATTAATTTAATAATTTAAAATGAAAATGTATCTTCGTAAAATTTAATCATAAATTTTTACTTTATTTTCTTATTGTTACATAATAATTTTATAGGACCTTGATTACCTTTTTAAGGTGTTACAAAATGAGTTATAGTTTTAAAGTTTTATTTTTGGAATAAATAATGATTTTATTTAAAAATTAAATTAAAAATATATAGAAAATTATTTTCATGAAATTCACATCATTTTTTATTTTAGAGCATCGATACTAGGTTAGGGTGAATTTTTGGGTTTTTTCTGAAACAGTTGAATTTTCGGTGAATAGTAAAAATGTAGTTTTGAGATTCGGGTGTTTAATGACATCATTAATGATGTAATAATGATGTAAGATTTCTGGTCGACTGAAAAATAGTGATATATGCTCTGAGGTGTCCCAATTTTCCAATAACATGGGAAAATACAAAGGTAAAGCCCATGGTTTTGAAAATACCACCGATGAGGTGTCCCTTGGAAATTAATAATTTATTCACACACTTTCCCTATAAATACCAAGCCATTTCCCTTATTCATTTCATTCCAAAATCACCCTCAATGATGTTCTAGTCTCCTTTCCTCCCATGGTGTCCTCCCAATGTTCTCTCAATCCTTCCATGGTCCCAACCTTCAAGATTTCGAAGTTACTCTTCTAGGTAGGGGATCCTTTTACCCTCCTCTTTTTAAGTCATGACTTCCTTTATGTTTTGTGTTTTATTTTCCATCTATTTATGTTGAGGGAATGTTCTTATATGTTATTATTACTGTCCATTTTATGTCTAAATTATGAGATACCCGTTCTTCTATCATAAATTTGTTTTCTGAATTTTTAAGTGACGCTGTTAGGCTGCCGAATTTCTCGTAAAAGAAACTGCATCTTCTCTTTTCTTTCATGTTCCCTTTTCATGTGGTGTGTCATTGAAATATCCATAACATGATCTTATTCAGTACCCATACTGTATTATGGATTATTTATGATGGGGTGACCCTAGTCCCCTCTCTTTTCAATGTTTTCTAAAACCATGTTATATAGCTATTATGATGTAGAAATTTCGTCTCAAAATTTCTATCTTTTTCTCTCAAGAAATTCCCTTGTATATTTATGTGAATACCCAGAACTAATTTGTTTATATGTGTGTTAATAAATATTTAAAGATGATATATTTGATACTAGAATTGATATACATATAACACTAACTCCCTTTCCATGGGTTATAAATGACTTAATGATCATGTTTTTAAGAACATTTAAAACGTCATGATTTTGAAATAAAACTCATTTATTTTATTCTCTATGGTTTATTTATGAAATGTTTGATTACGATATATGTGTCTCACATGAAAATAAAAACATATTAAGGGTGTGCTCTGATATTTCTCCAATACATTGGGTAAATTATTAATCTCTAGAGATGACAAGTTTCACGATACCATGTTAAATAAACTTGGTAATTTTTATGACACCTCACGGATAATCCTTGGTGATATGTTCATGAATGTATAAATGAAATGTTTTAGCCACATATTCAAGTTGTTTTTCGTGTTCTTTTCATTATGATATACCTATACATCCATTTCTCATGTCCCAATGTTTTTATTCATGTTCATATTTATGTCACAAGTAAATTGACTCCCTTGTTTACCCTTACTGGGCCTTCTGCTCACCCTTTCATTTAAATGTATGTCTCCAGGTTATGAGATCCAGTAATTGTACATAGGAAGAACTTATGATGAAGACACACAAGTGGATTAGAAGAATGTTTTATGTTCTTTTTCATGTATTATTTTCTTGATTTCCAAGACACTAGACATTAAATATACTCTATATGTAAAATGTAATGTAAAGTAATGTAATAAAATGGCGAGATGTCATAGTTGGTATCAAAGGATAGTTTAGTTATTTATGGAAATTAGGATGTGAAAATTTTAGGAAGAACTGTAAATAAATGTCTAAATATAGGAAAACTTCATGGTATTTTGGTGAGTATTGAGTAGGTGGTTTATCAAACAAATACATCTCTGTCCAGATATGAGTAGGTAGAGGTGGATTTGGCACAAATGTCCATAGGGATAAAACTTGAAAACACCGCTTTGATCTAGACTCAAATGGGAACCAGTGCACGAAAATGGGCCTTACTGCACTCTTGGTTATGACACTCCTGGGGGAAATGTTTGGTTAATCACAAGTTTTTATAAATCATTATGAAGGAATTATATTGAAAAATAATCGTTTAAGAAAAATGTCTTAAGACATAAATCCTTTATAGTTAAAAGATTCATAAATGAAATAAGTTTATCATAATGTTCTTATTATTTTATAAATGGCGAGAAATAGGAGGAACCGTACAAATGATGACTACAATGGACCATGCACTGATGACCTTCCGATGGAAGCTGGAATGGAAACATTCATGAGAATGATGAACCAACTGGCTCAAGTTATGGGAAATTGCTTGAATCAAGATGAGAGAATGATCACACCGTGAATGAAAAAACATTCAATTATTTCTATTATGTATCAATGACCACCAAACTTCAGTGGATCAACTGACCCATTGATTTCTGAATAGTGGATCAGCTCTATAGATAATATCTTTTATATGCTCCACTATTTAGAGCAAGAGAAGGTCACCCTGGCTGTCTATCGGTTAGATGGAGAAGATTATCAATGGTGGGAGATGATTAAAAACATGAGGAAAAGAGTGTAAGTAGAAGCTATAGTGTCGAAAGTGTTTAGAAGGATCTTCTATAGTAAGTATTTCCCTCGTTCCATGAGAATAAGAATAGAGAAGGTGTTTCTCTTAAGCCAAAGGAGAACGAATCTGTCAGAAGTTATGAGATGAACTTTATAAGGATTTCACAATATACCTCTAGATTTTTCATGGATCAAAATGGAAAGGTTGATATATTCTTCAGTGGAATGAGACCACATCTAGGGAAGAATCTAGCCAACCGTGATTATGACAGTTATGAGGAGATTGTGCAAAGTGTAATGAAAGTGGAACTGGAGTTTGGTGAGACGCAGTGGTCTCATAAATCCATCGACAAAAAGAGATCAATGGAGCCAATCTTAGGGATGTACTTTGATCAAGGAAGAGGAGGAAAGCAAGTGCTATGTCGCACGTGTAATAAATGTGGGAAGAAGCATTCAGGGAACTGCCTGCTTGTGAGTAGGAAATTCTATTATTGTGGAAGAGATGGACATATTGCAAGGAATTGTCATAGTGAGGTTAAACTTGAACTTCCAAACACTAACGAAAATGGGAAGATGGTGCCGGCCCTGCCCGATATCCAGTGCTATAAGTGTGGAAATCTTGGCAACTTTTCCAATCACTATCCGAATATGAGGGTAGTGGAGGGGAACCACCATCAGCTTCAGCAAAGGCCAAGGGAGAAAGGTCATTCTTTTTCTATCACGACAGCTGAAGTTGAAGCTCCAAATGATGTGGTTGTAGGTACTCCTGTTGTTCTCTCAAAGCTATAAATTACTTTGTTTGATTCTGGTTCTATGCATTCCTTTATTTCCTCCAAGTTTAAAAAGAATTTAGAATCAACCCCCGACTTGCTAAATGTTGAGTTATCAGTCAAGAATCTTGGTGGGATTATCCAAGAATCATCAGTGTTTATAAACTCTATTATTTACTATGGTGAGCACAATCTTATCGCAAATCTAGTAGTCATTCCCATGCTTGAATTCGACATTATACTAGGGATGGACTGGCTGTCAAAGTATATTGCTAACATCAAATGCAGAATTAAGGAAATCTCATTAGTCTTGAATGGAAAACCTACAGTTATCATCCAAGGAGAGATATCTCAACCGGATCTTTGTCTATAAGAACCTCCTATATCCTTTTTTATAGAATTCATCAGTGAAAAGGATGAAGGAAATGAGAGTTTGAGGATAGAAAATGTACCCATAGTCCAGGAATACATTGACATATTTAGTGAGGAGTTTCCTGGACCTCCCCCAGAAATAGAGGTACTGTTCTCCATTGAACTCGTACCTAGATCTCATCCAATATCAAATACCCCATATAGGATTGAAAATGTAGAGCTGGAGTAATTAAATAAACAACTCCAAGATCTTTTGGAGAAGGCGTTTATCCGACTGAGTGTGTCTCCTTGTCGAGCACCAGTTCTCTTTGTGATGAATATGGATGGATCGATGCGGCTATGCATTGATTATATAGAACTAAACTGAATCACAGTAAAGAACAAATACCATCATCCAAGAATTGATGCTTATTTGACCAACATCGTGGGGCTTAATTATTCTCTAAGATTGATCTTCGATCTGGTAATCATCAATTCAGGGTGAAGAAATAATATATTACAAAAACTGCCTTCTGATCAAGATGTGGGCATTACAAGTCTGTTGTTATGCTTTTTGGACTAACTAATGCACTAGCTATTTTTATAGATTTGATTAATAGAGTCTTTAAGGACTTACTTGATAACTTTTCTGTAGTTTTTATTGATGATATTATGATATATTAAAAATGTTGTGAGTATCACGAGGATCATCTTAGGGAAATATTGTAAACTCTACAGAAGGGGAGAATTTTTGGAATTTTCAGTAAATGTGAATTCTGGTCGCAAAAAGTTTTTTTCTTGGGGCACATTGTTACCAATGAATGAATCACAGTTGACTGTACAAAAACAAAATTTATAGAGGAGTGGCCCTATCCTACAACAATAACTAAGATTCATATTTTCCTTGGATTATAAGGATATTATAGGAGGTTTGTGAAAAACTTTTCATGACATTCTAATCCATTAACCAAGTTAACTCGAAATTTGGTCAAGTTCATCTAGACAAAGGAGTGTGAGGAATGTTTCCAAGAGTTGAAGAAGAGATTGGTTACTGTACCTATGTTAACTCTGCCCTCAAGTGGAGAAGGATTCTTTATTTTTAGCGATGCATCTCGGAAAGGGCATGGGTGCCTCCTCATTCAAAATGACAAGTTCATTGCTTATGCATCTCGACAATTGAAAACTCATGAGCATAACTATCCTACGTATGATTTGGAGTTGTCGGCAGTCTTTTTTGCTCTGAAGATGTAGAGGAACTATCATTATGGGGAAAAATGTTATATATACTCAAACCATCAAAGTTTGATGTATATTTTCACAGAAAATAAATTTAACATTAGACAAAGGAGATGGTTGGAACTCATTAATAACTATGATGGTTCAATTAATTATCATCCCAGAAGAGAAAAAAAATTTGCAGATGAATTAAGTAGGAAATATCCAATTGTTCTTTCCATGATGAGGATTCAAAAAGATCCTTTGATCAATGACCTAGTAAAGCTGGACATGGGAATTATAAGGGAAGGAACATCTTCAACCCTAACCCAAATGATTTCTCAGCCGTCATTACCAGAGAAGATCAAGAAATCGCAGAAAGAAGATCCTTTGTTACTGAAGAAGTTTGAGGCTGTGAAGGATGGTAAGTTTTCTAAGTTCAATATTGATCATGAAGGTGTACTGAAATTTCGTACAAGACTGTGTTGTGTGTTCCATATATTCTGAAAATAAAGAAGGAGATTATGGATGGGGCTCATTGCTCTACTTTATCAATACATCCTGGTAGTAAAAAAATGTATAGGGACCTTCGGGATCATTATTGGCAGGATAATATGAAAAGGGAGATTGCTTATTACACTTAAGGGTGCCTAGTATCTCAGAAAGTGAAGGTAGATTGAAAAATTCCTAAAGGGGTATTTTTACCACTACCGATACCAGCATGGAAGTAGGACAATATCACTATAGACTTTATCCCTGGTCTTCTAAGAACATCCAAAGGAAATAATCCGATATGGGTTATTATGGACCGTCTCACCAAGACATACAATTTTATCTCCATTCAAGAAGATTTATCTCTTGATCAACTTGCCAGGATTTATGTGAATGAAGTGGTAAGGCTGCATAGAGTTCTACTTTCTATCATATCTGGTCATGATCCAAGGTTCATATTAAAATTTTGGAGAATTCTTCAACAAGATCTGAGCACTGAATTGAATTTCAGCATAGCCTATCACCCCCAAACTGATGTCTAATCTGAAATTATTATTCAAACACTCGAGGATATGTTGAGAACTTGCTCAATGGAATTTAAAGGTGGATGCGATCAACATATCTCTTTAGTGGAGTTTTCTTTTAACAACATCTTTCACTAGAGAGTTCAAATGGCACCCTATGAAGATCTATATTGGAAGCGAATTAGAACTTCTACTTGTTGGGATGAAGCTGGTGAGAGAAGGCTCCCCGGGCCTGTTCGTGTGTAAGAGATGACAGAAAAGGTACATGCCATCCAACAACACATTAAGTATGGTCACAGTCGGCAAAAGAGCAATGTCAACAACTCTCTAAGGGACTTGGAGTTTGATGTTGGTGACAAATTCTTTCTTCGGATATCACCTTAGAAGAGATTTATGAGGTTTGAGAAGAAAGGGAAGCTCATCCCTAGGTACATTGGTCCCTATGAAATCCTTGATCATGTGGGAGTAGTGGTCTATCGGCTTGCATTTCCTCCAAATCTAGCCCAATTTCATGATGTCTTCCATGTATCCCTCTTGAGTAACTACATACCTAAACCTTCAGATGTACTAAATCCAAAGGTGGTATAACTAGAACATGACCTCTCTTATGAGGAGGAGCCAGTGGAGATCTTGGATCGTACCGACAAGGTTCTACCCAACAGGACTACCCACCTTGTTAAGGTGTTATAGAGGAACAAAAAAAGTGAATAAGCCACGTGGGAACCGTAGAAGTACATGAGATACAAGTACCCATACCTTTTCCCATCAGAGGGTACAAGTTAAAATTTTCGGGATGAAATTTCTTAAAGGGGGAAGAATGTAACGACTCGAACATTTTTATTATATTTTTTTCTAATTTTCTATGTTGTTTTACTATATACTCAACAAAACTATATCTATTAATTAATAAAGTGGGTTTAATTAAAATTAGACCATTGGGTTTTGACTGTTATATGAATGTTGGTCAACATGAACATTGGAAACAATAATCTTAACATTGTGTTTTTATAAATACGGTTATCTTTGTTAATTAATACAGAATGAAGATTGAATGGACTCATCCAGTAGACTCGTTCCATATGAAGCCCATCTGTCGGAGCTTGGGAAGTAGATAGCATCACTGGGCTTTTCTCTGGACCAAGCCCAAGCCGAACTTCAACATATGAGGATTGAACAGAATCGCCTAAGGGAGAAGTTCAAGCTGATAGAAATCACCACTCAGGTAATGTTGTTTGAGCCACCCCAAGATTCTATCACCATAGCACACATTACACTTAGGTCTTATGGTGGTGTTATAAGGGGCTATGTAAAAAAGAAATTAGATGCTTTGTGTAATCCTTTTATATAAATAAAATTTTTATTTCTTCTTATTGAAATGTTTGTGAATATCAAATATCCGGATAAATATAGGATGTCTATTAGTAATGAATTTAGGAAAAAAGGTTGTTTTAAAATATATTGGTATTCAATAAATTATTAATAATGTGAAATGATTTTGAAAAAATGGTCTTCTACAGTTGTGATCAGTGAGAAATTTAGAGTCTAATAATATCAACTTGGTTTTTAGTGAATAGTAAAGTAGGAAGAGTAACATACCCATATGAATAGGAATGAATAGTAATTTGACCAAAAAAATAGAAAATTCACCCATGAATGTATAAATACATTTTAGACATCTTAAAAGTGAAAAAATGATCATAGCTTATGTTTTGGTATTTTTGAATGCCATAAATATTTTATCTAAAATTTATTAATTAATTTAATAATTTTAAATGAAAATGTATCTTCATAAAATTTAATCATAAATTTTTACTTTATTGTATTATGGTTAAATGATAATTTTATGGGACCATGATTACTTTTTTAATGTGTTACAAAATGAGGTATAGTTTTAAAGTTGTATTTCTAGAATAAATAATGGTTTTATTTAAAAATTAAATTAAAAATATGTAGAAAATTATTTTCATGAAATGGACTTCATTTTTTATTTCAGAGAACTATATTAGGATAGAGTGAATTTTTGGGTTTTTTCTGAAATAGTGGAAATTTCGGTGAATTGTAAAAATGCAGTTTTGCGTTTCAGGTGATTAATGACATCATTATTGATGTAGTAATGATGTAACCTTTCTAGTAGACTTATGAATATTGATATATACTATGAGGTGTCCCATTTGCCCAATAACATGGGCAAGCCCATGGTTTTGAAAATACCACTGATGAGGTGTCCCTTGGAAATTAATAATTTATTCAGTCACTTTCTCTATGAATACCAAGCCATTTACCTCATTAATTTCATTCAAAAATAACCCAAAACGATGTTATGGTATCCTCAACTCCCAAGGTGTCCTCCAAAGGTTCCCTCAATCCTTCCAAAGTCCCGAACTTCACGATTTTGAAGTTACTCTTCAAGCAAAGGGATCCTTTCTCCATCTTCTTTTTAAGCCATGTCTTCCTTTAGGTTGTGTCTTATATCCTCCACCTCTTTATATTGAGGGAATGTTATTATATGTTCTTATTACTGTCCTTTTTTTTCAAATGATGAGAGACCCTTTATTCTTTCATCAATTTGTTTTCTGAATTTTTAAGTGACGTCATTAGGCTGCCGAATTTCTCATAAAAGAAACTACATATTCTCTTTTCTTTCATGTTTTCTTTTCATGTGGTGTGTCATTAAAATATACATACCATGATCTTATTCAGTAACCATACTATATTATAAATTATTTATGAGTGGTTGACCCTTTTCGACTCTCTTTTCAATGTTTTCTAAAACCCTGTTATATAGCTGTTATGCTGTAGAAATTTCATCTCAAAATTTCTGTCTTTTTCTATCAAGAAATTCCCTTGTTGGTTTATGTGAATACCCAGACCTATTGTTTTTTCTATGGGTGTTCATAAATATATAAATATGATATATTCTATTCTTTAATTGACATACATATAACCCTCACTCCCTTTCCAGGGTTTATAAATGACTTAATGATCAAGTTTTTAAGAACTTTTAAAACGTCGTCATTTTTGAAATGAAACCCATATCTTTTATTCTCTGTGTGTTATTTATGAAATGATTTATTATGATATATGTGGATCACATGAAAATAAAGACATATTAAGGTTCTTATCTGATAGAGCTCCAATGCATTGGGTAAAGAATTAATATCTAGAGATTACAAGTTTCACGATTCCTTGTTGAATAACCTTGGTAATTTTTATGAAACCTCGGGGATAAACCTTGGTGATATGTTCATGAATGTCTAAATGAAATGTTGTAGCCACATATTCAAGTTGTGTTTCATGTTATTTTCATTATGATATACCTATACATCCATTTCTCATGTCCTTATGTTTCTATTCAAGTTCTTATTGGTGTCACAAGTAAACTGATTCCCTTGTTTACCCTTACTGGGCCTTCTGCTCACCCTTTCCTTTAAATGTATGTCTCCATGTTATGAGATGCAGTAATTGTACGTAGGATGAACTTATGATGAATCCATAAAAGTGGATTAGAAGAATATTTTATGATGCTTTTAGTGTATTATGTTCCTGATTTCCAAGGCAATAGACTTTAAAAATCCTCTATATGTAAAATGTAATGTAATGTTATGTAATAAAATGGTTGGATGTCAAATGACCTACATATAGATGACTTGCTGATAGATTTCCTACCGTCCTGGAAAAGCTTCTCATAGAAATGGAAAAATTGGAAAATTGTTATAAATATGTCACTTGGAGCTTCTAGAACATCTCAAATACAATATTTTCATAAAGGAATAGACCGGATAGGTATGATCCATTACATCAGATACCTATCAAAAAATTATCATCCTTGAGAATCCAAAACCAACATAGAGAGTAAATAGAAAAGGGGTCATCAAAACATCCACCCTATGAGACACCCCTCAAGGCTCTCACCAAAAAAGGAGCTCAACTACTTCATAAAAAGAATAATGTGATACCAGAAGACAACCACAGTAGACCAGGGGATAGCATTCCCATGTATTTGTGACTCATGTTCCCATGTACTCACCTCCATCCCACAATACTACCAAAAGAAATAGACAAGGGGATAACATTCCCATGTAACACCTTATCCTTGAGGTACAAGATATCTACAGGATAATCCTCTAAGTTTGATCATCAACAACATCGATATCACCCTAATAGATAATGTGAGAGTCTTCATGAGGATAACGACGGAGTTGTGACATGTGAAAAACATCATGTATCTTTATCATATGCGGGAGAAGTGCTACCCGATATGACACATCCCCAACATGATCCACCACATCGAAAGGCCCAACAAAATGGGGATTAAGATTACTCCCACAACCAAACCTTCAATTCACAGGATGGGGAGTCACCTTAAGAAACATTTGATTACCAACATCAAACTCAAGATGTATCTTCATATAATCAGCATAGGACATATGATGATCATATGCTGCCTTAATCTTCTTGCAAATAACCTGAACAATCTCTATTGTATTTTGTACTAGTTCTTTATTGAGAATTTCTAAATCTCCAACCCCAATCCAGAAAAATGGACAATGGAATGGTCACCCATACAAGAATTAAAACGGTTCCATATTGATGGTTGATCGGAAAATATTGTTGTAAGATAACTCCATTAAGGGTAAGTTCCTCATCCGCAAACCTCCAAAATCTAGGACACAAGAGTGCAATATGTCTTCAAGGGTCTGGATGGTCTAATCTATTTGACCATTTTTATGTGGATGAAAAGTAGTTATAAATAATATATTAGAACCAGAAGCATGATGGAGACCTCTCCACACTCTATAGGGAAAATGTTAATCTCAATTGAAAATGATCATCCTTAGGACTCTATAGAGTCTCACCACCTTCTCCAGATACTGCCTCAACAAAACCACTGCTCAACTCAACTCCTTGATCACTATAAGGTTAGATGATATCATAAAATGTTCCAATTATACCCATATAGAGTCATAGATTCTCTAATATTGAGTTAAATCGAAAACAATGTCCATAGAGATTTCCTCCCACTTCCATTGATGAACATCTAATGGATGGAGAAAACCATTGGGAACATGGTGCTTGGTCATCACCCTTTGGTAGACCAAACAACGAGACACAAAGACCGCAACTGGATGCTTCAACCCAGGTCACCAAAACTGACACTTCAAATCTCAGTACATCTATATCATGCAAGTATGTACCGCTAAGGGAGAACTATGGAACTCTCTGAGAACTATTTCATATAACTCCAAAGGAATGAAAATCCTCCCCTAAATCAACACACAATGTTGTTCATCCTCACACCAACCATCATTGGACTCACCATAAAAAACTCAATATCTCTAGACCTCATCTTCAATATCTCCCAACTAGGACTCTTCTACTTGAGACATCCTAGATGATAACATCATCATATGAAAATAGAAAAAATCATCCCCAAACATCTTCCATATCTAGATATAATGTCAAAAGTATTTTCATCACTCTCCAAGAATCACATGATTCATGCATTGCATCACTATGCAAATTCCTTCTCAACGCATTGTCCACAACATCCCCCTTTCCATGCATATATGAAATTTTGAATTCATAACCCTATAAGAAGTCCATCCATTGACATTTTCACAAGTTCAAGACACATTTGGAGAAAACATACCTCAAGATCTTATGATGGGTGAAGACCAAAAATTGCTCGACGATGAGGTAATGTCTCCATAACATCAGGTAAAACACCACCACCACCAACTCAAGATCAGGGATGTAATATTTACATTTATGGGGAAACAACATCTAGGACCCATAAGAAATGACCAATCTTATCTGCATTAGAACAAAGCCTAACCCCAAAAGTGAAGCATCATTAAATGCCTCGAACATAACTCCTTATTCTAGAAGACAAAGAATTGATGAACTAAAAAACTTATCCTTTAGAAACTGAAAAGCTGAGTAACAGTGGTTAGTCCATGTGAATTCCTAATTCTTTCTAGTCAACATTGTTAGAGGAGTCACAACACGATAAAATTTTTCTACGAACCTTTTGTAAAATCCTATGAGACCAAGGAATATTTGTACCTCTTCCACTGTCTTAGGGGATACCCAAGATATAACTACTTATATCATTGATGGATCCATAGCTAATCTCTACAATGATAGAACATGCCCCATGAAATGAACCTCTTGAGATCAAAACTCACACGTTGAAAACTTCCCAAACAGGTTTTGTCGATTAAGAACTCCCAAAATGGAACAAAGATGTTCTACAAGATCTTCCTCAAATGTGGAGTACATAAGGATGTTGTGAATGAAGACCACCAAGAACATATCTAGGAACTCACAAAACATATAATACATAAACCCCATAAACACAGCTGGAGAATTTGTCTCACCAAATGGCATCACAATGAACATGTAGTTCCCATGATGATAATGGAAAACAATCTTCTGGATATCCTCATCCTTCACACACATCTAATGATATCAATACCACAAGTTAGTATTTAAGAACCATCTTTCACCCATAATTTGTCAAATAATTCTTCAATCTCTATAAGAGGATAGTGATTCCTCACTATCACATTGTTTAAGCAAAAATAATCGACACACAACCACAATCTTCCATAAGTCTTTTTCACCTAAAAAACTTATGCACCCCACGGTGACATGTTCAATTGAACAAAATTTTATTAAAATAGAACATTGAGATCTATTTGAATCTCATTCAAATCATAAGGTCCCTTCCTCTGTGGAGACGTCGAGATAAGAGACATGCCTACCTGTAGCTGGATCCCGAACTGGATATCCAATCAAGTGGGTAAACCTAAAACCTCTTCTTGAAACACATCAGGTTACTCTTTCATGACCCTAGAAAATGTTGACTAATGAACCTATAATGAACTCATCATCATCCCATCAATCATGTATGAAAGGAATGGAATATTCCTCTGACCCATCTGAGGGTTTCACTTTCCAACAAACACCACTGGCTCTCCATCAGCATTGAAGAACATCGCCTTCCTCCTGAAGAAATCCTCAATATAATGCACTGAATAAAACCAAACCATGTTGAGGATGATATATTACGGTTGTATCCATAAACAAAGGAAATCTACCCAATATTGGAGATGTCCCAACACTTGGTCACAGTCTCTAGATACTTCAAACATGTCAGTTCAGCCTCTAACTAGTGTAGTCAATGCCAGGTGCTATAGAATTAACTCTACCTCAATTCTCAAGGAATGGAAAAGGGAAAGTGATATGAAGGATTGTGTCACTACTAAATCAAAAAAATCATACCCAAAAGTATAAAACAAGAAAAGGGTACCTCGAATGACATCAGGCTCTCTAGGAGCTGGAAACGCTATCACATAAAATATGATTTCTTTTTCTCAAAAAACCATCATAACTTTCATCTTGACTTCCTTTTTTCTCTTACTGATCCTTATAACCTGTGAATAAACGTTTTAAAACATGGGATAGGCATAGAAAACTTAGTAAGGTACATTAAAAATAAATATAGAAATGATTAGTAAATTAATAATCATAAACCCATGAAAACATTTTCACAATATTACAATTTTCATCCATAAAACAAATGAATTTTTCCTTACCTCATTAAATCACAATTTCCCTATAAAACACTATAACAAAAACAAATCATAAAGGTAACTTGTTGAATCATTTCCATATCACTTGCATATTTACCATATCACTCATTGATACATGGTGACTGACCTTTATGATTAAATTTGGAATAACCAACGTAGTATATACCCTTAATCTCATAAGAGAAACCTAATCAATTAATGACATATCATTACAGAATGCATTAGAGAGATATAAAAGGATCACCCATCCTTAGTTTATCATGGAACCACCCATAATAATTTACAATTACCAATAACTGTAACATATGAATAATATATAAATCTTTCATAAAAGAAAAATAACTTTTCCACTTCAAAATCACTTTTCATTTTTACAAAGCCACAAAATCATAAATTAAAACACATTATTTGAAAATAAAATTGTGATCACGTAGGTAATGAATAATAACATTTTTAACACACCAAGCTTCTACGGTACGCTTCTCTTTGAATAATGTGATAGCTTGTGTTGTACGCAACACCGAGTTCTAACACACCATAACCAATCAAACTAGCCGTTATGAATAGTAATACCTACTTTTTGAAATTATATATATATTATTTTTAAAAATGGACTTCATTTTTGGATTCGAAATATTGAATTTATCCTAAGGTGAAATTTTGGTACTTTTCGGATAACTTTAATATTTTGATGAATAGTGAAAATTACTAAATTTTAATTAAAAACAACTTTTTTAATCAAAATAATTAATAGTGATAAATTATGAATTTGAGTGGTTTTAAATT